>OY728166.1:824889358-826224983 GCA_963277665.1 Viscum album
AGATGTCAAGCTGATCCAGGAGACTACCATTGGATAGCAGTCAAGACTATCTTTATTTATCTGAGGCGTACTAAGGATATGT
This sequence comes from Viscum album, assembly GCA_963277665.1. Lineage (NCBI taxonomy): Eukaryota > Viridiplantae > Streptophyta > Magnoliopsida > Santalales > Viscaceae > Viscum > Viscum album. The sequence continues at coordinate 824,889,441 of OY728166.1, forward strand.
TCCTAGTTTATGGAGGAGATGAGGAACTAGTCATCATAGGAAATGTAGATGCTAGTTTCTAGACTGATCAAGATGACATGAAGTCGCAGACTAGATACAACTTCATTTTGAATGGAGGTGCATTGATCTAGAAGAGCTAAATGAAAAGTGCAGTAGAAGATTCTACAGCGGAGTCCAAGTAGATCGCAGCTTCTGAGGTAGCTAAAGAAGTTGTATGGATGCGAAGATTCTTCCAAGAGCTAGATGTTGTACCGAGCAATAATGATCCTACCACACTCTATTGTGATAATACTGCAGTAGTGGCACTTGCAAAAGAACCAAGGTCACATCAGCATAAAAAAAACATACTTCGGAAGTATCATCTCTTGTGGTATTTTTATCAAAGAGGTGAAGTTGTAGTGAGAAGTATTTCCACAGAAGACAACGTGGCAGACCCCTTGACTAAAGCCTTGACTCAGCAGAAACACGATCATCATGTGAGTCTAGCAGACTAAAAGTCATAGGTAGTTGTCTGTAGTCCAAGTGGGAGTTTTTAAGAGATGGTGTCATGAGAACCAACTGTTTTGTACTTTTATTACATGAATCTTCACTTATTATATATTGTTCATTGTTCTGCATCACTATAACATAATAATGTCCTTGAATATTTGTTACATTGATAGGGTCCTGGAAGATCCCCTCTATGATGAGAAACATGAAATTCTATAATAATATTCTTAAATAAACTTATACGGTTGGATGACATACTATGATAGGACACATAGTATATAGACCGTCATGTTCGAGTACTCATAAGTTGATGAGACTCTCTCTCATGGAGTTCGCACTTGGTAATCTATAAGATGGGAGATTATGAGAACAGACCCACCAGTAGCAATTCTGCATGTCTTGGTGTCATCGGGCATTGCAATCTACGAGTGTGTGTATCGGTCCTTAGACTGGATGATTATCATTAACTCATGTCATGACTCGCACACTTAGATTTACTGATGAAAACCGTCACACAGGCAGTTGGCGGGAAGTAGGGTATGTTGGGTGCGTCACGAGTGACATGTTGTTAATGGATAAGTCGAGGTAGGATCTTTCCCATCCATTTATGGAAGTTGATATCTCAGCCCTTTGATTGAAATAGATTTTTCATATTAAATTCCATCGCTATGGTGAGAACAACTAGTTTATTTCAGGTAGTCAAAGAACAACGGACCAGGAATATAGGATTATGACACTACCATGAAACGTACTTGATGAGATATCGAGACCAAGTGATTATATTACATAGTAAGCATTCGTATGAGGTGATATGCCAATGCAGTGTCAACTTCTTTCTCTTGGGTACCTTGACCAGTTGCTAGACAGCAATCTTGGACTTTAGGCAAACCCACCTAATGCCAACGAGAAAGAGGCCTAGAGGGTCACACACTAAGTTTATTCATTTATCTCAAGTAGAATAAATATTATTATAGTACATGGTTTAATAATTATTCAAGGAAGCCAAAATCGTTTTAATTATGCAGGAATAAGGAAATGAAAAAAAAGATATACATGCCGTGTATTAAAGATTACACGTCGTGTAGTTTTTCATCGAAAACAAGTACACTCCATGTATTAATAATTAAATGCCATGTAGTTTTCTTTATAGAAAGGAAATGAATAAATGTAAACAAGATATACACACCATGTACATTAAATGTACATGCCGTGTAGTTTTTAATGAAAAACAAGTACACTCCATGTATTTATTAATAGATATCTTGTAGTTTTTTCAGTCGGTATTTTGGGGATATAATATTGTTTTAAATGATATTTATTATAATCAGCATGGGAACATGTCAAGGAATTAATTATTTGACATGGGGGCTTTAAATAAGAGTCAATGGAGTAAATAAAACACGTAATGCATTTATTTATTTTCATAACTCTACAACCTCAAACCAGATTATAAATATCCTCACAACCACAACTCGTTTCCTGTGTGACACAAAAGAGAATTCATTCAAGGCCGAAAGAACTTCTTCCACCAACCAGGATCTCAATTCCTAGAGAGATCATCTCCCATCATATCAAGATGATCTAAGGCGGACAACACAAGGAATGGTTTCTCCATGCTAGTACCCAGAGAGTCCTTTGGCGATATCCCGAGATACGAGGTACACGTGTGGATCACCACTAGAGGAAGTCTATACTTGGCTTCTGCGACGCAACAATGAATCACATCAGAACGTGATCAAGAACATCAACGAAGAATGAACACCCAAAATTTATTTATTTTTAATTGATTAAATTAATTATGATCAACCTGTAATGGTCCTACCTTGAGGTTTTGGGACATTCCTTTCTTTGTCCATTTCTGCGATTCGATCTGTGGAGACTGGCGTTTATCGTCATATTGATCCCGGATAGATCATTGTTAATGACAAAAGGCCAAGTGAGAACATCCACCCACGTACTTCTGCTACGCCCGGAACCTTCAATTTGTTGAATCATATTCACCATATTCTACTTCAACAAGAATATTATTTGATAAAATTATCTAGATATTTCCAACAACTACAAAATTGTCTATCTTCGCATCATGAAGTATGATAGTGATGACTATGTCATTCACCCCAGTTAAGAATTCACCATCGTATTAACACTCACCCATATTGAGATCATTAGAATTCATCCTCTAAATGTGCATCAGCCACTTCATTAATTTTTTATTTCCTTCATAAATGTCCTTCTTCTTATCCCAGATACCATTGGCACTAGAAACCCTCAACACTATTAAAAAATATTTTTTATAAAGTGATGAGAGTAAATAATTTTTATCTCTTCCATAATTATAAATATTCTTCTTATCTACATATGTGAGATAAAATTTTTATTCAATATGAGGAAAACCATCTATTATAGCTTCAAGAACATCATACCCTTGAAGAATTAGATAAAAAAACATTATATCTTTCTAGATATGATCATTCATACCATCAAGGAGAAGAATCCTTTTACTATTTACACAATTGATATTTAACATCTTTAATTATTCATAAATTCTTCATAAACTATTAAATAAAGGGAACTAGGATCAAATACCAATATTATGTTTGAAGTTCAGATCTAGTATCATGTGGGGGGGGGGAGGTTGGGGTGAATTAGTGAAATCTTTTTCTTTTATGTTTACATATTTCTGAAACAACCTTATCCAAATATTAAATAGTTGTCACTATTAGTAAAAAATGAGTCAAAATCCATAAGAACAAAAGAATTTACAATGTTCACTACTCAACAAGAGTATCTATGTATTTATTATAATTTGAAAAAAAATTCAATTCCCCAAAATACACTAGAAATATATCCTTTTTTTGGAATAAAATGAGTAATATATTCCATTACACTCATGCAAGACTATTTCTAATAAAACATTGCACATGCTTCATGTAGCACGAAATGATGTAATACAATTTTGTGTAAAACTTTAAAAAAATAACTATGCTGATTTTTTAACATTCAAAAAATATCATTTTCAAAAACATTCTTCAATTTCATACCCAGAAGGATGAATAGATTTTCTATTCTACATAATGAAACTCATTCTAATTTTTAAATCTAATTATATAATCTTTTAATAAAAACATTGAAAAAATTCTAAACTTCTTCTACCTTAGCCTAGAAATCGTAGTCTAATTCATAGTCTGATGATCCATCCCAATATGATGATCAAAAGAATGTGATCTTTACTCTACTCATTTTTCTTCTTCTATCTATTGAACTTACTCAGGTATGAAAAAATTTATAAAAACATAAAACTATAATTCTTCATCATGTATCCTGCTCACTTTAATAGTACATCCAGGTTATAAAGTACAAAACTACTTCCTCATTTTATAGGTTACCAACAATTTGTTCAGTGTGATTATGATTTTCCCATTATGATGGATGCGTAAGGTAACCCCAATTCTATTGACTCTTTTACAAATGAACCAGAATTGATGATATCTTACTTATGTTATCAGAACCAATTGTAAAATATGAAAATAAATATACTATCATAATGATTCTATTTTCAAATTGATAAAAAAATCTCTCCAGTAAAGGACACATCAAATCATCACTTTGAACATAAAGCTACAATTCATTATATTTTCAGACTACATGTATCATTTCTTATATTCATATTTTATTCATAAAAATGATATTATGTCTAATAAACTAATAGTTTTTAGCGTATGTCTGATAGAACAATCTATCCATCACTCTGATAAATGGCGTTAGCTCTAGTCTGATGGCTCTGGGACCAAATTTTAATAATCAGATCACAGTTCATCATTCTTGTGACCCCCTATTTTATAGAAACATATTTACCACTTGTAAAAAAATAAAACTATTAATATTAATGAAAATTATTGATTTTTTTATTGAAATAATCTTTTCTTCCACACATTAGTCGCAAAAAATAACTTATTTTCTTATTCAATGTACCCACCAAATCCAAACACAATTAATTACAGTATATCATAATAAAAATGGTGAGTTATAGGAAAATTTAAAAATTGAAAAGACATGTATGTATCCCAATTTAACATTGAAAAATTCGGTTTTATTTATATTTGAAAATATATCATGTGTTCCTATGATCCCTAATAAAATAATGAATTCTTTACTAGTGCTCATAGTTCACTATTTTTCTTACACCCTTGAAGAACTAAGATATATATAGACCTTTGATAATATTACCATCAGGATGGTATAAAAACATATATTGATGAATTTAAAATGAAATATCTATATCTTAAACAAGTTAAAGAAGAAAGAAAATTTTCATAATGTTTACATCATATTTTTCAAGTGAGGGGGTTAAAATGGAAATTATATGTATTGATTTCAAGGTGGTATTTCAAAATACATCTTGAGGTTATAATTTGATATTGGTTATTATTGTTTATTAATATATATATGTATATATATATATATTTACATATTATTTACGAAACAATGTCATTTAACAAATTATAAACTATATCTAAAGGTTATAGTCAGGTTACATGGTGTTTGTATCTATATTATATCATACCATGATCCTTGGTTTACATAAATGTTTTGGGAAGCTATTGAAATATCATTAAGTAATGAAATAAATTTTAGAATAACCTTATATCCATAGAACGATGGGAAGTCTCATTGAATGACTCAAAATGTGGAATATATTCTTCATGTTTATTCAATGAATTATCACAGAAGCTTTGATCAACATTGTTATTGAGTTATGTTTTATTGTATTTGCAGTATTCATGCCAACATGCAGATGGAAACTTCTATAGATTTATTTGGAATGTTCCCTAACACTTATTTTTGGGGGTTGATATATTTTAAAGGATATCTATGAGACTATATTTTGTGAAATAAATGGATTAGAATGTTAATATAATTCTATAACATATGAGGAAATATCAGAGTATTCCAAAAATATAATGATATAACTTGAAGAAACATACAACAATTTAGGCTGTTAATCATAATTTTCTAAATGTATCTCCACAGAAAAATGTTTAGTATATAGGTAAAAGGAAATCTTAAGTCCCTGTATTAATTATAAAATATTAAATTCTATATAAATTTCATTCAGTTTCTTAATGAGGGGACTTTCTTACGATTTTATCCTTGTTAAAAAAACATATTTTATTTTTTTTGGTTTAAAAAATTATATGCCCACTTCATGTTATGTTTGAGCACAAACGTATTTCATTTTCAAGATAACCATTATTATGAGAAAAACTATGCTCAGATTCTTTAACTTTGAGTGGAATTATTTTGGGACAATGAAATTTACAAGGATATAGTTTCTTTGAGAAGCTATATGGTTGAATAAGAAATACAGGAATATGAAAATTCTATGATGGAATGATTTTCCCACTATTTTAATAAATTAAAAAAATCACAAGGACACAATATCTAAAAGGGGGAAGAATGGAATAAACATGGTAAGAATAAATCATTTTCATTTCTTATTAATATCTGTTAGTTATATTTTATATAATTATATTCATCATAGGAATATTAGGAAATTTATCAGTAGAAACAAAGAAACCATTATTTCTAACCAAAATTGGATATTCATGCATTATATTTTATATTTAAAAATATTTACATCTAAATTATATAATTAAAATTTTAATATGTCACCATAATTTTCGAATATTTTTAAAATGATGATTTTAATTGAAATTTTTTTTTCTATTAAATTATTCAAAAATAAAAATTCAACATTGGATTTTTTTAAATTCATTAAATTAATTATGATTTATATTATCAAATTACACATTTTAAATGAATTATTTATATGAATTCAGTATGAAACCTTTTTAAAATCCAAAAGACATTTTTCAGAAAAAAACTATTTCTCATCACCTTTTTCCAGAATAATATTAAATTAAATTCTATCACTACTATATTTTAAATCATGAAAAATGGACACCATACATGGAATCAGAGGGAAAAATTTGTAAATAGAAATGTTTGATTTTTTAATTTTATAAAAATTAACATTTTTAATTTTGTTACCATAATAGTGGAGAAACTAGCTGAATAAAGATTATAAATAATATAATAAGGACTAAAAATAATCCCAACACATGAAATTACTTAATTGAATGAGTGGTATCTATCCACATAATTAAAAGTGCCGAAAATATGGAAACATCATTCCATATTTCATTGATTTTGACTAGTATAATAACAAATTGAATATAGTTCCATCAATGCCACACACTTTCTTTAAATAACAGAAATATTTTTTAATAGCGGTTAAGTAAGGATATTGTTGGAACCGTTGTTTTAATGATAAAAAAATCAAGCTCACGTAGTTATTAATGTGTGGTATACATTATGTTTTAATTTTATTAGATATAGAATATGTGAAGAATTTTGGATAAGTGTTAGAAACACCCACCGTCACCCATGAGTTATCACGAGAATGTATTATCGGCATTGGGACAGACCCGCTACCCATAATGACTCACCGTCAAAAGGGAAGATTTACTATTTTTAGGAAAGACCAATGGTTAAACAAGAATTGTTGTTTAAACTAGATATATTATTTATGTATGGGAAGGACCCACCATCAAGTATGACTAGCCGTTAAGACGCGAAATTTGGATTAGTGCTGGAAACACCTACTATCATAGATAAGTCACCACATGGAAGATTACACAGCTATGTTTCAAAAATACTTACTACTATAAAGAACACATATTTGATAATGACCTACCATCAAAACATTACATACTTCTAAGATATTTGGAAATGTGCTGAGATAACTCATCATTATGACATGTCACCACTAATATGAGTCTCTTTTAGCATGACTCACCACCATCCTAAGTAACTACCTGTGTTGTATAACATTTTAGAGGATTCATCATTACTAATTTTTTGTATTTTGAATTAAATATTTCTAACTACTATATTATCTCATTTTACGCATATATTTATTTTAATGAATTTTCCTAAGCAATAGAATAAGTACATTAAAGTCCATTTAAGACAATCTATATGAGGATAAGAGGATCTAATTGTTTATCCTTGCATGATACTAATATATTTGGTAGCTGACACCCTTGTGAGATAATAGATGTAAGGATGACATAGATATTGGTACAGAACACATATAGTGAGTTGTACCCGTATTGTAAGAACTTTAAGAGAGACAATTTTAAAAGATATACTCCTAATGATTTCATACCTAAAAGTATTTGCAGAAGATTAAAGAAAATAAGAAATCTAGTTCCTTTGCACAGTCAGAACATAAGAGTTCATGAAAATCTATTTTACTATGATTTCTAGAATTGTTGCTTGATAACATTTTTGAGATATATCCAAATATTTTCATGATTTAGAAAATATCAGACTGAGAAACTTTATGTTTTCCATATATATTTATTTTCTCTTTATGTATGTTCAATATAAAATACATGCATTGTGTGATTTACTCTATATTATAAAGACACAAACTATCTCATGTAACTTAACTGGAACATACTCGATATCTCACCTATTTCCATTAATCATATTAACTAACATGTTGTGGAATATGTCTTTGCATGTACATTGGTTATTTTTTAAAAACTATTTTTTTGACAGAGTTCTATGTGTTACCAAGATAGTCATTTTAATGTTGTTATATACTTGATCTAGGTGGCAGATCAAGAATATTTTATACATATTTTTCATAGTGGGTGATTTCTAGGTTGATAAAATTATATCTCAACTTTACAAAAAACCTATGGTATTTATTCATCGTTAATTTTTTTTATTTTAGTGATATATACTGAATGTGATATAAACTATAAGAAAAAACAAAATTTATAGTTAGTCTTAATTAGTGTGTATATGAGGTTATGATTAAGTAAATTTGTTTCAAAAGTTAAATTAGTCTTCATAATTTTCATACCCGAGACATAATCAATATTTGTGAAATCATCTAAAATATCAGAACATATTTTGAAATTCTATTTTGAATAAGTGGGATATTTTTATTATTTGGGTTATTTTATTAAAACATATTTTGAAGCGAAATTATTATTTGGTATTCATTTCACCGCCCCTATTGAGATACCCACTCCAACCAATATATATGTATGTCTATAATTATTTATTTTAAATATAAATGATTTTTTATCTTTTTTATTTATTTACATATCTTTCCGACTAAATAATTACCTTAATATAATACATAATCTTTATTTAATAATTATTGAAATAACTGAAAAATAAAATACATAACATTAAAATTGATAAATGTAGTATTATTTTAATTAATAATATAGTTATATAAATACATTAGATGAAAATTTTATATTTAACTTGTGTGAACTCATTATATTTGAATTTTATTTTGTCTGGTAGTTTTAAGAGTCAAATTGATGAAATATTACCGAATTTGTCATAAATTCCATTTAATAATAAATATTATTTTATTAAATAATTTAAAAATTTTAGACATATTATATTTAGGAAAGTTAAAGTTATAGTGTTTATGATATCAACAATCGTCCATTTATGGGAATTATTTCATATTATTTTATCTACACATACCCCATTAATAGTGAAAAAATTGTTGTCATTATAATGGTCAAAAGGGATAAAAAAGGGTTAAATAAAAATTATAATGGTTAAACCATAATCCAAACTGTTCTAATTTTTAGAATTTTTGATTATTTCAACCCCATGATATCCTATATTTATAATAAATCTATTCATGATAATTTTTACATGGATAATAATTTATAATAATTTAATATTTTATGAAATTATATGACTTCCCCTCCCCTTTATAAAATGGAAACCTCTTCTTCAAATTTATTAACACATAGAAACCATTAAGTTCATCCATTACATATCCAACTACCTTCCTTATAACCCTCCTCACATCCTAGATTTATTTTTTATAATAAAATAATCCAATGAAGGCCTTTTGGATATCATAAGAGGTTTTACAATGATGTTTTATATTTCATAATGAATACTATATTTTTATTGATTCCACACTTCTTCTAAATCCTATTAAACTATTAAAAAATAATAAAATCAGATCATTCAATATAATGAACTATTTTTTATTCATTTTATAACCTATATCAGTTTCTGTGATGCCTCAATCAGTGTGCCACTAAATGGTTCCCCGAGATGGTCGACCATATGCTTGAAAGTGCATATCCCCATATGCTAGAGGGTGCCAACTAGCAGTGAGGGTCTGGATAGCCAACTATTTGGAGACTATACACTCATTTATCTAAATAAAACACCAAAGGAAGCAAATAAAAATATCAATGTGAGGAGGAATAAAAATAACAAGAACAATACCACGTCACATGATATCCAAAACAGGAAAATAAAATATTCCAATAAAAGGAAAAACTTGCTATAACAACGTGATTGTCAATTGTCAATAATGAAACTGAAAGTAAAGACACAAAGACTATTTATCGGGTTCTGAACCATGTTCGGTTCTCGCTATCATTATCCATTCCCAACCAACAACCTATCCCAGGGCCTTTCCCTCATCATGTCATGGAACAAAAAAGATTACTTGAGTGCCAATTAGGATTCCAAAATAGGGTGAGAGTAGGACATAGTAGGCTTCCACCAATAGTTTCTAAATCATGCCCACTCAAAATATTATGTATGTAATTTTTTTAGGAAATAAATTCTATTAATAATTAAATACTTATCCTATTGTCATTTAATCTCTAATAATCACATTAAGCGAGTTTTAATTCATGTTTCCATTTGAATCATCATTTATTATTATTATTCATTTGGTGTTGAACGTCACATAAAGATCCACAATTTAATTCGGTGTAGGTCTCAATGACTAGAACACCATCTTTCATTTTGTGTCAGTTGTCATACCTAACACCCCATAATCTCAAGAATGGATAAATATTGGGGAGGAATTCCATGTTCATATCCCAAGTTCCAATTGGTTTAGAACGCCATGTCTGGCACCAGAAAAATACCATCCATTTAATTATTCATTAAATAAAATTAATTTTCCACATTATTTATTTACTAATACATTGATAAGCTAAACATTTAAAAGGCCATTAGTTAACTCAGTAATTAAATAAGTATATAATCCATTAATTTATTGATCAATTAATTAATCAACAAATACAATTCTCATTCTTGAATTAATTCTTCAAAATTAATTACATATATCAAATCTCAACTAGTCATAATTAATTATCCCAATTAATTATCTTTGATCAAAATCATGTAACATAAATTAATTTCACAATTAATAATCATACATATCCTAACATAATTTCATAATTAATTTCCCTCAATTAATACTCTTATCACAATAAATTATATATCACAATTACAACATATCAACCCATAACCATTTCCCTAAAACAATTATCTATTTGGGAAACCCCCTACATATTTTCTATGATTCAATTATCAATTAATAACCAAGGTAAATTACAAGTCAATTCCACATTCCTAATTAATCCAATTTAGGAATTCAATAATCATAGGAAGCTAGAAATTCATAAACACACATTCACAAGTCATATTTAGTACTATGGGAGTTCGATATAGACCACCTACCATGGTTAATTGATTGATGTTAACAAAATTGAAATCCCCAAAATCTGAGCGGCTCAACATCATTGATCAAGATCTAGATCCAAATCCATAAACCAAAATTATGATCATATTCATCAAGATATTTCGAAAATAGATCTAGATCCATGATCCTAGATATATATCTAAAATCATAGGCTTAGATCCATGGAAACAATGGTTATCTTCTATGAAAAGATTATGAAAAGATAGAGGAATGAACGGGAGAAGCAGTAGGATGAAACTGCTTATCGAGAAGAGAGAAGATCATTAATTCAGGCATTCAATATCAATGAATGGTGTTTGGATCACCATGGAATCCAACTGTAAGGCATTATGATCGCCTAAAATTTTTTATGAACAAGACAAGGTCTACAGATGGGAGTCTTGGGGGGGGGGGTTCAGGGTTTTGAAATAGATTTTTAGAATAAAATCCTGCATGCATGGATTCTAGGCTTTGGGGACACGGTTAGGGAAAATAGTGTGCCAACAGTGCAATCCTCTATGTCTAGGATTCCACAGTTGGCATGGCATGGTCGCATATTTAGTCATACCATGTGCAAATCGGGGAGAGATCACTATCCAATTTCACACGTTTGGCGTCGTTTGGCTGCATGGTTTGTCGAACCGTGCACAAACAAAGCACACCCCATTGAACTTTAGTTTACAATAAAATTTCACCAAAATTCACCCCCAGAAACTAATCCCAAACAAAGGTACTTCGAAACTTGAAAAATGTACCAGAAAATGCGCCCGAGATGACTCTAAAAAAAGATGGGATCTTACAATCTCCCTACCTTATAAAATCTCATCCTCGAGCACTACTCCAGAACATCTCTAAGATTCCGAGTAAAAAATATTGTTCTATTGATCCCTCATTCCTATTTCTTGCTACCATGATTCATATTAAACACTTCCATGTTTCAATAACACACGATCTAACTACATGGTCATTCACCATAACACTTTCTCACTACGACCCATCACACATATCAGATTCTTATCAAAGGACGCATCTATCACAAGGTGAATCTCATCCAAATAAATAACATGAGAAGGGTTTGGGTGATACCTCTGTAGTTGTGATATATGGAAAACATCATGCATAGTGATGAATTTTTGTTGAAGGGATAATCTGTACACCACTAGCATGATTCTCTTCAGCACCTCAAATAGTCCTACAAACATAGGAACTCACAATCCATGCCGATTTATTCTATGGTGACCCCATTTAAGTAACACATGAAGGAATACACGATCCCCCTAATTGAACTCTAGGGGTCATCCCTTTCAATCAGCATACAACTTCTTCTTACTCTGAGCCGTATCCAAATGTTTATGAATTAACTATACCTAATCTGATGTCTCATAAAAGATAATCTATCCCAACAACTCTGACTCACCCCCCTCTAACCAAAATAGTAGTGGCCTACAAGGTCTTCAATAAAGTTCCTCGTATGGTTCCATCTGTATAGGTTCATGATAAATGTTAATATAAGTTAACACCGCTAAATCTATGAACTTCTCCCATGGACCACCAAATTTGATCTCACATGCTCGCAACATATCCTCAAAAAATTGTATTGTACACTATAACTAGCCATCTATTTGTTGGTGGAAGGTCGTACATAACATAACATATGTACCAAGAGCCTTATTAAAGGCCTTCCAAAAGGAATAATTAAAGCACGAATTCAGTTATGGAACTATTGTCCATGGAACCCCATGCAAACAATATAACTATCATACATCCATTTCACCAAACTGTTATACTGTAATGGTTTCCCTGATAGTCAATATATGTGCTACCTTGATTAGTCTATCCAGAACGGTGAAAATTGAATTATTCTTCCCATCTTTCTTTGGAAGTCCAACCATAAAATCCAGAATCATTTTATCCCACTTCCATTCCATAATAAGTAACTGATGCAATATGCCTTCAGGTTTTTGATGATATTCCTTCAGTTGTTGAAATGTGAATCATCTTTTAATGAACCCTACATTCTATTTTGTACTGCATTGCAACCAAAACTGTTATCATTTTTCATGCTATATTTTTATCACCCCAAGATGTACCACCCACTTTGAGGCATGAAATTATGACATGAGTTCCTCTCAGATACATGTGAAAAACATCATGATTTTTCACCAAGAGGATCTCATTATCATCTATTATCCAGTATAAAGGTGCCTACCCACATTCAAGGCTTTCCCATTAAGGCTAAAAAATATGTATCCTCATAATTCATGTCCCTAATTCATTTCAACAGTTTATACTCCACATCTATGGATACCGAAGTCATCCTCTCCTGAAACTGCTAAACTACCATGTGCATTTCTTCAAGAAAATTATTCATCTTCCACTATGCACTCGACTCATATTCGAAATGAGTTTGATTTTTCCAACTGAAGCCATCGGCCACTATATTTCCTATGCAGGGTTAATATTTATGTTCATAATCAAATAACTACATATACTCTACCCATCTTCGCTGTTAGAAATTCATGTCACGGTGTGAAAATATATACTTCAAGTTATTTTGATACCTAAAACTATAACATTTTCACCCAAATTATAGTCTCTCCAACACTTAAGAGCATAAAGCACTACTACCAACTCGAGGTCATGCGTAGAGTAATTTTTCTCATGTGGCCTCAACTGTCGAGACCCGTATTTAATGACATGATCCCCATACATTAACACAGCTCTAAATCTGATCCCATAAGTTTCACAATTAACCATATAATCTTCACACAACTTAGGAATGATTAAAATTTTTACAGATGTAAAGCACTTCTTCAACTCATAAAAAGATTTCTCACATGCTTCTATCCAATAAAACATTACCCATTCAATGTCAAACCCAAAACCAATGATGTCAATCTATCATGTATAAACCTTTTATAAAAACAATATAATCCCAAAAATCATCGGATATCAAAAAAATTATTGGGCTGCTCCCAAGAAACCACTAGCCGCATTTTTTCTAAGTCCACTTATACACCATCTTCCAAGATGATATTCCCCAAAAAGTTCACCTTGTCAATCCAAAACTGACATTTTTATAGATTATAATATAGATAATTCGTTCTTAGTGTAACCAAGATGATGACATGATGTTAGGAAAGATCATAATGAGTCTTAGAGTACACCAAGAATGATTCCACAAACACCACCACAAAATGATATAAGTATGGATGAAAGATCATGGTCATCATGGCCATAAATACGACTAGAGAATTTTCAACCCCAAGATAATTACAACAAACTCATAAAGGCCATACCCCTCATTCTATCCCTCAAAAAATGTCATGGAGGTATATCTCTGAAAATCCAAACAAAAATATTATGTATCATAACATAAACTTATAACATTTACATAAGAGGAGAAACTAACACAACAAGTTTCAACATGTCATTTCCCCTTTTTCACACGACATAGTCAACACTGAGGCCTTATCACTACTAATGACCATCACAATCCTCTGTCTTGGTTAACAAGGTTACATGCATTCTTATTGATTAATTCATCCATTAATTAATCACATTATCTGAAATTAAATAATTAAAAAATTAATTAAATACTCATACACAGTTAATCAATCAATTCTCTCATTACACACCCATTTGTTCTTATTTTTCATTATTATTTAAATCACACAAAAATAAATATAATTACAAGTTTAATAGCTTACACATAACCCATTTTCCTATGAGTGCCTTGAATGATGCATGTCAAATCATGTATCGTTTATTTTTTAGGTCATGAATTAAAATTAAAAAATTGTCAAAATAAATATCATATCACTCCACAAGTGCAACACCTAGGGTTAAATAATATCCAACTACAACAACCAACAAAAATCACAACAATCCCACCTTATGTACTCAGATTCCCCCCCATACATGGATTTGAAACTCCCACGCATGAGCTCTTTACCAAGACTTGTAACTTCTAAGTATTCTGTCTAATATTCCCATTATAGTAATACAAATGAAGAAAAAAGAAATGAAAACCCATCTGATGAAGCTTTGTGATGCCTAACCAGGGTGCCACTAAACAATGCCCTGGGAATGTTGGCCACATGCCTTCAAATGTGCCTTCCCATATGCCAGAGGGTATCGACTAGCAGCAAGGGTCTGGTATGAAATTCATAGGGAGACAATACCTTCTTTTATCAGAATTAATCAGCAATTGATGCAAACAACAATAACAATATATATGAAGCTTATAAGTAACCAGAATAATACCAAGTCATCTGATATCAAAAACAAAAAAATATAATGCTCAACTGAAAGGTAAAGCATGTAATGATAATGTGAATATAAATTATGAACAATGAAACAAAATTTAGAGACACAATGACTCCCAAGAGGGTTTTGAACAACATTCAATTCCCTCTCACATGATCCAATCCCAAATAGAAACATATCCTACGGCCCTGACCTTATGCCATCCGGTAACAACAAATTCTACAGGGGTTCAGATCAGGTGGCCCGAATAGGGTGTGAGTATGACTCAGTAGGCCACCACCAATAGTATCTAAAAAAAGTCCAGTAAAAATATAGTGTATGCAGTTTTATAAAGCAGTAAAAACATTGAATAATTAATCTTTTTTCATATTTTCATTTAATCATTAATCTTCACATTTGGATAATTTCAAATCATGTTTTACATTTGAGTCATCATTCATTATTATAATTCATTTGGTGATTAAATTAATCTCACAAAACACAATCTCATTCAGTGTAGGTCACCATGAATAGAACTTCACTTGTCATTCGGTGTAGTTCATCATGCTGAGAACCCCATAATCTCATTCTTGGATAACTATCAGGGAAGAACGACATATCAATGTCCCAACTTCTAATTGGTCTAGAACTCTATGTATAGAACCAAAAAACTCATCCATTTAATTATTCTTCAAATCTAATAAATTTTACACATTGTTCTTTTACTTATCCTATGATTTGTTAAACATTTAAAAATACATTAGTTAACTCAACTATTAACTAAGAACATTTCCCATTAATTATTTCATCAATTAAATAATAAATCAATACAATTCTCAATCCATAATTAAATCTATATAATTAATTATTGATATCAAATATTATGTTCCCATTAAAATTTTATATATTTATTATATTTGATCAACATTAAATAAAATAATTTTTTCTAAAAAGTACTTATCTTACATAGCCAAACATAAATTCATTATTAATTTTCCACAATTAATTATCTTATCACAATCAAGTATATATCACAATTATAAAATATCAACCCATGACCAATTCCCCAAAACAATTATCAATTTTTTAAGCCCCCTTCATTTTTTATGTGATTCAGTTATCAAATAATCACCTAATAAAATCACAAGTCAATTCCAAATTCCTATTCACATTAATATAGGAATTAAATTATTAAGGGAAGCTATCAATTCATAATATCACATTCACACATCAAATTCATTACTATGGAAGTTCTATTTAGACCATCTACCTAGATTTATTGATGGATGATAGCCAAATGGGAATTCCAAAAATTTGATTGGAACAACTTCGTCGATCATGCTTCGAATCTAAATCCCTAAACCAAAATTATGATTAAAGGCGTCATGATAATTCAAAATTAGGTATAGATCCATGATACAAGATCTAGATCTTAACTCATAGGTTTATATCTATGGAAACCATGGAAATACTCCATGATAAGATCAAGAAAAGATAATGGAATGGACGGGAGAAGAAAATGGATGAAATCAACATACCGAGAAGAGTGTATATCATTAATTCGGGCATTTGACCTCAAAAAATGATTCTCTGATCACCTCGTAATACATCCATAAGGATCTAGGATCATTAAGAATTTGTTAATCCTAATCTAAGGTAGACATATGGGAGTCTCGGGGGGGGGGGGGAGTTATTAAAATTGATTTATAGAATAAAAATCATGTGCGGAGAATTTATTATGAAGCGTCATACCGTAGGGTAAACCGTGCACAAACGGTGTAGAACTCTTTGTCTTGTTTCAAACATTAGGCACGGTTTAGTCAAATATTTTGTTAAACGATGCACAAAACCATGAACTACCCTCCGTTCTTTAGCTTTCCTTAAATTTTCGCAAAAACACACCCCAATCCACATATCGAAAACAAATAAGCTTAAAAAACTCAAAAATATACATTAAAACACGCTCGATATGTCTCCCGAAAATGCCAATATATTTCAATTTCCAACATCCATCAAATTAAAATGTAATCCACCATTCATTTGTATAGTAGACTATTGATGATCTAATCAATGTAATTTTTTTCCATCATCACTATTCTTAAATAGTTATAGTGATTGATTTAATGTATATATGATATTAATTGAATATTTATTTTTATTTATGCATAATATATCCTTTAGATTCTTATATATCCATTCATTGAAAAATAAAAACATTATTTATATATATATATGTGTGTGTGTGGACTGTTACCTCCACAAATTGATGCAATTTATTTTTCATCACTACATCACATGGATTATATATATGTGTGTTTAAAAAAATAATATGGTATCTATGATATAATTTACATTAACCAATTTTAATAAATACTTATCATCTTTCCATAATAATAATTGAAAAATGAAAACATTACTCATTCACACATTCTGCCTACCATCTCCAAGATTGTTTGATTGTTCATCTTTCATAACAATATGGCATAATTATTTTTAAACATACAGTTTATTTATTATTAAAATATTAATTGAATGATTATTATTCAATATAGTATAGATTAATTACCACATTTACCTTATTCAATGCTTCACTATCATTATTGAATTATGAACCAAATATCATCAAAATTCCTAATGTGTGCTTAATTGATTAAATATAGCGCATTACGATAGAAAATAAAAGGATTAATAAAAACATAAAGGATTCAAAAGAATGTAAATAATTATAAAATTCTTATTTTTCAGGATGATAAATAACATAGATTATGATTAATCCTCAAGGTAAGGTATATTATTTCAAAAATCCTCTTTAAATGTATTAATTAATACCATTTTTCATCTATATCTCAATTTTTAAAAAAAATTAAAAAAATATCTCTATGGTCATTATATTATTATAGAATAAATTTTGTCCATTTTTACTATCATTCAATGGTTTTTAAAATTTACTATTTAATTTAATGTTTTTGCATTCAATAAATAAAATTAAATGAAATTTCATATTTTAATGTATATTGAGACAACTAAATTTCCCACCACAATACCTAATGTATGATTTTCAGATAAATTTAAAAGAAGGAATGTTTTATAAAAAGAAAAAACCTACCTTCATGAGTTTTCTTTTATTTAAGAAAAGATTTCATAAATTGAATTGATATTTAAATCTCTAAAAATGTTTTATTATGTATGGAAATAATATTTTAGTTTGTGTAATTATTAAAATGAATGATCCCACATTTGATGAACATTTTAATATTATTGGTCTTCATTAAAGATGGGTGGTTCCATTATAAATAATTTCTTGGTGGTTCTGTTATAAAATAATGATGGGTGGGTCTGTGATATCCCTCTAATTCATTGGGTATAGAAGACAATAGTACAGTTTTTTCAATTGTAATAGTGGTATTGAATATATTTCACATGTTACACACATGTTTTAAAATATATATATATATATATTGATTTTCCTAAAAATATTTTGATTTATAAATTTTAAATATGATATTATGTTTGAAGAAATTTATATGATATTTTTAAGGGTGAAATGTATACCATTATGAAAACATTGTTATGGTTTTCTCATCACTAGAAATAACCCATTATCATATTTGCTTTCCTTTAATATTTCTTTTAAAAGGTTTTTTAAAAATATTTTGATTAATTATTTGATTTTATTCCAAATAAAATGGTTATTTTCAACCGCAATGTTTATTTTAAAAATAGAAATTTTTTATATATGCATGGACTACCATGTTTCTTTATTTTGTTATTTTTTCCATTAATAATATTTTTGTGTTCATATTATTTTTAAAAAAATATTAAACATGGTTTTATTGATGAATAATGAAAATGGGAAGGTAATATCAAAATCGTAAAGGTATGTATTGTAATTAAAAATTAATATATCTTAAATGTAGTCTTTTTCGGTAAGTGTTGATACTAAGTGGAAGTTTCAAATATTTATTGTAATATTTAAGTTTGTAATGGTGATGAACAAATTATCTAAAACTATTAATATAAAATATCTTTAGGAATAAAATAAAATAAATTATTCTCTAAATATGAAATAATATATACTATTTAATTTTAGTTACATATATCGAATTTTTAGATGAGGATTTATAGGACAATGTTACATTAAATGGAATCATGTTTTTTGATTACTTCCCATTAGTGTTGTTTTATTCTTAGTGAGATGGTTTAGTGGTGAAGGATGATCACATAGAGATTCAACAAATATATTTTAATATTTTTTATCTATATTTATATCATTGGGATTAACATTGAACATATCTTGTTTGTTTACTCTTTCATCTGATATGTAATAAATTATTTTTCCCCATTTTAGTTTTACCTGATACTTATTTTGGATTCTTTATTTCTCAATAAATTGGGGAATTATTAATCAGGAGATGTGGTAGGTTGACATGGACATTTTCATTATAATTATTACTGAGATTATCATCCACATTGTTTTCCTTGAGATGGTGGTAATATACTAGGAATTAATTGTTTTTGATCAGCTATAAGAATCTACATGGGAATATAATCAAATCTTTCTCTAGGAATATATACATCAATATGTTGTGTTAAATATATATATTTCACCATTTTCACTATAGTGATAATTTTAACAAATCTTTAATACATATATGATTGATTCTATATTGGGATTATGGTTTTGGAAAATTTTATCGTGGGTATTATATCAACCCTCCCATTATATACATTATTATTACAAAAAATTTGTAGAATACTTAAAACATTTTTCAAAAATATACCCAAGGATTGTACTTATATACTTCCTTTAAATGTATGGAAACATAAACACAACTAAAGAATTGAGCTGCATCATCTCCCACAAGGTTGTTTTTTACTAGAACACTTTTCAGACTCATCAAACATAATACATATCTTCATATCCTGGGGGAAGGAAATATTAAAAGAGGTGAGCACAGAAGATTAGTGAACGATAAAAAAAGGAGATACGTAATCATAATAATGATTCATAAGGGGTAATAACATGATCATGAAAAAAATGATCATACCCTAAATATCTACAATCATAAACATGAATCAGGACATAAAAAACAGAAGTTTATTAGAAAAGAATCAAAATTAAATAGAAAATATAATCCATAAATGCATGAAATAGGAATAACACATGGAATTGTGGAAGCCACATTATCATATAAAATTATTTCTATAGTAGTTAAGGCACTATATTTGAGACCATCTAAGTGAAAAAATTACATTACTGAACTGGATTCACACCTCATTCCAGACTAGTATTATTGAACTGTGTTCACTCCTCTTTCAATCCCTATAATACTAAATAGATTTAATTTCTTAGTCCAACACTATAATAATTAAGTTTGTTCATTATTCATTCAATCTTTTCAAAATCATGTGATATAAATATTTACCCACAATAATGGAGGGAGATATAGGTCCTAACCATCTTAGACTAAAACCATATATAAATGTTCCATGGGATCTTAGATAATCTTATCATAATCGATGAAATGAAATTGGTATCACAAATATGTTAACAAATCAAAATAGTTGAAAAAAGATATAAGTTTCATAATCATTTCATCAAAACATAACCCGTGAAAGATAAACAAATTTGATAAACATATAACCCATAAAATAGAAACGAGTTTAGTAAACATATATCCTATAAAGGAGAAACGAATTTCATAAACATATATCCCATTAAAGAGAAATAGGTTTCATAAATACCACAAAATCAACCATAAATCATATAGAGAATGAATATTAATACAACCATTATATAATTTCTTAGAAAGGCATGAGTTACATTGTTGACTTCATCATAGATGGAAAATAATTTTGAAATATCTTTTAAAAACTTTTCTTAAGGTAAATATCATTTCTTCATTGAAAATTTGTTTTTATTACATAAAACCATTTGAATATATTATTCTTATAAAATACAGTATAAACATATAAATAATACATGAAATCATTTTGAACACCTTTTTTCGTAAAAACTGATAACTAACATGAATCAATTTTGAAAACTTTTTTCCTTAAAAAATAATAAAAAAATATTTAAAATATTTTAAAAAATATCATTGAAAATTTACAAAATAATATTAAATAAATTTAAATAAATTTTTTGAAAAAACATTGAAAATTTATAATTAAATCTTCAAATTGTATTTAAAACTATTTCTTTTAATATAACTTCTAAAACATATAAAGAATGCATAAATTTTTTTCAAAACCATTTACGTAGAAAACATATAAAAGAAGCTTGAAATTTTTTTAAAAACCATTTCATTGAATATAATTTTAGAAATAATTTCCTAATATTTAAACATTTTAACATGCTAACAAATATTCATAGAAATTATTGAGAGTAAATCCATAAATGACATATGAGGAAAAACATTACTTTCATATGGTAAAAAATGTAACAAAAATGACCTATTATGAAATAGCGCAGAAGATTCCTTTGAAAACATTAATAAAAGAAAAAAAGAGAAAAATATCATTCTAAATATTATAGTATAATAGTCTTATATTCTTGTAACCCTTTTTCATAAAACATGGTTTTGAAGGGGCACAAATTTATGACTGAAGAGAAGGTAAATTTGGCCTTCTATAAAAAACATTATTAATTATATTATATCTCAAATAGTGGAATAATGGTACCAATGCATGATTAAATCATAAATTTATACTGTATAAGAATATTAATTAATTTAATCGAGATATATATCATAGAATTTAATCAAAGGAAGCATAATCATAAAAAAACTCAATAATTGATGAGATTGTTTCAATAAACATTTACAAATATGTTACATTGAACCATACACTCCATGTAAGAAAATGATATTATATTAAACATAAAATATTATTAAAAAAATTATATTCACAAAATAAAATATAAAATTCAAGTATAAAATCCTAAAAAAAAATTTCTGTGCATAAAAAAACATGATTCTCAAAGAATGAAAAATTAGACAAAACCATTTTACCAATTTGGTTAATTTCGAAATCTAAACCCCATGAAATAAATATCATTAAAATTATTTTTAAATACCAATAAAATTAAGTCTATGAGACATATCACTCATTAATTATCAATACATACACCACAAAAAATATTTTAGTGGTGAATAAGGCATGTATCATATGAAAATAATAGTGGGATGATGTTTACTTGCCTTGTGTGTTGAATATCATCATACTAATACAACCATCAAATATATTAAATATAAGTTTATTATAAATATTTTAAATAATAATAATATTATATCTAATACCATATATGGTTTTATTATGATCTTATATTACCAATATGTTAACAATCCAATGTTATGGTTTCACATCGGGTAATATTCTCTTTCTTTATTTCACGTGTCTTAATTCGTTATATCTTTGGTACTTATCCTAATATATTGATTTACAGAATGTAAATCATGATATATATATTATTTATATCCATTATATTTGTGTTATAATATTCTTTATAATATATAATTATGAAATGGAATAGAACATTCATGGACATGGTAAGCCATATATATACACGAACATTGTTTCAATCTTTGTTGTCGTATTGAAAGAAATAAGTTAAATGAGATATGTTCACACATATATATATATATATGTATATATAAATACCATTATTATAATATAATTATTATATCATATATATAATATATTTTCACTAAACTCATCATTAATGCATTATATGTATTTTTTGAAGGAATCTCATCGCTTTGAGTGGGCGGTAGTCCACACTTCCTCAACTAAAATTATCATATTTACACCAATTGAAAATTATAAATACATGTATTGGTAAATGATTAAATATTTTTAAATACATAAAAAATATATTTATGAACATATATAGATAGATTTTCCATCATAATTTCCTCTAAGAGAAGAGGTAATTTAAAATGAACAATAATCATTTTGTGAGGTGGTAGTTCGCCGTACACATAAACAGTATGTTTGTTACCTATTATATTGAGTTGTGTGTATATGTAGGTAGAAAAATTATAATATCAATATCCTAGTATATTTAGAATTTTTTATATAGAATAATTTAATAAATATATTATAGGGGTGGAGAAAGAAAATAAAAGAAATTATCTTGAGGGAAGGCATTACCTCTTAATTAGGAAACTCCTTGCGGTTTATACCAAAATGAATTCTTGGTTTGAATTATGAACAAGATTAATATTATAGGGATAATCATTTAATATTTTTATGTGTACTGGGAATAGATTAGACAAACTAATGTGGATTGAGATGTGTAAATAAGTGGAGGATAGGAGGTATTTTTATTGTGGAGGATGAGTGACACACTTGTAAATCATTGGAAAAGGAATTATACCCACATTTTTCTAAGGGAATGTGGATCCCATTGAATAAAAAAGTGGATCAATAGTAGTATAGGGTATAAATATATCAATTAAATGTGTTTTTTACAAGTTTATAAGTATTTTTTTGTCCTATAGTTAAGGTTCAGTCATTAGTAAAACATAATTTTTCCTTAATCAATATAATTAATTTCATTTATTTTTAGTAATATATTTCCTCAAAAACAAGTTTCACCTAATCATACATTATAATTTATGATTATTATAAATAGAGAATAATTTTTTATAAATTTTGATAATCAAATATGTAGAAATTAATTTAAAATTAATCTCGCAATCGAGTCGATAGAGAAGGTTTTTAAATTAAAAACATTCAACTGTTTACTAAGTTAGTATACCCAATTTGATTGTGTAATTGATCTAAATGACATAAATTTTAATAATATATAAAAAAATTACATAAATAAACATTTAAAAAAATTTAAAATAAAATTTGACCTTATAAATAAATTAAATGAAAAGGAAGGTTTAAACTAATAATCAATATGTTTAGCTATTCATTAAAAAATAAAACATCACAGAAAAATACAAAAAAAATTACCCTAATAGAATTATTATGTTAATATATCAAATTTGTATATTATTTTAGAGCATTAAATATATAAAAATTCTAAATATTTTATTTAAAATGGGTTCTCCATTTAAATTAGATAAAAATTCATTATTATAAATATTTGTTTTATACATAAGAATGGGTTTTTTCTTATCTTATGTCATTAAAATTTATATTTTGAATATCATAATTATTTTGTTGAGTATATAACGTATATATTACATTAATATCACTCACTAATTTTAATTAATTTAATTTTTTAGGGTAAGACCTATTTGTGACTATTCAAATAATAATATTTTCCTTCAGATTCATTCAGTTTTCATATTCACTAAAAATTAATAGGTAACATATGAATTAATTTTATATTTTTGTAAACTATATATTCTCGTAGGTTAGTTAATTCTATAACTAACCAATAATTTTATTGAAAATTTTAATTCGTACTATATTAAATAATAATATTTTAATGATATACTAATGATTAGTAAAACTTAGTCTTTTGTGTAACCCAATCCATCGAGGGAAGTCACTATTGCTGGAACTACAAGCTAGCCTCATTGTCCTAGGTAGAGAAATATATATTTTTTGTTCTTTTTTGCATGATTATCATAGTTTTTCATATAACATAAGCCACACCTGGTGCATTAATATAAAATAATATATTTACAGTTTTTCATGAAATAAAAATATAAAAAATGATAAATAAATTTGAAAATAAAGTTCAATGAATATCGGGAGTCAAATTATACCCCTCTTTAAATTTACTTTTCCCTCAAAATTCATCTTGGTTATTGATGTGTTAAAATTTTGATGTTTCATTCATTAAAACCGACATAAAAAATATGGCACTAAAACATCCCTTAAAATGGAATGTTAAAACTATAACATTTACCCAATGTAACATATGACTAGGTTTCCAAATATGATAATATAGGTTGGGAGTAAAGATTTTTAATAAAGGAAAATAATAAATATATATAGGGAGTGATTGAGGTCATCATTCATAAACATGTGAATGTACAAATAAATTTTTAGGGGCATAATGACATAAATTTGTGATGATTAAAAAGGACATCGGTTCAAAAAAATTAAAGTATTAGGGAAACTAATGTAATTTTGATAATTATACTAATGTTGATTAATTATTTTAATGACCAAGAGTACAAGGGAAAATT
Organism: Viscum album; assembly: GCA_963277665.1. NCBI lineage: Eukaryota > Viridiplantae > Streptophyta > Magnoliopsida > Santalales > Viscaceae > Viscum > Viscum album. Next base: position 824,914,941 of record OY728166.1, read on the forward strand.
TGATTTTTTAGTTCTCATTTTATCTGTGTATAATACATCAATTATAGCAAGAAATATATTTCTAGACATTATCTTTGATGACAGAAGTTATAAATACACATTTAGAAGATCTTAAAGCATATAAAATAATGAAATATATTGGTATTTGTCTCAAACTATTATTTAGAATATATATATTCAATAAATTAGTATGTAAACATAAAAATTAACCATATAAAGTCATCAATAAAAAAAAAAATACACAATAACATAGACATCGCGTTGGCCAGTGGTAGTCATGAAACCCTTGTCATCCATTGGTCATGGGTTCAGGACCCACAGACATTATAGACTTGATTGGTTGTCACCTAACATACATAATGTTATTTCCTAATACAATGATATTATAATTTTAGAAATAAATAAATTAGACAAATTTTAAATGCGGTTAATCAATAAATAACATTTTAAACGTGATTTTCAATACAATTCCAATGCATAAATACTTCCTTTGAAGATTAACATAGTCCTTTTGTGAATGTATAGCGTTATAACCCACATGAAAGTTGAAAATATAAATCATTAAAAATAAATCAATGAAATCATATTAATATCGATTCCTCCATATTTCACAATAGAGCTCTTGGTTGTCACATTCGTAACATGTGAATACCCGCATCATGTATTCTCTTGAAACATGGTAATATCCTTAATTACCATAAATAATTCTAGAAAAAATTAATTCTATTTACTCCATAGATTAATAGATATATTCCATAAATAAAATAAGTGGTAAACATCATCCATAATTGAATAAACAACATGTCATCAAGTCCATAATTAGTTCCATTGTAATCAGTAATATCCAATTTACTTATATGGAACATATCATTATCAAAAAAATTATATCAATATATAATGAACATATTAATGGTTATATTTACCTTAATCATCTGTTTTACATGGAAATTACCTTTCAATTGTAACACATCTCTATTACATTAGAACCATTAAATACGTTCTTATAAATATATTTCAAAAAACCTAAATTGAATAATGCTTATATATTTCACCATTAATAATTCTTGTATCAAAATAGATAAAAATATTTATTATTACACTTTATCCATATGACATTAATATGAATACCTCATCGTATTACACAATACCCCATTCCTTTCATATTTCTTATATAGCCCCATTAATATTCGTAATATAACCCTTACTCACACCAACTTATAGATTCTCTTCATGATATTACTTCATGGGACATTTAGTGGCCTAATAACCATTTACTCAAAACATAAAACACTAAACCTTGAATGAAAAAATAAGGAGGGCAATATTCATAGCCATTATGTTAAAAAATATATTCATTTATACCATGTAGTCACTTATAATGTGTCTTTCCTTTCCACCTTCAAAAAACCTTCTTTTTCCCCTAAGGCATTCACTTAAGTTATTATTTCCCCATTCATGAAACAATTGAAACCAAATATTATTTCTTCAATGGTCTTTATTACTTTATCTCTCAGCGAACTCCTTCATTTTCTTCCATAGTGTTTCCAATAGTTGGTTAAGGCACACATTGTTAATCGTGTTCATTAGAAAATGATTAGGAATGATCACAAAATCTTTCACTCTTGTGATTATTCCACTGGACATCTCGTTAAAAGATCATACATAACATACAATTTTAATCCAGTTCCTTCTAAGTCCCTCAATTGAGTAAAACTAGAAGTAATGTGTGATGATTATATATCATATAAGAAAACTATAGTCTTAAAAATTATTACATATAGGATGTCTAAGTCTTGAAACCTTTATTAATCTATAACACTGTAGGTTTATCCTTTTTTATTCATAGACAAATTATAATCAAATTCTTCATGATGGTTCGTGAAGAGTTTTTTAATTCCAAATGAATATCCCATAGAAGTGTCAAACTAGGTGTGAATCATGGCCAATTATCATGTACTATATTACCCCATGTTAGGCTCATAAAAACTTATCAAAGTTGTTAACCTTAGGTATATCTATGCCAAATCCACGTCCACTTGTAGTATCCAGATAGGGATGTATTTCTATGAAACCACTCACTATATATTTTACCAATAGTCCATGAAATTTTCAAAGATTTTTTGTTATACTTACACATATTTTTATACATGTCTGTAGGGTTTTCATTATGTTTTTATCATCCAATCTTACAAAAATAATCAAAAACTTATTTATAATACCAACTACATAGACCTGTTATTTTCATATATAAACATTTCATAACATTTTTGGAATACCAAATTGCTTTTACATATATATGCCTAAAACGTATACATCTTGTTACTTTGGAAAAATGGACACATAAAAACTGGTAAATAAATGAGCATCATCATCTACCACTAGATTCTTTTTAACATGCACCCTTATTAAACACCTCATTCATTATACATATCTTCAAAAACTATGGGAAGGAAACAAAAAACCAGCATTTTAACTTTATATGTAAGGGTAATCTTGGAAGATTTGTATACATAATCATGAGAATAAGGGCATGTGAGGATGACCCAGAAAATCGAATATCATAGACTTTATATCAAAGATCATAAACCTGAATCATAGCACATATCATGGTAGTTCCTAAGAGATGAATCATTAGAAAATAGATAATATAACTAATGAAATCATAAAATAGGAATAAGACATGGTATTATGGTAGACACATATGTATATATAATGATTTCTATAGTAGTTAAGTCATGGCAACTGAGACCATCTTTGTGAAAAAATTACATTACTAAATCATGTTCACAACCCACTCCATCCTTGTATTACTAAACCGAGTTCACTCCTCATTCCATCCCTATAATACGGAACTGAGCCCATTTTTTGTTACATCCCTTTATTAATAAAATATGTTCATTTCTTGTTCAATCCTTTTCTATATCATGAGATATAAATCATTACCCAATGCCTTGAAAAAGATATAAGTACCACCCTTCTTATACTAAAATAATATATATATGTTCCAGAAGATCATAAATAAATAATACCATAACACATGAAAGGTAATGGGTATCCTAAACATTTATCATATATATAAAATTTATAAAAATCACATGTTTTATAATCAGTTCATCAATAGAATAACCCATGATAGATAAATTGATATCATAAATATATAAACCATGAAGGAGAAACATGATTCATAAACATATAACCCATGAAATATAAATGGTTTTCATAAATAGATAAACCATGGAATGAAATATTGTTTTATAAAGATCATCACCTCAAGAATAATTAATTAAGAGATATAATATTAGTGGAACTTGAAGATAATTTCCTAGAAGGGCATGAGTAACATCAACATGCATCATCATTTATGGAAAATAATTTTGAAATATATTTCAAATATGTTTCTTGAAGAAAATATCCTCTCTTCTTAGAAAAATAATTTTTATTGGATAAAACCATTTGAATATAATATTTATCAAAAAGTCTATGGAAAATTTAAAATAAGGCAAGAAATAATTCTGAAACAAATTTCCATGAAATACTTATAAAATTAGATTGATTTTTTTTGATAAATTTATTCATTGTTAACATATATTATAATATTTCATAAATTTTAAATTTTTTTTTAAAAAATATAAAATAATATTTTTAAAAACATTTTTATTATAAAAGACATTTAAAATATTTATGTAAATCTATAAATAAAATTTAAAACCATTTATTTGAAGATAAAATTGATAAATTATAATAAAAAATTGAATTTATTTTGAACATAAATTCCTTAAAAACATATAAAAGGAGCATGAAAACTATTTGAAATCCGTTTCATTCATAATAATTTTAAAAAATAATTCTAAAAAATTATATCTTTATGCATGATAATCAAACATCAATTAAATGATGATGGTTAAATTAGTACATGATATACATGGTAAAATATCATTCCTTTTGCACAATAAAAATGGTACAAAATGCCTTATTTAGAATGATAAAAGAAGATTATTTTTAGAAAATTTAAAAAATAAAAAAGGTTAAAAAATTATTTTAAAATATTATATTATAATAGTATAATATTATTGGAATCCATTTTAGAATACATGGGTTTTAAGGAACCCGTATTTCCAACCAAATAGAGGATAAAGTTGGGTTTCTAAAAAACTCATTATTAATTATCATATATCCAAAAGACATGAATAATTGTACCAAAACACTATTATATATTTAAAATACAGAGGATAATAGATGAAATTAATTTAATTAAAATATGGATCATATTATTTCATCACAGGAAGCTTAAACATAAATAATCTCAATAATCGATGAAATTGTTTCAATAATCATAATCCAATTGATAACATTGATAAGTACTCCCCATTTAGGAAATAAATATTAAATAAAGCTTAATGTATCAATAAAATAATAAGATTCATAATATAACATGTAAAATTTAATTATATAAACTTTAATGAATAAATTAGGTGAAAAACCAAACAAGAGTCTTATGGGAAGAAAATCAAGACAATTTTTTTTACTAATTTGGTATCTTTTGAAATTAAACTCCATGAAATAAAGATCATAAATTTAAAATTTAAATAAACATAAAAATAATATAAAGATAAAAATAATTAAATAATTTTACGTACATACACCACAGAAAAGTGTCTGGTGAATAAGGCAAGTATCTAATGTATATAAAAGTGAAATGAAATTCTATTACCTTATGTATTGACTCTCTTTATACTCATAAAATACTCATGTATAATAAATGTATGTTTATTATAAATATTTTATTGGAATATTAATATAGCTAATACATTATATGGATTTATTATATACATATATTTCCATCTTGATAACAATCTTATGTTAATGTTTAACTTCGGGAAATATTCTATTTGTTCGTTTCTTGTGTCATAATTTGATATATCATTGGTCCTTATACTAATATCAGGATTTAAAGAATGAAAATCATGATATAAATATAATTTATAACAGTTATATTTTTTTTATAATAATCTATATAATATATAATTATAAAATCGAATACATCGTTCATGGAGATGGTAAGCCGTAGTCATGCGTGAAAGAGGATTCCATTTTTATAGTCTTATTACAAGAAATAATGTAATTAAAATATTATTATATGTATATATATATATAATTATTAACATAGTATTATTATATCATATATATCATATAATTTTACTCTATTCACCCCTAATACATTCCATGTATGGTGTGAAAGAATAACATCACTCTGAGGGAGCAGTAGTGTACAGTTCCTCAAACAAAATTATAATATTTAAAAATAATGAAAAGTCTAAAGATAAGTATTATAAAACGACTAAATAATATTAAATACATATTAAATATAATAATTATCATATATAAACATATTTTCCATCATAATTTTTACCATGAGGGGTGATAAATAAAAAAGAACAATCATCATTCTGTGAGGCGATTGCTTTTCATAAATATTAACAGTATGTTTGTTACCCATTTAATGGATGTGATTGTATGTGTAGTTATACCCCTTAGAATATAAATCATTGTATATATTGGATACTGGTGTTTTTATACAATCATGTTATAATTATAGTAGAATGGGAGGATAAAAAAATAAAATAAAAGATCTTGAGAGAAGGCATTAACTCTTAATCAGGTAACTTCATTTGGATAATGCCAAAAGGCATCCTTGGATTGCATTATTCCAAAGGGGATAATTTTAGGATTAAGGTATGGAAGTTATTAAGGTAATTCAGAAGATAATGGATGATTCTCAGTGGGTTTATTAGTTTAATTAAGTGGATGATATGAATCCATTTTATAGTGGAGGTGGATGGGCACTCTTTTAAATCTATGGAAAATGAATCCAAACCATGATTTAACATGTAACATACATCCCATAATAGACCATAGTATATCTAAGGAATAATAGGATCTAAATATAGCCATTCAATAGGTTTTGGACATGTTTTCTATGTCTATTTGGGTCTTAAATTTATGTTTTAGTCCTTAGTTTAGTTAAATATTACCTTAATCGATGTAAAAAATTTAAAATACATTCAAAAATAATTTTGGTCAAAAAAATAATTTTACTTTATTAGAAATTATAAATAATAATTATTAAAAATATAAAATCCATTTTTAAAAATTTTAATCATAAAATTAGAATATATTAATTTAATTTTAATCTCGTAGTCGGTTAGAAAATAGTGATTTTTTATAAAAAAAAACATTAAAAACATTACTATGTTGTTATAACCAATTTCAAAGTGAAATTTATCTCAATGAAATTCATTTTACTAATTTATAAAAATAGTTTCTAATTAAAATTTTAATCGAATTAAATATTTAATTTATCCTTTAAATAAATTATTTGAAAAACCATATGTAAACTAAAATTTAGTATGTTTTACTATTCATTAAAAAAGAAATCATTATAGAAAATAAATAAATAATTTACCCTAACCTAATTATTATGTAATTATTTCAAATATGAAGTTTATTTTTACATATTAAGATTAAAAAATTTGGAAAAAATGGATTAAAAATGGGTTCAAAATTTATTGGTTGTTAAAATTCCTTAATAAAAATAGTTGGGTTTAAGCATAAAATTTGGTTTGCTCTTATCTTATGTATATCAAATATATTGGAAAAATATCAACATTTTTTAATTGAAAATATAACATATATACAACATTAATACCTATAAATTATTGAAATTTATTTAATTTTATAGTGTAGGAAAGCGTTGTGACCACAAAATAATAATATTTTCCTTTATATTCAATCAATTTTTATATTTATTTATAATTAATTACTGACATATAAATTCTTATTTAATTTTAGAAGACATGTTTTTTAATAAATTAGTTAATAATATTCAAATTTTCTAATTTTAAAAACAAGGTTATATTTTATTATATTAAATAATAATAATTTTATGATATAATATTGTTTGGTAAAACATAGGCTTATGTGTTACACAAGCAGTTAAGGGTAGTAATTGTTATGTTTAATGCAATCTAACCTTAGTGTTCCATTTAGAGAAAGAAAATGTTAATTTGTGGAATTAGAAGAAGATTTATAAGGTGTTGGTTTTAATGCTATCCAAACATAGTGATTTAGTATAAAATAAACTATTTTCACTATTATGTGAAATAAAAAATATAAATAACATTAAATTAATTTCAGAAAAATAATACAAAAATTCTCAGGTTGTTAAAGGTCTATAAATGGAATAAGTAAGAATATTATTCCTTGATATTTTTCATAATTCCACATCCCAGTACTATTTATAATGCATCATTATATATTATAAATTGTCTCATACTATATGGTTGTGTGTGTAAAGGTATAGTGACCAATCTTTTTTTAATTTCCGTTATGTTTTCTTCACGTTCCAATACCTAGAGAAATTTAACTCCTTTTTACTAAACAAAGCTAGTGTATTTGATAACATTGATAGATTAATTAGAAATAATCTATAGTATATATCCATCCTATAAAAATATGATACTCATTTGTAGTGTTTGGTATGGGGAATTGTTTTTTAAAATCCATCATTAATAGATCAACATATATACCCTCTATTATAGTTAAATGAAAAAAGAATAATAATCAATGTACCTAGTACTCGTAGCTTATAATTTTTTCATATAATTTTCCCTTTATTAAGGCCATCAATAAAATCCCAAGATTATCTTTAGGCATATACTTTAACATTGAATATATGATAATATATTCTATGAATATGACAAAACAATAATAAAGAGAGTCTTAAAAAACTATTGATCAGATCCATCAATATATTAGGTGAATACATATGTTTTTCTGGAATAATTATAAATTTTACATTTCCAAACCCTATTATAAAGGTTATATTTTTTATATAATCTATTTTGAATATGAATTTATGATATTTAGATCAATGTTTAATCATTGAGAGGTATAGATATCACATGAGTTGATCAAACATTCCATCCATACGATGATGTGGATACTTGTAAATGATTTTTATTTTTCTATTATATTATAATAAATTAAATGATTCATTGATCAATCATTATTATTAAAAAAATAATTATGGATCCCTATAGTTAATCACAAAGGAATAAAAAACCAGAAATATATTTTCTGAATGTCTATTCATTAAATATTTTAATAAAATGGAATTAATTTTATAAGGAATATTTTTATATTAGAATAGATCTTGGTATTATTTCTATTTAAAACTCAACCTCATTATCTTGATTAATACGAGTAGTTCATTAATAAATACTTCAATATACTCCAATACAATAGGTATATATACAATGTTTATTTTGTCTTTAACTATTTAAGCTAAGAGTTACTCATTATAGGGATTAAGATCTAAATTATATAGTTTTATAATAATGTGAGTTCATAATTTTCCTTTCCATAATAATTTATAACGGTAATATGTGGTCTTTTAAATGATATTTCATTATGAAAAAACATTTTTATGAGTTCTAGATAAAAGGATCCAATAAATAATGAATATATAATTAAATTCTACAAATCTAAAAAGAAATAGATCTATATGAAATATCATCACACAAATCTTAATCAAATAGGACTAATATGGCATTGACATAAAACATTCTTCATTAGATGTTTTCATCAATAAATAAATATTCATATTTTATGGTGATGTATAAATAATCAATAAAAACCTACAAGATACGAAAAAATCAAAATTACAATAATAAAATAGACACATGAAAAGACAATATGTTAATATTTAATCATTTAATTATATTTATATTTACTTAAAAAACTAAAATATATTTTTGGATTTGGATATATAAAGTAATAAGAATACTGATGGAAAGTATGAACATAAAAGAATAACTCATATATGTCATGTATAAACTAACTTATTAATTTATAGGTTTCAATCAAGGATATCCATGTTAATGTTCCCATTAGTTTTTCTCACATAATGTTTTACAAACATTCATAAAAATATATGAAAATCCATCATAATGGTTTTTATAGTTCTTTCAAATCAATCTAATCATATCCTCTATGTTTGTCAAACTATGTTTTAAATTAGGAAAATATTTTATGAATCCAATTAAGATAGAGTTAATACACTGTCGATCATCCTCAAAGATTATTTTCAATAGGTTCATCTATACGAGATCTCAAATCCAATTTTTTTATCCATATATGGATGTTATATTTAGTAAGCCATATATTCTATACTTCATCAAACTTTTATGTTTTGTTTCCTATATCTACACTTTTCAAACTGATTTTCACAAACATTTAATATTTCAAATCCAGATAAAATAACTAATCCCAAATTTCATACTAGATGAGACAACAGAATCTAACCATAGTAATATGATAAATTTTATTAATAATATAAATCACTAAAACAGACACAAAGATAAAAAACAATTTTTTTTATTGTATTTAAAAATGTTATAAATAAATATAATTATAATATAATGCATTAACATTTTCAATAAAATATCTTATCAAAATACATCCTACTACACATATTAGTTCATATCATCCTATGTGAAAGGAAAAGAAAAATAAGTATTGAACTCAGATAATCAATTAGAAAAAACATATAAATTAGTCATAAATGATGAAAGATAACAAGAAAATTGTATATCATGAACTCTATGGTAATATTTAATAAAATATTCCATCACATATTTTAAGATAATATCATAAAATTACATTCACGAATATATAAAACATAACTTATAGTATAGAGACATGTAAAATAATCATAGAAACATAAAACTAGAATATATAATAAAATAAAAATTTCATACAAACATAAGAATATAGGATATATCATAAGTCATGTTTAGTAACCAATTCAATCAAAACATTGAGGATCAATTATAACATTATATCTTCCATATATTATCAGTAATTTCTACCTATTTCCCATTTTGGATAGATTATCATAACTCATTTATCATAATTATCTTAGGTTATTTAAGTATTTACCAAAATTATTTGATGGTGATAAAGGATTCACCCAGAACATAATTATATACCACACATGAATGTGTAACATGAAAATAAGCATTCATTATATCATCAAAAACCCCAATTAAAGAAACATGTGGATAATAGATTCTATGTGTTTTATCAAATATAATGATATTATTATTTGATAAATTGAAAAAAAATCTTCCAAAATGAATATAAAATCATTTAATGTATAATCATGATTAATACACCATGACATTTTCATTCATTTAGGGCATAATGGAAAATGCAAGTGATAATATAAGAAAAATATTTTAATCTTTTTCAACATAGTTGTAATAAATAATTATTATGTATCATTGTAATCCATTTAGGGAGGGGGAAAAGTGCAATTTTAAAATTAATATTAGTGTTATAAGAGTTCTAAGTATGTTAATATTTAAAATAAAATTAATTATGTATATGAAATGTGTAGTTGAAGATTAAATAATATGAAGGTGAAAGGAAATTACTTTTTATTATTTTAAAATATCTATCAGGAAATGCGAATCAATAAAGGATTAATAAATATTTCTTCATTAAAAGTATTTAAACAGATGTATAATAATAAAAATACATGACACATAGTTGGGTTTAAAAATAATAAAGGAGAATATTGGTGTGAAGGAATAATATTGACATAGAGAAAAATGGCCAATTATCATGGATGCGATCTATTTTTAAGAATATTAAATAATAATCAATAGAATAATTAATATAAAAATAGAATTTTTTTTGGATATGTAAATATTAAAAAAATAAATTAAACATAACATATATTGGATAAATTTAATATCAATATAAACATTTATGTGTAAAATATAAGTAAATATATTATGATGAAATGAAAAAAAACATAGTCGAAAAAATCCTATTGTGTGTACCTAGTCTACTAAAAAATGTTATGTTTATAAAATTCTAGAAATATAATATTTTTCATTTATTATTTGTTAATATTTTTATATTGGGTTATAATAACTTTATTGTTCCATCATAGTTTTTCCTTATGTTCAGAGGGTGTTATTTTTAGGGTTCGATGGCCACTTAAGTTTGTAGATAAATATGGAAGATATTGTATATTGTGGACACTACTTCATAAGAGAAATTAAATTATTTGTTTCTCATTATCGATGTAGAAATAGTTATAAATATCCCAAAGATTTTATATATTGTAGTTTTTCAATTAGAATAAATGTTATCATTATACAATGTCTTAAATGAGGCATTTTTTCCAACCCTAATGACCGTGTGTTATTTAATTTAACCTTATGAATATTTACTAATTTTATAAATTAAAAAATATCTATAAAATATGTAATTAGAACATTTTTAAACAATATATATGAATTTAAATAATCTATAAAGGTTGTGGAAAGAATGAAATACATTATTTATAGAGGAAAATTACTGACCAAAATATTAATATTGTAATTATGAATTAGAATGTGTAGGGTTAGATAATCGAAATTCCAGTAGTATAATAAAATTTTATCATATAAATAATAAACATATTATCATAAAATCATGTATTGAATAAATTATATTTGATATAATAAGAAAATAATTTTAATGTGTTATGTTGTGAACATTACATCTTTTTTTTGATATCCTCTCCAAGAGTACTACTTAATGTACAATTGATTAAACTTTTGGGGAGGTGAATTATAGAATGACATGAGCATATAGTTTAAATGATATTTATATTTATCTCATATAGGATTGATCTTAGAATTTGATGATAAATGTGGGTGGTTATGGGTGTTATTTATATGGGATGAGAAAAGGTTTTTGAATAAAATATTATAAGAATGTATTATTTGTTAAAATAGTGAATCATATTTTGAATCAATAGTAATGATCGGGTGAGTAAACAAAATAGTGTAATTTCATTAGTCCTATAGCTTCCAAAATCCTCTAAAATTGGATCATATAAACTATTACTAAATATTCCATTTTAAAATATCTATTAGATATTTTAATATTCACCTCAAACATTTATATTTTATAAAAAAATGTCATAAAACACACTAGAGTAATTTTGAAATATATATTCCAAATACAACATCAATCATTTCAATATTTTTTTCTTATAATGATGAATTTTATTTAAAAAAACTTTTTCTAGATTGTATTAATATTTATTATATGTTAAAAAATATAAATCTTAGGAAATTTCCATTTTTTAGTATAAAATTATGTTATTAATTATATAAAAATAATATTATTTAACAAACCATTTTAGGAATTCAGAATTAATATTAATTTTTTTATATTTAATTTTTAAATTTTTTTCAGTGCAAATATAACATAGAGATTTTATAAAAAATAAAATTTTATATACTTAGGGTAAAAATTTTATTTTATAATATTAATAAATTTTTTTAAATAAATTCGTCATAATTTTAGTTCATAATTTTCCCAATTATTATTTCATTATATTATTCAATACTAATTTATCCAATCCTCAGCTAATCCTAACCTATATGTTCAAAATAATCAATTAAATTCAACTAAACAAAATTTGGTACTATAATAAAAACCATTTAATTAATAAAATAATATATATTATATTAATACTTCTCCTATAGATACATAACACAATATCTGAGAGTAATATAAAAAATTATTGAAGTAATGGATTTTAGTTTTGTTATCCTTGATCTTGTTGCTATTTTAATGATCTTGAACTTATCCCAAAAAAGATTATGGTCAACCTGAAGTTTCTATTGTTTAGATTTTGTAGGTCTAGGTAAATACCTATTGATGCTAAATCCATTCTATGAAAAAAATATGATGTTCAAAAGGAATAAAAACAGTGCATAATTGCATTGCTTTTCCTTTATATGGACATTTAATAATTGTTCACTAATATTTGTAAACATTAGTGTAATAATTTTATTATAAAAAAATATTTAATATTTTATCTTATTTATATATTATTGTTCATTTTTGTTCATTGATTCATGTGTAGTAAGATATTCAATATTGTTTTAAAATATAAATATTTTCCCCAAATCATGGGATGTTACATGGTGGATCTATGAATCCTAGAGCGACATGTTTCTATGAAAATTGAGATAATTCTTATATTCATTAAATTTTAAATACTTTCTATTAGAATTAACAAGATACTATATAAATATCCTAATGAAAACATAGAATTTTTTTCATTTTATTCCAGAGAATAGTTTTTTAAATGGTTTTTATAATGATGTGGCAATGTTATTATTTTCTAATTTTGCACATGGATATAAGAAAAAAAAATATAAATGACAACATGAATCCATATTTCAACAAATCATGGGATGAGATAACAAAAATTATTTAAACATGTCATTTCCCTCCATTAAAATCTATGAAGTTATGTGTTAAGCTTATAAAATAAAATCATTATTGAATGGGGGTAAATTTCATAATTATTAACAAGGTTTATAGAGTTTTAAATATTACTCCACCAAAATGGTTTAGTTAGGTTATTTCTAATTCATCCAAATTATAATGTACTATATTGATATAATAGGGTGATTTTTATGTTATTATTATAATAATTTAATGGGATAAACTGTTAGAATAATTACATTTTTCACTAAATAAATTTTAAATGATTTGTTTTTCTGGGTGATACCCTTAGGATCCACAACATAAAAAATTGTTGAAGCCAGTTCTAAGAAAAATTGTCCCATAAATAAAAACATTTGTTCTATATTTCTAGTAATTGTTTTTATAGGATATTAAAACTAGTATGATAAAAGAGAGGTGTTTACAATGTATATTCGACTAGATTTGTAAATCAATAATTGGATGTTCTAGCAATGAAATGTGAATAAATGATGTCAATGCAGAAAAATAAATGTTTTTATATTATATACATATACTATATTTAAAATAATTATAAAAGTAACTGTGAGTATTTATTTTATATTAAAGTATTTTATTCAGTAGTTAAATCATTAAAAAACAAGGTTATACTATAGGGTTTTAAATAATATAGGGACATAATTTCAAAAAATAATAATATTAATTTGAAGAATTATTTTTAAATTACATGACATCTAATAAAATTTCATTCAATAATCATTCCCATTATATATAAATCAAGAACATTATTTAAGATATGTGGGAAAATTATTAATTAAATAAATAAAAGGGAAATATTTGGGTGACGTGAAACGTTTAAAAATATCACTCTGGGAATTGGATGATCAATTTATAGAGATATGAAAAAATTTAAGATGATAAATTAATAGTATAAAAAAACAAATCCATTGTGACAATTACATAAAATATGAGGAAAGGGGAATGAAAAAAATAACAGAATCAATAAATGATGTTAGCGAAGAAGAACCAACACAATAAAAACCAAAGATAAAATTCAATAGATGTACTTTGTAAACTATGTTAATGTAAAAAAGAATAAATTTTCATTAAATTTTAATTAAATTGAATAATAAAATTCCCTATAAATTATATTTATTGAATATTTATACATATATGAAGTTTATGGATGTTTTAGTTTCAAATATAATGAATGTATAGGCTATGAGTGTATTTCTCTTATATGGTAATGTTCATAAATTGGATCAATGGGTTTATTAAAAAAAGTAAAATATATATGACCATTTTTACACCTAATCATATAATGTTATTTGAATTCAGGTGATTTTTTTGTTACTTAGATGTGAATGTAAACATCATGTTATACAAAACTAAAAGATTATGTCTAAAGGAGGGAAAAACTAAAATAGTAACTCTAAAATTATAAACTCAAATAGAAATATCTTATTATATATTAATTGAAGACATATTTTTAAATTTTAATCTATTCTATATGTTTAACGTTTTTATTTTGTTTTATATTGATGAAGAGAGAAATAATTTACTATTTACGAAGTTTGTTAGAGCAATGATCAAGGCCTTAATGGCTGTAAAAATTAACAAAAGTATCATTTCAAGTAGGTTGGTATAATATGACATTTAATATCAATAAATAGATAAATAATTTAAGTGTAGTGGAAAAGTATTGTAAATAAGATATAAAAATAGTTTTTCAAAAATTATTTCCATTAATGAAATGAAAAAATGAAATTGATAATAAAATAAAAAATAATATCATTGGAAATATTTATAATTTTAATTTTTCTCATCATTATGATTATAAGAAGGGATAAATAATTCGTTTTCGACATGTTTATTTTTTTCATGGGTGGAAATTTATTTTTCTAGTTCATAAAAATATCATTTAGATTGGTATAATGGAAATAGAAAAAATATATCGTTAGGGTAGATTAAATCTAATTTAAAAATAATTGAGGGGAAACATATATATAAGACAAAATCTACTAATACCATTCAATTATCAAGATATTGTAACATCATTATATTATTATTTTACCTATTTAATTTCTTATTATTTACATCTAAAATTACATAAAATTAATAGTAATTTAAGAGTCAACAAATGTCTTTAAAAATATTATATTATTTTTTATGATTAATGTTTTGACATAAGAATAAATAAGATATATTTTATACTTTAATGGGAATTTTTTTACATCACTTAAAAGTTTTTTTCTTGTGGGATTTGATGATGATTTATTCCATAAGATTATTTATATAATAATGGATGTATCATTAAGGAAAAATTGTTTTTTTAATTCACATATATCTTATAGTATTTAGATTCATGTTTTTTGGTTTTTTTTCTGTCAAAAACAAACAACTCTGGATATTTTATGTTATATTAGTAACATAATTATTTTTCTCCACTAGAAAAAATGATTTAATTATATAAATTTCCAATGGTTGTAAAAAATATACTTAATTGATTAAATAATTTGTTAAAAAATATTAAGTTTTATCATGTTTTTTTGACATCGCTTTTTCGACAAATATTTTGAAATAAAATGATTTTTTATGATTAAATATAGTTTTGTGAAAATTAATTTTTTAAGGAAGTTGAAAATATGAACATCATCCATAATATTCTCAAATAATGTAATGAACATATTATTATATTAATATAAATAATGAATTATAAAACCATTTTATTTGGAAAATAATTTTTTTGAATATATAAAAATGCTAAATATATGTTATAATTATTTTGTGTTTAATTTTTCTAATAATATATTATATTAATACATCAATACCTAACAAAATAATGCCTTTTAAAAATATCATAACAATATTTGTATATATATTTTATTGTTTTAATAATAAAATATATTTATATTTTTTGTTATAATTTATGTATAAATTTTCGAAATAGAATTTAGATTTATTCAGGTATTAATTATAATATTCAACATTCATGAAAAAAGAGACAAAAAATCCACCCACTAAGTCCAAATAATCCATTAATTGAGTCCCTAGACAATACATGATGTAATTATGATATTACTGGAGTCTAATTAATAACCAATATGAGTTTGATTAGGGGAATCCACGATCTATCTCTAATAAGGCACTCACTATAAAAATAACTTTTTGTAGTTAGAGAACTTGATATAACATTGTTATATATGATTAATAACAAAACCTAATATTTAGTTTCAGATATTAACCATGTATTCTTATCATAAATATCACTTCATTTTACAAGATTTATATTATATCTTCCTCAAAATATTTATTATAGCAATAGAGTATGTAATCACTCCACAATAATGAGATTTGTATTATGTCATGAAAATATTCAATAATATATATGACATATAATATAAAATAATACCTTTGAGTGGAAGTTTCTTTTAATATTGTCAAGTGATGGGGGATTATATTAATTGATTCTTGATCTCTTGATGATCACACATAATGATCTATAATATAAAGGATATTATGAGGTAATATTATATAATAGGAGATCGATATATTAAACTAGTCATTTGGTTTTACTCTATCTGATAATATGTCTTAGACTATAGTCTTTAAATAACTATTAATTTATATCATGTATATTTTAATTTTATATATAAGGAAAATCATGATAGATATTCTCATAGAAAAGATTCCATGAATAATCTGTTTAAATAATTTTTTAATAAAACTATAAAAATAGAATAAAAATAAACTAGTAAAAGTATATTTTAGCAATTTCATGGGATAAATTTAGTTGCTAAAATTTCATAATTTGGTTTTTTAGGATTTTTTAATTAGTTATTATTAATAATTTTTCATAATAATTGGAAAATTAAAAAATGTATATTATTACTTATATTATATTATAGTGATGATAAATTTCATTTGGTTTAAAAAAAATCCAAACATAGAAATGACTTAATCAAGAAAATAATATCGTGATTTATATAATAATTTTCACAAAAAACTCAAATCCCATTGAACAAATGGTGCAGTTTGTTGGTGATTATCCACTTAATCTTATAAATATATAAAATTTTCTCAATAATTGAACTCCTCCATGATCAGTTCTATAATTTTGATTAATTATATGCTTTTGGTTTTGGAATTTTACTTTAGTGAATTAATCTACTGTTTTCATGGGATATGATGTTTTGATCATGATGGTAAATTATTACATGTGATTTTTGACTAATTTTAAATTCTTTTATAACATTAAAAGATGCTTACGCTTCACCTAGAACCTACAAGAGGCATAAGAGTAGTAACCTGATTCATTTATAAATAATTATTATTCATTTATTGATTTCATTAAGTATGGGTTTTTACATAAATTAATTCATTTAAATAACTAACATCCTCATACCATCCCTCTATCAATACTTTCTAACACATGTTGTAATTGATTAAATATTAAAAATGAATAACTAATCCATTCACTCCGTCAAGAGGTAAAAATGGGATTTCTTAACAAAACATGTTTATACATATTGTAATTTCATTACATATGCAGTTTATATTTTTTTCACGTGCATATCATGTGAGAAAGTCAAATAGATCATATCCTATTAGATCTAATGCATGATAAAATCTAAACAACATGTGGATCCATATAGACTAAAACATGACATGATTAACTACACACTATATATGTTCCATGAAATTTATATAGTCTCTTACTTCTCATATAAATGGAACAAAGGGAGTCCTAATGAATTCTGTATCAAATATTTAACACAAAGAGAAACATTCCACAAAACATCAAGTCTACAGACTGTGTATTCTTAGTACAAATCATGTACCTAAAACACATCCTTGGAAAAAAAATAGGATTAGACCCCAGGTGTGTGTTGTGGACATAGTTAGAATAAACGTATATGTCAAGTATATTTTAACATTTTGTGTAATATTCAATAAATAATTTTTTTAAAAATAAAATTAATGACTAATTAAATTTATAATCAAACCTATTTATTAAGTTTTCTATGTGTAGTTCATTCAGTAGTACACAACATGTAGTAAGATTAAAAATAATATATTAAATTAATTTCTATGTTAAAATTTTCAAGGAAGACATGATGTTCCCTACAAGTACAATTATTTACTACATTAACATTAAATGAATTTTTTTTATTTCTAGATGATGTTGGGTTTAGTTTGATTGGATGCTATTAATTTGATCAATTCAAGGTGAATTAATGTTTGTAAATAAGAAATCAAAGTAAATGGAAATATGATTGATAATATATATTCATTTCAATATTTTTAGATGATCATAATATTATATGTGCCCATGTGTGTGACAGGTATCTCTTAATTTATTATAGTTTTATTATTATTGATGGAATTTCAGTCATCCATGATACCTTATTAGGTAAGGTTCAACATTCCTATAATTTATTTTATATAAACATTATATATAAAACACACTGATAATCCATAACATGAATAATGCTATGTTTCAAATTATTTTTCCCTAGGTTTGAGGTTTGAATTATTATATTCTAGATAAACTATCTACTATAAAAATCTCATGATTATACCACATATATTATAACATTATTTGTTCAATATCTAATAATTTATTTTTCTAATTGATATGTGATGACATAATAAATGAATTAACAAGAATACAATAGGGAATAACTTATTAATGGGTTATGCATAAAAGTTCTATCATACATGGTTAATAACATCTGTAATATATGATTGTCAAAAAACACGGAATGTAAAAAAAATAAAATGGAATTAATAAATAAGGTTCAAATCAATCAATTAAAATTTTAATTCAAACTATCCTTCTACTGATAAAATTAGAATATACCCAATAGTAAAAATTACTTGACCAACCCATGTTGTTGTGATTTCAATTATCCTGAAAATTAACAATTGAGGTTTTGGTTGGCATAAAAAATTTACATTAATGATTGACTTATCAACTAGGACTTTGTGTCACTATGTGGAAAAGATTTATGAATTATTAAAAAACGATTTCATGATTGGTGATTCCCCTCAAAAAAATAAAATCACCACAACTTAATGTTTTTGGTTAGTTATTCCTACCAAAACCCCCTTGAGTAGCATCTTAGGACCATGTTCGGGCACTGAAAAGGGAGTATGGATCATATCCTATAGAATTTTGTTGAAAACATGTATTCCAAAAATTTTAGTACGGTTTATTAGGTTTCAAAAAATATTGAGAGATTAATTCAAATTAAAGTAATTTAAATATTTATTAACTTAATTTCATAATCAAAATAACTACTAATTTTCTACACATAACATTTAGAAAATATTAAATCAATGAATATAGAAAATATCATTTTCTTCTATATTAGAGAAGGTTTACCATCTCACTAGGATTAAATTATTGGAATGGTATTGGTGTTCATGTGTTTTACTATTCCAGGATAAAGAATAATGCAATCTATAAATTCAACTTTTTAAGAAACCATCCAGTGTGGATTGTGAGGAAGAATTATATCTCCCTATTAATCATGTGTAAGATGCAATTAAAATATTTTGTTTTATGTTATCCTCATTGAACAATGAGATTTTAATGTAATATGAGGATATAAACATGTATATCATATTTTCTCAGCATTGGGATATCCATCATGAGTTTGTGATATTAGAGATATATGAGATTTCAAATGCACATTTAAAAGGGAATCATTGATATTGGTCACCAAATAGCCAACATATAGTCCAAAGGATTATTTATATTGGCTTCCTGTTCATATTGTGTTTTAATATTCCTGATGAGTTGTGAATAAATCTCATTTCGTCCTCACAACCCAGAAATATATCCAGTTTTGTTTTTTGGATCATATTATGACAAATTGTGAGAAGATACTAAAACATGATAATTATATCCTAAAATTATATAAAGACATGGGGCGTTAAAAACTCAATATCCTTATGGTGAATAAAATATGAGGAATAGGGAAAATGGTCTAAATACTTATTCCAAGTCTAAGGTTCTGATACAATATCCCTCAAATAATAAAAAGATACATAGGAATGAAAATGAATAGTATGAGTTTTTTTCCTTTGGCATGTTGGTCAACTACAATAGAAATTTCACCTATCTAAATAAGTAAGGTTCAGCTTCTAACGTGTTAATTATTGAGTGTATACTTTCCACATGTGAAATTGGGTATCAGATACTACCTATTGTGATCACATTTATATCTAAAATATTGTAACCAACTAGATTTTAAAATATTACCATGGATGAGGTGCATCTATGGGATTCTAATTGAGTAATGACAGATACTCTACCCATCGAAGATTACCGTATCACATAGAAAACAAGAATGATTTTTTTTAAATAACATATATAATGCTTCTAATGATAAAAAGAATGTTATTTTTATTTTTTAGATACAGATGTTTGTATTTTAATCTTTTAAAATAAGGTTTTATACTTTTTATAAAGATATAATATTTAATGTTATGTAATCACTATGTAATTAACTTTGTGTATTAAATTATGAAATAAAATTATTGGAATTAATAACGAATCAAACAGTTATGATTCATATGAAACCAATTAGTGGCATCACTATATTGGTCACATTAAAAAGTGTTTATAAAATCTCAATAAATATGGATATTTATACACCTTTGAGATAATGCCTCTTGGATGATTCCATGGTTGTTTACAAGTAATGTTAACAAACCCACCATATAGTGGTCACAGTTAAAGGGCTATAAATAAAAAAATTTGACAAAAATATTTTTTTGGCCCTTTTTAGGTATAATCTTGAGGTGGATTCTATAAATAAATAAATTTATCTAATAATTTGAGAGAGTATTTTTATATATACTGGTTAAGGTATATGTATGAATCCATTGAGATGATTAAATTGTTCAAGAATGTGGTTGAGAAAAAACTTTGTTAGAACAAAATGAATGTTTTATTGGATTAAAGTGGTGAATATCATAACCAAGAATTTATCAGAATTTTATTGTTTTAGGAGATTTTATATCAACACACTCTACCTAATACAAGATTGTATATATTATCATTTGAAGGGGGGAACCATACCTTATTAGACATAGTATGCATGATTTTGTGTCACACATTCCTTCTATTATCCTTCCGGGGATATGAATTACTAAATTCATTATACTTACTAAATTTAGTACCAACCAAAGTATAAAATTGTATTCCCTTTATGTTGTATAGTGTAAAAAACATTTTTATCAAATTTTTGTGCATATTTTTTCATTTAGGTTTTTAATTCAAGTGATATAAAAAAATGAGTTCCCAAATGCATTATGTCTATAATTATATGGTTTCTCAAAGATACAAGATGATAATTTCTATGTATCCTTTTAGACAAGAATGTAACAGTCTTAAGATATGACATATTTCTTGAGAGGGAGCACATCCTCACAGAGGATTGTGGGAGAAAGATTACATTTGGTTAATATGGCTCTAAATATTCAATAATTTTTATAAAAAATACAATCCCATTATTCCCTATTGAAGAAGGAATTCCAGTAGCACATGTTATGCAGAGGAGTACAAGAAAAGTTTGAGAACAATAGATATTTGTTTTTTTGGTCATTGATTATTGTGAATGGTTGTAGATTAACAATAATGATCCTATCTCCTATTATTATGTAGTAAAACCATATAAATTAGAATATAGTAAGAATTCATATATTTTGATAAGGATTACATATAACAATAACATATATGGGTTATTATTGATATACTAATTGGAGTAAAACCCCTTTGGTGTAAATGGGTATTCAATAGAAAAAATGGCATGAAAAAATGTAAATATCTTTAAAGATTAGAATGTTGATAAAGTGTTTTGATAGGGTTAAGTAATTAAATATATTGAACTCTTTTCTATAGTTTCAATCATTTAAATATATAATCTTCTATCATTCAAGAGAAAATTACAATGTCTATAATATTTGGAATTAGATGCTGAAACAAGATATGTTAAATATAACATTTAATATGATGTGTTTATGAACCAACCATAATGTTTTATGACTGAAAAAAGTTCAAAAAAAGGAATTCATGTTGTAGATATCCATTTATATATTAAATAAATTTTCATGGTCACGGATTATTTGATTTTATAAATCGATAAAAGAATTATTATTTTTTATAATGAACTTGAGCTATGAGTTTACAAGTGTTTTAGTAGTATTATATTTGTTTGGTTAGTAGTATATATTGATAACATTTTATTAATTAGAAACAATATACAAGAATTATAGGCAGTTATGGAATTGTTGAGAAAGTGCTTCTCCATGTATGACATAGATCAGGGAGCCCATATTTTATGGATCACAGTATTGTTTGATACATCCAAGAGGCTTCTAATAATAAGTCTAGGTACATATATTTACTAGACAATAAATATGTGCATTATGGAATAATCCATGGTACAATTTCTTACATTGTCACATGATATAAGTATTTATACGAAAAAGTGTCCTCAAACACTAGAGGGAAGATATATAATGAATAACGTCGCATATGATTTTATGATTGGTTGTATCTTGTATATTATGTTATGCATGAGGCTTGATATTTCAGTTCATTAAGAATTATAAGAAGATATCAAGAAGATTTAATTGAACAACATTGTACAACTGTAAAAGATTTCTTAAATTATTTTATGCATACTAAGGATATATTCATTTTGTATTGAGGATATGAGGAACTAGTGATCTAGGGTTATATATATGCTTGTTTAAAGACATATAATAATATCCAAATATTTTAGTCTAGAATAATTTTTTGTCTCAATGGAGGAGTTGTGAATTGGAAGAGTTCCAAGAAGCTAAATTTTACTAATTCAATAATAGAGTTTGATTATCTTATTTCTTTGGACACATCTGAGGATGTTGTTTAGAATGAGTAATTTTTTAATGATTTTGATGTTATACCATGTATTAAATATCTTATCACATTTTAATATGATAACATTAGGGTGGTGGATCTCTCCAATGAACCAAGGTCACATAAATGGAAAATCACATATGATAGTAGTATCTTCTATGGGGGTATTTTTATCGACAATGTGATGCTATAGTGAGTAGATTTTCCTTATATGAAAACATGGTCGACCACTTAATTATGTGTTCTTCTCACCAGAATCATTAAACTAATATGAGAGATAGTGGTTTGAAATCTATTTCTAGTTGGATCTTGTGAACACTATTGTTTTATGGAGTTTGTGAACTAGAACTATTTTTAGTAATTTATTACATTTTTTATTATTAACGATGTCTTATTATCACATAATGATTATCCTTTCGTATAAGATTTTTATCTGATAAAACCATTGCAATATGTGTTGTGTTAAATGGTCATATTTGTTCCCCAATATGGTGAGAATATATAGGTTCCATGAAATTATTCTTAAAACCTATTATATTTCTATATTATGTTGTATATTGTGATATAGATAATTTTGAATATAAGGGGAAGGAGTTTTATAACACATCTTAACATCTTCTTGTGGTATTCTTCATTTTAAATATTTATATATAATTTTAATGAGAATAGACCTATAAATATGAAATCCATATTTCCATTTTAATTAGATATTCCATTATTTAGGAATTTTTATTGATCCTTAGACTTTAAAATCTTTATTAATGGATATCATGACATGTGTAGATTGATATATTTATGAAATTTTTTATCATATATATTCACGGTGGTTTAAGATACACTGGATGCGTTATGAGTCATAAAAAATTAATGGATAATGAATGAATGAACTTATCCGTTTTTTCTCTTGAAAGATGTTAATATCTTAGGCCATTTAATGAAAATGGATGTTGAAAATCAATAATTATTTAAAAAACTCAAGATTTATAAATTTTTTAAATTTGGAAAAAAATACATTTCATGATCACATACAATAACTCTTGAATCAAATGAAAAATATAAATGAAATATTATTAAAATGTTTTTGAAACCACTCAAGCTAGGAAAATTATGTATTGCATAGTACTCAGGAACATGAGTGTCTCATTTGATAAAACATAATTACATTTAAATATTTTAAACCAAGGACCAAATTTTATTTTTAAAATAATATAAACATTTAAACTATCTATCAAATCCTTAAATTTTTCAAAAAAAAATAACATAAGTTAATTTTCCCAAGGTATTATATTATTTGGAATTCATTCTGGAAACATGTTAAAAAAATTAAACATACATGATATATAATATGTTTGAATCATGACACCAAACATAGGATTTAAAACCAACAGTAAATTTTAATTTCAAATGAAACAATATGTATAAAATATAAGTTGGTAGTAATAAATCATTATAAAAGGACTATCCCCACATGTTGGTTATTTACAGTTTGAAATTATTGTTAAATGCTTCAATTTACTAAATAGTTTATATCAGTTAATATAAGTAATGAAGACAATCATTTTACATAAAAATAATAAAAGAAAATTGAAAAGGGATGAAGAATTGAATTTAACCCCAATGTGGATGTCATGTCTTTAATCTCCCTAGATGGATAGTCATTGGAGAATCCCCAATCCATGAATTGGTGGAGTGTCATTTATTTTTGGAAAAACAAATTGGTTTCTCCATAGAACATTGTTTCCAATTTTTACTAGAGGACCATATGTTTTCTGAATGAAATTGAAACACCAAATATAGTAATGATCAAGTGTATTGATAGTTCTAGTATAAATGTATTGGGATTATTTTTCATTTTTAGAAGTAGGGTTATCTATTGAGTTTTTCATAAATATAAAAACAAGTTCCTTGTATCCAATTTTTTTCAAATTATTCTTTAATGGGTTCTACTATTATTTAAAAAATCCTCATATATTCAAATGTATACCTTACACCCCCTTACTCACATTACAATATACATGTGACACCAAAATCACTTTCTTTTAGGTAATGATTCTAGTATGATGATTATATTATCGATATATAGGGAGATTCAGTAACCAAATCTACATACATAAAGTTTAAATGATATTAATTTAGAGGAATATTCCACTTAAAATATTTCCTTCAATAATCTATATATATATTCTTGAACATTGTAAACATTCATCTATTCCCTCATAAGGTAAAAGATCAACATTAAAGATCATGACCACTTTAGAGTAGTTAATTCCATCTCATTGAATTCAACTACTTATATCTATTCATTTAAAAATGATTCTAAATTTCAAAATAACAGGATATCATAAAAAAATTAGTTTTAAAAAGACCAAAAACATTATGTTTTAGATATTACCCAATTTATATTATCTTTGAAATCCATTCCAAATGTATGGAGTAAGTAAATTTTTTTGTTGGGGAAAAAAGCAAAGCATCATATTGAAGGTTGGTATAAACATATTTTCTGTCAAAGATAAATTTTTCTAGTATTATAACCTCTTAAATATGATTTATCTCTATTTATTAAATATTTATATTTTTATGAAAAAATATAATTTATATAATAATACCATTAATATACTTTATTTCACTATAAATTTATACCACCCTATGATTTTGTGAAATATATTTTCATATGAATTTAATATTTCTGATATTTTTTAAAAGAAACACTGATTTTATCATTCAATACACCCAACAATGACTATATGTTTTCTTACATGTAATACTTTGTGTAGATTTTGATACATACTACACTGAGTTTAAATGTAATGTAACATGCAATTAATGTATTATTATTTAATAACATAATTTAGACCAAGCTATTGGAATGGAAGATATGAATTTATTAACTAAATGATGAAAATATATGGTGTATATGTTTATATAAAATTAATAAATTGGTTACTAATAATTTATAAATAAAAATGAAAACCATTTGGAAATAAAAGAAATCATTTTACGGGAAAGTATTTTTTGGTACACAATCATGTTTTACCTCATTAATTTCAAAAAATAAAATTACATAAATTATTTAAATGAAATATATATATATATATATATATTCAATAAATTTTTTGTCATTAATATTATATGTTTTATAGTTAATAGATAAGAATAAATACACTTTTAATCTCAAAAACTATAGTTAAAAACGCAGTTTTGTTTCAATTTTATGCAATTATTTTTGAAATAATTTTACTTTAAGTTAAAGAAATTTTTTCAGAAATGAAGAATATTTATTTTTAAAATCCAATAGTAAGATTTATATTGAGATTAAATTTTTTATATTTTTCAATGTATATTAATTAAATGATGAATGATAGACAGTACTTAATTTTAACTGAATATTTTCATTTATTTTAATTTATTTATAAATAAAAATTATAGGTTAATTTTTTTGTAAATTAAAATTATAAAAAAAATATATCTATTAATTAAATTTAGTTCATTTGAATAATTTTTATATTTAATATTGATATTAAAAATTTGTATACTATTGAACATTTTCACTTTGAAACATGTTTTCTCATCGCCTCTCTTGGATTAATTTAATATTAAATTTTCAAAACTATATGAATTGAATTTTGAAAACATGATTCCATATTCGAAATAAAAATAATAAAAAATATATAACAAGTCAATAGTAATTTTTTAAAAATATTATTAATATCAGAAAAATTAATTACCACATTTAAGGTAAAAATGATTTTACAAAGGGTTAAACTAAATAGATAAGGGTTAAAGTGACATAAAAACAGGTATGAAATATAACTTCTATCCATATTTATACCATATCATGGATTAAGACAAATAATACTCAATTTTGGATCCTATTTCATGATGAAAATGAGGGCACACATTTCTGTTTGAAAAAAATACAAGTGTACCACTCACTTCACTTATAAAAGGCCACCACCTCTCATCTCCATCCATCCAAAATTAAAATTTTACCGTTATTTGTAATGAAACCATTATATGGTAGAGTGTAAAATCACTCAATACAAAAATATAAAAAAACTATTAATACAAAACAAAAAATTCAAAATTCAAATTTTGATACTCAAAATTCAAAATTATATGTTGTAACTACCTTCAGTAAACATCACCTCAATGCAACCATTCCAATTCCAATATTTCAATTTTTCACCTTGACCAACATCATTTTCTCAATAATCACATTATCATATAATAAAAAATTAATGAAAAATCAAGAAATTCCATTGCTAAAACATGACCAAGAACCTCAACCATAACATACATTCATCCATGAGAGAGATGATAACCATCATCAATAGTATGGCACCAGTTAACATGTAGAAACACCTTTTTTCACCACTACATCATGTGTATCATAAAAAGAAAATGATTGAGGAAATACTACCCCATACACTAGTTTTCCACTTATCATAAAATAACATTTTTGATCACGTGTGGGGAAAACCATAAAACATCTATATAAAATACACTGTCTTAAACCAAGGAACACCATCCACATATAGGGAAAACATCCTAAATACTTCCCTTTCGTATCAAAAAACAAAAAGGAATCTATAATTTCATCATCTATGTTCATTTACAAATAATAATACAACCCAAACCCAAAAATAATTTACACAACTAGAACACTATTATCTACATAGACAATACACCCCAAAGCCTCATATATTACCATATAACAATCTAAATAGTTGGATTTGTAGAATAAAGAAACAAGAGTTCATTTTGATGTAGACTAAGGAATCAATAATGAATTATGACCTTAGACTAGGGACAAAAAATCCTCAAGAAAACAGAAATGTCCCAAAACATAACTATGAAGAAAACTATAGACCATAGGAACTAGAATAACAAACACATGTCATGACATAAAGAACCATAAATAATTACAAATTCACACATCCTAAACCCCCTAAAAGCCACTACGTTATACATAAATGGAACCTAATGAAATATATCTAGAAGAAATAGTATATGTCGAATCAGAAAAGGAACTAAATAGTGAGCTAATACAATAGAAAAAACTAGTAAACCTGATTGATCCCCTCTCTAAATATATGAAATAATCACTGACTTAAAACCCATTATATCCTAACCCACCGTAAATAGAGCCTAAGAAGACCAAAATGGGGCCTGGCATGGCAGATCTACTCTCTTATTCACTCTTTCAACCCATTTTTGGATCAGCCAATCCATACCCAAATCCCTTCCTATATACCATTATATCATCCTAGAATCTTATTTTTTATTTTTCCAAAATCTTACAATAGATGGATTTTGGTACAAACATAAGTATTTTTCATTAGGAAGAGCTAACATTCTTTATCTAGTGTTTTTATTTTATTTCTTTCTAACCTCCTTAAATTATTTTGAAACCCTGTCGATATAATAACCTCATTTTATTCAATATACTTATAATTTTTCTATGTTAATTAAATGACTTACATACATCTACACTTCCATCAAATGGGTTACAAAATCATCATTCATGTGTACAATGGACTAAGACCTCACAAACTAGTGTCATTTGTTTTTCAATTAAAACCTCTTACATATTGTTATAATGATCGATATAAATTATATAAATTAATATATGATATTTATAACATAATAATTTTTTAGTAGTTATATCAAATATATCATTTTTAACATTCATTTCATAGGGGATATGATTACATCACACAGGCATATGGCAGTCTAACGCCTCACAAAGTGTTCTGTTTTTTTAAACGCCTTACATAAATGATACAACGAATAAGTTTAATGAATATATGTCATATTCATGGAATATTAATGATATTAATGATATATTTATCATTATAAAAAGAAAAAAATATCATTTTATTTCATACCTTTTCAATCACTAAAATATTATAAAATTGTTCATGTACATGTGTACTACCATGTGAATTTAGAGATATGAATCTCCTTTTTAATATTAAAAAACATATATTATTTGAAGAAGTATATTTAAATGAATAATATATTCATTATAATATAATGATCATTTTTAAAGTTTAAATCTTTACGTACCCTTTTTCCATCGTGATCTTCGAAAAATTGAAACATTACTCAAGCATAAATATGACCTACCATCCGCATGATTATAACATAATTCATTTCCCCAAAAAACATTCATTAATATTCAGGAATTTATTAATTATGGATAAATATGAAAATTATTTCAGGTTTATTATTTCTTAGATAATTTATCTAAATTTAATGTAAGAGGATCGAAAATAAAAAAACAAAACGTATAATAAAAACAAGGGGTTATTACCTAAAATGTGATTTTAACAAGGAATTTGTAATAAACAAAAAATAGATGGTTATAAGTAAATCATATATGGCATGATATATATAATAATGGTTTGATAATTAATTTATAATAAATTTATTGATATTTTATAGAAGGTTAAAATGTGTATAAAATAATAAGAGACTAATGTTAATGTATTTTTAGTCTATCTTTAATTTCTAAAAGATATATAAAAATTATTCACTATATTTATTTTTTGTGTTTTTTATACTTCCCATTTTTGATATTTTGAATCTAATAATTTTCAAAATATATACATTTAATTTTATATTGCTCTATATTAGTTCATATAGTTCAAAATATTACAAAATTAGTAATGGATATCTATCTCGCTTTTATTTTTTGTGTGACAGATTCCATATTAATAATGTGTTTCTTTATGGGGTGTATATACTAAATGTAATTAATTATGTAATTTTTGTCCTTAAAATTATTGTTATTTACATATCCTTTTTTGAATCTCCCATTCGTGGGGTTTACAGTTCAAATGTTATGATAATAGTAAGGTATTTTTGTCTCAAATTACCTTAATAGAGAACTATGTTTTTCTATGTGCCTATCAAATTGATTTTTGTGTATATAATACCTATTTGAATTATTATTTCAACAATATTATTCTTTTCATGATCATTTATATTTTATTTATATTTTGTTTTTTCATGGGAATTATTATTAGATATTACCAAAGTGATATAGGTTTTATGTTACAATCTACCTGTTTAATGAAATATTTTAGGAGTATGCTCCAAATAATGAAAAATTATGAACTCTCTCTAATTAAAGTCATTAATTTTTTTTATCCTCAACTTATTTATGAATAATACATGTTTTACCTTCATGCTCTTTAATCCATGTACTAAACAGATGAAAATGATATTTTTAAGAAAAAACATCTTTACTTATCTCCTCCGTCAAAATCCTTATATACTTCCAAGATTATGTTTTATAAAATTGTTTTTAGAAGTATATTGAGAATTAATTAAATGATTTATTGATGAAATTTCTAACCAGTATTTCATTTTATAAAAATTATTTGAAAGGAATAATCCTGATGTTTTCCAGAAATGACCAATTTGATTTAATGGAAAATATGATATGA
Source organism: Viscum album (assembly GCA_963277665.1). NCBI lineage: Eukaryota > Viridiplantae > Streptophyta > Magnoliopsida > Santalales > Viscaceae > Viscum > Viscum album. The sequence continues at coordinate 824,945,652 of OY728166.1, forward strand.
ATATGTTTTTAATAAGAAAAACATGAATAGTATTTCTCAGTATAATTACTAATTAATGAATTCATGATTCCCTTACAATTGTTAAATTAATTTTCAAATAAAATTTTCACTTTAATATTTAGGAAATTTTCAGATTTTACAAAATGAATTTTAATAAAATTATTTTTAATATGTTTTTTTTTAATATTTTTTATAGAGGTAATGGTATTTTCCTAAATGTATACTTTATATGATATTTAAATATTCATTTTTTACTATTATTTTCTATTAAATAGTTTTTCATAATATTTTATTTCTTAATTTTTTTTTACTTTCACAAAAAAAAATTATCATCCAAAATAAAGGTTCCTAGTAATTTATCTTTGAAAATCATTCAACATATAAGATTAAATATATTTTTGAAACAAATGTTTTTAATGGGATATAAATGAAGGGAAACAATATTTTTATTAAATCAGATGTTTAATGATAAAAATATATTTATGAAACCTATTTCTCTTCAATAGGTTTTACCATGAAAACATTATTATTAATATTATTTATTTATAAATTAGTTATACCATGATAAAATATTATGAAACCTTCTTTGTTATCAATGAGTTATGATATGATGAAACTATCAAATAATTATGAAACTTGTCACTTTTATATATCTTATGATGTGATGAATGTTTTATGAATCCCATTTCATTTCATGGGTTATGATTTTCGGAATGTATTATGATATTTTGGAACAAATAAATATTGGTTTGATACTGAGATTAATGGAACCTGTATCTCACCCTATTACATGGGTAATGATTTATATTTCCAGAGATTGATATTAATGGAATGTTATGTAAACCCAATTAAATATGATTGTTTTTTTGTTATGATAGTATTAGGAGTGCACCTTGAATACAATGATGGTTTGGGGAGTTATCCCTTTCTACTTTATGGTTTTGGTAGTTGTCATTGAATACAATGGATATTATTTATTAATGTTTATATGAATTCCAAAATTCTTTGTCCTGTGCCCATGTTATTCTCTCATGTCCATGTTTCTTGTTTCCATTATTATATATTCATTATGAAAAAAATAATTACTCCATGACATAATATTATGGTCTTTAATATGCAAGGTATGGTTTTAAAATGTTATTATATAGTTATCATACACATATGTTCCTGTTATTCTTACTTATCTCCCATATTTACTCCTATTGAGCACCTGATCTCACCCTTACATATGATTTCATACCACAATTTATGAATAATGGTTTTAATTATTGTATTTTGTGAATATTACTAAAGGGGTATATCTTCATGGGATATGTCAATGATCATTCACTAAATTAGAATATTGTTTACATAGCATCCCAATACACTAAATACTAGTGTCCTTACCATGTGTGGTTATATTATTCGTTGAATATTATTCTAATAATATATAATATATATCAATGAAAATATGATTTTTCTATAGTTGTAATCAGAGTAAAGGTTTAATTAAACTTTGTAAAATAGGATTAAAAAACCTTAGTGAGATCCCCAAGGATATTTCTAAGTATATATCCTTGGATGTATCTAATGAAAAAATATATTAAATGGTAAATTATAGTAAAATTTAATAGATTTTTTTTAAAAGATATTATCTATGGTCTCAACAAATTGTTTCATTTTCGTGGAACTACATGTTGATGGGTATATATCATAGAGGTTCCTAGGGTCAATTACATTGAAATGGATGGGTTAATCTTGAATAGTTCAACACCTTGTTTATGATAGTATTTATTACTAAACATCTGGTTTGACACTACCAGGGAATGTACAATGGAAATTGATAAACTATATATAGAACATTATAAAAGATATAAATAGATTATGATCAAGTATTATCATGGATAAACCTACAATATTTTATATTTAAGAGAATGTTTCGTGATTTATACAGCCTTTAAATGGTTTTTTGACTGTATGGTTTTCAACTATGGTTTGTGTTGTTCACATTATACTTCTTGGTTTTAGTCAATGACATGAACACGGTGGAACTTTATTATCTTTTAATGTTATGGGAAATTTGTTGATGTGTAGCCAAATGAGATTATGACTAGAGTGGACGATATTCTTATTATACCTAATTATTTTTCACATTACATGATTAATAAAATTTACCTTAACTAACTCTTTGAATCCCAATATAAGAGAAGGATAGTGTTTTGTGATATTTAGTGCAGTATAGAACATGGAGGAAAGTGTATGTGGTTTCTTATATGTCAAGAATATGGTAATAAATAATCAAGGGAATGTCTAAGAGGGAAAAAAGGTGTTTTGAGTGTAGAAAAAGTAAGAAGAAGCATATGACATAAAATAAAAATGTAATTTGTTGTTAATGATGTAGAATGTATTATTGGTATACCTAATCTATTATCAATGTATTCATTTTATAAATGTGTAATTTATGGTCATTATTAAAATAGATGTCCTATGTGGATAGCTTATGAAGAGAATCATCAATGTTCTACTTGTAATAGTTTTTGTTTTAATTGTGAAGAGACAATGAATGACATATAAAATGATATAGGTAATATGTAATAAGAATATTAATCCTTTTAATGTTTAATAATTATGTAAAATTATTGAAGTGTTTATGTATTGAAATTCATGAATTATGATATATATAAGTTTTCATTAAGATAAATTTTTGTTATGGATTTAAATGAATATATTGAACTGTGTGGATGATATAGAAAAGTGATTCAATAAAAATGCAATATTAATTGAAAACACATGATAAAGACAAATATTACCGTTAATAAATTCATAATGTTGTGATAATAATTTTGGGATAAATAGATGATTGATATGGATAATATAAGTTGTATAGTTCTAATTTCGTTAGAACTACTTAATTCTTATATGATAAAGGTGTTTATGATATAAATGATTGAATTTTAAATTTTTTTTGTATTTAATTAGTATACACAATAATATATATTTTATGTAAGGAATGAATAAAAATATATGTTTTCAATAATTATTTATTTTAATTCATGTTATTATCATGTTTTATGAAAATACAGGATGGATGTGTTAACATGATTGGTATGTGACAATCAAGAGACAATTAATTATATATTAGGTATTAATTTTATGATAATTTTGCGAAATTTAGTGACCTAATTCATAAATTTATAATTTTGGAAAGTATATATGGTTTACTATAGGTTGAATGTATTTAAATAAACATTGGATGTGAATTTGGATATTAAAATATTAATTTTCCATATAATGATTTATCCATATGGTATCACGAGTGGAATTTTTTTAACAGGAAATTGAAGTAAAGAATTATAATTCTATTATGGATTTTATTTAGTTATTCACATTTGAAAAGAATTTATCTATTAGAGTAAGATATGGAATGGAAATATAGTAAGGGACAACCAAAATATGAAATCATTCTTATGAAATGTTTTTAAACAATGCGAGTATATCAATGCATAAAAGTTCCCCAACATTTGGAAAAGGATGTTGGAAATTTTTTTTTTCTGTTTTTCCATCGGGTTATATGACATCAATGAAATATTTCATACATATTTCATATATATATTTTATGTCTATAACATTTTATATACCATGTTCACTATCACTATCCATATGTATTGGGGTGTTAGTTTTCTGTTTTTGTCCATGTTTTCTCATCCCACCTATGTCCTCATATATGAAAACCTAGTTATGGGAAAATTTAGTAATAATTAATATTAAATCATTCCCATTTTATGTTTTGTTTTGTAATTCATCTATACGATGTGGTTTTCAATGATGGAATTATCAAATATTAAACCATTGATGGTCGTAATGGATTTTGAGGGAATAAATCATTTTAGGGGGTGTAGAATGTATCCCCCCATGTTTTATTGAAATATTTTTTTTTTCAAATTTTTTTAATCTTTTGAATAATTTGTGTTACATTAAAATTTTATTTTAGATTATGTTACAAGAAACACTGAGTTTGTATTCTATTACATGCATCCCCGAATGTTTATTTTGATACATGGTACATCGAGTTTAAACTAAGAATAACATTCAACTAACATATTATTATTTAGTATGATTTTTATCACTGAAAAATTTAAATGGTGGATATGAATAGAATTTAAAAAATTATTATAAAATATGGTCTATAAATTTATATAAAGTTAAGTATATTGTGAATAATTAATTTTAAAAGAAAATTAAAACTATTGGGAAATGAAGGAAATCATTTTAAAAAATAATAATTTTATACTCAAAAACATGGTATACCATAATAAATAGAAAAATTAACACTGGGTGAATTATTTTTATCAAAATCATATATTATATATTTAATAAAATGATAAATATTCATCTTATGTAATTTTTATATAAGAGATAATAATTAATACAATATAATGTATAAAACAATATTTTTTCTAAAAATTCGTCATGCCACATTTTCAGGAGAATATATTAATAATAACTTCAAAAACTTCTAAAAAGATTATTCAAAAGAATATTTTTTTTAAATTATTATTTCAAGATTATATTAGACTTAATTTTTGAGGATTTTTTGAAATGATAATTTTTATGAATAGTGAAAAATACTGAATTTTAATTGAAAACTACATATTCATTTGATAATTCATCATGTGAAATTAAATTCAAAAATATGATAAAATTGTAATTTGACAAATTATTTACATATTTATATATTTTGTTAATTGTATTCTTGTTTATATTTATTTATCACATAAGAAATTAAATCTTTTGAAATTTTTCACTTTGAAGTCCCTTTTTCTCACCTCTTATCTAAGATTAATTTTTATTTAAATTATTCTATTTATGGGAATTAAATTCATATAAATGGATTCCATATTTTTAATCATAATAATTTATATTATCCAATGTGTTCCACAAAAAATTTAACCAAAATTAAAAGTGAATACATCAACAAATAATTTATTGATTAAGGTATAAAATTTTTTATATTGGTTTAAACTAAAGATATAATGGTCAAAATGACCTAATAACTTGTCTAAAATATATTAGTTATATATATAGAGAGAATATAATTTATATATACTTATAAAAATCTATTTTAGACTGTATTGTCATTTTAAAAATGTGGGTACACCATATTCATTTCAAAATTACAAGTGTTCCACTCACCTCACTCATTAAATTCCAACCTCTCTCCTCTTACCATAAACCCTTTAAACCATTTTTGTATCAAAAAATACCCACTGAAATAACTTCCAATTATCCATCTATTCAGACTATATGGATTATGTTCGGTATGAATCCACCCTATAAAATCTTTTATTGGAAACCTAAGGTGGATACTAGAAAAAGAGGTAATGTTTTTTCGATGAGGGTTTTTATTTTCTTACTTCCTCCACATCATTAAATTATTATTCAAACATGATTATATAATAAAATCATTATATTGAAAATAATTAAATTTTTGTATACTCTATTTGTTACTAACAACAATATAACATTTCATCAAATGGGTTTTGAAGTCATCATTCATTTGTACGGAGGACTACCGCTATGCGATCCAAGGATATTGTATTTTCCATTACCATCTCTCACGGTAGGGAACGAAAATAAATTTAAATTATATGTAAATATATTTGAAATTTTTAACACAATTATACCTATTTACTCATTATATCATATATTACGTTTTCACATTCCATTTTATAGGGGATATGATAACATTTATCATGTGTACGAATGACTAATGCCTCTTGAAGAAATGTGTTTAGTTTTTCACTAATACTTTACATGGAAGATAATATGGGTAGATTTAATGAATATGTGTGACAAAAATGAAATAATTATGATATTAATGACATATTTATCAATTTTAAATGATAATATATCATTTTATTTCTTACCATTTCACTCACTAAAAGATGAAAACTCTGTTCATGTACGTGTGGACTACTAACTTCAGAAAGTGATGTGGATCTCTATTTTTGAAACTGTAGAAAATGAATGGTATTTATAATAATTTTTAATGTACAAATATTATAATTTTTTATTATTATCACTATATAATGATAAAATATTACTTAACTACTCTCTATAATTATCATTGAAAATTGGAAATGTTACTCATGTGTCCATATGACCTACCATCTCATTGATTGAAACATACATAATTTATCAAAAACCTGTTTCATGGTTGGTCAAAAAAATATAATTGTTTTATAAATATGATAATTATATTATTATTAATATTATTTAGATGATGGAAACATTATCAAAGTAATATAGACATAAATAAAAAATCCTAAAATAAATGAAAAACAAGCTGTTATTATACATATCTTGTTTTTAAAAATGAATTGGAAATAAGTATATAGATAATGGTAATATGTAACTATTATATGGTTTAAAATATTTATTTATGGTCCTATAATATATTATAGTAAACTTATATTTAATAAACATGAGTTTATGACATGTATGATAGAATTGGAGACTTATGTTAAGGGATTTCGAGTCTCTCTTTTAATTCTGGGAGACATGTGAAAGTTCATCACTCCATTATTTTGTGTTGTGTATACAATGACACATTTAAAACATATTAATTTTATTACTTTCATGATATTTAATTTTTTTATTTAATTTTATTTTTTAAGTTTTATTATGATTCAAAAGGTTTACTAAATCAATAATATATTTACATCTCACTTTTATTTTATGTGAGACAGAAGCTGAATTGACCATTTACTTATTTTTTTGGTGAATATAATGCACATGAATTAATGTTTTTATTATTATAATAAAAATATTGTGTATTTAATTATCCTATTTATGATCTATATTTCCTTGGGTTATAGTTATAAATATACCAAAGACGTAAGGTTTTTTGTCTCAAATTTCCTTCTTGGAGACCTATGTTATATTATATACAAATATTATTCTATGAGGTTTATATACTTCACCATTGATATGTTATATAATGAATATAAATATTTAAAAGATTTTATAATTTTAATATAATTTTATTCATTAATATTAACTTCTATATAATGTTTTAATTGTGCCAAGAGTTTTATGTTATAATCTCATCATTTATCCAGATTTTTTATCATTATGCTTCCAATGATGATATCTTATGATAAATATCTCAAGAAAATCATAATATTTATTCTACTCTTGGATTTTAGGTATAATACATATTTACCATTATTTTCTTCCATTTTTTATAAGAAAGAGATCAAAATTATGTTTTTATGAAAAACATCTTTATTTTCCTCATCAGTCAAAACCCATTTTTCTTCTGAAACCATGTTTTTTTAAAAAATATCATATTTTTTTAAAAATTCATAAAATTAATTAATTAATACATATTTGCTGATGTTATAATTTTTACAAAATTTTTTGAAATCAATATTTATGTTTCTTACAACCAATGTTTTTTGTGTTTTAACGAAAATGTGAAATGAATAATTTTTTAAAATGTACTACATGAAAAATATTTATCTCTATCATGAATTATCATTTATTTAATAATTAACATAAATTATTTAATTTTTTTGAATTTTTATCTTTACTTAAAATTTAGTAAATTCAAAGTTTTTAAATAAATTATTTCAAAAAATAATAAATTTTAAGATGTTTTTTGTTTTTTTTACAATTGTGGAAAGGATATTATCCTAAAAATGTTTTAAATGATTTTTAAAGATTCCCTTATATGTTTTAACGGACATTTAAAATCAATATTAATTGAAAAATATTTATTAATTGTTTTGTTTAAATGTTATTATTAAATAAATATTCTATTCTAAAATAAATGTTCCAATTGATTTATGTTCTAAAATCCTTCTCCCAATAAGATTACATCATTTGTTAAATATAATGACTTTATGGGGAGATGAACCAATGATACCAATGTTATTCTTTTTCGGGATGGTTTATAATGATAATAAATCTATGGAAATGGATATTCGTCCATAGGTTATAATGTTATAAAAATCATATGAAACCTGCTTCTTTTTGATGAGTTTTACAATGATAAAATTCTTATGAAACCCACTTCTTTAACCATATTCTATGTTACGATGAATTTCAAAAATTATTATGAAACATATTTATTTTTCTTAGGTTATGATATGATTAAAGGTTTTTGAAACCCATTTCACTTCTTGTGTTATGATATGATTAATTTTTTATAATCTTATGGAACACATATATATGGTTTTCATTTTGAGATAGGTGAGAACAATAACTCCCATAGAATGCATTGAAAAAATATTTATATATCACGATATAGATTTGATTGGAATGGGAATTAAAAATAGTTCGATAAGGTGCTTTATCCATTATAATGGACATGGGAGTGAACCATGTCTACTAGTTTGGGTTTGGGAGTGAACCCATACCACTATTATAGCCTTATAAGTTATCCTTGATTAAAATGTGTATGATTTTATATGATTATGTGTATTTCATAATTCTATTTTTATATGACACTATTCTTATTTTATGGTCATGTTAATTTATTTCCATATGAATCATGTCATATAAACTGTCGATCTTTATTCCATGACTTATGAATATGATATTTTATATGAAGATGTGGGTTTCATATGTTATACTCATGTTTTCATACACTTATGTTCATGTTATGATTATTTATCTCACTTATATACTCTTATTGGGAATATAAGTTCACCCTTTCTTATGATTCTTTCCCCATGTTATAAAGAGAGGTTTTATGTATGGTATATTTGTGAAGAGTTCTAAATGAGAAGATATTTTTAGTGTATATTTATGATCATTCACCAAAATATAATATTGTATTATTAGTCTAAAAAAAAGAATAATTATGGTCCATAGGATGGTATTTGTGTAATATTTTGAATATTTATCTAAAAATAAGTAATATATATATATATTAAAATTTTGGGTAACAATATAAAGAGAGTTACTTATTTATCCATGTGAATATTTCATGGATAATATTTTCTATTAATAGGTTTTGGTTTGTATGGAGGGAATGGTATCTCAGGGTTGTAACAATAGTTCTCTCTCCATCTACAATCTTTCACTAACATATAATACTACACACATTTGTAGATTCCATCTTAAGTTTATTCTTCTATATAGAGTATATAAATGGTTTGTTACATCTATTATATTACCCCCAACATTCAATCCTTAATAACTTTCTACCAATGGATCCTCTCATCAATTAAATATTATCTCATCAGAGAGTATCGGTACCATTCATATGATGATCTTCATAAAAGTTAATCATTATCATATTCATTAAATATGTACAATATAAAAAATAAAAAGGGGAAGATGGAATGTTTTATTAATAATGTAAAAATATTAGTTTATATGTCACTCAACTCCCCAATAATAATTCTATCAATGTATACACTGAAATATTATCAATGGATTCAGTTCTGATATAAAATTTTTAATCCTCTGAATATTTTATAGATTTAATACCATAGTTTGTATCAAAAGTATTCTTATTATTAATTACTTATAATATCAAATAATTATGATTTATATATTTCCAATATCAACAATAAATTGAAATTGGGGGAATTGTATGAGATTGTAAGGAAATATAATTTAAAATTGAAAAGTCAATTCACATAATTAATGTTATGAAGAAATGAGATACTCATAAGATTAGTGTTAGTTAATTATTTCATTGACATGCTCATGATTAGATCACATTCACCCAATATTCACTCTCCAATTAATGTGTAACCATCCCTCATGATTATATAAATATGATTGTATGGAACACCCAAGAATCCTGAGTTATAATATATATCTACTATAAAAACCCAGAATCCATACATACAGATTTGGTGATAAAAATATATTTTTTATATTTATGGATTTTATTCTTATAAACATGACCCTATTTTGGAAGTAAGAAAATAAAAAATCAAACAATGATACTTAAACACTTAAATTCACAAGGAATTTTTTGTTTTATAGTGTTATATAATTAGGAAATACTCATATATAATAATACCTCTAATTTAAAGTGATCATTTTTAAAATTATTCATATATATTATTTTTCCTTATTTGTCTTCATCATTGTCCACAAAAATCATTAAATCATATCAGAAATATTTAACAATTTTTAATGGTTTTTAAAATCATAGTATTAGAAATATAAAAATATAATAAGTAACTTATTAGTCCAATAAAAAACTAATGCATTCATATAATAATATTTACCTTCGACATAATAAGTTTTTACCTCAAATTATAATATTCCTACAAATTAATTTAGCTTTACTTCCCAGTGTTTTTTATAAAATAGATTTTTGGAACTCATATATTCAATAAGATAATCATTATTTTTTATTATAAAACATCTGAAACCTGAAAAAAAAGTAATAAAAATATATATTTTACTATTATGGAGAAGAATCATTCCATTAAACCAAATATCATTAGCTTATCATATGAAATCAAGATATATATTTGTAATTATAGTTTAAGTAATAAAAAATTCAGGTATGTTCCTTTAGAAATAATATTTGTATAAAACATACTATAACCCTAAAAATAACCCTTTTTAAATGGAATAACATACTCAGTTATTTTTAATATCATTTTCTATAGAGCATGATCATTACCCATATATATTAGACTAGAATATCAAGATCACACCTTTTCATAAAAAAATTACATGGACCAAAAAATAAATGAAAAACATAAAATATTGAATCTATATCTTGATACACATAAACATTTAGTTTTGTTCCCATAAGTAAAATATTTTGGACATTGATATATCCTTTTCCTTTAAAATCCAATTTTTTAAAATTGAGAATCTTTGAAAAAATTATATGAATAATATTTATTTGGTGAAAACATGAAATAATATAAAGTAATCCAAACATAACATAATATTTTTTGAAGAAAAAATGCATTGATGTTGTATATGATAAAATACAACATTATTTATTTCCATTTTTGTAATGACTATAAATACATTTTGTATAGAATATATAAAATAATGTCCAAGAGACATAATTTCTGGTTAAAATTTATTTATTTAATTATAAATAAATCCATATAATAATTTTGAGAATAAGGAAATTTTATAAAATTATTTTTAAAATAAATCATTAAAACAATTACAGCAGGGTTTTAATATAAACAGACCCTTATGAGTTGTTAAATTTTAAACAAATGAAACAATGAAAGGATGAAATCATAATGTATTGGTAAATACGTTAATATTTTTATAATAATGGTAAAATACATCCATATGATATCTTATACAACATATAAATGATTGCATGTAGACAAAATAGAATAAGTCTAAAATAAAGTAAATTTAGACTAGAAATATCTTATATAAGTCTGAATTTTCATATATTTTCTTTTAATCCCATATAATAGAAATATATAAGTTATTTCACTTATTAATAAAAATTTCAATATTTAATATCTTATAATTTACTATTTATTTTATTTATATCAATGACATATTTAATTTCTTAATTGGAATGTCCAAATCCAGCGGTTTAAAGGTGATCAATGATTATTTTCAAAAAAAATTTGTATGTTGACCATATCTAATAAGTAATTTTTATATCATCTCCAAATGTAATATTAATTAAATAATGTTCAATTTTATACTCAAAAAAAATTACATAATCATCCTTGACGGGTGTATAGTAAAACCAATTCACAATTCTTCATGGAGGTGGTATTTAAAACATATGCCTGAGTAATGTTATCATTTTTCATTCGGTGAAAGAGTAAGAAGTTAAGTCATATAATATATTTATACAATCATAATTGTTTCATGAAATATATATATATATAATCTAAAATAATAACCATCCTTGTGATGTAGTGATAAAAAACGAAACATGTCTCTCCATAGAGGTTGTAGCCCAAATGTATGCATGAATGATGCATTCATTTCTCATATTATAGAAAAGAAGATGAGAAATGTTTTTTCTGTAGTCATAGTAAATTTTATGTATAGTGTAAAAACATATGCTATTATTTATTCATGGTTTAAGATTATATTATTGAGATACAAGAATAAGTAAAAGGAAAACACTCGGTTAAGATGCTTACCTCACCTTTAGAAGAACACATTCAGCTTACACATTAACACTTCCAGGATTGTCTTTTTGTGATACCTAAACCTATGTAAGGTTTAGATGAAAGTGGGGAACTGATTTGGGTAGGGATGTACTGAGCTACATGGATAATGAAGTGTGATAGAGAGGGGATATGTAGTGTACCTTTATAAGTGGGGGTAGGGTCACGTTTTAAAATACAGAACGTATTATAATAAATAAAACTATTTTCATAATAAATATTTTCAACTTTATTATATTTTTAATAGTATATAGTTAATTTCAAAATAATATAATTCAATTAAATTTAAATAAGTCTAAGTGATTTTTAACCGTAATATAACAGTTACAGCATGTCATTAATCCTTTCAATAACTTATATTATAAAAAATTCTTGTAGTTATTCTCGGTCAATGAAGTATCAATATAATGAAAATTGAACCATAAATAAATAATGATTGATATTCTAGAAAAAAAATTAATTCACATTTTCGAATATAATAAATTAAATAATTTAAAATCATTTAAAAAATAATATTAAATATAAAATACAATTAAATCAATTTTCAAGACTAGTTACATAATTGGAATATTAAAAAATAATAACATAGTATTGTTGGTAGAATAAAAAAACAATAATATATCATTAATACATTATAATTGATTACAAAATTATTGGACCAATATAAAATACACATAATTATAATTTTTAATGTTTTAAAATCATTTACCAGATTTTTATTCTTCTTACACAATCAATATGACATTGCTACATAAGAATTTATGTTAATTATACCATCAATAATAATTAAAAAAATTACCATTATATAATTTTATTAATATTAAAAATAACCTTTTGTAACCATTTATTACTATTTTTATCCCTGTCGAAAACAATTATAAATATGGAATGCATGAAGGGAATATTTTGTAAATTATAGTTTATTAAAATAATATAAATTTATTTATCATGCTCGACCGAAATTCAATATTTTCCATGATTTACAAATTTTGATTTAATTTCACTCATACAAAATATAAAAGAATATAGTTAGGGATATTCTTATGATATATCACATTAGATTTAACCTATGTTCTCCCAATTAATGCATAAAAATGCAGATACTTTTTACCACAGTTACTATTTATAATGACAAAAAACAATGTCAATCTATTTGAAAAAATTGAATATAAATTAACCCATAACAATGTGGATACTTTTTACCACAGTTACTATTTATAATGACAAAAAACAATGTCGATCTATTTGAAAAAATTGAATATAGTGATTCAATATTTTGAATAAATTTAAAAACAACCAATTCCAATATTTGGCTGAAATTAATTATAAAATAATCTATAAAAATAAAATTTAAAATCATTTTCTAGACAAATGTATTTAAATTGTAGATAAATTTTTATACAAATATTAAGCACAATCTCAATCAAAATAATATTAATTTTATTATTTTTATATGATATAAATAACTAAGTTTAAAATTTAATTTTTTAAAAATGGTACATTTTAAATAATTATAAATTAAAATATATTTTACTCTAAAATTATCATTTTCCACCACTCATGTAAAAACAATAATTTTTGAAAAATAAACAATTTCTTAATAATATAATTTTGATATATTTATTTCAAAAATTATGTCGTTTTTATAAAATACAGTTTCAAAATTTGAATAAATGTATTATAATATTTTTTAATAAAAATCAACTAAAAATATTTTTGATGAAAACCAATTTTTAGACATACAATGAATTTACAGAAAATTGATTACATAATTATTATGCAATGATAAATAAATTATCATTACCTAAACCATTGTACATATTTTCAGACTTTATTTATTCCAATTCATATATACAATTTGAATACTATGTAATAACTGAAACATTTAAATAGTAATATTTTTTATTATATATCACAATTCACATTAATCTTAGTGTTGTGTGTTATTAAATTTATTAGATGTATTATTATTTTAATATAAATTATATAGGTTTCAAATAATACACATTAAATATATTATTCTATCATAAGTGTCTCTCATACCTGATAAAAAGTTTTTAATACATTTTTAAAAAAGAAATTATATTATCTTGATGATAAAACTGATGATGATGATATAAAAACCCGAATGTTGAAAACACATTTTTTAAAAAGTGATAAAATATAACCGTCAAAAAGTATGGAAAGGGAAATATTAATTTCATATAGAACAACCAATAATTGAGTTTCCCTATAAGGATAACAATAATCAACTGTTAAAATAGGGGATTGGAAGGAAGATCCTATTAAAATATAATATTATTTTTTCTCAAAGGATAAAATACCATCGATTCAATAGAAATAGTCATTAAATGATATTTTTTTTAAATTCAATATCCTTTCCCTATAGTTAATATATTAATTTACCGTTGGAATATATAACACGAGAAAATATACATTCAATATATATTTCAACTAGAAAAAGGAGATTTTCATCCTTATATTTTTCATCATCTAATTTATATATTGATCACTCATCTTACACTAATATATTAATATCCAATAGTTTTTTCATTCTTAAAGTAATAAAATTTACAAATATTGGAAAAAATGATCAAAAAAATGAAAACATTTTTTCCATCCAATCATTTGAAATTATCAAAAACCAAAATAGTCATCATAAGAAACGATGATATCAAATATTAATGAAAATATATATGAATAAACACAAAATTGATCTCAAAAGCCTCAATATTTCAACCCAATGTTAATCATAATAGATTTTAAAAATAACAACCCTTAAAATTATTCAATATATTCTTGACCATGTTCCAAACCGAAAAATGATACAAATATGATCACATAATATTTAAGATAAAAACGAAATTTATCTCTAAATAACATAAATCAAAATAAGAATCAAATAACACAAAATTATATTCCCAAATAATATAATCTAAAAAATATACTAATATGTCCAATAATGAACCCAAATTACCATATATCCAAAATAAATTAATGTATACTTCTAAAAGACAATCCAAAAGTCATTCGTAAAATAATAACCCATACTAGGAAAAATTATTCCCATTTAACTCAAAAATATTATGTTCACAATATAGTGAAATTATTTAAAAATAACTTCAGTCACATAGCATCTTGAGATTTATGATTTTATCACAGAACTATGACTACGTGAGTGGAATTGTTTCCAAAAACATTTTCTCTATGATCTAGATACTCAAAAAGTTATTCCTCATATGATATATCATGTTTCCTTGAAATTACATCTCAGCCTTATACATTTTATGTATAATAAATGTATATAATCAAGAGAGATACATAGAACACTTTTTAAACACGAGAGAGATTTGGTGGAAGTGTCAGGTTATATATAATAATACCAATATGATCTATAATAAAGAAGGGACCAATACAAATTGGGTATAGATTTCCCTTTTTTGAAATATAATATCTTTTATATACAGATATATTCATATGAACACTATATAACAATCATCAAACTCTTGATCTCACCAATGAAATTTATTATAACTTTTTTGTTACCTCCAAGATTTAATTATGTGTTATAGAATAAAAATATAAATATCTATCATTTCCTCATCTATATAAGCTATTAATAAATATATCTCTCTAGATATGTCTTATGATGTTGTAATAATGAAATTACTATCATAGAGAGATTTATATGGAGCTATTTCAGATTATGAGTGAAAATTATTATTAAAATAAAATTCTACCAAATGAAGGTGTTTATCCCAAAAACATTCAAAATCTATATAAAATCAATGAAAATTTATTTTAGTGTTAGAATTATCCTATAATATAGTCCAATTAAATATGGATTATAAGAATTATTGAATCTAAACTATTTTTCCACTACCATCTGAATACTTCTCTGGATCTTTGAGGTAATCCTCAAATCCAGATTATATTTGATATAGAATGGATATCCATCAAATATAAAAATTTATATAATTTATAGTGATGTAATAATGAAAATATATAAATCATCACTAATATTATTGAAGTTTGATAACTTCTTAAGGATGTTCAATTCAACCCAAATTGAGTTATATACACTAAAATATTCACTGAATCTTGTTTGAAAATCCAATGTAATGTTTTCCAATTTCCATTCTAGTGTGGTTAATGTTTATAAACCCCAAATATAATTATATCTCTTATAATTAAATTATCATGAATCTTTGTAAGAGGATATTTAATCCACAATATCTTTTCTCATTTTATCCCACTAAATATACTCATTTAGATATCCATACAACTTTTACTTATAGTATGGATAAAGAATTAATGAACTATGTGGTTTTTAAAATATTATTGTGATCAAATATGGTATCTATGGAACACATAATTGATCAATAAAATATATCATTATATCATGTTCAATTGTGTATTAAAAAAACATTATCATATTTTTCTATTATTCCACATCTTCAATCCCTACATTATTAATCCTCTCATTGATGGGTAATTTGATGATTCCTCATAGGAATATAATATATATACCATTAAATATAAATTTGAATATCCATATTATAACAATCTATAAATATTGGATCTATTTAAAACCTCATCATAGAAAAACTTGCACGGTTTTCCTGAATTAGTGCATCAACCACCATGTTCACCTTTCTGTGGTGGTAATGTATTGGGAGTTCATAATCATTGATCGAATAAAAATATTTTCTTTTCAATCTAATCCAATATTCATATGTAAAAATATATTTCATGAATTTATAGTCGATATATAAATAACAACTTTCAACATATATATATAATCCCTATCTATCGTTAAAGAAAAACATTCCACTCTCAGATGACAATCATGGGTTGGTTAATTATACTCATGAATTATCAATTAGTGAGAGGCATATGTTATCATAGAATCATTATTCTTGAGGAATCATAAATTCCTAATGATTGATGCATAACTATATATCTAAAACACTTCTCCACTGATGGGTGGTGTAAGAATGTGTCCATTGACCAATATTCATCTTTGTTATTTTAAATGATCCTCATTATCATATATCTATAAGAACATAAACCCATCCCAGTCATTGTGGTGATTGTATTAGATTGTCTAGTGAAATGTCTCAAAGTGTGTTGGTAGTTTACATCCAACTTAAGAAAACTATTGATCTCTATTTCTATAGACATCCTAGGACATTTTTCAAAAACATTTATTTTTTACGGGGAATGCAATATACAAAAACAGGATATTATAATACCTAAACATGAGACAATTTGTAAATAAAGCACATTGGTTAAATATTTCATATAGCTTCTCCTATCACAGATTAATCAGCATAATACCAAAATTTTATTCATCTTCCTATTAAATATATAAATATTTAATAATATCATCTCTAAATAATTCCACAAAAATATCAAAGTAGTCAATATATACTCTATTCAATAAATCCATGAAGATAGATTCAACATCAGTAAGTCCAATTTGAATTAGTGTAAATTTATAATGACCATACCTCATAAATAATGTTATGCTCGGTATATCCTCTTTTTTTGACCCTTAGCTAATGAAATCAATATAAAATATTAGTCATGGGATAATATTGAGCTCCTCATAATTGATCAAAGATACAATTTATATGGGGTAAATGATACTTTTTCTTAACAGTGATAATGTTAAGATTATAATAATAAATTAATTGTTGTATTTAACCATCAATATTTTTAACCAAAAGATCATTTACACCACATGGTGAATCAATATAAACCATAATTCCCATATATTGATTCTCCCAGAGATTCATATTCAATTCACACAAGTCAAATAGGTTTATTATATATAGATTCATTCAAATATTTATAGAACTGGATATGATTTATATTGAAAAAATAACATCATGAATCCATGGAAAAAATAGAAACCATATTATAAATTCATTAGTAATACTCTATTAAAATAAGCATGTCCCCAATTTTGTGTGTCTCAGAAAACATCTGACATAAATAACTCTCATTAAAAGGTATTAAAACACATATTTTTGAATAAATTTACATTAGGAGCTCAGGATATTATTAACACTAATTTACTATCATATGATGATTCATAATATCAAATGTAAAAAATAAATCCTCATTAATTGATATGGATTTTATAATGACAGAGAAAATATCGGCAAAAACAATATCAAATTCACTAAGAGGTAGAAATATAAATTTTTTTTCTGGAAGCACATTAACTCAAAATAAATTTTAAATGGATATATATATGTTAGATGATATCATCTTCCCATTGGGTGTTCTAATAAAAAACCCAATATCTAATAATTGACATGGTAGATTTATAACTTTAGAAAATTAATTTGATAAAAATAGTCTGTAGAAAGAAAATAAAGTAAAATATTTTCTTTTCAAAAATGAATGAACTCTATAACATTCCCCATATCACCTGAAATATCCCCTTAATCTATATTAATTATTTATTCATGGCCTCCCACTTGGTTGCTCTTATTATCTGTTTTATTGATTATTAGGGAAGTAGATTAAATAATTTCATATATCATTATAGTGGAAAAATTAGATAATAATGGTTTCTTTATTTACATTAAATGTAATATCTGGATTACATTTATATCTATAGTTATAAAAAACTACCATTTCTTTACAAAAAAATAGATTTTTAATGTCAAACAATTTATGTTGTGGAAATTTCATCATTCTCATCTTCTACTTTAAATTGATACCTTTTCCTTAGTACTCATCGGAATTTTTATTCTCTTGATTTACCTTAAATATTTATGATCAAGAAAATTATTTATTTATCTTAATGATATTTGATACTAAATCACCATATGAGGAAAACAATAATAAAACTAGTTCCCTTTAGATGCTCTACATAAATCCATCAATTAAATGGTCAATATTTCTTTCTTATTAAGTATGTAGTCTGCATCATACTTTGACAATCATGTAAATTTATTCATGTATTCAACCATACCTTTTTTCTTTTTCATTAAATGGAGTAAATTCTTACAAATTTTATTTTCCTGTCTTTGATGGAAGAATTTTTTAAAGAATAAAAATTTTAAATGATCTCTATTTGATTATTTCAAATTATTCAACCTCTATAGTGTTCAAGATAAATGACCACCACTGATTTGTATCTTCTCTCAAATAATAAATAGGTATAATAATATTCTTATATCTATTACATAAAAAATTCATGAATATTTTTCTAAGATACCTAATACTTTATTCATTCAGCAATGGCATAGTATCTCTATTAAAATACGGGTGCATCTATCACATTGAAAGATAAAACATAGGGGGATCTTGATGCAGGAAAATAGATTTCTCTCTAAGGCAAGGTTATTTTTCATAACCTGGTTCAAAAACCCTAATATTTCCATGATATGTTATGTTTCTATACTAACTATATTGGGATTCTCAATATGGAAAACCCAACATTTATTTCTCATATTTATTCATTTTTTTCCATTATTAACCATCACTATATAATGGAACACACAAAGTTATCATTTAAAAATCATGAATATTGAGCCTTAAAATAAAAATAACTATATTTTAAAAATTTCCAATTTTATATGAGATTTTTTGAATGATCATGTTATATATTTTCTTTTATAATATTGTTTATAAGAATTTTATTAAAAATCCTTTGATATAGATTGTAGAATCCTTAATCTACTAAATATGATACATTGTTTAATTTATTAAATGGGTGAAAAATTCAATGGATAACATAATTATTGGATGAATAATTTTAGAAGTCTTATAAAAATAAATATATACATGAAACTAAGATTAAATTGTAAATAGAAAACAATCTAAATTAAAAATTCTAAAATTCATGATATTAGTTATAACAACCTTATTCATATCAAAGAGAATGAAAAAAAATGAACAGTGACCTCAGATGCTCATTAAGGGAATTGTATAGTGAAATCTGTCATGATAAAATTATTAGAGTTGTTTACCTATAACCAACTTCTATATAATTTATGAAAAACATATATTCATTGTTTTTACTATTGAAAACTACTTATAAATTTTGAATGTTCTTATACATGGCATACAATATAATAATATACTAAGATTATTAGATTCACTAAAATGTCATTGTTGTTCCCCAATATGATGATAACCCATAAGTGTTACAAAACCAGTTTTAAATATATATTACATAGCTGAATTATATAATTTAAGGGACACAAATGATACATTCTATAGGGGTGGAGACTCATAGGACAATGAGGAACCTTCATGTCATGTATGCCCTAGGTTATATCCATTATGATATTATTAGAATGGGTACCAACCATAGGAAATCCATAATTATATGTAACATTTGGTGTTCCAATTTGTGGACATGTGTGTGGGTCCTTTGACTATAAGATTATTATTACTGAATATTATGAGTCACATACTTTGATGCATTGAAAAAAACCATGACGATATATGTTCGTGGTTAGGTTGGATGCATTAGGTGCATCACGAGTAATATGAAATTAATGATTACTGAGAGAATGTAATTTTCCCTTATATTCTTTAACAGAAGTTAATATCTCATTCTCATTGTAAGAAATGATATATCCAAAATAAATCCATGGGCATGGTGTTGTATAAGCATTTTCTGTTACTGAAAAGTCAATAAAAGAGATAATCAAGTAAATATTTTGATTTTACAATCATGTAACCTACTTGATTTGAGATATTGTGATAAAGGGATTATTTTACACATTAAATGTTCATATTAAGTATTATGTCATTGGTAATTAACTTCTTTATCTATAGGTGTATTGGTGTATCGTGAGACACTAACCTTGGACATTAGGCTACTATGCCAAATGCCACTGAGAAAGAGGCATAGTGGGTCATAGAAAAAGTGTATCCAAAATATCAATTAAATAATTTATTATTATTTATTATGGTGACTAATATTATTCATTCATGTTGTTTAGTAATCCTTCATGTATGCTTCATCACATTTTTTCCTTCACTAGTGATTCGATATAATGTATTGTGAGTTGAATATTTAATAAATATTTATTTTCTATATAGTAAATTTTGTAATTATTTATTTGTTGAAGAATAATTTAGTGTTTTTTATAAATAAATTGACATTATTCATGGCCATATAAATAATATGTAGGAATGGCATAATGAGTTTAATGTTCTAGTGAGAAATAATAAAATTTGAATATTATTTAATTAAATAATATTTAATATTAATTTCTGTTTTAATCACATGTAGATAAATAATAATAATATTATTATCATTTTTTTGCAAGTGGTTTTCATGGATTAAATAAATAATTAAGAAAATTTGTGCAATTATTTTATTTTAACCATAGCAATATAAATACCTAATTATGTTATTTTCTCAATATAGCCAATTCATTTTTCTTAGTTGTGCATAATGGATTTGGAGAATCTTCCCAAGCCTAGAGGGATCCATTATCTAAGAATACACATAAGAATATAGAGTAATCCTCCTGCACCTGATGAAGTAGAATTATTTGGAAGTAGTTTTCAAAGTGATCAAATACAGAAAACACAAGTATGAGGATCGGGCAGTTTAACACCTAGATATTCCATTCGAGATGTCGAGACATTTTTGGAAAACATGTGGATCATTGCTAGAGGAAATATACACTTGGTTTCTATAATGAAATGATAGTAAACGTCATATTTATCACTAGATTCATCAACACTGAAAAAAAATCCAACAATAGAAATTATTTATTTAATTATGTTAATTATAAATAATATGTGATGATCCTCCCTTTGGTTCCAATGTAATTTAAATTATCTGATTCTTTGATTTAATTTTGTTGATCATGATGTTCAACATTGTGTTAAATCTCATATTAATCATCAATAGTGATAAAATAATGATTTGGGAACCATCCATCACATGCTTCTACTGCTTCCACAACCATGAAGTGGTATCAGAACGATCACATAATTAATTATAATTATTTAAATATTACTGGTGATATATGTATTTTAATTTAATTATTCATTTAAAGTATGATTGTTATGTTAATCTGAATCATGTAATATTATTCTTCCTCCATCATTTATTATAGATCTAATAAATATTATTAGTTTTATGATTAAAATAAAACCGAGTAACTCATATATTGGTGATAGGGTTTCTCTCAATAAATCACTAGACATTACACTGTGTAACCAAAGTTACATGTTGTTTATTCAGGATCAATGCATCAAAACAGATTTAGAAATCAATTCAAGATTATGAATTGATTATTAAATTAAATACGCACATAATTCACCATGTGATGTCCATAGTATAATGTTTCATGGTCATCATGAATACATGTTGTGTATCCCACATACACAGTGTGTAATCCCTTTGAGTCACAAAAGGGATGTGTATTCCAAACATGCCCAACCTGATATGTCATTCTTTAGCTCTGAGTTCACACGGCATGAGACCCATTGGAAATGAATTTTACTCCAAATTTTCCAAGGTGCAGATTACAAACTGAGTCCCTAATCAAGTGTCTCATATAGAAGATAAGAGGTGCACTTTCTATTTAGATAGGATCCAAAAATAGTGTAGTGAAATTATGTTATGCATATGAAAAATTGAATTATTTTACTAGGTAAACCTTGAGACATGTACATTCATATGGTTGTAATGATAGACCCTTCATGTTATAGGTTTTACATTATATAAATATTTAAATCATTAATTAATATCTATGAAATGTTCAAATCTGCATATCATATACGATTTTTATTACATGTCATTACCCAACATGCATTTAAGCATAACATTTGACCGAAAAAATCATGTAATTTGTGTAATCATCTGTGAAGTACACTTTGTGAAAGTACGTGATAATTCATTAAGGACATATGTTACAATAGAATAATAGTATATGAGTATAATATATGTTGGGGAAACCTAGAAGAGTATTCACCATGTTTCCTCCAACATATATATATTTTCAAAGTTAATTATAAATGTATTTATTTAATTTGATTATAATTATAATGGATTAGAATCTAAAGATAATTTAGGTGAGATTTAAGATACAATAATCGAATAATTAAAGATAATAATTAATCGATTCAAAGATGATTTATCTTATATAAGAAAGATTAAGAATTTAATGCTAGTTTTTCTAAATTTTTAACTCATTACATGCATGTGGATGATCATGAGATAGACCATATGTTTTTTATTTATTTGTTTCATGGAATTTATTTTCAAATTAAATATTTGGCATGAATTCTTTCTCACGTTTTATTATGTAGGAAATGAATTCTCATGGTTTCATTTATGTAATCCCCCTTTCCCATCACATATTTTTGAGTAAAGTGCATGTGTAATGGATGGGGCCCCAAAGCTAGTTAAGGTGGTTCATGTTTAGAGATTAGGTGAAACCATTATAAGGAGATTCATAGGTGGAAAAGTAGAAATCTAAAACATGAACATTAATTAGTTCAAGGTGTTTCTACTAGTTAAATGGTTATTTTATATACCACTAGAGAAACTAACTACAATTATGAGCGCATGATCACACTACATTATAATTTTATTTCAATCAGGTGCATGGATCTTTAATTATGTATGTCTTTAGATTGTCTCATAATTAGTGAATTAAAAATCATTCAAGATAGAAATAAAATAAACTATATTCTGAGTAAATATTATCTAATACATGGTTAGTCATATAATTCAATCCACTTAATTTTAGAAATTATGTGATAAAGATAAAAAATGAAAATTTATTATTAAATAGATAAAATCCCCCATTAAAATAAATTAAGTCGATATAGGTTTCTATTAAAGATGTTAAAATCGAACAATAGTTCAATGTGCTTAACCAGACAATGATGGGGTGCTTTCAGTCATTGGGGGATTCTAACGTGAGTTCTTGGGATGAATTAACATGGTTCACATCAAGGTTTGATGGCCAAAAAAGGACTTGGTGTAACTGAGAGAAAAATGTTAGGGAAATATAAATTAATTTTTTCAAGATTGGGGAGTCCACTTAGTAGATCAAGGTAATGTGTGCTAATTAAATTTTCATTCGTAATTCCTTCTTAAAACCATTTATATTTCTCGACCAACAATATTTTGGGTAATGGGAATGGGAACATGTATCTTTTCCACTATGATATCCATGAAACAAGATATTCTAAATCCAATGGTGCAGATATTGGGTTTTGATAAAATAGTTGGAGACTAAAAAATATAATATTTATTTATTTATCAAAAATTTATATGATAAATTACAAAAACTATGCTTCTCATATATTGTAGAAACATCAATAAAATGAAATAAAACATACCATTATGATCCATACTTGGTAATGAAATCCATATCACCAGCACATGTTTCTAAGAATGGAAAAAGCGTCTCTGTTTCACCATTATTCATGAAATGAAAGATTATATTCATTATTAGACTATAATAATTGGACATAACAATTAGGAAATTGATGAAGATCTATCTATCTATGAGAAATATCTAAATGATACTACATATGTTCAGTGTTTCATGCTATCATCCATGTCCAATGATATTTTGAAGCAACTTGAGGACATGGATGCACATAGAATGATGTCTCAACACAAGGATATCTATCAAGATAAGAAGATACAAGATATGTATGAAATCTCCAATTCTTTGTTACAACTAATATTGGAGAGACTACACTAGTTGGGACTCATGTAATCATGATTATTGGCTACATTGAACACTTGAACATCTTAGGGATTAAATTCCCAGATGAGATGTGTATAGATCTCATACATTCATCACATCCCAATATATTATCATGTTATATTGTTAAATATAATATGAGAAAAAAAGAGACTATTCATTTTGAAATCATTATTTTGATTCACTAATTGGATAAGGAATAGGGGAATGACAAACATATGGTCCTAATGGTGAGTAAGAAAAGGAAGAACAAGGAAAAGGGGGCCAAGACTAATAAACAGTCTACATGTCTAACACAACATCCTTATAATAATAAGATGATCTATAGGTAAGGTATTTGAAAGGGGGAGGTATGTTTTCTAGGGGTAAAGTGAGGAAACTAGAAGTGTAACTACAGCCATACTAGAGGGGAAGCTAAAGGTGCATTTTTTTATAGAGTGAAATCTTCCCATTTCTACACATTAGGTATTAGATACAGATTTTGGTCCTCACATATGTATCCAAATCCAAAAACCAAGTAGATTCCTAAATATTTCAAGAGGAGAGGTGGATCTGTGAGATGAAATAGTTTGAGGTTGTATTCTTTAACCATTAGAGACTACCACCATTCATTTCCAATGGGAATGATTTTTGTTTTACAAGATTGTAATTATGTGCCTATAGTTACCAAGAAAATAATTTCTAGGTCATGTTTATATAAAGATGTGTTTATTTGGAAATTATTAAATACATGTTTTTCCTTTTATAAATAAGACATATGTTATGGTATGGTGCATTAAAATAATGATATTTACTTATTAAATTATGAAACACAAGGGTTGGAAATAGATAAAAAAAATTCACCTAAATTATATAAAACCCACCTATGGAATCATAATATTTGTCATTTAAAAATGATTTTTTCCGAAAACCCTTTCAATATGGTTATTTACATGCTTTTGTGTTGAAATCACTTAATTTAGGTCATTCTTCTTTACAAGGGAAAATGAGAAAACAACCATTCTGTGGGAATGGGGAAAGGGCCATATATCTTCTAGGATTGGTACACACTAATGTCTGTGGAACATTTATATTAGAAGCTAGAGGTGGATATTCATAATTTTAAGCTATTACTGATGTCTTAAGTAGATATGGATATATCTATTTGATGATGTATACATGTGAGTCATTTGTGAAATTCAAGGAATAAAATAATGAAGTGGAGAATCATCATGTTAAGTGTATAAATAATCTTTGATCAAAACAAGGTGGAGAATATCTTATCCAAGAGTTTATTGACATTCTAAGAGAATTTGGGATTCTATCTCAACTCACTCCACCTTATATACCAAAGTGGAGTGGTGTTAGAGCAAGGATAAACTAAACCTTTTTAGGAAAGGTATAATCGATGATGAATCATGTAGATATTACATAATACTATTGGGGATATTCATTACAAACTATGCCACAAACATTAAATGGAGTACCAAATAAAGTGAAAAATAGATTTCCCTTCGGGATATGGAGTGGAAAGAAAAACAATTATCACATACACATGTATGTGGTTGAGAAATGTTTTTCATGGCCTTATTGGGATCAAACTACCACCCTAGTGAATGAGGTGTATATTTATAGGGTATACCAAGAAAATAAAGGTATACTACCTATACAAACCCAAATAGAAGAAAGTTACTTTCTCTAAAAAATATGTATTTATTAATAGAGGGTACATCCTCAAAAATGATAGGTGGGAAAAGATTGAATTATATGGAGTTGATTCTCCAAATAAACAATAGTTGGTATATGAATAAATTCCATGTGTCCCCTTGGAAGAAGTATTCTCTAAAGCAAAAGTACTTCTTAGGAATGAAAGAGAGGTAAGAGAACTATAGAGATATGGATTTCTGGTCACTGAGGATGGTGACTAATTGTTTGTTGACAAGGATGATCCCATATACTACAAGGAGGTGGTAGATAGCTTAGAATTGATAATTTGGAAAGAAGGAATGAATTCTAAAATGGATTCCATGTATCATAACCATGATTGGGTTATATTCAACTAACTTGTTTTATGTAATGGCTACTGGATGAAAATTGGTATTCAAGAAGAAATTAGACATTGATGGTAGAGTAAGTACATTTAATACTTGTCTATTGGATAAAGGGTTTATACAACATAAAAAATGATAACAATTAAACCTTTTCACCAGTTTCCATGATTAAATCCATCAAAACACTTACTTGTAATAGAATCTTACCATGAGATGGATGTCAAAAATGTATTCCTTAATGGGAACATTAAGAAATAGGAATATATGGAATATTCATAAGGGTTTGTGACAATAGGTGAGTCCAAGAATATTTTCAAGTTGCTGAGGTCCAATTTTTGATTGAATAAATCATCCATGTGATTGAACATTCAATAAAATGAATCCATAAAATAATTTGGTTCCATTAAGAATGAATGTGAGCTATTTTTTACAAGGTGAATAGTTGGAATATGGTTGTTTACCACATAGTTTATTTAGAAGAAATATCACTTATTGGTAACAACATACCTATCTTAAAATATTTTAAAGAATAGTTAAACAAGTTTCTCTCAATGAAGGACTTAGTTTATCCGGCCGACATTCTACGGATCAAGATCATTTTTTATGGATTCGAGTGCCTTCTAGGACTAAGTAAAAGTACATATATAGACCAGACACTAAATAGATTTAGTATGTAACAATCCAAGAGGGTATTTGATCCAGTTTCACATGGATTAAAACATTATAAGAAAATGATTCCCTAGAAAAGTCAAGAGAAAGAGAGAATGAGTAAGATCACATATGCCTCAGTGATATGTTCAGTCCTGAAAGAAATGTTATGTACAAGACGTTACGTTTCCTATGCATTGAGCATAGTATTTAGATATCATGTAGATCCTAGAGAAAAAAGTGACAACTATTAAATATATCCTTAATTATCTGGGAGAAACTAAAGTCATGTTCCTAGTGATTGGAGGAGATATAGAGAGGGCCATAAGAGGTTATACGAATGATATGTTTTAGATAGATAAGAATGAGAATAATTCATTATGTAGATATTTTTTTTATCTAAATGGAGGAGCTGTGAGCTGGATGAGTTCAAAGATTCCTATTGTCATTGGTTCTATACTAGATTATGTGTTTATAGAAGCTTTTGATGCATCCAACGAAGAGTTTTGGATTTGGAACATTTTCCAGGATAATTTCTTGGTACATAAATTTAGATACCCTCTCACATTATATTTTGATAATACTACAGTGTGGGATATTTCAAAAGATCATGGCCCACACCAAAAAACAAAATATATACTAAGAAAGTATCATAAAATTTGGGATTTATATCATAGGGGGGATGTTGGCGTTAGTAGAGTTACAATGAAATAGAACAAAGTATACCCCTTAACTAAAGGCCTATATTAGCTGAAGCATGCATATCATTTGAGTTCTATCTGACTGACGGTTGTTAGCAGTTGGCTCTAGTGAAAGTGGTAATGTGATGGATTTAGTTCCCTCAATCTAAATTATATGAACTTTATGATAAAAAATTAATCATTATATTCAATATAAATATACTATTTATCACATCATGATTTTTATTCTACGTGACATTTTATGTGATAATGTTTTAAGAGGATTTGTTTCTATAAATGGTCATAGTAGTTTTCCTCTATAATAAGTCCTAGAAGTTCTATGACACTATTCTTTAATATATATTCCATATCGAGATTATTTTTTGAGGGAAACAAATTATATAGGATATTAGGTGTGGATACTCATTAGAATTTGAGTAAAAATCTCTTAGTGTACACCATTGGTAAAATCTAGTAGAATATTATGAGAATGGGAAATGCCATATGGAAATCCGCACTTATAGGTGTCCTTGGGTTTTCCTATCTTTGGACATGTGTATTGGTCCTTAGATGTTAATTTCATGATTAATGAATATTATGAATCATGTACATTGATGTATTGATGAAAACCATTATCACATTTGTTCGTAGAGAGGAAGATATGTTGGGTGCATCACGAGTACTACCGCATTGATGAATAATGTGAGAGGGGATTTCTTCCTTCTATTCCTTAATGAAATATAACATATCAGAACCTTGGATGGAAATGATATAGGCTAAATAATTCCATGGAAATGTTGTTCTATAGGCATGTTCTATTTTCAGAATGTCAAATAATGATATAATCGACTATATAGGTTAGCTGAATTGGCATACATCCTGGTCGATTTAAGATATTGTGATAAAACAATATTTCACATTAAGTGTCTGAATGAGGTTTTATGTCGTTAAGACATTAAATTCTTTCTCTATGGGTTCCTTGACATGCTTCAAGATGATACCATTAGAATTTAGGCCACTCTACCTAATTCCACAAAGAAAGAGGCCCAAAGGGTCACACACTAAGTATATCTTGAATCTTATCTAAATAATATATTATTTTTAACTAGTGGAATAAATCTAATCCCAGCTTGTGGATTAATAACTATTCATTTATGCTTTATCATAGTTATTCCACTACTAGTTATTCTAGACAATATATTATTATTAAAATATTAAAAAATATTTATTTTCTATTTGGTGAATATAATATTAATTTATGAATTGGCTAAAAATGTTGAGATATTTATTAAATAAATAAATAGACATTTTGAAAGGTGAAATAAATATTGTAGAGGAATGATGGATTGAGTTTAATGGTATGTTGAGAAATAATAAATATTGAATATTATATAATTAATTAATATTTAATTTTAACTATTGAGTTAATAAAATGTTGAGAAATAATAAAAATAATAATAATAATAATTGATATGGTGTTTTTCTAAGATAAAAAAAATATTTAAGGTCACTTATGAAGCTATTTAATTTTATCCCTACATGTATAAATACCCAATTATGTTATTTTATCAATAGAGCTAATTCATTTATCTTGGTTGTGAATGACGAACGACAAGAATCCACTCAAGCCTAGAGAGAAACCTTCTTGAAGCACGATCCCTAGAATAGACTATAATCCTCATCCACCAGATCAAGGAGAACTCATTGGAAGCGATTCCTAAAGAGATCAAAGGAGGACAACACAAGTGCAAGGATTTTTTAGGATAGCACATGGAGATTCCATAAGTGTTGTCTATAGATTCAAGTAACATGTGTGGATAAACACTAGTGGATATATATACAAGGTTTATACAACAAACCAATAGTGGATCATAGATATGTCCATATATTTATCCACAAAGAAAGAATTACTACGAATGTAATTGTTTACTTAATTAAATTAATTATAAATAATTTTTTACGATCCCCCTCCTGTTGTGGAATAATCTATACTATCTGATTTTTTTAATTAATTTGATTGGTCATGACATTGACTGTTGTGTCGAACCATGGATTATGCATCAATAATCGATAAAATAGGATTTCAAAACCACCCATTGCACTCTTCAATTGTTCTCATAACCTATAAAAATAATCAAATAATAATAAGTTAACGTGGATATTTTAAAAAACAATCAATTTATTAAAAAAAATGAGAAAGAAATGAATATATGGATAATATTTATGACAACCCTGCTTTTTATTACAACTTAAACATGCTTTATTACATAAAACTTCACTTGATAAAACAAAGAAGATCGAGAGGTTTAGTGTCTTTGGGGCTTAGGATCATTACATAAAAACTTTAAACTTGAAATACAACATCCTTATTGAAAACTTCCTTTACATGACCACTACATTCCTTCGTACTTATCATTGCATGGGATAACCTGAGGACATGCATAAGAAAAGGGTGAGCTATAAAGCCCAGTAAGGGAGTACATAATGAATAACATGAGGAGTACAATACATGTTAGGCAATAGGCATATCAATAGAGCATAAGAGAGACATGAACATAAAGGCATGATAAAGCATGATAATCATAACATGGAAATGTGGCAACAACACTTAACATTGAATTAGCATGAGCCAAGGCTCATTGCACATGGAGCATGAGTAAACCCTCATTGCACTTGAAGCACGAGTAAACCCTCGTTGCACATGAATTAGAATGAGTCAACACTCATTGCACATGACGTATCATGATACTATACTTTACCCAATGCATTGGAGCGCTATCAGGGCGCACCCTTCTTAAACATTTCATTTCATGCATAAGTGTGCCACATGGATCATAAAACATGGATTCATAAAACATAATCATTTATTCCACGATAAAGGAATGTGGAATTCATACATGAAACTTTACAATCAATAAGTAAATGTGCATAAAGGTGAATACCCTTGATGGAGAAATGGGCATGGTATTCACTACACAAAGACATTGGCTTAGAAAATCGGTGCGATTTCGGCAACGTAACGGCGTGACATAAGAATTCATAAAAAAGGTTGATGAGAGAGAAAGGGGTTCCTCATCATATTTACATGTAATGGACAGTAAGGAGATCATATATATACATGTCCCAATAATAGAAAAGGAATTTAGATTCATGATACAAAAGTATTGCTTGAATGTAAAAGAAGAGAGAGAAGTTCCTTTCGGAATTTCGGCATAGTAACGGGTGTACATGGGAGGCATTTAATGAGAGAGAAAGGGTTCTCCCATAATTCAAACAATAAGAGGGAAGTATGGGGGAGGTGCGAAACCATACCCCAACATTCATAATTGAAATAAAAAGGGAAATACAACTTAAAGAAAATTGACAAAAAAAATGAGAAAGGAAGAAAACCCCTTACTTGGAAGTGTGCTTCCAAAGGCTAGAGAGAGGCTTGTGAGAGGCTTCTTGAGAGCTTGGGGCACCTTGAGAGGATTCTAGAGAGAGTAGGGCAGAGTTTGGACGAACTTCAAGGGCTTTGAGTGAGGAGGAAGTGGGAGCTTGGGTGGGTTTATATAGGAAAGGTGAGAGAATTCTTTATTATTTAGGTTTGGGACCCCTTATATTAAAATAATCCAAACCACAAACCATACCATGGTATTTGCCCATGGTTTCTGGAAAAGGAGAGAGGAAAACAATATTTTACAAGGCCAAGGTCCGAACTTATTAAAAAATTAGGGTTGCTTATGTGGAGGTGAGTCACACTCCCATGGAAATTAATTTAAAAAGGAAAAGTGTTGAATAAGTCTTGAGGGCTCCATTAATGCTTTGAAAAGTGAGTCAAACAAACCCAAAACCTCATTATTTTATTGATAAAACACATATTGGCCGAACATAAGGATTATGGTATTTTATTACATCACCATTGGGTCATTATGATGTCATAAAACACATTATATATTTAAATGGTATTTAATTTTTACCCAAAAATTTTGACTGTCTCAGAAAATTATGAAAAATTCACCGTTGGATAATTTCGACGTCCTGATTCCAAAAATAATATTTATTTTATCTAAATAATTTTCTAAATATGTGAATTTTCACTTTTAAAATAAAAACCGACATTTATAAAAATTCACGGGTTTTGACAGAAATGGCTTTCAAACCTTAATAAAAATTTTAATTGCATTCATAAAATTATAAGATCATTTATATTTAATAAAAATTAATTTAATATTAATAATAATATTTTATTAAAATATTATTTAATTCAAAAATCCTTTAATTTAATAAAATATAATTCTTAATTAAATAATAACTAAAAACATCATTTGTACTTTAAAAACTAATTACAATGCATCAAAAATGACTAGAAATTATATTCATTATTATATACAAAAAAAAAATGTACATGAACATGGTGCTACTTATTTGTTACATAACCCCTTAAAATAGCCGCATAAGACCTAAGGGTAAGGTGTGCGATGGTGACAGACTCTTGGGGTTGCTCGGATAACATCGCTCGAGTGGTAATCTCTATCAACTTCCATTTTTCCCGTAGACGATCACGTTCGAGCTTGACTTGGTGAAGCTCAGCTTGGGCTTGGTCAAGGGCAAAGCCCAAAGACGCCACCTCCTTTCCGAGCTCCGACAAATGGGCTTCGTAAGGGGCAATTCTACTGGATGAGGCCATCGCTTCCTTTGTCTGAGTAGAAAATTGGTTCGTTAAATCCTTATATTTAAACTACCCAGATGATCACTGTTCAACGGCTATAAAAGTAACGGTCACAAATCTTGACGTTAAACTAAAGAAGTTGACATCATATAAAAACATAAAGAAACATTTAACTGGATCAAGAGGGATTTTCCATTAATGAAATTTTGGGTCGTTACAACATTCCCCCCTTAAGAAATTTCGCCCTCGAAATTTTCCTTTTCCCACACTAAAACAAATGTGGGTAACTTAGCTTCATCATATCCTCCGACTCCCAAGTTGCTTCTTCAAACTTGTGGTTTCTCCACAACACCTTGATGAGGGGCATTGTCTTATTTCGTAGAACTTTTTCTCTACGATCTAAGATCTTCACTGGTTGCTCCTCATAAGAAAGATCGTCTTCTAATTGTACCACCTCGGAAGAGAGTACATGTGAAGGGTCTGGTATGTACTTCCTTAAGAGGGATACATGGAAGACATCATGCACCTTGGCCATAGTAGGTGGAAGTGCTAGTCGATAGGCCACAGCCCCAACACGATCAAGAATATCGAATGGGCCGATGTACCTTGGACTTAACTTCCCTTTCTTTCCAAACCTCATGACCTTCTTCCACGGAGATATGCGTAAAAACACCATGTCTCCGACTTTAAACTCAAGGTCTCGTCGACGATTATCTGCATAACTCTTCTGTCGACTTTGGGCTGCCTTGATATGCTGCTGAATGGTTTTCACCTTCTCCACCATTTCTTCGACCATTTCTGGTCCAAGCAGCTTACGTTCACCGACCTCATCCCAACATGCCGGTGTTCTACACCTTTTCCCATACAGGGCTTCATATGGTGCCATTTGGATGCTTGAGTGGAAACTATTATTATAAGAGAACTCAACCAGAGGAAGATGCTGATCCCATCCTCCTTTAAAGTCCATTGAGCACGCTCTGAACATATCCTCAAGTGTTTGGATAGTCCGCTCGGATTGGCCATCAGTTTGAGGATGATAGGCCGTACTGAAGTTCAGTTCAGTATTCAGAGCATGTTGAAGACTCTTCCAAAACTTAGAGGTAAATCTTGGATCTCGGTCCGACACAATAGATAGTGGTACTCCATGCAACCGTACCACTTCCCTGATATATATCCGTGCCAGTTGATCCAAATAGAAATCCTCTCGAATAGCAATGAAGTGTGCAGTCTTTGTAAGACGATCCACAATAACCCAGATTGCGTTGTTGCTTTTGGATGTCCTTGGAAGTCCAGTGACGAAGTCCATGGTGATGTTCTCCCATTTCCATTCTGGTATGGGCAATGGTTGCATCATCCCCTTAGACTTCTGCCTCTCTGCCTTCACTTGCTGACACACCAGGCACTTTGATGTATATTCGGCGATCTCCTTCTTCATATTATCCCACCAAAAGTTTTCTCAGAGATCTCGATACATCTTTGTGCTCCCTGGGTGAATAGAGAAATTTGAACTATGTGCATCATCCAAAAGTTCCTTCTTCAGCTCCGAACTTGATGGGACACATAGTCTTTTCCCAAACCGCACAATTCCTTCTTCATTAACATTAAACTCTGAGGATTTTCCCTTTTTGATAGCTTCCACTTTTTCTTGGATTCTCGCATCATCCTTTTGAGCATCCTTTAACCTTTCCAAAAGAGATGGTTGAGAAATCATTTGTGAAAGGATTGATGATGTTCCCTTCTTTATGATTCCCACGTCCATCTTCATCAAGTCTAAGAAGATTGGATCCTTCTCAATTCTCATCATTGATAGAATTGCTGGATCCTTTCTACTTAGGGCATCCGCCACCTTGTTCGCCTTCCCAGGGTGGTAATGTATTGAACAGTCATAATCCTTGATGAGCTCTATCCATCTTCTCTGGCGCATATTAAGCTCTTTCTGTGTGAATATATATTTAAGACTCTTGTGGTCAGTATATATCTCACATTTCTCCCCATAGAGATAATGCCGCCAGATTTTCAAGGCGAAGATCACCGCCGCCAACTCCAGATCATGCGTTGGATAGTTTCGCTCATGGATTTTCAACTGCCTTGAGGCATAGGATATCACTTTATCATTCTGCATCAGCACACATCCTAACCCCTTCTTCGAAGCATCACTGAATACCACAAAAAGCTCCCCACTTGTGGGTAAAGTGAGCACAGGTGCAGTGATAAGCCTCCTTTTCAACTCCTTGAAGCTTTCTTCGCATTCATCACTCCAAGTAAACTTTACTCCCTTTCGAGTTAGCTTGGTAAGAGGGTTGGACAATCGTGAGAAGTTTCTCACAAATCGTCGATAATATCCAGCTAACCCCAAGAAGCTACGGATATCAGTTACCGATGTTGGCCTCGGCCATCCCTCAATTGCATCTGTTTTGGAGGGGTCCACAGATATCCCATTGCTTGTGATGATATGGCCCAAGAATGAGACCTCCTTCAACCAGAACTCACACTTGCTGTACTTGGCATAGAGCTTCTCCTTGCGCAAAGTCTCCAGTACAGTTCTTAAATGCTCCTCATGGTCCTCCTTGGTTTTGGAGTATATCAGAATATCATCTATAAAGACTACCACAAATTTATCTAGGTAATCTCTAAAGACTCTATTCATCAAATCCATGAATATTGCTGGAGCATTGGTGAGTCCAAAAGGCATTACTATGAATTCATAGTGCCCGTACCTTGTACGAAAAGCAGTCTTGGGGATATCTTCCTTCTTCACCCTTACTTGATAATATCCCGACCGCAAGTCGACCTTGGAGAAGTATTGAGCTCCACGCAGCTGATCAAACAAGTCATCGATTCTTGGGAGAGGATACTTGTTCTTTATCGTGATTTTGTTAAGTTCACGATAATCGATGCAAAGCCGCATTGACCCATCCTTCTTCTTGACGAAGAGGACTGGTGCACCCCATGGTGATGCACTTGGGCGTATAAACCCTTTATCCAGATTCTCCTGTAGTTGTTTCTTCAGTTCTTCAAGCTCAACCACAGCCATTCTATATGGAGTCTTGGATATTGGTAGTGCCCCAGGTATAAGTTCAATTGAGAACTCAACATCTCTTCTTGGAGGAAGACCAGGAAGTTCCTCGGGAAATACTTCAGCGAATTCCCTCACAATAGGCATTTCTTCAAGGGTGGTTTCTTCCTTGGACTCAATCATCTGAGCCAGATATGCGTGCTCATAAGGCAGTAATATCCATGCTTGAGATGATGGAGCTAAAAGAGATTCATCTTCCTCCTGACACTTGTAATGAATCGGGGGTCGATTCTCCATATGGAGTGTGATTTCCCTCTCCCGACAATTTATGTTGGCTCTATATAAGGAAAGCCAATCCATGCCAAGAATTGCATCAAATTCCACCAAAGGGAGTATGACGAGGTTCGCCGGGAAATTCAATCCACAGATTATAACAGGGGAGGACTTATACTCATGGGATGCAATGATTGCCCCATTTTCCGTACTCACCGACATCTTTACTTCCATGACTTGTGGTGGTGCAGGGATTATTCTACTAAACTTTTGAGATATAAAAGAATGCGTAGAACCTGAATCAAAAAGTACGTTCGCTATTCTTGAATGAATAACTAGCGTACCTGTCACCACTTCGTTGTCGGGGTTCACTTCGGCAGAAGTGATGGCAAAAGCTCTTCCTTGCTGTCTTGGAGGTTGTTGATTGCCTCCGATAACCCTTGGATTAGGGCACTGATTCGCAAAATGACCCGGTTCTTTGCATTTGAAGCATTGAACAACGCGTTGAGGTTCGAATGGAGCGTTCCTCCCCTCCGTCGCAGCCGCGGGTCCTTCTTGCTGACAGTTAACAGCTAGGTGCCCTTCTCTTCCACACTTGAAGCATTTTCTTGTCCCCCTAAGGCAATTTCCAGGGTGCTTCTTTCCACACTTTTGGCAAGTGGGGTGCTGGAATTTCTTAGCGCCGTTGGATTTATCCATCGGACCACCAGCATTGAAGTCCACCTTCCGCTTCTTGTCCCCATGATACCCCTGTGATTCTCCGATCTCCATTTCAACCTTAAGGGCACATCGGACAATTTCCTCATAGCTGTCGAAGTCACGGATCGCTAATGCTTTCCGCAAGCTAGGCTTCAGCCCACCAAAGAAGCGGTCAACCTTGCATTCGGGGGTAACGACAAAGCCAGAAGCGTATCGTGCAAGCCTTGTGAAGTTTGCCTCGTACGCTCCCACAGATTCCTCATCTTTCTGCTTGAGGGAAAGGAAGTCCCTTTCCATCTTAAGACGGAGGGTGCGTGGAAAATATTTATCGAAAAACATCTTCCGGAATACCTTCCATTCCAAAGCCTCGATCTCCTCCTCAGGCTTCGTATTTTTGATCAACGTCCACCATTGATCAGCTTCACCCTCCATACGATAAGCCGCCAGGAGAACCTTCTCTTTTTCAGAGCATTGGAGGATGGAGAATATCTTTTCAATGGAGTTGATCCATTGTTCAGCAATCGTGGGATCAGATGATCCACTAAAAGTAGGAGGCCTTTGTCTCATGAAGCTTTCAATAGCGACTTGTTCTTTCTTAGGGGGGGTTGAACGTTCCTCTTGACCAGTGTTTCTATTCAAAACTTGAGTTAGCTGAGAGAGGAGCGTGACAAAGTTCGCGATTCCCGCTCCCATTGGATTGGGCATCTCATTGGTACAATCGTCACACTGATCTTCACAACGGTTGTTAGCCCGAGTTCTCCTATTACCGGCCATTGGCTGGAATAAAAGGAAAGTTAGGGGTAACACATAAAGGGTAAATCAAAGACAAAAGTTGATGACTTATAAATAAACTTTAATCTCTTTAACTCATGAGTCTATAGGATTCAACCTAGGATTTTCATGATCTACCTTCTAACATATATTCTTAGGGGCATTTTTCCCTTAATAAGGGTTCATACTAAGATTGTGAATTTATCAAAACATATCCCCCGGGAGTGTCGTAACCAAGAGTGCAGCAAGGCCCGTTGTCGTGCACCAGTTCCCGTTCGAGTCTAGCTCAAAGCGGTGTTTTCGGGTTTTACCCCTAGGATACATCTGTGCCAGAGCCGCCTCTACCTGCTCGTATCCAGACAGGGATGTATTTGTTTGATAAACCACTTACTTAGTATTTACCAAAATTTAGGGATGTTTTTATTATGCTTAGTCTTGTATCTAAGGCTTTACTAGGGTTTCCTAATCCCAAAAATAACTAAACCTATCCTCTGATACCAACTATGACAACCCTGCTTTTTATTACAACTTAAACATGCTTTATTACATAAAACTTCACTTGATAAAACAAAGAAGATCGAGAGGTTTAGTGTCTTTGGGGCTTAGGATCATTACATAAAAACTTTAAACTTGAAATACAACATCCTTATTGAAAACTTCCTTTACATGACCACTACATTCCTTCGTACTTAGCATTGCATGGGATAACCTGAGGACATGCATAAGAAAAGGGTGAGCTATAAAGCCCAGTAAGGGAGTACATAATGAATAACATGAGGAGTACAATACATGTTAGGCAATAGGCATATCAATAGAGCATAAGAGAGACATGAACATAAAGGCATGATAAAGCATGATAATCATAACATGGAAATGTGGCAACAACACTTAACATTGAATTAGCATGAGCCAAGGCTCATTGCACATGGAGCATGAGTAAACCCTCATTGCACTTGAAGCACGAGTAAACCCTCGTTGCACTTGAATTAGCATGAGTCAACACTCATTTCACATGACGTATCATGATACTATACTTTACCCAATGCATTGGAGCGCTATCAGGGCGCACCCTTCTTAAACATTTCATTTCATGCATAAGTGTGCCACATGGATCATAAAACATGGATTCATAAAACATAATCATTTATTCCACGATAAAGGAATGTGGAATTCATACATGAAACTTTACAATCAATAAGTAAATGTGTATAAAGGTGAATACCCTTGATGGAGAAATGGGCATGGTATTCACTACACAAAGACATTGGCTTAGAAAATCGGTGCGATTTCGGCAACGTAACGGCGTGACATAAGAATTCATAAAAAAGGTTGATGAGAGAGAAAGGGGTTCCTCATCATATTTACATGTAATGGACAGTAAGGAGATCATATATATACATGTCCCAACAATAGAAAAGGAATTTAGATTCATGATACAAAAGTATTGCTTGAATGTAAAAGAAGAGAGAGAAGTTCCTTTCGGAATTTCGGCATAGTAACGGGTGTACATGGGAGGCATTTAATGAGAGAGAAAGGGTTCTCCCATAATTCAAACAATAAGAGGGAAGTATGGGGGAGGTGCGAAACCATACCCCAACATTCATAATTGAAATAAAAAGGGAAATACAACTTAAAGAAAATTGACAAAAAAAATGAGAAAGGAAGAAAACCCCTTACTTGGAAGTGTGCTTCCAAAGGCTAGAGAGAGGCTTGTGAGAGGCTTCTTGGGAGCTTGGGGCACCTTGAGAGGATTCTAGAGAGAGTAGGGCAGAGTTTGGACGAACTTCAAGGGCTTTGAGTGAGGAGGAAGTGGGAGCTTGGGTGGGTTTATATAGGAAAGGTGAGAGAATTCTTTATTATTTAGGTTTGGGACCCCTTATATTAAAATAATCCAAACCACAAACCATACCATGGTATTTGCCCATGGTTTCTGGAAAAGGAGAGAGGAAAAAAATATTTTACAAGGCCAAGGTCCGAACTTATTAAAAAATTAGGGTTGCTTATGTGGAGGTGAGTCACACTCCCATGGAAATTAATTTAAAAAGGAAAAGTGTTGAATAAGTCTTGAGGGCTCCATTAATGCTTTGAAAAGTGAGTCAAACAAACCCAAAACCTCATTATTTTATTGATAAAACACATATTGGCCGAACATAAGGATTATGGTATTTTATTACATCACCATTGGGTCATTATGATGTCATAAAACACATTATATATTTAAATGGTATTTAATTTTTACCCAAAAATTTTGACTGTCTCAGAAAATTATG
The DNA here is from genome assembly GCA_963277665.1 of Viscum album. Lineage (NCBI taxonomy): Eukaryota > Viridiplantae > Streptophyta > Magnoliopsida > Santalales > Viscaceae > Viscum > Viscum album. The sequence continues at coordinate 824,985,537 of OY728166.1, forward strand.
AAAAATTCACCGTTGGATAATTTCGACGTCCTGATTCCAAAAATAATATCTATTTTATCTAAATAATTTTCTAAATATGTGAATTTTCACTTTTAAAATAAAAACCGACATTTATAAAAATTCACGTGTTTTGACAGAAATGGCTTTCAAACCTTAATAAAAATTTTAATTGCATTCATAAAATTATAAGATCATTTATATTTAATAAAAATTAATTTAATATTAATAATAATATTTTATTAAAATAATATTTAATTCAAAAATCCTTTAATTTAATAAAATATAATTCTTAATTAAATAATAACTAAAAACATCATTTGTACTTTAAAAACTAATTACAATGCATCAAAAATGACTAGAAATTATATTCATTATTATATACAAAAAAAATAATGTACATGAACATGGTGCTACTTATTTGTTACATAACCCCTTAAAATAGCCGCATAAGACCTAAGGGTAAGGTGTGCGATGGTGACAGACTCTTGGGGTTGCTTGGATAACATCGCTCGAGTGGTAATCTCTATCAACTTCCATTTTTCCCGTAGACGATCACGTTCGAGCTTGACTTGGTGAAGCTCAGCTTGGGCTTGGTCAAGGGCAAAGCCCAAAGACGCCACCTCCTTTCCGAGCTCCGACAAATGGGCTTCGTAAGGGGCAATTCTACTGGATGAGGCCATCGCTTCCTTTGTCTGAGTAGAAAATTGGTTCGTTAAATCCTTATATTTAAACTACCCAGATGATCACTGTTCAACGGCTATAAAAGTAACGGTCACAAATCTTGACGTTAAACTAAAGAAGTTGACATCATATAAAAACATAAAGAAACATTTAACTGGATCAAGAGGGATTTTCCATTAATGAAATTTTGGGTCGTTACAATATTAATATATTAATATCATGGATAATAATAAAAAAATCACGGTAGGAAATACTAAATAATGGATGTAATGATCTTTGACATCATGATATATTTACCATGAAGACGTTATACTAAGAAAACATAATCAATCGGTAGGTATACACTAAAAAACATTTATATGTTTGGTCAATATGTTTGTATCTTGATGATATTCGATGGATTATGGGGATATGTAATTACTATACCCACCCATCAATACATATCATATTAATTTTTATTATATTAAATGTTAAATTTAATTCATAATAAATGTTCCTTATATATAAATACACATATTTAATAAAGAATATATAATATCAATATTTCCCCAGTAAATAAAATAACAATCATAGAAAAATACCATTTATAGAAATGGTTAATGTTTAAAAAAATAATAATATCCACTATACAATGAATTTGGATATATATGAGAAATGAAATGTTCAATGAAAATTTATAAAAATAATGTTAATTGTTTAAGATAAATTTAATCAACAATAAATTAATGAGATATAAAATATGACAACATTTTCATTAAAAATATTAGTTTTTTACTAAAATCAAATGCTTTTGAGAAATATAAAAAATTAGGTGAACTAATAAAATAAACATTAAATAAAAGGTGCTTCTTTAAAACCATTGAAAAAATGTAGATTAATATAAATTGTTTAAATCATTTTGGGATTAGAAAATTATTGTAACTTCATATAAGTTGAAAAGAAATACCCCTTTTGGCTTTTTGAAATGAAAGTTGAAAATGGGCCGTTTTGAGAATATTAAGAAGGGTTACATTAAATACTTTTAAAAAGTCATGGATAACATAAAATTTTGTTTGTAAAACATTTTTTGTAAATAAAATTGAATTTGGTAGATTAATTTTGAATAAATATAGTCATTGGTGAAAAATATAAATGATCTAAATGAGAAATAATACCGAAGTTGATTTTAAAATTTATTTAAATGATTAACGATAAAAGGTGTTGAAAATTGGTAATAAAATATTTAAAATCCATAAATATATATATGATATGAAAATATATAATATTTATGATGGATATATTATAATATTCCTTCAATAAAAAATAATCCAAAAATGAGATTGCAAAATATTTTCATTCCCTTTATGTAACTTTTAATTTGGACCTCCTTGAATGAATAATATTTAATTGAAAATTTAATCTCCATTAAAAAATATATATTCATGTATACTAATAAAATGTTTATTTTATACTCGACATAAAATATAATAGGTTCCTAATACAAAATATGTCTCAATGGAGTAGAAATTGGGCTGAAATTATTTTCCCCAAATTCTTCTTACCGCATAAGGGCTTTTAACCTCTTATATAATAAATTTATATTCATTATAAATTTATATTTAAACCAATATAATATCTTATATGATAAAAAAATATCACTCCAATATCGTTTAATTAATAATTCTTTATTTAAATCATCATTTTTGGGTGTTAACTATTTTATTTTTAATGTACGTTTTAGATTAGTGGTTTTGATACTTGCATATTTCTCATGATGAAATTATCTCTAATAAATTAATCATGATATTAATATAAAATATATTAATTAGATAAATATTTAATATATTCCATGAATGGTGGATATTAAAAATGTATCACATCGCTTTGTGGAGGTGGTAGTCCACACATACGCGCTGACAAGGTTATAATTTTTTAATTAGTTGGAAAATAAAATGGAAAATGATATATTATATTTCCAAAAACTAAATTATTTCATAAATATCATATATATTAATTACTTTATTGTTTATAAAAATCCAATTTAAATTATGATGAAAAAAATGACACTGCTTCATGAAGACGATAATCCATACATACGCATGAGCGATGTTCTTTCTATCAATAGGATGGAATTTATCATCATTAATATATATATTATGCTAAAAGGATTCAATAATCATATATACCCAGTAATTAATTATTCTTTTATGATTATTTCTCTTATATAAAATATTTAATGGAATGGATTCATTCAAGCATAAGTCCATTTTATTAGAGTTGTTGTGAAATGATGAGTGTCTAAACACAAGAACAAAATTTGAAATTAGAATAGGTTAATATGGGGGATAGGGGATGAGAATAAGATATGTTATATATTTATCATGAATTATCATTTGAAAATAGTTATCAATACATATATAGTTCTTAAAAATGGTCACTCTGAAAAAATAATCATATATTGAGGAGGATTAAATGATTTCACCACAGTGTTGAGTCATTAAAGGAAACCAAATATGTATAAAAAAGGAACCATAAAATATGATTGATAGGTGGTTTAATATTTCTTATAATCCTAATATACTAAGTCAATAAACATTTACATATCATATCATAACATTATTCATGGCTCATTTTGTTCTAGAAATTGGTTTCTTAAAATATATCTTTTATAAAAGATAATTGTAGTAAAATTGATTTGTGCGTTGGTGAATAAATTAAATATGAAACATTATATGAAAATGTGAGGTCACAAAAAATTTTAAAAATTAAATGGTTCCATTTTTATAGGGTTTCTATAGGAATTGAGGTTAATTGGTAAAGGATTATAACACTAGGATAAAGTGATGTAATATGAGTGACTAAAATCATCAATTCAGTGTTAGTCATGATATTTGGGAATCACTGCATATACTATAATAAATATAGTCTATTAACATAACATTATTAACTATAGGGATTTTTTTATTCCTAATGTAGTCTTATATCTAGGGGAACCATCTTAAATAACTCTTACTTTGATAGATCACACATGAAAGAATATTAGAAAATATTAAATACACCACTCCAAGAAATTAGACGAACATGTGGGGTATAATATTATATGATGTATTTAAATGTCTTATGATAATGATATTTTGATTTGTAGTTAGAATTCTTGAATTGAGGACTTTAAGATATATTGATTACAGTCATGTATTTTTGGAAGTTAGAACCATGTTTTTTATATCCATATGACAAAAAAATTTGTGTTCACATGAAAATACACATGATGTATTTTATTTTTTAGGTGAAATATAGATTAGCTATTGTAATCCAGTAATTGTATTCATTAATGTAGGACATTTATAATATATAAGGTCATTCCATTCCCTATACCAACTCTGGGGGCTTCTTTACTTATATAATATCCATTATTAAGGATAATAATAGTTCCCCTTGAATGAAAACGTGAATGCATCCCTTATTACTGAATTCTCATCTGACACTATATTAATTGAATTCAAGGTTATTCAATGCTTTCTAACATTTTCATCAGATTAAAAGAAATAATGTTTTCACATTAATCATTTAGAATTATACGAGGGACATCAATTATTTTAATAAGGATGATATTGAACTACCATATTGTTGAAACCCCCCTTCAAGGTGTAAAATTGGTATGTTTTTGGTGTGTTGGTGTTCGTTGATAAATCTCAGCGATCGTAAGTGATTATGGTTTGTGTTTTCCAATGACATGTTTTTAAGGTGACACTGTTTACTAGTTGTTTCCAAATTTTTGGGCCTAAAAATCAAGTGTTTGGTGTTGGAAAATTATTTATTTCTTTATAGGAGATAATGGAATAAAAAATGTTGAAGAAAATTGGAAATGGATGAGAACCGTGTACCACATTTCATGGACAACTTACCTTGTTCCTGTAACGATATGCAGTGCGGTGGGAACGGTACGACGGGGCGGTTCACGAAACCAATTACAGTTCGCGAAGAAAGGCAGTGTGGTAAGCATATGGATTGATATCAATGGAGGAGGTCAACTACATAAGAACAAAGACAGTACGTAGTCTGGATAGGGAAAACAGTTCGTTAGTGGCTTACGGTTCGTAGCGACAGAAGGATCAGAATGTAATGAAGGTTAGATTGATGGTTTGTTAAATCATAGACTAGAATAATTTTTGGGTATCATTTCCTATATAAAAATCATTAATCCAACTGATTACAATTGATACCTGATATCATTAGAGAACATATATTTGTTTTGGGATTTCTAAAAAGTCTAACAGAGGTTAAGGAGGAAGAGTTCAGCAAAAGAAAAAGTGGATCACGTGGAAGAAATTTCACCAAATGATTAAAGAGGTGAACTATAAAATGCATAAGACACGAGAACAAGATGATAAAGGCATGGTATGTAGGAATTTTTATAATGTAGTTTATAAACTGATAAAATTTTGCAGACATAGGGTGATTTTCAGAGGAGGTTCACATAGTCGGTACAAAGAGGCGGTACATGATAGCGAAGGTGAAGGCGGTTTGACGAAGTGAAGGTAGTCTGCAAATATGGAATAGTTCATGGGTATAGGTCAGTTCATAGAGGCAGAATTAAGTCATTGGTATGTCAAGGTGATAATGGTATTCGAAATTCATAAGAAGTATGTGGAGAGGTGTTCTACGTAACAAACCCAATATATAGTATGCAGAGGAACAAGGTGGTTCGTGATTAGTATAAGGAAGCTTGAAAAGGATTAGAATCAGTTTTAAAATGTATTTTCTAGTGTCTATAAGTACTCAGGAAGGTGAACTTAATCAATGATTGAAAAAGGAGCATCAATCGAGAATCTACCAAAAAATGAAGGTGTAAGAAATCATGAAAATTATGAGACCTATATGTCCATAAATTTTGTTATACCTGCATGTTTATGAATGGTGTGTAGATTCTTTACAAGAATAGTGAATGAAAGAAGTTGAATAATGTGACCCTTTCCAGTGGTAGTGAACTAGGGAAGGAGGCATATGGAGATCCCCTTAGTAATTCTTTGAACATACCCTAAAGCTTTTAAAGGTAGTGAGCCTGGGTATAAAAGATATATCCCTAACGTTGTACTCATTATTTTTAGTGAGCCTTAAAAAAATTGGTACACTAGTACACTATCTATGTATGATTCATGGATGTAGCCTAGTGATGGTAAACCATGTCAAAATTATTGTGTCCTATATATGATTTCAAATATGTTAATATATTGAAAAATGAGGAATAAATAATTGAGTTTTTTCTAACAATGAAACTATATCCGAATGGGGGAATGTTTTAATCAATAATCCCCTGATTCACCCCACACCCCTCTTAGGGTATTTGACCTAGTTGACCTAACAAAAACTATGTCTGGAGGGTATGGTATCATAACAAATGTACCATACATGGGAAAGGAAATTCACTATTTAGATCATTGAAAAAAATCTATGTGTTGATAATGGATTATGGAATGTTTCTAACATTCTTGACACTTTCCTATGAACTCCATATAATCTTGCTAATTCATGACTGACAATATCAAATTCTAATTATATAATTGAAGATTTGAGCTTCTATATGGTGAGTATAATAGGAATTATCATGTCTATATTTCTTAATAGATAGGTACCCTTTACCTACAATTCAACTGATATGGACACAATCAAATACTCATATTGGAATTATTTTTTGAGAATATGTGTCTTTATAATGAGTGAGATTTATTTTCCATTTTTTGATCTAAACAATCATGGGTTGATCCTATGGTAGTTCCCTAATTTGTAGATACCATACTATAGGAGATATCCAACTTGAGATTATGTCATTTCAAGGGGATATGAATTTTATTTAGCCCAAAGTGGTATTATCTTCTTTGATAATAATTATATCATTATTTATAAATATAGAGACCATGACAGGATTACACTAACTCTTATGTAATGCGGGATAACATCTACTAAATATAAAAATATGACTTCAACTCCCATACATAATCAATATTTTGAATAAATTCCTCTTTTTGATGGTTTATTTTATTTTATTTTTAAATTTTGGTTAATCCCCACTTTTCATTTGACCAATGAAATCCCACATTTTTATACATGTGCGAGGGTAAACATTAAATATAAAAGAGTACCAATGGAATATAAGTAAAAAATAGTTAGACCAATGTTCATGGCCCACTAGTCCACTAATCCAACAGATCCCACCATGGTCCCAATGCATGACTCACACAATAGATTGTCACCCCACCTCCAACTCATGCCACCAACATTACTAGAGGAAATTTAATTAGACACCACTATCATCATTTGTGAAGTAGGCATCCACCATTGTGAAATCACCTATGAAAATCAATTTTTTATACTATGTACCAACATTGAGTCAACATTGATATATAATCAAAAGGGGGTTTACCCCTTGAATTACTCTATTTTTGAACCTCATTAAGGGACTTAGAAATAAACATTTGGTGAGATAGAAATGACCATAACATGTTGTATGGTTTTGGGAGAGGGATAGGATAGAAATTGGGCATTCCTAAAAGTTTTTAGTTGTGAGGAGAAGAGGTGGTATTTGTAGTGGAAGGGGTGGTTTATTTATTATTATATTGATTAGTTATTTATTTTGGCTCAAGACTTTAAATATTATAGATTATTGTTACTAAATACAATAAAAAGTGAATGTGAATTAGAAATAATAGTTCCAAAAACATTCATACGTCAAACATGACAAAATAATTCATGTATTTAACTAATACCATAAATTATAGAATTTCAATTTTTACATAAAGAAACTATTTTAGAAAAATATCAGAAATTCACTGTATCCATTTTGTTCAAGTTTATAATTAAAGAGTGGACACCATTATATGAAATAATATTCTAATTATGATAAAATTAATTATTAAATAAAATAATATTTTACACAAAAAAATACAGAGTTTAATATTATAAATATATTTATTATATAATGAAATATTAATTAAGTTGTCATAAAATTATCTTATAATCGTAAGAGAAATATATATTAATTTGGGAATCCATTTTGTGAAAATAAATTTTATATCAAATCATTATATTAGTTATGAAATTGTAGATAAACATTTTTGTTTCACAAACATACAGATACATAATATATAGTTTTTAAAATCATTTATACACATAATCGATGATATATTTATAAAATATTTACATTTATAAGTTTTATAAATTTTATTTATACATTAATAGATATATTTACAATTCTATTCATCAGATTAAAATTTCTAATGGTAATAATACAATTCAAATGGTCATATTTAATAGTTTATTAAGGTTTTAAAGTCAGAGTAACGTGAAGAATAACATATCAAAGATATTAAATTTTCAAAGAGAAATACAATTAAATCAAAGGGTGTAACATCATAGGAGTACATGATATAAACCTATAGGTATAAAATGTGTCCCACTAAGCCTATAACAACCCCTGTCTCACATTGACATGACATGCACTTTTACACAATAAACAGTGTGACCCTTGAGGTACAAGAAGTGTATAAGTTTCCCTAGCACTATGTATGTCATCCTTACCTTGCCCATATACACTAGACCATGTTTTTATTGTTGTAAATGTATAAGTACATAGCTCTTTCTGTGTATTGTATCTATTTCTAGTACATCCTAAGTACACAACATGTGGGCCAGATAGCATCAGGTGCATGTACTCTATGTACACCCCATGTCATCATCCATGTGTTGCATGACGTGGTTCTTGGTACACAAAATGTTTAACTATGCATGGAATCCTAGTTGTGTAGGCCCTTTTCACACTGATTAGGTCAGCATAGGGTTACACTGTGTGTGAAATGTGTCATACAGTTTGTCATCTTTGTATGTTCACTGAGACCCTAGCACCACACATAAGGGACTACACAATATGTGTTTATTGGACTACACATCATGTAGTTAGGTCTCTCATATCACCTATGGAATAAATTCACACACCTTCAGTCGAGAATACCCAACCACTAATTTAACCATTAATCATGCCACACACCATGGATCTGAGTTTTACAAAACTTCGATGCCACTGATGACAGAATTCGGGTTGTTTCAACAATATCCACTAATCGTAAAACAACCACCATCATGCCTCATCAGTATCACACTCCTAAATTAAAAACCACAAATTAAAATCTATATGGGAATAAAATATTATAATCATGAGATCCAACTAGGATGTTGAATCTCTATCCTAGACTAACAGTATAGATAAATTACACCCAAAATCTAATGTCCAATGATTATTTATCATGCATTCATCGAATCATAGGCCGAAGAAATTTCCAATGAATAAATCATGTAGAATAGGGATAGAAACCCATAAAACGTAATACAGGGAAACAAACATGCCCTTTTTCCATTTCATCCTTGGTATACATTCACAGGGATGGTGAATGATGATATTTAGAAATCAATGAAAAAAATAAAAATATTCCCAAATCCTTCAATTAAAACCATACCCAAATATTGACCAATCCAATAATCAATCCCTCACATTATTGATTCACATTTTTCATGGGATAATAAATGCGGGAAATCCACAAATAAATAATTCTACCTCGATATCGGTAAATCAATTATGAAGATCAACTTTATGTTATGCTCATAGGTTTGATCCATGAGATACATTGGTATATGATCTTCGATCCGATCCAATCCAATATTCTATTCCCCAAACACTCTCTTCCAAATAACCTCTAGGACTCTACGATTTATCGATCAAACCTAATATCATGTCATAAAAATGTATTTAAAAGAATTTTGGGATGATTTTTAAGATATATAAAGTAATTAATTCCATTTATTTATTTTATCAATTAACTTATGATTTCAATTCCACCAAACTACTGATGCTGATAACGATTATGTCACACATATGGTAAAACCGATGTTATGAATTGAATGATGGGTTTATATTTTCTACCTGGTCCTCCATTTATGATTTATTCCACCATTTCATGAAATATCAGCACTCATTATATTAATATACTTAATATATTTCATTAATTAATTTTAGGCACCCCAAAACTCAGAATCTAATTTTTTATCAGCTTCTAGAACTGAAACATATTCTAGAAATATTCTAATGACATACATAGTAAAAATTAGGATACTAAATTGTTTATTTCTTCATTTATTTTTATACAAAAAAGAACAAACTATTCAAAATGTAAGGATAATGAGCTATCAATGTGGTCTTCTACACTGATGAGCTCTCTCAATGGTTCCCTATGTTGTTAACAGGCATGCACCAAATGAAATTTTATCACCAATGGGTATTTCCCATGAAGGGTATCAACATCACGTTCTCTTTGAAAAATGAAACTCCACTCTTACAACTCAACTCACCCATGTTGACATAACACAAGAAGTCATGCACATACCTAATTCATACCATTCCAACATTCAGAAGGAGTGAAGGGAAACAATTATATATTGGAGGTACAATGATCCTTCCTCATGTGTCTCACATGGTAAAAATCAATACTCCGTGCACCTACGTTCCATCAAAGAAAAATAATTTTGAATGATCCAAAAAGGATTAAGGATTAAATCCATAAGTCTTAGGACTCTTATATAGGGTAAAAATAACAAAAGGGTACAACCAGTAACTCAAAACAACCACAGTGGCTTTGGAAATCCACATATTTTATATCATTCTCAAAAAATAGATTGTGTGATAACCAATTTCTAGACCAACATCTAAGAATAAATTTTCCCAAATAAATTAGTGGATGAAGACATCGATTCTTTAGAGTGGGTAATTTACCTCTTGTCATCATTTCCAGGTAAAACAAACCTGAACCCCTACAAAAGTACTCATCCTCCCCTAATAAAAAACATAGGGAAGCCGAGGAAAGAACAATGGGCCTTACAAATCCCTTAGTCTTTAGACGCATCCAATTGAATCTCTTTTTATCATAGTTGAATACAGTTTTTGATATTATAGGGTAAATATTAGTTATCCCCGGTGAAATTCCATGTAGAAAAAACACTCAACAGTGAGCTAAACCAAAAAAATATCATCAAGAAGGATTCCCTCACGTTTATCCAGCATTGCAGGAACTAAATATCATAGCATATACTAGACCCAATTTATTATTAACTGACTGAAAAGAAGTCATTCAAAACAACCTACACATGATCTCATCCTACACTTTCTTAGACCACTATTTATCAAAGGTGGAAAACTCCTTCCCATCAACTGTAAGTACTTCTACTCTAATTGGAAGAAACATTTAAGCATTGATGTTTGGAAACTAGTACATAATTAGGAGAACATCATATGTAATCCATGACACTATGAAGAGATTACATTTGAGTCTATCCATCCCCTCCTAGAGTCATGTCACACATTAAATAGATGAATGAAATGACGAATCCTCTCTATAGGTGACTCCAACAAAAGGGTCCTGATAAAAGGGATCCAATAATACCATTATTTATCTAACCATGAAAACGATCATGGAAATGTGGATCTTAAATACATTTGGAAATTTTAATTTTTGATTTTAAGACACATGTAATACATCAAACCGCACTCAACTCTTATACAAGATCCTACCTCTTAGAACTCAGAATTTTCTAATCCCACTTGTTTACCACAATTAGAGACTACTCTAACACCATAGAACATAAAACATACAAAAATATGGATGTTGTAGAAACTCAACCAACACATATCGTCACTTTCCATATTGGGAGGCACTGACTTACCCACATGGTTTAGTGGTGTTTATCCAAAACATTACTCAATGGGGGAAATATCCCACTTCCATGAACCCCAAAATTCATTCCAAACATCCCTAACATTGGGAACCACTAATACCCTATATCTCTCTAGAATACAACATGAAAAAAAGGAAAATGAATGGGTCATACTCGTGTCTAACAATACTACAAAAAATAGTACAGTAAAGCAGATCATACCTTGAAACACTCCTAGAGAACCTGGGAAAAGAACATATAACACCTTTTTTAGTCTAATATCCTAACAACTAGATTCACAAGCCTATAGTATCCCACCTGGGGGAGTGGTAGCACCAAAAATAAGAGCATGCCACCCCCTATGACTCCTGAAGCTTCTTTACCTTAGCTTCCACCCCCACCGAACTCCATTCTCCTGTTGATTTATATACTAAGGTGGTTCATTAGCAACTTATTTGACTTCATCACAACTGGTAATAAAATATCATTCCCTATTTTATCTCTCATTATTACCAAAGTAACATCTATTCATTATATAATTGATCTTACCCTATGATATCTGATGAAAACTCATGTTTCTTGACATGCATCGCCCTCCTACTATTGGTAAGTCCATCCACCTAGCTACCCATGTGATCCTTTCATTGAAATCACATGAAGCACGGTTTAAGAATTTACATCATCACAGAACCATCAAATCCATCTATGGATTAGTATTACAAGCTGCATCCACCTAACCATTAATGACCCGAAAATTTATGAATAAAATTTTCATTCTTTTAATTTCTAATAGATATAGAAAAAAAAGAACTATTGTTTTATTATTATATAAATTTATATTTAAATTAACATTATTTATAATTAATATTGATAATGTATCCCTTGAACAATGATCACATGTATAATATAAATATTAGGTTTTAATCAATTCTTTTGACATAGAGAAAGGATGTGATGACATCAACCAGTATGATCATACGATATGAATACCATTTATTAGAGCTTATGAGGTAGATATAATTTGTATGATATTATCTATACTATGCCTAGGCCGATATCCAACAACTTATGCATGAGTGAAACTTGTTATGGAAGAAGTTCAAGCTCATCAAGATCACAACCCAAAACTTGTTCACCGAACGAAGCCATGAAATCCCCACTATCGCACACCTTACTCATAGAGTCTGTGGTTGTGTAGTAAAGGGATATATAACAAGACCATATCATTATGATTTTTTGAATTATTTTTTATAGAATAATTCATATACTTTCATTCTATTATAGTTATTTTGTAAATTATTTTTAAAGAAAAAATGTTTGTTGTTAATAATCCAAATCAATTAAGAAATATATTTCGATGTATTAATTGATATTTAAAATAAATAATATTTTTAAAAAATTATTATTATTATTATTATTATTATTATTTAATTAAATATAAATTATTTTATAATTTTTATGAAGTCAAATATAATTTTTACTATGTTTTGAAATCTATTTTTTTCAAAACCCATAAATTTTCAATAAATGAAGGTTTTATATTAATATTGAAAATTAAAATATTTAGGAAATTATTTATTAAAAATGAATTTTATTATTGGAATCATGATATCAAAATTATTCAATGGTGAATGTTTCATAATTTCCTGAGACATTCAAATGTTTGGGTGAAAATTAAATGCCATATAAACATATAATGTGTTTTATGACATCATAATGACCCAATGGTGGTGTAATAAATTATTATAAAAATAAAAATTCGAAAAAATATACATTTTTTATTTAAAATAAATTTATTTTATTTTGATTTTAGGTATTTTGTACCGCCATAGGTAATCCTTCAAGGCATATAAAATATTTTAATATTTTAAAATCATTTCCTTGATTGTGTTACTCACCTCTGCATAAAAATGGGAAATATTTTAAAATATTATTCCATTATCCTAATAAAATAATTTATTCCAAACCCCATTTCAAGTAACCATGGCCACAAACCATGGGATGGTAATCTTTTTGAATATTTTTATTATCTAATATCTAAATCCAAAATAAGAATGAAATCCTCATGTACTTATATATAAACCAACCCAAGATACAATTTCTCTTAACTATAGAACACTTATGCTCAAAATACATATTCTACCTACTCCCTATATTACTCCCAAGTCTCCCCCAATCTCCCAATAATCCTTCACGAAGCCTTTGCGATCACACATCCATGAATGGGATTCCACTCCTCTCCTTTGAATTCAAGCACCTTCTTTGAGAGTAGTTCTTTTTAATTTCAATTTAATGGGTTGAAATTCCATTGTAATAATTAACTTAATATCCGATTAATGTTATTTCAATGATGGATCATTTATAATCCCCGATTTGGACCCATACCTTAGCCGATATTGTGCGTAGATTCTATAAGGGATCTCCCTCTCTCCTTTTTCTTCAATAACATATTTTATGTCATCCATTTTAACTTTCATTTCCATGATTTTGTATATATCATTCCATATATACATGATATTAATTTTATGTATAAATTATGGTATCTTAATTTCTCTCCCATTAATCCCCCCTATAATCCCTTAATCTCACCTGTTACTGTGCCAAAATTCCATTTGGGATCGTTCTTTTCTAATTTTTATCTATGTTTCCTTGTACTGTTTCATACTTATATTTTCAATTAAAAATGTTTTTTATGTTGTTTCACCTCCCCCATACTGAAATTATTATTTTTGAATTATTAGATTCCCCTTTATGTCTCATTAATCCCACCAATGTACACCCATTATTAATCAAAAATTTTGTAAGGGGACTCACGTTTCTCATTTCCATTTTAGAGTTTATTTTATATTATGCATATAAATTACATTTAATATTTTGGGATATTATATACCATGATCCTCTTACTTTCCATTTCATGTATTAATTATGAGACACCACATTCTCTCTCGTGAATCCATTTTACAAATTTTTATTGGACGTTGTTATGCTGCTGAAATTGCACCACACTTTTCCATTCCAAAAATCATCATATAGTGAATACCACACCCTTTTAACTATCAAGGGTATTGAAAATTATTCCCATGATCTTATTTATTTGGGTCATACATGTATGTATTCCACATTTCTTGTTCATGGAATATATTCTGAAGTTTAATGAATCGATGATTTATGATCTATGTAGCACACATATACATTAAAACAAAATTTATATGATGGTTGTGCCCTAATAAAACTCCCAAGAATCATGTAATGATTAGTATAATGAAACTCCATGTGAAAAGAAGGTTTAAACATGATAATTAATGTGAAATGATGTTTTACTAATTCTTATTCATGTGAAATTAGGGTTTACTCATGGCCATGCATGTGTAGTGATGGTTTAATAATGCTAATACATGTGAAATGAGCCTTGGATCATTAAAATAACATGTTGTATGTTGTTTCTACATTTCCATGTTATGAATATCGTGTTATATTGTTCCATTATGTTCATTTTTTTTCTCCATTGATATTCATATTGACTAACATGTATTTTCTCTCTCATGTTATTCCATGATTATTCCCTTACTGGGATTTATAGCTCAAACATTTATTATGTATTTCCTCAGGATATCCCATGCAGTGTTATGTATGAAGGAATGATGTGGTCAAATAAATTAAGTTTTCAATAAAGATATTGTATTTCATGTTTTATGTTGATATGTAATGTTCTAATTCCCCAATAATACTAGACCTGTCGATATTATAAGATGTATTTAGTGCATGTTTATGTAATAAATCTAGTGTAAATATTAAATAAATAGTAGGGTTGAAATATTAACCATTAGAGGTGGGTCAACACACTTCCTAATGAGTGGAAACTCTATCAGATATTTTCAATGGCCAAGAATTACAACAATGAAATTTTCATTCTTATAATTATTTAATATAGTATAAATCCCATAAAATAATTTAGAAAACAGAACAGAAATATTATAATTGACAACTGAATGAAATAAATGGATTTTTATAAATTTTGGAACCTTAAATACTTTAATTTCAATGTGACAATTGTAAAATTAATTTGACCATTAAGTATAGTATCATGACCAATAGAATAGTAACCTCACTTATGAATGATTTAATAAAATTTAGGTGCCATATAAATTCAATTATGATATATTTTTATAATGGAATAAGTAAATCATTTTTTAATTATAAATTAACTATTGATATAATTATGAAATATAAAAGTTTAATTACACTTTTATGATTAATATAATGAATTAAAAGATTATTTATTTGGATAAAATATATTTATAAAGTATTATTTTGTTGTATTATTATTATTAGTTATTTTCAAGAGACATTAATAGATTTTTCAATGTATTATAAAATTACTTATAATATTGAAATATAAATTTTTCGAGCACATGGTATTTCTAATTGAAAATTAAATTTACAATATTTAGAAAATTATTTTCATAAAATGGAGTTAATTTTTTAATTCTTTATCTTAATAAATGGTTTGGGTAATTTTTTTATTTCTATAAAATAAATGATGGTTTGGTGCATAATGAAATATAATAATTTATGTTATATAAACTTACAAGTTAAATACAATATTTATTGAGTATTTACTAATATAAGAACCATGATCTTGAACATTCATTATCAATTTAATTTTTTTATTCATGGGAATCAAAACTATTTTTATTCGTGATCCAAAATAATAAATAAATGAATAATATAATAAAAAAAACACCTCTCCTCCACTACAAATACAACACATCACCACTTATTATTCTCATAACCTTAAATCCATGAATCTTTTCAAAGTTATTCTCAATAATCTTCCCAAGACAATCTCCCACATCCATGATCCTTTGGTCTCAAAAAAATATCAATCCCAATTCCGCTAAGGAGGTTCTTAAGTATTAAAATTATTTAGTTAAAAACTTATTTTTTTATTTGTTTCAAATTTTTTGTTTTATTTTCGTTAATTTTTCTCTCCTAACATCTCCTTATACAAATGAAATTATAATTGAAAAATATTTTATATTATATAATGTTAATTTTTTATTGAACTACCTATTATCAAGTCTTATCCCCTCTCCTTTTGCTCTAAAAATTTTAAACATTGTCTATGATGTGTCAATTTTTCACATTTAATGAATTTGAGTTTTAAATTTTAATTACCTTCATAATGAATGGTCATAAAAAATAATTTCAAAATCCATATTATAAAATATTTAATAAATATTATATAATTATTTGGATCCATTATATATATAAAATAAATTAATAAAACACATCATGTTTGTGATGATCGAGAAATTCCAAAATAGTTTAAACGATTATCATTAACGTTTCATAAAATGAATAAAAATCACATCAAGAAAAATAGAAATACAAGAACATTTAATATTATGTATGTTAATTAATAATATAAAATTGAAAATTTGGGCAATTACACTCATTTTATATTTTCTTTAATACATGTATACATGTGAACCTATCATGAAACCCATGGAAATGAACAATCTGGCACAAAAAAATTGAGTCTTATAACTCATTAAAAAAGAACATAAATGAAATTAATAAATGTATATTAATCCAAATAAATTTATAATTTGTGATTAATTAATTAATTATTTGATTAAATTTGTTTATCAAGGACATTAAGATTAAGTGAAGAAAAGTTTCAGACATAAGGTAAGGGATTCTTTTCGAAAATTTATTTTTCTTTCCTATTATAAATAATCATTATTAAACCATAATTAATTGTTAATACATCAAATTTACTAATCGTATATTATATTTTTATGTTCGTATGATATGTACATATTCAAAATAATTCTTTTATATGGGTAAGTTCATGTTTTATAAAGTTACCTTCATAATCCATCTCAATAAGAAATCCCGAATAAATTGAACATTCGAATTGATTAAAAATTTTCAAGTACAATAAATAATATATTTTAAGTCTACATAATACTCCTAAAATCAATAATTATATCCTAAAAATATATCTTGGTTAATTTTTTTGGTTTATTTCATGTATTAGTTCTTCTCTTATTTAAATGTTCTTTAATATTTTTCATAAAACAAACTAATATATTTAATTTACAATGTTTGTAAAAGAAATTAACATGATTTCAATTCAGTTTGACATCATTAATCATGATAAATGCAATTTCCATTATTAATGAACTTTTTAAATATAGATCCATTCATTCTGGATGCCATTATTAAATTATATATTGTTATTCCTTGTGACATGATTATGATACCCAATTATTTTCATGGTTAAATGATATGTTTATGTATGATTCTTCATGTAGCATATATATTCATGAACATGTTATAATGGGTAAACATAGATAGAACTCAAAATAATTGGGTAATATTTAGTATCATGATATGTCAAATGAAATGGCCATGCTTGTTATCCTTGAATCATGGTCCTCCATATTTAATGGTATTGGTGGTTAACCTTGACTTATTATACACTATGTTAAATGTTCTTTGTGGATAGACTTGACTCATGATCCTCCTTGTGATATGGTCTTGTATTGTAGCCTTAAATCATGAAAATGTCATGTTATATTTTTTTCCACATTTTGATGATTATATGATTAGGTGATCCCATGTTTTATATGTTATGATTCTATAAGTTTATTCATGTTTCAATCCTTTTTATGTCATCATATTATGCCCAATATCTCGAATTCTATCAATTATTCATATTTTTATTCCAAAAATATGTTTACATATCATACAATTGTACATGTATTCCCCAGGTTATCCTAAGGAGATGTAAGGGCTCAAAGAAATTTGGGATATATTTATGAATAATAACTGAAAGATCATTTTATTTTGAATCCGATATTTATGTTTTATGTACCTAATCTTCTAAAATCACTAGAATTTATGAACCTTGGTTTTTATATGATGGTTACTTAAGCATTAAATCATGTAATAATATGTATAAATGACTAGGTACACTATAGCTGGTATCATAAGAAGGTAAATTTATTTTTTGAGATTGGGACAAGAAATATTTGGATGAACCCATGGGATATTTCTACCACAATGAATAACCTAGATGTAAACATAAGGAATCAAAAGATAGGATATTCTTTCCATTTATATATTTATCCATCAATGTTCAATGTTTCCTTTTTATATACTTATTTCATAGGTATTCCATACCCTCAAATTGTAATTTCATTTCATTATTTGTGGCTAGAAATAGAATAAATCATTCCAATAATCAATGTGAGAGGAAATTTGAGGATTTCCCTATAGAATTTCAAAATCGGATGGGAATGGGTTCTAAAAACAATACGACATTACTTTCTCAAATGGATCATGTTTCATATAATAAATGAAATCACATGTAATTCCATCCTTATCATAAAAATTTAATGTTATTGTCAAATCCATTATTTTATTAGGTCCTCCCTTGTTTATTGGATCTTCTGATACCCTCCCCAAATAAAAATGGACTAACTCCATTGAGAAGTTATTATATATCTAGTAATGTTTAAAATAAGAAAATGTTTTATTGGAGGTTTTTCATTTTGATGAGTAAGCTGATGAGTGGTGGATAGTAATCTAGAACATAAATTCCATGGATGAAATTTATTCCATGGATTGGGAAGATATCAAAAATAATATTTTTCAGTAAATAATTTTCCCAAACCATTAATTTCAAGATTGAATTGGATTTCATCAAACAAAAGTAGAATGAAAAAGGTCTATTTTTGAATGTAAGGAAAATATTATAATGCTTCCACGATATGCTTCTGGCATTTCATCAACCATAAAAGGAAGGTGGTTACCCTTTTTAGCATAATAATTCTTATTCTATGAAAAGAGTTTGTGATTCGAGTATTTGATATCTATGAGGATATTTTTTATTTTTCTTTTAATGTTGAAATGGATCTCAGAGACACATAGTGTTAACATGGTAGAGAATATAAAAGTTGGAAAATGGTGTTTAATATGGATGAAAAAATAGATATATCCCATGATGGAAAGAAAACCCAACATCCCATGTGTAAAATATGTGGGTAGGATAATCCTTGGAACGTTATAAAGGGAAAAAAGATTAATAAAATGTGGAAGAATGTGTATCTCACTAATAACTGTTGAAGGGGTATAAATAATCCCAATAAAATGGAAGAATAATTGATGGTTCATATCAACACTCAGCCTGTAGTTCAATTTTTCTACAGCAAGGAACATTGAAATTATGTGAACAATTTTACTACGATGAGGATTGTTAGAGGAAATGACTAACAAAAACCTCCTAGTAAGCAATTAAGGGCCTATTATATAACTATTACTGAGGTATGTCCCAAAAATGATGTGTTGACACCGAAACTAGTTATTTATTCATGAATAGTGAACATACTATTTGATTCTACTTCAACCCATTTTTTCATGTCATTTATTTTTAGAATAACCATTCAAACACGACCTCAAAATATGTCGGTTGAGTTATAATTGAGAGTAGAAAATGGGGATACTATTTCATCCAATATATATAACTCATGCTAGTAAATTTTTTTGGACTTATCCTCCCATTAAATATTATATTAGATCTATTGGTAGAGTTTGATTATATAGTGGGCATGAATTGGATATCATTACCGAAAGCCAACACTGATTATCAAAAACGTGATATCACTATTCACATCCTGAGGAATCCTAAAATTTTGTACATGGGTAAGGAGGAAGATGAGTCTCCATCAGAATTATTGTCTCAATTGTTGATATTTATTCCTCATGATAAATCATATTTATCTCAAATGATTGAGAATATGATATGATCAAACTCGAAGACATACCCAATGTGAGCTACTACACAAATGTGTACCTCCGAAGTGTTATCTAGTCTTCCTCCAAAAGTGATAAGTTATGTTATAATTCTATCTTAATCATATATCTCTGCCTATATTATAGATACATTATTGAATGATCACCATCGATATGGAAGAACTAAAGAACCAGTTATTTAACAATATGGAAAAGGGATGTATATTTATGAGTGCTTTTCCATGGGGTTCAGCAATCCTATTCATCAATAAAATGAATAGATCAATGAACATTTGAATTTATTATCATGATATCATGAAAATAATAACACCTAAAAAATATCCCCTACCATAGAAAGATGACTTATTTGATCAGCTATGTTGGGAGAATTATTTCTCCAAGGTGGACCCTTAATTAGGATATCACCATTTAAAGGGGAAGAAAGAATATATTCCCATGACTGATTTGTGAATAAGTTATGGAAACTATAAGTTCAATGTTACACCATTCAGACTCACTAATGCTCAAAAAATATCCCTGTATATGATAAATAGTGTCTTTAGAGATTACCTCAATAAATTTTTGGTGGAATTTATTGATGATACTATGATAAACTCTATGGGGAAGGAGGAACATTAGATGAATTTGAATACTATTTTGAAGACATTTCTATGTGATGAACATTATGAAAAGTATTGTAAATGTGAGTTATTTATTGAGAAAGAATCATAATCGGGGCATGTCATCGTTACAAATAAATATCTATGGATCTTTCCTAGGAAAATGAAATCAAATAGTGGCCCATGAAAACATCTGTAACAGATATCCATAGTTTCCTTGGTCCATTAGGGTATAACTAATTATTTGAAAATAACATCTCAATATTTTCAAACCCACAATCCACGCTATCTCATAATGAAGGAAATTTTATATGATATATTGAATGTGAGAACTACATCAAATAGTTGAAAATGTGGCTTATCACTTTACTAGTATCCATACTTCCCACAAGGGGGGAAATCATGGTGTTGTAAAACTATTAGTCAAAGATATTATTTTGATTTTTACTGATGAAAATGATAATGTTTTAGACTACCACTTAATGAAGTTTAAAATTCATGATAGAAACTATCCCACACTTGAGCTGGAGTTTGTGGTTGTGACCATTGTGTTGAAAATAAGAGTTTGTTACCTAAATATAGGGAATTTTGAGATATATACTGATCATAGGAGACAAAAATATATATTCACATGGAATAAGAATAATATAAACTAGTGAATATGGTTATAAATCATCATATATTTAGGTATATTAATCCACTACCATCCTGGTAAAGAAAATAATGGGGTAGATTATCTAAGTTGAAAGGATCCTACATCTTTATCAATGATAATAACAGAGAAGGATACAATATTCTTATATATTAGATGGATGAACATGGGAATTGATAAGGATGGAAAATATTCAGTCATTTCATAAATTATTTCGAAGCCAAACCATATAGAGAAATAAAAGATTTTTAAAGAAATTATGATTAAATTTAGAAAAAGATGGAAGCTATTATAAATGGGAAATACTTAAAGGTCAAAATTGTTGAATAAGGATTCTAAATATTTGTATCATAACTATGGGTACCATCCAATCCATAGTTAAATAAAGAGTCTCAAATTGATGTACATATCTCAGCCTCCTCTATTCACAGAGGGAGCACAAAGATGCTTCAAGACCTACAAGATAACTAATGGTGGGATAATATGATGAAATGCATTGTTGGTAATACATAAATATTCGTAGTATGTCAATAAGTAAACTATGAAAGGAAAAAGTTAAATGGGATTATGATAACATTACCCATACCAATATGGAAGTGGCATAACATCACTACTAACATTATCACTGGACATCCAAAGACATCTAGAATAAATAATTCTATATGGATCATTACAGAACATGTTAAAAATATAAGTTACTTTATCAAAATTAGAGAGTAATTTTTAAGGGATCAACATTTATTGATTCACATCAATTAAGTGGTGAAGATTTAGGGATTACCACTATCTATTGTATTGAATTGGGATTGATTATTTTCCTCCATGTTTTGAAAAATTCTCCAACATGATCAAAAAACTAGGTTGAACTTTAGTATTTCTTATCAACCTCAAAATGATGGACCAATTGAGAATACTATTTACACTCTATAAATCATGTAGATAGTGTGTTCTATGGACTTCAAGAGAGGATGGTACGAACTTCTAATTATGGTTGACTTCTCCTACAACAACAGTTTCCACTTGAGTATCCATGTGGCTCTATATAAATCCATTTATGGGAAAATATGCATAACACTAGCATGGTATGATGAAGTTGGGGAACATCAACTGCTAGTAACTAATTTTTTTGATGAAATGATAGAAAATATAAAAAACATACAACCACATATCAAGGATTCCCAATGTAAAATAAAGATGTATTTATAAAATTGTCTATGGGACCTAGAATTTATAGTTGGAGACATGGTATTACAATGCATATCTCCATTAATGTTGATAATTAAATTTGGGAAGAAGGGAAATCTATGTCCCATGTACATAAACCCCTTCATGATTAAATACTATGTTAGAGTAATTGATTTTTGACTAGTAGTTACACTGAATGTGTCTCTATTACATGATTTATTCCACATATCCCTCTTGATGAAGTACATACCAGATCCCTCATATGTACTGAATTCAATAGTGGTTCAAGTAGAATTTGTTCACTCTTATGGGGATCATCCAGTAAAGATCTTGGATAATAGATATAATTTTCTATGAAACAAGACAACTCACCTGGTCAATGTACTAGGGTGGAAGCATATTTATGAAGGGAAAACATGGAAACTAGAGTAAGTATTAATGGAGAAATAATTTAATATATTTCCCCTATAATTTTTAAAATGAGATTTCGTTGGTGAAATTTCATGGGGGGGATGTAACAACACATTATTCCATTAATGAAATTTTATTTTTTATAATTACATAATATAAAATAAAACACCCAAAATACATTATACAATACAATACCAACATTATAATTTAATAATGAATGAAATAAGTGAATTTTTCATAAATTAAGGAACCTAAAAAAATGGAATAGTAACGTGACATTTAGAATAGTAATATAAACATTATGAATTGAAACACAAGTAATAGAATATCAACTGATCCTTTAAAATTTAATATAGAATATAGGCATCTTATAAATTGAATTAAAAATATTTATATCATGGAATAATTAAATAAATGTCCTAGAAACGATAAATAAATTATTGATATTTTTATGAAACATAAATAATTTTGTACAATTTTATAATTTATATAATTTTTTAAATTAAAATTTATTTTCGTAAAATAGATTCATAAATATATATTTTCATTCATTTTGATTGAAATATAATTTTATCAGACTATAATTTATTTTTTAATGTGTTATAGAATCAGGTATAATTTTAAAATATGTATTTTTCATGTTAATGACAATTCTAAATGAAAATTAAATATCTCATATTCATAATTATAGATTACTAAAATATAGCACATTTTTTAATTATACTCATTGCTAAAATTTTAGGGATAATTTCGAGGATTTTTCTAAAATAGTTGACTTTTTATTAATTTTAAAATAAAGTAATTTATGGTATATATTATTTTTAGAGAACCAAGCTTGACGTACATGGACATTGCATTAATTTTTCGGAATAATTAATACATAACAAAAATAGACACCCAAGGACTGTAATAGTTTATTGTATTTTGAAACTCGCAACATAATCTTCTACTCATGGTGAAAGATCATCAAAATCTTCTATAATGATCTTCCCATTTTGTTTTCTTACCTAAAAACTTTCTTTATATCCTATGGAAAAGAGATCATAAAAAGTTTGAGCTCAAATACTCAGTAAGGGTAAGCATGGAGAAGGTAAAACAAACCATATGCATTTGAACTTAAAAACATGAACATAATGTTTAAACATCAAAATCTTGAGTTGTGAAAACAATTAGGGTAGGACATAAGGTACAAGTCATAAATGAACATTAATCATAATAAAATATAATTGGAATAAAACAAGTAATTTTGGAATCTATTAAGAACATTTTATTTTTTCCATAGTAGCCAAGGCATTGGTGTCAAGACCATCATAGTGGACAAAGCCCATTAGTGAACTGGGTTAACGTGCCCTTCCAGCCCGATATTACTAAACCAGATTCACTTTTCATTCCCGCCATTTCTATATCATGAGATATAAATATTTACCAAATTCACTGGACGGAAAGTTAGGTCCCTCCAATATCATAATTAAATCATTCTTTCTTGTTCCCCAAAATAAACATAAATCACTCATCATAACCCAATGAATAATATGGGTTTCATAAGCATCAACCTATCATAACATACTCTATATAAAACAAATGGATATCATTTCATCAAAAGAAAAAACAATAGACCTAAATAATAGAGATATTATACATGAATCATAAAAATACTAAATAATGTCATCTTAGATGGAAAATAGTTTTGATAAAACACTTTAAATGAATTCATGAGGAAAATATCCTTTCTTCTTCAAAATATTTTTGTTTTCAAAAAATGCAATGAAATTTTAAAATAAAATGATTTTTTTGAAAATAATCTTGAAAATTAGGCATTATGAAACCATAAAAACCTGTTCATGATGTATAAGTTAAACAAAATCCATCTTGTATTTTTTTCTAGAAAAGTCGAAAAGTGCCTCGTATAATAAACAAAACAAAGACTAATTCCATATGATGTGGTAAAAAATGGTAAAAATGAATTTAAACATACATGGAATAATAGTAAACATTTTATGAAAACATTTTGAGAAATCATGGACATCTATGATAAACATAACCCCAGTAATTACTTACGAATAAACAAACATGGATAAGAATGAGATTGGAATAATTATCCATTACCTTAGGTCCAATTTCATCTGAACGTGTCTGAACCTCATGTATGATGATTTAAATAATGTCATTGACTTATTCATGAATCATAATAATTTTTATGATATCATATATGACTCACATATGACTTTATATTACACGTTCATTTGTCAAATCAATGTTGACGCAACATTTTGTGTAATAATCCTTTCATTTATCGTACGTGTTTGGACAATTTGTTCTTGATATTATTACATATATCATGATTTAATTACTTCTAGAATGTAAAACAAGATTTATATATCATATATATATTCAATGTATATATATATAGATAAATGAAATGAAATACAACATTCATGGAGACGATAGGTCGTACGTACACATCAATGCTATTTTCCTTTCCTTATTGACTTGAATGGTAGTTAGTAGATGACATATATATATATACATAAATCCAGTGCAATTATAATGTCATATATATTAGTATTGTTCATTATATATACATTATAATCATTCTTGATTGGTTAACATGGAGAATAAATCTCATCGCGTTGTGGAGACAGTAATCTGTATGTACGCACGAGCGATGATATCATTTAAATTATTATTGAATGGAATTGGAGTGGAATATATAAAATCTCATAATTATTAATTGTTATAATAATAAAATATTTTTATTATTTAGACCATTATACTCATCCAAGTATGGTGGTGGTGGAAAAAAAGATTAAACCACAACCTTGAGATGGTATTCTGTATGTACGCACATGTAGTGATTTCATTTTTCATAGGATGTATAGAAGGTTAAACATGATTGTATCATATTTATAATAATATATCAGTATATTAGTGATGTTGATGTTATTAATTTATAATGAATCAACTAAACACGAGTAAGTTGAAGAAGAATGAAACTTGAAAGAATCTGTAGAAGAGATTACCTCTTCTTCAACGTGCCCCCTTTAAACATCCTCTTAGGGAACTAGAGATGGTTTTTTTAGAAGAAATAAACCTATATAATATAACTATATATGTTTATAAGAGTAATTTTAAGGGTTTTTACTTGATTTAAGGCAAAAAATTGAGTGAAGAGAAGAGGGATATGGTTCCCTTTTATAAGAGTTGAGATGGGCTCTTTTGGAATCCTAAAAAATATTAGTTCATAATAAACATAAATCCAACTTAAAAACCTCCCAAAACGAATTAATTAAAATATTAAATGATATAGAGTTTTAATATAATCATCCAATAAAATTTAGAAATTTATTACGTTTATTTAAAACCTTACCATTTTTATTTATCCTAATTTAATGTATTTAATTTTATTTGTGGTAATAATATTCTATATTTTAAATGGTTATAAATAATTACTTATGTGTCATTAATTGTCTATAATTGGATAATTTATGAAATTTTAGAAAATATAAATATAAATTTTTATTTTTTAAATATTTCTCTCTTTGGTAAACAATTTAATAAATATGTTATTTTTATAAAATATCATTACTGTCAATTTTGACACAATTCATTTATATGAATTTATATAAAATCCAAACAGATGATAGAGTCGAAAAAATATATTTAATAGATTCCTAAAATGTTATATGAGTCTAGAAAATTCGTGGATCACATTAATTAGTTCATATAATAATTATTTTAATCATTTCAAAACCATTTATTTGATATTTCCCTTAATAAAATAATTACCACAACTTTTTTTTATAATTATTTAATATACCTATTTGTTCCATAAAAATTAATCCTAAAATACTATGATGTAGATAAATCTAATATCATCCAATATAATACTTTTACTCGAATTTATAATCTTAAAATCACAACATTTAAACTGTTATAATTATTAAAGTATGAAGGAGGTAACTTTAACATCATTTAAAATAAAATAATATAAGTGTCATAATCACTTTTATAAGGCTCCAAATGTACAGAAAATTAAGCCATTGGATGCTTATGATTTACATGTACATGACCAATATTTTTTGGTCAGATGTTTGTTCCTTAATGAGAATTATTATTTTAATAACAACTTTATTATTGAATTTTCTCCAAATAAATAATTTCTACATCATTAATGTATAAGCTTTTGAGGTAATTATATATTTATTAAAAATTACCAATAAAATTACGTATTAAAGAAAAAAATTTATATTTCTAATGAGTATTTATAATAAAATTTATATTTTGTATACCTTTATATTAAAAAAATTAATTAATAAAGTTCGAGTGAGACATATTTCACATTCCTTTAAATAAAATAAATTAATGGTTTAATCACATCCAAGTAAGTTATAATAGATTAAATTTCGACCCACATATTTTTTAGAGATATATATAACCAACCAATGTTATCAAGACACATATTCGCGTAATTTTATAATATTATTTTTATCCTTAACTGCCTGATTTACCTTTAACTATGGTAAATAAAATTTACCGTAGTTACTATTCATAATGCCCAGAAATAAAAACTAAACTATTAACATAATTTGGACCTATTGATTCTAAATATGGAAATAATTTTCTTAAATTTAATACATATAAGTTTCAGTATTTAATTTAAAATTAATCCCACTATTGAGAAGATGGTTTTTAAAAGTTTAAACATTTCAAAAGATTGTGATGTTTTTACCTATGAATTCAATGTAAAATTAATAATATTTAATTATATTATATTAAATGGTATAAATATATTCTGTTTATAATTTAAAACCCTTAAATATTTTAATTTAACTATATAAATTATCTCGATGAAAAAATGTTTTTTTAATTAAAATTTAGCATATTTTTACTATTCATCAAAATATAAAGGTTATCAGAATAATGTCAAAAATTTATCCAACATAATTTTTTATATCCTGATTCAAAATAAGTAGTTTAATTTGTTAAATTGAACATATAAACATGTTAAAAGTTTTATTTTAAATGGGTTCACCATAAAAATACGGCAAACTGCATTTTTTTAAATATACTTCTTTTATACGAAAAATTGATTTTGTTCTAATACCATGTTATTGAATATGTGTAAGATAAATTATATTGTAATAAAATTCAAAATTTGGATAAGTATATTCATAATGGCTAGTTCATAAAAATATTATACCAATATATCGTTGCTCGGTGAAACTCGATATTGTGTACAACACATGCTGTTGAGGATGGTCACTCTTGCGGGAAACATAAGACAAGAATAGTGTTGCGTATACTACAAGATAATACGATGTTGCGTATAGTGAAATCTAATCATGGTGTAGAATAAACCACAAAACATCAAAGAAATTAAAAGGATTATTTCTCATAAAATCTTAGGGTGTTATATTCTACCCCGTTAAAATGAATTTTGCCTTTAAAATTCTTCAGGGTTATAAATCCTTTACTAATTGAAGGATTCATTCATAGAAACCCACATCGTAAAATTGAATACTAAAAATTAATTTAAAAAAGAAAAACTAGAAACATAACGGTCACACAATGTATCATCATTGGGTTTCCATATAAGAGAATATAGGTGAAAATATAGATATGGCAGAGAAATCTAACCATCATGTACTGATGAAGAGTGGTACAGAACCTGGAGATGAATAAGACAACAATCCGAAACCCATAAATTTGTGATGATCTAAGGTACCATCTGATTCATCCGATATAGGGGTACTAGGACAACATTTTTGGTTTTAATGGTCATTTCCCTAAAGTTGATGAATTTATACATAAGGGGAAATAATTATTGTATTTCAGTGTAATATCATCATTGGTCATTCCATGAAAAATTTCCACTTCATATCTTATTTATAGAAATTAAGTTTAACTTTTCATTCTTGTATTGTTATAAGATCATGCAATAGAATGATAGTTCATTCCATCTTTCTCTATCTCAAAAAAGGTTAGCACAAGATATTAAATATACATAAGTCCATATATGGTGAGGTTAATCATATATGGTTCCAAAAATGGACTTATACTTCATCTATCATACCACTTAATAAAATAAAACAAATTTCTACAATCTAGGGACTTCCAGTAGGATAGTGGTAGGAGATAAAGGCATGTAGAACTTCAATTGGGGGTTCTATTCCTGCACCCTTGTCCGACGCAACGGGTTATCTCCCATCCTTCATGATGTCCTTTTTCTAAATATATACTATTATAACATCCTAGAAAAAACGTTTTTTCCTTAAACAATACTTTTTTATGTCCAAATTAATCCATTCAAACATTTAGGCTTATCGAAAATACTTCTATCTAATCTTATAATATAAAAAATGACTACATGAAAGGTAATCTACCGAGCATTTACCCGAATGGCCAAAAGGCTTTCATTTTTATTGATTTTTAATAACCCCCCTTTCAAGGGATGAGCGAGAACCCTTACAAGGCTCGTAGGCTTAGAGATTACAAGGCCTGTAGGCTTAGGAGATTGCATGACCCAAAGGTCTTATGAATTCAACCAAACTATCTACAAGGAACTGCCCCTTCCCAGCATCTGCATCATGATAGTAGCTCTCCACCTTTACATGGCCTTTTGGTTAGGCTTCCTCTGAAAGCATAGGATGGTCCCGATGGCATAGCCGTACCCTATCATTCTGAGAAATCCATTTGGCTCTGATCTTGTGAGTTCACATGCTATGAACCCTCTTCTGGGGATGCTCCTTTTTTGTAGTGTGTCTTGGGACCATCATTTACCCATATATATAATTAGATATATATTTATGGTCACATTCCAAACATTTGAATACCTTAATTATGTTTTCTTTTGAAACATGAATTATGATAGAACCATAGTGAATCCATGAAAGATGTCAAAAGTTAACTCTTTCCACGTACCAAAATCACAAAATCTCTATATACACAAACCATGATATCACTTTGTCCTTATATTAGTCATGAGCTCATTAATACGATCAAAGATGTCATTATCTATTTCTCCATTCATTATTCCCATATTTGGTACTTTCCAAAAATATGTGGATAACCTTTCATGGTTACCAGTACCATTCAACATATACTTTCAAAAACATAAGGAAAAACAATAGTGTAATAATCCTTAGATGTTTCTTTTTTCCAAAGTACCCTGAAATTACATTTACTACATTACTCTTGATAAACATGAAATCATTATACTACCTTCTTAAACCATTGACTGAGCATCATCATTTTTTTCTTAACACTTCTTTCATCTCATATATCATTTTTAGTCTCCTCATCATCAGTAACATAAATACTAACCATACGACCATGCTGATTCTCCTCGTTATATTTTCCATTAGATCATCGATTTTTATAATTCCAATACATTAAACATTTAAAACATTTATCCATTTTTTATGTCTTAGCAATACAGTTATCCTTGTCCATTGTGTTAACTGAACCTTTCCTTTTCAATTACTATCTTTGTTTCATCCTTTTCCACTCCCAAATCATCTTACAGTTCCTCTGAAACATTATCTTTGATGCCTCTTCCCACATGATTTACAAGAGGAAAATTGAACTTTCATTCCTCTATGATCGTCGAGAAACTCTATCTTTCTCTTATTAGCTGAGTCATGAAAGTTTCAAAATTTGAGATTACCTATCATATAATGAGATTTCTAGTTAAAAATAATAACAATGTTTGGATTTACAAATCTCGTTTCACTTGGTTTCTCATGAAGAATATCATTCCATTATCCCTTATATTCTCCATTATCATGAATCATTTTGTTTCCAGCCATTTTATAAAACCCAAAAAGAATATTGTGAGAGGCAAAAGTTATGGTAGGAAAACAACATAATAAATGGGGAGTACTTTCAATCTCTAATATCTTAGGTTTAATCATAGGTTATTCCTCATCGTTATCATAATTCTAGAAATGTAACCTATATTAATACTTAACCTTATGGACATCCCTATACATACCTTAGAAATATCTCTACGAATCTCCCTAAAAATTTGCATCCTAGTTTAAAATGGTTAACATAACCATTCCTCTGTTACCAACTATAGAGACCCATGCTTTACATACAAGGACATTACAGTACTTTTGTGGAATACTTAATACATAACAAAAACGGACACCCAAGGCCTGTATTAGTTTAGTGTCTTTGGAAACTTGGAACATAATCATCTAATCATGGTGAAGGATCTTCAATATCTCTCATAAAGATATTCCCCTTTTGTTTTATTCCCTAAAACCTTTCTTTATATCATGGGGAAGAGAAAATATAAAAAAGGGTAGCTCAAATTCTCAGTAAGGGTATGTATGGAGAAAATAATACAAACCATATACATTTGAACTTAAAAACATGAACATAATGTTTAAACATCAAAATCATGAGTTGTGAAATAAATCATGGTAGTACATAAGGCATAGATCATAAAGGAACATTAATCATGATAAAATAGAATGGGAATAAAACATGTAATTTTGGCATCCATTAAGCACATGTTATTATTTCCAAAGTATCCAAGGAATTGTTTCCAAGACCATCATAGTGGACAATGTTCATTACTGAACCGAGTTTACTTGTCGTTCCTGCCCTGTATTACTAAATTGGATTCACTTTCAATTCCATCCTTCTCTATATCATGAGATATAAATCTTTACCAAATGCATAGGAGTGAGATATAGGTCTCACCCATCCCAAAATGAAATCACTCATTTGTGTGACACAAAATTAACATAAATCATTCATCATAACCCAAAGAATAATACGAGTTTCATAAACATCATCCCATCATAACATAATCCAGATAAAAAATGGATATCATTTCATTATGAAAAATATCAAACCATGTAAATAATAGGTACATTATACTTGAAATATAAACATACTAAATAATGTCATCTTATATGAAAAATAGTTTTGATAAAACACTTGAAATGAATTATTGGGAAAATATCATTTCTTCTTGAAAATCATTTTATTTTATTAAAATTACAATATATTTTTAAAGAAATGGTATTTTTTAAAATAATTATGAAAAGAAGTCATTATGAAACCGTAAAAATTTGTTCGTTTCATATAAGTAAAAAACATTCTTCTTGTACTATTCCCAGAAAAGTCAAAAAGTACCATGTATGGTAAAAAAAGAAATATTCCTTCCATAACATGTGGTAAAAAACAATAAAATGATGTTAAACATGCATGGAAGAATATAAAACATTTTATGAAATTAGTTTCAGAAAACATGGACATGGATGATAAACATAACACCAGTAAATTCATACGAAAAAAAATCTCAAATAAGAACGAGATAGGAATAATTACCCCTTACCATAGGTCCAATATCATATGTATGTATCTAAACCTCCTATATAATGATTTAAATAATTTCATTTATTTATTCAAGAATCATATTCATTTTTATGATATCATATATGATTCACTTATTACTTTATATTACCCGTTCATTTGTCAATTCAATGTTGAAGTAACGTTTTGGGTAATAATCATTTCATTTATTGTATGTGTTAGGACTTGTTGTTCTTGATATTGTTTCTTATATCTTGGTTTACATATGTTTTGAGTTTAAAACAATATTTATATATCATATTTATATTCAGTGTATATATATATAGATAAATAAAATGAAATACATCGTTCGTGGAGACGGTGGGTCGTACGTATGCATGAACGATGTTATCCTTTCATTATTAACTTCAATGGAAGTAAGTAGATGACATATATATATATATAAATACAGTACCATTATTATATTATATATCTTAGTATTATTCATTATATATACTTTATAATCATTCTTGAATGGTTAACATGGAGAATTAATCTCATTTCATCGTGGAGACGGTAATCCGTACGTACACATGAGCGATGATATCATTACCATAATTATTGAATGGAATTGGAGTGGATGATATAATCTATCCTAATTAGTATCATGTTATGATAATAATATATAGTTATTATTTACAACATTATACCCATCCATGTAAGGTGGTTGTGGAAAAACAGATTTCCCCATAGCGTGGAGACGTTATTCCGTATGTACGCACGTGAGGTGATTTAATTTTTAGTAGGATAAATAGAAGGTAAAATAGGGTTATATCATATTTAAAATAATATATTAGTGTTTTAGTGATACTTATGTTATTACTTTATAATTATACATCTGAAGAAGAGGATGTAGAAGAGGAAGGAAACATGGATGAATCGGTAGAAGAGATTACATATTCCTCAACGTGCCTCTTTTAAACTTCTCTTATGGCACTAGAGTTGGCCTTTTTAGAAGACCATGACCTCTATAATATAACTATAGTGCTTTAGAAGAATAAGTGGTAGGGTTTGGCCGATCTTGACAGCATAAAATGGAGTTACGAGAAGAGGGAGGGGGTTCCCATTTATAAGAGAGGAGTGGGACACTTTTGGAAACCTCCAAAATATTAATTTATAATAAACGTAAAACCCACAAAAAATCCCTCTAAAATGGATAAATTAAAATATCAGATGATATAGGGTTGTAATATTTTCAACCAATAAAATTTATACATGTTCTATGTTTATTTTAAACCTTATCATTTTGATATATCCTTATTTAATCTATTTAATTTTATTTGTGGTAATAATATTCTAAATTTTAAATTGTTATAAATACTTACTTATGTGTTGTTAATTTTAAATAATTGGATAATTTATGAAATTTTAGACCATATAAATTTTATTTTTTAATTTGTAAATATTTTTCTGATTTTTAGACAATTTAATAATATGTTATTTTTATAAAATATCAATAGTGTCAATTTTGACAATATTAATTTATTTGAATTTAAATAAAATCCAAACATATGATATATTCAAACAAAACTATTTTACAGATTTTTAACATGTTATATGAATCTATAAAATTCGTGGAGCACATTAATTAGTTCATATAATAATTATTATAATATTTTCAAAACCATTTATTTGATATTTCCCTTAATAAAATAATTACTACAACATTTATGTATAATTATTTAATATACATATTTGTTGTATAAAAATTAAAATTAAAATATAATTATGCACATAAATCTATTATATTCCATAATAATACTTTTAATCGAATTTATCTTCCTGAAATAACAACATTTAAATTGTTATATTTATTAATGTATGAAGGTGACAACTTTGACATCATTTAAAATAAAATAATATAAGTCTCATAATCACTTTTATAAATATCAAAATGGGCACAACATTCGACCATTGGATGATTATCATTAACATGTACATGACCAATAAGTATTGGTCAGATATATGTGCCTTTTATGAGCATTATTAGTTTAATAAAAACACTATTATTGATTTTTCACTTAATAAATAATTTCTGCATCATTAATGTATATTCTATTAAGGTAATTATATATTTATTATAATTTTAAAATAAATAACCATAATAATGAAAAACATATCATATTTCAAATGAGTATTTATAATAGAATTTATATTCTGCATAACCTTATATTAAAAATTATTTAATTAATATAGTTTGAGTGTGACATACATAACTTTCCTTCAAATAAAATAAATTAAAGATCTTAATAACATCCATGTGAGTTCAAATAGATTCCATTTCTACCCAAGTATATTTTATAGAGAAATATAATTAACCAATTAAATCAAGACAAGTGTTAGTGTAATTTTATAATATTATTTTTACCCTTAATTACATGATTTACCTTTAACTGTAGTAAATCAGATTTACCGTAGTTACTATTCATAATTCACCAAAATAAAAAGTATCCTATTAACATAATTTTGGACCTACTTATTCAAAATATTTAATTCATTTTACCAAATTAAATAGACATAAGTTGAAGTATTTAATTTAAAATTAATCCCACTATTTAGAAAACGGGTTTAAAAAGTTAAAATACTTCTAATGTTTGAAATATTCTTACATAAAATTCAATGTAAAATTAATGATAATTACATATATTATATTAAATGGTAAAATATATTCTATTTATACATTAAACTTATTAAGTATTATAATTTAACCATATAAAGTTTCTCGATGAAAAAGAGTAATTAAAATTCAGTGTATTTTGACTATTCATCAAAATATGAAAGTTATTATAATAATGTCAAAATTTAATCAAATGTAAATTTTTATATCCTTATTAAAATTAGGTAGTTAAATTTGTCAAATTAAACTTATAAACATGTCAAAAATATTATTTAATATGGGTGCACCATTAAAATACAGAAAAACTACATGTTTTGAAAAATACTTCCTCTATATGAAAAATAGATTTTGTTCTCATACCATGTTCTAGAAAATGTGTAAGATGAATTATAAAGTTATAAAATTAAAAATTTTGTTAATACTATTCATAATGTCTAGTTCTTTATAATATTATAAAAATATATTGTTTTTTAGTAAAACTCAGTATTGTGTATAACACACGCTATTGTGGAAGGTCGCTCTTGCATGCAACACAAGACAAGAATAGTGTTGCGTATAATACATGCTAATATGATGTTGCTTATAGAGCCATATAATCTTGGTGTAGCATACAAAACAAGACATCAATGAAATTAAAATTTTATTTCTCATAAAATCTCAAGGTGTTACATTTTTATAAGTTAAATGCAATATTTTTGGATTCATTGCTAATATTTGTACCATAATATCAAAACCTATTTCTATATTTAATTTATATATTCATGTTAATCACAATATTCTTAGTCATGAGTCAAAATAAAAAAACAAATAAAATAATCAAAAAACACCCCTCTACTCAACTATAAATGCAACCCCTCATCACCTCATTTCCTCAAAACACAATAGACTTGAATCTTGTCCAAATTCTTCCCATCCTATGACTATATCTCTCTCCTACATAACAGAACCTTTGTTCTCAACAAAATACCAATCCCAATACTTCTAAGGTGTTTCTTAAGATGAAGAATTCAATAGGTAGAAGCTATTTCTTTATATTTTAATTTATTTGCAATACATTTTCTTTAATTTTAATTTATTTAAATATCCTCATCTCACATTATACAATTGAAATTATAACTATATTATATTTTATATAATATAATTTTAATTTTTTAATGGATAAAAACATCATCAATTCTCTTCCCTATCCGTTTTATTCTAACAATGAAAGCATCATTTGAGATGTGTTGAATTATTTCATTGAAGAACAATGAGTTTTCAATTTCCATTACAGCATTCAATGATTCCCATAATTTTTTAATGTTTAACATAGATTATAATATACTTATTATATCTTATTTAATGTTTTCAAGACATGATATATTAATAATATTAATTAATAAAATGTAACTAGATAATGACAATAAAAAAATATCAAAATATTATAAACGGTTATCATTAACATTTTATGTTTTGAATCATCCTAACATCTAGAAAACAAATTTATATAAAAGAATTTAATATCTATTATGTTCATTAATGAAATATAAAATCAATTTTGGACAACAAATCTTATTTTACATGATCTGTCATACAGGAATACAAGTGAAACAATCATGAATAACTAGGAATCATACACTCTCAAATGACGAAATTGAATATAATAAATCATGAAAAAGGATATAAATAAACATAATAAAATTATTCTAAAGTAATTAAATTTATAAAATGTTTTTAATTAACTGGATACTTGTTCTAAATTTATTATCAAGGACATTTTGATCAAGTTCGGAATATTTTTGGACATAAGGAATTTGATTATCTCGAAACTCCATTTTTTTCAAAGGGATAATCTTCTTACCACTCTTTAAAAGATTTTATTTATTAATTATACATATATACAAAACCAATGTTCTATTTATTTTTCCAAGTGTATATACCTTTTCCAAATTCTTCTTTCATAAATGGTGAAATTCATGTTTAAAAATGTTCCCTTATTAATCCCTCTGATAAGAAAGCTCGATTAAAGGGAACTTCCCAATTTAATACACATTTTCATGTTCAATTATTAATATATTTAAATCCCCAATTATTCTACTCAAATAAATGATTTTATCTAGAAAAAATTTCTTGGTTTATTTATTGTTTTACAAAAAATATTATGACTTTTCCGATTTAAATGATCTATAATATTTTCCATAAACCACAAAAAAATCATTCACTTATAATGTTTCCTAAACAATATATACATTATTTATATTATGTATTACAAAAATTATCATGATCTATAAATATTTTATACTCTGAATTTCCACATCTTATTTAAATCCATTCATTCTTCGACACCATTATGATATTACCATTTGTTATGCCTTCTAACATGATTACGATGCCAAATTATTTTCTTGGGTAATCCATGGGATTATGTTTTATTATTCATGTGGTATAAAAATTAATGATAATTTATGGTGGGTGTTCCCAAATAAACCTCAAATACATTGGATAATGTTTAGTCTCATGAGATGTCATGTGAAATGGTCTTGGTGGCTTTCCATGACTCTTTCTCCCCCCTTGTGTAAAAATAATAGTTGTTAGACTTGAATAATTATACTTAATGGGAAATGGTAATGTAAATTATCCTTGAATCCTAATAACACCATGTTTTATTTTTTTCACATTTATATGATTACAAAATTACATGATCCCAGGTTCTCTATGTTATGTTTCTATATGTTAATTCATGTTCCATGTCTTTCTACGTCATCAAGTTATTCTCAATAACACATGTTATTTGATTTATTCATAATATTATTTTTATATTGGGTTTTTTAGATCATTTAATTCCGAGGTTATCCAATGCATATGTAAAGGCTCAAAGGAATTTAGGACCTCATTATTAATTTTATATATAATATGTTCTCATTTTTGTTCCATGTTTTTTGTTTTATGTACCAATTCCACAAATGAAATTATAATTTACAATTCTAGGATTATAAATGATGAGTACTTATTCTTAAAAAAATGTAAAAATATGTATAAATGACTAGGGATACTATAATATCCACTTATAAGAAAAAATGTTTTATTACCAGGCCCCTACACAGTTACCTCATCGCTTAATGAGTCGACCCCTCAACATTATTGAAGAAGCCATTCTAGATATCAGAAAGATGAAATCTTGAAATAAAACAACACATACCGCATTCAATGACTATATCTATATATTTGACTCAAATAAGGATATGTAATCCATAACCCATTATTATATGATGCATGTATTGATACATTTTCTAAAATATGATCCTATATGAACAGAGCCACCAAGAAGGGTATCAGGATCTTGGTGAATGGATATGTTGGACACAACACCAGCATGAGATACCCTGGCATAAGAAACAATATCAAATCATTTTATCACTATTTCTCATGTACCCAGTATAAATATTCATC
Source organism: Viscum album (assembly GCA_963277665.1). NCBI lineage: Eukaryota > Viridiplantae > Streptophyta > Magnoliopsida > Santalales > Viscaceae > Viscum > Viscum album. The sequence goes on from OY728166.1 coordinate 825,024,040, forward strand.
TTGACAAAATAAACACTAGACTGTGATCATGAACCCGAGTAATGTAATAACACTCTTGTACTCATATTCTTACATCTCATACTTTGATTAGTTGACCCAATAGGTACCTAGATGAAACTACCTCAATCATGCCTCCAAAAGGCTAGGGGATGATGACTTGTGGAAGGAATGCATATCACACACATGTGAGGCATTATTAAAAAGAACATGTATACACACACAAAAATTTAATTCCATAAAATGCTTAAATTTAGAATAATTTAAAATAGTGAATTTATACTTCTATAATAACATAATCATAGTACTACATAGTTTACATAAATTTAAGAAAAAGGGTCCAAATATAAGCCCACCAAACTTCTAAAAATGATGGGATATTTTTCAAATGAAACACCAGCATACAACTCTGTCTGTATAGCCCAAAAAAGTTCCACTTATTCCTGGTCCACCATGAACACCAAAAAAAGATCCATTATATTCATCAGAAATGAAACATGTCAGCACATCCCATTAAAGGGTGGGTATTACAATACCCATTATTACACCTGTAATGTTATGTGCCCTCCCAGTCTATTAAATTGCCAGTTTTTTGTTGTTTTAGATGTTAAAAAGAGGTTCTGGGTGTTTTTTAAGAGTTGGGTAAGAAAAACAGATGATGTATGGGCTATACATTGTCTACGTAGATTACGCGATGTGAATTTTGGATTCATGACATGTCCTAGGTGGTTCATGGTGTTTAATTTTTCAAGTTTTGAAAAACAAATTTAAAGGTGATGGGTTTTTTGTAGAAATTGGCCACTTTAAATTACACAGTATGGGAGGATATTACACATAATGTAATACCCCACTACTGTAATGTTTTCTTCATTCTTTACCCAGTCAGGTTGTCAAACCATATGGATGTATTGACCCTCCCTCAACCGTAGGTGACCAAATGACTCCTCTTTGGAGTTTTTATGATTTCATCATCGATGATCTATTTCTATCTTCTAAAATTCAATACATAGCTATTTTCATTGATTTATGGTGAATTCTATCAATTTTTTTATATTTTCTTCTGGTTTTATATTATTCTTCCTTCTATTAATCATATCATGTAATATAAAATATTCTCATCTAGTTCTATTGAGTTTATCTTCTATTGTTTACGATGTGGTGGTTCTACAACATCCTTGGGTGGATATAGATCTTGTGGGAGAGGTAATATGATATTATTTATGTGATCCATTCTAGTGTGATGAACATTGACACCCTTTCAATATAAGATTTTCTTTGTTTCTCTTCAAATTTACATCAAGAGGGTGGGATTTACTCTTGTTTACTTATAAATTTTGTCAGTTCCAAATTAACCGCATATATAATTGGAAAAATGAAATTAAAAGAGATTGAGGGGTTTTTTTCTATCCACTACAACCTTGTGTTTATTTTGATATTCTGATTTTAATGGGCTAACTACATATTGAAAATTTTCCATTGGGGGCCCTTATTTTCCCAATAAATATATTGTTTAATTCATGTTGTTCATCATTGGTTGGACATTTATATGTAAAAAATAGCTAATTTGGTATATTCACAAAATGAACAGATTCTCCAGGATCTTACTGTTTCTGTGATTGTCGTTGAATTAATGACTAGAATTATATAATGGATGCCTTATTAAATATTGATTTGTTGTTTTATATTGTATTCTTAATGATGTAATGATTATGTGTGGGTCTGATCTGGGTTGTGTTGTAGTATGGTTGTTTTCACTATTGCGTTCTATGGGATGGCTTTAGTGGTATAACGAAATCATGGGCTAAGATATTGATATATTCTGTAATGGGTGGGAAGTGTTGTGCAATGGGGATGAAAAACTGGTTTTTTTGTAATGTCTTATCAGTTGGGGTTGTGTTTTGGGTTTTTTTCTATTAGTACATGACTTGAGGGTGATGTGTTAGCAGATGGAAAGTAGTTATTGGTATGGGTAATTCTACCAGAGTTTTTCTTTGAGTAACATGTAGAATGCTTCCCCCAATATCAAGTGATTAGTATATGATATTTCATGAATGTATAATAAATGTATAGAAAATGTGGATTCCCTTTAGTTTATTGGGGTTGTCCACCTTTTGAAAACATTGTTTATTATTTTGGATTATTCTTATTAGTTTCCAAGGTAGTGTTGGAATGAATAAATTACTTTCTAATAATGAATGAAATTGGATAAATAAATTTGTTGGGAATGTGAATCAGGTAATGTGGCATGTTTTATGGTGTTGCGCATTTATAGGTGGCATCAAATGTGGTATTTTGTGATATTTTTTCATTTTGGGAACCCATTGGTTTGTATTGAGTGTTTGGTATCATATATGTACATATGTGTATTTTCCTTTTTATTACAATACACACCCACTTAATTTGAATCTATGTTCTGAACACCCCCATCTCCATGGGGGAGGTTGAATTTCTCGAAACATCATAGTGGTAGGATGGATGGCAGGAATCAAACATTTCGTTGATCTCTCTTCTATATAGTGATTGCCCAAGATTATTTGGGCAGTTTGTGGTTTGTTAGGCCAAGCTGTGTATGGGCGAGTTGTTCTTTCTGAGCTGTCTTCAGGATGAGATGATGTGTGATTTCCCAGGTGACATTATAATTGGATGTGTTGTGATTTCCCATGTGTCTTTAGGATGATATGTGACGTGTTTTACACACTAGGTATTTGCGGGTGGGATGTGAAGCGTTTTTTCACTCAGGTGTCTTTGGGTGGGATGTGATGTGGTTTGTGAGTCCCAGGTGTATGTGACTGGGTTATGATGGGGAGGATTCAGAAGAGTTGGGAGTGCTAGGATGCTTGACATTAAGGTGTGAGTGACTAAAAAGTTAAAATGTAGTGTGGGGTACCCTATCACCGATGTGTGTTATATTATATTAATTGAATTCCATTATTTAGTTAGCTTTCCTTTGTGATGTTATGATGGTCAGAATACATTCTAGGTGTTGTTTGGTTCTTCTATTTTATTGAGTATACTCGTATGATCACCCTACATATATAAAACTACTTTCAGTATTCCATTCAGATTCCAAGGACCATGATGGACCCTACTAGCCAGATCATGATAGTGCATGTGTCGCTTCTTAACTCTAACATTGGCATTTTACATTAGAGACTTAGGTTTTTTATGATTCATACTTCTATGCATGCATGGGGGATGGTTTTTTTGGCTTCCTTCATATTTATATATAACTCTTGGAGTTGTTTTGATGGTGAACAATTTTATCTCTATATCTGGTTTCCTATAAAAGGGTAATGCCTCCCCTATTGTGAGATTTTTATACCATTGGTTCTAGTCTCCAACCCAGGTCCTACTGAAGGTGGTTCAAGGATCCTTAGATCCCTTTATTTATTGGTAACCTAGGGGGAATCATTGGTGTGAGGGGGTTATAATATAATGGTATCATAGGCTTATGATTTGGAGATAGGATGGAATTTGGGGTTAGGATCAATGAGGATTGAATTGGTTGGTAGATAAATATTGTTAGGTGATCATGGTGCATGACATAGGCCACATAAGACTGGCTATGAAATATGATATTAGGGCCCACTCTGATCTGATGCAAGGAATCTGATCCTATAGAACAACCAAGTGAGGCCACACCATTTGTAGGCTAGAGACTCTAGGAAAGGTACTTGAATCATAATGAATTTTGTTCTTGTTTAAAGTAAGATGTTTTGGGAATGTTTAAGTAAATAAAAAATTATATAAATGAGTTAAAATGAATCATAAAAAAATTACAAACTAATCAGAGAAAGGAGATCCATGTTTACCTTTCCTCTATGGCTCATTGTTATCTTCCTTATGTGTCTTGGGCAGTTGAGGATCAACATGATGAACCAGTTGATCAATGGAGTATTAATCTTGTTTAGTATGATAACTAGTGGTAGAGGATGTTTTGTTATTTATAGTGATATGTTTTGGAAATGTAGAAGAAAAGTGTTTCAAAATGGAGATGGAAATATAGTTCGACGAGCATGTTATCACCATTAGTTTGATACGAGCATCAATAGGGTTATAGGATCCTCTGGTAGTTAGTCTGCTGTGAGGAGCTACAATTTTGTGGTGGATGCTGTATCTATGGGAGATGAAGGTTGGAGACGTTTTTTTGGTTGAATCCAAGAAGGTGTTCCTACCAAAGTTCATTTCATCGACCATGATGATTGAGAAAACGAAATAGCTACTCTCGCTTTAGCAGGGGAGGATGTCATCGAGAGAGATTAGGATAATGCTCAAAGACTTTATTTGTGTTTATATTGATCTCTTTCTAGATGAAGAGTCTCATGAGAGATATCTTATAGAGGATCTCCTACCTTCTATATAGTATGCAGTTACACTATTTAGGTTTCAAATGTAAGGGGTGGTTTAGAAGAATGAATAGGTGATCAAGCAGACGAACTAATGAGGAGGTCTATGGTGATATGGGATTTAGTAGTGTTCTTTGAGAGGTATGGTTACTAGAAGTAAGTCTCGGGTTATTGGAGAATTGAGGTTTTTCAATAAGGGAGTTGACCTCAATAGCTTCCATTCTGACTGTCTAGATCAAGTGGTTCTTGTGCTCTTCATGTGGGACTGGGGTAGAGGTGTTTCTTCTATGGACATTCTGGAAATCTTTAAAACAATTTTCCAGTAGATGTTCACGCTCGGTATGGTGGAGGTGGACAGGTCTAGTGTAACCTTTAGTGTTAGATTATGGTGATACCATTCCATTGGAGAGGCAAAGTAGTCAGGCATGGTTTCTTACATTCAGAAAAGGCAGTAGATCCTGCAGGTATAGAAGTTGTTAGAGGTACAATCAGTTTTTTTTAAAAAATTGTTCTTGTGTTTATGAATGCAAAAGATTCATACTCCTTTGTTGTACACATTCTATCCCATTCTCTGTGAATATATATAGTGATGCTTCATTTTCCCTTGGTCTTGATTGCTCTACTCGGAGGCCAGACTAGCTTGTTTGATGTGTGTTAGAAATGTAGACAAGAAATTGGACCACATTAGTCCCATGGAGATCTCTTCTTTCAATAGATGAATCTGTATGATAGAATCCTCTATATTAACTAGTTGAATTCAATACATGTCATTATCAACTACTTCGGGTGGAAAGTCATGTTTTGGAATGGTGATTTCATGTGTGTTATTTTTATTGGAGAGCATAGTTTTTATCTCAGCAGTCAGAGTGTGGTGACTATTCCTTCTATAATAGATACTATATCAGTGGAATTTGTAGATTATAATATGGTATAGGTTCCATTGATGATTGGGTAGATCCGTATGTTTTCTCTATGGATTTCTTGGTGCTACCCCCTTGACGTGATATTGATTATGGGATAGATTTTTAACCAAGTGTTTCTCTAATTTGTATGGATACTTATTAGATGAAACCTTTTAAGCTTTGGGAGCTAGTATTCAGATATATTGTCTAATGAAAAAGGCATTTATCCATCCTATTGTGTTGATGTGGGGATCTCAATTGTAGTTCACGAAGAAGGTGTATAGTATTCTAAGGCTATGGATAGACTTTTAGAGCTTGAATCATTATTTTATCAAGAACCATTACCCTATTCTAGGGATATATTATATTTTTTACCAGCTAAGAGGGGTAGGTTGGTTTTATAAGATTAATCTATGGTCTGGATATCACCAGTTGAGGGTGAAGAAGGTAGATATCCCAAATTTTTCTTCCAAATGTAGGTATGAATAGTTGTAGTTGTTAGTTGTGTTGTTCGGAGATCCAAACTCACCAAATGTGTTCGTGGGACTCATGAACAACTTTTTTTCTTGAGTTCCTAGACTGATTCCTCATTCTGATCATTGAAAACATTATGGACTACATGAAGTTAGATGAGGGACATGTCGATCATCTCAGAACTATCTTGAAGGTTTTTTTATGCCTCCATATCTAAGGAAATATATATAAGTGTGTGTTCTGGATGTGGGAATTGTGTTTTCATTGGAATTAGGGGTCTTAAAAGGGCATATAAATAGACAAAGTGAAAGTTGATGTTGTTTTTTATGGGAATCACCCATGAATGTGGAATCATTTCATTGTATTCTTGGTCTTACATGCCACAACTGGAGGTGTATACCCGACTTATATCGAGTTTCATTCCTATTGATAGGTTTGACCTAGACGGACCAATATTTTCATTATTGTGAGTAGTGCAAGGTAGCATTTAGTTTTCTAAATAGGATGTTGGTTAGGGATACACTTCTCTAGTTTGATATTAAATAATTAATGTTTGTGGTGTTCTGTGACACATCCATTTCAAGTTCAAGATGCCTAATGATGTTGTTGAGAGAAATGATCTCTTGTGGGTTTATAATATTATTTCCCAATGAAGAAAACTATTCCACCAATGATCTTGATTTAGAATCAGTTGGGTTTTTGTTGTTGTTTTGGAGGAATTAAATCAAATGGGAGATATTTGTTCTTCCTCCCATGTTAGTACACAGCGTGACAGAGAAAGTTCATCTTGTTCGTGAGAAGATGAAAGTATCACATAATCGAAAAAATTCTTATTCCATTCATAGTAGGAGGCCCTTGGAGTTATAGATTCAAGAAAACCAATTGTTGAAGTTTTCCCGTGACTTGGGTAGCAGAGCACTGTCATGTGTATTAAGCATTCTACGAGGTTTGTTGAACAATTTGAGATATTGGGACGATTTGGGGAGGATGTTTACTAGTGGGCATTTCTACCATAGTTGGAGAGAATCCATGACGTCGTTAATGTCTCTCAAATCCATCAGTTTCTATAATAAGACTCCCATATTCCTGATTAGGGAGATGTGGATATCTAGGATGATGCGACATTCATTGAGCAGCATGGGGAAATAAATGGTCATCAAGAGAAGACACTGCTTGGGTTGACCATTCTATTGGTTTGTGATTTATGGATGTATGGTCACCAAGAGGATAGTACCTGGAAGCGAAAGACACAGATATGTGCCCTGTATGTGGAGTGTCTTTTATTCTTTTTAGGCATTGTTTTGTTTGAAATGTAATATATGAAACTTATTTTGTACGAGGATCTATTTTTCCTTGGTTTGAGGTGTGTGTGGTATGCTATGTGGTAAATTACTGACATACAAGGAGTGGTTAACAATATTCATAATGGAGACTGATTAACTATGATTCCATTAAACTCATGTAGGTCAAAACAAACAAAAAAATCAAAAAAAAAAAAATTTAAAACTCATGTCGGTGAGTCAATTCTTCCTGGAGTGGATAGTATCATAACATGGAGGATGGAATTCTATGATTCATGTGTTCAGGACAGTCCATTTCTTGGGATGTTTTGGTTGCTGGTCTGGGTTGTGTAGAGGGTGACATGGTTGCATGGTTGTTATGTGTAGTGTAGTTATGCTCAACTTGGCCGGCGTGATTTTATGGTTGTAGTTCCTGTGGAGTGTAATGAATCTCGATAGGTTTATTAAAGGGTATTTTATCAGACTCCTTTTTACATTTGGGATTTGTGTTCAATTATCAATAATGAGAATTGTTAGAGAGGAATCTGAGGTAACATCTTATGTCCTCTTGGACCATTACATTTCCGTTTTTTGGTTGTTGGATATTTTCATATAAGGTTTCAAGAGTTTTTTCATATTTTTGGGTGCATTAAACCTAATATAGTGGTTAAATGTCATGTTATCAAATTACACGGTGTGAATATCTGTTTCAAATATTGCCATAGGTTGTTTCTGACATGTAATGTTTTGGGTTTTGAAGAATATAATAAATCGGAAGGCAATGTAATTCTCAATTGATGTTGATACTGGGGAATTACATAGCATGAAATGGTATTGCAAATTGCATAATACCCCCCTACAATAATTTTTTATGTGTTTTTACAACCGTTCAAGTTGTCAAGCCGTATCGAGGCAGTGACTCCATCAACCCTAAGTGACTCAGTGACCATTATTCAGTGTTCCGAGGATTCCATCCTCAATGATTTAAAAAACATTCAACCACATATCAAGGATTCCCAATGTCAACTAAAGATATATTTATAAAATTGTCTATCAGACCTAGAATTTATAGTTTGAGACAGGGTTTTACAAAGCATATCTTTATTAGTGTTGATCATGAAATTTGGGAAGAAGGTAAATCTATGTCCCATGTACATCAACCCCTTCATGATTAAATACTATGTTAGAGTAATTGATTTTTGACTAGTAGTTACACTGAAAGTGTCTCTATTGCATGATTTATTCCACATATCTCTCTTGATGATGTACATACCAGTACCCTCAAATGTAATAAATTCAATGGTGTTTCAAGTAGAATTTGTTCACTCTTATGGGGATCATCCAGTGAAGATCTTGGATAAAAGATATAATTTTCTATGCAATAAGACCACTCCCCTGGTCAATGTACTATGGTGGAACCATATGTATGAAGGGAAAACATGGAAACCAGAGTAAGTATTAATGGAGAAATAATCTAATATATTTCCCCTATAGTTTGTAAAATGAGATTTCGTTGGTGAAATTTCTTAGGGGGGGTGTAACAACACATTATTCCAATAATGAAATTTTATTTTTGATAATTACATTATATAAAATAAAACACCCAAATTACCTTATACAATACAATACCAACATTATAATTGAATAATGAATGAAATAAGTCAATTTTTTTCATAAATTACGGAACCTAAACAAATGGAATAGTAACGTGACATTTGGAATAGTAATATGATCATTATGAATTGAAACACAAGTAATAGAATATCAACCTATCCTTTAAAATTGTATATATAATATAGGCATCTTATAAATTGAATTACAATATATTTATATCATGGAATAAGTAAATAAATGTCCTAGAAATGATAAATAAATTATTGATATTTTTATAAAACATAAATGTTTGTGTATAATTTTATAATTTATATAATTTTTTAAATTAAAATTAAAATTCGTAAAATAGATTCATTAATATATATTTTCATTCATTTTGATTGTAATATAATTTTATCAGACTATAATTTATTGTTTAATGTGTTATATAATCAGTTATAATTTTAAAATATGTATTTTTTATGTTAATGACAATTCTAAATGAAAATTAAATATCTCATATTCATAAATATTTTACTATAATATAGTACATTTTTTAATTATACTCATTGCTAAATTTTTAGGGTTAATTTCGAGGATTTTTCTAAAATAGTTGACTTTTTATTAATTTTAAAATAAAGTAATTTATGGTATATATTATTTGTAGAGAACCAAGCTTGACGTACATGGAAATTACATTAATTTTTCGGAATAATTAATACATAATAAAAACAGACACCCAAGGACCGTAACAGTTTATTGTATTTGGAAACTCGGAATATAATCTTCTAATCATGGTGAAAGATCGTCAAAATCTTCCATAAAGATCTTCTCTTTTTTTTTTCTTACCTAAAAACTTTCTTTATATCCTGGGGAAAAGATAACATAAAAAGTTTGAGGTCAAATACTCAGTAAGGGTAAGCATGGAGAAAGTAAAACAAACCATATGCATTTGAACTTAAAAACATGAACATAATGTTTAAAGATCAAAATATTGAGTTGTGAAAAAAATTATGGTAGTACATAAGGTATAAGTCATAAAGGAACATTAATCATGATAAAATATAATTGGAATAAAACAAGTAATTATGGAATCTATTAAGAACATTTTATTATTTCCATAGTAGCCAAGGCACTGGTGTCAAGACCATCATAGTGGACAAAGTCCATTACTAAACTGGGTTAACTTGCCGTTCCATCCCGATACTACTAAACCAGATTCACTTTTCATTCAGCCATTTCTATATAATGAGATATAAATCTTTACGAAATGCATTGGAGGGAGAGATAGGTCCCACCAATCTCATAATGAAATCATTCTTTCTTGTGCCACAAAATAAACATAAATCATTCATCATATCCCAATGAATAATATGGGATTCATAAACATCATCCTATCATAACATAATCCATATAAAAAAAATGGATATCATTTCATCAAAAGAAAAAACAATCCACGTAAATAATAGAGACATTATACATGAATCATAAACATACTAAATAATGTCATCTTAGATGGAAAATAGTTTTGATAAAACACATGAAATTAATTCATGAGGAAAACATCCTTTCTTCTTGAAAATATTTTTGTTTTCAAAAATTGCAATGAAATTTTAAAATAAAAGGATTTTTTTGAAAATAATCATGAAAATTAGGCGTGATGAAACCATAAAAATCTGTTCAGGATGTATAAGTTAAAAAACATTCTTCTTGTATTTTTTCCAGAAAAGTCGAAAAGTCCCTCGTATGATAAACAAAAGAAAGACTAATCTCATATGATGTGGTAAAAAATGGTAAAAATGAATTTAAACGTACATGGAAAAATATTAATCATTTTATGAAAAAAAGTTGAGAAAACATGGACATGGATGATAAACATAACCCCAGTAATTACTTATGAATAAACAATCTTGGATAAGAATGAGATTGGAATAATTATCCAATACCTTAGGTCCAATTTCTCTTGAATGGTTCTGAACCTCCTGTATAATGATTTAAATAATTTCATTGACTTATTCATGAAACATAATAATTTTTATGATATCATATATGACTCACATATGACTTTATATTACCCGTTCATTTGTCAAATTAATGTTGATGCAATATTTTGTGTAATAATCCTTTCATTTATCGTACGTGTTTGGACAATTTTTTCTTGATATTATTACATATATCATGATTTACTTACTTAAATAATGTAAAACCAGATTTATATATCATATATATATATTCATTGTATATATATATATATATTGATAAATGAAATGAAATACATCATTGATGGAGACGATAGGTCGTACATACACATCAATACAATTTTCCTTTCCTTATTGACTTGAATGGAAGTTAGTAGATGACATATATATATATATATATACATAAATCCAGTGCATTATTATGTCATACATATTAGTATTGTTCATTATATATACATTATAATCATTCTTTATTGGTTAACATGGATAATTAATCTCATCGTGTTGTGGAGATGGTAATCTTTACGTACGCATGAGCGATGATATCATTCCAATTATTATTGAATGGAATTGGAGTGGAATATATAATATCTCATAATTATTATCTTTTTATAATAATTATATATTATTTTTATTTAGTCCATTATACTCATCTAAGTAAGGTGGTGGTGGAAAAACAGATTAAACCACAACATGGAGATGGTATTCTGTATGTACGCAAATGTTGTGATTTCGTTTTTCATAGGATGTATAGAAGGTGAAACACGATTAGATCATATTTATAATAATATATCAGTATATTAGTGATACTGTTGTTGTTACTTCATAATGAAACAACTAAACACGAGTAAGTGGAAGAAGAATGAAACTTGAAAGAATCTGTAGAAGAGATTACCTCTTCCTCAACGTGCCCCCTTTAAACCTCCTCTTAGGGAACTAGAGATGGTTTTTTGAGAATAAATAAACCTATATAATATAACTAGATATATTTATAAGAAGAATTTTTAGGGGTTTTCCTAGATTGAAGGCATAAAATGGAGTGAAGAGAAGAGGGAGATGGTTCCCTTTTATAAGAGAGGAGAGGGGCTCTTTTGGAATCCTCAAAAATATTAGTTCATAATAAAATTAAATCCCACTTAAAAACCTCCCAAAATGACTTAATTAAAATATTAAATGATATAGGGTTGTAATATAATCATCCAATAAAATTTTGAAATTTTTTACGTTTATTTAAAACCTTACCATTTTGATTTATCCTTATTTAATCTATTTAATTTTATTTTTGGTAATAATATTCTATATTTTAAATGGTTATAAATAATTATTTATGTGTCATTAATTATCTATAATTGGATACATTATGACATTTTAGAAAATATAAATACAAATATTTATTTTTTAAATATTTCTCTCTTTGGTAAACAATTTAATAAATATGTTATTTTTATAAAATATCAATATTGTCAATTTTGACACAATTCATTTATATGAATTTTAATAAAATCCAAATAGATGATAGAGTTGAAAAAATATATTTAATAGATTCCTAACATGTTATATGAATCTAGAAAATTGTGGAGCACATTAATTAGTTCATATAATAATTATTTTAATCATTTCAAAACCATTTATTTGATATTTACCTTAATAAAATAATTACCACAACATTATTTTATAATTATTTAATATACATATTTGTTCCATAATAATTAATCATAAAATACTGTGATGTAGATAAATCTAATATCGTCAAATATAATACTTTTACTTGAATTTATAATCTTAAAATCACAACATTTAAACTCTTATAATTATTAAATTTTGAAGGACGTAACTTTAACATCATTTAAAATAAAATAATATAAGTGTCATAATTGCTTTTATAAGGCTCCAAATGTTCAACAATTAGACCATTGGATGCTTATGATTTACATGTACATGACCAATATTTTTTGGTCAGATTTTTGTGCCTTTAAGAGAATTATTATTTTAATAAAAACTTTATTATTGAATTTTCACCTAATAAATAATTTCTACATCAATAATTTATAATCTATTGAGGTAATTATATATTTATTAAAAATTACCAATAAATTTCCATATTAAGGAAAAAAAAATTGATTTCTAATGACTATTTATAATAAAATTTATATTTTGTATACCTTTATATTAAAAAAATTTAATTAATAAAGTTTGAGTGAGACATATTTCACTTTCATTTAAATAAAATAAATTAATGGTCTTAATCACATCCAAGTAAGTTCTAATAGATTCCATTTCGACGCAAGTATTTTTTTAGAGATAAATATAGCCAACCAGTGATATCAAGACACAAATTAGCATAATTTTATAATATTATTTTTACCCTTAGTTGCCTGATTTACCTTTAACTATGGTAAATAAAATTTACCGTAGTTACTATTCATAATGCCCAAAAATAAAAACTAGCATATTAACATAATTTGGACCTATTGATTCTAAATATGGAAAATTTTTTCTAAAATTAAATACATATAAGTTGAAGTATTTTATTTAAAATTAATCCCGCTGTTGAGAAAATGGTTTTTAAAAGTTTAAACATTTCAAAAGATTGAGATGTTTTTACCTATGAATTCAATGTAAAATTAATGATATTGACTTATATAATATTAAATGGTAAAAATATATTCTTTTTATACTTTAAAACCCTTCAATATTGTAATTTAACTATATAAATTATCTCGATGAAAAAATGTTTTTTTAATTAAAATTTAGCATATTTTTACTATTCCTCAAAATATAAAGGTTATCAGAATAATGTCAAAAATTTATCCAACATAATTTTTTTTATCCTGATTCAAAATAAGAAGTTCAATTTGTTAAATTGAATATATAAACATGTTAAAAGTTATATTTAAAATGGGTGCACCCTAAAAATACGGCAAAAATGCATTTTTTGAAAAATACTTCTTTTATATGAAAAATTGATTTTGTTATAATACCATGTTATTGAATATGTGTAAGATAAATTATTATGTTATAAAATTCAAAATTTTGTTTAGTCTATTCATAATGTATAGTTCATAAAAATATTATACCAATATATCGTTGCTCAGTAAAACTCGATATTGCGTACAATACACGCTATTGAGGATGGTCACTCTTGTGTGCAACATAAGACATGAATAGTGTTGTGTATACTACAAGATAATACGTTGTTGCATATAGTAAAATCTAATCATGGTGTAGAATACAACACAAAACATCAAAGAAATTAAACGGATTATTTCTCATAAAATCTCAGGGTGTTATATTCTACCCCCTTAAAATGAATTTCGCCTTCAAAATTCGTCAGGGATATAAATCGTTTACTAATTGAAGGATTATTTCATAGAAACCCACATCGTAAAATTTAGTACTAAAAATTAATTTAAATAAGAAATACTAGAAACATAACGGTCAAACAATGTATCATCACTGGGTTTCCATATAAGAGAATATAGGTGAAAATATAGATATGGAAGAGAAATCTAACCATCATGTTCTGATGAAGAGTGGTAAAGAACATGGTGATGAATAAGACAAAAATCACAAAGACATAAATCTGTGATGATATAAGGTACCATCTTATTCATCTGATATGAGGGTACTAGGACAACATTTTTGGTTTTAATGATCATTTCCCTAAAGTTGATGAATTTCTATATAAGTAGAAATACTTACTGTATTTCAGTGTAATATCATCATTGGTCATTCCATGAAAAATTTCCACTTCATATCTTATTTATAGAAATGAAGTTGAATTTTTCATTCTTGAAGTGTTATAAAATCATGCAATAGAATGATAGGTAATTCCATCTTTCTCTATCTCAAAAAAGGTTAGCACAAGATATTAAATACACATAAGTCCATATATGGTGAGGTTAATCAAATATGGTTCCAAAAATGGAATTATACTTCATCTATCATACCGCTTAATAAAATAAAACTAATTTCTACAGACTAGGGACTTCCTGTAGGACAGTGGTAGGAGATAAAGGCATGTCGCACTTCAGTTGGGGGTTCTATTCCTGTAACCTTCTCCGACGCAACAGGTTATCTCCCATCCTTCATGATGTCCTTTTTCTAAATATATACTATTATAACATTCTAGAAAAAAAGTTTTAGCCTTAAACAATACTTTTTGATGTCCAACTTAATCCATTGAAACCTTTAGGCTTATCGAAAATACTTCTATCTTATCTTATAATATAAAAATGACTATATGAAAGGTCATCTACCGAGCATTTACCCGAATGGCCAAAAGGCTGCCATTTTTATTGATTTTTAATAACCGCCCTTTCAAGGGATGAGAGAGAACCCTTACAAGGCTCGTAGGCTCAAAGATTACAAGGCCCATAGGCTTAGGAGATCACATGACCCAAAGGTCTTAGGGAATTCAACCAAACTATCTTCAAGGAACTGCCCCTTCCCAGCATCTGCATCATGATAGTAGCTCTCCACCTTTGTATGGCCTTTTGGTTAGGCTTCCCGTGAAAGCACAGGATGGTCCCGATGGCATATCCATACCCTCTCATTCTGAGAAATACATTTGGCTCTGCTCTGGTGAGTTCACCTGCTATTAATCCTCCTCTGGGGATGCTCCTTTTTTGTAGTGAGTCTTGGGACCATCATTTATCCATATATATAATGAGATATATATTTATGGTTACATTTAAAACATTTAAAAACCATAATTATGTTTTCTTTTGAAACATGAATTACCATAGAACCATAGTGAATCCATGAAAGCTGTCAAAAGTTAACTCTTTCCACATACCAAAATTACAAAATTTTTATATACCCAAACCATGATAGAACTTTTTCATTATATTAGTCATGAGCTCATTAATACTATAAAACATGTCATTGTCTATTTATCCATTCATTATTCCCATATTTGGTTCTTTCCAAAAATATCTTGGTAAACTTTCATGGTTACCAGTACCATTCAACATATACTTTCAAAAACATAAGGAAAAACAATAGTGTAACAATCCTTAGATGTTTCTTTTTTCCAATGTACCCTGAAATTACATATACTACATTACTCTTGATAAACAAGAAATCATTATACTACCATCTTAGACCATTGACCGAGCATCATCATTTTTTTTCTCAACACTTCTTTCATCTCATATATCATTTGCAGTCTCCTCATCATTAGTAACATAAATACTTCCCATACGACCATGCTGATTCTCCTCATGATATTTTCCATTAAATCATCGATTTTTATAATTCCCATACATTAAACATTTAAAACATTTATCCATTTTTTTGTCTTAGAAATATAGTTATCCTTGTCCATTATGATAACTGAACCTTTTCCTTTTCAATTACTATCTTTGTTTCATCCTTTTCCACACCCAAAACATCTTACAGTTCCTCTGAAACATTCTCTTTGATGCCTCTTCCCACATGATTTACAAGAGGAAAATTGAACATTCAATCCTCTATGATCGTCAAGAAACTCCATATTTCTCTTATTAGCTGAGTCATGAAAGTTACCAAAGTTGAGATTACTTATCATATAATAATATTGCTGATTAAAAATAACAACAATGTTTGGATTTCCAAATCCAATTTCATTTGGTTTCTCATGAAGAATATGATTCCACTATCCCTTATATTCTCCATTATCATGAATCATTCTGTTTCTAGCCATTTTATAAAACCCAAACGAATATTGCGAGAGGCCAAAGTTATGGTAGGAAAATAACATAACAAATGGGGAGTAATTTCAATCTCTAATATCTTAGGTTTAATCATAGGTTATTCCACATCGTTATCATAATTCTAAAAATGTAACCTATATTAATACTTAACCTTATGGAAATCCATATACATACCGTAGAAATATATCTATGAATCTCCCTTAATATTCGCATCCTAGTTTCAAAAGGTTAACATAACCATTCCTCTGATACCAACTATAGAGACCCACACTTAACATACAAGGAAATTAAATTACTTTTGCGGAATACTTAATACATAACAAAAACAGACACCCAAGGACCATATTAGTTTAGTGTCTTTGGAAACTCGGAACATAATAATCTAATCATGGTGAAAGATCTTAAATATCTCTGATAAAGATATTCCCCTTTTTTTTTCTTCCCTAAAACCTTTATTTATATCATGGGGAAGAGAAAACATAAAAAAGGTTAACTCAAATTCTCAGTAAGGGTAAGCATGGAGAAAATAAAACAAACCATATACATTTGAACTTAAAAACATGAACATAATGTTTAAACATCAAAATCATGAGTTCTGAAATAAATCATGGTAGTACGTAAGGCATAGATCATAAAGGAACATTAATCATGATAAAATATAATGGGAATAAAACATGTAATTGTGGAATCAATTAAGCACATATTATGATTTCCAAAGTATCCAAGGCATTGTTTCCAAGACCATCATAGTGGACAATGTTCATTACTAAACCGAGTTTACTTACTGTTCCTGCCCAGTATTACTAAATTGGATTCACTTGCAATTCCAGCCTTGTCTATCTCATGAGATATAAATCATTACCAAATGCATAGGAGTGATATATAGGTCTCACCCATCTCATAATGAAATCATTCATTTGTGTGCCACAAAATTAACATAAATCATTCATCACAACCCAAAGAATAATACGGGTTTCATAAACATCATCCCATCATAACATAATCCAGATAAAAAATGGATATCATTTCATCATAATAAAGATTAAACCAAGTAAATAATAGGTACATTATAATTGAAATATAAACATAGTAAATAATGTCATCTTATATGGAAATTAGTTTTGATAAAACACTTGAAATGAATTATTGGGAAAATATCATTTCTTCTTGAAAATCATTTTATTTTCAAAAAATTCCTTTAAATTTTAAATGAAATGGTTTTTTTTAAAATAATCATGAAAAAAAGGCATTATGAAACCGTAAACATTTGTTCATTTCGTATAAGTAAAAAAATATTCTTCTTGTACTATTGCCAAAAAAGTCCAAAAGTACCATGTATGGTAAACAAAACGAATGATTCCTTCCATAACATGTGGTAAAAAACAATAAAAATGATGTTAAACATGCATAGAATAATATAAAACACTTTATGAAATTATTTTCAGAAAACATGCACATGGATGATAAACATAACACCAGTAAATACATACGAAAAAACAATCTCATATAAGAACGAGATTGGAAAAATTACCCCTTACCATAGGTCCAATATCTTATGTATGTGTCTGAAACTCCTATATAATGATTTAAATAATTTCAATGATTTATTCAAGAATCATATTAATTTTTATGATATCATATATGATTCACTTATTACTTTATATTACCCGTTCATTTGTCAATTCCATGTTGAAGCAACGATTTGGGTAATAATCTTTTCATTTATTGTATGTGTTAGGACTTGTTGTTCATGATATTGTTTCTTATATCATGATTTAATTAATTTTTTAATTTAAAACAATATTTATATATAATATATATATTCAGTGTGTATATATATAGATAAATGAAATGAAATACATCGTTCGTGGAGACGCTGGGTCATACGTACGGTTGAACGCTGTTTTCCTTTCATTATTAACATGAATGGAAGTAAGTAGATGAAATATATATATACATAACTATAGTACCATTATTATATTATATATCTTAGTATTACTCATTATATATACTTTATAATCAATCTTGAATGGTTAACATGGAGAATGAATCTCATCTCGTCGTGGAGACGGTAATCCGTACGTACACATGAGCGATGATATCATTACCATAATTATTGAAGTGAACTGGAGTGGAAGATATAAACTATCATAATTACTATCATGTTATAATAATCATATATAGTTATTATTTACAACATTATACCCATCCATGTAAGGTGTTTGTGGAAAAACATATTACCCCATAGCGTGGAGACGGTATTCTGTACGTACGCACGTGGGGTGATTTCATTTTTAGTAGGATGAATAGAAGGTAAAATAGGGTTATTTAAAATTTAAAATAATATATCAGTATATTATTGAAACTTATGTTATTACTTTATAATTAGACATCTGAAGAAGAGGATGTAGAAGAAGGAAACATGGAAGAATCGGTAGAAGAGATAACCTATTCCTCGACGTGACTCTTTTAAAATTCTCTTAGGGAACTAGAGTTGACCTTTTTAGAAGATAATGACCTATATAATATAACTAGATAGATTTAGAAGAATAATTGGTTGGTTTTGGCAGAGATTTATGGCATAAATTGGAGTTACGAGAAGAGGGAGGGGTTTCCCTTTTATAAGAGAGGAGAGGGACACTTTAGGAAACCTCAAAAATATTAATTTAGAATAAACATAAATCCCACAAAAAAACCTCCTAAAATGGATAAATTAAAATATTAGATGATATAGGGTTGTAATATTTTCATCCAATAAAATTTAGACATGTTTTATGTTTATTTTAAACCTTATCATTTTGATATATCCTAATTTAAACTATTTAATTTTTTTTGTGGTAATAATATTCTAAATTTCAAATGGTTATAAATACTTACTTATGTGTTGTTAATTTTAAATAATTGGATAATTTATGACATTTTAGATCATATAAATTTTATTTATTAATTTTTAAATATTTTTCTGATTTTTAAACAATTTAATAATATGTTATTTTTAAAAAATATCAATAGTGTCAATTATTACACTATTAATTTATTTGAATTTATATAAAATCCAAACATATTATAGAGTCGAACCAAAATTATTAATAGATTTTTAACTTGTTATATGAATCTATAAAATTCGTGGAGCACATTAATTAGTTCATATAATAATTATTATAATATTTTTAAAACCATTTATTTGATATTTCCCTTAGTAAAATAATTACTACAACATTTATGTACAATTTTTTAATATACTTATTTTTTGTATAAAAATTAAAATTAAAATATAATTATGCATATAAATCTATTATCTTACATAATAATACTTTTAATCTAATTTATCTTCTTGAAATAACAAAATTTAAATTTTTATATTCATTAAAGTACGAAGGTGACAAGATTGACATCATTTAAAATAAAATAATATTAGTCTCATAATCAATTTTATAAATATCAAAATTGCCACAATATACCACCATTGGATGATTATGATTAACATGTACACTACCAATATGTTTTGGTCAGATATATGTGCCTTTTATGAGCATTATTAGTTTAATAAAAACTCTATTATTGGTTTTTCACTTAATAAATAATTTCTGAATCATTAATGTATATTCAATTAAAGTAATTATATATTTATTAGAATTCAAAAATAAATAACCATAATAAAGAAAAACATATCATATTTCAAATTATTTTTTATAATAGAATTTATATTATGTATAACCTTATATTAAAAATTATTTAATTAATATAGTTTGAGTGAGAAATATTTCACTTTCCTTCAAATAAAATAAATTAAAGGTCTTAATATCATCCAATTGGGTTCAAATAAACTCCATTTATACCCAAGTATGTTTTATAGTGAAATATAATTAACTAATTAAATCAAGACAAGTGTTAGTGTAATTTTATAATATTATTTTTACCCTTAATTACTTGATTTAACTTTAACTATAGTAAATCAGATTTACCGTAGTTACTTTTCATAATTCACCAAAATAAAAAGTATCCTATTAACATAATTTTCACCTACTTATTCCAAATATTTAATTCATTTTACCAAATTCAATAGACATAAGTTGAAGTATTTAATTTAAAATAAATCCCACTATTGAGAAAACGAGTTTTAAAAGTTAAAAGACTGCTAATGTTTGAAATATTCTTACCTAAAATTCAATGTAAAATTAATGATATTGATATATATTATATTAAATGGTAAAAATATATTCTATTTAGACTTTAAACTTCTTAACTATTATAATTTAACAATATAAATTTTCTCAATGAAAAAAAGTAATTAAAATTTAGTGTATTTTTACTATTCATCAAAATATAAAAGTTATTATAATAATATCAAAATTTAATCAAATGTAAATTTTAATATCCTTATTAAAAAGTGGTAGTTAAATTTGTCCAATTAAACTTATAAACATGTCAAAAATATGATTTAATATCGGTGCACCATTAAAATACATAAAAACTATATGTTTTGAAAAATACTTCCTCTATATGAAAAATAGATTTTGTTCTCATACCATGTTCTAGAAAATTTGTAAGATGAATTTTAATGTTATAAAATTAAAAATTTTGTTAATACTATTCATAATGGCTAGTTCATAACAATATTATAAAAAAATATCGTTTTTATTAAAACTTGGTATTGTGTATAACACATGCTATTGAGGAAGGTATCTCTTGCGTGCAACACAAGACAGTAATAGTGTTTCATATAATACAAGCTAATATGATGTTGCTTATAGATCCATATAATCTTGGTGTAGCATACAACACAAGACATCAATGAAATTAAAAATATTATTTCTCATAAAATCTAAGGGTGTTACATTTTTATAAGTTAAATGCAATATTTATGGATTCATTGCTAAAATTTGTACCAGAATATCAAAACCTATTTCTATATTTAATGTATATATTCATGTTAATAACACTATTCTTAGTCACGAGTCGAACTAAAAACAAATAAAATAATCAAAAAACACCCCTCCACTCAATTATAAATGCAACCCCTCATCACCTCATTTCCACAAAACAAAATAGACATGAATCTTGTCCAAATTTTTCCTATCCTCTGACTATATCTATCTTCTACATACCAGATCCTTTGTTCTAAAAAAAATACCAATCCCAATACTTCTAAGGTGTTTCTTGAGATTAAGAATTCAAGATGTGGAATCTATTTCTTTATATTTTAATTTATTTGCAATACATTTTCATTAATTTTAATTTATTTATCTATCCTCATATCACATTATACAATTGAAATTATAACTATATTATATTTTATATAATATAATTTTATTTTGTTAATGGATAAAAACATCATCAATTATCTTCCCCATCCCTTTTGTTCTAACAATGAAAGCATCATTTGAGATGTGTTGATTTATTTCATTGAAGCACGATGAGTTTTCAATTTCCATTACAGAATTAATTGATTCCCATAATTTTTTAATGGTTAACATAGATTATAATACACTTATAATATCTTATTTAATGTTTTCAAGACATGATATATTAATAATATCAATTAATAAAATGTAACTAGATAATGACAATAACAAAATGTCATAATATTCTAAACGGTTATCATTAACATTTTATGTTTTGAATCATCCTAACATATTGAAAACAAATTTATATAATAGAATTTAATATCTAGTATATTCATTAATGGAATATAAAATCAATTCTGGACAACAACTATCATTTTACATGATCTTTCATACATGAATACAAGTGAACCAATCATGAATAACTAGGAATCATACACTCTCAAACGATGAAATTGAATATAATAAATCATGAAAAAGGATATAAATAAACTTAATAAAATTATTCTAAATTAATTAAATTTATAATTTTTTTTAATTATCTGGATACTTGTTCCAAATTTATTATCAAGGACATTTTGATCAAGTTCAGAATATTTTTAGACATAAAGAATTTGATTTTCTCGAAACTCCATGTTTTTCAAAGGGATAATCTTCATACCTCTCTTTAACACAATTTATTTGTTAATTATACTTATGTACAAAACCAATGTTATATTTATTTTTCCATGTGTATATAACGTTTCCAAATTCTTCTTTCATAAATGGTGAAATACATGTTTAAAAATGTTCCCTTCCTAATTCCTCTGATAAGAATGCTCGATTAAAGGGAACATCCCAATTTCATACACATTTTCAAGTACAATTATTAATATATTTAAATCCCCCATTATTCTCCTCAAATAAATGATTTTATCGAGAAACAATGTCTTGGTTTATTTATGGTTTTAAATAAAATATTATGACTTTTTTGATTTAAATGACCTATAATATTTTCCTTAAACCAAAAAACAATGTTTCACTTATAATGATTCCTAAACAATATATACATTATTTATATTATGTATTATACAAATTATCATGATATATAACTATTTTATAGTCTGAATTATCACATCTTATTTAAATCCATTCATTCTTTGACACCATTATGATATTACTATTTTTTATGCCTTATGACATGATTACGATGCCAAATTATTTTCTCGGGTAATCCTTGGGTTTATGTTTTATTATTCATGTGGTATAAAAATGCATGAAAATTTATGATGGGTGTTCCCAAATAGACCTCCAATACGTTGGATAATTTTTAGTCTCATGAGATGTCATGTGAAATGGTCTTGGTGGCTTGCCATGAGTCTTTCTCCCCCTTGTGTAAAAATCATAGTGGTTAGACTTGAATAATTATCCTTAATGGGAAATGGTAATGTAAGTTATCCTTGAATCCTAATAACACCATGTTTTACTTTTTTCACAATTATATGATTACAAAATTTCATGATCCCAGGTTCTCTATGTTATGTTTCTATATGTTAATTCATGTTCCATGTCTTTCTATGTCATCAAGTTATTCTCAATAACACATGTTATTTGATTTATTCATATTATTATTTTTATATTGGGTTTTTAGATCATTTAATTCCGAGGTTATCTTATGAATTTGTAAAGGCTCAAAGGAATTTAGGACCTCATTATTAATGTTATATATAATACTTTTTCATTTATTTCCATGTTTTTTGTTTTATGTAACAATTCCACCAATTAAATTATAATTTAAAATTCATGGATTATAATTGATGAGTATTTACTCTTAAAATAATGTAAAAATATGTCTAAATGACTAGGGATACTATAATATCCACTTATAATAAAAAATGTTTTGTTACCAGGCCCCTACACAGTTACCTCATCACTCAATGAGTCGACCCCTCAACATTATTAGAGAAACCATTCTAGCTACTAGAAAGATGAAATCATGAAATAAAACAACACATAACACATTCAATGACTATATATATATATTAGACTCAAATAAGGAAATGTAATCCATAACCCATTACTATATGATGCATGTATTGATACATTTTCTGAAATATTACCCTATATGAACATAGTCACCAAGAAGGGTATCAGGATCTAGGTGAATGGATATGTTGGACACAACACCAGCATGATATACCCTATCCTAAGAAAAAATATCAAATCATTTTATCACTATTTCTATTGTACCCATTATAAAACGTTCATATTGACAAAAGAAACACTGGACACTGATCATGAACCTAAGTAATGTATTAAAACTCTTGTACGCATATTCATATATATCATACTTTGATTAGTTGACCCAACATGTACCTAGATAAAACTACCTCAATCACGCCTCCAAAAGGCTAGGGGATGGTGACTTGTGGAAAGAATGCATATCACACACATGTGAGGCATTATTAAAAAGAACATGTATGCACACACACATGTTTAATTCCATACAATGCTTAAATTTAAAATAATTTAAAATAGTGAATTTTTTACTTCTATAATAACATAATCATAGTACTACATAGTTTACATAAATTTAAGAAAAAGGGTCCAAATACAAGCCCACCAAAACAGTAAATATAGTACAAACTTCTAAAAATGAGGGGATATTTTTCAATTGAAACACCAGTATACAACTTTGTTTATATAGCCCAAAAAAGTTCCACCTATTCCTGGTCCACCAAGAACACCATGAAGAGATCCATTATATTAATCATAATGAAACATGTTATCACATCCCATTATAGGGTGGGTATTACAATACCCATTATTACACATGTAATGTTATGTGCCCTCCCGGTCTATTACCTTGTCAGTTTTTTGTTGTTTGAGATGTTCAAAAGAGGTTCTGGGTTTTTTTAGGAGTTGGGTATGAAAAAAAGATGATGTATGGGTTATACATTGTCTATGTAGATTACGAGATGTTAATTTTGGATTCATGATATGTCATGGGTGGTTCATGGTGTTTTATTTTTCAGGTTTTGAAAAAAATTGAAAGGCAATGGGTTTTTTGTAGAAATTTTCCACTTTAAGTAACACAGTATGGGAGGCTATTACACAGAATGTAATACCCCACTACTGTAATGTTTTATGCATTCTTCACCCAGTCAGGTTGTCAAACCATATGGATGTATTGAACCTCCCTCAACCGTACGTGACCGAATGACTCCTCTTTGGAGTTTTTTGGATTTCTTCACCGAGGATCTATTTCTATCTTTTAAAATTCAATATATAGCTATTTTCATTGATTTATGGTGCATTATATCAATGTTTTTATAGTTTCTTCTGGGTTTATATTCTTCTTCCTTATATTACTCATATCATGTAATTTAAAATATTCTCATCTAGTTATGATGAGTTTATCCTATGTTATTGATGGTGTGGTGGTTCTGCAACATCCTTGGGTGGATATAGATCTTGTGGGAGAGGTAATCTGAGATTCTTTATTTGATCCATTCTAGTGTGATGAACATTGACACCCTTTCAATAGAAGATTTTCTTCGTTTTTCTTCAAATGTACATCAAGAGGGTGGGATTTAATCTTGTTTACCTATAAATTTTGTCAGTTCCAAACTATCAACATTTAGAATTGGCTAAATGAAATTAAAAGATATTGAGGGGTTTTTTTTCTATTCCACTACAACCTTGTGTTTATTTTGATATTCTGATTTTAACGGGATAACTACATATTGAAACTTTTTTCCATTGGGGGCCCTTGTTTTCCCAATAAATATATTGTTTAATTCATTTTGTTCATCATTGGTTGGACATTTATATGTAAAAAATAGCTAATTTTTTATATTCACAAAATGAATAGATTCTCTAGGATCTTACTGTTTCTGTGATTGTCGTTGAATTAATGACTGGAATTATATAACGTATGCCTTATTAAATATTTATTTGTTGTTTTACATTGTATGCTTCATGATGTAATGAGTGTGTGTGGGTCTGATCTGGGTTGTGTTGTAGTATGGTTGTTTTCACTATTGTGTTTTATTGGATGGCTTTTCTGGTATATCGAAATCATGGGCTGAGAGATTGATATATTCTGAAATGGGTGGGAAGGGTTGTGCAATGGGGATGAGAAACTTGTTTTTTTGTAATGCCTAATCGGTTGGGGTTGTGTTTTGGGTTTTGTTCAATTGGTACATGACTTGAGGGTGATGTGTTAGCAGAAGTAAAGTAGTTATTGGTATGGGTAATTCTACCAGAGTTTTTCTTTGAGTAACATGTAGAAAGCTTCTCCCAATATCAAGTGATTAGTATATTATATTTCATTAATGTATATAAAATGTAGATAAAATGTGGATTCCCTTAAGTTTATTGGGGTTGTCCACCTTTTTAAAACATTGTTGCCTATTTTGTATTGTTCTTATTAGTTTCTATGGTAGTGTTTGAATGAATAAATTACTTGTTTAATAATGAATGAAATTGGATAAATAAATTTGTTGGGAATGTGAATCGGGTTATGTGGAATGTTGTATGGTGTTGCGCATTTATAGGTGGCATCAAATGTGGTATTTTGTGATATTTTCTCATTTTGGGAACCCATTGGTTTGTATTGAGTGTTTGGTATCATATTTGTACATATGTGTATTTTCCTTGTGATTTCAATACGCACCCACTTAATTTGAATCTGTGTTTTGAACACTCCCATCTCTATGGGGGAGCTTGAGTTTCTCGAAACATCCTAGTGGGAGGATGGATGGCGGGAATCAAACATTTCATTGATCCCTCTTCTATATAGTGATTGCCCAAGATTATTTGGGCATTATGTGGTTTGTGAGGCCAAGCTCTGTATGGGTGAGTTGTTCTTTCTGAGGTTTCTTCGGGATGAGATGATGTGTGATTTCCTAGGTGACATTATAATGGGATGTGTTGTGATTTCCCATGTTCCTTTAGGATGATATGTGACGTGGTTTACATACTAAGTATTTGTGAATGGGATGTAAAGAGGTTTGTGGCCCATGTGTCTTTGGGTGGGATGTAATGTGGTTTGTGAGTCCCAGGTGTATGAGGCTGGGTTATGATGGGGAGGATTCAGAAGAGTTGGGAGTGCTAGGATGCTTGACATTAAGGTGTGAGTGACTAAAAAGTTAAAATGTAGTGTGGGGTACCTTATCACTGATGTGTGTTATATTATATTAATTGAATTCCATTATTTAGTTATCTTTCCTTTGTGAGGTTATGATGGTCATCATACATTCTAGGTGTTGTTTGGTTCTTCTATTTTATTGAGTATACTCGTATGATCACCCTACATATATAAAACTACTTTCAGTATTCCATTTGGATTTCAAGGACCATGATGGACCCTACTAGCTCAGATCATGATAGTGCATGTATCTCTTCTTAACTCTAACATTGGTATTTTACATTGGTGACTTAGGATTTTTATGATTTATACTTCTATACATGCATGGGGGATGGTTTTTTTGGCTTCCTTCATATTTATATATAACTGTTGGAGTTGTTTTCATGGTTAAAAATATTATCTCCATATCTTGTTTCCTATAAAAGGGTAATCCCTCCCCTATTGTGGAATTTTTATACCATTGGTTCTAGTCTCCAACCCAGGGCCTACTGAAGGTGATTCAAGGGTCCTTAGATCCCTTTATTTATTGGTAGCATATGGGGGAATCTTTGGAGGGAGGGGGTCATAATATAATGGTATCATATGCTTATGATTTGGAGATAGGATGAAATTTGGGGTTAGGATCAATGAGGATTTAATTGGTTGGTAGATAAATAGTGTTAGGGGATCTTGGTGCATGACATAGGCCACAAAAGACTGGCTATGAAATATGATTTTAGGGCCCACTGTGATCTGATGCAAGGAATCTGATCCTATAGAACATCCATGTGAGGCCACACCATTTGCAGGCTAGAGACTCTAGGAAAGGTACTTGAATCATAATGAATTTTGTTCTTGATTAAAGTAAGATTTTTTGGGAATGTTTAAGTAAATAAAATATTATATAAATGAGTTAAAATGAATCATAAATAAAAAATTCCAAACTAATCAGACTAAGGAGATCTATGTTTACCTTTCCTCTATGGCTCATAGTCATCTTCCTTGTGTGTCTTGGGAAGTTGAGGCTCAACAGGATGAACCAGTTGATCAACAGAGTATTAATCTTGTTTAGTAGGATAACTATTGGTAGAGGATGTTTTGTTATTTCTAGTGACAACTTTTGGAAATTTATAAGAAATGTGTTTCAAAAATATAGATGGAAAGATAGTTCTAGGAGCATGATTTCACCATTAGTTTGATACGAGCATCAATAGGGTTATAGGATCCTCTAGTAGTCAGTCTGCTATGAGGAGCTGGTATTTTGTGGTGGATGCTGTATCTGTGGGAGATGAAGGTTGGAGATGTTTTTTTGGTTGAATCTAAGAAGGTCTTCCTACCAATGTTCATTTCATCCACCACGAGGATTGAGAAAACGAAAAAGATACTCTCCCTTTAGCAGGGGAGTATGTCATCGAGAGAGATTAGGATAATGATCAAAGACTTTATTTTTTTTATCTTGATCTCTTTCTAGATGAAGAGTCTCACGAGAGATAACTTATGGAGGATCTCCTGCCTTCTATATAGTATGCAGTTACACCGTTTAGGTTTCAAATGTAAGCGGTGGTTTAGAAGAATGAATGGTTGATCAAGAAGATGAACTATTGAGGAGGTCTACGGTGAGAGGGGATATGGTAGTGTTCTTTGAGAGGTAGGGTTACTAGAATTAGGGCTCTGATGATTGGAAAGTTGAAGATTTTATAGAAGGCAGTTGACCTCAATAGATTCCATTCTGACTGTCTAGTTCAAGTGGTTCTTGTGCTCTTCCTGTGGGACTGGGGTATAGGTGTTTCTTCTATGGACTTTCTGGAAATCATTAAAACAAGATTCCAGTAGATGTTCACGCTCGATATGGTGGAGGTGGACAGGTCTAGTGTAACCTTTAGTGTTAGATTATGGTGATACCATTCCATTAGAGAGGCAAAGTAGTCGGGCATGGTTTCTTACATGCAGAAAAGGCAGTAGATCCAGCAGGGCTAGAAGTTGTCAGAGGTACAATTAGTTTTTAAAAAAATTGTTCTTGTGTTTATGGATTCAAAAGATTCATACTCTTTTGTTTTAACCATTCTATTCCATTCTCTATTAATATGTATAGTGATGCTTTGTTTTCCCTTGGTATTGATTACTCTACTCGGAGGCTAGACTAGCTTGTTTGATGTGTGTCAGAAATGTAGACTAAAAATGGGACCACATCAGTCCCATGGAGATCTCATCTTTCAATATATGAATCTATATGATACAATCCACTATATTAAGTAGTTTAATTCCATACATGTCATTATCGACTACTTCGGGTGGAAAGTCATGTTTTGGAATGGTGATTTCAAGTGTGTCATTTTTATTGGAGTGCATTGTTTTTATCTCAGATGTCAGAGTGTGCTGACTATTCATTCAATAATAGATACCATGTCGGTGGAATTTGTATATTATAATATGGTATAGGTTCCATTGATGATTGGGTAGATCTATATGTTTTCTCTATGGATTTTTTGGGGCTACCCCTAGATGTGATGTTGATTATGGGATAGATTTTGAACCAGGTGTTTCTCTAATTTTTATGGATACTTATTTTATGAAACCTTTTAAGCTATGGGAGCTAGTATTCAAATATATGGTCTAATGAAAAAGGCTTTTATCGATCCTATTGTGCTGATGTCGGGATCTCAATTTTAGTTCACAAAGAAGGTGTATGGTATTCTAAGGCTATGTAGAGACTATTAGAGGTTGAATCATGATTTTATCAAGAACCATTACCCTATTCTAGGGATATATTAATTTTTTTACCAGCTAAGAGGGGTAGGTTGGTTTTATAAGAATTATCTATGGTCTGGATATCACCCGTTGAGGGTGAAGGAGGTAGATATCCCAAATTTTTCTTTCTAATGTAGGTATGGCTAGTTGGAGTTGTTGGTTGTGTTGTTCGGGGATCCAAAATAACTAAATGTGTTCGTGGGACTCGTGAACATATTTTTTCTTGAGTTCCTAGACTGATTCCTCATTCGGATCATTGAAAACATTATGGACTACATGAAGTTAGATGAGGGACATGTCAACCATCTCAGAACTATCTTGAATATTTTTTGATGCCTCCATATCTAAGGAAAGATATCTAAGTGTGTGTTCTGGATGTGGGAATTGTGTTTTCATTGGAATTAGGGGTCTTAAAAGGGCATAGAAATATACCAAGTGAAGTTTTATGTTGTTTTTTATGGGAATCACCCAAGAAGGTGGTAACATTTCATTGTATTCTTGGTCTTACATGCCACAACTAGAGGTGTATACTTGACTTATATCGAGTTGCATTCCTATTGATAGATTTGACCTAGACGGACCAATATTTTCATTATTGTGAGTATTGAAAGGTAGAATTTAGTTTTCTAAATAGGATGTTGGTTTGGGATACACTTCTCTTTCTTTAAATGGAATAATTAATGTTGGTGGTGTTCTCTGACACACCCATTTTGAGTTCAGGATGCATAATGATGTTGTAGAGAGAAATGATCTCTTGTGGGTAGAGAATGCTATTTCCCAATGAACATAACTATGCCACCAATGATCTTGAGTTAGAATCATTTAGGTTTTTTCTATTGTTTTGGAGTAATTAAATCAAATGAGAGATATTTGTTCTTCATCCCATGTTAGTACATAGCGTGAAAGAGAAAGTTCATCTTGTTTGTGAGAAGATGAAAGTATCACATAATTGAAAAAAGTCTTATTCCAATCATAATAGAAGGCCCTTGGAGTTATAGATTCAAGAAAACCAATTGTTGAAGTTTTCTCGTGACTTGGGTAGCATAGAATTGTCATGTGTATTAAGCTTTCTAAGAGGTTTATTGAAAAATTTGAGATATTGGGATGATTTGGGGAGGAGGTTTACTAGTGGGCATTTCCACCATTGTTGGAGAGAATCCATGAAGTCTTTAATGTCTCTCAAATCCATCAGTTTCTATAATAATACTCCAACATTCCTGATTAAGGAGATGTGGATATATAGGATGATGCGACATTCATGGAGAAGCATGGGGAAATAAATGGTTATTAAGAGAAGTCACTGCGTGGGTGGACCATTCTATTGGTCTGTGTATTATGGATGTATGGTCTCCAAGAGGACAGTACCTGGAAGCAAAAGACAAAGATATGTGACCTGTATGTGGAGTGTCTTTTATTCTTTTTAGGCATTGTTTTGTTTGAAATGTAATATATGAAACTTATTTTGTACGAGGATCTATTTTTCCTTGGTTTGGGGTGTGTTTGTTATGCTATGTGGTAAATTCCTGACATAGAAGGAGTGGTTAAAAATATTCATAATGGAGACTGATTAACTGTGATTCCATTAAACTCATGTAGGCCAAAACAAACAAAAAAATACAAAAAATTAAAACTCATGTAGGTGAGTCAATTCATCCTGGAGTGGATAGTATCTTAACATGGAGGATGGAATTATATGATTCATGTGTTCAGGACAGTCCATTTCATGGGATGTTTTGGTTGCTGGTCTGGGTTGTGTACAGGGTGACACGGTTGCATGGTTGTTTTGTGTAGTGTAGTTATGCTCAACTAGGGGGGCGTGATTTTATGGTTGTAGTTCTTGAGGAGTGTAATGAATCTCGATAGGTTTATCAAACGGTATTTTATTAGATTCCTTTTTCCATTGGGGTTTGGTGTTCAATTTTCAATAATGAGAATTGTTAGAGAGGAATCTGAGGTAACATCTTATGTCTTCTGGGACCATTACATTTCTGTTTTTTGGTTGTTGGAGATTTTCATAGGAGGTTTCAAGAGTTTTTTCAGATTTTTTGGTGCATTAAACCTATTATAGTGGTTAAATTTCATGTTAGCAAATTACACGGTGTGAATATCTGTTTCAAAGATTGCCATAGGTTGTTTCTGACATGTAATGTTTTGGTTTTTTAAGAATAGAATAAATCGGAAGGCAATGGAATTCTCAATTGATGTTGATACTAGGGAATTAAATAGCATGAACTGGTATTTCAAATTGCATAATACCCCCCTACAATAATGTTTTATGTGTTTTTATAGCTGTTCAGGTTTTCAAACCCTATCGATGCAGTGACTCCGCCAACCCTTAGTGACTCGGTGACCACTATTCAGTGTTCCAAGGATGCCATCCACAATGATTTATTCTCATCTTCTCTAGTTCAAACTGTACAGATCCATCTCCGATCTAAGGATTTTTCTTTTTATATTTCTATAGTTTTGTTCTGTTTTGGTCTCCTTGTTCCTCCCATTATTCCTATCATTTAATAGAGAATATTGTCATGTGGTTCTAATGGGGATTCCTTTTGTTTTTTGTCAATGATCTGGTGTCGTGACACTCTTAGGTGGATTGACATCTTGTGGGAGAGGCAATAAAATGTCAGTTATGTGGTCGGTTCTCATTTGAAGAACATTGATGCACATTCAAGGTAGGATTTCCTTTATTTCTATTTAAATTTACATCATGCTGGAAGAGTTCACTCTTATGTAGCAGTAGATTTTTGTTGTTATAAATTAACAAAATATCATAATTTTAAAATTGAAATTGAAATTGGATGAGGGGTTTGTTTCATATTCCATTAAATATTTTTTTATTCTGATATTCTGAATTGTATGGGATAACTAACCATTGAAAATTTTGGAGGTTGGGGGCCCTTGTTTGTGAATTAAATAAATTATGTAATGAACGTCGTTCATCAATTGTTGGAAATTTATATTTACCAATAGGTTAATCACAAATATTTGGAATATGAATGGATTCCCTATGATCTTACAGTTTCTATTATAACCCTGAAATTCATGAGTGGAATTAAATACTGGATGCCTTTTTCAAATCTAGACTTTTCTGTTTCCTTGGTATGTGTGGTGATGTGATGTGTGTGTGTGGGTATGCTCTATGTTCTGTTGTAGTATGTTTTTGTGCATGAATTCATGTTATTGGATGGATTGGGTGATGAAATGGAATCTCAAGTTGAGATATTGATTGTTTATGGAATGGAATAGACACGTTGTGTAGTAGGGCATTAAAAATGGTTGTGATGTAATGTGTTATCAGTTGGGTTTCTAAGTTGGGGGTTGGTTATGTTGGTATGTGACTTGAGTGGTATGTTTTTAGAGAAGCAAAATTGTGATTGGAATGTGTAATTTTCCCATATTTTCTCCATGAGTAACCGGAATAAAGATTCACCCCATATATAGGAATCGATATATGATATATCACGAATGTTTGTTAAATATAGTGTAAATTTGACGTCTCTTTAGTTTGTTAGGGCTCTTAATATTATAAGAACAATGTTTACTATTGTGTTTGATGATTATTAGACTCTTGGTTAGTTTTGGAACAGAAAATGACGTGTTTAATAATTAATGAAATTGTTTAAATAAATTGGTTGGGAGTGTGAATCAGGTTTTATGCCTTATTGGATATTATTTCGCAATTGGAGGTAGTAGAAAAGGATATAGTTTGTGAGATGGTTTCAATTTGGGAAACAAAAGGTTGGGATTGTGTTTTTGGAATCATATATGTATATACTTGTATTTTCCTTGTGATTTCTAAACGCACTCCTCCCGATTTGAGCACTATGTGCTAAACACCCCCATCATCATGGAGGAGGGTGTATTT
Organism: Viscum album; assembly: GCA_963277665.1. NCBI lineage: Eukaryota > Viridiplantae > Streptophyta > Magnoliopsida > Santalales > Viscaceae > Viscum > Viscum album. The sequence continues at coordinate 825,057,378 of OY728166.1, forward strand.
CACAACCGTCCCAGTGGGAGGATGAATGTCTATTCACATGATCTCCATAGATCCCTATTCCAAGAAGTTATATCCAAAGATTCCATGAGTAGGTTGTTGTTTTTGAGGCCTAGATGTGTGTGGGTGCGTTGTGACTTCCATGGTGTCTTCGGGATGAGATGTGTTGTGATTTTCCATGTGTCTTTCGGATGAGACGTATTGTGATTTCCAAGGTGGCATTGGGATGAAATGTGATGTGGATTGTGGACCAGGTGTTTGTGGGCGGGGTGTGATGTATTTGCAGCCCAGGTGTCTGTGGGAAGCATGTGTGGTGGTTTATAATCCCCAATTGTGGGAGGGTGGGTTGTGATTTGGTGGATTTGGAAGAGGTTGGAGAACCAGGATGTGTTCTATTAGGGTTTGAATTAATAATTAGTGGGAAATTGGTGCATGTACCCCTATCATAATTATCAATATATTACATAACTTGTATTTCATAATTATTTTAGTGTGTCTTGTTGATGTATAGATTGTTATTATACCTAATTGGTGTGGTTTGGTTATAGTATTTTATAAGAGGAGAATTTTCATTCTTCATTCACATGTACATGAGAGACATGGGATCTTCTACTGAGTATACTTATATTCTCAAAATTCTTATATAAAAAATAAACAATGGTTTCAAGGATGGTATCATGGACAATTATGGACCCTACTAGCATGGATCATGATAGTTTATGGGTTACTTCTTATCTTAACATTTGGTATTTTTGTTTGGAATCTTTTTTATTTGTATTGATTCAAATTCTATGCATGCATGTGGGATGTCATTTTATTGACTTCCTTCATATTTATATATATGTATTGAAGTTATTTTTGGGATGACCCATCTTATATCAGGATAGCCATTTTTTTAAATGTGTAACACCTCCCATTTTTGTGATTTTTTTATTCCCATGACACTTGTCTCCAACCCGAGGCCTAATGGAAGTGGCAATAAGGGGTCATTATCTCTCATTCAACATTTCCATCCTAGTTAAGGAATATTTGGAAGGACAGGATCATAAAAATACCCTGATACAACCAAAAACAAATGAATTAGAGCTACTTACTCATTCTAGGGAATGTCAATCATAATTTGAAATGTAAAAAATAAACATACTGATATACTCATAATGGACTCTGGGAATCAAAAATTTCAACCAATTGTAGTTGTATTTATAATGTGAGGTTTAACAATAATTATTATATAGGAGAAACTAATCCCTGAGCTATACTGATAATAGTGACACTCATCATAGTTTCCATTCTAGTTATGTATATCCAAAAGGAATATCATATTATAACTATGAGGGGTTATCCCTGATAAACAATCTATCAGACTAATCCCACAACATAAAGTTAAAATATTGTTAAAAAGATAGGGGTTTAATTCCTAGGGATGACTATGTGAACAACTGAACAAAATAGAACATTCAACATGACATTGTATGAGGTCCTACGCAAATATTAGTCATAAGAATTTTAACAACCCCTTCTATGGAAACATGATGGAAATAAAGATCACTATAGTCCTCTTAGATGGATAAATGCACTAGGATTATGATTCAATAGTTGAAGAAATATGAGAAAAATTATTCTAGAATAAGGTAACTCTACCTCACTACATAGATCATTTGAAGATATAGAGGGGTAAATCTCTATGAAAATAATGGGATAATACATTGAACCCTCATTGGAATAAAACAATAGAAACATTCAACTTATACTAGCCTATGGATTCACATAGAAGCTCTTAATAATTCTGAGCTATGAAAAAATTGGAATCCAACCAATCCTCATGAGAGTACGCAACATGTCCCTATGGGTACACATAATGTATCATGAATCCTGAAAATTCTTGTCTATTACATGAAAACATCCGGAACTTTTCTATAGTATACGGCATGTCCCTTGAGGTACACAGTGTGTGGAAGCCTCTCTGGAATTTAGCATTCCCCCATACCAATTTCCATATACACTGGACCAAGTATGTATACTTGGATATGTCCAAGTACACGACTCTACTTATATACTATTTCCTTTTCAAGTACTTCACATGTACATAACTTGTGGTTTTATATAGACACAAGGTCATGTTCTCCTTGTACAGGTTGATACTTCAACCTTTTGTTACATAACATGTGCCATGTAAAACATGACATGTTACACTATATGGACTCCTAGTAACATACCCATTTTACACACTCAGATATGTTGGCTAAGAGTGACACAAAATTTGAAAACTATTATAAAACATTTCATCCGTGTCTCAATGATGACAACATTGTGACACATAGAAGGGACAACCAAATATGTGTTCATAGAACCACACTTCATGTAGTTGGGTTTTCATTGAACACATTTAATAAACATATGCCATCTTAGATTAGGAATATATAACCAATGATTCTTCTTGGAATAATTCTTCTTATCATATACTTGATGTTAACCAAAACATATCACCAATGATTCATCGATTTTGGTCATTCTGTACATAAGGACTGCTCATAAAACCACCATTTTTGTCCTTTGTTTGTAGGGTATCTAAATACTATGAACCAAATATTCTAATCCATGCATGAATCATATTTATCACCATGAGATTAGTGATTTATGTCAGATATCCACCCTAGACTTAGATCATCACTCCATTCCTGCAAATATCGACTACAAAATGATCATTCACCAGGTATTCATTGATAGGTTGGAAAAAATAATTTTTCAATGACAATACCTCATACAACAGGTAGAAAATACCACAAAAAATAAAAGTTAGAAATAAACATGGTCATTTGTTCATTTTTTCCTCAATTTATTATTATAGGGAATATAAAAAAATAGATATGGAAATAAATGAGAAAAAAATATTAACTATCCTGAAATCACACAGTTAAACACTTACCCATAGAATGATTTATTCACAAATCAATCAATTAGACAATTGATTCACATTTTTGGTTGTGAAGAAAATAGGGATAAATAAAAATTTTGGGAAACCTTAATCAATATGGATTGATCATTGGTAACTACTAAACCCTCGTTTCTTTTGTTGGAAAGATCCTAAAGTTTCATTAGTGCACAATCATCAATTTGATCTGATCAGCTACCATCTCCCAAGAATGTTATCATATAACAGTCATCTAGACCTCGATGAATAAGTGACCAAAACATATCTACCCTTATAATCAGGTTTTTATTAGGATTTACGTTTTTTTCATCAATAGAATTAAATATATTAATTTTATTTATATATCTTATTTATTTATATATGACTTCAAGTTTACCAAATTACTCTCACCGAAATTGATTATGTTTCACATTTTGTAAAACCCACATTCAGATCACAATGGTGGCCTCAAATTTGTGACTTGACCGAAAAATTAACATTTATTTCCCTTTTTCAGTAAAAATATATGTTATTGATTTAAATTTGTTTAATATATTTTAAAAATTAATTCCAGGCACACAGGGCCTTAGAATCTCATGTGATCTTTATGGCCATATTTGGAAATATTCATAGAAATATTAAAAATCCTTACACATAACGGACTAAAAAACTAAAAACTAAAGCGGTAAATAATTATGTTAAATGATAGAGGCCATTAATCACAAGTAATTTATTTATCAATTGAAATTTAAAGGCTCAAAACCATAATGTTGGGATGATTTAAAAGACAATCAGTGTCCTCAGATATGAATACAATAGGGATACACTATTGTTTTATGCATATTTTTCGAATGAAGATGATTTATTTTACTATCTATGAATATAATGAAATATTCGTACACAATACATTTCAAATTCATATTCAAAAATTCATCATTCGGTTATTCTTAGATTAATTTTCAATCCATCCCTTACTACAAGAAACAAATATCCAAAAATGAATTTTTTATTCTATAATCACTAAAATCTATAATTAACGGATCATAAGAACCATAAAATTGGGAAAAATCATTCAATCTATCCAAAATTATTTCCATAAACAATATCCTTAGTACATGTTATCCAGTATGAATATATTTCCATATTGTGAGGTAAACATTTATCTTTAAAACATTTTCCAATGTTCAACATAATCCATTTCATAAATAGATTACGTTGTGGACCTACCAAAAAAATAATATATATAACATTATAAGAAAGGTCATTGAATTTATTGAATGAACATTTCATTAATATCTCAGACAATATGAAGTAACTATTAAGTTTTACATACCAAACACATAAATACCATTATCAGGAATTATCTTAAAAAATGTTACTAAAATGAATTAACATAAAACCTTGTTGAAAAAATTGATACTTTATTATTACTTATATAAATTTTATTATAGGTTATCTTCCTTAAATACAAAAATCATATAAACTTCCTCATGCATAAACCACTTTCATGAAAAATCACTAATTTTTCCAATGATAGTTTGAACTATCCATTATACATTATACATATCTATAATCTATGTACACCAACACCATTATCAAAACATGTGGAAAATGTTTATGGTCAAATTTCACCCAATCTTTTATTTCCTATGATGATAAACAATCCTATAAATCCCATTTATTGGTACCATTCAACATTTACTTCTAAATACTCTGTGAAAAAAGTACTACAATAAAATATTTACATTTTTATAATTCTTATAAATAGTATATCATTGGTAAAATAATCAAATGAAATTATTTTTTAATAAAAAAAATAAGTACATTTATCATTCCTATTCAAAATTGGTAGTATCATAAACTTAAACAAAAATCATTGGATTATTTTTGGGTTAAATTTCAATGATATGTAGGAGATTGATTTCTGCATTACCCAATAACCTTATAGTAGAAATAGTGAACAATGGATTTTTTTCACTCCCTTTAAAAAATAGTCATGGTGACCTCCCTCTCAACAACATTATAAAACTATAACCCCCTTTAAAAATGTTCTATGGGTTTTTACTACAATTAACAGTTATAGGAAATCCATTCTTTCCTTTACTCCCATTATCCATTCTTTTTTTATGGAATACTCTTTTTCTCTTGATTCACGTCAAATTAATAATATATAGATGATTAATTATGTGACTTTTCAGTAAATGATACATTTTCCTCATATGAAGAGTTTGTTTGGGATACTAGTTCTCTTTGAAATATTTGCATAATATGATTTACGAGTAGATCATTCTTTCACATTGAATTATGTGAATTGATATATTTCCCACTCTTTCTATAAAAAATAATGTCTAACATATTAAATATACGTGATTAGATCATATAATTGTGGAACATGAAATATAATACCATAAATAGTGAAATAATTAACTTAAATTGAAATATTTATGGATATCTAATCTCAAAATAATAATCATGGTTTATTTGGGGTTATCTCAATTTTCAATATCCTTTGTAATGGGTTACAAAGAACATGTGAATTATTCTAATTATATACCTTGGGATTGTAAATATAGGTTCATTCTATGGCTTATTATTTTTTACAAGGTGATGATAAAAAAATACTAATTCAATCATTTTTGGATTTACTAACCCTGGTAACATTTGTTCGAAACAAATATACACTTATATTATCCATAATGGGATTTATTTCAATGAAAATTATATAATATCTATCATAACAAGACAATAGAATTTACCTATAAAATTATATTAAAATTGTATTATAGGGTTTTTTTTACTTAATCTATGTTTTTATAAATTTAGTTACAATGGAATAAACTAAACTTTCTCTAATACCAATTATAGTGACCCCAACCTCAAGCAATCTAGTGTCGGTACCTGGTTTATTACATTAGTATAAGATACAAGGAATCAAATCCTGAAGGATATAATAGCTTAGTAATATTGGTAGACTAGATAAATATAAGAATCCTGGATAACATTTGAATACAAAAATTAGAACCTATTTTTTTGAGAATATCATTATTTCATTAGGAATATCCTTGCATTTAAAATATAGTAGAGTTCATGGGTTCATGTGGAAGGAAATAAAATAAGAGTGATCTCAAATGATTTGTAAGATTTAAGTACAATATAATATACCATGAATCAAGAAGAATAATCATCTTCACAAGGTAAATAACTACCGGTACATTCCATTTGAATAATAGGATTACTCATAATTAATATTGCAAGGTAAATTACATAAAACATGTACCATTTAAAAAAAACATAAAAATGAAATTATTATAGAGATAATATCATTTTGAAAATATCATGGGTAATAAAAATAGAACTCATGATGAAGGAGATACATATTTATTGGACATCATGTCTTAGGAACATGATACAACTACCATCATGACATTTTACAAGATGGTATAAACTACTAGTAAAAACCCATTTAATTAAATTTACAATATTTTTCTCTATAGAATAGTGATGCATTAAGGGGTTACAAAATACCAGCCCCCACCCATTACTGCAGGCCCAAATAATTCCTCAAATATCAAATAATCAATTTAAATCATGGATCAATATACCTTAACATTGTAAATCAATATTGATATATTGATAAAAATTTGTCATTATTTCCTCATTCAAAAAAATAACATTAAATGTAAAACACCATATGTAGGAATGAGATTTAGTTAAGTAAATAAAAATATTACTGAAATATAATTTGGATTTTAAAGTTAATAATAACTTCTAGTTATCAAAATAAAGTTAATATCTCAAGGGGATGTTAATGAATAAAAAATGGTATGAAGAATTGAATGTCAAAACTACCCTAGTTCGAAATAATCATAATACATCAAATGGAAGGGCAAGGATGGTATATAAATATTCCGATTATAATGTGAATAAATGGTTATTGATATTGATGAATTGAAATAACATTAAATGATTTTAAGAAAATTATTGAGGAAGATATCCTTTTCATTTTGAAAAATATTTTCATTTAATATAACTTTTCAAAAAATCTTCTCTATGAATATTCTATTTAAAATACAATGGTAGATTCAATGAAATGATGGTAATGATAAAAGGTAATTATATAAATGATGTAAAATTAAAAAATAACATTCTTTTAACAACGTATAAATATTATGAAAATTATTTTTAAAAAAATTATAGAAAAATTCTTTTCACATTTTTGGAAATATAAAAATTGGAATTGTTTTTTAAATTGATATATGATTAATTTGAAAATAATTTACAATGAGTAAAAATAAGAGAAATTATTTTAATAATTCTTTTTGAAAATATTTACATTTTTTAGGTTTTTTTAAAAAACATTTTTTTGGATGAAAATAAAGTTCTCTCTGAAGTGAGAAATGATATATGATCTTCATAAAAACATTTTGTTAATTGATGTTTTGTACAAAAGTGTGAAAAAAGGTATTAGAAGACGAAAATATCCAAAATGACCATTATATAATAAAAATGTATCGATTTTTTTAAAAAAATAAATAATTTTCTTCAACTAAAATACAATAATAAATAATCTGGATTAGAATGAGATTGGGAAATAAACACTTAAAAATATCATAACATTGACGTAAGAATTAATTATTGGATTTATTATTTGTTTGAAATATAAATACACATATTTTTTTGAAATAAATCATTTTTAACTAAAAATTAATTATACAAAAATGTTATAATTAAAATATAAATGAACTATATGTATTAACCAAATACCAGAAATTGAGTTGATAAATCCCAAACCTTGTGCTTCAAACTGATTGAACATTTTCTAAAATCTGGTGTAGTAGTTTTCAACATGTTATTAAATTAAACTAAACCAATATTAAATTTTAAAAAATGAAATATGAATCCTTTTTAACATATTATCACCTTTTCATTAATAATATTTCATTATTTTAGTTGTTTGGGTTGTTAATTTTCTTATTTTCACATGCATGTTTCGCAATGTATGATACTATTATTTCTCATATTATATAGTTATATCATATATATAATAATAATAATAGAATAATAATCATATTTTTACATCATATATAATTTTAAAAAGAAAAAATAATTTTTTTTTGATAAATGAAGTACGTTACGATCATTGAGAGGTTATGTTGTACTTATGAATGAGTAACATTGCCATTTTTCAATGATAATTATAGTAAAGCTATATATAATATTTTAACCTTAAAGAATAAGTATAATATCTAAAAAATAATATTATTTTATATATATATAATCCATGGGGTGTGATGTTGAAAATAAAGCCACATCAATTCATTATGTCGGTAGTCCTTACGTACACGAAGTAAATTCTCATCTTTTATTGACTAAAATGGTATGAAATTAAATGATATACATATATTAATTTAAAAATAAAATAGGATACAAAAATAATAATTATATCATGTAAATAATATATAATACTAAAATCTTTCCTTATAACCATTAATCTAAAGTGTTAGTGAAATAATACTCAGATCGCTTTATGAGGTATTAGTTCGACGTACACAGGAGCAACATTTTCATATCCACTATAAAAAAAGGTAAATATATATATATATATATATATGATATAATGACTCAATGAGTATAAATATGTTATAAATATCACATATATCTATATATATACTTTGGATTCATCATCACACCCAACCATGTGAGGCGGTGATGAAAAAACAAATGACATCGGTTTGTGAGATAATAGTCCCCTATATACATGCATGATGATTTTGTATCAAATTTGATGTGAGTGTATATGGATATATATTATAACATTATTATAAAAAAATCCTATTATATATAATATACTATGGTTAATATTTCAAAATTGTATAGTAATAATTTATGAATATGTGGAAATAAATTAAATAAAAATGCTCATTGAAAAAAGATACCTCATCTTCTGGTATCCTTAATTGGATTTCACAAAACCAATACTAGATTGTATTTCTACCAATAATAAGTATTATAGGATGAGGGTATGGATTTTGGGATGTGATTTGGGAAATTAATTTCCAAAAAATGGTTTTAAGGTGTGAAAAATGAGAATAGGGGTGGCATTTTAAAGTTGAGGTGAGTGGCACACTTGTAAATTATAAAAAGATTCAATCATACCCACGTTTTTATCATGTAAAAATCCTAAAAATGGGACATTATATATCGTAGAAGATATATAGTCAATATATATCCATAAAATTGGTTTCTAACAAATTAGTAGGTCATTTTTAACCATTATCTACTTAGTTTAATCCCTGGAAAATCGATTTTAAGTTTACCTGTAATAAATAATTTATATTGTTTCCATTATTAATTTTATTAATAAATTAATTATACATTATTATAATTATATATTTTATAATTATTAAAAATATATAATCCATATTTCCAAAATAAATTCCCAAAAGAGACAAAAAATAATTTAAACATAATCTCCCATAAGTAATGAAAATAAATGTTTTTAAAGAGAAAATGTTCATATGTTTAAAAAGTTTTTATATATCAATTAATAATATTAATAAATAAAATATTATAAATTCTATTTTTAATATATAATTGAAATTATTTATTTTAATAACATTTCAAAATATTGTTCAACATTATAAATTATGTAAATGAAAAGATAGTTTTCAATTAAAATACAGTATTTTCAATATTAATGGAAAAAAAATATTTCAGAAAAATAAAAAAATAACCCAATGTTAATTTTGATATTTTTATTTTAAAAATTTTATAGAATTTATGAAATAAACATTCTAAAAATAAGAATCAATGATTAATTTTTTTGTGTGCAATACCTGATCAAGAGGACTTTTTGAAAAAAAAAATTCCGAAAAACTTTTATTTTTCTTTTAAATGATAATTATTTAATTAATAATCAATAGATAGGTAATAAAAATTATTGAATTATTTTTTTATAATTTAGTAAAATTTCTTCATGAAATATATTCCAATGTCTTGGTGATAACTATAATATTAAATAGTAAAATTAATAGTATATTATTGTTCAGTAAAACATATATTTGCATCTAACACAATCTTTTGAGGAATCTCACTATTGTGTGTAACAAAATATGGAATAAATATTTCAGGTTATATAATATATTAAATACAATGTAATTATTTTAATATTTCTAGTTGTTACATTATATCATTCAAAATATATGTAATCAATACAGGGAAATAAGCCTTTAGAAAATGGTGATTTAGGTCCCTGATGTCGATAAAAACAAAAACTTTTATCTTTTAAATCGTAATGTAAATAATGATAGAAATAAAATTGTGATATTAAATTTATTGGTTGAATTTATTCTTGATTATTTTATCAAACATGGTTTCTAATGTAACGCCCCAAGCTTCCATGGTACGTCTCTCTTTGAATAATACAGTTGTGTGTGTTGTACGCAACTTCGAGTTCTAACACACCACAACAAATCAAACTAGCCGTTATGAAAACTAATACACAATTTTTGAAATTTTATAAATATTATCTTTAAAATGGACTTCATTTTTGGACTCATAATATTGAAATTATCTTAGGGTGAATTTTTGGTATTTTTTTGAAAACAATCAATTTTTTATGAATACTCAAAACCCCAGAGTTATATTTTAAAACCAAATATTTATTTAAATATTAATTTATTTTATTTAAATTTATATTAGTTAAAAATATATACATAATACCTATATATTTTCATTTTAATTCATTGGAGTCAATTAATAATAATTTTTGATATTTAATATTTTTTTTAACTTTTCACTGTCTTTTACCCACCTCCTATGAGAATTTGCAAATTCATATAAAAAATAATTTTACTACTTCTATGAGTGAGTTTCAAACATAATAGAGACATGGTTGATATCAGTAAGAAAAATTTGATTCAATAAGAAGAAAATAATTTTTTGTAAATAGTAACTTTTTAATTTTATTTACCACTATTTAAAGTAAATAGGGTAATTATAGGTTAAAATAATATCATAATTACCCTATCACATGTCCTAATTTTATTGGATATTATAAATCATCCCAAAAAACATAGGAATAAAATATGAACCACTTTGGTCCACTTGGATTAGATTAGGACACTTATTATTATTTTATTTACAAAAGAGTTAAAAGAGTTAAAATCAATGTTTAATGAATAAAACATTTTTAATATAGAGTTATACATAAGATAAATTCTACTATAAATATTAATTATAAATCTAAAAAAATTTCCTACACAATGGTTTATTATTTATATTTTTTAGTCATTAAATAATTTAATTTATTTATGACACAATGATGATGCAGTAATTAACTAATTAATAAAATATTAAAATAATTGATATTATAAATATCTAAATAAATTTAATTTTAGTATTTTTTGATTAAACTAATTTTATAGATTAATATGACATTTTAGGATTGGTTGGATAAATTTTATTTGAAGTAATAATGTTGTAATGAATTTAGAAAAAACAAAATACCAAATAGTGTCAAAATTGACAAAAAATAGTTTTTAAAACAAAAATTATATTATTAATTGATATTCTATTTCTAAAAATATAATGATCATACAAAGGACTTATATAATGATTTTTTTATCATTAATTAACCACTTGGGGTTCTCTTGGATGTATGTAGTATGTTTGTTAACCATGTGATAAAAAAATACAAAGAGGCATGGTAAATGTCAGGCTACTTATTTAAGAGTTAAATCTAAAATATAAAGTAATTATAGTGACCCAAACCTATCTTAAACCTATTGTTTGAGGGGTTTTATACCCATACCCACCTTATACTTTAATTAATCCATTTTGGAGACATTATAAACTAATAATGATTTTATTAAAAATAATATGTCAATCTTTTCCTAAGGTGCCCCTCACCCCTATTTTAAAAGGTAACTCCCCCTTATCTCTAATCCACACATTCAATGCCATTTGGCTCGGATAACACTTGAAAAAATACCCTCCCAATTTTCCTCCCTTCATCCAAGATTCCTTCCTTAGTCAGAAATCCAACCTATGGATCCCTTTTGATCAAATCAAAAGGACGAACCCGAAGAAGAGGTAAATATTTCATCACCTCTTTCAAGTTCCTTTCTTCTTCCACTTCCTTTTTCTTTGTTGTTTCCATTATAAAATAATAAACCCAGAATATTATATATAAAATGATGTTATTATAAATATTTTACTACCAAATTAATTATTCTATCCATCCTTTGAATGACATGTCACTATAGGTGCGTACGTACGACTTACCGTCTCCACGCTGTGGTGTAATTGTTATTCAATACATAATTTTTTTGATGGGTATAATAATGATGTGTAATTGATGTAAATAATAAATATACCTTGAAAATTATTCTGAACATATGATATAAAACGCATTTATATGTTATTTTTATATCAAAATAATTATATTGTCTCTCGTGTATATGTACGGATTACATTCTCCACGAACGCGATGAGATTCGTTCCCCACAGTATCCATTCAAGTTTAATTTTTATTATATTGTTAAATATAATGTTTAAAGAATTGATATAATTCTGGATATAAATAAGATACATCCCATCCATAACAAATATGACTCACATAATAAAGAATATTATGGAAAATGAATCTTTTAACACCCGAAACCACTATAATACTAAGATATTATTAACAAAGTAATGTTAAAAGATCATATATGGTATCATATTAATGTATATGATTATTTTATAATTTGATAAAAATTATTTCACCATTATATAGGAGGCCAACCTACCCTTGTTCATGCAAAAGTACAAGGTAAGGTTTAATTCTACAATCTCTTCATTATTCGAGATTGTTTTTACGTAAGTATCTATTGGGACCTCTTTGTCTTCCACATCCAGGTTTCATAAAAATGTATTCCAAAACATTTTTACTATTTACTAGAATATGGGTTAAAATCATTTATACCCTTGTTTGGCTTTTGATAAAATGGGTTGAAAGTAATCTTTCGGTCATTTTCCAGACAAGGTACCTTATGACCTTTCTAAGGTAAGAATATTTTTTTTAACTTATACAGCGGGTGAGGATATTTTCCTCCATTATAACATCATCAAAGCATCCCTTAAAATATTATAAGAATATTTCAAAAATAAATGTTTTATTTTATAATAATATGATTTTTAAATTATCACAAAATAAAAAGAGATATTTATTTAAAAAAGTCACTGATTTCATCTATGTCAACATCCTTTGATGGATTTTAGTCTTATTTGTAGTTGATTTATTATTATACAAAACAACCATATTGTATTGAAGGTTTCGTGATATGTTTTATTGTGGGTGTGTTATTTTTACCCCATTTATGGTAAATGGATAATGTATTGACATTTCGTATGCTAGTTTTAATACGAATGTTTATGTAATGTTTAAACCATTTCATATTAGGTATGCATTGTACTTAGTAAGTAACAGGTGGAGCCCGATATAGCTCCTCGATGCATCGGTAGGTCTCATGATACAAAACAGTGTCTTGGCACAAGGCCTTGACATAATCTTATTTGTAGTCTTGGCACAAGGCCATGACTATGTGGTTATGAAAGTCTGGCATTATGAATTCCATCATTATAAAAGTGTCTATTGATATTCAATGTGATTATTTGACTAGTAGAATATCCATGTGAGTAATAAAAATGCATTATTTGATTTTATATTTTCCATATTATGTTAAAGTTCAAGTTTAAAAGGATTTTGTTTTAGTCTTATACATTACATTAATTTTTTATTCATATTTATGAATGTTTCCTCTATATTGTTATCTTTACTGAGCATCTGAGATCACCCCTTTCTATGTTTTATTTTTCCAAGGATGCAAAGAAGTATTTTATCATTAACCTGCATGGATAGTCTAAGGGGATATGAGTGTGTTCTATAGAAACAATTATGTTGTAGTTTATTTTCATTTTATGATGTAATGTAAACCTTATAAATGTATCTAGTACTTCCAAGGATACTAAACTAATTGTTCTTTCGAGACTTGATATTTTGTGATCATGCCAATGTTATGTAACAATGCACTGACTCTGGGCTTCGGGGGTCGGGGCGTTATAGTTGTTATTAGAGGAAGTTTAGTACAAACATTGGAAACTAGATTTAGATAAACTCTGATTAGAGAACATAGCCCTAAGATAAATTTTGAGGATTAGTATAGATGAACTTCCTAGAATTTTGGTATTATAGAGATTTTGTGAGTTTTCCAAGAAATACATCCCTGTCTCGATATGAGTAGGTAGAGGTGGCTCTGGCACAGATGTACCTAGGGGTAAAACCCAAAAACTCCGCTTTGAGCTAGACTCGAACGGGAACGGGTTCACAACAATGGGCCTAGATGCACTCTTGGTTATGACACTCCTGGGGGATATGCTTAGGATATTGCTCATTTTCATTACAAACCATTAGGAAGGGTTTATGAGTATATACTTCCTCAATAATGTTTTTTATGATTATGGATTACATCCACAAACTGTTCAATTTATGTTAAGTATTTTACAAGTTTTGAATTATGTATTATGATTCATAAACTAATATAGTTTATTCCATTTTTTAGAAATGGAACCTAGTGGAAGGAATGGAAACCATATCAATGAATGCACTCCATGTAGGGATTTACCTCCTGCTCAACATAATTATAGTTGAGCTGGTGATTCAACTAGTTATGACCAGCTTATCACCATTTTGGGACAACTCACTCAGATTATTAATAATAAACATACCTGTATGAACCACCCGGATCTCCAGTGTAGAGGATCAATGTTAGATCTCTTCATGATGAAACAAACACAAACATTCAATGGTTTTAAAAATCCACTAGTAGCCGAGCAAAGGATAAATTCCTTAGAAAAATATTCCACACCTTGGGGAGTAGCGAAAGGGAAAAATTTATCATGGCAGTTTACCGCCTCACTGGTGATGCTGATCAATGGTTGTCTTTGATTCAAAACACAATGAAAGATGATGAAGTATAAAATATGGAATTGAGAGAGTTTAAGGATATTTTCATAGAAAAATACTTTCCTTGTAACCATCGAGAAGATATGGAAAGGTAATTTTGGAGACAGAGGAAAAAGGAGGATGAGAATGTCGCAAAGTATGAAGCTATCTTTACAATGTTAGCGATGCATGCATCATATTATATAGGTTACCGAAGAAGTAGGTTGGATCATTTATTTAATGGGTTAAATCCATTTCTCTGTCGAGTATTAGTCTCACAATCCTTCTCGTCATACGAAGATGTTGTCTCATGTGCTATCAAGATAGAAAAACATTCTCTAAGTCTTACGACTTTAAAACAAAGAAAGGGAAAAATATTTCATTTGAAGAATATAAAAATGGGAATAAGGGGTAGAAGGGAAAGGTTGAATATCCATCCTATAGTAAATGTGGTAAGAAACACCTTGGTACTTTCATGAAGGGAATGGGAGTCTGTTACAAGTGTGGTGCAAAAGGCCACCATGATTGTGATTCCAAGGGGAAGAAAGTGGTTGTCGATGTTGAATGCTACAATGGTAGAAAAAGGGGGAATTATTCAAATGAATTTCCTAAGCATCAGGGGAACTTACCCTAGAAATGGCCAAGGGATCAAGGCCAACTTATGTTATCACTACAGCTAAGGATGAATCTCTGAAAAAAATGGTCGCAGGTAATTTAATGGTTTCCTAATGTTTGGAAAATTATTTATTTGATTCTAGATCATCGTATTGTTTCATATCATTCTAGTTTGCTAGGAAAATTAGATATTTCCTATTTGATTTCACAACGGATTTTTCAGTCAAAACTCCTAAGGGATGTATCATCGCAACAATGTTTTGTGAATAGGTTCCCATTAGAGCATATAAATGTTTATTATCTGCTGATCTCATCATCATACCCATGATTTTATATCATATAATCCTTAGAATGTATTGTCTTTCAGACCATGATGCGAAGATTTATTATCAGAAGAAGGAGGTTTTAATTTTTGGTGATGATGATAAAGAGAACCTTATCAGCAGAGCAGAATCGTCACCATCTGATTATTATCTAGATCCTCCTCCTGTAGCTCAACTAAATTCAATTATTGTGGAGGAATAGAATGAAATAATTGTAGGTGAGTAATGTAATGTTCAGATAGAGGATGTAACTATTGTGAATGAATGTGTTGATGTATTTCCATAAGATTTTCCTGGACATCCTCCAGAATGATAAATTGAGTTTTCCATTAACTTAATTCCTGGTTCAAGGCCCATATCAAAGACCCCTTATATAATATCCACTATGGAATTAGTTGAACTTAAGAAAAATCTACAGGAATTGAGTAATAATAGATTTATTTTCCATAGTGCTTCTCCATGGGGAAACCTTGTCCTTTTTGTTAAGATGAAAGATGGATCTATGAGGTTGTGCATTGAATACATAGAGATCAATGCTATAATAATAAAAAACAAGTATCCCCTACCTCGCATTGATGACTTATTCAACCAACATCATGGAGCTCAATACATTTAAAAGATTGACCTTCAATCTGGATACCATCAGTTGGGCATGAATAAGGATAACATTTCGAAGACAGCATTTCGAACCAGGTATAGGCATTACGAGTTTACAGTAATGCCTTTTGGATTGACTAATACACACTCTGTCTTCATGGATCTAATAAATACAGTATTCAAGGAATATCTCGATGATTTTAAAGTGGTATTTATGGATGAAATCTTGGTATACTCCAAAAGTTGTGAATATCATGAAAATCACTTGTGCAATATCCTGAAAACTCTTAGAAGACATGAATTATATGGGATGTTTAGCAAGTGTGAATTCTGGCATCAAGAGATTTCTTTTCATGGCCATATTGTCTCTAAGGATGGAATCTCCGTTGATTCTTCAATGAACAAGGCATTCCAAGAATGTCCAGCACCAACGAGTATAACTGAGGTACACAATTTTATTGATTTGGCAGGTTATTATCAACGTTTCGTCCAGAATTCTTCCCTCTTGGCTAAACCATTTACAAAGCTCACACGAAAAGGGGTTAAATTTGTTTGGACAAAATAGTGTGAAGAATATTTTGAATAACTGAAGATAAGATTAGTCAATGATCATATATTAACTCTACCATCGGGGAATGATGGGTTTGTTATTTAAAGTGATTCTTCAATAAAAGGACTTGGTTGTGTCCTTATGTAGCATGATAGGGTTATTTCCTATGCTTCTCGATAGCTAAAAAATATTTATCAAAACTATACTACTCATGATCATGAGTTAGTTGTTTTAATCTTTCTTTGATTATTTGGAGACCCTATCTATATGGTGATTAATGTGAGATATATATCGATTATAAGAGTTTGAAGTATATTTTCACACAAAAAGATCTCAACACGAGTAAAATTCGATGGTTGAACTACTCAAGGATTATGATTGCACTATACACAACCACCTGGGGAAGGAAAATAAGGTAGCAGATGCTTTGATTAGAAAGGATCATGTAATTTTTAACAAGATGAGAGTTGAAAATGATACTATATACATGGATCTAGTATAGATGGATATGGGAATAAACATGTAAGGTGAAGCATCAATGAATTTTCAAATGGTTTCCAAACCATATTTACTAGAAAGGATAAAGAGTTATCAGTCCGATGATGAAGAGTTTCAAAAGATGATTAAAGGTGTGAATGATGGGAGATTGAGAGACTTTGTGTTTGAAGATGGAGTTTTGAAATTTGGGAAGAGAATTTGTGTTCCCAATATACCTGATCTAAAAAGGAACTGTTTGATGATTCTCATAGTTCCAATTTCACAATACACCTTGGAAGAAACAAACTGCATAGTAATTTGAAGGAACATTTTTGGCGGGACAACATGAAGAGGGAGATTTCTGATTTTGTGTCAAGTTGTATGGATTGTCAACAAGTGAAAGCTGGAAGGCAACAACCTAGAGGAGTCATGCAACCTCTTCCCATACCTGAGTGGAAATGGGATAATATTATGATGGACTTTGTCAAGGGACTACCAAAGACACCTACAAGGAACAATGCTATTTGGTTCATTATTGATCGTCTTACCAAGTTAGCACATTCTCATTCTATAAGATAAGATTAACCAGTTCAACTTTTAGCAAGACTATATATTAATGAAGTTGTAAGACTTCATGGAGTACCACTATCAATTTTTTATGATCGTGATCCCCATTTCACATCAAGATTCTGGACAAGTCTTCAGAAAGCCCAGGATACTGAACTTCTTTTGAGCACTACCCACCACCCCCAAACTGATGGACAATTAGAACAGACTATTCAAACCTTATAATACATGTTGAGATCATGCTCACTTTACTTCCAAGGTATGTGGGATCAATATTCACAATTGGTAGAATCTTAATATAACAATTACTTCCATTCAAGTATTCATATGGAACCATATAGAGCGTTATACGAAAAGAGATGTTGCACACCAACCTGTTGGGATGATGTTGGTGAAAGAAAACCCGTAGGCCCAGAACATTTAGAGGAAATGAAGGAAGAGGTGAAGTTAATCCAAAATCACATCAAGGCATCTCAATTTAGGCAGAAGAGCTATGTTGACAACCAAAGGAAGAATTTGGAATTTTAGATAGGAGATCATGTTTTCTTAAAGGTATCTCCCTGTAAGGGTGTTATATGTTTCAGTAAGAAGGGTAAATCGAGTCTCAGGTACATCGGACCTTTCAAGATTCTAGAACAAATTGGGCCTATTTCTTACCGTTTGGCAATGCCGCCAAGTCTCTCCAAAGTTCACGATGTACGACACGTATCACTATGGGGAAAATAACTTCATGACCCAACTCATGTACTTACCTATGAGGAATTAGAACTGGAACCCATTAGTTCTTATTGCGAAGAGCCTTTCAAGGTTCTTGATACAAGATAACAAGTGCTGAGGAACTGGACGACTCGTCCGATAAAAGTTCTATGGAGAAACCATAAGATGGAAGAGGCAAGGTGGGAAACTGAGGAACTTATGATGAAGAAACAACCGAGTCTTTTTATGAAATAATATTCTTGAAATTTTGAGGATGATATTATTTGAATGAAGGGACAATGTGACACCCCATGCTTCCATGGTAAGTTTCTCTTTGAATAATACAGTAGCGTGTGTTGTACGCAACTTCGAGTTCTAACACACCACAACTAATCAAACTAGCTATTACGAATAGTAATACCCAATTTTTAAAATTTTATAAATTTTATCATTCAAAATGGACCACATTTTTCGATTCTGAATATTGAAATTAGCTTAGCGTGATTTTTTGGTATTTTTCTGAAAACATTCAATTTTTGATGAATAGTGAAAAACACTGAGTTATAGTTTAAAACCGAATTTTTATTTATATAATTATTTGTTTTATTTAAATTTATTATAGGTCAAAATATATACATAATACCAATATAAGATCAATTTAATTAATTGGTGTCGGTTTATAATAATTTTTGATATATAAAAATTTTATTGAACTCTTCACTGTATTTTACCCACCTCCTAAAAGAATTTGAAAATTCACATAAAACATAACTTTACCACTTCTGTAAGTGGAATTTAAAAACTCTGAGAGACACAGTTGATATCAGTAATAAAAATGTGGTTCAACAAGATAAACTAATTTTCGGTAAAAAGCAACTTTTTACTTTTATTTACCACGGTTAAATGTAAATAGGGTAATTATTGGTACAAATAATATCATAATTACCCTTACACATGTCTTAATTCTATTGGATAAGTATAATTTTACCCAAAAAAACCTTATAAATAAAATATTAACCTCTTTGGTCCACCTAAATTTGATTAGGAAACTTATTATAATATTCTTAATGAAGAGTTAAAAGAGTTAAAATCCAAGTTTAATAACTAAAACATTTTTAATATAGGGTTATACATAAGATAAAATAGACTGTTAATATTCATTATAAATATAATAGATTTAATAAATAATGGTATTTTATTTATATTTTTTAGCTATTAAATAATTAAATTTATTTATGACACAATGATGATGCTGTAATTACCCAATTAATAAAATATTAAAATAACTGATCTTATAAATATCCAAATAAATGTAATTTGAGATTTTTTATGAATTCCACTAATTTTCTAGTTTCATATTACATGTTATGGTTGATTATATGAGTTTTTTTCAATGAAATAATGATGTTATGAATTTATAAAAAACCAAAATACCAAATAAGGTCAAAATTGACACAAAAGTGATTTTAAAAAAAAATATATTATTAATTGATATTCTATTCCTAAATATATATGATTCTTCCAAAAGAATTATATAATGATATGTGTAACATTTATGAACCATTTTTGGTTCTCTTAGAAGTATATAGTATTTTTTTGAACCATATAATACAAAAAAAACAAAAAGACATGGTAATGTAAAACTATTTAACTAAGAGTTAAATGTAAAAGATAAATATAATATACTGACCCAAACCTATCTAAAACTTATTGGTTGAGTGTTTTTAGACCCATCCACACCTTATACTCTAAATAATACGTTTTTAACAAATTGAAACCGAAAATGATTTTATTATAAAATAATATTTATAGCTTTTCCTATGGTTCCCCTCACCACTCTTATAAAAGGGTACTACCCCTTCTCTCTAATTCACACCTTCAAAGCCAATTTTATTGGCCAACCCATGCCCAAATACCCTCTCAACATTTCTCCCTTCATCCTAGAGGCCTTCCTTTAGTCATAAATCAGACCTATGGAGCCCGTTTGATCAATTCAAATAGAAGAACTTGAAGAAGAGGTAAATATTTAATCACCTCTTTCAAGTTCCTTTCTTCTTCCACTAACTTTTTCATTGTTTTTTCAATTAAAAAATAATAACTCCAGAATGTTATATATATTGTGATGTTATTATAAATATTTTACAACCAAATTCATTATTCTATCCATTATTTGAATGACATGTCACCATACGTGCGTACGTACAGCTTACCGTCTCCACGTCGTGGTGTAATTGTTATTCAAAACATTATTATTTGAATAAGTATAAGAATGATGTGTAATTGATGTAAATAGTAAATATAACATGATAATTATTCTTTATATATTATATAACATCCTATTATATATTATTTTAATATCAAAATAATGATATTGTTGCTCATGCATACGTACGAATTACCGTCTCCATGAACGCGATGAGATTCATTCCCCATTGTATCCATTCAATACTAATTATCATTATATTATTAAAAATAATGTATAAATACTTGATATCATTCTCTATATAAATAATATACATACCATACATAAACAATATGTCACACATAACAAATAATATAAATAAAAATGAATTCGTTAATACCTGAAACAACGATAATACAAAGATATTATTAACAAAGCAATGTTAAAAGATCCTATACGATATCATATTAATGTATATGATTATTTTGTTATTTAAAAACAATTATTTCTCTGTTATACAAGATGTTAACCTACCCTCGACCATGGAAAAGTACATGAACGGGTTAATTCTACAAATCTCTTCATTATCCGAGGTTGTTTTTAAGTAAGTATATACTGGGACCACTTTTTCATCCAAATCCATGTTTCTTAAAAATGTATTCCAAATTTTTTTTACTATTTACTAGATATGGGTTATGTTAATTTATACCCTTGTTTTAATTTCTATAAAATGGGTTGAAAGTAATCTTTCCATCGTTTTCCAAATAAGGTACCTTATGACCTTTTTAAGGTAAGAATGTTTTTTTAACTTATATGATGCGTTCATCTATTTCCCACCGTTATAACATCATCAAAGATTCACTTAGATGCTTATAAAAATATTTCAAAAATATCTATTTTATTTTATAATTATATGAATTTTAAATTATTTCAAAATAGAAAGAGAAATTTCTCTAAAAAAGGCTTTGATTTCATCTATGTTAGCATCCTTTGATGGATTTTAAGCTTATTTGAATTTGATTTATTATGATACAAAACTTCCATATTGTATTGATAGTTTTGTGATATGTTTGACTATGGATGTTTTATTTTTACACCATTCATGGTTTATGGAAA
Organism: Viscum album; assembly: GCA_963277665.1. Lineage (NCBI taxonomy): Eukaryota > Viridiplantae > Streptophyta > Magnoliopsida > Santalales > Viscaceae > Viscum > Viscum album. The sequence goes on from OY728166.1 coordinate 825,079,395, forward strand.
AATTATTGACATTTCGTATGCTAGTTTTAATACGAATGGTTATGTTATGTTTAATCATTTTCATACGAGGAATGCATTGGACTTAGTAAGTGACGAGTGGAGCTCGCTATAGCTCCTCATTGCATCAGTAGGTCTCATTAGACAAACTAGTGTCTTGGAATAAGGCCTTGACAAAATATTATTTGTAGACTTGGCACAAGGCCTTGACTATGTTGGTATGAATGTCTGGAATTATGCATTCCATCAGTACGAAGGTGGCTATTGATATTGTATGAGATTATTACACTAGTAGAATATCCATGTTAGTATGTAAATGGAACTATTTGATTGTATCTTTTCCATATTATGCTGAAGTTAATGTTTAAAATTCTTTTGTTTTAGTTTTATACATTTCCTTAAATGATTATGCTTATTTATGATAGTTTCCAATATACTGTTATCCTTACTGAGCATTTGAGCTCACAACATCTAGGTTTTATTTTTCATAGGATGCAAAGAATTATTGTATGATTGACCCACATGGATAGTCATAGGGGATATGAGTGTGTTCTATGGAAACAATTTTGTTGTAGTTTTTTCATTTTATGATATAATATAAACCTTATAAACTTATCTAGTTATTCCAAAGCTACTAAACTAATTGGAATTTTGATACTTGTTCTTTTTTTATTATGCCAATGTTAGTAAATAATGCACTGAATTTGGGCTTCTGGGGCCTGGGCGTTACATCAAAAATAGAAATATATGTTAGATCCATTCCCTTTCACACCTATTTACAGCCACAATGTTTATTTCACAAACCCAAATTTTGAATATATCTATAATGTCCTAGCTAATCCATTTATCTATTATTCAATGTGAAAAGATCATGTTGTTTCTTATATAAATAGTTATATTTTTATTATTCAACACAGTTCTTAATAAAATAGGTTAATTTTTTTTGGGACCTATTTATTACCCAGATCTATCTGCCTAATCTCAACTACAATGGTGAAAACAAAAACCTCAAATATTGGTTAAGTGTATAAAATCTATTCCATGTCATAATTTTTATGAATGAAAAATGTAATTGAATTTTTATATCTATGTGACGATACTAAAGTATCCTCATATCCATTGAGGTCGCAACCATATAGGAAGTGTAGTTATTCATTAGTTGAAAATTCAATTATATGAATAGAGGGGATTTTTTTATAAATATCAGGTTCTTTTTCCATGGCTGATACCTATCTAATTGAAAAGACAAAGATTTGTTGAATAAATATTTCCTAAAGTCACATTCGTGTTGAGATTATCATAATCTAAATTGAGTCACATAAATTACATTATGACTTCTCTATCAATTAATAGAGGCTGTTCAATGAAATTAACTATTGGAAAATCATAGGTGAGGATGATAATCATATAATCCACGTCAGTGGATGGCACTAAAAGATTTTTGACCTAATGGAACCAAAACAACAAGGTGGTTAATGCCAATCTATTGATTATCCTTTTGTGAACCATCTTATATTATGAGACAATATGATGTGCTAGTTCTTTATTAGTTTTGTCCCATCATTGGATAATGTGATGGAATCAGTCATATTCCTAAACATTTGATATCATTATAAATTAATTATTATTTGATGACTATTTTTAGGAAATAAAGTGGATTGAATAATTTTCTATAACAGTAAACAAATATTTATGATATTAACCAATAAAATTAATGTGATTAAATTTATATAAAATTTATGAAATATTACATTCAATCTTGTTGAATATTTGAGGTACTTTAGGGTAATAAAAATTATTTAATTCCCAAAAGAAGGTTATAATTTAATTATATTGGAACATTTTTTAGAACTCCTTAAAAAAGATATTATAATTACAACCTTATTATCTCCCCATTTTAAACTGAAGAATCTAGATAACCATGTCTTAAGAGAGTTCATAAATGATATTTTGGTTAGGGAAATGATCCATGAATAACATATACTGATTTAGTCCTTTGGATGATTCTTAGTGATCTTGATAAATAGATTTAGAAAAAAATTAATCATTCAGGTTGATTGGAGTAAGGTATATTGTACATAATAATCTTCATTTTTTTCATTATGTATATATATATATATATTATTTGATTTTTTATTTTTTGGACTTTTATATATTCAATATTAAAAATGATAGACATCCCATTGAAACCCATCATTCAAATTTGATCATGTTTATACACATTTTGATTGAATGTTTAATGTATAGTAAAAATGGAAAAAATGTTCTCTAGGTTCTGTGGCTTAGAAGAATCCAAACACATTTTATGTTCATGATAATTTTGTACCATATATTTTTTCTTCCCAAAATAGGAATTTAGATTCATGATGTTAATAAGACAACATATATCCCATGTAAAATGGATGGTTTAGGTATCACTGAAAATATCAAAAAATAATGTAACCCAGGAAGATTGTATTTGGTATTTTCAATGGGTTTTATGTTAAATCATCATATTCAACCATAAAGACTTAGTAAAACATTAATATATTTTTTTAATTATGAATTACTTTTAAAATTAAATCCTTTATACTATAAATTTAATCATACATTGATTTAATCTTATATATTATAGATATTAATTATATATTGTACTCAAAATGGATTTCCAAATTTATAGTAGTTAGGTTATAATTGTGGCACAAAAAAACATGGAGTCATAAAATAGAAAATAATTGTTAGGGCTTATGTTATATTATATGGAAACTATAACATGAAAATTTGGCATAGACTGTGTAATTTTGGAAATTGTTTTAATGAGTAGTTTTTTAGTAAAAAGTTTCAAAAACATTCACTAGTAATTGAATGGATGGATTACATTAAATATGATGGGGATTTTAACCAAAAAATGTTTTTATAGATTTGATAAATGATTAATGTGGATTTATTTTGGAGAAAATTTATCATTTTTTTATAAATTAAATAGGTTGAAATATTATTTTTTTAATTTTTATTTATTTACACTTCAAAAATGAATGTATAAAATGTGTATATAATGATATAATGGGAATATAACTTTAGTTATTTTAAAACTAGTTATTGGTGATTTCATTAATAGTTAAAATAAAATTTAATGTAAGATATTTAATTCATGTAAACTGATTATATAAAAGTGATTTTTATATTTGAAATAAAAATGGTTCAAAAAAATATAGCATTTTTTTAAATTTGAATGATGTATTATTAAATACATGTAATTTATAATATGTGGCATTAATGTTTGAAAAAAAATCAATTACTCATGTTTATTCAGAAATAAATTATAGAATTCGTATATATGTTTATTTGAATTTTTCATAATTATTTAATATATGAATTGTTTAATCCCTTTTTTATTAATAGATAAAATTTTATATTAGTAATTATGATTGGTGATATATTTTAATGAGATAATATACTTCTAAAATGACATATATTCATATAAGAAGTGACACTCTCGCTATAATAATTTTTTTGGTATTCTTATACACTATATTTGTCTTTTATAATTTTATAATATTGAATAAATGATTTAATTATAATCTATATATATTGGTTGTTACAATTATGTTGAAATAAAACTCAATTTTTTGTAATATATCTTTTGGTAAAGGGGATTTCAGATTGATTGTTCACTGAATTGGTGTCCAATGAATTGTCTAGAGTAGCAAACGTTCATTATTTATTTCTCTATGATTACTAATATATCTATTTTATTTTCATATAATTAAAAACTATTACATGAAATTTTTTCATATTCCTTGTGCATAAGATTATTTTGGAAATGTATGAATATATTTGACTTTTGAATTTGGTTAGTGACAAAATTTGTGAGTAGTGTACGGGTTACATATCAATTTGGTTTCAGAGAATTAATTTAATTAAAGGAATATGATTCCAAAAATATATCATTGTATGTATGAATATAGAATATAATATATTAGATAAGATGATGATTTTAATTCCCTTCAAAATATTTTTTTGCAAGATTCCTTCTAAAGAGACACATGTCTTAACGTTGATCATCTAATTTGGTTAGTCATGCAACTGATGTGTGCACATAGATAATATTTTCTATTTAAAGAATGTATTGATGTTACCCTAACCATTATTATCCACTTTTATGTATTTTTTTCTAGCTTATAGATATTTAGGAAATCATAATAATGATACAATAGGAGTGGTATTGAGTTTAACCATATGTTGTATTGGGAAAAGACTTATCCTATCAACCAACTAAGTCTCGTACATGATAAAATTGATATTTTTCTATACTATATATTTTTGAGAATTTTCTATTTGATATGTGGTCATGATAATTATTGGTTCTTATCATATTAATGGACATAAAGAGTTTAAAGGGTCATCATTTTAGTGGCAGTAAATTTTAATATACACCCTTACTAAGTGATTGTGAAATATGACATTCAATTTATAAAATATTATATTGTATATTAAAATGATATAGTTATATTCCCATTTTAATTCAAATAATGTTTGAAAAAGAGATGATAAATATTTTTAATGTCTTACATTGGTATTGAAATTTGAGAATACTTCTAATTTATAAATTGAAAACTCATGTCTGTTATGTATAGTTTTCCACTATTTAATCAACAATTTATATAGTTGAAAAAATAAATATATATTAATATATGAATAATTGAATCACTAACATGTGTTTTAAATTGAATAAAACATGAAATAACATAAGGGACATTAGTCTCTACTCAAATACTCAATATGAATGACTCTGTCGAAGACTTAGTGAGACAGAAGGTTTCCATTATAGATTATTATGGTCAATGAATTATTTCTTTCATATTCATTGGTAATGTTTCAATGAATATGAATATGTTCATGAAATATTTACCTTATATTCTCAAGATTCAAATAATAGTTCATTTTGGTATATGATAAACATGTTTCATTTTGTATTAATAGTAAAAGTGTGTAAATGTTAAATATGGAAGAAGATTGGTTAATTAGTCTTCCTAAAAATGTTTGATTAAGTATCTGGTCAAGGATATTATAACATCAATGTGGTGTCAGTAAGGAAGTGAATTAATTCTGTATGACGGTATAATTTTGGATACAGAAATTGTTATAAAAAACTCTTTTGAATATCTATTCCACCTATTGATATTATAAAAATAAAATTCATTGATTTTGAAAGGTATATAGAATATATATATAATTTTCAAAATTTTCAGATTTATAGTTGATAAAAATCATTAAGAGAATGTATTAAGATGTTTTATTATTTAAAAAAAATGAAAATAAGGGTAGTTGAATCATGGATTTGATAGAAAATGAATATTATCTTACTCATATTGATCTAATAAAGGATGTGTATCTCATTTTTCTAAAATGATAAGAGAAATTTTCTATTAACATACAGTTTTTTGCAATATTATTATATGATGGATCTAATAAAAAGAGTATATGGTTTTTCATAATCTATTAAATTTTTTTATGAAGAAATGTATTAATGTACTTTAATCTAGTATAAAAGTTTTTGTTAATAAAAATTGAAAAAGTATACGGAAAATAATACAATTAAAAATCTATGTAATATTTTAAAGAATAAATTCATCCTTTTAGTATAATTATTCAATTGAGTTAATGACATATTTTATTTGGGAAAAAATTAAATTGTTTAATATCACCACTAATGGAAATAAATATTATCACATAACATAATGGAGTTGTTATGATATATAATCATATTCTGAAGAGGATATTACTTCTAAACAGAAATCTTATGTATCTTTGATGATAAAGAAGTTAAATGATAAATAATAAATGATTATATAAGTCAGTATATAATGTGAATATCACTCAATATCTAAAAACATTTTTTGGTATATCTGTAACTGAAAAATTTAAGAGTAGTATTTTGGTTATAATAATGATGTTCAAATAATTTAATATCCTTAATAATATTGATTTTTTTTAAATATATAATGAAATGAGTTAAATTAATTCGAAAATGGACTTTAAGTAAATTCATGATGATATTATCCCTGAATGATGATGGTGATCATTCATGGCATACTGATACCTATAATTTTATCACATAATAAAATTAGATATTGTGAAGAAAAGGAGTTTCAATACTATGTTCTGGAAGATGATCCTTAAAAATGGTATTCAAAAAAATTTCTATGATTTAAACTACATTACATAATATATTATAATCAAAAAAAGTGTTTTATTTCAAAGGGTTTTTTAGATGGATATATAGTTTTGTATAATAAATTATATAGACACATAACAAGTTTAACAAAACCTTAAAATTTGAGTAAATGTGAGTCCAATTTGGTGGTCATCAAAATGTGATATGATTAGATATCATGATTAATAATGTCATTATTAATACTACTAATAGATTATAATGATATAGAATTAAACTTTTTATAATGATGGAAAACTCCATATTGTCACCCTCTATGTTTGATGCATTTTTTGTGTGACATGGAATGATAATTTACATATCAATGTATGACATTGAATTACCCATAATTAATGTTCATCATGAAGTACTATATCTTATGATTAAATGTTATGGTTATCATGAGTAATATATTGTATATAGATAAAAAATATTCTCCTGAGGTCTAATATGGTATTTCTGCATTGGATTTCCAACACCACTTGTGTATACCACATTGAGTGACAGATATTAAGTCTATGCTATACTAGGGGTGAATGTTTCCTATTTATATTTATATATACATGGGAATGGAAAGATACCCTGAATTATAATCATTATACATTTATACCTTTATTAATCAAGAGTTTAGCTTTATCTAATAATGCTTTAATTTATTATTTCACAAATAATATCAATGGTTAGTGTTTAACAAATATGGGATTTCTCCACTTGTACGATATGTATGAAAAATGGTTCCTCAAATTATGTAGTGTAAAACATTCTATGTATGTTCCTAGGTATTAAATTTGATTACAATTTCAACATGTATAAGGGTATTGTTACATGATCGTATATAAGTGTTAATGTGATATCATGTATTTTTAATCCCATTCAGATTATAAAAACTAAATCAATAACATATGATTAGATCATATACAATTATCATATTTTGTGACCCATATTTACTCTATGTATTGGATAATGTGATTACATGAAAAATTTATACAAATTTTTTGTATATATAGTACACTTACTTATAAATATACATTTTTCATTAGAATATCCTCAAAAATAAATTTTGGAAATGTCTCGATATAATTATTTCCTATAGTCCATTACATAATTATATTTTTAGAGTAATTACATCGTTATTTTAAATACTATAAAATCTAGTGGGGTCATGATTTATGCCCATACAGTTGAATATTGAGTTTATAAAACACATAGATCTACAAAAAATTATATTACAAGATATATAGAAGTCATTATTAATAAATATTCTCTAGGTATTGCATATGATGTGATATGTGTTGAATTGGGGATAACTTTTACATATGAAGTTTTGGAAAAATATTTAAAATGATTTATGGTTGTTGTATCAAAATTAATTATATATAATATTCCATAATGTTAGAGAATTATTATTCTATAGATAATTAATTTAAGTGGGATATTGATAGAGTCTTACATGAATTGAATGATAGTATGGTGGTTTAGACCGCACTAGGATTTATCATTGTTTAAACCTTATTCTAGTATAAGACACTATGTCTTGGTGGTTCTTGCTTACAATTTTAACATCATACAATAATGGGTGGGAATCAATAATATTCCTCTCCTTTGGATATTACATTTAGTTATTCATCATATGATGTTGATTATAAGGAGTTAAAACATAATTATTGATCATTTTAACATTTAACAATCAACATGGATATTAACTAAGTGCTTCAAAGTAATAAAATGTATGGAATGTTAAGGAAATGTTTTGATAAATATTTTCATTCTTTTTAAGGTAATTTAAGTTATATATAATTTTTTTCACTCCTTACAAAATGGGTTTGATCCAATATAACGATGATATATTATTGAACTCTCTTAACCTGTGATCATTAATTCCTCCAAATTCCCTTATACCATATAATGGAATGATTATAAAAAAATAACTAAGAGATATCTTAATCAAATAAATAACAAAACTTATAATCCAAATATAAGAATTGGGTAATTTATCATTCATGTGATTCAAAATTATTTTGATCACCCAATTAAAAAATGATTCAACTAGTAGGATCTAGTTGTTTATGTCAGTCCATAATTAATATTCTTATATACTTTTTCATTCAAAACATAACAATAGATTCTTGGTTTTATAATGTTTTGGAGTTGTAACTCTATTGAGTGTAGGATCCTATACATTACTGTAAAACCCTTTAAAATGACCTTATATATCCATAATTCTATAATTTTTCATTAATATGAATGTTGTGTAGAAAGATATTATTTCCAATTCCACTCCATGGATTGATTGGGGTAAATTCCATGCCTTTAGGGGAATCAATATCTGTTACATTATTCACAAATAGATCTATCCCATCACTTTTAATACCCATCACCAGTGTTTCATGATTTATAAAATTAAAATTGTTATATAACACCATTGAGTGCCTCAACCAACCCATTAATAGAATATTCCATGCTTTGATGATATAATGAAGGAATTAAAAATGCATGTGAAACCAAGTCATACTCATAATGGCCTTGAAATTCATGTCCAAGAATACCAAAATTAAATCTAAGATACATATAAGGTCTCAAAATTAAGTCACCATATTGATATTTTCAATGGGATTCCACATAGTATTATCATAAACATGAACCATCATGTTGAAATGTAACATCCAAACGCTGACAAATTTTCATTAGCTAAAATGAGGTGCCAATGAACATGGAATAATTACCTTAAAAACATAAGATTAAATTAAATATCAAGTGTTAAAGAAATACTTCAGATATGATTTACACCCACACAGTACATAATCTATAAGATACCAATACATTGGTATTAAATAATTAACATGATGCATTATAAAAAAACAGCAAACCAATATCAAAATAATTATTAAAATAGTAATCAGTGATGAAAAGAAATGTGTAAGGCCAAATATGTATATAAAAACAAAAAATTTACTGAAGAAGACTATTTCTCCAAATGTTATACCGAACCATTATTTTCACCATGAACACTATAAGATGAAACCTATAACATCAATGAAAATCACATCATGGTGATCCAATAAAAAATTAACATACATTTCCCCTATGAATATAAGGTTATAAATATCCATATAATCACAAAATTTCCATTTTAAGGGGTGGGTACCTAAACTAGTATATAATCCACCAAAGACATCCCATAAACTCCACTGGGTTATGAAAAAGTTATATCACAATAATTAAATTTATAATCCTGAGAAATATAATAAAAAAATTTAATGAACACATGTATGGGGAAATAGAGAAAATAAATAAGGTATTCACTCAATCCCTCTCATATAGAAAAATTCAATGCATCTGATACACCCCCTATTAATATGATATTACTAGAATATATTGTACTCATGAGTAGAAAAAATTTTCATTTAAAACAAGTTTTTATATAGTGGTGGAACCTAATATACCCAATATAGAATGGTATCCATGCCAGTATAAATAAGGACCCTAACAATGATATATATACTCACTCTTAACACGTGACCATGTCTATTTGACACACACTAATGGTTTTCACTAAGAAAAATATCTAGAATAAATATTCTAAAATGGTTTGTCCAAAAGTATTAAAGATGAAGTGAATTTATTTTACTATGATACCAAAATCCATCAAGTGGTTCGAATAATTAATATGGAATAGATTCCATACACATTCAACCATGAATAAAACTAAAACTGAGGGGATGAACATCCAAAAGGATAAGAGCCTTCCATAATGTTTATTGAAACCTCATATTAATGAAACCAATGATATTCTAGAAATAAAAAATGTTTTCCATAATTTCATATAGTCAAAAATCATTTTAATAACCCCCATTAAAACACACAAAATAGTATTACAATATTTACTATTGAAGTGCTCATTTACCACAATAATACAGTGACCATTTAGTTTTTTTTAAACCATCTTGGCCAACACCATGGTGTCCCCTATGATGTCGAGAGATTATACTTATTAACATAGCCCACCAGACCACTACCTCAAAATAGGCTATTGAATGATGAATCTGTACTCTCTGTTTAAAAATTCTTCATGGGACTCATCTCACCATGACACTACACGACTCCAAAAGATGTGTTCCTTGTATTTCAAAAACTATTTTTTACATAAGAGGATATCACCCAGAAATACGTAGGTAGAAATAGAAACCATATAAATTTCACTCATCATGTTTAACCCCATTACTAAATAGAAATGATCAAACCATCATTACATCAGGACACCTAATTTATCAGGAATCTACCCTGAAATGAAAATGATATACCCTCATGAAAACCAAAAAAATATTGTTATATAACATGTTTTATGTAATTTAAAGAAGAAAAAAATAAATAATACCCATAGGAAAATGTGACTTCCTATTCTACAAATTTGAACAACCCTAAGGTGAGATCAGATAACTTTTATACAGCAAGTATACCATTAAAAAGGTGGGATCCACCCTCAATATAAATCAAATAACCATAAATATATGTGGAATAATTTTTTATATCTCATAAAACCCTTACAATACCACACCCACCCCCATACCCATCACTGCAATGTGGTGGAGCTTATAATGTAAAAACTCATTTTTGTTCAAACTAATATCCCATCCAAAACTCCAAAATATGAAGAAGGACATGAGAACGATTAAGAAAATAAAATAGTAATGTACCCTAAAAGGGCGGTCACATTATCTAGCCATTGGGCATTCCATCCCCGTAAATATTGAGGTTGGTGGTGTACTAGAAATGATCTAACCCCTAATCTTGTATTAAATACACCCATTTTGATGTATGTTATAGAAGGATAAATTGTTTATATAATATACACACCAAGTTTTTCCCCATAAGTTATTTTCATGCTTATCTAAAATGTGTATGATGGTGTTAATATTTATTTCATCTAAGTAAAATTTCAAAAATTCAATCTAATAAAGTGTGTTTAATTTGGATTAAAATTATTTGGTTGAGATATGCATAAAATAATATAGATGGATATCAATATCAATGGTAAATACAGTGGATTGGACACTACACCAATGTGATTTAAAATCTCAAATGGACTAATATATCGGGGAGATATCATTCCCTTCTTAACTATTCATTATTTCACTATCCCGTAATATACTCATAAGAAATTTTCATCACAAACATCAATAGAAAATAGAAATACTGGTGATCCACATATGGATTTGATGTATTTAGTCCATTTCCATAAATATTCTAATCATTTGAATCAAATAAATTGTCTCATGGATAGTAATTGGAATTGAGAAGACATTATTACATAAATTTAAACATCAATGTTTAGATAACCATGGTGGTTGATCAATGATTCAAATAGTTCCATATATATCTACTCATGATAACACTAATTATATGAAAACTCGACTAATGGTAAATGAACCTCTCATGATTGACTGAATATTATCACGCATCCTATGAGAATATTCTATGATTTATTCATTATACACTCATATTGATTATAATTTTTGGGTTGTTAGGCCATATTCATTTAATACTATGTTCCAAGGGATTATTGTAGAGACTGTCAAATTTTGGAAATAATATGAGGGTAACGATTATAGAAAATTAAAACTAACACTACATATTAATTTACCTCATTAGAAATATATATATTCAAATTTCTCAACTAATTTCATTTCTCTAATTATAATGAAGTGTAATAACATGAAATTTTGGTGAAAAACCTCCCAAAAAACGTTGTTCTTGTGAATCCTCATCGGTAATCTTTTGAAATAAACGATAAAACTATATTCTAATTTTTATATGTGGAAGGGTGGTGATTTAAACATGTTTTATAGTCATTGATGTCATTAATTTATATTATAATCTGTTAAGAATCATCCCACATACTCGACTACCATTCACATCATCTTTGACCATTACAAATGGTTCTTCCTTACATGATACATATTTTGAATACCTGGGTGGATATCGCATTTTAAATAATAATAAGCACAAATGACATGTTCCTAGTAAGAAGGAACTACAATAAGGTCTTATAACTGGAATATATATGTAACATATAACATATATCCACCCATGGTCTACTCACCATTAATATTTCACATAATGATAGGTGATTTAGTGTCCATCTATTGAGTTTCAATAACATGTCTACCTATTTATGGATAAGTGTGACTCAAAGTAAAACATGTTTATCCCTTGTTTAAACACGTCATTTCCATGTTAGTGATAGAGAAAATTATTTTACAATGATAATGTCATTCACTAACCACTTGGTTATTGGATTTTCAACACAATACATTGGATATTGAATTTCTTTTCCTAGGAAGATAAACCATGTAAAATTCAAAAATTATAAAATATTTTATCCAATATCATTTCATTAGGATCACATACCATTGTAAAAAGATAAATTTATAGCATCAAGTATGAGTTAATACTAATAAATTATACTGAAATAGGTAGTGTCAACATGTGTATAATTCAAAGACACTAGAATCAACTTCCAAATCAAGTGTTAGACCCTTGTTTTCATTTACACAATGTTTTTTTCACTCATAGGCTATGACATGTCCCCAATACATGAGTATTAATGCTAATAAAAATATTGATAAATAACTATTAACCACTTATACCTTACCTTGATATAAAGAAACTAGTATTAGGATTTAGGTAAGATGATCCTCAATCTCTTTAAATGTTTTTTTTGAATCATTTATCCACTAGAATAAAATACCATTTCTAGTTATGGTATTCATAGGTTAATCCAACCATGATAAATAATAGAAAAAGTGGTGATAGAATCCTGATAACCACTGAAATCTTCATATCTTAAAGATATTATTTGTATTTTTCAATGATATAACAACTTCATTTTTGTCTAGATAGAAAAATATTAGTTTTTTATATATGAAATATTCAAGAAATCAACCCTATTTTATCTATAAGACATTGTTAGGTATATTTTCATAGTGATAATGCTCTTGAAATATTGTCAAAATAATCTATATGTTCTTTTCATAGTCACTTCTCGATTGAAAGTGCCCAAAAATTTCATTAAAAATACAACCTATAATGATTTTAAATACCTATAAAATATACTGATCACCCATTCATTGAATATTGGTGGTTAATTCGTAACAAAAAATGGAATAATTAAACACTCATATTACATGTAATGGACTTTAACATCTACGTTGGGGGTATCGTCATTCATTCCCCCAATTTGTTGATAACCTGATCATAAATTAGTCTTTAATAACCATAAATATCAAATTAATTGATCAAATATATCATCAAATTTTCTAATATGAAATTGATTAAATATTTTAAAATGATTTATTTTATGATGATCAACACATTTTTAAGGAGTACCATCTTCTTACATTACAAATAGCACAAGACTCACCTAAGGGGATATACTTGTTCCAATAAATCCCTTACATAAAAAATATTTCATATTGGATTTTAGTGAAAAATATATTTCACATACCATTCTGTATGATATTATAAAAATTGGATTCAATCATAGTATTATGTCAATAAAGAATCAACATATCATTACGATGATAGCCTAGACAATATTTGGAAATACATCATGCTATCCATCCACAATATTAGGAGGATCCTCACTTTATATTGCATAAATATATCCCAAGGGCACAATTGAAATATAATATGAAATACTTATAACTAGAATCATTGAAGGCCCGACACACTGAAGATTTATGCCTTATTATCATTTATATAGTGTAACATATCTATCAGCTGATTTAATGGACAACCAAAAAGAATTTGAGTCAATAAAATATTTAAATTCAATAAACCTTCCCATCCCCAAAATTTGATAAGAAATTTCAATTTCAATGAAATTGATCTCCCATAAAAAGAGTATTTCATTGATGGTGATAGAACATGAACTATATATAAATCACATGCACTATTGATGCTTGAGAGGTGTCATGGAACTTAGAACATGATGCATCAGTTCATTGTTTAACCTATTTTGAGTAACCACATGTGAATAAATAATATAAAAAGATTTAGTCGTGTCAAAAATTTATATATTAAATTATAATTAAGAAAATTCACACCCCTCATTAATAATGGGAGTGGTTCTTCATTAACAATGGGATACTCAGATAGGCTATTAGTTAAGTCCTTTGGAATTGTCCCTACACTCATGTTGATACTTAACTGATTCTAATACCAATATATTCATTTATTTACATTAACTAGGAAAATAATTAGTATGAGGACTACTAGGATAAGGTTTTTTCAGTGGATCATTTGATTATTGATCTAAATTTAAACTATATCCACAATTTAAATTTGAGGGATACCTACAAATACAATTAATATACACCACATGAAAAATGTTATGTCTTTGTCCAAATGGTTTGGTATATTCAATATTGAGGTAGTCCAGATAACTAAATCATAATTTATCTTATTGGTTGGTAATTCATATTGCAAGATAAACCAGCCATTTGGATTTTTTATTATTTTTCTTATTATCTTGGGAGTATATTTCCCTCCTGTTATTATTTCCACCATTGATTTTTAAAATTATTCATAGATGTGAAAATCCCTTCCAACTATTTTTGTTTCAATCAATTTTATTTCCTTCCACCATCACCATTTTTACCATATCTATGGATTTTTCAAAGCATAAAAATGAAACTCTAAAGAAAATTTCTAGTTGAACTCCTGTCAACCACATGTATAAATTAATACATTAACTAGTATCTATCTTCATAAATAGTATACCTAAAAAAATGAATCATGACCCAAATAATATATATAAATTATATATTATTTTTTTATGATTGATGAAATATATCATCATCGATACAAATAATGTTAATTTTTTTAATGTTTTCATAATAAATTCTTTATAACCATCCCATAAGAGGCCTTGGTAAACCTTATAAAGAAGATATTGGTCCCAATATTTTCATTCTAGGTATCCAATAATATAAAATAATAATATTATATTGATTCCTAATGGATTGTTAAGGAAATTTAATATTCTATTCATTGGACCGAACCATTATTTATCTTGCTCTAAAGATATGTATCTATGAATTAGTGGTGGCTTTTTATTGGTAATTTCAATGATTGGTCAACATATTTTGGTTCATCACACTTATTACCTTCCATAAAAGGCCAAAAATATTATATTGTGGTACAAATGTTCTATTGTTTTACTTGTGGTTAATATCGAACCACATTCCCATAGACTCCCTATTATCAATTTCTAAGTCTCCAGATTGGTCTAATTTTCCATTATCCATAGAAAACATTCACACTAAGTCACCACCCACACTTTAGTAATAGTTATTCCATGTGAAAACATGAAAATTAAATATTAAAGTCAATGTTCAGAAAATATTTTCATTATATATTATATGAGTGGTGACATACTATTACGATGTCTCTCACCAATGTATGATACCAATTTCTCAACTTCTAAACCAACCAAGATTAGGTGATGACACTCCTAAAAATGTATAATATTAATTTATTATGTAAAATTCCTAGGTAAAATGATATTCACATTAAATATGTTAGGTATTATTTTTTAGAAAATACATGTCATGTCTCAACACATCTTAACTTCATGCCTAAGATCCCAACTAAGAACTATATGAAGATGATAGAAATTATGACACCCCAAACATAATGAATATTCATTAATAGGTATGAGAATCCATTGAACATAGTTACATCCTCTAGATACCAATGGATTGAAATAAATTTCAAGGTTATAAAAAATCATTGGGATTGATTAACCCTAATTCACAACAAAACCTAAAACAGAAAACTAGTATTGTATTACACAAATAAACAAAATGCATGATGAATAAATTGGAAAAAAATTAAATAAAATATACATAAATGGTAATTTAAGATGCATTTTAAATAGTATAACAAAAAATATCCACAGAATTAAAAATAATCATAATGTAAATATCATGTCAAATGTGACACTACACTGAACTCTACACCATGACCACTCTAATATCTAGTCTCTCGCATCAATGACTGCCACACCATTGTGATCCCTTGTTAATTAATATTCCTTTCGATTACATGTATAATGATACAAAATTTATATATATTCATCATATTTCATATGTAGGGACAGTTATACAACCTATTATAAAATCCACCAATGACATCCCACGCACACCAATAGGGAAAGAACAAGTTAGTTCATAATTAATATATATAAACATATTTTTAGGACAAAAAAAATAAAAATATCAATGAAACATATAAAGGATATGAAATATAAAAATAACCAAGGTATTCACCCAATACAACCCATATTGAATCATTCCATTCATGTAATTCATCCACATCAAGACAAGAATCCTATAACAGATCCAACTCATGATTGGAGCACTAGGCCTTTTAACCCACATCACCACTTTGTAGAGTAATCCAATATTCCTTAGATGGAATACAATCTTTGTCTAAACCATTAAGGTCTATTATAATGAAATATGAACAGACTTCAAAACCATTCCAATGTCATGTAAACATACAACAATTTATTTTGTTTAAATTAAAAGACTATATTTAAATTTCAACAGATCTCTATAGAATTATCCATTATGAGGAAAATAATTTAACTCAAATACAAAAATCCTTCATTTTTCTCAAACGTATAATGTGAAATAAAGGCCTCCTACCACAATCTATTCTACCATCAAAAAATGAGTAGATCATCAACTAGAAAGAGGAGAGTTGTCCAGTTTTCTTCTAGAAGCCTCTCATTTATGAACCGTGGAGATTTGAAAAGAAAGGGTATTTTTATGGAATTCAATGTGTCAAAAATCATTTTAATACCCCCCAAAAAATAAAAAATAGTTTACCATTAAAATTTGAGTATCCCCATAAAATTCCTCATACTTTTCATCCATTTTTTATAAAATATCATGACCTCTACCATGGGATCCCCAATAGTGTGTAGTGACTATCCAAACTATTTTTATCCATCTAGACCCTACAACGACATGGGCTATGTCTTGGGTGATTTTATCCTCTCTATTTCAATATTCCTTTATGAAAATAACAACATATTTTTATACAAACCACTAATCCTTGAATACAAATCCTTTTATAATCCATGTTTTACATAAGACGATCTCCCCATGAAAAAACAACATATTTTTTTCAATTCATCTTGTATTTCCCACCAGCAAACATCAATGATCAACCAAAATATACATGAAAACCATCTCCTAAACATGGTTATAAGCTAAAAATACTATGATATACCCCCACATAAGAAATAATCACCCTAGTGTAGAATATGTTTACCACTACATAGAAAATGAAAAAGGAGGTTTATACTTACATAAGAAATGAGTAACCTTAAGTTAAATACAAACTACATAGAGGTAAGATCAAATTACCTTCATGCTAATGAGATTCATTCATGTAGTTGGGATATAACGTCATGTCATATTAGGTTACCTTATTCTATATGGGGACTAAAATTACATGACACTAAATACCCCTAATACACCACAACATCCACCATTCCTAGCATTATGACATGGTGCAACTTGATGTCCTAAAATCTGTTTTCCAACAAATAACCCCTCTTAATTTCCATAAAATGAAGAAATACATGTTAAAATATAATTGAACAAAATTAAATGGAACATAAATAAATTTAGGGTTTCACGTTAGAGAGGATAAATTATCGTCAATGTATCCCAAATTACGATGAGTAGAGATTTATACGAGGATGATTCATGAGAGAGTTAACAACCATGGATCGAGGAATGTTATTCTAATCAAGATTGATATGTACATATAAGGGGATAATATGTTGAATATAACATATTCCCATCATTTAATAAGAAAAAATATGATCATATAGATTTTATGTAACCCATATCTACATGGTCTATCATTACAGTGACTACTCTCATACTCTTAACGATGTGAACGAGACTGGATAGGGATTAATTGACTTCTATGGAGAGATGAAGAGTTTATAGTATTGAAATGAAAGATTGTATAGTGTATTTATGAATCAAAACATTATAAATTTAATCCAATGGATATATCTTCCTACCATATGGTTGTTTCATTGTGGAACATATTTATTGCCTCTTCAGATGGTTTGAAGTGGGAATTTTTTATAGGTCTTGCTGAGATTGACTACACATGTAAAATGGTGGACTGGTTAACAAGATTTCTAATTAATGAAAAAAATATAATCATTATGAAAATAGCCCCAAATGTCCTAGTATTATATATATGACCCATTAAGGAATAGTGGATCACTTATCTTCATGTTTATTTTTCTAGTGTGATTTCCATGGAAATAATTATTGAACCTAGTAGTCCAAAGAATCATTAACATCATTTCCATCTATGACCACAATAATAATTTTTATTATGGAAATATATTTTACAAGAGAATTATTCAATATCAAAGTTATAATTTTTATGTATTATATTTATGAAACCAAATTATTGTTCATCATTATAAGAGAACACAGTTTTGGGGGTCGAATCCCACTATACAACTCATAGATTCATTAAATCTAGATGATTCTACAAAATATTTCATACCTATAAGGGACATTATTCTCGAATTTTTCACTAAAAACAATGCTGGTGATTAATTTTATAATGTTTTGAAAATAAATATATTATATCTTGAGTTGTAATGGGAATTATGATCATTAACTTCTTATTTAGTCATTAAATGATAATGGAATGTGAATGGTTGATTTATTTTCTACTCAAACAATAATTGAATATCTATGAATTCTTATTTAGAACTTATTTCTATTCCGCTACTTGTTTAGCTGATGTAGAGGGGACATTAGTTACATAATAAAGGGGTTTTCCAAGAATTACATAATGGTTATCTATCATCATCTATAGAATTTCCTTAAATAAAATGTATCTTTAAATATTTTGTACTAATATATGATATTTTGAGAAGTCATTTTGTCAATCATTAAATCCCAAATCATTGGAAATTTTTAACTCTTGAAATGTGGAAAAAGATTCTTTAAGGGTTGCAATGAAATAGCATAGGACCTACTCAATGAAAAATTAAATATAATTTAATATTTATATTTTTTAATATTATTTTATTACATTATTTTTTCATGTAATATGATTTCATATTAGAAAAATTTCAAATATCGTTATATCCCATGAGGAGGAAAATAATTTTACATTGATGGATCAGGAGATTGAACTAGAACCATCGACGAATTGATCTTAGCATACATGGATTCTATATTACTAGGTTCCCTCCTATATTTAAAACATTTGTTGTATTTGGAATTTGATGATAGAAGAAAATAATCCAATAATTATTTTACAATGGTGAAATATCTAAAAACTGAAAGATATTTTGTTGGATTCAGGGTTGTTCATAGTAAGAGGTTTATAAAATATGATTGATGATTAATTGAAGTAGTACATTTAAATTGAAACCATTAAACCAAAGAACACTTTTATATATAAATTGAAATCTATGAAAGTAAAAATTACGAATGTGTGCCATACACCATAAATCACATCCACCATTTACTTATTTCAAGTCTAGATAAATAAACCTATGGAATAAAACAATGGTAGTTCCCTTATAGGTGTATTGATTATATACACCATATTTTACACAAGATTTCGAAATGACCATCCAACAATCCTGATATACTAGTATCTTAAAATAGACTATGGAATGAAGAATAGTGAATCAGGAGGGGAGGGAAGAGTTATGCCCTGAGGATTTTGACAATCACATACACTGGAATCATTACCTACCCCTTTATATAAGCTATATAGACACTATTTGATCCATATATTTACTCAATAATTTTACAAACATACCATTAATTTTTTCAATTATTAAACTGGTAACCCTTAGACAATCGTTATCCACATGTTTCAACTCATTAAATAATCAATTATTGAAATAAATGTGTATAGTAGATTCACTAAATTTGATAAATAAAAGTAGTGAAAAGTGAACTATTTCATATGACTAATGGAACTAATATTCAGGAAAAATAAAATTATATGATTATTTAGGGTAGACTCATATGATATTTATGTATGAAAAATGTAATATTTCCCAATTCATTATTTATTAGTGTTCCTACAAATACATTTCATACCTTATGATATTTAAAATCATACCATATGGTATAATAAGATTTTTGGTTTTATTCCCTTAAATAATCTTATTTTAATAAATCCTAAAAAATTTCAAATATTTCCAAATTATATCATGTCATATTAGAAAATATTTAACACTATATCTAAAAAGAATTTGGGATATTATCCAAAAAACATTTCGAATCATGTCATTAACTTTACCATGTATTACATCATATGAAATACCATTTCATAACGAATAAATTATCGAATTTCATAATAGTCTAAAACATTTATAGATAAACTCTCTATGTCAAGATCAAATAGAAGTTATCCAGAAAGTATAACCCCACAAAACCATGAAGCATAGAAATATAATAAATAAAAATATATTCACAAACAAAATAAAACCATGGGCTATAGAAATGAATAAATTTTACCCAAGATAATTTTTTTGATTGATATCCATTAAACACATGTATCACCATGAAATAGTCCACTAGTGTCGTCAAATTCTATAATTAATTTTCATAGATTCCCTTTCTTCATGAAATCATGTTACCATGGATCATAGGGTTTGTCTATACCAAAAATACTTCCCAAAGGTTATTCAATGATTGGTAATAGTCTTACCAGATCAATGACCACATCACCTATCATTCATCTAGAAATGAGTACATTTGATCTCCCTTATCCATGAAAATAATAACATTACATATTAAAAAAGAATGACCCTAAATTTCATTAACATGTCTAAATAGTGGTCCCAACTTTCACAAGCTTCATTATTGTCACAAAAATCGTTAAAGATGCCTCAATATAATAGTTTTATTTAAACTAAAATTTATACCACATAGAGGGACCATCCCAGAGATAACGAAGAGGCCATATTTAAATTTAATAATGTCTATATAAATATGTAATTATTTGTGCAGTAGTATACCATAAAAAATGTTACATGTAGATCAATTGATACCATAATGGCCAATGACACTCCAAAATAACATTCATGTAATAAATTCTTGATGTTATCAAAAAATGAATCCTCTTGTGACACCCTATATAATTAACATACATTTACATGTAAAAGATGATGTTATTTTGAACATGTGTTATGTCTGAACCACATCATAAATTTAAAAAGACTTACACAACCTATGTTCTGCACCCCTGAAGTTTTGAGCCAATATTTGAGGATTTATTAAAAATATATAAACTAACACTTTACTCCATGTGGATCTAAAAAAGAATAAGTGATTCTCTACTACTCAAAACACTATTTCTTACACAATATCATGAAATAATATTGGTCACAGGATCTCAAGATTATGGAATTTTTTCAACAGATATTATATAGTCCCAAAAATTAATAGTCCTACTATCAAGTGATCCTCACAAAAGTACACCTAAGGAATGTAATGTACAGATAAAGAGAAAAATCCTACTTATATCCCAAACCTGTGTGTAACCCCATATATTGATCACAATAATGACTCTTGACTCAATCAGTTTCCCTTATGCTTGATCCCATTGATTAATTGTTTTTGAATGAAACTCATTCTAGGTGCACACAAGAACATCATGGTACCTTACTTGATGTCCCCTATTCCTCTAGTATAGATATTACCCTACCAATTTCATATTTGGAGATGAAATTAAAACATTTCTTCTTCTAATTAGAGGGACTCTAACATAGACCACATGATTGAACACTCTCCTATAGTAGTTCAAATTCCATTACCTTTATATAGGTGCATGAGAGGTGTTCACATAATCCCTATGGGTAAGAAGTTTGTCCCTACACATCCAATATGGATGATGTTAAATAGTGTAGCTCCACATCCTAGTCGTATGATGTTAAACTACATGATAACATTCTCAACACATGATGTAAAACTATTGTGTTACCCTATGTGATGATAAAAGGATGTCACATGTACGATCATCATGGGATGCCATCCTTACCCCTGGGAACCAGAAAAATGAGGTCTTATGTATATTTGTGGAATAATCATCATATTACCCCTCATATATTCTCCTATTAAAACATGGAAATTCTTATTTCACGATGTTAAACTACATGGATCAATCCTATCACAAGACCATAAAATGTAGAATCAAACTACATGGGTTTTGATATTGTAATATATATAGGTTATGTAGGATGACACCTTGATGTTAAATAATGAAAATTTTAAACTATAAATTGGATCCATTTTACCTCCTAGGGACACCCCAACCATATCATCCACCATGGGGCTTTCTAATCCCAAAATCCAGATACTCCTTTACAAGGCATTCAGATCCAATAGTAAACTATCTAGGTTTGAAATATTTCCTCAGAGGGATGAGACTCACTGATCATTATATATGAGTCATTCTAATCCACAACTATGGATTTTCCTCCTCATATCGTTTTGATCCATTGGTAAAAAAATACAGATGTGAAATTATCCCTCATAGAGATATAACTCTCAAATCATCCTACCTGAGAAATTCTAATCCATCGATAAACTATCCATGTGTTCCTTCCTAGGGACACACCTGCTTTATTTTTCTCTATATGGTCTTCTTATCTACTAATCATCTCTTCTTTAAAAAAATCAATGAGTCACTCCCCTATATTGATATGTTGGGGAAGATTAAGTCATATTGTACTAGAATACCATCCAGGAGATGTTGAGGCAGTCTCAATCCCAACCTCAACAATGCAAACACCAACCATCCCCATAGACCAAAAGGAAGATAAAATTCAATCCTACTTTTATTTCATCAGTCTGAATAACCCTACGAAAACGTCGGAGGAAATATCAAGTTAACACAAAACCAAGATAATATTCAATGGCTCCAATTCCCTTGGCCGCCATTGGCATATCATGCTAGGTCCTTAAAGTAGGAGAACAAAAACCCATCTCCACCTGATTCTGATCAATACCCCTACCACCTCATGTGTAGTTTGTGTGGATTCATTTGATCTATAGTAACTCATAAAGATGCTATAGGGAATCCCATGACAGTGAGACATAGTGAGGTGGTCCTCTCTACATGAAACATCCTAGAGTTTAATTCCTCCCAACAATTCAAAACTCACCATATAGGTCCTCCCTGTTCCACTATGATCGGGTATCACCCCGGATAGGCAATGAAACTAGGATATCATACATCATATCTTGAAAACCACTACGTAGGGAACCATCATGATCTACGTAGAAGAACAATCAGGATAGGATACTCGCATTCTATAAATTCATTCCTAAAGTAGGATATAAAAGAGGTGGAATATTTTCAGTTTGGTACACCGAATGTGTGGGGAGAATATTACGTGTTCTCAAACTTCATCGCATGGCTTTGTACCCAACCATATTCGTGTACTAGGCTATGAAAATTTACCCACAAGTCATTCATGTGTACTACTAGAGTACATGGAACCTCTATCCAAAAGGATGATGAGAGCGTGATGCTCGTCACTGGTCCAAAAATGGGTGAAAATGTAACTTTACTGACATGTCTCCGCAAACAACCATGAATAACCAAACATATCACACTATTGTGATCCTTGCAGAAAAGTGCATATAATCAACTATTAATTCTCCCGAATTAGATTCCAATTGAATAAACTAAATGCAATAGTATTTCACATGAATGGGGCTTAGTGGGACCCATTCCATGATCCTGAAACACAACAAACAGTTTATCCCATTGTGATCCTCTCAGAAAATAAAACAAGATTGTAAATTCATTCATACCAAAAAAACACCAACTGAAAAAGATTCATTTCACCGTAAACTCCCAAATCATACATCATGGGGCCTAAAACACAATTTTCATTTAATATTACAAAATTAGTATTGAAATGTTCTCCTTAACACGAAGGCCTCAAGGCCTCTGATAGTGCACCAGGAAGATGTTGTATACTGACATAGATTCCGATACAAGTTTCCTGAATAATAATAATTATATTATTATTATTGTAAATATTCATGTTGTTCCACTAATCCATGAGAATTAATTCATAAAAAAAGAAAATGTATCCTTAAAATTTTCTCTTCCAATAAAGGTTCATGTTGCTATAAATGCCTCGTGAATCAGACATTTAGTTTTCATACTAGGATCGATATATGATTTTTGAATAATAATAATAATGCTATTATTATTAAACCTATTAATTTTATTAAAATGAATTAAAAAACCAAAAACAAATTTAGGAACTGGTCTAAAAATATATTTCTAGATAATAGAAACACTTGGCCATAGACATCATGTGAAACATATTCTCTATTTTTGAGTTATCAGGGTTTGAAAAAGACCTATCCATCCCTGGTCCGGCCCGACCGCCTCGTCCTTACCAAGATGCAATGGCCCGACCATCACCGTTTTGGCCCATCCCACTACACAATGGTCAAACCCCCCTGTGGATCCACTCCCCCCACAAGATGGATGGTAGCCTCTACACCCAATACACTCCGCACACTCTGGTACACCCCACAAACTCTGGCACCTTACCGCCACTGCCTACTAGCTGCGAACATTTCTACGAGGGGGCACCGCCACAGTGTGGTGCACCTCCCCTGTTTCTAGCCTCCCAAGGCCACCGAATCCAGCTATTATAGACCTCCAGTAGCACCCCGGTGCTTAGAAAATAGATTAGAAACCAGATATGGGATCCCCCGAGACAATATCATCACAGCAAGAGACTCTGCTTGATGATTTGTTACTGTTTTGATGTAGAAAAAATTTATCTGCCACTTCAACTTGCTGGTGTGCCTCCCATGGAACTCAAAATTCAAAACTCTCATTGATCTAGAATCCATGGATCATTTTATTCACAAAACCATGCTCTACTCGATGATCAAATGTCATTTCAGCATGGCGAAATGTTGACCAAT
Source organism: Viscum album (assembly GCA_963277665.1). Classification (NCBI taxonomy): domain Eukaryota; kingdom Viridiplantae; phylum Streptophyta; class Magnoliopsida; order Santalales; family Viscaceae; genus Viscum; species Viscum album. Next base: position 825,104,628 of record OY728166.1, read on the forward strand.
GATGAAATTGAAGAATGACAAAGAACAAACATTTCTAAAATTAGATGTTTTATGGCCATTATTGTATTGGCCATAAATAAAGGATTCAAAAGTAGTGAATTCAAAATGACATGATTTTCAACAATTAAATTTCAATTAGAGAGCTTCCAAATCCAAAATTGAATTCCTACCTCGATTCTGGATCTGTCATTGTGTTTTTTACACCTTGAACTTGTAGTGCATGTATTATCGTCATGATCAACAAAAAATTCCGCATTGAATTACCATCAAAAGGATATTATGGAGCTCTAATGGATTGTTTTGTGAGAAATGTGCTATACGTTTCTTATTTTTCCTTAACACCTGTTTATTGGAAACATCCAATGGTCGTTGTATCCAAACCACCCATGATCTCTCACTTTTGGCCGTGCTTAGGTAAAACATCCCATTAGAAACTCAACAGTGATATAAAATTTTCAATATGAGTCTCCGTTTAGATATTAAATGATTTGATGTTCGATCTAATGTAATTTAATTAATTATTTTATTAATGAAAATGCCATGCATGTGTTTTTCAGTAGAAGACCCTCACTGACAATAGTTATCTCCCACCTATGGTAAAATCCAAACTATAGACTCTATTGTGGCCTCATAATTCTTATATGAGGTTTAGTTTGAGATATACTCCTTTTCAATCATGTTAATAGTATAAAATATAATTAATATTTTTTTATAACATATTCTAGGAACATTGGGCCTCAAAATAACACATTGTCTTAGCACCTAAATTTGAAAATATATGTAGAAATATTTCAATATATTGAAATGAAAAAACCAGGTCATTAAAACTAAGTTTAGATAGCTGGTATTATTCAACGAACAAAAATAATTGTCCTCACAACCTATTACATAAGGTATGACTCCAAAACTAATCATGTTAGTTAGCCTAGAAACTCATCCATGACAGCAACATGATCAGCCACTTCCTACCCGTGCTATGTCTCATCAAAAAATAGCTGACTATAACAGCTTCATAGTAGGTCATCTAGCAAACAAGATGATATTACCAACACTATCTAGATCCCAGTGGTTCATTCAGACACATCTGTTTTGACTACTACTTTGGAGTTTCCCCCTTTAGAAAAAACATCTCTTTGGTTCATAAGTACAACATGTTGAAGCATCTCAAATGAATTCTTATAAGGATACTGGTCCTCGAGACCCTCCAAATATTTAATAACATTCATGAGGGCCTTTTATAATCCTTGAAAATCCATCTTTAGTTTGATGTTGTTGTAGCTTTTATAATGGCCTACTATTTTGATGAGGTCAAGAAATAATAATTCGAAACTAGTAATTAATTTTATGGGGAAGATGAAGGAACCGTAATATAGGGGACTATATGCCTATTATATAGTACATTCTACCTAAATTGTGTATAGATCTACCACATCCTATAAGATATAGGTTTTGGGATCAACCTCATCCTGAGCAGAATACTCTAAAATCTAGGAATAACCGAAGTTTATATGACTCTATATAACCATTAGATTCAAGGTCATGATAAGATGGTGAAAAAAAGAATATATAGTTAAAGACCCAATTTTGGGTCTTCATATCATGTGATGAATTCCTGGTAGACAAATGGGATACCACAAACAACGCACAGCTGGGTGGGCCCAAGCATTATTTTCATGTGGTGATTTCTTTCTCATATCACCAATGCCAAGAGTACATCATCAACGGTCTAGTAGGTGTACTCCAAGGTGATGAATCTCTCTTAGAATCATATGAATCCCACTATAGAGATGATGACTACTAAGAGTGTTTGGGGAATAATGTTCATCCCAATGGGGTTTATTACACCAATTATCTGACGACCACCATGACATATCCATGGGTGGAAATGTAATATGATTTAATTATCATGATTAATCATTTAGAACCCACAATACTGATCCTAAGATGGTTTTATATTGTAACTAATAATATTAATTTTATCTCATCTAAAATGGAATAACATCCATGGATTTCCTTATACTCTTATATAAGACATGCCATGGCAATACTAGATTCAACTACTCCTCTGAATTACTGAGGGGTTCACCCAATGGATACCATTTCCCAACATGTTTAGTATGTTTCACAAATAATGGTTGAAACGTCAAAATCTAACTCGACACCATTATTTTGACATCGAAAATGAACCATTTTATAAGAGGCTTATGAAATTTCCTCAAAAGATAATTCCATCATTGTTTCAGTAGGGAAGGAACCCCATAGTGTAGATTTTTTTCTACCCATGTCGGAGCCATTACTTTGTTATGTTAGATATCCTGAATAAATCTCATCCTCCCATTGATTATCCTACCTTATATGATGAAGATAATTTAGAATATTCCCCTATTATATTTTAAGAGGGTGTATCCACAACTGTTGATGAGTTTATTTAGATAAACCATGTTACTAAAAAAGATATACGGATGACACTAGTCATTGCATCCATGTCTCTATATGATTAGAAGTAGTTTTTTTATTTCCATAAGTAGAACCATGATATGTGTTTATCATTCACAACTCTAATGGTTCTATGTATGAGGATGTGGCTAACAAGATGTTCAAATCCAAATTCATCAGGGAGTTCCAGTACCCCAAAGGATATCATACATTATCAATGGTAGGATGAATAATTGGATGACCAGATTCTGTATCGACGTACAAGATCACAACCACCATTTCCAGATGGATTATTTTATCCCCAAAGTGAATGATTTGTTGATTGATTCTATGTTTGGATTTTATTCCCTCTCATTCATGGATGGATACTTTGGGTAGAACTATATCCAGATGGCCCCAAGGTTGAAGAGTATTATACGTTTAGAGTTACCCAGGGGACATTATTCTATTTAGATAATTTATTTCCCCTAAATAAATTCAAATAATTTATTAATGTTTTATACAGTAGATCATGAATCTGATTCTTAGGAAGTTAGTAGAATTCTACATTGAATACATGGTGGACAAACCTTTCTAATTGAAAGTCCATATCAGAAACCATGATAAAGTGTCCAACACCCTCCAATCCCAGAATCATAAGATTAACCCCAAGAATTGTACAAAGGGATACCAAAGGGATGTTTTTTTCTTCATCATAAGTTATTGATGCATTAATATCAACATAAAGAAGATAAAAAAACATCATTCAAAGTCCACCCCAAAGAAACCTCTAGGAGTTTCAAGTCCCCTAATGCTACTTATCATACAAATGAAGATTCAATAAAAATGTTTGTAGGAAGTGTATGACATTTTCAAGGATCATGAAAAAATTAAATATTTTCCTCTGGGATGTGGATTTCCATATTCCATTTAAGGTAATCAGGCAGTTTCTACTACAACCTCTAGTTTTGAATCCACCCATATTTGGGAATCCTTTAGTCCTCTAGTTGATTGTAATAATTAGAACCTACTAATAGTATAGACACCCCAACTAAACAAGACCATTAAGTCCAAGCCCTACAGCTTCCACAAGTTTCCATACAAACATGTGGTCCCTACATGGGGACCACCCATGTTCCATAATAGTTCATTTCCTAATAAAGATCCCCAAATGCTTCCAAATGTTCTTTCGAGTGTGAACTTTATTTACTCAAACACATCCTATGAAAAATCCCATAACTTCAACCATTATCATCACTACTCTTATCCTTGCACACTTAACTATAGATTAATAATCTGGTAGGCTCCTAAAATGAAATTTTTTCCTTTTTCCATGATTCATATCTTTTATTTAATTAACCCTTTATCATTCATGGGTGTTACATTCATCCTTAGGAAACAACTCCCTCATTTTGGATCCTACAACTCAACCTAAGTAATGTATCCACACATAAGGCTAGGTTTATACTCTAGTAAAAATGAAACAATTGGGTCCCATAAATAGCATAAAAACCCACCTTAACATGGTTATTGGGTCATGACCTACCAGGTACAACTAGTTTCCATGAGAACATGCTTTCCCCTACCTCATGCACACCAATGTGCCTGAATGGGACATCAAACTAAATATTGTCCCTATAAGATAATATATGTATTTCTAGTGGGATTTTTCCTCACTCAAACCCATCATAGAAAACATCAAATATTTTCACCCATCCTAGTCACTAGTCCAGGATAATAATTCTTAATCATGGATTTCTAATCTAGTAGGATCTTGAAAATAAAGTCTCACCTTGTGGACATGAGTCATATCACTTAGTCATTTAACCCTTTATCATTTTTGTGATTTATATTGATCACACTATATTGGTCCCTCAACACCATTATCACTCAAAATAATAGTGAGGGAAGAGAAAAATATTATACTATCTTAATCGCATTTACCTTGATATAGAGTCCAGATACCCTCAAATCCTAAAGTACTGCAAATTGCTAGTTGTTTCAATTAAAAATAAAATATTACTCAAAGAACCATAGGATATTGTTGGTCTCCAATGTAGGCCTTATGATTTATATTATAAATAGCCACATGTTTATGGTATTATTGGAATGATTTTCAGTGATCCCTCAGTAGTTTGACATCAAGTTAGTTCCATTGAAAGTAGTGAAGAGTTGAAAATTAGAAGACATTATTTACACCCATCCAACCCCTGAAGAACTGCCCCTAGATTTTTATATCCCAAATGAAGAAATCCTATCATTGTTTTGGCTATAGACTATTTCATGATCTTGTTTTGAGGTTTCCTCCATATTTCAAATTAGTATAAGTCTCAATTATCCCATGATAAACAGAGTAGGCCTAAGGATTGTCATCATCACTCATTCATAGGTCGCCCTACCCTACTCATTCTTGGTTTTAGAAGGATGTACCAACAATGAGGCATAATATTAGCCTCTCATTACTAGTCTTTATCGGGAACTCGAGATTGATGTACCCTACTTTCATGTTTTGGGAGACTCCAAATTTCTCATCATGCAGTTTAATGGTGACAAAATTTTCAGAAAGATATAGCTTATTCCACTTTTATAGAATACCCATCAGGTAATAGAGAAGTTTCATAATTATCTAGAGGTGAATAATTTCCCTCAGTCATATAATGGTCACATAGACACCTTGGAATGCCTATCAACATTACTCATAGGGCCAAACTAGGATCACTTGTTTAGTCATGTGTTGCACCATAGGGTTATCACACCATTAATTTTAGATGATGAAGATAGATAAAATGATGAGCTACTAGTTGATGTTGCTTCTATGATAGAACCATAAAGTTACCCCATAATAGAGGAAACAACCAATTAGACACCTCCATTAATTGAGCATCTCGGGTGTTGAATTATCTAATTATATTTGGATGAGTGGTAGATAATTTTTCATAACAGAGCGTAGTTTACCCTCTAATGTAGGCCTATCCTTGAGAATACGCTCTACAAATGTGTGTTTGTTTTTATTATCCTCTATTATGTAAAAGTATATGATATTACTCTATTTTTAAAGAAGTCCATTCCACATCATGTGGATCTAATTAGACAATATTGAAACTCACCCATGATATTCAAAGGTTGGGATACTTATGGGCCACCATGGTCCATGGCTGGATTGATTTTTTCCAATAGATGTCATGTGTATTAGATCCATTCCAACATTGTATACATATTACTAGATCTCATCCATGCCACCACATATTCTTGGCACTTTTCGTTATGGGAAATTGATGTTGTACGGTCGTACACACTAGAAAAAAAATTCTAGTGAATATTTATTATAACTGTCACTGACATCTTCTCTATGTGGTCATAAGAAGTTCCCCTTGTAATGACCCAAATTTTTTTTAATGAATATTTCTCTTCATATAATTTAATGTGATATTATGTAAAATGGTTATATAACATATTCACTTCATTGGTTTTATTATTTTGGATTTCATAATATCATTAATAATTGTTATCATTTCCCATATAGTCGTTGAATAGTGGTCATATGATTTATAAAAATATAGGGCTTTAACATACCCAATATACTCAGACTAAGGATGTGATGGCCTCATCTATCAGAATCACTCCATAAAAATCCCATTTTATGGATCTCAGTAAGGAGCTGGGGTCTCTGGGCTTCTCTCTATACCAATCCCATGCTGATCTTTAACACATTAATCGAAAACGGAACCGCCTATGGAAGAAGTGGAAGTGGATAGAGATTACCACCCAAGGGATGTTATCCAAGCCATAATAAGAGTCCATTAACAATTCAAACCTTACTCTTAGGTCTTATGTGGGTGTTATAAGGGGTTATGTAACAACACCATATCACTATGATTATGTTAATTAATTTTTGAATACAATAAAGAATATATATTCATTTTATTATTGTCATTTTGTAAATGGGTTTTAAAGAACACATTGTATGGTTAATTAATATTCACTTAAAAATTTAATTTTATGAATTAATGTATTTTTTATGTAAATAATATTATAATAAACAATATTTAATAAATTACTTAACAAATATACATGATCATATAATGATGATGAATACAATTGTAATTTTTATTATGATTCGAAATCCATTTTTTCAAGACCAATGAGTTTTTGATAAATGTATGTTGTTATTTTAAAAGTAAAAATTCGCATATGTAGAAAATTATTTGGATAAAATTAATTTTAATTTAAGAATTAGGACGTCGATATTTTCCAACGGTGAATTTTTCATAAATTTCTCAGACAGATAATTTTGGGGTACAAATTAAATACTGTTTAATTATATAATGTACTTAATGAAATCATAAGGACCTAATAGTGAGGTAATAAAATAATATAAATGTTATGTTCCAAAAATATATGTTTTAACATTAAAATAATGTGATTTTTGGTTTGTTTGATTTATTTTAAAAAGCTTTACTGGACCGTCCAAAGATTATAAAATATTTTAATCTTTTAAAATGTTTTCCTTGACAGTGTGAATCACCTCCACAAAAGCAAGCCTAATATTTTAAGAGGTTTTTTCCATTGGACATATAAATTATTCTCTTTCACTCCCTTTTTTCTAAAAACATGTTAAAAAACATGGTGTGGTTTGTGGTTTTGATTAGTATAATGTGTAGTGTCCAAAACCTAAATAATAAATAATTCCTCTCTTTTCCTATATAAAACCACCAAATATTCCACTTCCACTTCACTCAAAGCCTTCAGATCAATAATAACCTCTTCCCTCCCCTCTCTTGATCCTTACAAGGTAACACAATCTCTCAATAGGCCTCTCTCAAGCCTCTCCCAATCCTTTGGTATCACACTTCCAAGTAAGGGATTAATTCCATTCTCATTTTAGTCCAACTTCCTTTATGTTGTTATAACTTTTTTTTCAATAAAAAATATTGGGGTATTATTTCACACCTCCCCAATAATTACATACTTATGTTTGAATGATTATATACCTCTTTCTCTCTGATTAATGTCTCCCATGTATGCTCGTTACAATGCTAAAATTCTGTAAGGGGTTTCTCTATCCTCATTTACATTCAAGAAATTAATTTATATTATGCATCAAAATTCTATTACATGTGTTTCTACATGTATCTATAAGACACCCTTAATTTCCATTTTATGTAAATATGATGAGATATCCCTTTATATCTCATTAAACAGTTTTATGAATTCTTATGTCATGCTGTTATTCTACAGAAATATCATCACGATTTTCCCTGGAAAGTCGTTGTGTAGTGAATTCTATTCCCATTTCTCTATCAAGGGTATTCACCTTTACACATATTTAATTATTTATTATAATGTTTCATGAATTTATTCCACATTCCTTTACCGTGTAATAAATGATGATGTTGAATGATTCCTTGTTGTATGATCCATGTGGAAAACTTATGCATAAAATGAAATGATTAAGAAGGGTTCTCCCTTATAGTGCTCTAATGCATTGGATAACGATTAATATCATGATAAATCAACAGAAATGAGGGTTTAATCATGATAATTCAAATTAAATGAGGTTTTACTCATTCTACATGTGAAATTAGCCTTTTCACATGATAATATCATGTTATATGTTGATGTCACATTTCTATTTTATGATAATCATGCTATATCATGCCTTTATGTACATATTTCTCATATGATCCATTGATATGACTATTTCCTAACATGTAATATATTATTCATGTTATACCTTTTTTACTCCTGTACGATGATGTATAGCTCACACTTTTCTAATGCATGTCCTCATGTTATCCCATGCAATTCAATGTACAAATGAATGTTGTAGTCATTTAAAAGATGTTTTCAATAATGATGTTGGGTTTATGATTAAAGTTGTTATGAAATGTTATTAATTTCCCATGAAATTAGACCTCTCATTACTTAGAGTTTTCTTGAGTGAATTTTTATATAATAAATCATGTTTATGTGTGCAATAAATAGTAGGGTTGTTATAGTTTGCATGAGAAGATAAGTTTAGTTATATTTGGGATTAGTATTATAAAACCCTCGTGAAATAATTGTGTATAATAATAAGTATAATAAAGCATCTCTCAATTTTGGTGAGTATTGAGTAAATGATTTATCAATAAAATACATCCTCGTTTGGATACGAGAATGTAGAGGCAGCTCGATAATAGATGTATCAAGGGGTAAATCCTGAAAACACCACATTAATCTATACTCAAATATGAACTGGTGCATGAAAATGGACCATGATGCGCTCTTGGTTAAGAAACTCCCAGGGGATATTATTTGGTAAATTCATAAGTTTATTATGAACCATTATTAAGGGAATTCAAAAATTCCCCTAATAATGTATGTTGGGATGTAGATCATGAATAACATAGATTCAAGCCTATAAATTCATAAGTTATGGAAATAATTGTAATTAATAAGTCATCATTTTTTTCTTTGGATTAACTTTTCTATGTTACCCATAACTGTTCTTTTATTTCATATAATGATTGGTCATATGAGTACTCGGGATAACAACCGATGCAAAGAACAATGTGACTGCTATTCAAATGAGATAACCAATATGATGGGCACGGTATTCACACAAAATTTCATGATAATTTCTCAGTTAACTATATTTTTGGATAGAAACATGAGTCAAGAGGAACATTCAACCCCCCCAGAAAGAACAAGTCGCAATCTAGATCTTCATGAGAAAAATTCCTCCAACTTTTAATGGATCATCGGATCCCTCAATCGCTGAAAAATGGATCAACTCCATTGAGAATATACTTTCCATTATTCAATGTTCTGAACATGATAAGGTTCTTCTGGATTCATATCATATAGTTGGTGAAGCTGATGAATGGTGGACATTGATCAGAAATACAAAGACTATGGAGGATATCAAGGCATTGGAATGGAAGGATTTATTGAAAATGTTTTTGGATAAATACATTCCTCACACCCTCCGACATAATATGGAAATGAACTTATTTTCCCTTGAGAAAAAAGAAAATAAATCCATATAAGTTTATGAGTAGAACATCACATGGATTTCTTGATATGCCTTTCTCTTTTTCATTACCCTGGAATGAAAGGTTGATCTCTTTTTTTGTTGGCCAAATCCTAGCCCACAAAATTTTCTTATGATCAATGACTTCGAGAGATGTGAAGAAATTGTCTGATGAGCCATCAAGGTTGAAATGGAGATTGATGAATCTCAAGGGTATCATGGGGATAATAATAATAAAGTGGAATTTAATTTTTTGGTCTGATTAATAATTACAATGGTGCTAAAAAATCCATCACACCACTTGCCAAAGATGCAGAAAGAAGGACCCCAGAAATTACCTGAAGGGGATGAGGAAATTATTTTGGGGTGGAAGAGAAGGGAACCTCGCCATTAACTGCCGATAAGAAAAAATCATGGCTGTGAGAGTTAAGAAGAACACACCATTCGAAACTCAAAATTTTATTAATTTATTTACCTACAATGTACTAGGGCACATTGCAAACCAATTCCCTAAGACAATGGTTTTTAGAGGAAACCAAAAACCTCCAAGGAATCAAGGGAGAGCTTTTTCAATCATTATCACCAAAGTCAACCCCAACAAAAAGTGTTTATACATACTCTAGTTATTCATTCAAGAATCTAGAATTTACTTTTTGATTCTGGTTCTATGAATTATTTTATATCTCAAATGTTTCATAGAATTATCCCAACCCCACCATAAATCATGGAAGTAATGATGTCGGTGAGAATGGAAAATAGGGAAATCATTTCATACCATGAATAAAACTAATCCCATGTCATAATTTGTTGATTGAACATCCCAGAGAACCTTGTAATACTCTATATGGTGGAATTTGATGAAATTATTGACATTGATTGGCATTCCTTATATAGACCCAACATAGATTTTCATGAGAGGAAAATCACACTCTATATTGGGAATCAACCCTGATTTTGTATAACATAAAGGAGGAGGAAGAATATTTCTTAGAACCATCATATCAAGTATGGATATTACTTCCATATGAGAATGTGTATCTTGTTCAGATGATGTAGCCTAAGGAAGCAACCATCATTCAAGAATTTCATACTATGATGGAATTTGATGAAGTGTTTCCCAAGGAATTTTCTGGTCTTTCTACTAGAAGAGATGTTGAAATCTTAATTTATCTAATTCATTGGAAATTTTAAATATCCAAGAATCCATATAGAATGGATATTTTAGGAGAGTAATAAATCACTATAAGAGAATTTGGATAAAGGGTTTAAATAACCATGTGCTTCACCATGCGGTGCACCGGTCCTCTTCATTAAGAGGAAAGATGGGTCAATGCGCCTGTTCATTAAGTCTCATGAGAAAAAAATATCATTATAAATAAAAAGTATCCTATGAAACAAATTAAGGACTTATTAGATCACATACGTGGACCAAAATACTTCACCAAGATGGATCTACGGTCGGGATATTATCAAGTATTATTGAAGATGGTGGATATCCACATGACTACTTTTCGTACATGATACGAGCACTATGATTTCATAGGGATTCCATTCAGACTCACTAATTCTCTTGAAATAATCAAGTAAATGATGAATATTGTATTTAGAAATTACCTCTACAAATATTTGGTTGTCTTTATAGACAATATTCAAATATACTCTAAAACCAAGGAGGATCATGAGGAGAATCTAAACACAGTACTAGAGTCCTTGAGAAAGGAGAATCTATATGAAAATTATATTATGTGTGAGTAGTGGTTGAAGGAGTTCTCACTCTTAGGTCATCTCATAATAATAAATTTGATATATATGGATCCCTCCAAGATAGCTGCAATAGAGGGATGGATGAGTCAAACATCGGTGAAGGGTATTTGTAGATTCCTAGGGATAACAGGATATTATCACTTATTTGTGATAAATTTCTCCCGACTATGAAATCATCTTACCAAGATAACCTGAAAGGGAGAAAGGTTTTCATGGAGTGGTGAATTAAAAGAGAGCATACAGGAGATGAAAAAGAGGCTTATCACTGTTCATGTGCTCACACTACCCACAAGTGGAGAACTTTTTGTGGTATTTCTGATTCCTCGAAGAAGGTCCTTGGTTGTGTGTTGAAGAAAAATGCCAAAGGCATTGCCTATTCTTTAAGGAAATTGAAATTTCTTGAGAAATACTAACCAACACATGATATGGTATTGGCTATTGTAATATTCACTTGGAAAAATTTGCGACATTACCTCTTTGGGGAGAAGTGTGAAATATAAATGGATTAAAAAATCCTCAAGTATATATTCACACAGAAAGAGTTGAACATGTTCCAATTGATATGGTTAGAGTGGAACAAATACTATGACTGATCAATCCATTACCACCCTAGGAAAGTGAAAAAGGTGGGAAATTATTTAACTAGAAAGTACATAGTGATTCTATCATTGATTAGAATTGAAAAGGATCCAATCGCCTTATATTTGATTAATATGGACATGGGAATCTTAAATAAGAGAACATCATAAATCCTTTCAAAATTTATTTCTCAATCGTCTCTTTTACAATGGTTAAAGGGAGCTCAAAAGGATCGTGTGGGGATTTAGAAAAAATTGGAAACTATCACAACATGGAAATCCATGGAGTTCAATATTAATGAAGAAGGAATTGTGGGATTTTGGACAAGAATATGTGTTCCAAAACAGCTGGAGTTAAAGAAAGAAAATTTGGATGATGCACAGAGTTCGTATTTCTCTATTCACTCAGGAAACACAAAGATGTATGAAGATCTTTGAGATCTTTATCGGTGAGACAACATGAAGAAGGAGATCACCGAGTATACAATAATGTGCCAAGAATGTCATCTTGTGAAGGTTGAGTGGAAGAAGTCTAAGGGGATGATGCAACCATTACCCCTAATAGCCTAGAAATGGGAGAACATCACCCAAAAATTTTGCAGCAGACATCCGGAGACATCCAAAGGAATCAATGATATCAGTGATGTTGTGGATTGTTTTACAAATACTACACACTTTATTGTAATTTGAGATGATTTATCACTTGATCAATTGGAACATATTTATTAATATATATATCAAAGAATTGGTAAGGGAACATGGAATACATATATCGATTGTATCCAACAAATATCATAGATTCACCTCAATGTTTTGAAACAGTCATCAAAATTCTCTACATACAGAGATGAACTTCAGTACAACTTATCATCCTCAAAACTTATGGCTAATCTGAGTGGACTATCCAATGACTTGAGGACATTTTGAGAGCATGCTCAATGTACTACATAGAAGGCTGCTATCAAAATATTCCTCTAGTAGAGTTCTCTTAAAACAACAGTTATTATTAAAGAATATAAATGGACCCCTATGAAGCCATTTATGGGAAGATGTTAAGAACACTAGCATATTGTGATGATGATGGGGAGCAGTCTATAAATGGTTAAAGAAATGGTGGATATGTTTAAGACCATCCATCAGAACATTTATGGTCCTCATAGTTGACAAAAGAGATACGCTGATAATCATTGATGAGACCTAGATTTTGATGTTGGAGACAAGGTATTCCACTGAATATCACCGAAGAAGAGATATATGATATTTTTGAATAAGATAATGCTTATTCAAAGGTACATTAGATATTTTGAGATCCTATATTTCATTGCAAGAGTGGCCTATTGACTAGCACTACCAAAAAATATATATCACGTACATGATGTATTCTATGTTTCAGTTTTGAGGAAGTACATACCATACCCATCACCTGTACTAAATCCAGAGGTGTTACCATTGGATAATGAGCTCTCCTATGAAGAGAAGACAGTGATGATCTTAGATTTTAGGGAAAAAGTTCTTCGAAATAATACAATTCCCCATTTCAATATGTTGTGGAGAAACCACAAGTTTGAAGAGGCAATGTGAGAATTATAGGAAGTAATGAAGCAGAGTTACCCACATCTATTTTAGTATCAGAAAAGTAAATTTCGAGGGTGAAATTTATTAAGGGGGAAAGATTATAATGACCGAAAAATTTATTAATGAAAATCATTCATGATCTAATTAAATTTATTATTATGTAAATTGGTTATATAACACATAAAATACTTTGGTTTTATGATTATTTATTTCAAAAAATAGTTAATAATTGTCAACATTTCTAAAATAGTTGTTGAAAAGTGATCACAAGATTAGTTTCAACATTGGGCTTTAACATATCAAATTAACTCAGAAAAAGGAAGTGATGGCCTCATCCAGTAGAATTGCTCTATACGAAGCCCATTTGTCGAAGCTCCTAAAGGAGGGGGCATCACTGGGATTTTCTCTTGACCGAGACCAAGATGAGGTTTAACACGTTAATCTCAAATTGAACCACCTACAGTAGAAGTGGATGTTGATAGAGATTACCACCCGAGCGATGATATCCGAGCCACCCCAAGAGTCTTTCACCATCGCAAACCATACCCTGAGGTCTTATGAAGGTTTTATAAGGTGTTATGTAACAACACCTTAGAACTATTATTATGTGGATTATGTTTTCTATATAATAAAGAATATACATTCAATTTATTAATGTTACATTGTAAATGGGTTTTAAAGCACATATTTTTTTTTAGTTAGTATTAAATTATGAAATCTATTTAGAATAAATAATGATTTTTTGAATTAAATATTATTTTAATAAAATATTATAAATAAATAACTTTAAAATATAAATTATCTTATAATATTTAGGAATAAAATTGGAATTTGTATTGTGGTTTGTAACCCCTTTTTGTCCAAATCCATGAATTTTTTATTAATGTAGGTCTTTATATTAAATGTAAAAATTCACATATTTAGAAAATTATTTAGTTAAAATGAATATTATACAATTGAATCAGGATGTCTATGTTATTCAATTGTTAATTTTTCATAAATTTATGAGACAGTTGAATTTTTGTGTAAAAATTAAATATCGTTTAATTATATAATGCGTTTTATGATACCATAATGACATAATAGTGATGTAATAAAATCCTATAAATGCGATGTTAAGAATAAATATGTTTTAAAATTAAAAAAAATTTGATTTTACATTTTTTTTATTTATTTGGAAATGCTTTAATGGACCCTCCAATGATTATAAAATATTTTAATGTTTTAAAATATTTTCATTGAGAGTGTGACTCGGCTCTACATAAGCCAACGTAATATATTAAAATGTTTGGGAATTATACATTTAAAATAATGTTTTCCACTCCCCTTGGGAATAGACCATGTAAAAAATACATGTGTTCGTTTGTGGTTTTGATTAGTTTCATATGTGGTGTCCAAAACCAAAATAATAAAGAATTCCCACTCTTTTCCTATATAAACCCTCCCAAGATCCCATATACTTTTCACTCAACGCCTTTGTATCATGACCAATATCTTCAATAATATCTCTAGAATCCTTACATGGTACCCCAAAAACCCAATAAGTGTATCTGAAGCCTCTCCCAACCCTTTGCGATCACACTATCATGTAAGCGATTTTTTCCTTCTTCATTTTTTGTACAAATTTCATTATTTTGTTATAAATTCTTGTTTTAAATAAAAAGATATTGGGTTATGATTTTCCACATCCCCCATGTTTCCATCCTTATGTTTTAATGATGATATACCTCTTTATCACTCATTAATTCCTCCCACGTACACCTGTTACCATGCCGAAATTCTATAAGGGATTTCTCTCCCCTCATTTAAATTCATTAAATTATTTTATATTTTGCATATAAATTCCATTAAATATGTTGGGACATGTATCTATAAGACACACATACTATCCATTTCATGTACATATGATGATATTTTCCTTGTAGCATCCTAAACCATTTTTTTGAATACTTATGTCACACCGTTATGCAACTGAAATTGCACCACGATTTTCCAAGACAAGTCATTGTGTTGTGAATACCATGCACATTTCCCTATAAAGGTAATTCAACATGACACATATTTACATATTGATTATAAAGTTTAAAGTATGTATTACACATTACATTATAGTGGAATAAATGATAATATTTAAGGATTCCATGTTGTATGATACATTGGGCACACATATGCATCAAATGAAATGATTAAGAAGGGTGCACATGAATAGAGATTCAATGCATTAGGTAAAGATTAGTATCATGATATATCTAGTAAAATGATAGTTTAGTCATTATAATTCATTTTAAATGATCTTTTACTCATTCTCTATGTTTATTGAGCCTTGGCTCATGCTAATATCATGTTAAATGATGATGCCACATTTCCATGTCAAGATAATAGTGTTATATCATTCCTTTATGTTCATGTTTCTATTATGATATATTTATATGCCTATTGACTAACATGCACTATATTCTTCATGATATACCTTTTTTACTCCCTTAAGGGGATTTATATCTCTCCCTTTTCTTATGCATGTCCTTAGGTTATCCCATGAAATGCTATGTACGGAGGAATGTTGTGGTCATGTAGAATATGTTTTCAATAATGATGTTGTGTTTTATGCTCAAAATTTTTATGTAATGTTCATATTTACCCAAGACACTAGACATCTCTATCATAATAGTGGTATTAAGTGAATTTTTTATGTAATAAATCTTGTTTAATTTTTTAATAAATTTGATGGTTATTATACCCCTCAAGGATGTCATGTCCTGATCCATGACTTAATTAATGAGCTCCCATATCTTCAACCGATTTGGTGTTTATCATGCCATTCTCATTGACAATGAAATTGGATTCTAGGATTTGGATCTAAATAAATTGTATACTAAGTACAATATTCAGTCAAACCACACTTCCCAATACAATTCAAGGAATATGATTGAGGCATTCAACAAGACCCTCTATAACATTCTGTACAAAATAGATAACCAAAAATAAGAAGAGTTGGCTGGAAAATCTACCTTAAAAACTCTATGATTATTGGAAAATAAACTATAATTCATCATAGTGACCCCATACTCCATGTTCTATGGAACATAGTTAGTCATTCCTATCAGATCATAGTTATAAATCACTCTAAACATCTATATATGACCATTTGGAGAATGAAAAATGGTATTATTCAATAATAAGGTTCAACTCTCTTACATTCCCCAAGTTGTCATTTTAATGGATTTCAGAACAAAAATGATACATGAAAGAAAACATTCTATGTTAGAGACCAGGTTGGAAAAACCTTAAATAATCAATTCATAAGGTTTACTCTAATAAAGCATACTCTTTGCTCACCATGGATGGAGCCTGTTTCACACATCCCAATAACTCCATGTTTCTGAAGAAATAAATCATTTCACGAGGGAAATGCTAAGAAATATATAACCTTAAATCAGGAGAGTATGTATAAGAATCATGACTGTAAACTCTATGTGAGTCATCCTAGAGATGTGTTATGTAGTGTTGAGCCTCCTTAACCCCATTCATGGCAGGGTTTCTCAACATTCCTCACTACACATATCTATTCGAGATAATCACTATGGTGTAAAAAATCGATGACCATAAACTATTATCATTTTGTTCTATGAAATATCACCTTAAATATTCATAAGTTGTCTGACATAGAGTCAATGAAATAATATCCTCCCTATGTTCCATTTAACATGACCATAAAATACTTACAACATGTGCAATTTTTATGACCAAAAACTATTTTCATCCTCTATATTCAATTTTGATAGTATTTAAATGAAAAATTAGGATGAAGTCAATTAATGAAGTTAATCTATGGCCTTAACTAATCGTAAACTATGATGTGTCTTAAAAAGAGATGATTTATACCCAATCTAAAATCAAGAAGAATCTTAACAAGATATGATGTTTACCCTATCTGAAACTATGATGCCTACAGAAAACTAATGATTATAATCCCATCTGAAACTGGGATTCCTCTTAATAATGGATTATTTTTTCCTCGTGTGAAACCATAATTCCTCATACGATATATATGGAATGGTCAAAAAAATTTATCCCATTCCTTGAGTGTAGGAAACCTAATGATGACTATAGAATTCCTCAAGCCCCTTTGTATATAGGATTCCCCCACTAGTTTTGGTATTCTACAAGCCATGTTCTACAACTATGAGTGGAACCATTGGCATCCTCGTGGGATATGTAGTAATGTCTCGAATTCTTATCTCAAAATGTATCAACAATCTTATAAACTCTTAACCCTCTTGGCCTCAGTTATGTGATAATCATTATGATCATAAATTATGTGTAATTCATATCAATGTGTTCTTTTGGTATGAGAGAAAAATGATACTAATGCCGCCCCCGTGAAAGAATCATGACATTAAAATATTTTTCATCTATTCCAAGAATGATGAAATTAATCTATGTTTCATTTTATTACGGGTACTTGGGTGGTACGTGGGCTTATTTGGATTGATTCATGAGTGATTTTTCCTCATTCATGCGACTTATGTACTTTTGGAACAAATATTCTCTCCACAATCCATGCACGATGACATAAAATTGTTTTTAATGGTCCAGAATGTACAACCTTAAACTATGCACAATCGACTTAAATACTACTTCATGTGGTTTAGGATTCCTTGAATCCATTCATGTCAAGTGGTAACACTTTTACACCACATGAGCTTCCCCAAACCCCCCTTTATCTATGAATTACGACCTTAAATTTGTTTCAATTAGCATGGGAAAAATGAATTTCAACTATTTGTCGATGGTCCAAGAACTATGTCCTTAAATTGGGTGTATTCACCCCTCGTCTTCATGGTCTACTTCACCATTGGATTTTAAGATAGATTATTCCCCCACCTTTAATAACTACATAAGGTTTGATTATAATCCTTATGAGATACATAGTGATCCATTGATATTTTTTCCCTAGGATTTGATAAAGATTCACTATAAAATACAAGGTTACTCAAGCTGCTATATCCTTCACTAAACCCACATGGGTTTCCTTTCCATGTATAAGATCCATTTATTTACCTTGACCAATCATATGGTCAAGAATCCTCTTAATTAGAAATGGATTTAATTAGTCTAAAATATGGGTTCGACATAAAATAAATACGAGATGGATATCTTTGAAATCTTTAGAACGTGATGTTATACTATATCCTGACACTGTATAAATTTAGGATTCCTCATATACTCTTTTGATAATATTTTGTATTATCATTTGAGAGTGAATTTCACTCTTCCAGTGATAGTCTCCTAACATGCTTCGATTCATAAATACACGAGGATTAATTTCCATCCCTGTGGGATACATAGTGACACCCATATATTTTATCCTGGGTCCAGCTCCTTCATTGACTCATCAAAGGGCATGCCTTCTCCTTCAAATCTCATAACATCAACCATGGTAGGATTTATCATGGGTTCACATATAAATGAGTTATTTTAGAACTCAATTCATGTTAAGATATAATTTTCCATGTCACATGAAACTTTTTGGGACACATGTACCCATGTTCAAAGATATGCAACCTCATACCAGAAAACATCCCTACACTGTGAATTCAATTACATTAAACTATTAATATCTCTTGAAAAAGTTTCATGAATTTAATGTTCCAGCCTTAACATCTTCAGGGAAATAAGTTCAACTACATCTTTACCCTATTTTAAATTGGTATTCCTTTTACAATTGGTATGGGATGTTGATTTCCCCTTCTTAAATTTGAATGCCTCATATGAAAAATTTGATATGAATGACATAATAAAAAATATAAATCATGGATTAATCAAAATGTGGGATGATCAGATATCATCCATAGAGATAATATATCCTTAAAACAATTGGCCACCTACCATACTATATCCCCAATACTCTGCACTTTCCCAAATTTGGATAACCATCATCCTTCAATATGAATATTATACCTATTGAAAATTCAACCTGGGCGTAATTGACATCCTAAAATACATAGTTTATTCCACAAATGATTTTCATCAAAAAGCTAAAGATACTTTTTCTAAACTTTTTAAATGGTCGATCATACATTTGTTTTCCTCATCTCTTACTAATGTAGGTAAGAAATATACATTTTAAACATGGTTAGTAGTAGTTATACATTAATTATTTATTCCCCTCATTCACTATTCAGGTCATGAATGTCACAATCACCTTCATTGTATTTTCTATACTCATTCTTCCAAAATAGTTCTCTTGAAAATGATAAATGAGATCTCCATACCACTTATTGTTTCTTTCCCTGAGCATTGGATGAAATAGTCTTAGAAGAATGGATGGGGTCTTACCCAAGCATGTTTGGGACCCAGGATAACCCATAGTACAGACACCATGAAAAAAACTATTTTTTAGAATGTGTTCAGTGAGGTCTTTTTAACTCTCCTTCAACATTTGGTTTTTCAAATCACTACACTATACATATTCGTTTGAGATTATCCTCATTCATATAATTATGAACATAAAATATATTCCATTTCCATATATATATGATGTAACACATTGGGTCTCCTTCTCCCTCATACATATCAGATGTTCACTCTTCTTTTCTGTACACATCATTCATGGTTAACCTCTCTAGGTCAAATATCTATGACCTCAAACTAAAGGCCATGGTCCAAACATCACGACTTTAGACTATGTGTATGCATTATCTAGGAAACATTATTTTGAATTATGTGGCCACCTAGGCCTATCTATTCACATCAGGTATATTCGTTTTATTTCCCACTAATTCCTTTGAGACACACCACAATGTGGTCAATGAATTTTGAACATAATGTATTTTCACATTGTGTCCTAGAATCATGAAATTAAACTATGTGAAATCCCCATTGGAAATTTGTTGGGTGGAGTTGACCCCCCTTGGACAACATCTAATGTTGGGTTTATCACTATATTGAATCACACATATCCCTTTTGGGATGATCACTCTATGGTACAAATTGTATAACCTTAAATGAAGAGCCATGGTTTGAACATCACAATGATAAACTGTAAAAATGAAAAGTTCCTTCAGGATATACCAGGTGGAAGGGCCTTCAAGGTTCCCTATTCATTTTAGTTCATATGTTTTTTCACATTATGTTAATATGAAACACAAACCCATTTAATGGACATGGTATTCCATCTATACAATTCATATAGAAGAAATGGCGGGAAGCTCAGTGCATAAGATTCACATACATCATCCCAGGAACATGAATTTATAATATGTGACTGTCATCCTTAAAATTTGATGTTAAACTACATTAACAACATCATCATATTATGATGATAAAATGTGTGCCTTCCATCCTTACAATTTAATGTAAAACTATGTTTCTATCTTCCTAATTCCACGGTGTAAAACATAAATGTATCTCAGTATCACACCTAAGAATCTCATTCCACTGGTGTCATTCGCCTACCACATTGTTAGTGTTCATCAACCATGATTTAGAATCTGAGATGATTATACCCATAGAAGATGAGTTTGACATTTTGTCAAAATGATGCACATTTTCTATGTTCTTCAAGTAGTATTTGTATAATTTTGGGAGTGTTTGAGTCCATTAGAATATTTTATCACTTCATATCCATGTTTAGAATTCCAATTGGCTGTATTTTCATGCCTTTCGACATCCGTGTGGGAACTCTAACTAAAAGGGTGCGTGGCCAAAATTTCTCATCAATTGTCCATGGCTAACTCATCATAAAAATTTGGAAAATATTATAAGACATGTCCTTTGTTTTGGAAATGGTTAGTAGTCGAACAACATTGGTTTGTCTCCATTACCAACAAAATAGTACATATTCATTGTTTTTAATATAGTTAGATGTTATCATGTGTCATTACTCCACCCCCTTGTGTGCCAAATTTATTAAGTCATGATTCAAACTGAACATTCCCATTTAATCAGGTCAAATTTAGTTAACATAGAGTTTCACCATTTATATATCAGAACATGTTGGAAAATATTGTTGGCTTCTCAGAGACCAATGTTCTCCAGCCATGGACTCCCCTTAGCCTAGACTACATTAGTTGATAGTAAAAAATAGTGTATCCCAGTTGTTTGATGATTATATAACACTCCCATATAAATGAGATACCATAAAGTCATCCATTGAGTTACATAACTAGGATGAATCACTTGAGATTATGGATTTGATATTGGTTGATTCACAAGTATGTTTTTTATGAGATAATTAAAATGTGAGAAAAGAAATATTTCTATTCATGAAGGAATGTTTCAGTATGAAAAATACATAAATTATTGTAGACCATCGGCATAAAGGGCCTCCCTTCAGTCATGGAATGAATTCCCCAATGGATCATCCCTAGAGATTGGGATCACTAGTCCCACCAGCCTATAGCATAGGGAGTCAAGAACCAGATTCCACCTCTCAAGCTATTATTCATCTACTAATGCCTTAGGGAAAATCATAGCAGCCCTAATTTCAAACCATTCCCACAAAACCTAGTGCTCTGTTATCTAATATATATCCTATTTTTTCATCATCCCTATCCTCCTCTAGCGGATACCTCAAATGGTGGAATCCATATACTTGAACATTGAAGAATATATCACACTCGTTCACCAAATCATCCATTCATTGAATTTATTGGATGAACCCATGGAGAATAATTGTTTTATCATACTTTATAATGTTTTATGTAATTTATCAATGTTGTCTCCCCAAACACATCCTATCATAAAGGAATTCATTGAACCATTCATAATTATTTCCAGAGTCCAACCCTTTGGTGCCATGGTTGTACATCCAGTGTTAGAGAGACCACATCCAAATAACTAGTTCTGGTTCTATAGTTTTGGGTGATGAAATGATTCATGTTCCTCCAAGGCCTATGAAAGACTAGGTGGTTCTTTTAATCCACATCAGAACAAGAATCATCCAACTATTTTATTGGTAAAGTATCAAATTTGGATAAATACACAGAGAACGTATTAGAAAGTTCATCTTCTAATATCCTCTTGATCAATTTGGTCTCTTGATCAAGAGGATAGTTGACTACATATACCATTCCTCTAAATCATTACCTCTTCCTGCATTATTCTCTTCCCCACTAGTGGAACCACCCACAATGACATTACATTGTTTCTATAGGATCATTTTTGTGTTTTTTTAAATTTTTCTCCTCAAAATATTATGCAACCATCAGTGAAGGAACCCCTAATTTTATAGTTGCAGCTTTTGTCATGGTATGCACCGATTCAAGTAGTTATTAAAATAATATCACATAAATCATTACAATCAATAATGAAAAGATATAAAAAATGTTTTGTTTGAGTAATAGAGAATATCAGATACTGATCTTATGAAATCTTTATCCGGGGATCTCAGTAGCAAGTTCTACCATATGAGACACCTCGGCTGTAGTCGATACCTAAAAAAGATAAATCCAACCCCAGAGCATTGACTGGGAAAGACCATAATGATATCAGAAAAATTCGTTGATGAAAAATCTCCATGAATGATTTAAAATGGTCCAGGTAAATTGTGATTTGATCTTAACATGTGAAGGTTTGAGTTCAATGATAATCCACCTCAGGTACACTGCTTCACTGGCATTAGACACTAATATTGAATTTCTAAAGAATTTTTTCTTATAAGTAACAGGGTGGGCCAGGGCTCCATGGTTTTCACTCCATCCTCCCAAACAACCCTACCAAAATTATTTTCCTCAGTCATAGTTCCTATCTCATTCCACCTAATATATGATGGAGTTCCTTCACCTCTTCTAGTGGGGCCCCATTCCCATTTTAATCTTGTGTCCACACAAGAAAATGTAAATTAAAAGTTCTAAAAAACAAGTTTGAAGGACTAAAATAAGAGAGTAATTTAGAAATATTATGTTGAGTCATTAGACCAGGTCGAAGTCATCAGAGGATGCAATCTCCCCACTCTCTAGGGGAATCGTATGTTCAATAACATACCCACAGGATTAATTATCACTTGAGGTTTGTTTTCCCTCACCATCTGATTAATCCTCAATTTATCCATTGATATGTGGGGTCTCTTCAAGGATGGGCTCACCACCAAATATTAATTTCATTGGGATGGAAATAAGACAGGGTTCCCCATATTAGAATGATAATGCATCCACGATCACTAGGTAGGTATGCCTCTCATGGAATCCCACCTAAATATTGAATTGAAAATATCTAACCTATGGAAGCTATACTAAAACATTGTTTAGATTCCTCCATAGGTCCTTCATCATTGTGGTAATTCACAGTAACCTACAATCCATCAATATCATGGGGAGGGCTGCATCAGTATATTTTTGTAGTAGATATTTCAGCTTTTTATAGAGTTCCCCATGCATTGATAGTCTTAGACGAAGAGTCCATACATTATCGAAAAAATGCTTATGGGATCCCACACATCCAAAAGTTTTTGGTGCAGCAGAACCTTGCACTTCTCCCTCTACAACTTTAGTTTGAGCTGCTCCTAATGTCAGACTTTACCCTTTGAGAGAATCCTATAAACCACCTTACTGCTCTTCCTCATTGCTATGTAGTGAGATAACACAAATTCATTTCCATAAGATTGAGCACAGATAAGTTGTAACCTAGTAGTTAACATAATTCTAAGAAAATTCGGTGTCCATATTGGTTGGTGGCAGCATGATCATCTCTTCTTAGCCCTCCCCTATCAACATCCACCACATAAAATGAAGGATTCATGGATTCCACTCTACAAAAAATCATGCAGACTCTCCTCATTGGTTATTTTATGGACCCAATCTATTTTGGGAAAGTGGGATAACATTTATGGATTGAAGATGGTAATTACATTGACCTTGGACACCAGAACACTTTCGTTAAAAGACTGTAGGTACTCCCTTTATTCTATTATTCCATTTAAGTTGTCTACCATCACACTATCCATGGTTTAACATGATTCGCAATTTAAATTCTCATGATTCCTCACTCAAATCATTATTATGGTATTGTTGAACATCATTGGCCCAAACCCTGTGATGATGAGTAGGGAAGGCTCTATGCTACTATTCATTGGGCTGATGAAATTTAATAACTCATAGCCTCAATTGTGTGTCATGTCCTAGCCATGTAGGAATAAGAATGGGTCACAAAGCTTCATGTTTTTGTCTCACCTCACAACATAATGTAGCAAGATATAGAATCAAGAAAGTACCAGCCCACTCAAGTTCACCATGTTGCTGACCTCCATGATATCTGGCGTCACCATCATTCCAGAGCATTGGCCCATGTGATTCTCACTGGCTAATAGTGATTATCTAGCAGAGTGTATTGGGAGGAATTTAGTGTATAATACTAGTGGGTTTTGGACTTCAATCATATTGAAACACCATTTTTCATATTCCCCCTCTAGAACCAACCAATACAAACCAAACACCCTCCTTGGTGGCATAATCGAGCATTGTTTGGGAATCCCCATAATCTTACCATATTGATCCTTCATCAAAAACATGACTAACTATTTCATTAATGTGATATCCTTGTGGGATGGGATGATGATTTAGAACACTTGTTAATGCATCTACTGGGTTCTAAGATGGAAGGGGTGTATGTTTCTTGTACAACCAAATTCTTGATTTTGGAAGAAATTCATCATATGGGAACCCATCCAATGGGAATATATAGATTTTGTGCCCATATTAATAGTTGATTTCCACAACTCTCAGATGAATATGGAATATATTTTTTTCTATAGACCAATGGATTATATGCACTGGATTAAGCTATTTTTGATGGTATGTATGGAATTGGGATGTCTTCACTTCCCCCCAAACCATAGTAATTAATGTTCCATGGATTGATTTCATCCTCATTCATGATCCAAGATCATGGAATGTTTAATTCAATTCATTGTATGTTCATTTTTTTTCTATAAATCCTAAATTACACAACATAAGTTGGTCTATAAATGGCTAGTTCCTATCGGATTCATCCAATATTCCCAAAAGAACATATTTGTTGAAATAACCCTCAATTCATAGCAAATTTCAGGGTTTCCCTCAATTTCTTCCCTCTGAGTACTGGCATCTGCTTTATCCTCCACCTGGTTTGGCTGATTGGCTGTTTGGTATGATTTTGAAATTAAAAAGGAAGGTTCATGAAAACAAAAAAAAATCAACATGAAAATGGCTAGTTGGAATAAATATTTGGATATATAGGTGACAAAATGTATCTTTGTCATTGGAATAAACTTCAAAAAAGGCTGTCTTGTAAGAAATATGAAAAAATATCCCATATTTTCTTGTTAAATAGGAGTTCCACACATGAGAATTGATGCTTATCATGTTAGTATTCCATGTACCATACAAGGGTTCCCTCGGCCAATTTATAGGTGAGGACCACTAGTTTCTTATAGCACACAACCCCAGTTTCCTGACTGAATCAAAAAATTTCTCTTAACAATGTAGATTTTCCACTACATTCAACATTATCCTCAAGACTTGACCCTCTGGTACCCCATCAGATTAGATTATGAGGGGGAATTTCGGAAGCTAAAATCTCTGATGAGGCCACAAATAGATAGTTATCGATATACCAATCATGAAAATGATGTCATGGGACCACCCCGAGGGTGATTAAGAGGTCATGTGAAACATTACGGTATTCCATACAGGTATATAATTTCCCGAGTAACAGAATTGTGTGCCAAAGAAGACATATAGTTCCATAGATGTTCCAAAGTCCAATAATACACCAATAGAACATTTGTGCATATACTCTTTTCTACATAAATAATCAACTGTTGTGTGTGACCCTCACGTGAAACCCTCCAATTTCTCGAATAAGGTGTCATTAATTTGAAAATTTTTATGTACAAGTTTCGAAAAAAAATCACAGAGATGTTCGAAACCCAAGTTCCAAATCCAAGGAATTGTGACCCAATAGTTGAGGATTTCATCTATAAATAGAAGCACAACCCATCTTTCTGAAGTGATACGTAGAAGTTTATGTTACCCTTTGTTGATCACAACTCCCATCCTTCCATGAATGCTTGAAAAATCAGTGATCGTTGACTCTCAATGTTTGGTAATTTTCACTACAGACCTCCCACGACTGCAAACGTAGCTTTTCCGTCTATTGAGTTATACTTATGAAACAACCCATGAGGTTAGTCATGTTTTTACAGATAAAAAATCACTGGATAAATCCATGGTGATCACAAAACACCCAATCCTATGCACAACATTGCCTCATGACTCCACCCGTTTCCCCCTATTCCCGCCCCCAATTCTGATGAAACTTTTTAACCCAATTTTAATATTGTAGAAAAATAAAATTTCATGGAACCTTACATTAAATACCCTATAAATATTGTGTATCCATTTCCAAACATATTACTTATATGAACAGGCACTCTAACAAATATTTCTTCTAATTATAATGACTATTACATTGACCTCATGATTAACCAATTTTCCATGCAGTTCTAGTGACATTACACATGATAAAAAAGTTGAGAAGTGTTCATGAAATCCATAGAGGTATGGAGTGAGTTTGTACATGTCCTAGATTCATGAAATAATACAAAATAGATCCAAATCAAATTCTTATGAAATTAAACTTTGGGAGAACATCCTTAGTTCTTGATTTAAAACTGTAACTTTACCATATGTTATGAACAAAGGACTCCTCGTGTACAATCATCATCATATATCAACCTATCCCACTAAAAACCATATAACGTCACTCCCATGTATATTATACTCATTATCCATTCACTATTCCTCATCAATGCTCGTTTATCAACATGAGCATCCTTACAACTGACATAAATCTACATACATTGGTCCATTCACATAGCATTAAACTATGTCATTGTACAATGTGGTTTTTATCCCCATCTTCTAAACTGGGTAGATATGATACCTCTTTGAGGTCCAATAATAAAAATGGTAAAATATTAATGTGTTAAATATACCCTCATATGGGACACACCTACTTGATCTACCACCATGGGGTTTTCTGATCCAAAAATCTGGATTTGCCCTCATAGGGTATTTTGATCCAATAGTAAACAATCTTGGGTTGACATCATCCCTCATAGGGATGAACCACCTATATCCACCTACATGGGGGATTCTAGTCCACATATCTTGATCCTTAAAAACATGTAATGTTGATCCATTTGAAAACAATCCATGTGTTACATCGTCCCTACTATGGATGCACCACCCGGATCTGCCTCTATGTGGTGTTCTAATCCATCGATGAATTGTACGGATGTTCCCCCACAAGGAAACACCATCTTGATATTCTTCTATATGGTTTTCAGATCAACCACACATCTTCAAAAGACATATTACTAAATCTGCAATCCTTCTCAATCAAACATTTTGATCAATCTTTTTATGATTTAGAACTTGTGACCCAACCGAGAATACCAACCCCCTACAAAAAAAAATGAGATTCCTGAGGTAAAAGGACATGGAAGTGATATAGCCCTGGTGTCAATTATCTCATTATAAATACATAATTCCTTGGTTTCTTCACCTAATATTCCTCATATAATATTCTATCTTAGGAGTTAGAATACATGTGACCTATGATCAAAATGTCTAAAGATTCCCAAAAATCACCTATGTGACTACTCTATCAACTGAAGTTTTATTCCCTATCAAGGAATAACTAGTGTAATTAACAAGAATCCACATTGATATTTCATTATGAATGAGTTACATGAACACAAATTAATCAATGAGGGATTCCCAGACTAGACAATGGCCTCTAAGGGGGAATCCCTGAAATAAAGAACCTATATTCCATCATGTTGTTTGGATCATGGAGAAGACATAACCATTGTGATCAATAAAACATTTAACAACTCCATTCAATTTCCCAACAATACTACCTTTTACTTTCTACATATAATTATTCTATGTTTATATTCATACTCAAAACACATTCAATCAAACTTTTCCATGAAATATTTCAGTAATGAATGAAAATTTTTCATTACTTGTATTAAAATATATGATACACATTTTAGAATATCATGTGAAGTAGAAATAATTATTTTTATTAATTTAACATTGATATTGTGTCTTTACCATTCTATCATCAACTTTTTAGGGTATCATGTGAAATTAATTATAAAATATTTGATTTAAAATATTGTATTTGTTAACATTGAATTTATGTATGTTCAAACATGATCCCACTGATCATTAGAAACTATATTCTTTTAAAAATAACATCATAAGAAACACTAAACTAAAATTTTTATATTTATAAATAACACATATTTTTATTTATATGGAATAATTTTCTAACAAACTATTATTTACATAATTTATATTGTATTCTAGGTGGTTGGAATTTCTTTTCAAAATAACACATTATAAATTTATTCATTATTGGTTGTGGAATAATATTCCATTATAATCTAATATAAACACTTTACTTGGTTAAAAATTCTTTTTTTCATTATATCATCATCATGTATGAAATATATTTTCACAAATAATAAATGAAGAGTTTCAATAAATATATATAACAAATTTTAAAAATAATTTTTCATCATTATTAATAGAGATAAATATTGAGTCAAATAATACATACAATTTAGTTAAAATTTTTACAAATATTTTATACTTCTTCTATCCATGTCCTTAATATAGAAGCTAGATTCTCTATTATATAAATGTATGCTCCAAACTCTTATCTACTATTTTTTTAATATATAAACTCTTATATATTTAAAACCACTTTAACATATGAAGTTGGTATCACAAACCCCTCAGAGTAAAAGAATATAATGTTATAACATTAATACCAATGGCAGACTCACCACAATGTTTATTCAAACCCTTCATGTATTAAATGTATTTTCTTTTTAG
Organism: Viscum album; assembly: GCA_963277665.1. NCBI lineage: Eukaryota > Viridiplantae > Streptophyta > Magnoliopsida > Santalales > Viscaceae > Viscum > Viscum album. Next base: position 825,133,868 of record OY728166.1, read on the forward strand.
ATGGATATTTTTTAGAGATGGAATGAATTTTTCATCCTTTAATTTCATAGTTTTGGATTGTGTTGTATACAAATTATGAATGTTAATAAGATAATAATAATGATGAATGAAAGCATTTTAGATAATGAAAATCATTAAACCCAAGAAAATTATTCTATTTAAAAAAATATATTATGAAACCAGAAATTAATATCATGTACCTAACACTATATAATTCCACTATTTAAACCTTTATTTATTTTTAGAAAACAAATTAAGGAATAACTAAAATTTTCATCAATTCGATGTGCATACAAGGACTATACAGAAATACTAAAAATATTTGGCATGTATATTGTTTCTATTATTACATTTTAGTACTTTGTAATAAAAATTAGAAGGTATAAGATAGTTTGGGATTGCATATTAGAGTTATGGATAGATTCTATTCAATAATTTCACACACATAGATCATTGAACATCATCCCTTATATGATCTATGGAACACTCAATGAGCCATGAATTTACTCATAAAATTCAGAAAATGTACTTATAATATCATCAATTATAATGTTTGTAATCCTAATACAATAAATAAAACAAAATTTATCTTATAAAAAATATATTTTATGATATACAATTTTATAGGAGATTTTTTGAATTAAATTAATCATGGTAGTGTAAAATGAATCAAATATTATGATTAATAGCATTTTGATTAACCCACGGTCCTAAAATGTTAATATCAAAGGAAGACTCACATGATATATGCATAAAATAAAATAAATTTTGCTCAAAGATATAAATATAATCCTTCTCCCATATATATTGAATTCCATATGGAATGAAATTTCATAAAATATTATATAAAATGTATTTATTACATATTCATTTTATACAAATCATGTCAGATATTTTCAATACATATCGCCTATAACATTACTTATGGAAGATAAATATTTAGATAATATCTCAGGCATTTCAACTTACTGACAATAATAGAAAATCATAATGTTTCATAAGGGTTTCTCATTAATAAGACAGGGATTTCTTCATTCGTAGAAATGACCTGAAATGGTAATATAAGTTCAGTTAATATTCATCCCATTTATAAGTAAATCATGGTGAAAATTTATTTTACCTAAAATTAATGGTCCCAATTATTTTTTAATGATATTTTTTCACTGATAGAACATATTATTCTATAATATATTTCATCTTCAAAATTTATGATTTGATGGTTGTACAATTATTTTTATATCATTCATTCCATTAATTTTCAGATGATTAGATTTTTTTGATAAGCAGAGAGGGAGCCAGATCCATCAACTCCACACATGGATTTATCTCAAGCTACACTAATAAGCATAAAAATTATATATTTTTTATAAGTTTATATATAATAATTGGATTCATGAATATCTTGTGGAACTATTTACAGTTCAAAACTTTAACTGGAGATATTTTGTGGAGCGTAATAATGTCATCATATCAGCACTTATGGGTGATATCAAGCGAGAGTTTTCTTGAGATATATTGTAATGACCAAATGTTTTTCAATGGAAATTACCTTAGTATATTTCTGTCATAAAATAACAAGAAAACACAACATAATGAACTACTAAGTGAAAAGTGACCTTTAATCGTATGTTTTTCAATTTTGTGTTTGGAATTTTAAAAATCCGACATACATAGTTGTGCTCAAGATGTATTTTGGAGTCTAATGAAACAAAAATAATTTTTGGTGAATAGTGACCTAGCCTTATGAATAGTAACATACCATTATGTATAGTAATACGACCCTTATGAATAGTAAATCGTCCAAAATAAGAGTAATATTACCTATGATTAATTAAAAAAAATTAGACATCTTAGAAAGTGACAATTTGACCTTAGTAAATGTTTTGGTATTTTGTAAGTCATAAATAATTAAATATAATTAATAAATTAATTTAAATGAAAATTTATTTTCTTAAATTTTGTTCATTATTTATCAAATCAATGTCTTATAGTTTTTAGATAATTTTATAAGACCCTACGTAATTTTTGAAAGCACTCTAAAATCAATTTTAATCTTAAAAACTGTTTTTTAAAGTAAATTATGATTTTAATTAAATAATAAATTAATAATATTTTGAAAATTATTTTTGAAAAATGGACTTCATTTTTTTATTCTACACGTTGAAAAATGGTTGGGGTGAAGTTTAGGGATTTTTCTGAGATACTTGAATTTTTGATAAATAGTAGAATCTGATAACTTACAATAAATGCTAAATAATCGATTAATCGAGTCATCGATGATGCTCTACTGATGTAAGACCACTTGGTTCGGGATCACATGATAAAATTACTATTATTGGACATCCAAATATCACTATTCCTTGTCTTAGGGGAAATTAATAAACTAATGAATTTTATATTAAGGAAACCTCTCTCCCGTCCACTATAAAAGCCACCCTTCACTCCCTCATTTCCTGACACCTCTAAAGCTCCAATAATTCCCGAAACTCTGCCCAAACACCTTCACTAGCCCCTCCCCCACGTCCATGAGCTGATGGTCTCATAAAAATACCAATATTAGGCCCCTAAAGAGGTTCTCAAGAGAGGGATTCAAGGGGAAATTTCTCTCCCTCTTCTCCTTTAATTCCTTTTCAAGTTCAAGTTCATTTCTTGATCTCTCCCCACCTATATTCATCCAAATGGTATTTTAACTCTATTATAATACATATAATGTAATTATATGATAATAATTTTATATTATATCATCAAAACCCCTTTCCCTCTTCTTTTTATTTTATTAAAGACAACGTTGTTCGTGAGGTGTTAATTTATCACCTTCAAGAACGTCGTGCTTTTTTCATCCATTTCTACCTTCAGATCTGGTCATGAAACCATTTTTACGGTTGAAACAGAATATGTTTTAGGTATTATGTCATATTTAAAGTTCCGGAACTAACTTATGACCATATTACTAAGTGATAAGTTAAAACAAATTTGTTGTGATCGAAAAACTGCCCAAATTAACCAAAATAATCATCATTTAATTCTTATCTAATGATTCATCAACATGAATATAATTTGATTCATTATAAAATCATTAAAACTTTTTTAATTTCATTAATAACATTTAATATCTATTGTGGATTATTACCCATGTTCTACCCAAACATCAATTTAAGAATACCAGTGAACCACTCAAGAAAACCACGAAAACAAACATTCCCGGATGATGTTTTTAAACTCTATATCTCATCCAAAGGCACATAAAATCACATAATTAAACCATAATGAACCATATTAATTTATTAATGGTTATATAATTTCTAATTAATGAATATAATGTCATTAAACAGGACATTAAAGTGGAGAAGCATTCAGATACAAGGTAAGGGGAAATATCCAACCCAATTTTCTTCCTACGGGTTCTCCCTCTTTCACTCCATATTTGATATGGTTACTCCTTAAAGATAATTTCATTAATAATTGTATTTAATTTTCTTGGATAAACATGTTTTCACTGGTTTTTATGTCAAACAAATGGTTTTCCAACAGAACTCTCTTATGAACTCCGCTTTTACTTCTCACTCAAAGTGGACCGTTCCTGTAAAATGTATGTTATTCCCTCTTTCTTTTGGGAACCCAAAGCTTATGAATGTGTTATTATGAGATTAAGCCCATTACATTCCATTGTTTAGTTATATAAATTTTTTATATGTGTTCTATGTGGAATTCATGATGATGATAATGTTATGATGTGACATGTGCGCCTGGAATTATATAGAGAAATACGAATGTTTCAATGTGACGGGTGCGCCAAGAATTATACAACGCTCCAATGCATTGGGTAATGTGATGAATCTAATGACTAAATTTGAAATGATGTGTGAACAAGATTCTATCTTTTTTTACAAGTATGTGTGGTAGACAACCACTAAGACATCATGTTCCATTTTTATGCATTTCCACATTTCAAGTCTTATATTAATGATTTCAATCATGTTCATGATCTTTTTCCCATGTTAGGATTATGATCACCCAGTGATATATTTTTATTATCTATCCTCTTAATAGGATTCTATCTCAACCCTCTTGATGTATATCCTGAGGTCTCTATATGTACTAAGGAGAGGACAAGTGCCAATAAGAAGCTAGAGAAAAAGAAATTAAATAAATATTAATGCTTGATGTTGTAATTGTTATGTATGGTCATAGTTTACCCAAGACACTAAACCATTGTATCCTATATGTGTAATGATATTATGTTGTTTATCTTTAAAATGATGTAATAGTAATGTGAGAAAAGGCTCAGGTCTCTATTGTTGGTATCAAAGGCAAGGTTTAGTTAATTTGGGAATTAGGATTAGAGAACCCTAGAGAAAACCTATAGCATGAGAATACCTATAAATATGCACACAATAATATTTACATATGGATCCCATATGTTAGGTTTTTGGTATAAATTTTTTAAATGAATACGTTATTCATGATTTTTTACTTATGTTTTTTTCTAACCCTTTTCTATTTTAGAAAATGGTGGGAACCAGGAGAAATCTGGCCAACAACTCATGCGAGGGACAATGCAATGATTGCTGAAACAACATCCCCAATGATTTTAGAGGTGGAGTTCAAAACATCATGGAGTTGATTACCCAATTATCTTAGGTTATGAACAATAACCATAATAATGGGGAATTTCCTCCTACACCAACGAGGGATCAACTGGATATCAAATTTTTTTTGCGGCAATGACCACCGACGTTTAGGGGATCCTCTGATCCACTACTTGCGGAATAGTGGGTTAACTCCAAAGAGAAGATATTTTCTGTTCTTCACTGTTCTGAGATGGAGGAGGTTAACCTAGCTGTTTATCTTCTCGATGGGGAAGACGATCAATTGTTGTCTTTGATTAAGAACACCAATCCAAGGAAGGAAATTGAAGAGATGGAATGGGAAGACTTTAAGATAATGTTTCTTAACTAGTATTTCCCAATAACTCTTCGCACGAAGATGGAGATAGAATTCATAGATCTCAAGAAAAAATAAGGATAATCTGTCACAACTTATGAAGTGAATTTCAAAAGGCTTGAAAGTTACGCATCGGGTTTTGTTGTCAATAATGATAGCAAAATTGATAGATTCTTTAGTGGATTAAAACCACAACTTCGAAAGGCTCTTGAAATTCGAGAATTTGGGAGTTATGTGGAAGTTATTTGGTGAGCTATAAAAGTGTAGAGGGAGTTTATATAATGGTCCCATGGCTATAGTGATACAAAAAGAAAGATGGAGCTTCAAGCTTGTGGATCTAATGGAAAAGGCGGGAAGAAAAATCAACAACCCACATGCCAAAAACGAGGGATGTTGCACCATGAAAACTACCTAAAAGGGATGGGGAAATGCTTCAAGTGTGGGAAAGGACACCATTCTCAAGAGTACAGAAAAGACACGAAGAAGAAGGAGAATGTATCCAATGAAAGGAGAGAAACACTGATGGTTCAATGCTACGACTATAAGGAGCTAGGGCACTATGCAAACCAGTGACCTAATCCTCGAGATCTCGAGGGTAATCAGCGTCAGGAGCCACAAAATACAAAGGAACAAGGGAAGGCTTATGCCATCACTACTGTGGAGGTGAAACATGATAATGAAGTCGTACAAGGTACACTTCCTATTCACTCAAGAATGGAAAAAGTCTTATGTGATTCTGGTTCTACACATTCCATTATATCCTGCACGTTTTCTAGAACTATTAAATCAAATCCTTGAAACCCTGAAGTATAGATATCTATAAAAACACCAAGTGGTACAACCATTGAAACCCATGTGTTTTACTCTTCTCCTATTGGTGTACGTGGGAAGATTCTTCCAGAAAACATCACAAAACTTTCCTTGGTGGAATTCGATGCTATAATGGGAATGGATTGGCTCTCATTATATAGAGCACATATCAACTGTCAGGAAAAGGAAATATCATTTTATATTCACAACCATACCATGCTCCTCTACAAATTCAAGGAAGATCATGAATCTCCTTTGAAAATTCCTTCAATGGTGTGGGTGTTAATTCCCTTTAAAGAAGCATACCTCGCCCAAATGGTTGAGTCGAAGGAAAGTTCCAACCTTGAGGAAATTCCCATCGTGAGGGAATACGGCGATGTATTTCCGGAAGAGTTACCCAGAATTCCCTGGATCGTGAGGTAGAGTTCTCAATTTAACTCATACCTGGAGCTACTCCTATCTCTAAGTGACCTTATAGGAAGGCTCCTATAGAACTAGAAGAGTTAATGAAGCAACTACAAGAGCATCTGAAAAAAGGGTTCATATTCCCTAGTTCATTGCCTTGGGGTGCGCCAGTGCTCTTTGTGAAGGAGAAGGACAGAACAATGCAGCTGTGAATTGATTATCAGGAACTCAACAAGATCCCCATAATGAACGAGTATCGTCTCCCAATGATTGATGACTTGTTCAACCAGTTAAGATGAGATCATTACTTCTCAAAGTTGGATCATTGTTCTGGATATCATTAGGTAAAGGTGAAGAAGGAAGATATTCAGAAGACTAACTTCTGAACAAGGTAGGGGCATATGAGTTTTTGGTGATGCCCTTTGGACTTACTAATTCCCTTGCAATCTTCATGGATTTGATTAATAGAGTCTTTAGACATTACCTTGACAAATTTGTTGTAGTTTTTATAGATGATATTGTCATCTACTCCAAAATCAATGAGGAACATGGAGAACATCTAAGACTTGTGTTGGAGACATTATGAAAGTAGATGTTGTACACCAAGTTCAGAAAATGTGACTTTTGGATGAATCAAGTCACGTTCTTGTGACATCTGATCACAAGGGAAGGAATTTATATGGATCCTTCAATGAAAAAGGTGATTGAGGAATAGCCCAGACCCTCTAGTGTCACAGAAATCTGTAGTTTTCTTGGATTAGATGGGTACTACCGACGTTTTGTGAGAAACTTCTCATGATTTTCATGCCCTCTAACTAAGTTAATAAGGAAAAGGGTAAAGTATGTCTGAATGGAAGAATGTGAGGGAAGCTTCAAGAATCTAAATAGAAGTCTGATCACTGCACTTGTACCCACACTACCGAAAAGTGGAGAACGTTTTGCGATATACTGTGATGCTTAAAAGAAAGTCTTGGGTTGTGTACTCATGAAAAATGATAATGTTCTATGCCTCACGACAGTTGAAGATCCATGAGAAAAACTACTCAACACATGATCTAGATCCGGCAGCCGTGATTTTTTCCTTGAAAATATGGCGGCACTGCCTTTATGGTGAAAAGTGTGACATAAACACCGACCACAAGAGCCTAAACTATATATTCACACAAAAGGAGATCAACATGCGTCAAAGGAGATGGTTAGAGATAATCAAGGATTACGATTTCTCTATTCACTATCATCCTGGAAAGGCGAACAAGGTAGATGATGCTCTAAGCATAAATGAACCCTCCATTCTTTCCATGTTGTAGATTGAGAAAGAACCTATCTTCTTGGATATGCAAAGGATGGATTTGGAAATCATAAGGGTAGGGTATACATCCTACCTTTCCCAAATGATTATGCAACCTTACATATAAGAGAAGATTAAGGAAGAACAAAGGGATGATGTGGGGATACAAAAGAGGGTGAATGCAGTAATGGAAGGGAAGCTGTCAGAGTTCCATATCGACGATGATGGTTTGATTCGGTTTGGAACGCAGCTTTGTGTGCGTTCATCACCTGGTATAAAGAAGAAACTATTGGATAATGCACATAGCTCAACATTCTCTATCCATCCAGGGAGTACCAAGATGTACCGTGATCTCCAAGAACACTTCTGCTAGGATAACATGAAGAAAGAGATTGTGGAATATATATCAAGGTTCTTGGTATGTCAACAAGTTAATGTTGAGTGACAAAAGTCCGTGGGTATGATGTATCCATTGCCTATACCCATGTGGAAATTGGAAAATGTTACTATAGACTTTTTCACGGGTCTCCTGAAGACATCAAAGGGAAAAAAATTTGATATGGGTTGTGGTTGATCGACTCAACAAGACTACCAATTTTATTAATATTTGAGAAGATCTATCACTTGAACAACGAGAAAAGATATATGTGAAGGAAGTGGTGAGACTGCACAGTGTTCCACTCTCAATTGTATCTGACTGTGATATAAGGTTCACATCTATGTTCTAGAGGATCATTCAACAAGCTTTGAGTACTGAATTAAATTTCAGCACGACCTAACACCACCAAACTGATGGCCAGTCTGAAAGGACTTTTCAAACGCTTGAAGATATTCTATGAGCCTACTCTCTTGAATTAAAAGGTGGTTGGGATCAAAATCTGCCATTAGTTGAGTTCTCATACAACAATAGCTTCTACTCGAATATTCAGATGTCTCCATATGAAGCTCTGTATGGAAAGAGATGTAAATCTCTAACCTATTGGGATGAAGTTGGAGAAAGAAAGCTACTTGGACCCGATGTTGTTCAAGAGATGACAGAGAAGGTTCAAGTCATCCAGAAACACATCAAAGTTTCTCAAAGTCAGAAAAAGAGCTATGCTGACAACCGTCAAAGGGACTTGGAGTTCGACATTGGAGATAAAGTCTTCCTTCGAATATCTCCATGGAATAGAGTCATGCAATTCGAGATGAAAGGGAAGCTAAGCCCAAGGTATATTGGACCCTTTGAGATCATTGACTGTATAGGAGCTTTGGCCTATCATCTTGAACTTCCACAAAATATGGATCAAGTTCATGATGTGTTTCATGTATCACTACTGAGGAAGTACATATCAAACCCCTCACATCTACTAAACTCGGAGTCGGTGCAGCTGGAAGATGATTTATCCTATGGGGAGCAGCCAGCAAAATTTTTGGATCAGTGAGATAAGGTTATACACAACAAGACAACCCATCTTGTCAAAGTGTTGTGGAGGAACCATAAATTTGAGGAAGCAACTTGAGAACCAGAAGAGGGAATTAAGGAGAAACACCCTCCCCTGTTTTTGTAAAGTGAAATTTCTGGGCCGAAATTTCTTAAGGGGGGAAGAATGTAATGACCCAATGTCTTTCAATAGAAATCCCCTTCTTATATCTCTGTAATAAAATAATATGAAAACAAAACATAATGAACTAATAAGTGATAAGTGACCTTTAAACATTAGTTTGTCACTTTTGTGTTTGGAATTTAAATAATCTGATATAAACAGTTTTGATCAAGATGATTTTTGGAGTCTAATGAAACAGAAATAATTTTTTGTGAATAATGACCTACCCTTATGAATAGTAACATACCCTTATGAATCTTAATATGAACCTTATGAATATTAAGTCATCCAAAATAAGAGTAACATTACCTATAAATAATTAAATAAAATTTAGACATATTAGAAAGTGACAATTTGACCTTAGTAAACGTTTTGGTATTTTGTAAGGCATAAATAATTAATTATAATTATTTAATTAATTTAAACGAAAATATATTTTCATAAAATGTGTTCATTATTTATCAAATAAATTTTTTATAGTTTTTAGATAATTTTATAAGACCCTACGTAATTTTTAATATCACTATAAAACCAGTTTTAATCTTAAAAACTGTTTTTAAGTAAATTATGATTTTAAGTAAATATTCAATTAAAAATATTTAGAATTTTTTTTTGGAATATTGAATTAATCTTTGTATTATACACATAGAAAAATTGTTGGGGGTATATTTTTGGGATTTTTCTGAGATACTTGAATTTTTGATAAATAATAGAATCCGATGATTTACAATAAATGCTAAATAATGGATTAATTGAGTCATCGATGATTCTCTACTGATGTAAGCCCACATGATTTGGGATAAAATTATAAAATCACTATACTTGGTCATCCAATAATCACTATTCCTTTTCTTAGGAGAAATTAATAAACTAATGAATTTTATATTAAGGAAACCCCTCTCCCCTCCACTATAAAAGCCACCCTTCACTCCCTCATTTCTTCACACCTCTCAAGCTCCAAGAATTATCTAAAATCTGCACAAATACCTTCCCTATCCCCTACCCCACGTCCAAGAGCTTCTGGTCTCATCAAAAGACCAAGCTTAGTCCCTTAAGGAGGTTCTCAGGAGAAGGCTTCAAGAGGTATTTTCTCTCCCTCTTCTCCTTTAATTCCTTTTCAAGTTCAAGTTCATTTCTTGATATCTCCCCACCTATCTTTATCCAAATGGTATTATAAATCCATTATTATACATTTAATATAATTGAATGATTTTAATGGTATATTATATCTTTCAACCCCCTTTCCCTCTTTTTTTTATTTTATTAAAGAGAACGTTGTTCGTGAGGTGTTAATTAATCACCTTCAAGAATGAGATCCTTTATCCTTCCATTTCAACCTTCAGATCGGGTCATTAAAACATTTTTATGGTTGAAATAAATTATATTTTATGTATTATGTCCTATTTAATGTTATGGAACTAACTTATGACCATATTACTAAGTGATAAGTTAAAACCAGTTCGTTGTGATCGAAAAACCACCCAAATTAACCCAAATAATCATCATTTAATTCTTATATAATGATTCATCCACATGGATCTAATTTGTTTCATTATAAGATCATTCAAAATAATTTAATATAATTAATAACATGTAATATTAGTTTTGGATTTTTACCCACGTTCTACCCAAAAATCAATTTAATAATACAAGTGAACCACTCAAGAAAACCATGAAAACAAACATTCCTGAATAATGTTTTTAAACTCTATAACTCATCAAAAGGAACATAAAATTACTTAATGAAACCATAATGAACTATATTAATTTATAAATTGTTCTTTAATTTCTAGTTAATGAATATAATTTCATTATGCAGGACATTAAATAGAAGGAAGCATTCAGATACAAGGTAAGGGGAAATCTCAAACCAAATTTTCTTCCTTGGGTTCTCCCTAATTCACTCCATTTTTTATTTGTTTAATCCGTAAATATCATTTTTTTCTTCATTGTAATTCCCTTTCTGGGATATACATTTTTTTCACTTTTTTTTATGTCAAACAAAATGTTTTCCAAAAGAACTCCTCTTTTTAGAACACCGCTTTTTCTTCTCACTCAAAGTGGACGGTTCTTGTAAAATGTATGTTATTACCTATTTACATTAGGAACCCAATGCTTATTAATGTTTTATTATGGGATAAAAGCCATTACATTCCATGGGTTATTTATGTACATTTTTTATATGTGTTCTATGATTAAATCTTGATTATGATAATGTTATGATGTGACGGGTGTGCCCGGAATTATATAGCGCAATATGAATGTTTCAATGTGATGGGTGCGCCCGGAATTATACAGTGATCCAATGCAGTGGTTAAACTGATGTATCTCATGAGTAAATGTGAAATGATGTGTGAGCAAGATTCTAGCTTGGTTCACAAGTATGTGTTGTAGTTAACCACTAAGACATGATGTTTCATTTTTATGCATTAACTCATTTCAAGTCTTATATTTATGCTTCCTCACATGTTCATGATATTTTTCCCATGTTATGATTATGATCACCCAATTATATATTTTTCTTATATATCCTCTTACTAGGATTCTATCTCACCCCTCTTGATTTTTATCTTCAGGTGGCTACATGTACTAAAGAGAGGTAAAGTTTCAATAAGAAGCTAGAGAAGAAGAAATTAAATAAATGTTTATGCTTGATATTTTAATTGTTATGTATGGTCCTAGTTTTCCCAAGAAACTAAACCTTTGGATCCTCTATGTGTAATTTTATTATGTTTTCTATATTTAAAATGATGTAATAGTAATGTAAGAAAAGGCTCTGGTTGCTATATATATTTTCTAAACTAGAAGAAATTACTCCCATAGAAGAGGGAATTCTTGATAGTGAACTTGTTATAGGGTAATGTGGATTGGTTATTTTTTTATAGGATTGTTGAAGGGCTTGATTATTACATTTCTTGTTTATAAATATCCTCTTACAGATGAAATTAATTTAAGGGGATTTTATTTTAAATCATAATGTTTCACTAAGATCACATGTTACCCATGAGTAATTCAATGTTATGATAAATCAATTTTCGATTATAGATTCATAACATTATATTTATTATTTAATATAAATAGGATTTACTCTGAAGAGTATTGACTCAACTATGGATAAAACCATATATTTAACTTTACCCTTTATATTAGATTGATATATTTGTAGCAATAGGATGTTCTATGGAGTTACCAAATCTTATATCTACACGTTATGTTGAGTAAGGAATCATTTTCACCTACCTTAGTGAAAACCTTAATCATAAAATTTTCTTATATATTATTTTCATATTAATTAGTATCATGATATTAATTTTCAATAAGATTCATAATAGTAAAATTTATCATTGGGAAGCATATACTATGAATCATGTTGAAAAATAATTTTAGTAGCTTCATTGGTGTTCATGTACCTTTATTGTGGTAGATCATAATATTCTAGTAATTTTTATTTTTCCTTGATTTTATGGAATTTCAACCCCTTTATACCTTAAATTACATCACATTCTAAATTTTTGAGATAAATAGATAAGGCATTCTTCGATGGGATGTTGGAGTGATTTTCACATAAAATTCATTGAAAATAACCACTATAGAGAGGATTAATTGTGAAAACCCAGTTATAAAAACCACAGATGTTCATTTTCTAGATCATATCCTATCCTAGAGGAGAAATGTTTTCATAGTGGAGGGTAATGTAAAAATGTAACAATCCATGTGGAATCTATTTGACATTGGATTACTACATTTGTTTTTATAGTTAGGTACATTTTTGAAGAATTCAATGGTGGTGGTGTGAATAAAAATTTCCAAAAACCTAGGGGATGGGGTAGCACCTTGTCTTTTACCAGAGTTATATATATATATATAATTTTCATTTCATGGTAATACACTGTCATGATCTAGCTGAACATTTCCTTTAAATATTTTTGTATGACATGTTTCATCTGTCCAAGTAGGTTTGAACATTATGTATTTTAGTTTTCACTAATAAACCATTAACTTTAACTTTTTGAAGGTGGGTTAATAATCCTTTCATTAAATCATTGCCATCATTTTTCTCTTTTAATAGATCTAGGAATGGTGTAATTTATTGGACTGAAAAACTAGTATATTTAGGTATTGGAGTTGAGACATGTCCTGAGGTATTGAAATTGAAGGTTTTCTATCCTAAGGAACATTATTGACTGGTGTAAATATCTATATTCATCCTTCCCTTTGATATTCCAATTATTTTAATCATCATGAATTACCTAGAAGATGACATTTTTTCTTCATGAACATATTTTACATTTATGATTTGGTATTACAAACCACTGAAATGGAACCTATATGGACATGGAGGCACTTCACAAATAATACCTTATGATGGTTAAAGTGTTTCTCATAGGGAATGTCCCTTTATTTAATGAAATTAAGTCTATATAATTAGTTTCAATTGATATGTTAAATGCATTTCACTTCCATGATCCATAAAATGTCAAAACTATGAGTTAAAAGTTTCTAGAACAAGACTTGTATTTACTAATTATCTAGTTCTCTCTACTTTTTACATGAAATTTCTTTATATTATATAAGGTTCTTTAAATTGATATTTTGATAATGGGAATTTTTCAAATTTTAATCAAGTGGAGTGGTATTATTTTGAATATATCTAACAAGTTCTAGGGTTTCTTGATATGGGGAAGGAATTGATGATGTTCAATGGCTTGGTTTTTAGATTTAATGGAATAGAACACTATTAGATTTCAGTTAAGGGTTTGCTGTAGTAGGATATGGATTTTATAATTCCTATTGTAATAGATGTAGAATTCATAATACCATGAAAATGGGAAGAAATAATGTTGTGGAATCATATATCCATTTGGTGTACATCCACAACAATCACCATGAGGAGGACCACCATGGTTATGAGTCATATATCCATAAATATATGATATAACTCCACTTTGGTTCATTAAATGATCACCATGGGGAGGACCTTTCTATTCCTTGGTTAAGGATTGATCTCCAATGGGAAGACCTCCCTAATGTATTACATAGGGAGGAAATTAATATATATTGGCATGATAACCATTAGGATTGTCTATGTTGTTTCTAATATTTTATTATAAAAATGGGGAAGAAAGTCACATCATATTTGTAGTTCACAATAACCATAAAGAGTAAATTCATGAACATTGGATGATATTATATTATATTTAAGAACTTTATAAATGGTCATCACATTATTTTGGGGATGACCTTTATAGTGACTACTCCGAGAATGTTCTCCAATATTTCCTACATGTAATTGGCCATTAGGAGGACCTCTAGGTTTATTTTTTATAAATTTTATTTTCTTAGATATGACCTTCATGATCGATATCTACATTATGAAGTTCCAACCTATGTGATAAGTTCTTTTAGATGATCCTCTATAATTTATTAATATAAAACTGTTTGGAAGATGTCTATATTGATTTTTAATCTTGCTCACTAATGAGGGATCTATATTTTCCCAAAATAGAGGTGAAATGAAATAACTAGAAGTGAATTTTCTAAAATAAAAATTAAGTGTAATTAAATTAGAAAACAAATTAAGTGGAATCAAATATAAAAAATCATGACTAAAAATCATGATGTAATTAGTGTTCATAGTGTAGTCATTAATGTATAAATAAGTGACATATGAAAGTTATAGTATTTGTTGATCCAAAATATCATAAACTTATCCAAAAACTCTAAAACAATGATTATGGAATTGAACTATAGACTAAGACCCCGCTCCAACCCCATTGGTTTGAGGAGACAGTGAGGGTTACATGGCCTTAAGAGACGTTCCCAATGCCCCAAAGGCTGGAAATTAATGTCGAGGGCTCTGAGAACAAAATTGGGAAAGATTTGTACTTAAGAAAAAACAAACCAACAATCCACAAACTATATGATGCATGTCAACAAACCCAACCATTAACAACCATGTTGTTCCACAATACAATCTACGCCCAACAAAACTAGACATGTCCACAACACATCATAGTACAAAGGGGAAACTAATCAACCAAACACCACAAGCCATGACTCCACCACAACTCCACACCAAGCTCCAAAATCCAAGATCCTCCAAGGAATCACAATTCTCCACTAAAGGAGGATGATGCCTTACCTTTTCCCACATCATGGTACACGACATCTACAAAGACACCAAAGTGAAAAAGTAGGGGTGAGTACTAAAACATAGTAGGATTTCCCCAAATGACTTCCCTACACACGCCACTAGGATAAAACCATTAGCATATTTATATAAAACAGTTTATATAAAATGAATCACAAGTGCAACCATTTTAATCAGCCAAACATGTCCTTACCAAGTCACCACATCCAAACCAAGAAACCAATGGAAATCCAACCAAACAAGACAAAATCATCCCAACATTAACACATTAGCACAGCAATTCCATATTGAAAAGGAATTAACAACAAGAAACCAAATCAGTGGGACTTCCCCCCATCCCGTTCACCTATTCCCACCAAAACAATCAAAACGGTGGCACTTTCTCCCTACCTGTTCACCCATTCAAAACTAGCGGTACTTCATGACAACTACCATATTACGATTCCTCTGACCACTATCCAACCACTTTTTATAGTGACACTTCCCACCCACTTCCATACAACATTTCTAACAAACCAAACCAATCATAAACCCACCAAGGTCACACCAACATGCAATCAACCAATTCCATTGCATATCATTCCACTTCAATAAATCACTCATTTATTGAGAACCATTTTCCATGCCAAACAATATTTCAATAAAACAACCCTTTTATTTAAAACCCTTTTCATCAAACATTTTCAAAAATCAACAATATCATTCCATTTTAAAATCATCATTTTGAAATCCATAAGAATAGCATTTCACCATAAAACACCCTTTTCCCCAAAAATCCCCAAACATCTCCCAAGGGATTTCCAACCAATTTTGCATAATCAATTGAAAATTAATTTTCAGCACAAAAATTAATTGTAACAATGAACCACTAGTTTTAACTATGTAGAGTTGAGGGAGAATCCACCTACCTTTAGGGTTCCCGAGAAATCGACCCATGAATAATTGTGCCTCAAATCTGGTGAAAGCACCACCGAAACCTCTCTAGATCCCTTTCCCTAACATCCACAAGCCTTAATATTATCATCCATGGAAACCACAACCCTAGATCTAAACAGAACTAGTTTAGATCTAGAAAACCGAGAGAGAGGTAGATGTAGATCTAGAGGAATCCACAAGATAAACAAGAGGAGAGACTTACTCGGGAGAAACCACCTTCAAAACACCTTGAAACCCCTTTGAAACTCTTCCAAAATGAGGGTGAGAGCACCCTTAACCCTGAGAATCCAAAATCCTGAGTGAGGCTCGAGTGGGAGGAGGATTGGTGTGAAATGAGATAATCTTGAGTGAGCCTTGGTTTTATAAACATAATTTTAAGTGGCAGCACGGTTTGGGAAACTGTGCGCTAACCATGAGAACTCTACTGCCCTGGGAGAAAGGGTCTGCATGGTTGCCTCGCATGTTTTGGAAAACCATTTGCAGGCCGTGCGAAGCCTACTGTCTCCCATGCACAGCTTCCTAGAGAACCTGAATGGTTTCCACTAACTGTGCTCAATCCGTACACCCCTTTAAAAGCCTCCAAACACATCCAAACCCATTCCAAACACTCCCAACCTCTTCTAAACTCATTCCATGCACTTTAAATTCATAAAATTCATAAACAAAGGCCACATACCTCAAACTTGGGGTACTACATTCTCCCTACCATTGGACTTTCCGTCCAGAGAAAGTAGTGATCCATCCCTTTGCCGAAAGAGCTCAGGCCACTACTCGATCATCTCTTTCTCCCACTCCCAAGTCTCCTATTGAATATGACCATGTTGCCACAAAACATGAACTAAAACGATGCTTTTTCCATGCATGAATTTCTCTTGCCTATCCAAAACCCGCACTGGCACGTGAACCAACGAATCATGCAGTTCTAGCTCAACATGATCACATCGAATTACATGGTCACGATCCAGCTAATAATTTTTCCACTACGACACATGAAACACATTTTGCACCGCACTGAACCTAGGTGTAAAATCCAATTGATAAGCCACCTCACCAACACGCTCAAGAATCTCAAAAGGTCCAATATACCTCAAAGATAACTTTCCCTGCATCCCAAACCGACAATGTCCCAACCTAAGAGATCCTTAAGAACACATGACGACTCATCTCGAATGACAACAATCGTAGACGATGATCTACATATGATATATGAAGACTCTGAGCCATCTCCATTCTCTTGCTGATCAACTTGATCTTCTCCTTAATTTCCTAGACAAGGCTTGGTCCGACCCTCGAGGACTCACTCGTTTCTACCCAACATTGTGGAGAATGACATGGTCGCCCATTCAACGCTTCAAATGGATCTATCTGTATGGATTCTTGATAACTATTATTGTATGAGAACTTAACCAATGACAAATGCTCCTCCCACATGCCAACAAAATCCATGACACAAGCCCACAACATATCCTCTAAAGGTTGTATCATCCTCTCTGATTGACCATTCGTCTGAGTGTGATATGCTGTACTCATCGTCAATTGTGTCCCAAGGGCTTTGTGTAAGGATTTCCAGAAACGAGATATAAATCTTGGATCCCTATATAATTCAATCAAAACTGAAACACTATGCCTCTTTATAACCTCCAGGATATAGATTTCAGACAAATCCTCCACCGTATGAAATTCATGAATAAGGATGAAATGGGCCGATGTCGTTAGTCGATCCACTATCACCCAGATGGCATCATGATTTCTGACAATTCTTGGGAGACCTGTGAAAAAATCCATCACAATCTGAACCAACATCTAAACAGGGATTGGTAAAGACTGCAACATTCCTACTGGACTCTGATGCTCTTCCGTGACCTACTGACAAGTCAAGAATC
Organism: Viscum album; assembly: GCA_963277665.1. Classification (NCBI taxonomy): domain Eukaryota; kingdom Viridiplantae; phylum Streptophyta; class Magnoliopsida; order Santalales; family Viscaceae; genus Viscum; species Viscum album. Next base: position 825,151,871 of record OY728166.1, read on the forward strand.
TCAAAACAAACTCATCCACTATTCTTTTCATACTAGCCCACCAGAAATGTGCTTTCAACACTTTATATATTTTCTGAATTCCCGGATGAACAACCCACCTAGAATGATTATACACCCTGAGAAGATCCTCATTAAAATCAATTGGTACAACCATCCAATTCCGAAAACACAAAACTGAATCTCCATTCAGTTTCCAACCCTCAATGGTCTCCCCAACATTGAGTCTCGACCCCATGGTCACACCCTCAAAATCAGATATTTGTGCCTCTCTAACCAAGACAACCAAGAATGGAATAAACAAAACCGGAATGAAGACCACCTTATATCTGTTCTCCTCACATTCCAACCGCATATCATCTATAACAGACATCAACTGCCACTGGTCTGATGCCTGTTTTACCACCTGAGCATATGATTTTCTACATAATGCATCTGCCATAGAATTTCCCTTACCCGGTGTGTACATCAAGTCAAAATCAAACATCTGGAGATATTCCATCCATCTCCTTTTCCTCAAGTTCAAATCCATTTGTGAGAAAATGTGCTTCATGCACTTATGATCTGTATATACTGTGAATTTCTCACTAAAGAGATAATGACGCCACACTTTCAAAGTGTGGACCACTACTGCCAACTCCAAATAATGAGTTGGGTAGTTCTTCACATGCACCCTCAACTGCTGTGAGCCACATGTAACAACATGATTCCCATAAATAAAAACTCATCCCAACCCTGATCCCGATGCATCGCAATAAACCACGTACCCTTTTCTTGATTCTGGAAAAATCAAGATTGGTGATGATCTAAGACGACCCTTTAGCTCTTTGAAACACTGCTGACACTGTTCATTCCACTGGAATGGAATATTAATTCTTGTAAAAGCTGTCATCGGCGAAGCCAAAAGTGAAAAATCACGAACAAAACACCGATAATACCAAGCTAGACCAAGAAAACTCAGTAACTCAAGCACATTGCTTGGTGGTTTCCACGAGACAACAGCCTCTATCTTTTTTGGATCCACTGAAACACCACTTTTAGAAATCACATGGCCATGGAAATGAACTTCTTATATCCAAATGTCACACTATGACAATTTGGCATACAACTGATGATCCCTCAAGATCCCCATCACTTTCGCCAAGTGCTTCTCATGCTCCACCCTTGTCTTTGAATACACCAGAATATCGTCTACAAGCACCACCATAAATGAATCCATATATCTCTGAAATATCTGATTAATCAATGCCATAAACACCACTGACACATTTTTTAGACAAAAGGGCATAACCACATTTTCATAATGGCCATATCTACTTTTGAATGATTTTGAAGGAATATCCTCCTTCCTCACCCGCAATTGATGATATCTTGACCTTAGGTCAATTTTGGAGAACCACTGGGCTCCCCTCAACTATTCGAACAAATCATCAATTCGTGGAAGTAGATATCTATTCTTTATCGTAACTTGGTTAAGTCTACAATAATCAACACATAGTATCAAAGTTACATCTTCCATATTCACAAACAACACCGGTGCTGCCCACAGAGACGTGCTAGGCTGGATAAACCCTCTGTTTTCTAACTCTTCCAACTGGATTTTCAATTCCATCAATTCAGCTGGTGCCATCTGGTAAGACAGAAGTAGGGTAGGACTGGTCCCCGAAAGGAGATCAATTGTAAACTCAACTTCTCTTACGGGAGGTATCCCAGAGAATTTTTCAAGAAAAACATCCATGAACTGATCCACCATTACCAGAGGAACACTCTGCTCAACAACCTCTAACGATTCCATTGACAAAACCGCCAACTGATATGATAATGTACCCATTGTTTATGCCAAAAAACCTGTTGCACCACGCCTTTCATGATTCTCTCCTCTAAAGAGATGTATAACGCCATCGTGTTTCGTAAAAACCACTCTTTGCGCATCACAATTGATGTGGGACTTAAACACCACCAGCCAATCCATTCCTAGGATTACATCATACCCATCCGTCTCAAGCATTGAAATGTGCCACACTATCTCAACTTTTCCCACAACAATACAACATTCTATAATCAAGAAGGATCGACACTCTCTTCGACCCAGAGGAGTTTGAGGTTTCAAAATCGACGAAATAATCTATTCCTTAAACCTAGTAAATGAACCACTTGTACAACAATAATAGAGTGTGAAGTACACATGTCAAACAAAACTTGCATGAAGGTAGAATTTAAAATAATAGTATCTCGCACTGTGGATGGTCCTGACTGATCATCCATCACAAACTGCTCATCTCCCAAAACATGTTTGCTTTCCACACTCTTATCTTTTTTGCTCTACTAAGGCGTCATGGTATTCCGAGAATCTCCATCACCCACTTTACTCTACTAAAGAGGGGTGTGATGTTGTCCCTGTCCCATCAAAGCATACAACATCTGTGATCCATGAGGAGTGTCACTCATACCCTACCTTAGATAATTCTGATAATAGTGATGAATATGTGCCATATGCTTACTATTTTGACATGCTCGAGGTTGTTTCTTACAATCCCCCTTGATGTGGCTCCTAAAACAACACTGAAAACATCAATGCTTGCTCTGGGGCTTCAGAGGAAGATTCACTGATCCTATCGTTTGATTATATGACATATTCCCACCTTGTGAATAACCGTCCCTCTTCCGCTTGATCCCAGGGTTAGAGATCCCACTATTCCCCATGGGTACCACTATACTTCCCCCGCCCGATGCTCCCAACAGATCCCGCTAACCCACCGAGGATCTATTTACCATCTCTGTGTAATCATCTATAAATAGCACCACTATCTTTGAATGGATTTCATTCCTTAATCTCGCTTCAATGATCCTTGCTTTCAATGACATGCTTCCCACCACCTCGGGTGAAAACTGTACTAAGTTCATAAACTTAGTTTCATACTCTGTCACAGACATAAGATCTTGCTTCAAACTGAAGAAATCAGTTGTATGAAAAATTCTGAATGTATGTGGGTAGAATTATTTGTTAAACAATTCCTCAACGCCTTCCAACATCATTCCCCAGTCCGTCCCTGCTTGGACAACAAACTCCCACCACTGAAGGGCAGGATCTTCAAACATATATGTCGCCATCTTCACTTTCAGCTCTACTGGTGTTCTGAAGAACTCAAAGATTGTTTTCATTCTATTCAACCATGATTCTGCCCTCTCCGGCTCTGAATCACCCCCAGATATTGGTGGATTCTGCTTTTGAAACTGAACCTCATGATCCCCATGCCTTGGTTCATCCACTTTGTTCCCACTTTCCACAGTTTGTAATGCTTGCACTATACTTTGCACCAGCTACTGGTTCACCTGAGGCTCAGGAGCAACCACGTTCTCATCATCCACCTTCGGTTGGACTCTACGACACTTACCTGATTCCATTTCTATAAAAAGAAAACAAACAACCATGAGTCTCACTTCCGTAGACATCATGAAATCCCGTTACAAATCACATTACACAATACTATCACAAAAAGGCTTTCCACTCTTTCCACATGTGCGATGTTTCACCATTTTGAAAACCAAACCATTTTCAAAATACCGATTTATTCACATTATAATTTCACACATTTATATCAAACCATAAATCATTATTCCTCAAGGAAATATGAATCCTAGTGGGAAGTCATTTCTACTATTCATGTCATGCTCATATCATTGACTACACCCACGACAATGAGATATCCAATTCCAATAAGTGTCTCCAAAACACTTATGCATCCAACTCCCTGGTAACAAGAATTTCAGAATAAAAGGGTTAGCTATGTCCTTTTATGCTATACATTCCATGTTCCAACATTACTACGCCTTGCTACCATCCTGACTCAAGGAATGAACCACAACGAATTTCAACACCAAATCCGAGAATCAACTCCAAAGGAATGAACAAACTGATTCCACTTGTTGCACCCCACTACTACCCCATTGGCATGAGGAGGAGGTTAGGGTTACATAGCCTTAAGTGATGTTCCCAACATGCCAAAGGCTGGAAATAATTTCTGAGGGCTCCGAGAACAAAATGGGGAACAATTTTCACTTAAAACAAAACAAACCGAAAATCCAAAAACTATTTGATGCATGACAACAAACCCAACCATTAACAAGCAAGTTGTTACATAGTACAATCCAAACCGAATACAACTAGAAATTTCCACAACAAATCAAAGTACAAATAAGAAACTAAAAAACCAAACACCATAAGCCATGACTCCACCGTAGCTCCACACCAAGATCCAAGCTCCAAGCTCCTCCATGGAATCACAATGCTTCACTAAAGGAGGTAGATGCCTTACAATTTCCCACATCATGGTACACGACATCTGCAAAGAAACCAAAGTTCCAAAGCAGGGTGTGAGTATTAAAACTGAGTAGGATTTCCCTAAATGACTTCCCTACACACGCCACTAGGATAAAACTGTTAGAACATTTATATAAAACAGTTTATATAAATTGAATCACAACTGAAACCATTTTCATCATCCCAACATGTCCTTACCAAGTCACCACATCCAACCCAAGAAACCAAGGGAAAGCCAACCAAACAAGCCAAAATCATCCCAAAATTTACACAGTAGCAGCACAATTCCATCTTGCAAAGCAATTCACAACAAGTTACCAAAATGTTGGGACTTCCACACAACACGTTCACCCATTCACACCAAAACAACAAAAACAGTGGGACTTCTGCCCAACCCATTCACCCATTCACAACTAGCGGTACTTATAGACCACTACCATATGGTGATTCTTCCGACCACTATCCATCCCCTTTTTTTAGTGAGACTTCCCGCCCACTTCCGTACAACATTTCAATAAAACCAAACCAAGCATAAACCCACAAAGGTCACAACAACATGCAATCAACCAATTCCATTGCATATAAATCCACTTCAATAAATCCCCAATTTATTGAAAACCATTTTCCATGCCAAAAAACATTTCAATAAAACAACCCTTTTATTGAAAAAACTTTTCGATAAAAATTTTCACAAATCAACCATATCATCCCATTTTAAAATATTTATTTTAAAATCCTTAAGAATAGCATTTCACCATAAACACCCTTTTTCCGAAAAATCCCCAAACATCTCCCAAGGGATTTCCAACCAATTTCGCATAATCAATTCAAAATTAATTTTCAGCACAACAATTAATTATAATAGGGAAACACTTGTTCTATCCAAGTGGAGTCGAGAAAAAATACTCCTACCTTTAGGGTTCCTGAGAAATCGACCCACGAACAACCGCACCAAAAATCTGGCGAACGCACCACTGAAACCTATCTAGATCCCTTTCCCTAACATTCACAAGCCTTAATATTAATATCCAAGGAAACCACAAACCTATATATACAAACGTCAAGTGTAGATCTAGAAAACTGAGAGAGAGCGAGATGTAGATTTAGAGGAAACCAGAAGAGAAACAAGAGGAGAGACTTACCAGGGAAAAACCACCTTGAAACCTGTTTGAAACGCTACCAAAACAAGTGGTAGAGCACACTTAACCCCTAAGAATCCAAAATCCCGATTGGGGCTCGAGTGGGAGAAGGATTTGACTGAAATGAGTCAATCCCAAGTGAGCCCGAGTTTTATAACCCCAATTTTATGTGGTCGTACAGTTAGCCCACCCTGTTTGGAAAACCGTGCGCTAACCGTTCACACTCTACTAACTTGGGAGCTAGGGTCTGCATGGTTGCCTCACATGGTTTGGTAAACCATTCATAGGTCATACAAAGCCCGTTGTATCCCCTACACTGTTTCCTGGAGAAACCGCATGGTTTCCACTAACGGTGCTCAAACCATGAAACCCTTTAAAAGCCTCCAAACACATCCAAAACCATTCCAAAACCTCCCAACTTCTTGCCAACTAATTCAATGCACTTTAATGAAATAAAAATGCCTAAAAAGTCCATATACATCAAACTGGTGGGTACCACACATAGTGTTAATAATTTTCACAGGAGAGTGAAAACTCATAAATCCAAACCATTTTTACAATTTGAGGAAGAAAGCACAACCCTTCTCGTTAATAGCACTTAGAATAACCCATATTCTTCCTTTTAAATTGAGGTCATAACCAACTATTTCTTATACAATACTATGTTGATGTTTGTGAAATTTTATTTTTTGTAAGTATGTATAACCTAACACAAAACATTTAACATAGGTATAACCAACATGTGTGAGTTCTGTTATAACTCAATAAATGACAATATAGAAAAATATAATAATATTACAATGAAATGAATAAGATAATTAATCCTATGAATACAGTATGTGATGGTGATGGTTGTTATGGTCTAACAGTATTCATCGCTTAATAAAGAAGTATTTAAATAATGTATTTTTAGGCACCCCAATGGGATTATTTCTATTTCTTAAATTACAAGAAAATAACTCAGTTATAATGAAAACTATTTCACTATATTAAAGTCTAACTTTTGTGATTTATAATCATCACCTTAAGTTTTTTATATCAATGGATAAACTTATTAAATATTAATTCTCTCAAAATTTTGATTTCAAATTTTTAAATTAGCCTCATAACATATTTTCTATTTGTTTAATAAATAATAATGAAATTTAAATTATATGAAATATGTTTTAAAAAAAAGTATAACTACCTAAAAAATTAAATGGTGAGATAAAATCATTTGGAGAGTGTCAATTTAAGAAATATAAATAGAAAATTTCTTTGAAATCATAATTTAAATATCCATTAAAATATATAACCAGAACATGAAATCTTCCGTATATTTATTGAGTTTTAAATTTACATTGTGATTCCATTTTTTATGTCAAAAAATTAATAAATAATGCATCATGTGTCCTAAGGCATAGGGATGTTTCTTAACAAATATCATTATTTTTATATACATAAATCCAATATAATTTTACTTAATAAAATTTTCAATTGTTTTCCCATTATATAATAGTCATCACCAATGATTTAATCTCACAAAACAATACTATTTGGTGTATCACCCTTTCATGAGATAAAATTTCTTCTTATTTGGTCTATAGATTGATTCATATATGGAATCCAACAGAAATAATTATATTCCCATGTGTCTTATTTTAATAAAAAACATAGTGACTAAACATCCCAATTCCATAATCAAAATGACACATTTATTCATACTTATAAAATAAAATACACATAATAATATAAATCATCAGAAATAACCATTCATATTTCATTACATAGTAATAATAATATATTTTTTTCTATCATATAAACTATGATGTTTCTATAAATGATTCTTACATGATCATAAATTTCCATATGTATATATCATTCATTGAAATCAATTATCATATAAAAAGCATACAAAACATGAATAAAAAAATTATAAAAATAATAATATATGAGAAAATTAAAATCAAATAATATCATAAAATAATGAAATTGAATAAAACAAAAATAAAAACATAATAAAACCATTCAATTAAGTTTTTTGATAATTATAAAAACATAATAAACAACGTAGAAAAAGAGATTCAAAAATCTCCTCATTTTTAATAATTACAACACTCAAACATTATATCCCCTTTTTGTAAATTCCAAAAAGATCTGACAATGAATATAATATCCTAAGAGAATAAAACTACCTATTTTAAAAAATAGAACATACATATAATATCAATTAACATCAGACCTATATTTAAATTATAAATAAAATTAAATAAATTAAAATAAAATACTTGAGTAGAGAACACCAACAATAATGCATAAAAATAATGATAAAAAATATAAACAGTATAAAAATTAATAGGTAAACTCAGCTAAAAATGAAATCAACTCCCCCTAAACTCATGAATAATAATAATTAATAATTTTTGTAAAAGATTAAATTAAAATTATAGTAGAAAAATATATTAACCCCCTTAATCTAATCATTAGTCAATAAAATAATGTAATAGTTAAAAATTCATCAGGTAAACTCATATTATAAAAGAAATAACTACAACGAGTTGTGAATAATGTTAAAAATATTAAAATAATTTTAAATATTGATGAATAATATAGTATATGTCATGTAAAAATGATAAATAGAGTAAACTGATATATAATAAAAGTATCATAGTTTATGAAGATTCCAAAACATAATTAAATAAAAATATAAAGTTCATATACATATAGAACAAAAGTAAATACATGCACTGGGTAATTATTGTGGTTTAGGTTCCCTTGGATTTATCACTTTTCATTTAATAACCAAAATGATATGAAAATTTTAAATAATGGAACACATTAAATATGTTGGGTCAAACATATTATTTCCAAATAGTGTATATCTAAAACATTTTTAATAATTAGAATCATAATGAACATGTAAGGAATTTAAAAAAAATTAATATATTAGTAATATGTCATTATCTTACTTCTATTATCAAATTTCCCAAAATGAATATAATTTTATGAGTTTACCAAGGAAATGATCTTACTAAATACTATAATTATCAAAAATTAACAATTTATTATAATTTTAAATAATTCCTTCTTAAAATTTCAATTATCCCTAAAGAAGGTTCTGGAATTATCAAAACTGATTTTTTTGTAGATTTTTTTCTCTTTACAATTTTATTCTCTTTATTCTCCTTCAACATAAAATCCATCATAAATATTATTTTCAATCAATCATATTAATTATTCATTGAAATATAATACTTCAAATTATCATTCTTCTCCTATAGAATTCATAAATCATTAATTAGACTCAAAACTGCTAAATCATTGTTTTTTTCTCCATTGTAAAGTTCTTATTTTTCTTCTTATGTTTTTTTAATTACAATGATTTTTATAATAACATATCGATACTTCACAAAATTTTCTAAAAATTATTCAAAACTAGTATTATCAGAATCAAAATTATTTTTAAAATCATATTCTAAATTGTTGTTAGTGTTATTAACCCCCCAAATTTCATTCAAGATGAAATAATTTTAAAATACCATCCAATTTATAAACAAATCCCTTTAATAATAATCATTACTATAACTCCATGAAATAGAAATAAATACATTCACTTTATTATTTAAATTTTAACCACTCTCATATTCTTTAGTCATGGACAATTAGGTCTAATTGTCCCCCTATTCCTACAATTATAATAAGTAAGACATAATCTATTAAGAGTATTCCTAGATTCACCTTTCCTGTTATTTCGTCTTTTATTTATCAATTTTATATCTTCATGACTAATTATAATTCTTACTTTCTTTATACATGAATTTCACAATTTGAGTTACCTTATCATTCTCATTAGTTTAGAAACCTATATCATACATAGGAGAAAATATTTTCTATTATTGTTTTTAAAATTAATATTCATCATAGTATCCAAAACACCATTATAAATTTTATTCAATTCTAAATAATGTTATAATAGTGAACCAACAAGCTGATCAATCGTATTTTTAGTAAAGTCATATATTTCATTAATAATAAAATTATTCAAATTAAATTTATCAGGTAGTTATACAATAATTCTTTCAATCAAAAAATCATTTTCACAGTCTTAATAAGTTCAGTCATGTGGTTTAATACGTTTTTGAACCTACTGATCATTTCATTAATAAACTCATGAACCATCATCTTGAATTATCGAAACTCATCCCTTTTCAAAAAATTATTTTTTCTATATATCATTTTCGAACCTTTATGAGTGGAATGTAATGTACTATAAATATTTTATGTAATTTTACAATGATAAATATCAGATTCAAACACATCTACGAATAAAATAATAAATGTAATTATAAATTTGTAATTCTAAACATATTTAAAAGCACTATTACCAACCAAAGTATCAATATCACTATCATAAAGTTTTATAAATAATAATTTAGTACACAATAAATATATTATTAAAAAATATAGCCTTCATGAGTCTGCAATAACCATTTTCTCAAAATTTTAATGTAGTAGTCTTTATAGATTTTATTTATTAGTCATCTCTTAACATTCATTAATGTAAATCATATCATTCATTAAGTCTTTCGAATGAATAGTATATATGTTAGCACAAAAGCTGATAATAATCACTAGAATATAACTAATTGCATAAAATTCCCAAAAGAATATTCTTCTTAGATAATAAAGGTAAGATATTATGGAGGGTAATATAGAGGGTATACTCATAAACTGGATGGATATAGTACAAATTACTAGGTCTCATAGTAGGAATGAAAAAGAAAATGAGGTGAATTTTCTATCATAACGAATTCAATGTATTTAAACTTGTTATTTGTAATTTATGTTAATAAACTATAAATAAACTACATCATTAATAGATTAATTCATTGAATGTTCAATGTGTAAGTAGTAATTATTATAAAATATAGAATATGTAATTTATAATAGTTCGTATGATAATAATCCATCATTTACACTTCTCAATCTAAACCCAAGAGTATGGACATCCAATATAGACACATAACTTTATAAAGATAGTAAAAACTGTGGAAATCATTCCATTAAAGACATAGTGGAATAAGAAGGCATTTCGAAATTTACTATAGATATATATAACTCAAAACATCTCTTTTTATGTGGAGTAAAACCATTGATTGATATTTTGGGAATAGGCAGATCTATGTGCCTTGATTTATTCTTAATTTAGTAAAACCTGAAACCCAGGTTATAATTCAGTTATAACATGTGTGTGAGTTATATTACAAATTTATAAATGAAATCATAGTACATGAAAATAATATTAAATTAAATTAATTGAACAATTAAACTGATGGATGTAGTATTTTATAGTGGAGTTGTTTATGGACGAGAAAGTTCCTTACCTTAATTTGTCAGTCCTTAAAAAATGTTGTTTTGGAAAAATACTAGAATAATTTATAAATATTATATATTCAAAAAATATTCATCTATGAATAAGGTAGTTTTAATAGATTTAATCAATGATTTTATACACTTTTAAATTTACCTCACTCATAGAACATCATTATCTAAGATTCTAAAATTTTCATTTTCATGAAGCATTAGTTTTATTTTTTTTAAAAGAATAATTGTTGAATCCAAAAAATATATTTCATTCAGTTTTTCATAGAATTAATGGTTTGATTTTAATTTTTAAGGAATACTAATCCACAATGAGGGATAAGAAGAAATACCCCCGCTCCAGGAGTAGCTCTAAGATTTCCATGGTCGATGGTAAAAATGCATCGATGGATAAAAATTCAATTTATGAGTTTAATTTGAGAAGAAATGTTGTTGTAACAATCTATATATGTGTATATCTAATTGATAGATTGGATTTTACTAGTCACATATCCCAAATAGACTTATAGATCCAATGTTATGGAAATCATAAGAAGGAAAATTTTATAAAGGGATCCCAATGACATACACGTAAGACCTACACCGGGGACCTATGTAGTAGTGTAATTTCCCCTACCCCCTAAGTGCAAGAACTATGTTGTGGAGAAATGATGAAGACCTATGAAGAAATAATTCCTTCTGCCAGATCCCCTATTTAACAATTAATAGGACCCTTGGTCTCCCCATTTCAACATCTAAAAAAAGTCAAAAGAACTCTTGAACCACTCATTGTGCATCTCTTTCTCCCAGGTCCCCTGTATTTTCTCAGGTAGCTATCTAATACATGAGAAAATATATAATTGAAAGTTATGAACAATAAAAAAGTACCATCAAGGACTATACTATAATATAATTATTTGAGGACCCTCCTTACACAAGCATAATTCACCTACTCAAGGTCCTTTTTTAGATAATACCAATGAGATATTATTCCTAGGACATCAAGGGACACCTATGGTGCTTATGGTAAAACCCCACCCATGTTGTTTTGTCCCTATATTCCATTTTCCAAGGAATATCACGATTTGACAAAATTATCCTTCCTATGATAATAATATTTTATTTTTCTTTCTGGACCTGTGTAGCATAACAACTTGACATACCTATGTGGATTACCTGCCCAAGATAGCTTCCTAGAATAGAAACATGATCCATCCTTTAAGGACTATTTTAAATCACTCGTGGTATGAAGTCTCCTTCTTTGGATCACTTCATATATAGAACCAAATTGAAACTTATTCCATGTCCTCTTGATTTATCATACCATTGGTATTGTCAAATTGGTGTGTCTCCCATTTGGATTTTGATATCAATGGTCAGGGGTTTCAAAAAATAATCTTATCTTAGGGTAAGTATTGTCAAAGTGTCTATAGATCTGAATATTTATGGTCATATAGACCCTTACCCTATGGAAAATGTTTGGAGTTCCCGATTTCATATTTTCAAGATAAGACTCCGTATTTATCCTATCGTCTCTGAGATCTAGATCCTTTTGTTCCTAGAAGGGAGGATAATAACCAAACATTCTTCTCCCTTATATATTGTATTAGATAATCTATTTCTAATAACCAAATTCTATGCCATCCCACTAGGAAAAATACCTTATCCATTCATGTCATACCAAATAACCTTCACTATTATTTCTCATTAAAAGGTTCATTAATCCAAGACCTCATCAACCATCATCCCAACTTCTTCTGTTGTAGGCATGACCTCTTCTACTAGTAGTAGAGAAAAATGGTGTGGTTGGTTGAATCGTTTCACATTCTATATTTTTCCACAACGAGATTGAATGATGTGGGTTTAGAGATTTTTGATGATTATGAAATTTACAAAATCCACCAAATTGAATTGACAATGAGAACTCTGATTCCCACCATAATTGGGATACGTATGAGGCCTTCACCTAGGGCCCGAGATCAACAGACATCCTCTTTAAGAGTCCAACCCTAATTCCATTTTTTAGGGAATCCATCTTATTAATAGGCCCAAAATTAAACCCCCATAAATCTATATGAGTTCAAACATCTCTCATGGACCTTGTTTCAAGGGTATCTTATTTAGGTATAATCTCATAACTATTTCTCTCTAAGGGACATACTATAAATAAATACTTACTAAACTATGTGGGATTTTATTCCCATACAAATGAGATACATAAGAAGCCTCCATGAGGTTCAAACCCAACACTGAAAATTAACCCTATTCTATCTACGAAATGTTCCTATAAGGGTCTAATCAAATATGGAATCTCATGTCATTTCCAGGTTCTTTCGGCTCCTTTGGCATTAGTACCACACCAAACATTGACTAGGAACCTTTCACTTATATGTCCTTACCACATGACATTTAAATAAATGTTTAGGTCTTTATCATATGGACTCAAATTTTAGGATGTGTCACATTATTTGGAACTGAACTATAAGGGTTTTGAATCAATTCATGGGGATTCATAGGTATCCCATCTAATGGTAGGATCCCTACATCAGAACAACTTTCATCTCCCTATATTTTGGTAAAATAAAGTGTAATATCTATCTACCTGGATGAAAATAATCTTCAGAATAATGTTATTTATTCTTAGATGATGTTAAATTCCAAAGTGAAATTTGTCTACCTAGATGACCATAAATTCCATTGTCTCATACTGAGTGGTTTTAAAACCATCATTTAAATAATAAAGACCAAATAATATGTATATAATTAATGATAGGATACCATTGATAGTGAATATTGAATACATATAGATATCCCCATTGTTAATGATCCATTCATATATAAGGATGATTCTGAATTCTACACATGCTAATAATTTATTGAAAATTTTAAGGGAAAATAACATTATGCATGGTCTGTTAATACGGATTCATGAACATATCTGAAATATATAATACAGTCCTGAATTAAGAAATAATTCCCCCAAATAGGGTGTGATGAGCCCAAAATCACATCCTCTCTATCAATGTGATTTCTTAAGTATCGTTGGTCAACCAAACTAATGAATATCTACCTTTGAAATAAAGTCCCCCTTTGATAGATAATTGCTAGGTGCATTTGTTTTAAAAAACAAATTCATTGTAAACCTTTTGGAAATAGATATTACTAACCATAACACGCGTTCTAATGGAAAAATGTTGAACCAGATGTGAATGCTTAACCTATAAGATTGTGTTACATATTTTCATACCCCTTTCAATTGGTAAAAGAGGGATAGACAAGGAAATTAAGCATTCACGTGTTCATCCAAAATGAGGATAATTTTCTAGAGATCATTGATTGAATTTTTCATATATACAGAGAATTTATTTCAATATACCTCCCTTAATTTCAAATGGATTCCTTCTAGTTTTCACCTATGAATTCCCTGACTGCTAGTGAAGTTTGATCCTTGTACACTCAGAGATGAAATCACTGAAACATCATCTTTAACTCTAGATCTTGGACACAAAGGTTCGTGAGTACCATCAACATGGTACTATACACAATCACTGCCACCAACGTCGCATGGCAGAAAACCCTCAACATGATGAGTGGGTTATCTTAAGCTATCCAGCCTAGGTCCCTTAGACATGGGAACACAAAATGAACCCTTAGAGAAAATATCCATTTGACAGAGTGTAGGTTCTTACCTTTCCCCCTTCATTGAAGTCCATCAACCAAGTTTTTTAAAAAATAGAAAAAGCTAACATACACCCATCAGCCTTAACTCTTCTATCCAGAAGACTCATTAGGTAGAATACAAGTAATAATATCCATCAAATATGGTTGATTATCATGATATGGAACATACACCTACTTATAATGTATCATCCAGTCAGATGACTTTTCTGGATTCATTCAAGGAAGCCTTCCAACCAAATGTAGTGAGAACCGGTATATAGAAACATACAAAAGTCCGTACTCACCTCTCCAGATAGCACTCACATCTAGAATCACTCAATGATGTCCACTGACCATGCCTTGTAAATAAAACTAGTAGGCACATTAAACTTACAATATCCGTCAATCATGACAACAGTCTCATTTAGCTACACTGAGAGAAGTTAGTCATAAATCTCTATTTAAAAAAATGGTTTAGACTCAATTATTTTCCCTCACACATGACAACTGCCAGTATCCATTGATATGAATGGATGAATAAGATAAGATACATACACCTACTCCAAAGACATAATATGTGTATATTGTTGTTAAGACCACTAATTTCCCCAAACACATTTTTTAAATGTCGAAAGAGAATATACAAATTCTTCCACATATCATGGACACTTTCTAGAATATTATAACGACAACTTGAATAGTACCGGAGGGAAATACACATAATTACATCCCTATACATAATATGAATCTTCAATATTCCATATCAAAGCATATATGCACCTCTATTCCATTCTCATAGGGTCATAGGGCACACTCCCCCATATTATACATACAATCGGATTGAAGCATATAACCATTCCAATAGGATATAATTGGGATATTGTAATGGAAACTAGATGGTTGGAACATACACCTTCTCATGATAACATATTTTCCTAGAATGTGGACCCTACTACCTATTAGAGGGTGTCTAAGAAGGAGTCTCATCAAGAACATTTAGAGAATCAAGGGTTGATTTGTGATATGGATCCTCTTTATGATGGAGTTCTTTAAGCCCTCAAATGTTTATCTATTGTAAATCAGGATCCTTTTATCCCATTAAAATTTATGGGAGTAGTAGGATTAATTATAATGTTTTTCATCTTATAGTTCATCATACAGTCCTTCTTTATGAAAATTATGTCAATCTTGATAACCTGAATAGGGATGAGAGGCACAAAAACCCTCCAACATTCTAGAAGGATATGGAGAAAGAGGATTTATCCCTCTCTAAAATCCACCATGGTGACCTTCCTCATGATGGAATTCAATGTAAATGATGTCCCCATATTTTCAAGAGAATTATCCAAATTAAAATGTAGAGATGTGAAATTTATATTATCTTGAAGCCCTTTCAAACATAAGGGTATCTGTTTCTGATTCTTTGTTATTGGAAGGTGAAATACAGTATATGCAAGAGGGAAACCGAAGGTGAGATCATTCTCAGAAATTCCCTTGGGATATTTGGTTCTATTATAGCATAGGAAACACCAAATGATCCCTTCTATTTTGGTAAATTATTCAAAAATCATACACTCTCTTTATTCTAGGTTGAGAAATCACTGCAAAAAAGATGAAGAGGATATATTGGACATAAGGATACCGTAGGATAAGGCTAAAATATCAGTCATGTTTTTGAATTTGGAAACCTATCAATAAAACATTCCCGATATGATGGAAGATGGTTATATTAATGAAATCTATATCAACATATGGATGAGTATTTGTAATCTAAAAGTAAATGTATAAAAATATAATAAATCTAAATTGAACGTAATGGAAATAGAAGGGTGTGATTTCTAAATTGACTTGTCATATCTCTATGTATACAGACAGCTAATGATCGAGAATAAATAATAGGTCATTCAACGTGCATGCCTCAATGAATTAATGAGGTTGAGACAGTAGATTATTGAAACCCCATATGGTGTTCATGTCATAGGATGTGGTGTACCAAGATCATTTCATTTTAATACGCTCTAAAACTATCAAATCCCACTGAAGGTGGTCCCATGAAATTTTATTTCCCAAGGATGGCTACAATAGACAATCTCTATTCATGACCAAAGACATGCTCAACAAGAACATGCCTCGACTAGATTTCACCATTGTCAGGACAGAAGAGGGAAAGCTGTTGAGATAAAATTTCATCAAGCATATGAGAATATTTATCAGGCCTCCCCATTAGAATATGACAGCCATAAAATTGCACAAATTTCTAAAATAACCCAATGGTCTTCCTAAATAAGTGATTTAAGTGACTTCTGGATAATTCACTAATCCAATGTTTAAAAAAGAATTCATAACATCCGACAATCATCTACGCTGATATAAGATCAAATTGTTCAACATCCACCCCAACCCACATGGATGTGGTATTTTTTGGCCCAACCCTTGGATTCAAAAAATATATCCTGAAGGGTTGATAATGATGAACATGAAAATAAAATAATGTGAGGATGGGTTATTTTTCACATTCAAAATCCCTTCCTCAATAGAATTATGTTTTCTCTCGATTTGGAAAGAGGACACAAAGTGAATTCACAGATGAACTATTCAACGATTCCCTATAGATTACTATCTGTCAAATAGTTCATGTGGAACCAGTATAATGGAGAAAAAAGTATCATCAAGGGTGAAGATGGAAGAGAACACACAATTATTCAAATAGAATACAATCATTGAATTATACATTATTGAATGTCATTAATTCGATCATGAAAGATCCTACAAAAAATGAGTCTAGTTTAGTGGAATAAAAAGAGGAAGTTTTAATTCATGATATGGTCCAAACCAAATAAAATTAAAGAAGTGTTCATACTAGAAATCGTAGGATTTCCCAGAATCAAGGAGTACCCTCAAATAATCCACTTCCACCTTTTCACAGGGCACCAAATAGGGAGAAAGGAAAAGGAAAATCTGTGTTACTCCTTCCCCCAGAAGATGGTAAATACCATTCTCATGAATAAGTATTTGATCCACATGAGGAGGATATGAAGTATTTGAGGGGACTCAATAAATAGTTACATCGAAGTAGCATTCCTACAAGACATTCTCTACAAAAAGATCCTCATATTTCAATTCTAGTAGTAGCACCTTAGAAAATAGGGTTTTTTGCAACTACTAATGTAGATAATTAATTCTCTATAAAGGATACGCATCTAGAATATGGTTAAACACATCCTTCAAGGCCTTCCTCCATGGGATATCTAAGATAAAAACTATTTGCACCACCATTGTTTGTCCTAAACGTTTTGGCACAATTTAGGCTCAAGCTGCTACACATTTACATATCTTATCTCAGCCTGATATTCCTTGATTTCTTATGAATTCCATTGATTAATTGAAGAGCCAATTGGATTCATTTGACAGACAATGAAAATTGGTTCAACTAGAAAAGAAGGCTTACCCCGAATGGGTAAATATGATTCCTCCCATACCGAACATTGTGAATACTACATTTCAAATAATTAATGGTTTGTGAGATCTAGAGTAGCATTTGATGCATTTTGTTTCTCATTGTGATTCCATGATGGGGGAAACTCACCAAAAAGAAGAAGTTAAGATTAGATATTTTTTGCAATAACTGTTAGGGAAATCCACTTTCTAGTATACAAGTCTGTTGTCTCCATCGATTACTTAATGGGATGTACTCTATCAGAAATTCCATTTGCATCCAGATCAATGTAATAGAAGACAACAGTCCTCAATCTTACGAACTTAAAAAATGGAGAATGAAATATTTTCAGATTTTATCACCCATTGTAAATGTCCAACATATTCCTAAAACCTACCATAACCTCAGAAGAGTTATTCCCAGTATGTGTGGAAATATCCATGATGAGTTTCACACACCACGAATCCGTATGAAATAAAAAGGAGGGTTTCGAGACATTACTTTTATCAGCCAAGAATTGGATAATTTCGTCACAGAATCAAAAAATAAGTCTCATGTTATCCCATCATTTTAGAAAAGAGAAATAAAAAAGTATAGGTTGATAAAGATACACATATGTTGTCCCCTGTACCCACACCTACTTCAAATATATCATCATACCATAGGGATCTACCTCCTGAGCATTAACCACAATGGAAACCCCGTTAAGATGATAAAAAAGATAAAATGTTGGTTCAATTAGTAGAGTTGATAAATAATTTCTACTCTTTTCATAATAAAAATGTTCATAATTACATCATTTTATCCATGGAAATTTTTTTAGTCAAGTTACCAAGGCCCAAGAAGATACACAATGAACGAGATGGGGAAATCCCAAACTACTAACCCTTCCATAAAATGTCAGGTGACCCCATATAAGAGTTAATTGTTTTCAATGATCTCCTATAGAAGATGGGGGAATATTGAAAAGTGGAACTGAATAGTTCCTCATCCCCGGTATCATGTGTTACTGCAACCAATCCAGAGGATGAAGGCAAGTTGCAGGATGTCAAAAGGAAGAATGTGCAGAATTTTGATGACTGTATGGTTAGGAAAATGACCAATCAGAGTCATTCCATTCTACCTACATTGTAGAGGCAACCGACTATGCCTCCAACCACTTCTACTCCTGGAAATCCTTCTTTATCAAAATATTAGTCCTCCAATGGCCAATCTTCAACAAAGATACATGGTCTGATGGATAAAGAAAATTAAAAATAAGATGAGATCATGTTATGAACAAATCTGTCATTGAAATTGTCATATTTCATGTCGACTATCCCAATAGAATAGGAACTACCCCCAATAAATGGCACAAAAAGAAATTACTTGTCATGTAGAATCTTAATCAGATGAATAGTTTATATTTGGGTCAATTAATTTTATTCACTTAACAGATTACTATCCAAATAATGATTCTGATGATGTACCTAAGTTCCCCACCCTTTATTGGTGAATTTGGGTAAGAGGTCATCATGTTCCCGAATTTAAGTGAATTTATATGTATGCTACAATCAACTATTACAATTATACCCCTACTCGAACCATTTATGAAGTAGAAAATATTGGGAGAGACCTTTAGCAGGATTAGAAAGAAAAATGAAACTCTCCCACACATTATAGATTCAGCCTTCATATAATCACCTTTACTGACGGTTAGAGGCTACGTTGCCATCTCACCAGGGGTGGGAAGGCCTAGCTGACCTAATCCACCAAGAGAAGCAGTACTTGTAGCACCTCTTTCAATGGATGGTCCATCCACGTTTAGGACATCATCTCCCAAGGAATCCTCAAAAGAACATATCCTTGTAGGGAAGATAATACCTATGGACTAAAAGTGCAATATTTTGAATCATCATTCCCATGTAGAATCAATGTCATCAATCATGGATGCACTAAATTTGTCAAAGGATCTCCAGGATGCACTCATTTAGGCTTTTTCACATCCTCAAGAGTTTAAAGCAGAGGATTCTTCTAATGAGGTATAACTTATAGAGAATGATCCTGTAGAATGTCATGCATTCATATCATTGTTGAAAAAAATATGAGGATTATGTTATTCAAGGAAACCTCTGGCCCTTATTTATATCATGAACGATAAATGTTATTGGCAACTAGAGATCGTTCATTGATAATGGATCTGGGTTAAATTTCATTCCCATCTATACACATTGTTGGTTGGGTCTCACTAAATCTTAATTGTCTCCCCCCACTCTAATGATGTATGGTTATGAGAAGAATGAATATGAAACTCTGGAAAAAATTATACTCAGAACTCAGTTTCAGGATCATGTATTTTATTCATATTTCATGGTATTTTGGTAGGACACAGACTCCAATTTTTTACTGGGAAGGCATTGGCCAGATCCACATGTTTTCCTTCCTTCATAGTATAACTAATGTCTCATGTATTGCATCAATGACCAAATTGGGACATTTCATAGTGATAAGGCCTCATTCAAAACTTGTGAATCTCAGTATATTGATTCATAGTTCAATCGCTTGAATGGGAAATGGTATGTGTCTAAGGATATAACAATAATCAATTATTGGAGTGGTATAGAAAAGTTCCCAACATACCCATGTATGCATCTCAATTCATATTTTGTGTCTCTAATCAATCAAACTCAAATGTTATACCATAATATAAGCACTCATTCAATGGATTCCATAATTTCAATAGTTTCAATTGATCCTGACAGCACAGAAGAAATCACAGATTCACCAAACAATGATGGAAGCCAAAATGGATTTGTGTTCATTCCATATACCGAATATCAGAAAGTCTCGACATCATCTTCCATTCAAGAAGAAGTTATTACACTCATAAAAAAAGATGTAGAGATTGGTTCATGTCCCACTATCATACCTTTATAACTTCTAAAAGATCCTTCATCATCAATTTGGGAGAGGTAGTTGCTACCTCTTTAGGATTTCAAAATTCCAACTCCTCCCCAACATATGATTGTTTTTCTGCATCACATACCCTTCATGTAGAGGTAGAAGAAGTAACACATGAAGAATAGGTAGAAGTGGATGGCCTAAGAGATTCTCCTCCAAAATTTGATGAAGCATTTTTGAAAATTGTGTATGAACTCATAGAAATAAATCTAAGTATAGAAGAAGACCCACACCCTACTCTGATTAGTTTGAACATGGCTCAAGAAGAGAAAGAGTTGTACACTCCCTTTATAAAGAAACAATAGGATGTGTTTTCATGAAATAACACATATATTCTAGGTCTTGAACCCATGGGGGACACCAATCACTTGTTCATACAAGATGATCATCGAGGATACAAATAAACATAAAGAAGAACACACCTGAGTTATCGATCCATGATTTAGGCTGAAGTAGATACGATTATCAATGATGATTTCATCCGAGTAGAGAAATATACTAAGTGGATAGACAATATTGTCCCATTTAAAAAGAAGAATGATTAAATCAGATTTTTCATTGAATTCATAGATCTCAACTGGAATTTTCTCAAATATGACATCCCAGTTTAGATCCCGGAAGTTTTGATTGATGCAACAACTGGCTACAATGATCTCTGCTTCATAGATGGATACTTTAGGTACAACTAAATGTGGATGTCCCCAGAATATGAGGAATATATAGAATTCAAAACCCCTAAATAAATAATTTTCTATCAGTTAATGACATCTGTATTAAAGAATGATGATGCGATATATTAACATGAAATTCAACACATCTTTAAACCCATCATGGAATAATTCATTGAATTCTATGTTGATGATCTAGCGGTTAAATGCCGAAAATTTTCTAATCACCTGAATGACATAGAGATCATATTCAGAAATACTTGACATCATAATTGAATATTGAACCACTTGAAATGTTCTTTTAGGGAATACTCTCAAATATTTCTCATCTTTTTTGTATTCCATCACGACATCAATATCGATCCTGATAGGAATAAATCTATTTATAGCATGTAACCCCCTAAAATCTTGAATGATTTGAGAAGTCTATAGGGATACATGGTCTACATCCAGCGCTTTATATCCATTTTCGTAGGAATTATTTACCTTAACCAAATTGATGAAGAAGGGGGTCCCATATCAATGGACCAATGACTTCCAAGTATAATTTTATACCCTCAACAAATACAACAAGAAAACCCTGATATTGATTCCACCTATTGAAGGAAATAATGTAATTATTTATGTGATAACCTTGGATTAATCACTGGGCACCTGTCTTGAACAATGGAACGATGTTGGGAATTGAAATTGTTTTTACTATCTTTGTTGAACCATGCTCGATGCTGATACTTGATATTTAGAAATTGTGAAAGGTTTCCTAGAATTAATATTAACAGTTTAAAAACTGATGCACTATCTATAGAATCCCATGGTCCACATGGAATCTCCCAATAACCTGCTCAAATTTATTATCGTTCTTCATATTTTATAGGATGTATGGAACAATGGATAATTATCTTGCAGCAGTTTGACAAACAAATTTTTCTTTAGAATGTAGTAAAAGGCCAAGCCTTATAATACTTCCTTGATGATCATCGATCTTTTGAAGAGAAATCATTTAATATTAAACTTCATGATGATGAAATATTTGTTATTCTTGATAGTTCCATGATAAGGGAAATGAAATTTGATGGTGCTTCCATAAGTCCAATGGGAATGAGAATGGAAGACACTAAGATTAATAAAGATGGGTTAGGTATCGTAATTATCTCCCCATAGAAGGATGTATTTACATACTAATTCCTATTATTAGAAGGTGGTGCAACAAATGAGGAAGAGTATCATGCTCTCATTTCAGACCTAAAATTAGCTCTCTAGGTACCCATAAATAATGAAGAAGTGAAAGGTGATTCAGAATTTGTAGTCAAAAAAATCAATGGGGATTATGGTATCAGAAAATAAGAGATAATTCCCATATGTGACTATTTATGAGGGTTAATGGATGAATTTCCCTCAAATACAAAATTTTCTTATGACCCTAGATCACAAAACTCCCAATATGATGCATTTCAAAACACATGAAAACCCATGGAAGATCCAAATTGGGTCAAAAGTATCATCATCATTTCACATCATTGTGTTGTTTCATCTTTTATTCAAATTAGAATAGTGGAAATAAATAAAATTAGTCTTATTTTCAGGCCATATGATCATATAATGAGATGGATCACACCCATCATGGAATATATCAAAAATGGGGTACTTCTGCAAGATAGATTTTGAAGAAATAAAATCTGATGACGATCAGTTAATTTCACTCTTAATGATGTCGCAAATCACTACAAGATCCTTTAAAATGAGGCTTTGATTGAATTATCCTCAGATGTATTCATGGTTGAGAGACTCTAGCTATCATGAATGAAGTACATGTTGGAGCCAGTGGTGCACACAAGTCTAGAAATAGGATTTATGATTAAATCATTAGGCTTGGATACCATTGGCCTTCGATGAAAGAGGATTTAACTGATTTAACTAACATGTTTCATCCCTTCCATTGGCATACCATCTTCATTCATATACCCATGGAGATTCTAAAAACAACTAAATTCATTTGGTCATTTTCCACATGGGGAATGGATGTAGTGGGACCTAATTCTCCATCTATGAAAAAGTTGTTCAAGTACACTCTTAGTGCTACAAATTTCATCTCCAAATGGGCCAAGTAAACACCTCATAATAAAAATGGGGCCATAAGATATGTTATCATTTTCAAAGATAATATCATCACCATATTTTGTGTCTATCATGCCCTATTGATGGACAATAAAACCAATTTCTATTCTGCTAAGGTAGGGAAATTATATTAGTAACATAATATCAAATCAAACCATTCATCCCAATATCATCCATCAAGGAATGGATAGATAGAGGTGTTTAAAAAAACCTTATCAAATATAATCCAAATTATGGTGGATAAAGATTAAAAATTTTGGCATGATAAACACCTCATACATTGTGGTATTGTAAGACTACTAACTATAATTCCACACTAGAAACTCTACACTCATTGGTATACTGAAAAAAATAATCTTTCCAATTTAGATTAAATTTCCTTCACTCTGATTTCATGTTTATGACCACTTATCTATAGATTAGATGTTACAAAAGATAATAAATGAGCTAGAACAATTATATGAAAAGATATTTCATGCCTTGAATCACCTAGAAATCTATCAGAATAGAATAGAACTAGTGTTTAACAATAATTTTCCCCTCTATTCATTTCTTCAAGAAGAATTAGTATTAGTCATTAGGAGTATAATGATACTAGAAAAGAAGCATCCAAATCTTGATCCAAAGTGGCAAGGACCTTACTCAATACATAAATACTCCAATGTTAGAGCTTATTCCCTAAACTCAATGGACATAGAAATCATTAAATCTCCAACCAATGAATGATTTTGGGAGAAATACATAATGTAATCACACAGATCAAGTATTTGATTCATGTCATTAAACTAAAAAGAAACCATCATCTTAGCTACAAGATGTTAAAATTAATAGAACCATACACATCAATGTTTAAAAAAGTTAAACTACATATAACCTTCTTCCTTGTCACATGATGATAAACTATATGATATCATATTTTCTCAATAAAAAAAATTAAACTGTAAAATTAACATCTCCTTCAATTGGTGTTAATAAATCCACCATGTGACAACAAATTGGCATTCCTTATGGTCCTTAAAAATATTAGCAACTACAAAGTGAAGGGATTAATCACATCATTAACACTGCCTTGCGGAACATGATACATATTTCTGCCTATGTTTGAACCAAGTCTTCATTGAAAACATTTTTAAAAACAATATGGGGAATGATTATTTCCCGTAGAAAGATATGCAGTAAAAAATGGTCTTATTCACCGTTATAGCCAAAAAATTTCTTTCTTGTCAGGTGACTTACGTCCTTTTCAAAATACATGAAACTCCATGGTTCTTCGAGAACTTCATGTTACTTTAGTCTCATTTTAATGAGATACATTGTGATGCCCAGATCTCCATTATTGGTCTCTGAAAAACCATAATGAAATTTATTTCTCATTTTTCTATATATGAACTAAACTTATACAAAGCAATATTCAAATTACATTATTTTATTATCATACCATAGTATGTTTGAGCTTAATTATAATTTTGGAATGTATCAAAATCCCTTATCTCTCACATCAAATTCAGTTGGTGTAGGGAAAAATCATTTCACGATCTTCCTAGGGATTGAATCTAATTTCATTGAGATATAGAGTGATGCATAAATGTCCAATCATTGGACCTTCCATAACTAAAATACCCGAATACTCATATAAAAAACCTGTTTGGTGTGAGAAATATCCTCAAGAACTATGTATGGAATGATTATTATTCCAATAAGATACATTGAGATTCCCATATATGCATTCATGGGCCTAGCCACAAAAAATTTAAAAATCCCATTCATCCCCTATCTGTGTGAATCAAACTCATCTATGAAATGTTTCAAGAACTATGTGTGGCTTGATTATCATCTCATTATGATACATAGTGAAGGTTTTGTTTTAATAGTGGAATGACTACAATATTTTTTCTTTTGATGTCGGTTCATCTTTGTCCATATTTAATGAAATTAAACTGCATGAAAAATTTCAAGAACTGTGTATGTTTTCATTCTTGCCTCATCAATATATGTAGTGACGATTATATCACCAATCCTGGGTCTAGATGCAATTTTTAGAAGTGAAAACCCCCTAAATATCTCCATGTATGAGACATATTTTCATAGGGATATCTTCTAGGATTTGTAGGTTTATTCTCATTTCAATGAGATTTTTGGTGATTCCTAGACTTAATACTTTAGGCCCAATAGTTACAATGTAAATTACAAAAATTCCTCTTCCCCACATCAAACCCTGATGATATGGGGAATAATTATATGTACTGTGTGTGGATTGATTATTTCCCCATGAAATATATGTAGTGACACATGATCCCTATATCCTAGATCAACCACCATTCAATCATTAGACCCCTATCCTTCACTTGTTTTACCTTTGTATTGCAAAAGAATAATTTACCACTCCTTCATTCTCACATTGAGCACAGCTTAGGGTGTCTTAGGAATTGCGTAATGAACTTCTCTGCATAAATATGCATTATCAATTCATAATTGAGGATATCAATGGTCTTGGATGTAAGACCATAAAAGACACAATATATTTCCTCATCATATGATGATAAACTACAAGATCTTCTAAAAAACTATGTGTGTTCCAATTCTCATTTTCATGAGATATGTAGTTATTTCATGCTAGTTCACATTCGTCCATACCAAAAGAAATTAAATTGTATGTATATAAAAAAGCACTATGTACAGCCTAATTCATTCCCCTATCATAATACATAGTGAAACCTGAATCTCCTATCTCGGGACTAGCTGCAACTAAGAAAAATCCCCAACTCCCTTTGTGTGGATCATACCTACACAAGAAACCCCATAAACAACTATGTATGCCTTGATTATCATCTGTATGAGATATGTAGTGATGTTTAACATTTCAATCTTGGACCCATCTCCATCATTATGAAATTGATGCCTCTTTTATCTCATGTATGAATCAGGTATACATGAGGATATCAATATTAGTTATCATTATATGTATGAACCCATTTTTAGGAATCCCCCATTATCCCCCACTTATTCATAAAATTAGGGTGGGGAAAATTTATTTTATAACTATGTATGGTTTGATTCTTTCCCTAACAAGATACGTAGTGACACATGGGTCCTATTCCCTAGTCTAGTCACAATTTTCATTTTCATGTTGGGATCACTTCACATCCTCATCACATAATGATAAACTGTAAGGTTCATTAAAAACTATGTGAGGATTAATTATCATCCCTTCGAGATACGTAATGATGTATAGAGTTTCAATCCTAGGCCCAGATACAATATGATTTGAAAACTCCTCTATTCTACCATGTATAAGTTAGATCTTCTTGAGGGGATCCAATACATGTTCAAACCTTGTACATGAAATTGTATCTGATAAGATCTACATGTGTCCTGATTATTGATTTGAAAAGATACATAGATACACATGGGAACTATAACCTTGTCCAACTGCAACATTCAAATTTCTCATTATAACATTGTCCCTAATATCCATGATGCTTTACTCTAAATTTCACTATATAATGTCCTTATCATTTGGAATTAAACTGTACATTACCCATAAGACTACATCTGTCTATCATTCTCATCCCATTTAGATACGTTGTGAGGAATAGTAATGAAATCCTAGTCTCAACCATGTTATAATAAATGATTTACCCCATCATACGTACAATCAAAAATATATATAGGAACTTTTATTTTCGATCCCCATCATAGAAATCCCACCAAGGAAACAAAATATGTTTTCATTATATATATGAGTTGGATCTATGTAAGGGGCTCTAAATGCATGTCCAATATCATTCCAAAAAATTCTCTTTCTCATTGTACATTGCCTTTTTCGCATTTCATAATTTAAATTTTGAGTAAATTAATGTCATCATAATCATTCCTCAACATATAGATATAGAATTTCTGATACATGAGTTCCCTTTTTCCTGACTATGCAGTATGTTCTCCTATATGTCCTATAATAAGCCTACCTCATAACGTGCCTATTATCCAAAATAAGCCACTATTTGTCTATGAATCATATTCCCCATTTCGTCCATCATAATATTTCCACCTCAATGGGTTTTTCTAAATAGAAGTAACATCATTATTGGTAGAAGCCTCTTCTATCCCCTATAGGTTTTGATAAATGTATAAAGGAACCCCTATTTTAAAGACGTCGCCCTTTTTATATTTGTCCCATATCCTTTATCCCAACATTAATTTATTCAAGTCTATGGTCTAATTTTTTCACATCCACTTGTTCAAAGCATACTAGAATAACATTGGGTAATTTGACCATATATCATTCATTGTTTCCATAATATTATGGTCCTAGTCAAATGACCTAAAACTAAAGATGCCATGCTTTTGAATAATTGGATCAGACCTTCGTAGAAAGAATATTCATTCAATTATATGGAAATCATGACTAGATATACTATTCATATATTCATGTAATTTTCTCTATAATCCTAAATATGTTATTGGATAAATATAAATCTCCATTAAATTTCATATTCTTATAAAAATAGATTGTTTTAATCCTTGAGAGATATTTTACCTGAATATGCAGTACCTTCCCCATATGTCCTTTCATTAAATTCAACTACATAACGGGACTATCAGTATAAGGATTCCAGTGATTGGATATGTAGAAAATTCCCAATCTCTACCTTCATAATAAAACCACATTAAAAGGTTTATCAAATAGCGTTAACTTTATTCTTGGAAGATACCTCCTATAAATTTCATTATCTTTTTTCCCATTACATTATTCAAATTTAGAAATCCTCAAATGTTATCATACATTTTTACCTTGACATATATGAATATGGTATCAAATTTCTAGGAAAAATATCTGATAATTTGAAATCCAAACAAATCATCCATCAAAGATAAATACCATAAATAAAAGATCTTAATTTCCAAGATATGTGACATTAAACTACATGTGTTAGTATCCTTACTATGAGACTTATACTACATGAATTAATGTCCTTGTTTCATGATGATAAACTGAATGCATTAATGTCCATGCACCATGAATATAAAATTCATGGCATAATTTCACTATTACACGGCATTAAACAGAACGAATTAATTTCCTTGTTGGAAGACTTCAAACTGCAAGGCTCAATATCCTTGCTGCACGATTTAAAACTGCACGACTAAATGTTTTTTCATTGTGGATTTAAACTGTGTCGATAAATTTCATTGCTATATGAAACTATAATTTACATATTAATGTCCCTGCTCAATGAATTTAAACTCCATGGCCTTATTTTCTTGATTAAGGACAATAAACTCCACAACCCCATAATTTCCTTATAGCATGACTTTAAACATCATAACATATTATCAAAAATCCATTAACGTCATTGTTGCATGAAATAAGACAGAATATCATAATTTCCTTATCACATGACATTAATGTTCCTAGAAAAACATTATAAATTTCCTTTATAGAAAATAAACCTCCCTTGATACACTAAATCCATGTATGAGTGGTTCCTCATTCAAGGCCTATATCAGCACAGCTGGATCCCATTATTTTCATAATCCTTTACTATGAGAATCCACCCACTATGGTCTTGAGACCTGAAAATGATAAACCAATTTTTTTATTAGTTATAAAATGTCCAAATTTTTAGTGACTGATTAACTTGACTATATAGTGTGTGCCCCATTTGGAATTGAATAAAATATTCTTACATAATGTGTCTGTCAACATAAGGATTCCATAGTTTGGCTACATAGCACATGCCCTAGTTCTCCCTCCATAATATAGCCACATAACCGGTTTGTTAAATAGTTATATGCTTATTCACAGATGAGACCACATATATTCTTATACATCAGGTTTTAGAATTGGTGACCACAAAAATAGTGACTCAATATTCCCCTTGGAAATATCTAAAGAATATCAAGACCCTCATAGCCATTAGGTCTTGTTTAAATTTTAATCTCAAAATTCATGGCCAATGAAATTCCAACTAACACATTATCATTATTAGTCTGACATTCATGAAACTAAACTTCCTACAAAAATAGATGAAGTACTCACTCTGAAGAAAAAAATAAATGAAAATTCTAGAAAAATGTGATGTCTCAACTCTCTAGAATTATACTCTGTATGGTTTATGAAATATCAAGCACCATAATCAAGACATACAATGTTTTTAGGGTCATCCACATTTCCCTATAAAGTTTCAAACTATTCACTCTAGGCCCAATGGATTAGGAACCAATTAGAGAATCCTTTCATTACGGGCATAGCTCCAAAGTCTTTCAAATGATATTGGAAAGCACCAACGTGTCCAGATGTTACCATAGAACAAGTTTATTTTTATTCCAAACAAATATAATTCTAAGGGAGGGTTTTTTTGAAACCAGAGAATGTGTTTCATGATAGTTTCCATATAATTATTGGTTGGATTTCCATTTTTCAGTGAGACTTCTCTATAATGAAGGATAGGCAGAAAGACCCCCCTCTTTAAGAGAAGGTTGGAGATTTTAATGATCGATGATAAAAAGGTTATGATGCATAATAATTCAATTTATAGTTTTCATTCAAGATTAATTAGTGTATTCAGTATTTCTTAGAAATTTATATATATTGTATTGATTAAATTTTAACGTTCTTTGATATAAAAAAACATATGGTTGAATTGTTATGGAATTCAGAAGATGGAAATATTTTATAAATGGATTCCAAGGACACGTGTTGAGGACTTACACCTAGGAACTATGTCCAGGACCTACATGGAAATGTAATTTTTTTCACCCATAAATATAATATCTAAACTTTGGAGATATGGTTAAGACTTACAATAATATCATCCTTTGAGTAGGTACCCTCATTGACTATAAATATGAGGCTTGGTATCCACATTACAACAACTAAAAAAGTCAAATGAACACTTGAAGCTCTCATTGTGATGATTCTAACCTAGGTCCCTTGAATTTTCATAGGTAGATCTCTATATATTGAGATAAGTGATAATTTAATGGGATAAACGTGATAAAAATCCCTTTATGGTCTAAAATGCATGATACATTTTGAGGACCCTCTTCCATATGAAGAATTCTCCCACTCAAGGTCCTTTCTTTATGAAAGGACCTATGTAAGATTCTTCCAAGGACATGAAGGGAGACCCATGGTGCTTAAGTTAAAACATCACCCATGTTTTACTGTCTTGGCAGTCCATTTCCCATGTCATATCAATAATTCTAATGATTATCCCTCATGTGTTAATATTTTTTGTATTATCTCATAGGACCTACGTGGTATACCTACGCGACATACCTATGCAATATACCGGTACATACTACCGACGAGAGCTATACTTTAATCCCAATTTTAGGGGAATCTTGGTAGGGATCCTATTTCTTTTGTTCCCTTATTTGAAGGGGACTAAATTGAAACATCCACCAAGACCTTCCAATTTATAAGACCTTTTGGAAAATAACATTACTGTGTCTCCCATTTGTATTTGTATATCTATTGTTAGTGGTTTCCCACAATAATATTTTCATTGGGTAAGGATTATCAATGTTTAAGTAGATCTATATATCATTGGTCACATTGACCGTTACCCATGGGAATGTGTTTTAGAGTTCCCTATTTTTGAATTTGGAGATAGGACTTTGTTTCCTCCATCATATCTCTGAGATTCAGAGCCTTGAGTTCCTATTAGAGAGGATAAATATCATACTTTCATTTCCAATCCATATTGGAATAGATCCTCCCTTTAGTGACCAATTTTAAAGAATACCTCTTGGAATATTACCATAGTATATTAGGCATGAACTTATGACCTTCACCTATATCTCACATAGGGAGGTTCATTACTCTGTGCCCTCATCCACTATCACCTATCAACTTCCACCAATGGAATGGCCTATACCACTTTTGAATAAGGAAAAGAGTGTGGTTTTTTGAATCATTTCAAATCCTCTTGTTTATCAAACTACTCATGACTAATGTTTTCTTACCTATTTGTGATGATCAAGACATCAACACAATCCACCTAACTGAATGAATTAAGAGAACTCTGATTCCCACAACAACACTGATATGTAAGAAGCCTTCACCCTGGGCCCGAGCTAATTAGATATACTTCTCATGTGTCCAACACTAATTCCCATATTATGGGCATCCTCCTTAGGAATAGGCGTCGAAATAACCCTCTCCCCTAATCCCCGTGATTAAAGTCATCTATCATGGACCATGTTACAAGGACATCCTCTATAGAAGTAATACCCAAAATATTTCTCACAACAAGACATACACCCTTGTGAGACTTACCAAACTATGTGGGACTTATTTCCCATCCAAATAGGATACATAAATATCCTCCCTAAGTTTCAAACCCAACACACCACTTCAACCACGTTCTCAATGGGCCACATTCTTAGTAGAGTCTAATCTAATGTGGAAACTCATATCCATTCTAAGTACATTAGGATACATCGGCATAAGCCCCACACCATGATTTGACTAGGAACCTTCCACCTTAATGTCCTGACCTCATGATAGTAAACTCCATAGTTAGGTCCTTATCATATGACCTTAAAATTTATGCTTTTCCCATTAGATGCCCTCAAACTATGAGGGTTCTAATTCATTTCACGGGGAGACATAAGTATCTAATATCTGGGTATGATCCCAACATCAACACTACTTATATATACACGGTTGATGATAAACTCCAGAGTAATCCATATCTTCCTGGATGACAATATACTTTAGAAAAATATTTTGTCTCCCTGGTTAATGAATAATTATTGAGTGTCATTTGTCAACATGGATTCCCATAAATTCCAGAGTAAATTATTGGGTGGATTAAGAACTAGATTTTTTGTTATAATGAAAAAATAAACCCTAGGTAGTATATTATAAGATACCATTGATGGAGAACCTCTAATACAAAAAGATATGTCAATTGATGAATGACCTTGAATACATATAAATGATTTTGAATTCCACTGATGTTAATAATAAAATTTAAATTTTAACGGAAAGTTAGATTATGGCTTGTTAATTAATAAGGATTAATGAACATATCATAAATCTATAAGAATGTTTAAATGTAGTAAATAATTCCCACCGAAAGGGTGTGATGACCTTGATCTCCAATCCTCTCAACGAATGTGAGTTCATAAGTATCATAGGTCAATAAACCTAATGAATTCCTACCTTTGGAAATAATGTCCACATGGATGCAGAACCGTTGGGTGTTTCTACTTCGATAAACAATTCTCTTTGAAAAAATTCATAAATAGTGATTCCTAACTAGAACACATGTTCCAAAGTAAACACTCGTCAATTAATTTATTAAAAATGCCTACTCAGTAGTAATTTATTTAGAAATTTTACAAATAAGTTTTCTAAATCATCCATTGAAGATAAAATTAATAAATAATTATATATAATAATCTTATAATTATTCAATAAATTATTATAAATAGATAATTTCATGTTAATTATCATTTATATTCCAATAAT
This sequence comes from Viscum album, assembly GCA_963277665.1. NCBI lineage: Eukaryota > Viridiplantae > Streptophyta > Magnoliopsida > Santalales > Viscaceae > Viscum > Viscum album. The sequence continues at coordinate 825,184,971 of OY728166.1, forward strand.
AACATCCATATCTAGCTCAAATTATTCCCCTATGTAGTTTTTTTTTCAATTTATGTCATGTTTCTAATTTATATATTGTTGCATATGATGAATAATTCACCATGTGATATGATATGAAATAAATGTTTATGATGTTTCTTATCATGTAGTCACATTAAATTTAATGTTATGTGACAACACTCATGATCATTTTCTCTTTACAGATCGCTCACCCTTCATGGTTTATTCTCATGAAAATATAATGTCTCATTCAAATAATGTAATATGTGATTAACCACCACAATATATAGTGAAAAAATTAATTATTATTTGTAATAAAACAAATTTAAATGTATTTTGACATAACTTATTTTCATTACTTATGTTGCGTATAATGATTATTAAAAATAGAATAGAAAACCATCTTTATTCATATGTAGATATAAAAATTCTCAATATAAAATGATATTATGAAAAAACTCATGTGGTCTTCCTATTGCAGTGATAATAATAATTATATTATGTTTAAAAATATACACGAATGTAGTTATAAATTATTCTTACAAGATATTCAATTTACCAATGCTTATATCAAAGGTATCCTTTAATTTCATCACAATAAATTTATTCCACATGAATATTAAATATAATAATAAACATAATTATTTTATAAAACAACAAAAGACATGTAATATCATAAAATAATAACACAAAAATACATTGAACTACATTGATAATAAAATAAATAAATCATATTATTTTTTAATTATCAAATCAAATATTAAGTGGTCAAATGAAACTCAATAAGGTTCTGTAAATTAATTAATAATGTTTTTATCAATGAAAATTGATGAATCATGGGTGTGTTGATCTTATAACATTCTAATGAAACCTTTTGGATACCCTAGTAAGATTTTAGGGTATCTAAAATATTGGGGATATATATCTTCACATGGGAAACACAATTTGGATGTCCCCAATTGGAATTTATAGGTGTCATAGTATAGGTTTTTGAGGTCGGATAATTAATATTAGTATTTAAAGCGGTAGAGTTCATGTGCGGCGAGTTACCTTAGATTGAAGGAGACCTTTATAGAAATACCTCTATCTTGGTTGATGAAATCCATAGATTAGAACTCATATTGAGTGGTATATACTGAGAATTCAGATTAGAGCCTCAACTATAGCCTCCTCCAAAATTTCATAAGGGATTGAGGTTGGCCAGTGATAGTAGTAGTCAATGCTTAAAAGAGACATCTTGAGTAGATTCGACACTACATTCAAGATGCACTATACATCAACCTCTATCGTCAAAAGATAATAAAGGATGGAATTTCTATATTTAATGGAATTTACCATTGAATTGTAACATTTAGATATTGAATATTTCACTGTTTGGTTATTAATAAGATAGTCTAAAGGTATTATTCTACCTATGAATTTTATGAGTCTATGTTATAGTAGGAATATAGTCACTGTGAATGTACTTCTTAACTAAGGATTTTACCACTTGAAATTAGATACATAATGTGGTTGAAAATTCTCCTCATTTGGGTGGGGTCACATAATTCATTATTCATAGACGTATATCTTTTGAGGCATTTTATTGGTTTCAGGGATATTGGGTTTTCCCATTTCTCCCATATATTGTATTGGTTATTTGATGTATTTTAGAGTATTTATAGAGCAGGACCTTTTGGATTTTATGGGATACATATGTAGAACAAAAATAGTGAACCCATTATTAGAGTATCACAAATTACAGTGAACGATCAATCTATCTATCTCAAAAGGCATGGATTTCATAATGGGTTCACTATTTTTTGTTTGATTCGTGTTTGATTCTTCAATTGTTGTATATCTACATTAAAATGGTAGGATGTCACCAGAAATAACTAATTATGATTTTAAGTGTGTAATAAAATTAAATAGGATGAGTGGCTGGGTCAACAACTTATAGTTTTATGATATATTTGGGACACTCTTAGCGATATAATATATGTTCATGAAATCCTTGTAAATAAAAATATAGGTTAACCTTATTATGGAAGGGATCAATTGTTTATAAAAACCAATGGGAAAATCTCAATATATCAACTGTTATATATATATATACACAATATGTTCTCTATATTCTATATTATTGGTAATTTACATTTTGGTTTAAAGACATATAATCGAGTACTATAACGTTTATATCTATCCAAGGAGGTGATATATATTGGAGCATTTAGATCAGACCAATGAAAAAGGCCTAAAACAAATCCATGCATATGGAATTAACACCCCATGTATTTTTGTTCCATTTAATCAAGAATGTAATATCATTTAAGGTCATTCGACAAGGACAAATGTGGTTCCTCATAATATCAATCAATAATGAACAATGAATATCCATTTATGTTTGCACATCCAAGACTAATGAATAACCTTTTAAGGCTTCGCCTATGTGACCATTATTCCCTGAAACATTCAAAGGATTGTCTAGGACATGTTTTAATTAGTTTCAATTCATCAATAAGAGTCTATAAGGAAATAAATTTTAAAAATAGTTTGGGTTTGGACTTACGGATGAATATCCCACTCAGGTTATAACATATATATGTGTTAGTTAATGATAGTTTTATGGATTACAATATATTGGAGACCTATCTATGTGTATCATACATAGTTTTAGTTATAAAATAAAAATGTGTAATTCGAAAAATATGTTACATATACTACTGAAAAATTTCTAGGATATACATGGGTTTAGTTATCCATTTACGTTTATGGGAAATTAGATGTACTAGGTAGGAAAAAAATTTTAGAAGGGTAGTTGGTATGGTTGAGAGCAATTGGGATGATTTTTTTTGTGTTAAGAACTATCCCACTGACACTCCAATGATAGAGATTATCAATATCATGGGAATACATGACTGGTTATGAAATGAGGCCCCTACTTTTTAGGGTGGAATCTTGTGTAAGATCCCTTTTTATGAGTTCTAATTCCAATTATCATATGAATACATGATTTATGGGAAAATTTATTATATAAAATGGTTATACCAAGTATGTAAAATTCTAAACAAGATTACAAGTTAGGGATACCTTTATACAGATATGAACTAGGAACGAGGGTGAGTACAAATTATCTTGGTATTTTAGGGATAATATATTATGTTTCTATATTGTGGGTACTAATGAAATAATGGTTTCCAGGCTTTAAAGATGGTTTAATGATGTTCCTAGGTGATAATTGGAAGGTTAGTTATGGTTACAACTTATATAGTATTAAAAACGATGACTTCAAATTGTATCCATGAGAATATGTCAGAAATTTGGGTAAATGAGACATTTATATTGGATTCAATATTTATCCTAGGTTTATTGGTTCCCTAATAGAACCCATGGTGGGTTTGGAAAAAGATGAATCCTAGTGGCGTTCCTAGAAGATCTTGGGTGAAGTATCACCATTGTGATACAGATAAAGAATACTGAGATAAATTTTTACTTAGTGTATTTACCTTGAGGGTACATTTCCCAATCCTTATTAAGGAATTGGTTATGTTTTCTCATATGAAAATTTTTTCTTAATCTATTTTAACGACATAAATACCGTTTTTGACAAATACATTTTCCATATTTTTTTACCAAAATATAATATAATGTGATTTTAAATATGTATAGGTTCATAATATATTGTAATTTATGGTTAAGTAATGTTAGTTATACATTTTTGGTGGAAATAGGATGATGTGTGTCCTTATATTGGCATTGAGATGTCTAAGTATCTTTGTAGTTGTTCTAACTACTCATAACTATCTCAATCACCCTAATAGAGGATGTAGGGTATTAATATAAATATGGATGGTAAATGGTGGCCTAAATACTCTATTCAAGGTGGTGTAATCTAAGTCATTAGTAGTATTGGAAACGAGATGCATTCTCTATTTTAGAGGGAGTGATTTGGGTGCCCCGGATGACAGTGTGGGTCCATAAGAACTATTGAGAAGTGTGTGGTTCAATTTTTAATGGCATATGTTGAAACACCAAAAGGCATTGCATGGGTGACAAATATATTGTCATGTAGATACCTAAACAGAAAACTATTCACTACATTTAAAATTATCAAATCCTATTCAATCATTTATCCCCATTAGTTTTTACCAAGAAAAATAGAATAACTCATTTAAATAATGTCTTATATATACATTAATTGTGAAATATTAATTTGGTGATAAATAGATAATAAAAATCATATCAGAAATATTATTCTAAATTATGGAAATAAAATTCATTAATTTAAATAATAAGTGTTTTTAAATGTTATTTTAACAAGATTACCTAAAAAGTTTTATTAAAAACAATGAATATTTTATTATTTTTGGGATGTTTATTAAAATGTAATATATTTATTTCAATTGTTTTAATTAAGTCTTCCTCAAATTTAAATCAATAATAAAAATTAATTTGGAATTTCATTAACTTTTTTTTATTTTATTGAAATATACATCTTATCTCCCATTTATGCATTTATATTTTTACTATTTCATTATATTTTTAATAATACACCATTTGATGTAATTTAAAAAAATACTTTCTAACAATGATTATAAAAAATAATTTACGTTTTTATTGACATTTTGCTAATTTTTATTATGTTAATACTTTTATTAATTGTTCTCTCATGTATTTAATAAATCAAATTTATTATATTTTAAATTTTGTAACATTTAGTATTTTAAAATTTCAAATAAATCCATTGTGTAAATGTTATTGTTTTCTAACACTTTATTTAATGATTATTTTTTATTTTAAAATTTTATATCCTATATTTATAAATATATTCATTTATATTTTTTTACTATATATCATTATAGAAATCAATACATTAATAAATATACATATAGTAAATATATATATAATCATTTGTTCTTTTTTGTATCAACATTATCATCAATAGAAATTGTATCCATTGAACACAACCCATGGTTCTATGAGCATAGAAGGTTTTTTATAATTTCATGAGTCAATGAGAGATCCTACTTAATCTATGCATGGATATCTTAATTAGGTGTCTATATCATGTATGACCATCTTCCTCCAAGTAATACAATATTTGACTGTGCGTATTTGTTTCTTCAGTTTCTGTCATATGTGATTTTCCATATAGTATAAACCTATATTTTTAGCAAAGGCAATATGTATGTATGTAATGATATAATTAATTTTTAGTATATTTCTTATAGGAGAACTATGTGTGAGGAACATTATATGAATATGTGCATATATCTTTATGAAGTTATAGTCTTTCCTATTACTCCTTGAAGTGCATGGTATCACCCTAATCCTCTTAATTGTAGCAGCTCACTCTGTACATTCATGCTAGAAAATAAAGTTCAATGGTAGATCAAAACTAAATTTACGGTGGCACAATGACTTCATTTTCATGGAAGTAGAATATCGCTCTAGCTATTCCTCAGTGGAAGCACTTGCATCTGTAACACACATGTAACACTTGAGTATTCACTTTGAACAGTAGCAGATCCTCTGTTTCATAGGTAACAGATGGTCTATTTCAATGGTTTCACATGGAACTTATTATTTATATCACATACTCCTTCCATATAATTATAGTGGAAGCACTATACCCATCCAAATAGTTGTGGTATAATTTGACTCCATGGTAGAATTTTCTTGACCATTTTTGAGTTGATGTAGAAGATGTCTTCTATAATTAGTTATAAACACTATGAAGAAGTGTTTTTTTTAAAAAATAATTTTTTTATATTTTCAAAACATTGTTGATAATATTTTAATTGATATTTTAATTTATAATTTACTGTTAAAAATATATTAATTGATAAAATGATTAAATTTTTTTTTCATTAATTATTTATTCAATAGAATTTTCTATATACATCCTATGAGTATACTTTATCATAATAATTTAATATTTTAAAAAAATTATATGTTTATTCAAAAAGATTTAACTATTATATTAATTTTTAAAAAACATATATAATATAATAACTATATATGATTTTAATTTGATCAATTTCATAAAGAATATATTTTTGATGTAATACATTAATGATTATTTATTTTATACATTTTTAATAATTTTTTAATTATTGAATTACTACAAGATCTACATGCTGGGTTTTATTGATTGAATCATGTAAATAAGTCTAAATTATTATAAAAAGAATAATTTGATTTTTCATTATATGGTTAATGAAGGAATTGGAGAATTCCAATATACTCTTGGAATATTCATGTTTTCTGACATGTGATAGTAATGTGTTTCTATTTATTACTATTTATTGGTGTAAATGTGATTAATGAAACTCTAAATCAATTAGAATCAGAGGGAACCACCATCGCATTGGTAAATTGTGTATAAATAAGTATCAAGGAATGTAGGGAATTGGAATTGATCACAAAATACTTGTTTGATACATGATACTAAGGTATTAAGATCTCTAACAACAATTGTTTTCATCGATGAGATCATGATGGAACTCCAATTTTCAATAAGTTTGTATTAAAGTGATCAATGTTCACCGAGCATAATTATCTTCCAAATCATCTACCCTCTACCGATCTTTATGGTTCTTTTTATTTTTTGTTCACAAATATTTTCGGGATATTTTTTTTGAGAGAAGATGTATGATTATCCCCATAAAAAGGAATTATTTTATCAATTTTCTTACCTAACCCTAAAGAAAGTTGTTCAGTTGTGAATATTGAACCTAATTTAGGTTATACTAGTTATAAAAATTGAGGTTAGTTGTGACACTTGTTATTATAAAAGGCATGGCCTGTAAATAGGTTATCAAACCTCTAACAGTGTGGTTTCCTAGTGGAAAGTATTCTTTTTATCGACTAAGTAATATTGAATAGTATAGTTGGATATTGTTTATCTAAACCACTAAAAAAATGGTGCGCTCGTATTTTTTTACTATATAGTATTTTGATGTTTTTGTAAATCTTTTCTTCCCACAATAAAAATCAATGACAAATTATTTTTTTTCAAATTTTCATAGCACTATTCAACCCCCAGCATCTTGAGTCCATTGATTCTATCATTTCAATAATAAGATATTATCAAAGAATATACATTTGAATAAATGAGATAGTATATTATATTATTATGAATTAGATACCAAAAAATAATTAAAATTTCCTATTACACTTGATATTGGTTCATTTGTTTACATATTTCAATACTAACCTTATCTTTAACATAACCATCTAATCAATAATATTATTTATGAATAGTGGATGTTGTTATTGAAAATTATGGTTAAATATCTCAAAATCCCCAATTTTTTATTTACTTAAATAAGTGTATTTTCAAGTAAAAATAGAACATAAATGACATAGTGTAGTGTATATAATTGGAAAATAATGGAAAACCATATAAAGTTACTAAAAAATACCCATAGACCATTATAGGTAATTTTATTCTGAAAATTATATAATTTAATTATTATGGGCTCTAAATGATGAAAAGAACCATGTGAGGAATTCTTTGTGCTGAAATCAAGGATTTCATGATGTGAGATGATGGTTTATTAAACTATATATTTGATCGTCTTTTATGTATTATAAATGTTATGAATGAACATACTGATGCATTGGAAAATATTGATTCAGTTGAATGGATCCTGTGGGAAATACCAAAAAATGTTATGTAAGGGATGTATTAATACATAAAATTAATAATTTTATAGTTTTCGATTTATATGATCTAATCAGTAATATTATTTAGTATAAATTAAATTGAAAAAAATTAACTATAGGGATCATAAAATGAATAAATATATTTATTTTGACTAAAAAATACTGGTATTATCAAACTTTACTAAATTTGTGTCAATGAGATGTGATTAAAAATTCTATAAAATAAGAATTATGGTTTTTATATAAATGAAAAATTAATGTTTTAAGAAATATTTTAATAGTAAGAATGAAAAATAATAATTGAATGTAATATAAGAAATAGTAATGATGTTTCAGATCTAACATGTTATGTGTTTTGAAAAATGGGCACATAAAGACTAATTTCTCTATGAAAAAAAATTAAGCTAAAGAAAAATATAGGATAGTGGAAAACAAACATTTTTGGATGATGGTATTTTTTAGAAATTGTATATTTACGTAGTGACCCAGGATGTTAACTTCAAATAGGTAACCTTACTTCAATGTTTATACACTATGAGGTAATTTATTCATTCATTCCAAAATTTTAAAAAACATGTTAATAATTTTGTTATGGATAAATATTCAGTATAACATGAATCACCTTTTACAATGAGACCTATAAATGGTAATTATGATTCTAGTACATATGATGAAAAATAAACGTAGATGGATTCAAGTTGGGCTTACAATTCTCGGATTTAAAAATATATATAACTGCATAAAGGAAACTGCTACTTAAGAATTCATATAATAAAAATTATTGAAAAATATATCGATTTATATGGAAAAAATAAGATTTTCATCTATGAAATTTTTAAAAATACAGCATATTCATTAATAAAAATTATATACTAATTTTGATGTTATTCAAAAAAAGAATAAATATTTGAAAAATGAATATTCTTATCTAAAAGAAACATCATCTAATTTTTTTTAAATAAATGAAAAATTTTAATAAGTGATTTTTATAATGACACAAAACAATACTATGAAGGGTTTTTTAGCAAATTATTCATTAAGGATGGATAAAAACAAATTTTTTAAAAATCTACAAGATATTATTTCGATTGTAACATGTTACTAATGTTAAATACAATAGAATTATACTAATTAATGATCATGGAGATTTACATAATCATTTGGTTATAATAAATTATTTATCTCTATAAATTTATTTTTAAAAATACCAAAAATATTTGTTTGTTATGTTTGGGTGGCCAAAGGCTATACAATCAATTTAGCAGAATACTGGACATCTTGGTTACCAAAATGATATTACTCATATTTTAGGTGATCTAATCTAGTCAACATTCCCAAGAATGTTTTTCCATTATGCATATTCCATATTATTTCATTTACAAGTATATCGGAATTAATAAATTAAAATTACATTTATCATATTATTACTATTATAATTACAATCTTTGAGGCATCTAAATGAACATTTTAAGATGTTTTTTATTTAGAATGTAATCACGATTTAGAATATATTGTATAATATTATTGTATCATAGAATCTATTTATGTGTTTATAATTCATATAAATATATTTTTTATATTTTTTATATCTCTATAAATAGACTCTTGAATTGTGGGGTTGTTACCCCTTATTAGTTAAAATAACCATTGTTCTGGTATATATGTCTTGTAATAGTCTACAAATAGAATTTATATACAAATTTAAGTTTTGATTAAACTCCTTGAAATATTTTTATTTATTTGATTTATATTTTGGGAAATAAATAATGTTTATTTGTATTCTACTAAAAACATTATTTTTATAAATTAATTGTTGTGAACTATTTATTTTTAAATTATTTAATCACATACATATTTAATAGTTTATTTCTCAATGTTGTTCCATGAAATAAAATTTTCTATGATTATGATACTGGGATACTTTTATAAATTCTAAATGAATTTTATGAATTATAATTTATTTTATCATAGTTTTTATTTAAATATATTTTACCTTCTACATCTAGATCACACTGTTGAATTATGTTAAAAATAATTTCATTATATAAAATGAGAAATAATTTTATTATTACATGAATTTAAAAGAAATTCGTTATTTTTAATTTCTTATTAACAATTGATCAGACTTATTTATGAATATTTTCAACTCTAAATATATTATTATAAAATAAATATTTATATATCAAATACAAAAATATATATTATAAGTGTAGAAATGTTACAATTCTTTTGATAATATAATTTTATTTATTTTTTAATTTCTAGTGCTAATTTACATTCATTAATATAATATATTAGATTCTTAAATCTGGGGTAGTGTTTTTAAACCCATGAAGAGAATTGAATTATCATTTTTAATGAAACACTACATGAGACGCATGATATTTTATTAGATAACTATTCATTGAATTTACTTTATCTCATGTTATTAATAATATTCAACAGATTTTTCTATTAATGAAATATAGCATATTTATATTTTTATGTATTATTCTATCAATATTCTGCTTCTACCGAACAAAGTCTATAATTGATATAATAATATTTAAATTTACTTATTAATTGTTGATAATAATATATATATATATATATATATATTAATTTTTAAGGGGATTTTATGTTTAATATATCTTATTTTTTATTCAATAAAAGATGATAAAGTTTTTTTAGATATTTAATATTCTATGTTTTTGAAAATTTTCAAAAAGACTCTTAATTTTTTACTATTTTAATTAAATTGATTGTTTTATAATTTAATAAAGGAGATATTTTTAGTTATAAAATGTTTGTTAAAATTAAATTTTTTTACGGTTTAGTTAATTAAATAATACATCATATTTAATTTAATAATTGATATTAAATTTGTATTTTCTGAATTATATTATAATTTTTTTGTACATTAATTTTTATCTGACATATATACATTTATATTTCAACTATTTTGATGTATTTTTAATAACTAAAAACGAAATTATAATTATTGAAAATATATTCATCCCTTGATTGTTAAAATAGTATCGGTTTCAGTTCGTATGCATTGAATTTTAAGTGTTGATGTGCTCTAGTCAGGGGGAGCCCAAAAAAATGATTTTGGAACCCAAAATAATAATATTAAAAGTCTTACATTGGTTTTCTCTAGAGAAGAACAAGTTTTGGAAGCGTTTCAAATATTTTTTATAGGGTTTGAATTGTTGGAATTGGAATGAATTTTTTATTTTGAATTTAAAGAACAATACTTTATCCATAGATCATTCCCCTATTCTCTGATTGAATCATTATTCAATTATTCATTATTATTCCTCTCGACAATTGATATCCTCTTAGTTATTATAATTTGGTTATTTCAGTTCGGATAACGAAATAAAATGAAATCTTTTCCCTATATAATTTCTTATCCTCGTAATTTTATATCACTTTTACCCTTTCATTATTACACTACATGTTACCACATGCAATGGTTAATGTCCTAGTGGCTTGTGTATAAAATCCCTATAATGAGAAGACGAAATGAAAAGAAAAAACTAAAAGAAATCTATAATTGATTAAAACAACTTTAATATCTACATAGGAATTAATTAGAAATTCAAATAACTATAATTTATCTACATGGTGAATGAAGTAATTCTCCTTGTTCTGATGATAAATGGCATAATTTGACATCAAAAGAGTTATTGGAAAGAGAAAAGAAAACAAAATATAAAAACAACAATGTAAACTGAGTGATGAAATAACCCAAATTCCAAGAGTGAGTGAAAACATATCACAGTCAAAATCTTCCAAATATTATGAAAAAGGAATAGGTTTATGGGTGTGCTTTGAAATACACTATATGGCCAGTATGGGAAAGTTTCCTAATTTTCAGGGATGAATAATTTAATTTTAATTATATGATCCCATGCATCTATAATCTAGGGTCTTCATTATATTATCATGGTAAATGGTTCTTTCCCATCAAAATTTTTTACTTCTAATGATCAAACTACAAAATTAATTTTGGTGAGTTCATTTGCAGATCTATAGCTTCAATAAAATATTAAAGCATCACATGTGAAAATTTGATGGGCCTAATGACTCAAAAATCATCTATAATATTAACATGCATGGTTATTTGGTTATTGGGAACTATTACTGGACCATGTTCTGAATAATTTTGACCATTACTTATTTCCCTTTTCAATATTTGATTTACTATTTCTTTTTTGTTAAATTTCATGCATCCTCGAGATTATATGCAACTCAAATCATTACATTTTGGGCTATAGAAGTTGAACCATAAAATTTCAGTGGCACCTCAATGCTCATCATGGTGAATTCAATACGTAAAATTATTATCTAGTGGTTGATATTAATTATCTCCATGTGTTTATATATTTAGTAGGAAGTTGAGATTCTCATTATGCATTCTCAGAAAAATTTGATGGTTAGTATTTTTTAGTTTAGAACCCACTTTGTGATATCTCGTATACAAATAAAATTATCTTCTCTAGAAATATTCTTAGACTCTCTGATGAATGATAGAATAATGAATCTGTAGGTGATATTGTTGCTAGTAAAAGCAACACATCATGATCTAAAAAATGTAATATGGAATATTTGTTTGTTGTAATGTGGAACCAGCAGATTTAATCAAAAATATCTTTAACAGTGATGTGGAATTGGAAATAATTAGTTGTGGCATGAAAATTATGTTTTCAATATTAAGAAACCAAGAGAAATATCATTAGTGGTTCATATTGATCTTTGTATTTGAATAGTGTGCAAATATGAATCCCTATGCAAGGTAGTTGGACATCATCCTACCAGAAAAACTTATTTAAGAACTGTGGTGGCCACAAGGGGACGTGGTCGATCAGGTTGATCAACCGTAATAATGTGGTTGTTTGGTTCTTCAGTTGTTTTTTAGGGTAGGTCAATGGCTCTGCAATTTTTGGGACCTCTTTAAGTGATTTTCAATGTAATACGTAATGTATTTTCACGTAAAATATAAGTCACAACAAATATTGTTTTTCTATTATATGGTTGTGATATATGAATTTGTTGTTGTGTCACTTCCTATATTAGACAAAACATATCCATTTTTCTTTTACATATATCAATCCCTCGATTTGAATGATCTACAGTAAGAATATTTTTTTCACAGTTGATTTATTTTGTGGAAACTCACTCTTAGTTAATGGATCTTCTTTATGAAGTACTAACATGGTTAATTCATTCCTTTACCAACCTATTAAATCTTTATCTACTATAAGATGTGAAATTGTGGTCAAATAAAATTTTCCATGTGGTTGATAGATCCATTTTCAATTTTCCATCATCTATATAAGGAAATCATTTTACTCAATTTAAAATATTATATTCAAGAACTGTATTTTTTATTCATTTAAAAAAATATTCTAATAAAAATCAATTAATTATCCATTTTTATATTATATTTCTATAATCAATGTTTTATCCAAAAAATATATATCAACTGTATAATGTGATTAAATTTGTGTTATTTACAAAAGATAATAGTTAAAAAAAATTAAAAATTGGGCTCACATAACCCCACATAATTGAACTTTTAAACTTCAAGGAAATATTACCATTGATATAAATTTATTAACAAAGAAAATCAAAGAATGAAATATGAGATAATAGATTAAAATATATATTTAGAAAATAATACAAAACATATTCTTCGGTTATAAAAATTATCATGCCTTGTTTTTTAATCAGACAACTGTATCATTTCAATCGAGTTAGTGTTTCAATTCCATATGTGGATAAATTTATATTTAAGTGTAATAAATGATTGAATAATAAACAATTTTATTTATAAATGTCTCCATCATTTTTCAAATGATGTTTTGGTTTACCACTTTATTTATTCAAATCAAATGAAATTGTTATTAGAAAGTTTTCCCCTAAGTGGGATAAATATTAAAATCATCAAAATGAACTCATTTTCCAAATAGGATATTTATTTTCTTATCCATGTATGTGAATATCACTATGAAAAAGTAAAAATTAAATTTTACAGAGTGATACTCAAACATACAATGTCATTTCCCTAAATATTTATTATGGGATCACATTTTTCCATTTTAATCATCATTTAAAGGGCCTATATTTTTCTCATTCATTTTGTTTTCATAATATTTTCTTTATTAAATAAGAAATGTTACCTTATATTAAGATCTAAATCCTATTGAAATCAAGTTATATTTATGATTTCCCAAAAATTTTATCACGGATACACCCCATTACTATTTCTAATAATAAAATTCTATTATAACACTGAATGTTCCAGTCAAAAATCCTATAATTCTAACAATTTAAAACATCATAATATTATACATTCATACACTAGTTTTTTTTATTTGGAATGTACTATTTTTACAAATATTATTTTGACTTATTTATTTGATAACTCATCCATTCCATTCATTAATGGTTGGTAGGTATTGTAGGGTTTATGATGAACTCCATAATTCTTCATCTGGGAACCCATGTTAGTTTTTTAGAACTCGATTCATTTAATGTTGATCTAGGTAGTTCAAACCTAAAAAAAATTATTAATTTTAGTAAATAATTTACATTTTTTCAATCAACATTTTGAGTATCATTTTCTTCAGAACATTTAGAGACATTATATAAATCTAATATAATGTATGAAGATCTAAATGATATAGGAAATTCACTATAACTTTTATTAACCACACAAAAAAATATCTGTTAAAATTCAATGCTTTATGGTACATGTCATGTATTTTAGATGTTTCTATAGTGAACTAGCCTTTGTGATTGTTTTTACAAAAAAATGTGAATTTTGATAAATTTAGTGCAAAAAAATCATACTTCCAATATTTTTATAGTGTTTCACTGAGGTTTAGAATGGACGGAACATGAATGTGTATGAATAAAACGAGAGAATATAGTTAATTTACTCTAATGGTATGCACTTTTTAATGTCATGTTAATTACAATTTTTAAATAAATAAGGGTCCACCAAAAAAATTATTTGGATTTATAATTCAATTTATCCACTTTATTTTAATAGAAATGGGGTGTACTTTTTTGTAAACAGATAATTCACTATGTCACCTTAATAGGGAACTTGGGTGAGAGATTAAAATTACTCACCATGGAATAAATCATCCTAATTTGTTTTGGTGATTAATTATACCTCAACATTATGAGGTTTCCATATTATATGGTCTTCTATTGTATTATAATTGACCAACTTTCCATTAATATCATGTTAAAATTCATGTAGGACAAACATTCATTTCATCATTCTGATATTTTCATAATTTATTAGGATCAAATATCACATGCCTGGTGAAAATAAATATCTATTTTATTCCATTAAATTTAAGAATGAAATTTTAATACGGCTACAAAAAAACAAAAATAACATCTTTTTTGTTATGTAGTCATTTTGGGTTGTGTTAAAGGCCTTTGAAGTGTTTTTATCTCTTTTAGAAGCCTATAAATGTTTTAGGAATGAACAAACCCAACAAATCCATTATAATCATCACTTATAATATAATATGGGACAATGTGGTTTGGTTAACATACAATTATATATGTGTCTAGATATGATTTTATCTTATCAATAGTATTCCCTCATGGATCATTTAAAACAAATTTATTTTCATTCTTTAGTAAGTTTTTAGGGGTAAATAAATTTTACTATTGTCTATAAAAAAATTCATTAAAATCCATCAAGGGAATGAAATGATATAATGTTCACAAATTAATGTGGGTTTTATGTGTATAAATGGTATAATATTTGGCCTTATCAACATCAATTTCATATTTAGAAATTAACTGACCCAAAAAAATTCATGTTTTAAACTATAAAATGTATTTTTTTTAAAACAAAAAAAATCATGTTTTTCTCAATAAATACTTTTCAAACAATATCTATAATCTATGGGTTTCTTTGAAAACATGTCCTATATGTATTGAAATCATCAAGTAATATCTAAAATATGTTTTCAATCAGTTCTGAGAAAGTAATTATAATAAATCACTTAATGGTTAATGGGGAATTGTATAGAACAAAGGGGATCCTTATATAGAAAAACATAACATTATTAAATGTGAAGGTGGTCTTATCTAGATCACATTACGTTATTAGAACCTATTAATACCCATTAAATATATCAATGAATATAAAATTTCTCTTAACAACTATCCTTTCTAATAATTGGTCCACAAATGGTATTTTGAAATGGCCTTTGTTGGAAACATGTTTCAATATCCTATAATATATGAAAACTCTCCAGTTGTCCTAAATTCTTGTGATCACAAAATAATTATTGTATTATTTCACAAATATGAAATAAGGTTTCATTGGGAAAATATAAATTGGACTCACCCATATGGTGTCTAAGATGGGATTGATTAATCTAACTCCCTAACTTATTTTTATAACTTTTTGGACATATTCTAGAATAGTCTGGTTAATCCACCTTTGAGGTTTTCTCACTAGTTTAGATTCATATTATTCAAAAATATAATTCATGTAGGTGGTTGGTATAATCCCTAGTATATTACCCACTACCCTTACATTGGTAGTAGAATAATTTTTAATAATTTCTAGTAGTTGGTGTTCATGGAAATGAATTAAATTATTTGAGATTATTAAAATTGGTTTCTCATTTTCTTTTAAAGATTAATATATTATGTTTGATGAAATTATTTTAAATTACAACTCACCATGTATTTAAGTGATATTTCTAGTTTACTGTTCTCCATGTTTTTACCCCACACATGGAGTGAATGTGTATTAATATAAGTATTCAGTAACTCATCAAAATAATTTTTCCCACTTTTTTCAAATTCATCAACACTAAAAAATATATCAATATTGAGTTAATTTTTTTAAACAAGAATATGAATTAGTTTAGGTGTTTCTAAATATTCACCTATTATAATTATATCAATGAACATTTTAATTTCCACCCTATATGAATATGTTATTTCACAATGTTTTACAAAAACATAGAATGCTCTTTATATGGGGTTTTCATGAAATCCATTTTATTTAAATCTACTATTTCATTACCAATGACCATGTAATGGGTAAAATAATTAAGGTCTATTATGGATTTAGCACCCTTGAGGAAAGATATACCTATAATTATTGGATATAGATATTAACCTCTATCTTATTACATGAAA
This sequence comes from Viscum album, assembly GCA_963277665.1. Lineage (NCBI taxonomy): Eukaryota > Viridiplantae > Streptophyta > Magnoliopsida > Santalales > Viscaceae > Viscum > Viscum album. Next base: position 825,201,795 of record OY728166.1, read on the forward strand.
ATAATTCCGACAATGGATGATAATGGGTAACCTTGTACACATACCAATACATCATTATGTCCTCCTTCCTGGTAGGAATTTTCATAGTTGGCGAGTTCTACAACCAAACTGGTTGGATTAAAATCACCCATTTATAGTGAATAATATATGGAATAAGGAATCATATTAATTTTTTATCCTAAATCACATCTTTTATTTAAAATTGTATAGTTACATATTTTGAATGGGATATGAATTATTCATATATCATTGATGTTTTGGTGGATTTGAGGGCTAACAAAAAAAATACTTGTTCATACCTAATATAACCACTTAATTTCTTATTAATCTCCTTATACCAATGTACATTTATTTAATTAATTTCTTCATTTAGGTATTTAGTTGATAGTTTCTAGTTGAGGGATGTTAATATCTACTTTCTGAAATAATTCTTATATCTTACACTATGATGATTTTTCATTGAATTTTATTTGGTCTTGCATCCTATAGGGAATGGAGGTTTTCGGTTTTGTGGATCTTCAATACTATATTTTCATTAATCATTTTTCTTATGGGGTGTCTATATAGATTCTACCTCAAATACATTTTTGTTGTAATATTCATTATATACATGTTGTTTTATAGTTACATCTTTGATATATAGGGGCGATATTTCATTTTTTTCTAGCTCCTGGCCTCTATATACTATAATATACATTAAATATCCTTTTATTTTAAGAATCTGTTTAGAAGGAAGCCTATCCAATCCTTTACTTACAATATTATTGATTTTGTTCTTGAGATTATAGAACTCTCCTTTTAATTCCTTTAACTATGATCGATGAGTGGTTAGAGTATACAATTTACTATTTTTAGATTTTATTACATGTCTCATCATGTCCATAATAAATGTCTCTTGATCATTTATTTATTGTTATATTGTGGACGATAGGAAAAATTATCTCTATAATAGAGGGGGTTGGTATGTATAGAGGCCATAATTTTTCATACCATAAAATTATATTAATTTTTTTTGAAAACATAACATATCACACACAAAAAATATGCAAAGATTGTACTACTCCAGTGCCTTTGGAAAAATGTAATCATAACCATTGGTATATTTCTGAGTGACGTTATCTCCCATTGGAATATTCATGACTAGTATACTTCTTAGACAAATCAAATCAAATATATATCTTCATAATATGGGTTAATGGAAACATAAAATGGGCTGAACTCAGATGCTCAGTAATGGTAAATAAGGGTGATATTAAAACCTAATCCTGAGAACCAGGGTATGAGAACATGATAGTTAAAAATAAAATACCATACTATGTATATCAAATATTAATATAAGAATCATCGAATAAATATTGGCAGTTCATAAGGCATGAATAATAATGAAAAATGAACATGTGACATGAAATAATAACATAGGAATAAAACATGGTACTATGGTAGACTCATAACAATATAATAATTATTTTCAAATTATTAAACACATCACTTCCATGGAAATATTTGTAGTGTGGGTTCACATCCCATACAATTATGGTAGAAATGATTCACTCCCATGGCCATCTTAGTGGACAAAGTCATTTATATCTATCTCAGGAATTTTACATATTTTCCCAAATAATTAGTGGGATATATATGTCCCACACATCTCATAATTAAATAATACATATGTGTTACACTAGAACATAAATCATTTATCATATTATAACCCATGGAATGGAATGGGTTTCATAACAATCCTGCAATCATTACATACCCCATGGAAAATAATTGGGTTTCAAAAATGTCATTCAATCATTTACATAACCATTCCTAGTAAGAATAAGAATGGAGACATTGTATAATATCCAAATAAATCATAAAAAATAACTCAATGTTATCTTTTATGGAAAATAATTTTTAGATAACTCTTGAAAAAAATTGTTAAGGAAAATACCTTTTTATTGGAAAAAAATCTCATTAATTCCAATTCCATGAAAATTTAAAATAGAATATTTTATTTGAAAATAAATTTATATACTTGTAATTAAATCTTATAGGTGAAAATAAATCATGAAAGCATAAAAATCAATACATGAAATATGAGATAAAAACAATATTTTTATTCTTTTGCTGGAAAAGTAAAAATTATCTTGTATGGAAAATGAAGAAAGATTCCATTAATAAAATTTAATAAAGACTCAAAAATGGGTAAAAATAAATTTAATTGATTTTATAAGATTATTAAAATATTCTGGAAAAGAATTTTAAGGATCATGAACATTGGTTATAAATAATCCCCATTAAATACATACATAAAAACTATTTCTTAAAGTGATGAGATTGTGAAATTAACACTTATCTTAGGTATGGTTTCTTTATTATGTATTTCAAAATCAAATATAATGTATTAAATTATTTTATTAACATATTATATAATCACATTCATATAATATCACATATGATCACATGATCATATATTTTTTAATACTATTTCATTATTTCTATTTTTCCTAGTGTTAACTGCTTATTTTTCTTATGCATGTGTTTTCGTATAAGTCACCGTTTATAATGATAGAATATAGTTATGTCATTTAAAACAATTCTCTATAACAGAAAACATATTTATGAATTATATACATTTATATAATCAATATTTATTGGTGATGATGGAGAATGAATCACATCACGTCTTGGAGAAGATAGGATGTACATATGCACGAGCCATGGTATCATTCCATCAATTATGAATTGTAATCGGAGTGGAAGTTACATATTTTGATCCAAAATTAATATCTTGTAATATTTATCATATATAACCATTATTTCGATCATTATACCCATACAGGTAATGTGATGTTAAAAAATAGATCACTCCATGGCATGGAGATGGTAGGCCATACATACACACACACGTTATGAATTTATTTTTTTTAATGATGGATAAAATGTAAAATAGGGTTTTTTATTATCAAAAAAACATATAAGAATATATTTGATACTATATTTATTAATTTATATTGGAAAAACACATGAATAATAAGTATAAGATGAAGTGAAATAGAAGTACTTAATTAAAAACAATACAAATTTTTCAGAAAATCATCATTTGATTTACCCATTGACATTGTAAGGAAGTAATTCAAACATAAAATATAAACTACAGAATGTTGGTATATATTATAAGAATTAATTTTGGAATATGTTGGCTGAAAAAATATGTTTTTTAGGTGTGAATAATATGTAAAAATGTGTTCCTTTTATATGAGAGGATATTGCCACTACTTAAAATCGTAAAAGTATTAAATTAATGTAAATTGTTTTTCTTTTCAAAATGTTCCCAACCAGATTTATTTATAATATAGAATTATCAGGGATCAAAATAAAATAAAAAATATTTATTATTTTATTTATTATTTTTTTATCATAATCTTTTTATTTTAACCATTATTTTAATCTTTTCATTTTTATTGTGATATCATGTAATTTAATTACAATAAAATGCTTAGAAATAAATTATTGATTCATTTATAACATTTTATGAATTATCCCAATAATTTGGCCTAATTTTTTAGTTTTATAAATTTTTTTCTTAATTAATAAAATATTATGTATTTTAGAATATAAATCATTTCAATTTTGACACAATTCATTATTTGCCTCTTCAAAAATATCATAACAACATGATATGTTTGATAAAACAACCTAAATATATTACTAACATATACAAGTAATACATAACAATCATGTATGAAATTAATTATATGAAATTATAATATTTAAAATATTATAATACCATTAATTTTGTTCTTCCATTAATGAAATTATTACTGAATAATCATTATGTCAATATATACTATAGTTATTTCTTTCCTAAAAATTTTATACAACATTCCATTATTTTGTTAATAATTTTAGATTTTTTAATACGACTTGTAGTAAAACATATCAATTATATAACCATATATTAATATTGTTTTAGTTATGAGAGACAGTATTATTACATCATTGTCTTTACATTAAATAAAATATTATCAATTTTATATCACAACCAAGTTGCTTACAAAGGTCATAATTTAATCCGATGGATTATTTTTTTCGAAAAAAATTTATCCAATAAATTTAGTACACGTGTTAGTGTCCTTGAATAAAATTTATAATATTACACATACCTTTAAATTCCTGATTTACCCTTAATCATGGTAACACAAAATTATTAAATTTACAATAATTCCCTAAAATAAAAGGGAATTACTAACTAATTTTTTTCCTTAAAATTTCAAATATGGAATACAATTTTCAAAATTCAAAATATGTATTAACCATAAAATAATTTAATAGTAATTCCGTAGATGGAATGAGAGAAGTGTTTTTAATGTAAAAACATTCAAAATTCACCATATTTTATATCCAATTTTGATATAAATTTTGTTCTAATAACCTAAATTATATTAAATACTAAAAACATTATATAATTATACCTTAAAACCAATTAAATATATAATTTAACTCTAAAATTATTTAAATTAAAAAAATGATGTTTCAATAAAAAAATGCAATATTTTTTCACTATTCATCAAATAACGAATTTCATTAGACATATACCAAATATTTTACAAATGTTATTTTTTATATTACACACAAAAAAATGATTTTTATTTTATAAAATTTAATTTCTTATTGTGTCTAAAATTAATTTTATGATTTTCTTTGAAGTACATGTAATAAAATTTGTATAAGAAAATAGTATTTTTAAACATATTAAATATTTACCAAAAATTATGTTTTTTTTATTACCAAAATATTTTATCATTATAAATAATATTTTTAATGTTATTGATATAATTTATATTAATATTTTTTATGTCTAGGTCAGAACCACCTTATTTAAATAATTATTGAAACAAACTTATGTTTCTCGGAAACTCGACGTTTTGTGAGACGTATGCCCATTCATTGTTTCTTTTACGGAATGTTAAGATGGTTCCATGTGAATGGAATATTTGATTTTATGAAATGAAATATATAGTTAAAAATTAATTTATTTGAGAAATAAAATTTCCAAAAAACTCTGGGTGTTGCGTTCTACCCAGTGAAATGAATTTCACCCTTGAAATTCATCATTCTGATTCAAACAAATGTGCAAACTTATACCCCATTATATCCTCAGGTCACCATGTTCATTCCACTAACATGTGATTTCTCCACAAAACATTTACTCGGTGAGTGGTCTAGTTTTGGATAAATTTCTCTATATGATTCATAATTTCAACTTATTTTTCATCATAAGAGAGATATTGGTCCAATGATATAACCTGTAAGATAAGCATGTGTGATGGGTTAGGAATGTACCTCCTAAGGAGAGATACGTGGAACACATCATTGACTTTAGTGAAATTTTGAGTAGATCCCAAGAGATAATTTACTATCCTGATATGATCAATAATTTTCATGGGATCGATATATATAAGGATTGTTTTCCCTTTTTTATAAAATATAATAACATTCTTCCATGAGGAAATTCATAGAAACACCTTCTCAACATCTTCAAATTCTATATCATGCCATCAGTTATTACTATAACTTTTCTTCTAATATTGAGGATCCCTGATAGGATGTTGAATTTTTCTCACCTTATCTAACTTCTATTCAGTGATCTCAAGCCCTAATAGCTTTCCCTCTCTAACTTGATCCCATCATAATGGAGCTTTATATTTTTTCCCATTGGGGGATTCATAACAATCCATATTAATTCATGAGTGAAATTTAATTTTATATGAAAACCAAACTAGAGGAATGTGGTAATTCCAACCACCTATGAAATCCAGATAAGAATATCTCAACCTATCCTATAGGGATTTAATTGTTTTTTAAAAATTACCAACCATTTTAAGATTATAAGTAGTTCGGAATCATAATTAGGTATCAAGTGTTTGCTGAATAATTTTATGAAATTTTGTGGTCAAACAGGGGTCATGATTAGATTAAATCTAAGGTGGTACTCGGTGCAACCATACAAATTCCATAATGTATATTCTGGCATGTCAATAAAGAGATAAGTATTCTCTGATGGTAATGAATATTGATGAATTAGTATGGTGATCGACTAGCTCTCAAAACGAATTAAAACTATTATTGGTTTCTGGGAGTCCAATGACAAAAAACAGGGTGATGTTATCCAACATCAATTCTAGTATATGTAATGGATACAAAACCCCTTAGAGTTTTAACTTTCAACCTTAACTTGCAGACATATCAAGCACCAAGATACTAAATCATCAATATCACTCTTCATTTTATCCCACTAGAAGTATTCCTTCATTTATCTATACATCTCCATAATTCAATGAGGTATAGAGAATTAATATCAATGAGATTTCTATAATAGATCCTTCATAGAAAATAGAATGGAAGGAATACATTCATGGTTTTTAATCCATATCATTCCATCATAATCAATGGTAATCTTAGCAAAATTTATGAACTTCTATTCCAAATACACATCTTCCTTGTGAACCTATTTAATCTTTGTATGGATTTAAAGTTGAAAATTTAGTTATCTTTGATAAGTATTTTTCCCTTCCATCAAGATTTCAAGGTCTATTATTTTAAAATACTGAAATATTGGATCCTTTTATCCTTATCATGATAATGCTAGCATGACCCTTTTGAATCAAAGAATCATCTACCTTGTTTTCTTTCCCATGGTGGTAATTGATTGAGAAGTCATAATCCATTATCATCTCTCACCATATTCTCTAATTAATGTTAAAATCCTTCTATCTGGATACATATTTCATACTTTTATGATCATAATATATATCAAACTTTTCACAATGAAGATAATTCCTCCATATCATTAATACAAAAATTATAGTATCTAACTCTAAATATGAAGTTGTGTAATTATTCTCATGAATATTAAACTATCTCAAGACATAAGTGATAACCATTTTTTTCATAAAGAAACATCTCAATTCATTATTTGATGAATTACTATAGAATAAAAACCCTTCAGCACTATATAGAAATGGAAGCATAGGTGTACTGACTAATGTTCTCTACAATTTCATGAAATTTTCATTACATTAATTTGTTATGAGGAATCTATCTCCTTTTTATGTTATCATGGTTATAGGATTATATATTCATGGGATATAATACAAAAACATTCAATAATATCATGCTAAACCATGAAAACGATGAATCTCAATCCCCTTGTTTGGTTTATGCCAGAAAACAATAGTCTTTGTCTTTGATAGATCTACTACTATACATTTTCTTGATATTATAAGACCCAAAAGTGAAACCTCTTTATGAAAAAATTAGAACTTGTAAAATTTCCATATATTTTCTCCTTCCTTAGAGTCTTTAGTATATTTCTTAATTGGTCATCATCTCTTCCTTATTCCTTCAATATATAATAATATCATTTATAAATACTTCAAAAAACGGATTGAGGTAATCTCTAATGAATTTATACCTCAAATCCATGATGATTGAATGGGAATTAGTAAGACTAAAAGGAATCACATTTTACTCAAAGTTTCCATACCATATACGAAATTTAATTTTGGTTATATCCTCCTTATTGACCCTTAATTAGTTTTATCTAGATGGAAGGTCTATCTTTGAAATTTTTATCCCAATGATGTTGATCAACAAGACATCAATATCGGAAATATGATCATTTTTATTAACTATTATCTTGTATGAATCCTGAAAATCAATACAGGGTTGTGTTGAACCATCATTATATTTCAAAAAAAAGAGCCTATCCACCCCAATAGGACACATTTGGCCAAATGAAATCCTCATCATGGTTTTCTTGAATTTTCTTCTCAATTTTTTCAACGCAACTAGGGTCATTCTCTACAAAGTCTTTGAAATTAGTGTAGAACCATTTATGTTATCTATTTATAAATCAACATCATTTTCTATGGATGACAAATTTAATGTTCTTATAAATCATACAAAAAATCAAGAACAATAGTAATATCATCGATGTCATTTTTAATTTCAAACATTTGAGAACAATTGCCCTTCTGAATGAGAATTCATACACATTCAATGGATGTAATCTATATAAGAAGTTCATAATTATCATCACATTGATATATGATCATATTTTAGTATTAAACATCAATAATAACTTCCCATTCATGAAAATTAATGTGTGTTTTATATAGAGAAATAAAATCTATTCCTATGATGACATCAAATTTAACGAGAGTATCAATGTAGGATTTTTGGAGAGCACATTCCCATGAACATCAATAATAGAGAAATCAGAGATATGAAATTCAATCATCGAACCATTGTGGGTTTTCACTGATAATTCCATATCTAATAGTTTTTGTGGAATCTTAAGAAAATTATAAAATTATTTAGTTACAAAAGATTTGGTAGATTTAGAATCAAATAAGACATTTGTAGTTCTATAATGGATAATATGTGTAAGTTTTACGACATCATTATCACATCCATCATGATAAATATTTATCACATGAGATTTACTCATATCCCTTAGATTAAGAGGTAGATTACATTTATCATCACCACCAGACCTACAGTTTGAGAACTAGTTAGCATAATTCCCATTCCCCTTACACTTGATGCACTGGAAAATGGTTGGTTCATTCTGTGTTTCTTTCAAAACATTTTCACCACTATCTGACTCTGTACCATCATATTTGAAATAAAAATCCCTATAACCTTACATTATAAACATAAAAAATTTATTATTCCCTTTAATAAAATTTACTCTATGCTGCTTCCCGCACATTAAGAATAGAGGATTGATCATATATTCTATTCATGGTTTTTATTTTTTGTATTAAAATATAACTTCAAATTCTTATAAAAACAATGATATTGGTATGTCACCCCAACCTCTATTTCAACTATTATTTCACTACACAAAAACACTTGACAGATAGTGAATAATATTTTGGCCCCCTCCATTATAAGACTTGGCTTTAGGCTACTAATGAACCTATCGACTTTTCTATCAGTTTGGATAATAGTATTTTATGTATACCTTGAAAGTCTCATGAAATTATCCTTGTATGTACCAATATATTCATAATACCTTTACTCTGACTCGATGAAATATTTCCCTAGATTGGTATGAAGATTTAAAAGAACGTAATTATTGAAAAATATGTTCTTAAACATGTCCCTATCCATGGATTCAATTTCATCCATCTACCATGTATACTTAATAGAGTCCAACCCTAGTCCACATTTTTTTCAAAATGATAAAAAACCATAATAACATTCTCAATCTCAAAACAGTAGAGAACAAAGAATATATTTTTAGTAGTACAAATATATTTTTCATAAATCAGTGGATCCGAAAGCCCATTGAAATTAAGTGGGAGTTTCCTTATTAATGACTAAAGATAATGTTGTTTCCTTCTTTTCCCATTCATAAGTTCGCCGTGATTTATAGCATTATAAATCAATGTGAGTATAGAAAACATTATTTTCATTCCAACTAAAATAGAATTTATTTTCTCTAAAGTGAAATTGTTTCATTGTATATCACAATCTCTATTATCACAGTTTCATTTGGATACATCCATTGGATAAATGAAAATGTATAGTGTAAGAAATATTCTTCATAATTATGAACCAAATAAGAATGAAAAGTCACTTAGAGGATGTCTAAAATATTACACCTTCTTTAATATATGACACCTTATATTATATGAGGACATTAATTTCCCAATAATATTTAAATCCTTCATAATTGTTCATAAAGATTTTAAGAATTTACAAATCATATACCCTGGGAGATTCAAACAAGGTGTGAAGTAAGGCTTCTTTTCATGTGCCAGCTTATGATCTTGTCAGCCCCAACACACCTTGTTGGAGTTGTTAACCCTAGGTACATTTGTTATGGGTCCAAATAAACTTGTAGTATCAAGAAATTGATGTATTACTAAGAAAATAATCACTCTTTGCATTATCAAAACTACAAGGAATTTTCTTAAACATTTCCATTACCTTATACTGACACACATACATGTAAATAGATTTCTCAGTAAGGTTTTCATATCCTTATTATAATAGGTAAACTAATCTTTTTATCTATTACCAACTATATTGACCCTCTATTTTCATGCTTGTACCTTAAATTACTTTGACATAAAACATAATACATTATAGAAAAAACACCTAAAATTTGTATTAATATTATTACTTTTGATGACTGGAAATATAAACAATTATAAATAATTGGGATAAAATATACAAAAATAGATTATTCTTGAAAATCAACCTTCATAGAAACCAAAAACATAATACATATTTTTATAACCTACATGAATGGAAACATAAAAAGGGTTGAAATCAGATGCTTAGTAAGGGAAAAAAGGGAGATATGAAATCATAATCACGATAATAAGGTTATGAGAACATGATCGGTAAAATTTAACATCATACATTGTATATCAAAGATCCTAAATAGGAATCATGACATAAATATTGGTAGTTCATAAGACATGAATCATAAGGAAACAAAAAACATGATCCATGAAATCATAAAATTGGTTTGAAACATGGAACTGTGGCAGACTCGTAAGTATAAAATATTGATTTAAATAGTCGTTAAGGCATAAATTACAAGGCTATATCAATATTATGGGTTCACATCCCATGGCATTATGGTAACAATGATTCTCATTCCTGATCATATTAGTGGAAAAATTCCATTAGGTCTTTCTCATGAGATATCAACCATTACATAATGCATTGGAAAGAGGTATAGGTCTCACCCATGTCATAATTAAATACATATTTTTTCCCTAAGAAAATGAATCATTTATCAAATCATAACCCATGGAATTAAATGGGTTTCATAAACATCATTTAATCATAAATAACCCCCAAAAAATAAATGGGTTTCATAAATGTAATTATATCATAGAAAAAACCATTCATAGAAAGAATCAGAATGGAAACATGGAATAATATCCCTAGTAAAACCTATGTAACATCAAACTATGCTATCTTACATGAAAAATAATTCTGAGAGATGTCTTGAAACCTATTGTGGAGGGAAAATTTTTTCATCCATCAAAAATTTATTTAATTGAAATGTTGTGTAATTTTTAAAGATAAAATTTTATTTGAACATAACCAAATATTCTTGAATGGGATTATTCAAGGAGATAAATCTTCATGACAATGTAAAAATCCATTCGTGTCATATATGTTAAAAGTATTCTTCTTATACTTTTAGGGAAAATTCAAAAAGTTACCTCCTTTGGAAGAATAAAAAATAGATTCATTTAGATATGTTTAATAATAAATCATACATGGGTAAAAATGACATTTAATGATCTTATAATAATACTAAAAATATTAAAGAAAATAATTTTCAAAAACATGTACATGGATGATAAATATAACCTAGTAAATTCCTACATATAAATAATCTCAAAATGTAATAAGATTTTTAAATTATCCCTCACATAGGTATAATTTAAATCATATATATTTTAAATCATGTATAATGGATTAAAAAATTTATTAACTTATTCTAAAATCATATTCATATCATATCACATATGATCACATTATCATATTTTATTGAATACTATTTCATTACTACTCATATTTTGGGTATTAGCTGCTTCTTTTTCTAATGTATGTTTTGTCGTATCAGTCCCAGTTTATATAGATAAGATATATAACAATCATTTAAATAATAATATTATGGTAATGGATAACATGATTATTAATTACATATATTAAAATAATCATTCTTTATTAGTGATCATGGAGAATGAATCACATCACATCGTTGAGAGGGTAGGTCGTATATAATTACAAGTGATTGTATCATTCAGTTAATTATTTAATTATTTAGGAGTTGATGATATTTTTTTCTAGAATAATTATCATTTTATAATTATAATATATATATATATATATTAATTATACCCATCATTATACCCATCCAAGTAAAGATGTGATGAAATTCATATTATACCAGAGTGTGGAGACTATAGGCCCCACATACACACATGTGGTCATTTCATTTTTATTGGATGGATGAAGGGTAAATATGGTTGTTAAATAATAATATTAACATATAATAATATAGATTATAATAGAGTTATTAATTTAAATTGGGAACAACACATAAAGAAGAATTATAAGAATAAATAACATATAAACACTTAATTAAAAATGATACCACATTTCGAATGATCACCTTTGATTAACACATTAACAGCTCAAATAAGTGTGTTATGCCTACAATAAGGAATCTTGAATATGGGGATTGAATATTTTATTTTTCTATAATCTTGCTTGGAAAAATTGTTTTGAGATGTGGAGAATATAGAATAATGGGTTTTATTTTATAAGAGATGGGAGGGGATCTCTTTCAATTATTAAAAGTATTAAATTAATATTAATTAATTTTTATATTAAAAATTCTCCCAAACTGGTTTAATTAAAACATAGGATGATTATGGGTCTAAATAAAATCATAAAATAAAAACTAGTCATGTTATTATTATTATTTTTATCCTCAATGTTTTATTTTAACCCTTATTTTACACTTTTGATATTTACCTTGATATCATATAATTTAAAATTGATGGGTTATAATAATTTCAATAAAATATATAAAGCTAAATGTATTAGTAGTTGATAAAATTTTCGTATATTTCTCAATCCATTGGTAAAATGTTTTATTTTTATGATTTTATCATTTAATAAAATATTTTTGATTTTAAAATATTAATAGTGTCAATTTTGACACTATTAAAAAGTTTTCTTTTCAAAAATATCATAATGACTAAATAATTTAAAAAAACACCATTAAATTATCAATAATATATCAATTTAATATATTTTTTAATGAATTTTTTTATATCAAATTAAATTTATTTTTATATTTTTAATAACATTTATTTGATTCATCCATTAATGAAAAAATTAATGCATCGTCACTATGTCACCATATAATTTAATACATTCCATAATAAAACTATAAATAAATTAACATGACTCAGTAAAACATTTTATGTTTTTAAAAACTATTTATGGTCTACCATATCACTTATATAAGCCCATTTATAATTCTTATAGATATAAGATACATAATTAAGACATCTTTTTCTTTACTAAAAAATAAAATATTATAAATGTGAAACATCATACACAAGTATATTGAAAAGGTCATAATTTTAGTCCTAGGATAATACTTATAGAAGAAAACACATACAATGAATTTTGGACAAATCATATGGTAATTTTATAATATTTATAATGTTATTTTCAACCATAATTAGCTTTTCTACCCTCAACCGTGGTAATAAAAAAATTACCAGAGTTTCTATAATGACTTAATATAAAAGATAAATATTTAATAATTTTTTTTAAAATAAGTCCAAATATGGAATCCATTTTTTATAATTCAAAACAAATAATTCATAGAAATTATTTTAAAATAAATCCATCAACATAAGGAGAAAGATGGTTCTTTAATATAAAAATGATCAAAATTTCACCATGTTTTTATATAAAATTTTCATTTGAAAATTGATTTTATTGGACTAAATTGGTTTAAATAATGAAAAAATTATGTAATTATACATTAAAACAAATATAATATAAAATATAACAATATAATTACTTTCAATGAGAAATTTGTTCCAATTAAAAATGTAATATTTTGTCAATATTCATAAAAAATGAATTGTATCATTAAAATAATAAATATTCACCCTTTGTTAATTTTGACATTCCAAAATCAAAAATGGGTTTTTATTTTATCAAATTACATTTCTAGTATTTTCTATAATTAATTTTTATTTTTCTCATAGAAGGACATGAAAAGTAGTTCATTTGAGAGAATTTTGTTTTTAAACATATAATGACATTGGAAAAAATTGTTTTTAACAACAAAAAATTATATAATTAATAATAATATTTTATAATTCGTTACTAATATTCATATTACTCTATTTAATAACATCGTAGTAACAATCCCATTTAAGTAATTATAAAAATAAAATGATGTTTTTTGGGAACATGGTGAACATATACCAAGTCGAGGTTGCATGTATTTAAAACCTAGTTGGTTCCTTGTGAATGTAATGTTTTTATACAGTGAAATCAAAGATATTAATGAAAATAAATTTATTTCAGAAGAAAATTAACAAAAAATTAGGGTATTACATTATGGTTTTTGAGAATCCTATTGGAATTATTTATAGAATGCTGGCATATGTTGATGTTAGATCTCATCTCCAAATGATTGGTGGGAAAATATATATTCCTTGGTTTCAAATTAGTTGATTGTTTAATTTAATCTAGATCATTTTATCTTATATCTTAGTACCTTGAACTTGATGGAATCCATCGGTGAAAAAGACCATGGAATAGGAATGATGACAGACCATAGGGGGTGTGGTGGGTGATGACTTTTACACACTGTTCACAACTAGCTGTTTAAAAAGAGAATTTAATTCAACACTTTTATTTTAAAATAAGGGTTAGTTTAATATTTTTACATCATGTAATCATATTCGTTCAATTATCATACAAAAGTTTTGGTATTTTTGGTATATTCTAACAACTAGATCTCCAAATTAAACTCCTAACATTACTATTATTTCTCCTCCCGATGAATCATTAAGAAGGATATGATAGTTTCCCATAACTACATTGAAAATTATTTAAAATGATATAATTCATAAGGATTGTTAGGGAATAATGTGTCCAGTTTCAGGAATATTTCCCCGAAATCATATAGTGTATATTTAGCTTCTATTTTGATCTCATACATCTCCATTCCTATCCAATCACTTTTGAACTAGGGAATAATTTTTAGAGGAAGTCCATCTCTAGATCATTTCGTGAGGTGAAATCTATAGGGTTTATGTTTTAGAGAAATTCCATGGATTCTCCTTCATACAAGAAGGTCAATATTTCCTTTGGATTTCAGCATATGCGACCACATTGGTTATGAATCTATTTCTAGTTTCAATGGATGACTCATATTCTATTTCGGTTCTGAAATTTTTAATCAAAGAAACATATGTAGTATTAAATTAATTGCTATTATGATTTTATATTTTTTATGGTAATTTAATTTTAATTTTTTGTTATTAATATTAAAATTTCATTTTTACATTTCCCTTAATGTACTACTGTAAAGACCTGGATTTTTCAATGTAATTATTTTTATTTATTTGGAAATTTTACGTGTTTCTGAAATCTGACGACATGTGATTTCGAGGCCAAGAGTTGCTGGAATGAATTTCTGAACTTTCATTAGGTATGTTCAATTTACATGTGAACATGAATTTGTAACATTTTAACTGATGTACAGAATTAAAATATGAGGACACAGTTGAACTCTCAGTGTCGATATTCTCTTAATGGGACTTTCACTTCAACCATAGTAGGTCAATGATGGAAGTTGAATTTACAGATTTTCATGGAGGATTAAAATAAAACTAATTTTTTATTTTTATTAAACTCCTCCCATTCCTTTTTTAACTCATTGAAGGTGGGGACCACACGAGGGTGGTCGGGCATTTAATGATGGGCATTAAAGGCCCATTTAAACAAAGTATGTGACCATGAAACCCACCATTTTATGGATTCTCATTAATGACATGTTAAGGAAGACATTAACATAAATTAATGAGTTAGGATCCTCTCCTCATGCATTGTCATTCATTGGAAAAGAATTGATTTGGGGGGAGAGAACATGGAATATTCTTTTGGAAAAACATAGGAAGAACAACCTCCTAAAAAGTATGAGAAATCCATGCTCGAGCTTGGATCTGAAATCAGTTGCGGGAGCGATGAATGTCGGTGTCTCCTTTATCTTCTTCCTCTTCCTCCTCACGCTGTCTCCAACAAACAAACAAGGTTGGGAATTGTTCATTTTGTTCTTCGCGATGAATCATTGTTTTCAATCTATGAACCACCTATTATAGATTTAACGCGGAGGGTGTGGGACAAACGAACATGGCCTGATCCCTCTCATACTTTTTATTGACGTTTTCTTTATGGGCGGAACGACGTGTGGAGCCGAACACGGCCAGGTCTTCGACGACCGACGTCGATGGGGTATAATAGGTGTCCGAGACACCGACCCACCACATGGGAGTCAGGGGGGGCGTCCGCATCACCGGAGATGGCGGTTGCGGCTACTAAGCCATGGTGGTGCACCGGGGGCGACAGATACATGGTCGTCATGGTTGGAGTAGCGGCATCGTCCCGCCACTGGGAGGGGTGCCAGCCAGAACCCCGGCCAGCCACGTCAAACCGAGTAAGACCAGCTCCTATGGCTCCTGCATGCTAGCAGGAAGCACCATGTGGAACCACAAGTTTGGCCAGAACAGAATGGAATTTTGTCCATTCTGGAATCTGGGGGGGGGGGTTCCTCCCCCTGTTTTCAGCTAGGTCGGGCCCCTCCATGGTAGACCCTGCGTCGAGTGGGTCGCGGCTAGTGGGTCGGGACGCCCCATTGCGAGTCGGGATTCCCCATTGCTGGTCGGGCTAGACCATGGCCTACCCATCCTGGCCGGGTAAGGTCGACCCAATCTTGGTCGGGTTAGTATAGGATGGGTTGGTCTGGTCAGTCTGAGCGGGTCAAACTGGACCCAAGCCCATCTGAACCCAGATAGGCCTTTATAGATATATCGTCAGAACTGGGTGTCCATTCGATGAACCGTCTAAAGCATAAAAATCCATGGATCAAGATGGAACTTTTGATATACTCCAATTGTATTTTTGATAAATTTTCGGTTTGTCCGGGTTGGATCGAACAGGAATCTAATCGGGCCCTCAGAACGGAAATGCTAATAACAAACAGATCAAGCATCCGATTGACAAGCCGTCTATCACGTTGGGTCCCTTTTCAAAGGATTGAACTTCATGATAATTCTTTTTGGGACTTTGTTTTAGTTGAAACATCGACTGATTGCTTGAGATGCAGATCCTTCTGGAATCAAGCATGATTAGTGTGGGAACCCTATGGCTGGCTGTACTTGGGAAATCATCAGATCCTTTTTGGATCATCATCAGTTCTTGTGTATGTCATTTTCAGATCCAATTTTGGTCATCATTGCATCCATTGTGGGTCAACATATGTAGGTCATCAACATATCTATTATGGTTCATCATTTGATCCTGGTGTGATACAAGTATTTACCTTTTTGGTACACTTATTTGTGACGACACCTTCGGGGTATTCTTCTATGTGGTGATATCTTCAGGTATTCTTCTGTGTGGAATTACTGTTGTGGTACATACATTCGTGGTGTTACCTTTTTGGTATTATTTCCTTCAAGGAATAGCTATGATCTTGACTAGAGAGTTGGGACTTCTTTTTCCACATTAACTATATTTATATACTTGATAACTTTGATATATGTATGGGCATATAACTAAGTAGGGTCGACTGTTGTTTTCGTGCTTGTGAACATGGTGTTGATTTTTGGTTTATCCTTTGTGGATTCTGAGAGACCTTTAGGGGTCTCAGGGTCTCTACAGAGTATCATTATACTCACCCATATATAGGCTATGCCCGTACCAATTTTTTTCTTATGTAGACAATGGATAGTATTGATCGATGATGAGGGTTCCAGTATTGGAAGTTGCTATGAGGTGTACCATTTGAGGAGACTAGCCGCATAGAAGACCGTTTGAGAGCTATACATACATTTCAGGTAGGATCCTTGGTGGGTGTTCACAATAGATTCTTTTAGTTGTACTTGTACTTTACAGATGGACTTGTATTCCGGTCCCCTTTACTTTCTGTTCTCACTCTTTTTACTATGAAGTTTACATTGTTCTTGAATCTAGCTATGTTCTTAAACTGTGTGAGATTATAGGTTAAAAGGTAATGCATTTCTGGTTTTAGGGATATGTCTTTCCAGTTCTATTCACCAGCCCCTTCCCTATGGAATGCGGGCTTGGGGTAGTCATGGCACAGGCCCCAGGGGATGGGTTGTGACAAATTGGTATTAGAGGATTTAGTTCTACTGATGAACTTGGACTCTGATCATTTTAATTGGAAATATTGTTCTGTGTTGTGAGTGTGGTTATCAGTTAGGGGAATCTAGTGTTGGTTTGGTGGCCGAAGTATCCATACACCAAGATCCTGACTTATGATTACTAACTCAAAGTATGAAAACAGTGATCGTGAGTGTGTTTCTGAAAATTTTTCTTTGCAGTATCTTTGAGTCAAGTCACCAGGTATAACTTATTGACCCTGGAGAACCTTTTTATTTTTACGATGACTCTACGCAGATATCTATCCAAGGTTCTAGGTAGAGTATGTTATGACAACCCACTTAGTGACGATGATTCTGTGTAGGGCCCCCTTTCGACAGTTGTACCATCGGGTGGTGTACTAGAAGCACCACTACCCATTTGGCAGCCAATGCCACCAACCCTAGCAGTAGAGGGTGATTGCCACATGAGTTCATTTCACGAGTTCCAGCACCATAGGCCACTGAGATTCTGAGGCGATATGGATCCACATGCGGCTAAGGTCTAGCTGGAGGCTGTGGTAAGAGTTTTTCGACTGGTACTGACACCAGCAGATCACATGGTGATCTTTTCTTGCAGTATTCTTCTGGAAGTAGTGGGAAGATATAAGAGCTTGATGCACCAGGTTCATGATGAGGTGGATCTCCTTTTGGCAGACTTTGAGAGCCAATTCAGGGGTAGAGTTCATTCCAGCGACTTTACACGTAGTGTGTATACTGGAGATTCTCCACTTGCAGCAGGGCAGCATGACTGTGGCTCAGTATTCAGAAAGGATTACTAACCTCTCGCACTGCTCAATGGACTTGGTGCGGGAGCATTTTTTCATGGCCCGGACCATCAAGAAGGCGATCAAACGAGAGATTATGGATTTGATGATTTCTCTCAGCATCCAGATGCTGGAGAGGGTGTCAGAGTTAGCACTATTACAAGATAGCTTCCTTGTAGATTAGTCACCAGCGGTGATTCCCGCCACTAGATGCCATGTATCAGAGTCATATGTAGCTGTAAGTAGACAGATGAATCATAGGTCCAAGTGGATTAGAAATACAGGTGGATGACCACAAGATACATGGTCGGTTGTGTGGGGATTTCTAGATAGAGTCAGATAGGCGAGGAGTAGGCAGTGTTACTTGTGTGGCGGGCATGGTCACATGGCTCATGACTGGTTGACCTGTTGTACAGATGACCAGTAGATGGTCGAAGGACTGCCTGGCCAGAGGCTAAGATTCGATCTAGGAGGTCTATAGGCAGTAGGAGTATATTGTAGAGGAGCTAGCTATGCAACAGGTGGTGGGCGGCGATTCATGGATTTACTGCCTCCACCTCTAGGTGGTCCACCCAGGCTATAGGGAGAAAGTGGATATGGATGAGCTCAGCTCCAGGCAGCTGAGTTCTACGACCACGGTGCTCCGAAGATGATTTGGGGTATGATCTGTGTATTCTTCACCTTATAAACAGTACTTATAGACATAGGTTATAGTCACGCTTTTATTTCCATGAAACTCATTCAAAGATCAGAGATTCTGGTGATTTCATTGGCTCGATCCTTACAGCTAGAGTCACTTACGAGATAGGATTCGACGATTAAAAACTATTGATAGAAGTGTGAATTTACTCTAGGAGGTGAGATCTTCAGCTAGGATCTTCTAGTAGTGGTGTCCAGTAATTACGACATCATCTTGGGCATAGATTGGTTATCTGCAGTTCATGCTCAGATCGACTATATTAGGTGAAAAGTGTGGTGGGTCCGCAAGCATGGGACCAGGTTTTCCTTCACCGGTGAGAAGGGAACCTTTGCAGCATAGGATGGACTTAACCAGAGGAGGGTGAAATAGATCACACAACTGTTGACTGGCCATACCCTTAGAGTTGTTGATGTAGAGTGTCTAAGATATCCAATAATAGTGGACCAGTACCCGGATGTTTTACTTGATGATATTCTGGGTCAACCCCCTTACAGAGAAGTGAAATTTTATATCTACTTGTACCCTGGGATGAAACAAATATGTACACAATCATATCAGATGGCTCCCACGGAGGTACGAGATCTATGAGTATAGCTGGAGTACTTATAGAGCAAGGGGTTCATTAGGCCTAGTGTTTCACCTTGGGCATCCCTTATTGTGTTATCCATGAAGTCTGATGGGAGTTTGAGACTCTGTGTCAACTATCAGTGCCTGAACCATGTGACCATGAAAACAATTACTCACTACCGAGTATTAGTGACCTTTTTGATCAGATGATGGTTGGAAGGTGATTTTAAAAGATAGTCCTCTGATTAGGCTATGATGAACTCATGGTATGAGATAAGGATGTGAAGAATATGACCTTTAGATTTTTGTATGGACATTATGAGTCCTTGGATTGGTTATTTGTCCTAAAAAACTCCCCAATAGTTTTCATGAGACTCATTAATAGAATCTTCCATTCCATACCTTGATCACATTGTAGTAATCTTCATCGATGACATTCTGATATACTCAGGCACAGAGGAGGAGCATGCCTATCATCTACAGATATTTCTGGATACACTCTAAGAGAACCACCATTATGGTAAGCTCTAGATGAGATAGTTCTTGATCCAAGAGGTTCAATTAAAGGGACACATCATCTCAGAGGCTGGAGTTATAGTGGATCTAGCAAAAAAAGGTTGTTATTTCTTGGGAGCCACCCAGGAGTGTGACGGAGGAATGAAGTTTCTTGGTGTAGGCCTGCTACTTCCATAGATCTGTGCCTAAGGTTTCCAGAGTTGAGGCACCCTTATCATCATTGAAGAAGGAGAGGAAAAATTTCATGTGGTTGGAGGGATTCTAGCGGAGTTTCCAAGATGTGAGACAGATACTGATGAGGTCCCCCATCATGAGGCTACCAGATGATGGAATTGGGTACATAGTCCACTGGGACGTATCGGGGACAGGGCTTGGATGTGTTCTAATGTAGGAGCGAGAAGTGATCACATATGGTTCTCGATAGATGAGACATCATGAGAAGAACTACACTACCCATGACCTAGATATAGCACCATTGGTCTTTGCCTTAAATATGTCGTGACATTACTTGATGGGAGAATGTCTTATAGTCTATTTTGATCACAAGAGTCTCAGGTATATCTTTTCGTAGAAAGTGCTGAACCTGAGACAACGGCGTTGGCTTAAGTTATTCTATAACTATGACTTCAAGATTGTCTATACTCCTGGGAAGGGGAACATAGTAGCAGAAGCACTAAGTAAGAGAATAGGTATAAATTTTATGAGTGAGGCAATAGGGAAGCTAGCCTCTTTGAGGATATCATACATGGATCGGGATAGTGATGATTATCGTCAGTCCTTAGTAGTCACTCTCCAAATTTTTCAAAGATTCAGAAAGGAACAACAAGGAGACACTAACTCTGAGGCTCAACGTGCTCATATATCTACAAGATAGGCAACTGATGGATTTTCGGAAGGTGGGGAGCACATCCTCCTCTTCATAGGGAATACTATTGTACCAACTGCGCTACGAGAGGATGTGTTTTGGGAGTTCCATGAATCCCCTCTAGAGGTGCATCCAGGAGTGGAGAAGATGTACTGGGACCTCACGTGCCAGTAATGGTGGCTGGAAATGAAGAAATCAGTGGTAGATATTGTCTCACGATGTCTCGCTTTCCCGAAACTGAATGTAAAACATCTGGTTCTAGTGGGATTAGTTCAGCCACTTGATGTTCCAGAGTGGAAGTGGGATGGAATATCCATTGAATTCATGACAATACTTCCATGCACGTCCAAGGTACATGATTTCATCAAGGTGATTATTGAAATTCTCACCAATTCAGCCCACTTCCTACCTATCAGAGAGCAGGTATTAGTAGAGAGCTTGGGACGCCTCCATTTATAAGAGATTGTACGAATTCATGGAGTACCCTTGATGATTTTCCCTTACGGTTACACAAGTTTTACTTCCCGGAAATGGCAGGGGTTGAGGGAGGAATTCGGGACTCAACTTCTATTGAGCACCGCCTTTCATCCTCAGATGGATGGTCAGACAGAGTGGACCATTCAGACTCTCGAGGACATGTTGTGTGCTTGCATCCATGATTTTGACAGATGTTGGTAGGATCACATTCCCATGGTGGAGTTTTCATACAACAATATCTATCACTCCACCGTCGTTATGGTACCATTTGAGGCATTGTACGGTCGACCTTGCAGATCACCTCTGTGTTGGACTGACCTAGGGGAGTCAGCACACATGGGACTAGAGATGATACGTGCTACCATGGAGAAGTTACAGAACATCCATGTGTGGATGAAGATTGCACAGAGTAGGATGGAGTCTTATGCTAATAGGAGACGGATCCCATTGGTGTTTTAGGATGGTGACCATGCCTTTCTATGGGTCTCTCCTCGAAAAGGTTTGTGGATATTGGGTTGGGGAAGAATGTTATCCTTGAGGTTCATAGGACCCTTTCAGGTCCTCAGTATAGTTGGTGAGGTGGTGTACGACCTAGATATTTACCCTCAGTTGCACAAGGTACACAACATTTTCCGCATATCACAGTTGAAGAGATACATACATGGTCCTTCACAAATCATAGACTGAGGCGAGATGGACATAGAGGATGGGGTGACTTTTTTGGAGGTTCATGTGGAGATTGTGGATCGATAGGAGAGGGTTCTTTATGGGTGATCGATACCTCTATTGTGTGTTCATTGGTAGCATGGGATCATCTAAGAGAGCACATGGGATCAGGAGGCTCAGATTTGTGCTTATTACACCCTCTTGATTAGATAGTTTGTGTTGTGTCTTTCGGGGATGCAAAAACCAAAGGTGGGGAAAATTTAAAGAACCAGATTTTTATATTTTAAATTTTTGGTCATTATATATAAATTTTATGAGTATGTGACATCTAAAGGCACCTTATTTAGAGGCCCAGAGTGGCCAGAATGAATATCCATATTTTCATTAAGTACGTTCATTTCACATGTGAGTGGGAATTTGTATCATTTGAACTCGTGAATGGTATTGAAATCAAGGGACACCGTTGAACTCGCAACACGAATATTTGATTAATGAGACATTCACTTCAACAACATTAGGTCGATGTTCGAAGTAGAATTTGAAGATTTTCATGGAGGATTATAATAAATCTAATATTTTATTCTTATAAAACTCATCCCATTCCTTTTTTCAACTCATTGAAGGTGGTGACCCCATGATGGTGGTTTGAAATATGATTTTGGGTATTAAATGCCTTGTTACAAAAAGTTTGTAACCATGAAACCCACCATTTAATGAATTTTCATTAATGACAATATGAGGAAGCCAGTAACATAAATTTATGAGTAAGGCTCTTCACCTCCCACTTGGTAATTTGTTGGTAATGAATTGATTTGCGGAGGAGAGGACATGGGAGAGGCCTTTGGTGAACCTTAGGATAAAAAATCTCCACCGACGAATGAAAAACTGACGCTTGATCTCAGATCGAAGTAGGTTGTGGAAGCGACGAATGACATCAACTCCTTCATCATCTTCATTTTCATCCTCACTCCATATCCAACGAACAAACGATTTTGAGAATTGTTCATTTTTTCTCTGTGATGAATCATTGTTTTAAATCATTGAACTGCCTGCTAACGATTTAACGCGGAGTTTGTTTTCAAATTGAACATGGCTCGATCCCTCCACTACTTTTTTGTAGATGTGTGCTTCGCTAGTGGATCAAAAGGTTGAGTGAATCATGACCACGTTGCTAGAAACTGACAATGACAGGGTACAAGCGGTGATTGGCACACTGTTCGGTTGCGATGGTGGTGATGGCGCATCCGTGCTGCTGGAGGAGGCAGCTGCCCGTCGGCCGTGGTGGAGGAGGACGATGGCCAAGACGTCGGCCGATCATGTGGGAGATGCGGTGGTATGTGTCCGCATATTGGGAGATGGGGGTCACATCTGATGAGCCATGGACGTGCACCCGGAGGGCGTCCGACACCCAACAAACCATGGTTGGATCAGCAGTGTCGTCAAGCCACCGAGAGGGGAGCCAGTCGCAACTCCAGCTGGCTGAATCATGCCATGTAGGACCCGCATTCCAACAGGCGGTGCCATGTGACACCTTCGGGATGTCCAGAAATAAACGACCCTTTTTTCCATTTAGGAATCTGGGGTGTGCCTCCCTTGTGTGTTGGATAGGGCGGGCCCTACCCTAGTGGACCACACCCAGCCGTCGGCAGCTCCTCCGCTGAGTGGGCCAGGCCCAGCAGGGGCTGGACCATGCCCAGCGTGCTGGGCCGTCCCTTAGGAGGCTGGGTAGTCCCGTTGCAGGCTAGGCTGGGCATTACCCCGGCAGGTGGGGCCTGCCGTGGCCCAGCCCATCCATTCGAGGTTGGGTCAGCCCAGGATGGGTCAGGTCGGGTCAGTCTGACCGGGTCGGACCGGACCCGGGCCTATCATGACCTAGATACTCTTGTTTGAGAATATTTTGAAAACAAAGCATCCGTTTGATGAACCGTATATGGAACCAGAATCCTTCGATCAATACAGTCCATTTGGTATACCCCACTTGAGTTTTGAATAATGTTGGAGTATGTCCAGGTTGGATCAAACCTGAATCTATCTGGACCCTCAAAATAGAAATGCTAATAAAATACAGATAGGCATTCGATTGACACACCGTCAGTCATGTTGGGTCCCGTTTGAGATCAAAAACATTCATGATACTTCTTCGTGGGACTTCATGGAAGATGAAGTATCGACCAATGGCTTGAGAAGAGAATCCTACTAGAATCAATCATGTGAAGTGATGGATCCCTATGACTGGCTGTACATGGAGAATCTTCCGATCCTATGTGGGTCACCTTTGAATCCTATGTGGGTAATCTTCAGATCCGGTGTGGCCCATCTTCAGATCCTGTGTGGGTCAACTTCTACCAATCCCGGGGGGGTCATCTACAGAACATGTGTGGGTCATCTTCAGATCCTGTGTTGGTTATCTTCGATCTTCTGTGGGTTAGTAATAGTTCTTCTCAATGAAGTAAGATGATCTAGCAATACATCTAATAGTCTTTAGATTTGTAATTGGGTTATACCTGGTATGAGCTGAGTCTTTACCTTTGTGGTACACTTCTGTTTGGGGAGACCTTCGTTGTATTATTCTTTCTGGTGACATCTTCATAGTATTCTTCTGTGTGGTGTTACCTTTGTGGTAATTACCTTCATGGTGTTAGCTTTGTGGTATTTTTTACTTTATTGAATAGTTATGATTTTGACTAGAGAGTTAGGCCTTGTTTTTACTCTTGAATGAGATGGATATACTCGATAACTAGCTATATGTAGGGGCATATACCTAAGTTGGTTTTACTATTTTTTTTCATGCGAACATGGTGTTGCTTTCTGGTTTATCCTTCTGTTGATTCTAAAAGACCTTCGGGGGCTTGAGGTCCCTACTGAGTATCATTATACTCACCCCTAAATGTGATACGCCCACAAATTGATGTGTCTTGTGAAGACGACGAACAACAATGATCGAGGATGAGGGTTCCTGGAATTGAGGTTGCCCATAGGTGGACCATTAGACGATACATGCCACAGATATGACCATTCGAGTGTTGTACCTACCCTTCAGGTAAGATCAGTGTTGGGTGTTCATAGGATTTTCTTTCGGTTTTACTTCTACATTCGAGATGGGATTCTATTCAGGCCCCCTTTACTTATTTTTATCACTCTTTAAACTATATAGTTTACATTGTGCTTGTGTCTAGTTGTGTTCTTGGATTGTGTGAGTTGACAGGTTAAAAGGCAATTCCTTCCCGGTTTTAGGGATATGCCTTTCTCATGCTAGTCACCAACCCCTGTCCTATGGAATACAGGCTTGGGGTAGTCATAGCACTGGCCCCAGGGGACGGGTCGTGATAAATTTTATCAAGAGAAATATTATATTCAATGTCTTCACAAAATAGAGTTAATCTTATGTAGGAAGAGGATTATGAGGGATAGTTAGGATGTGGAATGGTGAAAAACACTCCTACCTTTTATTTAGTGATTTTTAGAGATCACACTCTATCCTTAACAGTTTTATAATCCTTTAGATCTAAACCAATGAGGATGAAAGAACTATATATGTCCATTTCGAGAAATTTTTTAACACAAATAAAACATATCATTGTACTCATCATATAACGTCCCATACTTTACATACATTGTTAATACTTCAAAATTGAAGCACACTTATTACAACATATGACAAAACCACAAAGGACCGTATGGGTATAGTGTCTTTAGAAACTGGGAAACATAAACAACTGGTTCATAAATCTTCTATAGTGTCTCCCATTTATTTCATCATATCTAGGGTCCCTTTAGCATATTCTACTTAATATCCATCTTCCTGACCTGGGGAAAAGAAAACATAAAAGGGTGAGCTCAAATTCTCAGCAAGGGCAAATAAAGGAAATAAAAATCATATCATATCTTTTTGAAAATCTTAACCTGCAAAAGAGATCATAATATCTTAACATGGAACAAATCATAGAAGTGAAAATGAGATCCCCATAATCATAACATAAAACTTAAAACTTTGTGGCATGCACACATAATCATGGAAAATCATTTCTTGTTAGTCATGACTCATTGCCAAGACTATCTTAGTGGACAAAGTCCCTTTCTGAACCGAGTCACCCTCGTTCCAGTCCTGTTTCACTGAACCGGTGTAACCTACCGTTCCAGCCATGTCTATCTCATGAGATATAAAATCTTTACCCAATGCATTGGATGGAGATATAGGTCCCACCCATCTTATAATGAATCCTTTCTTATGTTTGCCACATAATCATAAACCATACATCATATCGTAACCCATGTAATAAAAATGGAATTCTTAAACAACATGACATCATAAAACAATTCATATAAGATAAAGGAATTCATAAAAATATTTCCATCACAACATAATCAAACCAATGTAAAAATAGGGAAAAAAACAGAACCCTTTTATTATCTTAGATGGAAAATAATTTTGATAAAATACTTGAACTCCATTCTTGAGGAAAATATCCTTTCTACTTCAAAAACATTTTTCCTTTCATGACATGTCATACAACTTTAAAATAAAATAAGTTGATTAAAAATAAACTTGAAAACTTGTAAAGGAAGTTTCATGGAAATAATGTTTTAAAAATCCATTCATTTCGTATAAGTTAAAAAAAACATTCTTCGTACTTTTATCGGAAAAGTCAAAAAGTACCTCGTACGAAAAACGACAAAAGATTCCTTTCATACATATTACTAAAAACTCACCGAAGGGTAAAAATGGATTTAAAAAATTGTAGGTAGATGGAAATAATATTACATATTGATGAAACATGGATGTGGATGATAAAATACACCCCAGTAAATACTTACGAATAAACAATCTCGGATAAAAATGAGATTGTGATATTTCCCTTACCTTAGATCCGATTTGCTTTGTACGTGTCCGAAGCTCCTGTAAAATGGTTTAAATAATGTTATTTACTTATTCCAGAATCATACATATTGATATGATATCATATATGGTCATATTATTAGCTTCTTATTAGTAATATTTCATTGTTACTTGTTACTCGGGTCTTTATTGCCTTTTGTTCTTATGCGTGTTTTGTCGAATAAATTCTTATTATTCTTTTAAGGTTATAGATACCTTATATCCAGAATGGTATTAGTGCAACATATATCATTTTTATGCATTCAATTCATTTATATAATTACTATGTAATGATGATCATGTAGAACGAGTCGCATCACATCGTGGAGACGGTATTCCGTACGTACGCACGAGTGATGATATCGTTCCTATGATCGTGGAATTGTATTGGAGTATATATATATATTATTTCAGTATCAATATTACTTAATAATAATCATAAATAGTTACTCATTACACCATTATACCCATCCTTGTAAAGTGATGGTGCAAAATAGATTACACCACGGCGTGGAGACGGTATTCCGTACGTACGCACGCGCGGTGATTTCATTTTTCCGTAGGATGGATAGAAGGTGAATTAGGGTTGTTTCATATTTATAATAACATATCAGTATGTAAGTAATACTTATGTTATTACTTTATCATGAAACAACTAAATAAGAAGAAGTTGAAGAAGAAAGAAATTGAAAAGACCGGTAATGGATATTACCTCTTCTTTGGAACACTTCTTTGAATCCTCCACTTAGGGAACTAAGATTGGTCTTTGAAGAAGACCAGGACCTCTAGTATTATTCTAGGGAAGTGGAGAGGAAAAAATGGCAGGGGTTGGCCGAGCTTGAGTGCTCAAATTGGTGTGAGGAGGAGGTGGAGGAGGTGCCCTTTTATAAGGGAGGAGAGGGGAACCTTAGGAATATCTCAAAATATTATTTTATATTAAAGTCAAAATCGGTTTATAATGGTTCCAAAGGGTCTTATTTTGAAGCTAAAGTGGGGATGGGTCGAAATCCTATCAACCAATAGTATTTAGACAAGTTCAGGGTTTTATTTTAACCTTATCAATTAGATTTAACTCTAAGTTAAATAATTTAACTTTTAACGTGTCTTTTTGTTTTCTTTCACTATATGGTTAATACACTTACTATAACATAAAAAACGAACCCCAAATTGTTTATTATTAATATATATATCCTTATCTAAGTCATTTGGCCGAACCTTATATTTTTAGGAATAAAATAACAATTAATAATATAATATTTGATTTAAAAACTATTTTGTGTCAATTTTGACACTATTTGATATATGATTTTTGTGAAAGTTATAACAGAATTATATGTTCTAACAAAGTTGATTAAATCAACACTAATATATCATAGTAACCTAGAAAATTAGTTTAATTCATAAAAAGTCTCAAATTACATTTATATTGGTGTTTATAACATCAATTATGTCAATATTTCATAAATAAGATAATTACTGCATCATCGTTGTGTCATAATTAAATTAAATTATATAATGTCTAAAAATTATAAATAAAATACGATTATGTAGGAAATCTTTTTATCTTTCTAATTAATATTTATTGTCGAATTTATCTTATGTATAACCCCATATTAAAAATGATTTACTTATTAAACTTTGATTTTAACTATTTTAACCCTTCTTTAAATAAATTAATAATAAATGTCCTAATCTAACCCAAGTGGGCCTAAATGGTCATATGTTATTCATAAGGTTGTTTTTGGTCGAATTACACTTTTCCAATAGAATTAGGACATGTTTTAGGGTTATAGTAATATCATATTTACCCTTAGTTACCCTATTTACTATTAACCGCGGTAAAAAAAAGTAAAAAATTACTATTCACCAAAAAATTATTTTTATCTCATTGAACCACATTTTACTTACTGATATCAACCGTGTCTGTCGGATTTTCGAAATTCCATTCACAGAAGCGGTAAAATTATGTTTTATGCAAAATTCAGTTTTTAACCTACCACTTAATGGTTTCACTTTTCATAAAAAATTGAACGTTTTCAGAAAAATACCAAAATTTCACCCTAGGATAATTTCGGTATTCCGAATCCAAAAATGAAGTTTATTTTGAAAAATAAAATTTATAAAATTTCAAAAAGTGGTTATTACTATTCATAACGGCTAGTTTTAATAATATTTTAATAGCATATCATTGTTTAGTGAAACTCGGTATTGCGTACGACGCAAGCTATCGAGGAAGGTCGTGATTGCGTGTAAAGTAAGCCAAGCTAGTATGTAGTGAAAGATTCCTTTGATGATATATAAAAACAAAATATTACTCATAAAAATCTCGGGTGTTACACATCATTAATGGTACTAGGGTTTATTCATACATATAAATGGTCATAAAAATGAATTTTGGACCAATTTTTTTAGAAAAATTATGACTTAGGTTTTCTATGTAGAAGACAATGTTGTGTGGGTGTTGGAAATAATTTTTTTAGATTGAATTTTTTAAAGTGGAATTAATGAGTTTTCAAATCATTTTAAGAGTTTTAATCATTCTTTGATCACTGCCCCATTCATGGGTTAAATCATTATTCAATTATTCTCTATTATTACTACAATCAATTATTATCTAATTGAAAAATATTGTCAGGTTATTTTAGTATGGATAGATAAATGTCATGATTGTTTTATACCATATCCATTCCTTTCCATGTAATTGGATATTTCTGATAACCCTTTGATTATTCCACTGCATTCTATAACATGAAGTGCTTTATCTTAAATCATTTTTAATGTGTGTTACTAATAATGTTTATAACAAATTAAAATAAAAAACAAAAATAAACATCTAACTGATTAAGAACAAATTTAATATATAAATAAAATAATGTGAATGCTGACCAATTAGATTTTATCAATATGG
Organism: Viscum album; assembly: GCA_963277665.1. Taxonomy (NCBI): domain Eukaryota; kingdom Viridiplantae; phylum Streptophyta; class Magnoliopsida; order Santalales; family Viscaceae; genus Viscum; species Viscum album. The sequence continues at coordinate 825,232,151 of OY728166.1, forward strand.
GAATAATGAAATTCTCCATGGTGTGACCATAAATAGCCCAGTGTTCCATAATCAGAGATATTATATAGAGAATTGAAAATAACATGTAAACACAACATGAAGTGAGTTATTGAAGAAGAAAACATATGAGAGAAAGTGAGATCATAGCACTGTGAGAAATTTCTATATTTATAAAATAAGGATTGGGTCCCTATATATGATTATAGATTCTTCAAGTGTTCAATACAGAAATATATCCCAATATTTAGTGTTGAACTATAAATTTTTATTTAGATGGTAAAAAGTTTAAAATATAGAGGTTATTGTCATCTTTAATTGGTTCTGATGATCCTTCCCCACAAATTCATTCATTTCACATGATCAATCTCTATACTTATTTCCAGATATTTATTTTCCTTCAATGAATTTCATTAAAAGATAGATGAATCATGTTTTTTTTTCATGTTATCATTTTTAGGACTCAAAAATCACCTCGATTTTTTAACGAACAAGGTAATTTGGTTATTATTGTTTATTTTTATGCCATGGTCTAGATAATAGAAAATATTTTATCTATATCTTTTTATTATGTCTGGGTCTATTTTATTCTATTTCTCTATCACACTGCATTGAGATATTATACAAGTAAAATCATTCAATCATCACCTAAATAACTCAAAACATCAAGTGTTACTGGTGCCTCAATTTATAGGTGGGTCACTTCTCTGATGAGCTCACATTTTCAAATCATGATATTAATTCTTGTCATGTGTCTTGTGGTTTGAAATTAAAGTTTCAATCATGGTGAAAAAATATGGATATTAGATTTTTTAAATATAGAGTTTGTTTTGATAAATAAGAAATGATGAATCCTAATGTAAGTTTAGTCTCCTTCATCCTACTAAATGTATTTAGTTAAGATTAGTACTGGGTATACGATGGTGATGTTTATTTTATTTTTTATCCATTAGAAGGGGATTATTCGATTTTACCATTTTCTTATATGTTATTTCCATTAATAATATATTTTTTGGGTTTTGATTTTTTTAGTTGATATATTATATATGGTATAATCACTTCAAATTTAAAGAATAATCACTATCCTGAGTCATTTATGTGGTATGGATATATGTGCATTATTTATCATGCATTTATTTATCTTATAAAAAATAGTTTCGATCATTATTTTTCATATATTGAATATTTCAAAAGAATGACCATATATAAGAATATTTCTCTAATGATAGAAGATTTTGTGGCTACTCTATATTTGTGGTTGGATAGACCATACTAAGGGGTGACATTGCAAATGTGTTCATGTTTTTTCTTTGGAATGTTTGATATACATCAGAAGGAAAAATTTAGTCAATACAATGTTTCCCTATAGTTAATCCAACCCTTTTTCCATGTTATATGGTCTATATATGGAAAACATATAATTTAATGAGAATGACGAATTTCAATAATAAGAAAAATATTTTAGATTTCAAATAAAAAATCAATAATTTTTTTTATAAAAACTATTTCTTTAATAAGTCCATCATATAAATTATATATCTAAAACAAACAAATCATGTACGCAATGTGATTTAATTAGGGGTATTTACAATGGATAATAATTTTTTTAGAAAATGTGATCAAACCAATTATATTAGTATTTTAGTTATTTGGGATACATTAACTTTCATATATTTCACATTTATTATGTTTTAAATTTTCTATCATTTATATTTTCATTATTTAAAAATATGATTCTTCTGTTATTGTTTATTGTTGAAAATATTTTTTTCTGCCATTAGTTTTATTTTTACAATTTTATTATAAATATATAAATATGTAATTTTATATTTTATATTATTATTATAAACCATGCATGTTGTTTTTGTATACATGAGCCTCAATGATCCAACATCATCCTTTCATGAATCAATCATATGGAAATCTACATCATGTCCAACCTTCTTCACATAGTCATGGAAATATTCGTCCATGGATATCATTGCATTCATGTATTATGACTTGTTCATAACCATCAAGAATAGACATAATGTTTTAGATAAAATAGTCCATATATATATGATAATACAATATTAGGATTGACTGTATGTTATGGAGTTATTCCATGTGAGGAAATATATATTCATCAATGATGATATCTTCTTGAAGATATAGTCTCATTTGTGCCTCCCCTAGTTGTATGGTATCTCCGTCATCCTATTAATTATCACAACTATCCTAGTTCATCTAGGAAATAACATGAAGATTATTGGTAGTTCTTCCTCTAATTCATGGTGAAAGACTTATTTTCGATTAATTGTAGTTGTGATTCATTCTACCAAGTCCTTCACTATAGAACCTGCATCTCGTGAAGACGAGTAACACCAAAATACATACTCTGCATGGTAGTAGATGGTACACTTCAATGATAGTATATTATTTTTTTAATGGTATCACCTAGTTCTTATTTGTGGTATAAAATTTTTCACTCATCCAATAGTGGTGGAATATCTCTCCACACTCAATCTAAAACAATAGATTCTATCTTTATGGAATTAGTTTATAGACAGTTCAATGATAGTGGTAGAAGATATCCTCTATAATGATTTATAAACTCTACAATCATTAGTAATTATTATTATTACCCTTAATTAAACTTTTTTAATTACTACAACCACATTAAAATATTTTATTTTATATTTAAATTTATAAGTTTTGTTTTTTATTATAATTTTAATGTTTTATTTGGTTAATTATCTTTTTAATGAATTTTTTATTTAATATAATATCTATTATTCTTCCTATAAAGCTCTACTCTTGTAATATTATAATATTTTGATAATATTTAGATTTATATAAATATTTTTAACCATTTTTAAATTTTTAAAAAATTAGTAACATTTAAAAAAATCAATATTATTGAAATATCATTCACAATATAGTGTTTAATTCATAAGTTTTATATTTTTAATTTTATTTATTGTATTTATAACATTTAAATTATTCAATTAGTACAAGATTTTCATAATTATTTTCATTATCATCATCATTCATAAAACAATAATTTATTTTGAAAATCATACTGAATATTGCTTAAACAATTTCAATACTGGAACTTGGGTTAACCAAAATATTTATTGAATTCTCACAATATATAAAAAGTTAATAGTAATGTTTTTCCATTTTTTTCATTTCAATGAGAGACATTATTTTTGGAAACTAACAGGTAATAATAATCCAAAAATAAAACTACATGCACATTACTAATTTTTCAATAAATAAATATCAACACATATAGTGAAAATAATTCAGCACAAAGTACATGTGTGATATACGATAATAATGTGTTGAGATCTTCTTCCACAACAATTTTCATTGGCATAATCATGATGGACCATAAATGTTCAATTACATGGTTCTGAAGTTATAAATGTTCATTGGGTTACATACACTTCAACATCATTTAATATATACTGATCATCATATTTTATGATTTTCCTATGTAAAATATTTTCATCTTGTATTTTTTTATATGAATTGGTTTATGTTTGTCACAATGAAAATAAAACCGGGTAAATATTATTCTACATAGAAAAAATGTATTTTATTTGGTTGTTAATTCCTAATAAATTTCATGTTAGTAATATATATGACTATTATAAATATACAAAATAGTTGTGTTTTATGTGTTGTAAAGGGAAGGTTCGGTAAGCATGTTATCACTCCATTAAATGTGAGGATCATTAGTGGGAACTAATTTTATCTCAATGTAGAGAAGATTGAAGAATAATGTATGATCATTATTATCTAAACTAATATAATATTCATGTTTTATTTTTCATATAACTGATGAATTATATACTAACCAATACCCTATATTTTTTTCTTCCCAATAATAATATTTTATTGATTTTATGTGTTAAAATTTTCACAGGTCTATTAAAATACCCATATTCCATTGTTTATATCTATATGGGAATAAAAGTTTTAATCATATTATTGTATGTTATAATAAATTACTTTGAAATCTTATTTTTATAACTTGGTACCAAAAAATGGCATGATAAACTATTCACTTCTATAAGAATTTTTGTATATATATTTTAACATTCAAAATAGTTCTACACAAAATAGTATAAGAAATAAGATAAATTATTTAATATAGTATGCATTAATAAAAATTAGGGTTGGATACCTCAAAATACCTAATATTTAATGGATGTGATAACAGTTCTTAGAATGTTCCAATGGAATCATACATGAGTTTTTACAATGTTTGGATCACTATAAAATAATGTAGAAGAAATATAAAATACCTTAATTTGATATGGAGGCACTTGTAGGTACTGGTATATAAATATATATAATAAATTTTAATATTATATTTTTTTAATGTTTTATAAGTAAAAATGTGTATAGGTATGTTTCTATTCTATAACAGTATATGAATTTTTTTAAAATCTAAATGTTTCTCCTAATGAAATAGATTGTCGTAGAATAAAAATATTAGGAATTATTAATGTTGAGTACCGGTATTAAAAATGTGATAAAATAAGTTAGTGAACCTAATATTTCAAATGCATACATATATTACAAATGTTATGAATTAACTTAAGGAATGACTAGACAATAAATCACTCGTTGAAAGTGTATTGATGTATTTCCAAAAGTATGGAATGTATGAAATGTGTTTCTCAATAAAAGTAATTATATTAAAGATTATATTTTAGTTGAACAAGTTGTTTTTTTATTCATTATGAACTTGATATGAAATGTATTTCCAATGAGATGTCTATAAAGTGGGATGTATTTAGTTTGTATAAAAAATTAAGTATCTAACTATTATTAATATGAGACATTGGATGGCGACAAATATGTGTCATTAATAAGTATAAATGTTTTGAAATATATAAAAATTTCTTTCAGGAAATAGTTCTATAGTAATAATAAAAAATAATATAGGAAATGTAATACAATAAAGAACCATTATGTTCCAATTATAATAAGATATGATTTCGAGAATAAAGGATACATTTGGTAATAATTCCCAAATATCATTAATTTAATTAATGAAAAAGTAATGATGAGAGAAGAAAATAAATCATTGTTTGGTGGATGCGAATATTTAGAAACTTCTAATTCAAGGAGAGAATCATGAATTATAAATGGGATATGAAAAATTTCTTTGATGAATCAATATTATGAGGTTCCTCATTAATTATCTAAAAAATTCCAATAACCTCCAAATAAATTTTTAATTGATAAATGTTATGTGAAACCAATATATTTATATTTATGAGACCAAAATAAATTTATCATTCAGTAATTACTTGTGAAGAAAAAAATTAATATTATGATTCAATTTTAAATTTTAATTCTATGAATTATAAGTTATGAAAAATTCATAAGGAAAAAGAGTAATTAAGAATTGATGATATTAAAATGATTGAAAAATATATATATTTATAATGTAAAATATGTTATTATTGAAAATAAATTGAGATATAAATCATGTGGTTCTAATGAAAATGTCTATACTGATTTAGAGGCTATTTAAAAATAGAATGACGCTTTGAAAACGTTTTTTTAATGAATGAATTTTTTTTATTTATCTAGAAAAAGATAAATATTATAGAATTATTTATATAATGAAACCAAAATATCACATGAATGGTTTTATTTATAATAGTTTTTCACCAAGGATTAATAATAATACTTTTATTATAATCTCATTAGGGAGTATTTTGATTAAAACATGTTTTAAATGTAGAATAAAATGAAAATATTGTTATGAATTCTCTTTAGAATTTAATAATCATTTTTTATACTACATAATTTATCTATAAAAATTTATTCTTTTAAAAACCCCCAAATCAAGGTTTAATTTTTTTTCAGTAATTCAAAAGTTCTAAAAAGGGTTTTTATAAATTAAATATAGCTTCTTTACTAAAAGGATCTTACTAAAAGAAATGGAAACAAAATATTCAGATGTAAGAATTTTAATTTTTTATATTTATATTTAGAAAATAATGAATTTAGGGAGTGTTAACCCATGTTTTATAAATTAGTCAATATGTTTGTATTTATGTTTTAAAATGGTTTTCAAATGGGTACTATTGTTAAATTTATCTTTTGATTAATCTATTTGAAATATTATTATTCATCTAATTTTTATTTTGGGAGAGAAATTATCTTTTTTTACTTATATTCTAACCATAAAATTTTACACATTAATATTGTTGAGTTTTTCTAAATAATCAACATAATAATCTACAACATTAATAGTTTATAACAAAGAGTGGTTCATTGAAATACAAATTGTAATTCTATTAATTACGAGAACTCATAAAAAACTAGAAAAATGTATTTTTGGAATTATAATTTAATTTTAATTTTTTTATTTTAAATATAATTAATCTTAAAAATCTGGTTGATATAGAAGAAATATATAGAAAAATGATTCAATGAAAGGAGACAAAGATTTATTTATTAAATTAACTTAAGGAAAATTAATTATTTTCATTCACTTATTAAAGAATTATCCAAATTAATTAAATCTATTTTATACACTAAGAATATTTTTTCATAAAATACACAATGGTATCTCTTATTCTAAAATTTTAAATATATGGTTAAAAATGTTTCAATTTTGTTGGAAATATAATATCGTATTTTTTTAAACATTTACTGGTAATCAGTCTTATTTGATTGGATATTTTATATTATTAACTTGGAAGCACTATTTTTAAACCCTTGAAGATAATTTTATTATCAATTTTTTGGAATACTCTATTAGAGAAAATATATTTTTTTTAAAAAGTTCAGGGATGTTTTCTTATTTTATGATACAAATTATTGATTCCTCTTATTAAAGATCAAAAAATAATGAATCTAATGATACTAAGAAATTTCTTATTCTCTGTAAGTATATGATTTTATAAATCATTTATTAAAAATTACTATGTATGAATTATCACTAGTCACAATTATGGTTAAGACACTACTGAGGTTATGTAACCATCATGAATGACTCACCACCAATCTTACACACTTCTATATATGTCACCGCCAAGAAATAACTTTGACAAAGTCTAAGATACCACCATCCAAAAAAATTTAGCCTAAGAAAATGTTATCATGGAAATCTCATTAAGTCTGAGACACTGTCAGAAGACAGAACACTAGAGTATAAAATTTGTAAAGCATGAGATATCACTAGATTATCTCACCATGAAGATTCCATGTTGCTGAATAATAATGTTTTCTATGTCTGAGGCAACACCAAGAAATACACCTTCAGCTGGGACACTATCATCTACAAACATCCATCCATGAAAGTTGTTAATGTATATGTTTGGGACACCACCAAAGTGAGACACCACCTGTTTCATGCCACAAGAACAAGTCACCGCCAGACCCTAAGACACTGCTAGAATAATCCAATGACACTATTTTCTATACATTATTTTTTTAAACTATTCAATTGGATATATCCATGTAGTTAATATATAATGTTATTTATAAATATTGTATGTCAAATTCATTATAAAACTAATTGAATAGAATGTCATATATGATGTATGAGGAAGAAGAATATACGGATGCACATGGATATTCTAAATGTTAGCTCTGTTAAGAAAGGATGTAGATTTCCTCATGTAAGAGATATGCAGTAGGCGTGTGAATATTAAATTTAGAAAATTCAGAGCTCCACTTATTAAACTCCTAGAAATTTTGAATACCACGATACTTTTTATAAAACCAATATATGATAAGGACCAATTAAGAGATTAATGATCATTATTCCTGAATGATGGAGAGCCATATCTGTCTCTATCTGAGAGACTTGTAACATTAGAAATCTATTAGCCATTAAGATGATTTGAATAAGTATTATGAATAAATAAGAGATAAATGTAAAAAATGAAGATGATAAAGATCAAAAAAGAATATCAATATCCCTTAACATTAATTCACCCAATTAGATTGAAAAAAGGTAAAGAAAATGAATAATTTCAAGTTACTATATCAATTGAGAGTGAATCCCCTCCTAAAAGTGATGTGTATATGACTCACCTAGGTATAAGGTTTATGTAGATTTTTCAAGAGACCATTTTCTTTAGAAAAATAAAACTATAAGAGAATGATTGATTATAGAGGAAACTAAAATAAAGAATAGAATAAAATTGATAATCCAAACAAAGTTTTTTTCTATGAGTGTAATGTGAAAGCGAATATAAAATTGCACTATCCTAGAATTCAGAATAAAAAGAATCACAAGGACAAGTAAAGAAGAAAAAAATAGGATATGTAATCTTCTTGGAGTGATTTGGATCATATCTCCACTGATTCATATTCTTTATATATGGAGAAACAAAATGTGTAAAAATTTGTTTTAGGAATAAATTCAGTGTGGTACCTACTTTACAAAATATTTCTAATATTCTACCTGTGCATATTTTGCATTATTCTGACAATAAAAATAATGATGATGTTATTATGTCAAAAAATATTTATTTGAAAGTACAAACATGATGGATGTAACCTTTAATTAACTAAATTACATGTATAAAATTCTCAAAAGAAAACATGCTTTTCATAATAATAGTAAATTTCAACTGTCTATTGAAAAACAATAAATGCTATACTGCTCAATAAGAACACAAAAATCTAAAATTCAAATGGTCAGTTAAATAAATAACTAGAAATTTTTACAAATGGTAGATAAAATATTACTTATATTTTTGTTAACCAAGATTCACCTAAATATGGAACTAGAATTGGATATCCACCAGAATGAATGAAAATAACAAAAAAGTATATTTATTCATAAGCCCAAAACATAACAATTTTCTAATAATTATTTCTCAAAGGAAACTAAGAAAGTAACTATTTAAACGAGTCTTGTGATCTTTCAAAATAAAAACCATCACGAAATTATGGGCTCCCAAATATTTTATTAATAGTATTTCTGTACTCAAAAAAATTGGTGCCAAATTCATTTTTTCATAAATTTTGTTTTATATGATATATATTTGAAGAATTACTATACAATTATATGGTATATAGATGATATTTTTTCATGAAATTTTAAATGAGAGTATACAAGTGTATAGAGCCTTATTAAGGTTAATGGTCTTCATTTCACCTTCGGTGATAATAAAAAATGAAAAATCCTCAGCCTAGGACAAATCATTAAAAACAATTGATTAGTAATTTTTAATATGTTATATGTTGATGGTTTAAGGTATAATATTCCGAGTATTTATCAGATATATGTTGATCACATCAATGTTAAGTTCAAAATATAAGGTTGCAATGTTTATATTCTAAAAAGTCAAATTTTTTTAATGATTTTAGATATGATAATATATATGAGGTTCATTTAAATTCTTTAGTTTCATAAATGATATATTAATTAGTTCCTTTAAAAAAGAGTTTTGGGTTTTGAATTGAAGATCTGGTCATTCCAACATCCATGCACTTAGGAATCTAACTAGGAAATAGTTAGTTAAGGATCTACTTAAGTTTGAGTTCTGAATTGATAAATTTTATAACCCCAATCAAAATGGATGTAAATATAATTTATCAGAATTTCCATAAAATCATTTTTATATGGAGTTATATTAAGATAGTAAAATTTGATGGCACAAGATTTTGAGGTCTGGAGAGCCCGGAATGGAGTTTTCATCTTTTTTAAGGTACGTTCAGTAAACGTGTGAGCAACCTTTTCTATCTATTGAACCATCGCTCATATTAAAAATCTTTGGGCATCTTTGAATTCATAATGTTGTTATTTACCTAGAAATGACTTAACAATGGCTGAAAAGGGCCGAGCAGAAACGTTATTTTTTATACTTTTTAAGATAATTAATAATATAATTTAAAACAATTATTTTAGTTTCATTCTCACTTTTGAGTAGAGGAAAATGACGTTGCGGGGTGGTGATAGGAAAGCGAAGATGCACATCAATGAGAATCATTAATGGATCATTAAACTCACAGCATAAAAATGCTTTAATGACGTGTTACATGGACATTGTTTATAAAATAAAACAATGTAATGATGCAACAACACATCATAATGCGAACACTATGACGTGATCCTATTTATAGTTTGACGTGTTGGGGAAATAAGGATTAAAAATTTGGAGGGTTCTATGGAGAACCTCTGACGACATCAAACCTCCGAGGAATGAAGAATGCTGGCAGAACTTCATCTTCTTCATGGTTCCTTTTAAAGATCAGAGCTGAGACGAAATGATGACATCTTAACCCCTCGAGGAAAAACATGCGGCAGGGAACGTAATAAGAGGTATGGGTTATATGTTTTTAATGTGACATCATCCTTTTATCAAAATGAAGAATGTATATGTACCCAAAAACATGTTAATCCACATGCCATGTGTTCTTTTAGGAGGCTGACTTCATTGGGGTTTCTTTTTCCAGGGTTGAATTATAATTGTTGTTCTAATTAAAATGCACAGACCCCCTTGATTTGAATACTTTTAACGTGGAGGGCGCAGGCTGACCTTAACAAGGACTAAGACCCTCCATTGCGGGTGTTATTCCGGGAAAACCTCTTGAATCAATGATAAGACAGACTTGTAACTGTCACAGTAGAGAAGAGGTTCCCCGTTAAATGTAGGCGAAAACAACATGAATAACGGACCACCAGTGCAGACCTGGTGGTCCGTGGAAGATTCCACCGACGAGTTGGTGTCGGTGGTGGCACCAGAAACTACCGGAAGTGGTCAAAAGAAGTGGCTGTAGAAGGTAAGTGGTGCACTACAATGTCACGTTGGAGGAAAGGTGGCTGCTAGACCAGGTCGTGGCATAACGGGACAAGCCACCGGCCAAGCTGGCAGATGGAGGTAGAGGTTGCGGACATAAGTTGAGTCACGCATGACTGGAAATGGTTGATGGACTATGGTAGAGGAGGAACTCCACGGAAACCCGCAAGGTGATAGAGGAGGAAAGACATGGCTTCCAGCCATGTCTAGCGAGGCCGACCTGGTGGGGCACAAACCGCCCAGTAGGTCGGACCTGCACCGTGGGCTAGACATGTGGCTCACCGGGCCTGGTTGGTCCCACTGCCAAGCATGTCGGACCTGAGGCTTGTAGGATGGACCCTACCGGCGGTAGTACCTGGACCCTGCGGGCTGAACCCACACCCTATTAGTGTCGAGCCGGACAAGACCGAGTCGCCGGATAAGACCGAGTCTCCGGGCGACCCAGCGGGCTGGACCATCATCCTACTGGGCCATATCCAGCAAGGCCTGTTGGGACTAGCCCAATATCAAGGTTAGACTAGACTGACCATGACCCATAACAGGTCAGGTTGAGTCCATTTAAATGAACCGAGGTATGTGGAACCCATGAGCAGGGTTGGTCATGTCTCTCAGACTGTGACCCATCGCGTTCAGTCCCTTAGTTACTAAAACGATCATATCTTCCAAATGCACAGCTGATTGATGTGTCATTTGAGGTGTTGGGACCCTCTCAAGGAGGAAGATACTTTTGAATTATTTTTTGGGAGTTTCATGAATGTAAATATTCAATAAATGTTTTGAGTTACGATTCTTCCAAGTGCACTATGTATGGAACCCTATGGTTGGATGAGACATTGAGATTGATCGAAGATGACCTAGTGAGAAATGGCTATGTGTTACCTAACATGACCACAGTTAGGAGTAGCTCTATGTGGCTTGGAAGACCCATTGTACTCCTCTAGAAGAGTACCTCATTTCATCCAAGGTGGAAAGCAGCTCTATGTGACACGACAGACCCACAATGGGGAGGAGATCTATGTGACCGAGTATACCCACATTACTAATTAGTGATGAGTACCACATCCGTCCAAGGTTAGCGGGATGAGGCTCTGTGTGACCTTATCGGCACACTGTACATTATTGGAGAGTATTTCTTTAGCGGCCAAGGAGTTCTACATTTTTGACTGACAATGCTACTATTACTACCATAGAATATAACTATTGTGAGCTATCTAGTTTTTCATTCTTTTCTTTGAGAATTTATATGCGGTCTTTTCCATTTTGTTTTTGGGTACCTACTGATTAATGTTCTACTCACCATTACTTAGGATTCACTCAAACGTGTTGATTTTCTTGCAGACGACCGACATTTCGACAGGGGTGCTCAGGGAGACCGGTATGAAGGATGCAACGACGGTAAAATTTTCATCCTAGGACTAGGCAAGGCCCAGTAGGACCATACAGACATGACGTACTTCTTTGGATTCTGGTAGATTTACTACTCATAGGATCAAGAGAGGTTTTTTTGTGAATGGACATCAAATTTGTCTTTTCACTTTTTTTTTAGTCTTTGTTGGGTTTGTATTCTGCCCACATAATTTTAGTTGTTCTTGCACTTATCATTGTTTTAGTTGCACTTATTTGACTTTTTCAGTGTGTTTGGATGTGGGTGGGTGTCTGTGTGTACATATACTCATAAAAATTCCTCCCACTTGCAGGTTGATTCCTTTGGTTCAAGTCTCAAGTCCCAGGACTTCGGGAGGTAGGCTTGTGGTAGTCTTGGCATGGTCCCCAGGGGACAGGTCATGAAAAAGTTGTATCAAAGGGAGGTCAATTTCCACTCAATGAACGAGAGTTTGATGTTTTTTTGGGAAAATTTTTTAATCATTGCGTGTTTCACTTTCAGATTCATGGAGTCTAGTGTTGGTGCAGTGGTCGATGTGTCCACACACCAGGACCTTGAATTCTATTTTCGGTTCAATGGATGAAAACACTGGTTGCATAAGTTTCTCTTTATTTTTGAATAAGATTCATCGCACCAGGTATAACTTTATAACAATGGTAAATATTGATCTATCTATGGATTCCTCCATGTCGAAGACCTACCAGGATCCCGATACGAGGTCATGTGGACTTCCCTCTTAACGACGAGACATCCTTTCAGGGACCAGTTCTATAGATGGACCAAACAGGTGATGTACTAGTGCTACCACCACCTGATGATCAGCATCAACTGTCGAGCATTTTGTTATAGTATGTTCATATGCTTAGTGTAGATTAAGAATTTCAGATACATAGGCCTCTTAGGTTCAAGGGAGTGACAGATCCACATGGCATTGAGGACTGGCTGTAGGTTGTGTCATGGGTCTTTTACATAGTGAGGAAACAACCTGACTAGATGGAGATCGTGGCGGGGAGTCTTCTGCATGGATTAGTAGGGAGATGTTGGAGCTTGACTATAGATACACATGATGAGGTGGCCCTCACTTGGGTTCTCTTCAAAAATATTTTCCAGGGGGAATTTTCCCCTGAGATGTTGCGATATGTGCTCATTCAGGAGATGCTTCACCTACAACAGGGGAAACATGATAGTGGCAAAGAACATGGTGAGGTTCAAAGAGATTTCCCGCTACTCCATAGACATGGTGCAAGAAACTTTCATTAGGGATTGAGCCATAGATAAGGGACTCAAGTGGGAGATTAGGGAACGAGAGTAGTCTCCCAGCATCCCTACCCAGGATGAGGTGCTAGAGAGATCCTTCATGTTGACAGAATCTTGGAGGAGGAGGCACCGACAACTAGATCATCTAGTAGAAACCAACCTGCAGAGTCTTTGGTGAGGTGTAGACAATAGATGTGTGGTCCCATGTGGTCCATGTCATTCAAAGGATGACCCCAAGACTTAGGCTCGGTCTTGAGGGGCTCCCAGCCCAGAGGGAGTCTGCAGGGATCCAGGTAGTACTACATGTGCATTGGGAAGGAACACATGGCATGTGGCTACCCAACCCAACATACAGATGACCAGAAGATGGTTGAGGAGTCATCGAGGCAGATATAGTGATTTGAGCGAGGAGGACTGAAGGGAGGTGAACATCGTAGGGTAGCTAGTCGAGCTGAAGGCAATGGGAGATGTTGTGATATGTTACCGCGACCAACCCCAAGTGGCACACCCTGACCTCTGGGAGTAGGAAGACATGGGCTTCCTCACCTCCTAGAAGTAGGGGCCTATGACCACACTTCTATAGAAATGATCTGAGATACTATATGTTTCCGATCCACCCTAGCTGTAGTACTTATAGATAATGGTGCTAGTCATTCCTTCCTTTCCATGACTCTTGTTCAGAGCTCGGATATTCCAGTGAGGTCTTTGGCTCAATCTTTACAACTATAGACTCCTACAAGAGACGATTTGATGCTTTTACACTAGTTCTAGCAGTGTGATATTAATTTAGGAGGAAAGAGCTTTGGCTGGGATCTCTTTGTAGGAGTTTTGAGGCATTACGATGTCATCATGGGTATAGACTAGTTATCCATTGTACATGCTCAGATCAAATGTTTTAGGCATACAATGTGGTGTGTCAATGGAAAATGGATCGGGTTTTCCTTCATTGGTGAGAAGGACACCCTTGCAGTATAGGACATACTCTCTTTTAGGAGGGTGAAGACATTCACTCAACAGATGTCTAGCCTCAACATCGATGTTGTGTCGGAGAGCAGTCAAATCATTCCTATAGGGGTGGACGAGTATGATGATGTATTTCCTGATGAGGTTCTCGGGCTACCTCCATGTTTCCAGGTAGAATTCTGTATCATCCTGTACCCTGATATGATATTGATATCCACACTGGAGTATCAAATTTCCCCCATAGAGCTTTGCGAGATGAGGGTATAGCTAGAGGACTTGCAGTTGAAGGGGTTCATAAGGACCAATGTTTCACCATGGGAAACCCTGGTGAATTTTTCCAAGAAGGAAGAATGGATTTTGAAGTTGTGTGTGGACATTTTTTTCCTATACAAGGTGAAAGTGAAGAAAAATTTACCACTATAATGGATTTATGACCTCTTAGACCAGTTGAAAAATCTCAAATATAGACCTCATATCAAACTATCATCAGTTTCATGTACAGGATGAGGACATACTGAAGACAGCCTTCTGGTGCTGGTACGGCCACTATGAGTTTCTGGGGATGCCTTTCTGCATAAAAAAATTCCCCCACAGTGTTCATGGTATTCATGAATAGGATCTTCTAGACATATCATGAATGGTTCTTCATGGACTTCATCAATAAAATCTTGGTGTATTCAGTGTCGGAGGAGTAGTACACTACAAACCTTCAGATAGTTCTAGATACACTCCGAAAGCACTGGCTTTATGGTAATCTCTCGAAGTGTCAGTTCTGAGTACGAGAGGTCAACATTTTGGGACATGTCATCTTAGAGGATGGATTTTAAGTAGATTCGGTGAGGATAGAGGTGGTGCGTTTTTGGGAGCTTCCCAGGACTGTGACTGAGGTGTGAAGCTTCATGGGGATGGTGGGTTTCAATTGAAGGTTCATTCTTGGATTATCCATAGTAGAATCATCCTTGTCATCTTTGACACGGAAGTGAAAACCCTTCGTGTTGATGCAGAAATTCAAGAAGGGTTTCTAGGTGTACATGAGTAGATTGACGTGTCCCCATATTGAGTCTACCAGAGGAGGGTGTGTGCTATATAGTTTAATGCGACGCATCACGGGCCAGACTGGGTGGTGTCTTGAAGCATGAGTGAGTGGTGATGGCCAATGGCTCATAGTAGTTGAGGCCATAATGAGCATAACTACATGACTCATGACCTGGATTTAGCTTGTTTGACATTTCCTTAAAGACATGGCGACAATACATGATGTGTGAACGGTTCACCATTTACTTTGGCCACAAGAGTCTCAAGTATATCTTCACTCGTAAGGACCAAAACCTGAGAAATAGCTGATGGCTAGAGTTCCTCCAGGAATATGATTTTGAGATAATCAATACTCATGGAAATGGGAGAGTGGTGGAATACATGCTCTGCAGGAGGACAAGGTTGCAACTACTGAGTGAGGCGACAAAGGAGTTATCCACGATGTAGATATCACTCATGGATGATGGTGATGTTTTAAACCTCATGTCGATGGCTGTTACTCCACCAATCATACAACGAATTAGAGAGGCACGGTTGGGGGATGTTGAATGTGAGGCCTGACATGCTCTGATACCCTCAAGATGGGATCCTGTTACATTTTCGATAGGTGGGGAGCACATCATCATTTTCGGAGGATGCACCTTAGTACCAGCGAAATTGTGAGAGGAGTTGATGAGGTAGTTCGATACATCTATTATTTCAATACATCCTAGAGTGTAAAATATGTACATGGACATTCGGAGTCAGTACTGGTGGGAAATGATGATGAAATAAGTAGTCGAGTTCATTTTATAATTCCTCACCTGTTAGTATGCGAAGGCTGAGAACCAGGTTTTAGCAAGCTTAACTCAACCACTCGAGGTACCAGAGTTGAAATGGGATAGTATATAGATGGGCTTTGTGATGGGGTTACCACATACGTCTAGAGGTCATGAATCTATTTGGGTGATCATTGATGACTCACCAAGTCATCTCACTTCCTACCCATCCAAGAGCAGGGAATGGTAGAAGTCTTGGAAAGCCTCAACATTTAGGCGATAGTGCGGCTTCATAGGGTTAATTCTATGATCATCTTAGATTATGATTCCCAATTTACATCCATATTTTGGAAGGGATAACAGAAGGCATTCTGGATGTAGTTTCATTTGAACACAAATTTTCATCTCTAGTCGGATGGTCAGATAGAGAAAACCATATAGAACATGAAGTACAGGCTTCATGCTTGCATTTTTGACTTTGGTAATAGTTGGGAGGACCACCCACCACTAGTGGAGTTTCAGTCCAATAATATTTATTACTCCACCATTAGCATGCCACAATTTGAGGCCTCATACAGGAAGCCTTGCAGATCACCCATATACTGGAGAGACCTAAGGGAGTCGACAGCCATTGGTCCAATGTTTGTACGGGCTACCACCAAGAAGGTGAAAATCATTTAGGAAAAAATAAGGACTACACAGAACATGAATAAGTATTTTGCTGACCGGAGAAGGAGACCTTTGGAGTTAAAGGAGGGAGATCATGTGTTCTTTCGGGTATCACCCTAATGAGGATTGTGGAGATTTGGCTGGGGCGGAAATCTATCTCCAAGGTTTATCAGTCTTTTCTAGATCCTCAGTAGAGTAGGCGAGGTGTCTTACAACCAAGATATTCCCCCACAGATGCACCAGGTTAATGGTGTTTTTAGAGATTCAAAACTATGGAGGTACATGCATGATCAATCACACATCATTGATTGAGGAGAGCTGGACATTAATGATAAGGTGACATTCGTGAAGTTCCCAGTAGAGATACAGGATCGATAGGGGTGAGTCCTACAAAAATGGTGGATTCCTCTAGTTCATATCTGATGGAAGCATGAGAATCTCTATGAGATCAAATGGAAGAGGGAGGATCAAATTCTTTCTAAGTACCAACATCTTTTTATTTACTTGTTGTTTTTGATTTTGGGGACATAAATATCTAAGGTGGGTAGAATGTAACATCTCAGAATACTTGTGTAATTTATTTATTTATATGGAATTATTTCAAGAATGAAAAATTCAAAGGTACGTGATTTTGATGTCCAGAGAGCCCGAAACAGAATTTTGACCTTTTTTAAGGTACGTTCAGTAAACGTGTGAGTGAGATTTTATATCTTTTAAACCATCACATAGATTGAATATCTGAGGGAACCATTAAATTCACATTTTAGGGATTCACCTAGAAATGACATAATTTCATCTAACAAGGTCTGATCGAAAAAGTTATTTTTTCTGACATTTCATGAAATGTAATAAAATAATATATAAGAATTATTTTATTTTCATTCCTACATTTGAATGGCATATGGAGACATTGAGGGGCAGCGACATGGTGGAGACAATGCACATTAGTGATTCTCATTAATGGATCGTTAATTTCTCAGCATAATAACACATTAATAACATGAAACAGTAACACAATTTTTTAAATAAATATGTGTAATGACGTGATGTCACATCATAAGGGGAACACTACAACATGCTCTTATTTATAGTTCAGAGTGTAGGGTAAATATGGATTAAAAATTTGGATGATTCTCTAGAAATCCTCTAATGGACTTCCACCCTAGTGAATAATGAATAACACTGGTGGAACGTTATCTTCTTCATCATGCCATTTGAAGATCAGAGATGATAAGTGATGTTGATGTCCTAACCCCTCGAGGAAGAATGTGTGGAAATGAACATCATAAGAGTATGGGGTTATTTGATTTTAAATTTTCCCCATCCTTATTTCAAAATTTCTAAAGAGGATTAAATAATGGACATGTTATTCCACGGACAGTGTGTTCTTTCTATAGAGTAACTTCTTTTGGGTATCTTTATTCGGGGTGGAATTATCATTGTTGTTTAAGATAAAATCTTCAGTCTTACCTTGTTTTGTAAACTTCTATCCTAGAGGGTGAAGGAAAACCGGAACAAGGCCTTATCCCCTTCGTTGTGGGTGTTACTCATTTCCAAGAAAATTGATCAATGGCAGGACATATTTAACACCTTCGTGGTAGAGAAGACATTACCTTGTGAATACATTCACAATTGGCATGAAGAACGGACCACCAGTGTGGACTCATTGGTTTGCAATAGAATCCATCGGTGCGCCGACATCGACATAAGCATCGAAAACATGCGGTATTACCTCATAGTGGCAGCCGCATGCAGGTGGTGATGTGCCGGAGAAAAGGCCATGGCTGAACGACACCACAACAAAACAAGAGAAGCTGCTCGTCGAGCTGGCAACAGGAGGTGGCAGACGTGGTCGGTTGATTGTGTCAGTGGCCCACAAATGGGGCATTGAGGTGTCTCCCAAGTGATGGGCTGAGGTATCTTAATCACGGTGGAGGAGGCACCCTATGGAGACCCGTGAGTAGATGAAGGTAGACGGATACATCTATTGGCCACGTCCAGTGAGGTTGACTAGTTTGCCTCTTGCAAACTGGGTGGGATGTGAACTGCCTAGCGGGCCAGACCCGCAACTCACTAGGTCGGGTCGGTCCCATTTCCCAATGGGCCAAACCAATGTCCAATGGGCCATACCCACGCCAGCGGGTTGATCTTTCACCCTCTTGAGGGTCGGACCGAACAAGACCGGATCCTTGGGCGACCCAGTGGGCTGCATCCTCGGCCAACCGGGTTGGGTCCAGTGAGGCATGTTAGCCCTTTCCCAATAGCGAGGTTGAACCTGAGAAACCTAGACCCGTACCGGGTCTAGTTGAGTTCATCTATGTGAACTAAGGTATGTATAACCCTTGGCATGAGTTGGTTGGGTCAGTCCAACCGGGTTAGACCGAGCCCTGTCGCAATTGGTCCCCTGGTTACTAAAATGCTCATATTTTTCCAACCACATGTATGATTGAAATGTTTCTTGCGATGTTGGAACCCTCTCTAGAAGTAAAATAATTTACTATTATTTGGTGGTTACTTTCATAGACATAGATATGTGACAAATGTCTTGAGATGTTGTTCTCCCATGCGCACTATGTACGGAACCCTATGAATGGCTGACACCTGAAAACAACTTGATGACATCCTAGTGGGAAGCAGATCTATGTGATCGGATAGGCATATAGTGGGGAGCGGCTCTATGTGACCCAGCAGACCCATGGTACTCTACAGAAGAGTAACTCTATCAGACAAGGTGGGAATTGGCTCTGTGTGACCCAACAGACCCACATTGGGGAGTTGCTTTGTGTGGCATAACGTACCCATGGTCTTTATTAATGATGAGTACCAAATTAGTGTTTAGATAGTGGGAAGAATCTATGGGGGACTTGGAAGGCCCACTATACTTTATATAGGAGGATTTATCCAGTGGATTATGATATTGATGTTTGCAACTAACGATGCTAGTGTTACTTCCCAAGAATATACCTAGTGTGAGGTGTCTTGTGTTTTGTTCTTTACATTGATAATTGATTTGCAGTCTTTCCAATTTTATTTTGGGGTCCCTACTGAGTGTTATGTTACTCACCCCTACATGGGATTCACCCACATATGTTATGTCTGATGCAGATGATCGTTGTTTTGACTGGGGTGCTCAAGGAGATGGGACTGATAGACGCTACGATGACAGATATGGCGGCATATGACTGCGCGTGGCCCAATAGGACCGGGCGAACAAGACACACTACATAGGCTTCTAGTATCTTCACTACTCCCATGATCAGGTGGGGGTATTAGATGGATGGCCATCAGTGATTCCTTTTTTTACTTCTTGTATTCAGTCTTTTTTGGTTTTATATTCTTTCCCACATAAATTCACTTGTACCTGCACTCAGCTTTGTTCTAGTGGTACTTGTTTCCCTTATTGCAGTGCGTTGGGATGTTGTCGGGATGTGTGTGAGTATAGGTACTCTATAAAATTCATCCCCCCTGTAGGTTGACTCCTTCGGTTCTATTCTCCAACCCTTAACCTTCATGAGGTGGGCTTGGTGTAGTCACGACACGAGCGCTGGTGGATGGGTCATGACAACAAAACAATGTTTATTTAAAATTGAAGAAAGATGGTTGAACAAATCATCCACTTGATTTGGTTCACACTAATTTATTTGGATGTTCTAGAGTTTTGAATTTAAATAATAATAACTATTCTTTTCTTGGTTTAGATTATTTCTCTATATATAATTGGGTATAATTTTAATCTCAGAAAACTGAATCTTTCCGATACTTGAAATAGAATGATAAGACTGTAGAAAACCATTATGGACTTATGATTATGAACATAATATGTAACCACGGTCGTGAGTGTGAAAATCATTATTTTGAAACATTTTTCTCATACAATGGCTATACTCTTAATATCTCTACACCTAGGACCCGTCAACATAATGGAGTAATATAATGGAGAAATAGAACTATACAAGAGATGATCCCCACATAGATGAATGAGGATGAACTAACTAACAATGTTTTGGATGAAATTGTTAAAATATAATTCTATATCCTAAATATTGTCCTAATCATACCTACCCCATAGAGGACCCCATATACAAAATTGAACAAAAGAAATAATAAGGTCAATTAGTTTAGAGTTTTTTGGTTTCAAAGTATTTATTCTAAACACTATGGATAATATTGAAAAAAATTCTTCCAACATTAATGAAGAAATATTTATTTGTTATTAAATCTTTATAAATACCTATAGTATTTTCAATAAGAACGCTAAAACTAAGAAAGAATCATTTCATGTCATGTTTGATGAAAGTGATCAATGTAAGCCTAAGACCTTCATAGAAAACCTTGAGAATAATTTGACTTCTCTAAACTTAAATTCCAAACCATTTTTTTCTTCTGTCAAAATATTAGAAAAATCATCCTGTTTCAAAGAATTTATAGACCTTCTAGAACATGAATATTTACAACCTGAAGTAACCAGTGCCTCCTTTTCCTGAGGTGTTATAACTATTAAGTAAAAAATTTATATAATATTGTATGATACCTAAATTGAAGAACACAAACTTTTTCATATCCTAGATGTATGGTTTAACATAATGATTTATTGTCTCATCTTGAACCTATGAAAATTAATGAATCCATTAATGGTGAATTTCTGTTAATAGCCATGACTGATGAATTAATTTGGTTTGAAAATAATAATTTATAAGTACTTATAAACAGGCCCCAAGAATCCTTGAATATTGTAACTAAATGGTTTTTTACAAATATTGTTAATGAATCAAGAACTATAGTTAGGAATAAGCCTAGTCTTGTTGCACATGGTTATAGTCAAGAATAAGGGATCTATTGTGATGATACATTTTCAAATGTAACTAAAAATGAATCCATTAGAATCCTTCAATATTATGATGTAAATATAGATTTAACAGTTTATCAAATTGAGGTTAAGAGTGCATTAATGAATGATATTTTAGTTGAGGATATTTCCATGGAAAACCTCCAATTATTCAAAATCCCCATTCTCCCAATCACATTTTAAAAATAACATATGATTACTATGGTTTTAAAAAATATCACAGAGCTTGGTATGATAGCCTTAGTAATTTTATTATATTAAAATTACTTTTAAAAGATATTAATGAAACTTTACATTTCATTAAATTAATTTCAAAAAATATTTTAATATAAAAAATCTATGTTGATGATATTATTTTTGGATCTTTAAGAAAGTATATTTGTACTAATTTATCAAAAATGATGAAAATTGAATTTTAAATGAGTTTAATGGGTGAATACAAATTCTTTCATCTTTTTAAAAATTTTCAAAATAAATAAAGAAATATTTTTATTCAATGTAAATATAACATAATATATTATAATTATTTTTAACATGGATAGATCTAGGTGTAGTCATACTCATTTGAGTACCACCTATAAATTGGATACTTATGATGTTGGGAAACTAGTTGATAAATCCAGTTAAAGAGGTATGATTGGATGTCTTCTATATAATTCATGTAGCCAGCGTGATAAAATGTTTAGTTTTTGTATTTGTGATCGATATCAGTTAATCCAAAATAGTCACACTTAAATTAGGCTAAATTATTTTTCAAATACCCCAATTATACTATCAATTTAGAATTGTTTTACCCTAGATGACAACCATTTGATACATTTAGTTATTCTGATCCTGATTTTAGTGGATGAATGTTATATAAAATATAACCTCTAGATCTTTCCAATTTTTAGGAAAGAATATAGTTTCATGTTTTAGTAAGGAAAAATTGTTGCATTTTCTACTGCTGATGCTAAATACATATTTATTGTCTTCTGATTTTCATATGTTTTGTGGAAATAACTCAATTTACAAGGCTATAGATATCAATTTCATAATTTCCACATAAAATGTGATAACACAAGTTAAATTACCATTTTTATGAATCTTGTTTCCTATTCTAGAATATAAAATATTGATATAATAAATCACTATTTAAGATACCATTCTTAAAATGGTGTCATCAATCTTTAGTATTTTTACATTGAACATCAGTTAGATGATATTATTACAAAGCCTTTATATTCTTATAAAATGAACAATATCAAACATGAGTTAGGAATGAGGAATTTTGGATTTTTTTACATTTTCATGATAAAACATTGGTACGACATAACATTGTTAGGAAACAACATCTCTATGACACACTATTTATATTCAACATTATTGGCATGCCACATCGTTGGTATAACACACAGTTGGTATAACACACCATTAGAACGATAGACCATTGGGATGACACACTATTGGTATGATACACCATTGGTATGATATACATATTGTATTAGACACCATTGGGAGAAAATTTGTTGGGTGAAACATGATTACCTGACATGGAATTGGATGTGCATGCCATTTTTAATTTCTCTGCTTCTAATATTAAAGTCCCCTAGTTTATTTTTTTCTAGATTATATTATTTCAATGACCAGATACATGTATTTTTATGATACAAAATTTATTTTCATTTTTTAGTATTACTTTTATTTAAAATGTATGATATTAATAAATACCAATTAATATTAAAATTAATCTATGTCTATTTCCAACTCACCTTAAGCCTTGTGTGATACTATCGAGCCCTAAATAACCTCTCTTCCCCCAACCATCAAGCATGAACATTATTTCTAAGCCTTCAACTGAGAAAACCAAACAGATCTATACATCAACGATGAATTTCCCATCAACATATTCTATAGATTTTTCTAGACCAGATAAAAATAAAAATATGAAGTCATGTCTGTCAAAAACTATAGAATCATTTCATCCTGATATTTCTAATGGATTTGTAGTACCTTAATGGAAAGATGAATCAAAATAAAATTTTTCAAGAAAGTCATTACTTCTAAATGTTATTAATGACAAGGTTGGTTGGATTGGTTTTGTTTGAATGATATTCCATTTTATCCTAATATGTTTCATGATATTTTTCTAGTATATTGATTTTGGATTTAGTAATGAGGAATAATATTGGGTAAGGTCTTATGTTAAAGGTCACAAGAAAACATTTTCATTAAAAATGTGTGCCAAATTCTAGGGGGTTCCTCATGATGTAATTTATGATTATTATCATTGATCTGATCTTGATGAGAGTTACTTATTTATCATTGAATATTCTTTGATATAACTGATATGTGGTGTTATCACATAGAGACTAGTGATTTCTGTATTAGATAAGGGGTGCAAGATTCTCTTTAAATTTATTCCACATATGAAATGTACCAAGAAAGGGGATTTTTTCACCATGAGATATCAATAATTATAATTTTCAAGTCTTATGAAAAGATTAATGAAAATTAATTTGCGTATATATATAATGTTACATCTTTTAGTGATGTAAAAACCCCCTTAAAGATCTAATTCCATGATATATCCAATGATAATTTCAGCCTTGATAAAGGAAGATGGATTTCTCTCAGATTATGAAGAAATAGTTATTGGATTTGGTGGTTTCTTTATTTAGAATGAAATTTGTTCGTGAATGGGAATAAGTTTTAACCCCTAGAAGTGACACATGGGTAGAGGTAATTATAATATGTATGTATTATTTTACGCAGTGGGTCATTCTAACAGTCCAAGGGACATGTTTGACCTAGGATTGGGCCCTAATAAAGTTTCAAATTTCGCATATGAGGATGAAGATATTTTTTCCCAAATAGAAAAAAAGAAAGAGACTCCTTTGGATGAAGGAAATTATATAGATTTGATTCCCCAAAAACCTCCTATTACATTTGTTTCTCTGAATCCCCCTAAGAGATTTCCAAAGAGGGAATAATTTTAAAATGCTATAATGATGAAACAAAATATTCATGTGAGAATTGGTTTAAGAGAATTTTGAAAACTAATGATGATGATGAGTATTATGATGAGGATGAGGAATAAGAAGATTAAAATTAAATTCTAGGTGATAAGAATTGAAATAGAAGTGATGATGTTGATGATGGTACTGAACATGGTAGTTCACCTAAAAAAATTAGATTGAACTATTTATAGATTCCAAAAAACATTATTACATCACATACTAAATATTTGGAAAAAAAATATTTGATAGAATAAGTGGACACAATTCTTAAATAAAATTATTCATTCTTTGAGGGGGAAAATCCCCATCCATGGTTATCTTTCATGAACATACATCAGTTTGTGGGGTTAAAATAACCTCAATTTCAACTTGTTAGAAAAATTATGATTCATATATGGTAGAACAAATGAGTGATATGGCTATTGTCGAAAAACATATATCATTATAAGGTAAAAATGAGTTTTTTCTTCTAAACAAGGCACTTGTGAGTAGTTAGGTATTTTTTTCTACTAAAGAGCCTATAGTTGACAACAGAGTAGTAGTTATATTAGTTGTTAGCTAGAAATGTTATATACCAATCTAAATGTTTTGTAATAATGATGTTTATATGAGATAATTATGCACTAAGGTTAATTATAATGACATTTAAGAGGGTGTATAAGTTCGGAATCAGGAATAAACCATTGGTGGGGTCCCTCCTACCTCTATAATAGTTGTGGTTGTTCATGTTGTTGGTGAATCTTCATATAGATGGGTTGATCCCATGTATATAGAGTGTGATAGATTCAATATGTTTCCACCAATGTACAGTGGAATATAGGTTCAAAATGTAGGATATCATAAGCGATCCATAATTGATAAAGTATACATTGTGGTTTATGGGAAAAGTTTTCTTTATTGAGACCTCCTTCACTAGATCCTCCTACTCAAACTCCTCCTACTGTTCCAACTTATATAGTCATTAGAGGTGACTTGAATTCCAATAGTGAAAATCTAATTTCATACTTAAATAATATTTTTAGAATTCAGTATCCTCTTATGACTAATCATAGTGGAAATGAATCCAGATATTTTTTTAAATTTACGAATCAAAACATACAACCTAAGATGATGCATAAAATTCAAGAATTTGAGATAGAAATTACAAGAATAAGTACTGAGGATGAATTTTTAAATTTTATGATTATAGAATTGAAACCATCCTTTTCTAAATATTTATATGGTATTCTAAAAAGTCTGGAAGAAACCTCTTCAGATATCTCAACAGCACCACCTATATTTTTTGTTGATCAGATCTAAATAGTGGTTAGAGAGGAAGTGGTAGTAGTGTACAGTGGACTATCAAGTGGAGAACCAATGATGCCATGTTAAATTCTGAGAATGTTTGAATATTGTAACCAATATGATAATATAATGATCAGATCATATGAAATGTATATGAATGATGACCAAGAAACAATCACTAATTCAATAAATTTATATCCATTCAAGAGCTATAAACATAATTACATGGATTCCAATGTCATATATTTGGGCATATAATATTGTGGATTCCCTATGTCGGTCATGATTTCAAGGTGGAAGTTATACATTTTAAATAAATTACTCATGTGTTTGTTTGTATTAAGGAATATAAGGGATACTTCTTTAGTGTAATAGAAATATGTTGATAGGTTACTTCGGATTTCATAAATATGATAAAGCCATTTCATCATGTGTATGACAACATAGTTGTTACTCAGGAAGCCATTACTATCACTCATCATCAATATTTAATACTAGGAGTGACTAGAGAATATCATGAACCATTTCCTATCTAGTTCCAACCATTTAATGTTCCACATGAATAATATATAAGGCAGCTCAGGTGAATTATTATTGTTTAATATCACCATCCTCGTGCTATCACTAAACATACCACTGCTGTTCCATGTGCATTACCTGAAGCACCATCATATCCTATTGCATCAAATCCATATAGATGTAATGAAAAATGAATGATCCATTAGATCCTTCTATCCAACCATGAGAGTGTGGGAGAAAAATAAATTTGATGTGATTTATGTTTTGAAATGAAATTTTGGTTCATACATTAAGTATTAACATTGAACCACTTTATCTATGAAACATTCTATATTATATTTATTACATCCTTTCCTATTTTAATATAATAATTATTACCCTTCCAAAAATCCCAAAATGTGGAAGACACATGGAATTTACCATTGTAGTAAATAACATTATGGTTTATGGAATTTATTTCTGATCTTTTTTTCTTATTCTAATGGTGTTTTCTTTGATACATTTTAGTTTAATCAAATTTTCCCTTTTATTAATGAAAATTATATTAATATTATCATTATTTATCATTGATACCATCTTCACATACTAGGAATAATCATACATGATTTATATTTTAATCTTACATTTGATGCCATGTTTAATATTTCGGATACCTTTAATTCCATGATTTGTGGTCATCAAAAAGAGGGAGATGGTTGACCTATTTCATTTAATGATAGAAAATAATTATTCTAATAATACTGAGGAATTTAATCTTTGATATATTTATTTTATATTCTATGTTAGGTGATGAAACTGACTATGTATGAGTAATTATTTAGTTACCATTGTTGTTAAGACACCACTGAGGATATGTCTCCATAAAGACTGACTCACCGCTGAGCTAACACAACACGAAACATGAGGCCTCCAAGTCAGATTATTTTAAAAGTACGAGACACAATCATAAGTTCACCATTAGTGTAATAAACAACCTTAATGGAAATAATTCTATGTTCGAGACACCAATAGAAGAAAGTCTACTATAGTATAAAATCTATAATGTCTGATGTACCACAAGAATATCTCACTATTAGGTTGTCATTACACCAGAGAATAAGGATAACTAAGTTCAATGAAACACTATTGGAGGCACTGCCAAATTAGATACTTTCTTCCACATACCTCCTGTCATGAATCTTAAAAATGTAAAAGTTTGAGATAATGCCAGAATTAGACATTATCAGTATCATTCTTCCAAAACATGTAACAGTTAGACAATGATTTACAGATAGACCAATCCACATCCACTATTTCATTTACATTATATTACTATAATATTCTAATGGATATTTCATTTAATATAATAATGAATATTATTTATTATTATTGTCTCATAAGTTATATACATAACATATTAAAGAGGAAGTCAGATGTGATGTATGAGGATGAAAAATATCCCAATGCTCATGGATATTCTTCTTTTGATGCTATTAAGAAAGTAAGCATACCCCATATTATAAAAGATATACAGTAGAAATGTGAATCATAATTTTAGAAGTCTAATATCTCACACTTATATAACACAGTTAAAAGAGAATATATTAACCACTGCATCCTAGAATCACTTGACTGAGGCAGCTGAAACACATTCATATTAGTTTCATTCATCCATTAGTGAACACAATTCTATGACTCTAGGTTCATTTGATGTTTTAATGATAATTTTACTAAATTTTAACTTAATAAAAAATCAATATTAATGATATAAATTTTAACTAAATCCTCATTTTTAAACTATAATCTCTAATTTTTATATGTTCGGATTTTCTTTATGACATTTTGAGTAGTGCGTGTGCATACTCTATTTTATCACACCAACACTATATCATGTGCTAAACTAGAAAATACAATATAACTTATTTTATACCTTTTATTGTACTCCCAAGTATAACTGAGGTATAGGTCCTTGTGTGGATACCTTTTTTTACTACCACATATTACTGTGGGAGAGTTTTTTTGGTGACCTGTATAGTTTTTGAATTTTTTTCAAACCCAATCTTGGTAGTAGATATACCTTTTTATTTTAAATAAACTATTTAGTGATAGGTGATCTAAAAAGGATAGGCCAAAGTATTTTATTGAGACCAAACCTCTTATTTTATATTTATTCTTTGAGTTCTTTTACTTTATTTCCACATTTTAAATAAAATTTTATCTAACAAAAAAATAATAATACTTCAATAGTTAAATATGTTTGAGTGTTTTATTATATCTTAATTAAGTAAATTTATTTAAAAGAATAAGTAATATATTATATTTCTTAACCAATAACTAATCAATCATTATGAAATATTTTGAAATATTAGATCTTATTATGATATATTACATTGTTTAACTACGAAATTTTAAATTAATTTGGGAATATTCATTTAAAACCTTTTAAGAAGAAATTTTTTTTGGGTACTCAATTCTCACCTCTCTTAAGATACTCACTCCAACCAATATAAATAGTATTAAATGATGTGTTTTCATAAATGACTATAATATATAACTGTTTTTCATTACTTTTAGAACAATATTCCACCAATTTTAACAATTTATGTAATATATTGAAAGAAATATACTTTTTGAAAACAATTTTTTTGTATTAATGTTTTCTTAATAGTAAATTCATATTTTTATTAAGTGTTTGGTGTTATAATTTTAAAAATGAGGGATATTTTAAATGTTTGATAGTTTTTTAAAATAAAATAATTTGATTTAAGGTTTTTTTAATTAAATTTTCCAAACATTTAATAAAATATTGGAAATTGATGTAGTATTTTATTATTTATTATAATAATGTTTTTTATATTAATCATTATACCACATTTAGGAAGAAATATTTCAACTCATGTTTTTTATTTTTAATACCCCTACATATAATGATAATTTCAAAAAATTTGTCTTACAATGATTATTTAAATAATATAATTTTTAATTTGAAAATCTTGTATTTTAATATGTTAATGTTTACTGGAATTTTAAATATATCATATTTATTTTATTTTCAATTTTCTAGCATTGGTACTTACCTAATTTTAATTAAAAAACTTGTGTTAATGTTTATGTGTTTTAATCATGTTTATCATGATTAGTTTTAGTATTAATATTCTATATCATTCATATGTGTACCATAATTTAAAATTTTTATTTTATAATATTATCATATATACTAATATATTTACAAATATTAGATTTATATATATAACAACACTTTCTTCTTTATGTTGACATTATGTGAAGAGGTTCTTTTATCCATGGAACACAGCCTGTGTGTGTATGAACATAGCCTGTGTTTTTCCTCTCTATTATTCGAAGATTGTTCCTACTTCATATGTGTATGAGACTCTTATTTGGGTATCAACATATTTTTTACTATCTTCATATGTGAATGATAACATCTTTTAATGTATTTTAGTTTGCCTATTTGTTATCATTTATATATATCCCTGGAGTATCGACCAACTTTTTAAGCTAAAATGCTCCATGTGTAGATTAAAATACTCTATTTGTTTAGTTCATTAGTTATAAATTAAAATTGTGTTGTTAACTATATATGAAGTTTTTTCATTTATAATATTCAAGAAGTAGTCATTTCAATTTTTTGTTAAACAGAATGGTAATGCCCTCATCATATTAACAGAAGAATCCCACCTTGTCCATTCACTATAGAAAATGACGTTCAATGATTTATTTTTCGCTACTTCATGGAGGAACCCTAAATTCAAATTCATGTTAGAAGTCCTTCTCTCTAGCTAGCTCCCCATGGTTTTACTAGAATCTATTGCACACTATTAGCATAGAAGTATTCACTCTTAAAGGTATTTGATCCTATGTTTCAATGGTAATATATTCCCTATTTAAATGGTAGAACTTAGTTCTTCTATGTATTAGAACATTCTTAATCTATCAAATCATACGAATAGAAGTCTCCACATATTTATATAAGTAGTAGTATTTGAAACTATACTTATAGTCTCTCAATAATCTCATATTAATAGTACAAGATTCCTTATATCATCAGTTATAAACTATGTGTCCATTAAATATTAATTTAAAAATTATTTAATTATTACACTTTTTAAATATTTTATTATAATTAAAACATTTAACAAATGTATTAATTTATAAATTATTTTTTTTATAAAACAATAAATGGTTAAATTGAATAATTGTTTAGATCATAAATTCGTTATTCAATAATATTATTAGTTTAAATCCAACAATGCTCTGTTCATGAAATCTTTTAATATTTTGATAAACATTTAATTTATTCAAATTGTTTCAACTACTATATTACTTTGAAAATCACATGAAAGATTTAATGAATATATTAGAAAAAAATTTATAATTACATAGAAAAAATATTTATGTAATTAATTTTTTATAGATTATTTATTTTATACTTTTTTATAATTTTTTAGTTGTTGAATTACATGATTAAAACGTTTTTTTACTTATTTTACTATTAAAAACTATCATTTATTCTATATAAAATATTGGATGTTGTTTGAACATATTCTATGTGGGGAATTTGGCATGCCAAAATATTCCTTGAATATGAGTGATATTTAAAAAGGAAACAATAATTTGATTCCAATATTTTTACCATTTATATATGTGATGTTATTTTAGGAAACAATCACACAATAATAATCAATGGAGGGAACTACCTGACTATTGGTGATTTATCTATAAAAAAATAATGAGTCATGTAATGAAAATCAATTCATCACAAACATATTTTTTAAAAGACAATACTAATGTGTTGAGATCTTTAGCCTCTAATAATTTCATTAGTATGATTTATAAGGGACTTTATCATTCAATTCATAGGTGCTTAAGTGATCAATATTCATTGAGATACATCGAAATCCATATCATCTACTCATTATGAATCATAATTTCATTATGGTTTACCTTTACATAATATTTTAATTATATTTGTGTTCTAAAGAATCAGTTTAATAATTTACAAATTAAATTCATATATGGTATCAATTATTCTGTATATCTAAAAGGAAGGTTCTTGGGTTGTGTCTCCGAAAAAAAGGCAGGCTAGTATATGTTATGAGTAATATAAAAAATTTAGATTTTTTCCTTTTATTATTAAATAATACTGTGTCTATAAATAGGTTAAAAAAAATTTAGAAGTTATATACCTATGTGTGTACAATTTTATTTTTCTGAGTATAAATTATTGATGAGTTCAATATAATCTTGAAAATTTTAAAAAGTAAAAAAAAAATTAGATGTTTGTATTTCTTTTTTTCACTGCATTATATACTGACAACAACCACACAAATTTTTTTATAAAATAATAATATCTAATTGATTATTTGTTTTAATGTTCTCAAAGTAATATTCACCCCCTATAGTCAATTATTCCAATATATTTGGGAAAAAATAATTTTAATTTTGTTTATAAATAAAAATTATAAACAACATTATAGTGTTAAGTTAGAAGATATAAAAATATTTTACTATTAGTTCACACATAGGTATATATATTAATTATAGTTGATACAAGAGGGTGTGCACATATGTCATCTAATTTATTTGTATAAAATTTTATCCATAAATATGTTATGTGTATTTGTTAATAAATTTTAATCATTTAAGAAATTTAATTAACAAAAAAATTGAAGTGGAGAATAAATTTTGAAACAAAATAGATAAAATATAATCGAATCAAGAGACATAATATTGGAACCATGAATTCATTGATTATTTAAAAAGGTTGAGATCACAATTTAATATTCTCTTCTATGTACATATTATTGGATTTGGGAAAGGTAAAGAAGGTATATAACCTTTTTATACATGTATGGATTGATGATTAACTAATGAAAATCATAAAATTTATTATTAAGGATTTATATAGAAATTCATAATATAATCACATAATTATTTTTAATACTTGGATAAATATCGGTCCCAATATGAGTTATGATATGCGATGTAGCATTCTGTGGGGGAGTAGTTTTGTTTGGAGATCTTAAGAATTGGATAAATATAATACATTAAAAAAAATTATAAAAATGCCCAAAGTGCATATTTATAGGGATCCAAATGAAATAAAAACATATTTCTTATATAATGATTTTAATAGAAAAGTTCTTATTTAAGGATGAGATAAATTTCATGTAATATTCAATATCATTAATGAATATAGATGGATTTTCTCTCGTTGGGTGGGAGGTGCATCTCCAAACCCCTATCCATTGTCATAGTTGTATGTGCCCTATCACCCAACCCTCCCGTTGTTGTCCACAATCAATGGTATTATTTTTCTAACTACTATGAATTTCCCCCATTCACAAAACCTATCCACATCTAATTCTCTATATCTCACTTAGTTCCAAATGGCCATTACACCCTCAATGAATCCCTGCTAACATCACTACCCCAGACAACATTGACTCCTTATGCAATCCCACCTCTAACCGCCGCCCTTTCACATGGCACCCTAACATATCCCAAAGCTCTAACACCGCAGTCGTACCCCTGCATGCCAATCCTTCCACAAATTATGTTGAAATTATTTTTCCACTTCTTTAGATGAATCTATGACATTCCTAGATACACCCTGACTTGAATCCCTCGATCTCACCTCTATTCATGACCCCCTACTACTGGAGAGGCTAGATATAGGAAGACATGAAGTGTTCCTGGTGAGTGAGACCAACCATCGTTCCTCGTATTTTTTCACCCTTCGAATCTTATACGCACCCAAATAAACTCAAACAAATAACTTCTCATAGTCACCCTTCCTGCATTACTCTGAGTGAAATGCCTCAATTTTTAGATGCACCCACCCTTGTATTTTCATAAACCATTGTTGTCGTTTACTCAAATATCCATCAAGATCCATCTTTAATTCTTATATCACCATAATGATTCATCATCTTTTCTCATATCACCAATGATCCATACAAATCATCCTCAATATTATTAATCATTTCATTGATTACTATCATTCTACCAGAATCACAATTAGGATTTATCATCATCGCTAAGATCACCATAGAGCTGTCATGATCAGCATATGACTTACTCATCATCATTAAGACTACCATGAAGCTGTCCAGATCACCATAAAACATAATATTCATTTCCTGGATCTCTATGAGGTCCCTTTAGCACTACCCAACTATCCATTAGGATTTTAATTTATTCACTGACCACTTTCTTGACTACCTATATCTCTATAAAAATACCCGAACAATCGTAATACTTCATTAATTCTATTTGTTGTTTCCCTTTTTAATTTTTAGCTGCTTTAACTTGTATTCAATTTTGGGATTGTAAAACTATAGGGGGAGTCTTAGAGGTTAAGTTGTGTCGAGTCCCACATCGTACTTTGGTATCATGACATCTTTATCATTCATTATAAATAGACACCAATGCCTCCATATGGTAAAAGCTGCATTGAAGATTTGGAAAATCATACATTTGTGAATTTTTTGGTATCTTTTCCTATATATGAATCAATAATACCACCAATTAATATTTAGTGAGAATATCAATATATAACATATTTATGATCTAGGATTTTGGCAAATTTTGACAGAGGTTCATGTGGAATAATTATGCGAAAGCTAAAGTGGTTCAAACGGAAGAAATTATGACAAAGGAATTAATCATAGAAGTATTTCATGAAAAAGAAATGATATTATGAGGAATATTGCAGGATACATAGGTGGTAACTAATAGCATTTTGGAGACGGAGTGTGTTTTATATTAGAGATTCACAAAATAAGTACACAGAGGTGGTACTTGATAGAAAATGTGGACTTAGTCCATAGATGGAGGGAGGTTCGCGAAAGTGATAGTGGTATGAGAAAGAGTCGTTCTGAATACCAAACCCGGTACTCAATATGCGGGAGAGTAATGTGGTTCTTTATTTTCACAAGGAGTCATGAAAATCATAAAATTAGACTGGAAAATGATTTTTTGGAACCTAGAAGTACTTAAGAATGTGGACTTCATCTATAGGGGAAAAAGGAAGTTCAATAGAGAATATACCTATTTTGGAGGATGCAGTATTCATGATAATGAATGGACTTACCTATCCAGGAACTATTTTTGTCTGATAAGACTATAAACTATGTGTAGATTCATTTCTAGAGCAGTGAGTGCAGGAATAAGAAGATGGTGACCCTTTATGTAACGCCCCGACCCCAGCTACCCAGAGTCGGTGCATTACTTCGTAACATTGGCATGATCACAAGAAAGATCAAATCCCAAAAGACCGATTAGTTTAGTAGCCTTGGAAACACTAGATATATTCATAAGTTTTACATTACATCATAAAATGAAAAACTACTACAACAACATAATGTTTCCAACGTCCACACTATAAACCCCTCATAATATCCCTGCAAGTCAGTCATAATTTACTTCTTCACTACCTGGGAAAAATAAAACATAGAAAAGGGGTGAGCTCAAATGCCCAGTAAGGATAACAATATAGCGGAACATTCAAAATAAGCATAAACATTTAAGGCAATGAATTACTAAAACAAAAGCCTTTTAAAATTGAACTTCAACATGGTATGGCAAAAGTAAAATGAAATAATTCCATTTACTTGTTCACATGGATATTCTACTAATCGAATAATCACATGCAATATCAATAACCACTTTCATAATGTTGGAATGCATAATGCCAGACTATCATAACCACATAGCCAAGGCCTCGTGCCAAGACTACAAATAAGATTGTGTCAAGGCCTTGTGCCAAGACACTAGTTTGTCTCATGAGACCTACCGATGCATCGAGGAGCTATAGCAGGCTCCACCCGTCACTTATTAAGTCCAATGCATTCCCATATGAAAAGGTTTAAACATAACATAAACATTCGTATTAAAACTAGCATAGGAAATGTCAATAATTTCACCATAAACTACGAATGGTATAAAAATAGCACATCCACAGTCAAACATATCACAAAACCTTCAATACAATATAGAAGTTTTGTATCATAATAAATCAACTTCAAATAATCTTAAAATCCATCAAAGGATGTTGACATAGATGAAATCAAAATTCTTTTTAAAGAAGTATCTCCTTTTATTTTGAAATCATTTAAGATTCATATAAAATAAAACATTTTCTTTGAAAATATTCTTATAAGCTTGTAAGGAAAGCTTTGAAGATTTTATAACGGCGTAAAATAACCGCACCCGCCGTATAAG
This sequence comes from Viscum album, assembly GCA_963277665.1. Classification (NCBI taxonomy): domain Eukaryota; kingdom Viridiplantae; phylum Streptophyta; class Magnoliopsida; order Santalales; family Viscaceae; genus Viscum; species Viscum album. The sequence continues at coordinate 825,267,859 of OY728166.1, forward strand.
TTAAAAAAAACATTCTTACCTCAATTCTGTCGAAAAGGTTAAAAAGGACCTTGTTTTGAAAACGACGGAAAGATTCCTTTATAAACCTCTTATAAAAAGTCAAACAAGGGTATAAATGACTTTAACCCATATTCTTGTAAATAGTAAAAATGTTTTGAAATACATATTTAAGAAACATGGATGTGGATGATAAAGATATCCCAGTAGATTATTACGTATAAACAACCTCGGATAATGAAGAGATTGTGAAATAACCCTTACCTTGTACTTTTCCTTGGTTGGGGTAGGTTAACTCCCTGTATAATGGTGAAATAATTGTTATTAAATTATACAAGAATCATATATATTAATATGATATCATATATGATCTTTTAACATTGATTTGTTAATAATATCTTAGAATTATCGTCGTTCCGGGTGTTAACTTACTCATTTTCTTTTATATGTCTTATTACATAAGTCATGTTTGTTGTATCTTATTCATATCCAGAATGATATCAAGTCCTTAAACATCATTTTTAAATCATTAAATGGTAATTATACTTGAATGGATACGATGGAGAATGAATCTCATCGCGTTCGTGGAGACGGTAGTCCGTACGTACGCACGAACGCTACTTCCATTAAATTTTTATTTTAAAAGAATCAAATCCAAATGATACATAGGTATATTACTATTCCAGTATAATATAATATTTTATATATGTTACTTAAGTTCATTAACACCATCCTTTATACGTTCCATGTGTGGTATGAACGAGTCATATCATTTTAAGGGGGCGGTAGTCCGCACTTCCTCAAATGAAATTATCGTATGTATATACAACATGAAACGAATAATGGAATGAAATAAAATGGAATTACAGAAGCTTATATATAAAATATATATCATTAATATCATATTTAATTACAGTGCCATCATAATGGCCACCATGAGAGGCGGTAAGATGTTTTTGAACAATCATCGTTTCGTGAGGCGTTAGTTTGCCATCCACAGAAACATTATGTTCATCATCCATTAGATGGAGTTGTGTGTATGTGTAGTTTGAATCCTTCTTATAACAACATCCTAGTATATTGAGGATACTGGTGTTGTTACAAAAGAAAGGAAATAAAAAGATTTTGGGGGTTGGAGAAGCAAAATAAATGAAAATACTTTAAGAGAAATTGTTACCTTTAATTTAGGTAACTCACTTTGGTTGGAACCAAAGGACTTCTTGAAATGCTTTCTGCCTAAGGGGAAGCTTTAAGGAGGAGGAGAGGGATGTGGGGAGCTTAGTTGGGCAGAGTTTGGACGAGCCAAGTGGCTTGAGAGGTGTGAGGAAAAGAGAAGGAGGAGTGCCCTTTTATAAGAGGGGTGAGGGGCACCTTTGGAAAAGCTAGAAATATTAATTTATAATAAATTCATATTCGGTTTCCAAAGGCTCCAAAGTTGACTATTCAAAGGATGAGGTGGGGATAGGTCGAAAACAACTCATCCAATAGAATTTAGACAGGTTTGGGTACTTATATTAACCTTATCTTTAAGTATTAACTCTAAGTTAATTAGTTTCACTTTTACAATGTCTCTTTGTATTTTTATATAATATGGTTAATAAACTTACTATATACATCCAAGATACCCCCAAGTGGTCCATTAATGATTAACCTATCATAATATAAGTCTCTTGGCCGAACCTTAGATTTTTATGAATTTAATATCAATTAATAATATAATATTTGTTTTAAGAACTATTTTATGTCAATTTTGACACTATTCAACAGTTGATTTTTGTGAAACTCATAACAGATTGATTACTTCGAACAAAGTCAATTAAATCAATCCTAATATATCATATTATCCTATAAAATTAGTTTAATTCATTAAAAGTTTCATATTATATTTATTTGGGTATTTATAATATCAATTATGTTAATTTTTTACTATTTTAGTAATTACTGCATCATCATTGTGTCATAAATAAAATAAATTATTTAATGTCTAAAAATTATAAATAAAACATAATTATGTAGGCAATCTTTTTATCTTTCTAATGAATATTTATAATCTAAAATCCAACATGTATAACCCTATGTAAAAATTGTTCTTATAAACGATGTAAGCTTATGCCATTTTTATTTTTATTTTAACTTTATTAATATAATGTGTCCCTACCACATACAAGTGGCTCCAAGGGGTCCCCAAATTGACCCAAGGATGCCCATGGTCGGGTATGTGTCCACCAATAAGGTTAGGACACGTTCTAGGGTAATTTTGTATTATTATAATATTATTTTGTTAACCCTTATTTACCGGATTTACCCTTTAACCATGGTAAATAAAATATTTACCGCAGTAATTATTCAAAATGTGTAAAAATAAAAGTTACCTATTTACATAATTTGGACATCCTGATTCCAAATATGGAATCCATTTTCCTAAATTCAAAACACAGAAGTGGCAGAAATTAATTTAAAATTAATTCCCGCTGTCAAAACAAAAAGCGTGTTTTTAAGAGATAATAACTATCAAAAGATTGACACTCGTTTATGTTCGGTTTAATTGTAAAATTATGTCCAATGACCAACATTATATTAAATGGTAAAAATATATTCTAAATATACTTTAAAACTACTAAAATTCATAATTTATCACTATTAATTATTTTGATTAAAAAAGTTGTTTTTAATTAAAATTTAGTAATTTTCACTATTCATCAAAATATGAAAGTTATCCGAAAAGTACCAAAATTTCACCTTAGGCTAAATTCGATATTCCGAGTCCAGAAATGAAGTCCATTTTCAAATATAAAATATATATAATTTCAAAAATTAGGTATTACTATTCACAACGGCTAGTTTAATTAGTTGTGGTGTGTGTTAGAACTCGAGGTTGCGTACAACACACGCTATCGCATTATTCAAAGGGAAACGTACCGTAGAAGCTTGGGGTGTTACACTTTACACTAGTAGTGATCCAAAGAATGAAGCATAGGGTGTAATCCATGGGAATGGAGTGAGTATACCATAAACTTTGTAAAGGTAGTGTGCCTGGACATAGAAGATATAGCCTGAAAAATTTACTCATTATTGGAAGTGAGACTTAGTGAATTTGGTAAATCAACACATTATCGTTGTATGCCTCTTGAACATATCCTAGTGAGGGTGAAAAAAGGAAAAATATTGTGTCATGTGCATGATTTTATATATGTTTATATAAGGATATTGGAGGAAGAGAGAGTTGATTTTTTCTAATAATGAAACAAGATCTTAATGGGAGAATGCTTTAATCTATCAAACCCTGAATAACCCCCCCCCCCCAGGGTATTCAACCTAGTGGACCTAACATACCATGAGGTGGTAAATTCAGTATCATGACCTAAGTAATGGAATAGTCTCCCAGGATTTCATTATTATTTTGTACATGGGTTTTAGATATTTTATTTCTCAGGACAATAGTGGTAGGGTTCGTGCACTCGAGGGGATGCACCATATTTATTAGTGGTTGAGCCACCAAATAGGTCCTTTTGTTCCATTAAAGGTTTTAAATTCATTTTGTGAGTCATACTAAATTGGGATAGAGGGTTCCCTCCTCTTTCTCTCCTCAGTATGTAGTTTCAAATTATTATAAATTTAAATATTAGAGTGTTTTCCAAATTGGAATGCCTGGATGAGGATAGAGGACTCCTTCAACATGAAATATTCAGTTCCCAATTTCATCTTAACTATGATTTCAATATTAGAGGGTTTTCCAGAGGTTGGTCTTTATTTTGATAAGTGTGCAGTGTTCCAAGGAAGGAACATGCCCTCCTAATTCCTAGAAATTTCAGCCCTATCAATTACATGGATATTAGGATGAAGCTTATCCTTTACTTTCTTCCTTAAATATGAGTCATCATCATTCCATCTAACTATTACGAAGTTTTACTCATTGTCTCTGTTTAATTCAGCAATAATATTTCCAAAGAACATGAAACCCATACAAAATATCGGGTTCCTTTCTTAAAAAATGTTGTGTTTCATTCTGTCATCCATTATTGTGAAGACTACCTCTTTAAAGTGGATGCCTAACATATCCACTTGCATAAGAATTTAGGCATATTTTCCAAACCGTAGGTTTCCTATATGTCTATCCATGGGAATGGGGTTTCACAATACTAAGTCAATATCCTATAGGATCATTGGTTTCCAATAGATCCAGTTCAGCCTAAAAATTAAAATCTATATCTGGGCATGTGTATTCTGATCATTTATTGTGTCAAAATGCTGATCCCATTATTTTATATTCATGAAATAAGGTTTTAGGGAAATTGTACCCGTCCATAACACTAATATCATGCATTCATCAAATTAGAATACTATGTAATAGTACCACCTTACCATCACTGTCATTATCCATTAATTTAGACCCCGAACCCCGAACCCCAAATTCCACAATTCTTTTGCTGAATTCATCAAATTTCCACAATTTCTCACATTTGGGAATCAAAACACGTGTGATGATCGTGCATCGACAAATATTAACTCTCTCTTCAACTGCCTTTTGATTTTCCAATGCATGATAATATTTTATCATCTTTATTACCCAACCACATGGAGGCATATCAAAATCAAAGAAGGATGGCCCCAAGGAAGCCTTCAAAATTTCCATAAATTTCTTCCTCATGATAATAACCATTGAAGAAGAGGGCCCTATGACTCATGTATTTTTTCCTTTAAATGATAACATCTTGGTATGACCAATATACTCCATGAGAAATCCCAACCGATTATCCCCCTTTGATATTTTCCTGGAAGTCATCTTCACACAATCGATAGGATTTCCAGGATTAGGGTTTTCACCTAAACCCCCCTTCTCAACCATCTAAACATATTCTAACAACATAATTAAACTACAAATAAATAAATTACACACTACAATGTAAGGGTATAGTGTCTTTTGATAATATGAACATAATAACACACTTTAAAAAACAACATAAAATTTATTTACATGTTTATATCATTCTCTTAGATCTCTCCACATTCATATCATTTAATGGCATATCCTATGGAAATATATAAAATAATAGTGGATCTATAAATCTTTGTAATGGGACAAAATATGATACACAAGGGGAGTAGAAATCATTGGATTTAATAAATATATCTTGGAGTAAATAAAGTGAAGGATCATTAACCATCACATTGAAATATATAACTACATAAAATATGTAATAGGATCATCCTAAAAAAGAGATATGTATGATTTTGTAACAAATATAATACATGTCACCAAAATTCAATGCTCACTTCCCTTGCCACATAATACAATCTGTTAATATTAAATAATGTGCACCATAAATAATATCTCATGAGACATAAAATTACCCAATCTAATGTGGGGATATATAATTATTATCACTCCCATAAAAACATAATATATCATTGATTTGTATAACACATATAAAATTAGAATACATTAAACATTAACATGAAACAAACACATATGAAATAAATGGGTTACCAAATTATGTCCAATGACATATTGAAGTAAGGAATCATGTAGATACCAAAAAAATGGAATATATAACGTTGGATGACAAAAGTGGAAAATAATTTAAAATAATTTTCCCATAAATTATATAATATTTGTTTAGTGAAAAAATACAAATAATTTGTTAAAAATGGAAAGAAACATGAAAACCCTCATGTGTATGGGTTTTTGGCCCAAATATAATAAATTAGTAGAATGGGAAATATCCATGAATGAATATACCTATAAAGAGGAATGGAATAAATGAAGCATATATGTATCATATAACTGGGGATGTGACGACCTGATGTTTAGGGTCACAAATCCATTACCATTTTCTTTTCAATATGGTTTAGTAAAGGAAATAGAAACCCTTAGTGGTTCCCTCATATGTAATGAGATATGGGGATATGTTCTAAATTAATATTTTCCTTGGGGATCCTTAATAATGGTTCTTAGGAACTCATGTTATCCATGATGATGGGAGTTTGTGCTCTCCACACCCTTTTTGGGAGAATTATTAACTACTATCGAAGTCTCTTATTTATTTAATTCAGGTTTGTGAATCATTCCAAGATTACTATGTAGGAATGGTTACCCTAACTTACATAACCACTGCACTCTTTATCTGAGTGTCTACATGTATCAATGGTTCTCCACCATGTTACCCATTATTACTTTGGGATGAAATTTCAAGGATTTCATTCTATTAAATTCATTCATCAGGTCACTCAAGATTTTATTGTTATCTAGGTAGATTGCATATGCTTATGGTGTCTATAAAAATACCATGAAAGGGATTTCCGTGTATCATTGTGAAATAATTCATTACCCATGTTGTTCAGTCCTATATAAATTGAAAAAAATTACATTTTAAGATCATTTGATGACTAATAGTCCATGCCATTTTTCAGCATGAAATTAAGAGTTATACCCAAAACATTCCTAGAAATGATTGGAGTGGGGGTTCTGTATGAGTGGCCATTTAGGTTAACCGCAATGGGAATATATCCCATTAAGGAAGAGTTGGTTTCAATATAATTATATACCAAATAATGTGTCCCACATCACGGGTATATCCTAATAAGGATGATATATTGGGAATCAGAAAGGATATAGACCTCTATGTAGGGGTATCAATGATTCATAAATATATCATGATAGTAAATTTTTCATAGGGGATATAGTCCTAATGCGAAAATAGATTGAGGTTAATATAGCCTTGAAGGATGAGATATCAAAAATTAAAATATTATAACAAGGAAATTTAATAAATAAAATGTTCCCATGAGGGAGATGTTAGAATACTAATGGATAAAAAATGATAGTGGTTACTAGTTTAAACATCATGGTGATGTCCTATGTGTCCCATTAAGATATGAATCAACGCCGATACAGTTCGAGTGACATTGTTAAAGGTATATGAAAAAACCATACCATGTAGTTTAACATCATCGTGTAAGTATATATATTGTGGAATATATTATATGATATGAGGGGATCACTACATGGAGAGTTATCAAATAAATCCTAAAAATAATGTATTCATATTCCAAGTAGTTCTGATATTGAAGTCATTTTTTCATACAATGTATGAGAAGAGATGTTTAATCGGTATATAAGTATATATTATTTCCTAAGATGATTTATTAGAAGCACATCCCTATAAATGTTGGTTAATATTTTAAAGATTTATACCAAATTAATAACCCCATGTTGTAGGGATTTTTGTCATGTTAATTTCATGATCACTTCAGATCTCTAATACCCCATGAGTCATGCTCGGCGTGAGAACCAATTGATGGGAAATGACTATACATATTTAAAGGGATTGTAATGTTGAATCTAAGTGGGGAATACACAACTATCCATTCATCATTTTCCTTACTGGAAGTATATCCTTATGATGAAAATGGAAAATAATGTTGGGACCCATACCTAATGAGGATGCACATGAATGGTGGTATTTTTGTATGGAGATTACACCTTGAGGATTCCATATAAAAAACAATATTATGTTTATTAGGGAGTATATCACACTACGAGATGGGACATTAGATTTTAAATGGATTGTTTGATGTGAAAAGATATAAGGGGGAATTACGACATTTTATTTTGGGCTTAAAACATAAAAAGTGTGTCTTGTATATCATTTTTATAATATGTATTAGAGTTCTCAGAGTTCATCAGGTTGTTTTTGTCAAGCTAAAATCATGATCATTTCAAATATGTTAAATAACGTGATTCATTCCATTTGTGAGAAATAAAAGTTGGAATAATATCAAAAACTTTGAAAATGGAGAATATGGATCCCATGCCTCACAAAGACACCCTACATATCATGATTTTAATAGGAATCAAAGTGTTGATAGATTATATGGTGGTTTTTATTTTGATAATAGAATTATTTTTCTGATTCTCAAAGACCATGTGAGTTATAATCTGCATAAAATACATGTGATTTATAAATATCAAACACATTTTAGATGGGGAATATGGATCACAAGACAAAAAAATTCTTCCTATGTATCCCAGTTATAACAGGAATTAGAATCCTTATAATACATAATGTTATTTTTTATGATAATGGAATGATAATTAAGATATCTAATCTCAACTTATTTCTTATTTGTGTGATATAAAATATATAGGAAAAGATAAAACAAACTGGATATGGGAAATATAAATCAAGGGCCTTAAAATGAATATTATGAATGTTGATTATAATAGGAATTAGATTCCTCCTAATTCACAAAGGTGTATCTAAAATTATAATTTATTGATAAATAAAAATATCTAATACAATGTAAGTCATTACCATGTGAGAAAAAATAGATGAAAAATAAAAATATATGAAATTTTGATAATATGAATTCTATTCCTTAAAAAGTCATCCAATGTATCATGATCATAATTGGAATAAATTTCATCATAGTTCAAATGTTCTTTAACCATTGATGGGAAAGGGAGGTAGATTTAACTTATATGAAATGTGGATCTATGAGTTATGTAATTTTTTAGGATATTAAGAATTATATAATCATGGGAGGAAAAACACTTAATAGTGTTTGAGAGTCACTCCTAAGAGTTGGAAAGACCCATGAATTCCATGGGGTAGTGTCATCCAGGTTAAGGGGACATCGCCAAGATAATGACCTGAAATCTATAGAGACATGTGAAGTCTTGGTGGATAGGTGTCCTTGTGAGAACACAAGAGAATGAGGGCCATTATTTCACATAATGGATAAAATATTAGTAGATTACATGGCTAGGTCACATAACCAGAAGTCCATCTAATGAGAATAAGAATAAAAATTCATCACATGATCACATGACCCCAGTTTCATGAATGATTTTATCTCATGACTATATTCATGTATAAAGATAACCCATTGTTCATAAATTGTATCCTATGTAAAATTCTGAATTATTTAAGTGGAATCTATAAAATAAAATGATTCATTAACTCCAGAATGTTCTCTCCCTCAAAAATTTATTCTTATCATCAATAGGATCCCCTTGAGTTCCTCTATCCATTCTATAGGAATTTTATGAGTGTTTTATAAGAACATCCTCTCCTACTTGTTTTGTTATTAAAATGGTGGGTGATCTACATACCCATGATTACGTTGGATGGGAATTATCTACTTTAACGCCCTAACCCAAGAAGACCATAGTCGGTGGATTATTTTAAGACATTGGCATGCCTATAAGGAATCCAGTCCTGAAAGACCGATCAGTTTAGCAGTCTTGGAAAATAGATTACATACATGAACATTACAATACACATTATAAAGTAAAACTCAACATAAATTATCCTTTTAGAATTCCATTATTCCCCTATTTAAACCCTTCTTATCCATAATAATAAACTTCATGGAATCCTGGGAAATTTAAAATAAAAAAGGTGTGAGATGAGATGCTCAGTAAGGATAAAAATATAACAGAAACTTTCATAAATAATTATAATAATTTCAGGTAATGTATAAGACTAATACAAAAACCATTTAAACTTAAACATCAGCATAATATAGAAAAGCTAAAATAAAATAATTCTATTTAATTATTCATATGGAAATTCTACTAATCGAATAATCACATGAAATATCAATATCCACTTTCATAATGATGGAATGCATAATGCCAGACTTCATAACGACATAGTCAAGGCCTTGTGCCAGGACTACAAATACGATTTTATCATGGCCTTGTGCCAAGACAATAGTTTGTATCATTAGACATACTGATGCATTGAGGAACTATAGCGGGCTCCACCCGTCACTTAATATGTCTAATGCATTTCTCATATGAAAAGGTTTAAACATAACATAAACGTTCGTATTAAAACTAGCATACAAATTGTCAATACTTTATCCATAAACCATGAATGGTATAAAAATAAGACATCCATAGTCAAACATATCACAAAACCTTTAATACAATATTTATGATTTTTATCATAATAAATCAACTTCAAACACATTTAAAATCAATCAAATAATGTTGAAATAGATGAAAATGATTTGTAAAACTCCTTGAGAAAAATATCCTTTTTCATTAAAACATTTAAATGTCACAAAATTAAGAAATGAAGGAACATAAAGAAATTTTTGTATGAAACTGTCCCATACCACTATGAAACTTTTTAATATAATTAACATTTTATAAACATTCATGTTCATGTAGATAAATCCTTAAAACCCATTTTGAAAACATTGAAATTAATAAGAATGATTTAGAAGAATAAATATTTAAAACAATTAAAATGATGTTTTATTAAAAAAATTCATTAATATGATCCATTTTAACACTCTTTCATGAAATATGTACATGGATAATTAATATTTCCCAGTAGATACTTACATAAAAAAACATCAGATAATAAATAGATTTTGAAATTGACACTTACCTTGCACTTTCCTTTAGTCGAGGGTATGTTTAACATTATTTATAAAGGCCATAGTATGTTATATAATTATACCAGAACCATATTAATATTTATGATATCATACATGATTCCTTTATGACTTTATACTACCCATTTAATAATAATTTCGATGGTAAATTAACATTTTGGATAATAATCGCTTTCTTTATCGTACGTGTTTCAACTTGTCACTCTTGATTGTATAACATAGATAATGATTTAAAAACTTACAGAATATAAAACAAGATTTATATATCATATATGTTTATAATATAAATATGTATAATAGATGTATATATATGAAATGGAAAACACTGTTTATAAAGACGGTAGGCCGTGCGTACGCAAAAATGTCCTTTCTCTTTTCATATTGTATTGAATGGAACTAAGTGAATAAGATATATGTAATTAAATATATATATATATATATATATATATATATATCACCAATATCATCATTATATCATATATTACATACTTATTAATGATATATATTTTATAATCATCATTGAATGGTGAAGGTGGAAATGAATCTCATCGCGTCGTGGAGACGGTAATCCGTACGTACAAACGAGCGACAATATCATTATATTGATTGGAAAAATTGTATGTTATTGGATGGAATATCACATATAAAGAATAATTAGCATGTTATATTTATTATTTACATCAGTTATAATAATTATTATACCCATCCAAATGATGAATTGTTCGAATAACAAACTACTCCACGACGTGGAGACGGTAATCCGTACGTACGCACGTATGATGACTTTCTCATTTATAAGATTGATATAATAATGAATTTAGTTTTAATATTTTTATAATAACATCATAGTATATAGAAGATACTATAGTTATTATTTTATAATGGAAACAACAAAGAAAGTGGAAGTGGAAGAAGATAATAACTTTAAAGAGGTGATGAAATATTTACCTCTTCTTCGGGTTCTTCCTTTTGATTTTGTCAAAAGGGCTCCATAGGATGGATTTATGACCAAAGGAATGCCTTTAAGATGAATTAAAGTAGGTTTGGTGGATATGTGAGCCAGGTTTGGCCAATCCAAAAGGCTTTGGACGTGTGAAATTAAGAGAAGGGTAAGTTCCCTTTTATAAGAGGGTTGAGGGTCACTATAAGAAAAGATTGAAATATTAATTTATTATACAACAATATTCAGTTTATAATATATCCTAACAAATTTAATTAGATCCTTAGGTATTTAAGGGTATAAATACTCCCAACTAATAAGTTTTATAAAAGTTTAGGTTACTATTTTAATCTTAGCTTTTAGATTTTACTCTTATTTAAATAGTTTAGCTTTTACCTTGTCTTCTTGTATTCATACACTATATGGTTAATAAACATACTATAAACATCCTAAAGATACTCAAGTGGTTCATTAATGACATATATAATATTATTTATGACCTTTGGCCGAACCATATATTTTTAGGAGTGTTATATCAACCAAAAATATAGTATTTGTTTTAAAAACTCAATTATGTCAATTCTGAAATTATTTATTGAATAATTTTTGTTAAATTACTAACAAATTTATTACATAGAAATAAATTCATATTATCAATTATAAAATATCATATTAACCTATAAAATTATTGTAATTCCTCAAAAGTCTCAAATTACATTTTTTTATATTTATAATATCAATTATTTTAATATTTCATTAGCAAGGTTATTAATACGTCATCATTGGGTCGTAATTAAATTAAATTATTTAATGTCTAAAAATTATAAATAAAATATCATTATGTAGGAAATAATTTTGATTTTTAATGAATATTTATATTTGAATTTATATTATTTATAACTATAAATTAAAAATGATTTAGTTATTAGATATTGAATTTAACTCTTCCAACTCTTCTTTAAATAAAATAATAATAAATGTCGTAATTTAGTCCACATAGACCATAGAGAATAATATTTTATTCCTACGGTTTTTTGGGTGAATTATTTTTATCCAATAGAATTAAGAAATTTTTTAGGGTAATAATAATATAATTTTTACCCTTGATTACTCGATTTAATTTTAACCGTGGTAAAGAAAAGTCAAAAGTAACTATTCAAAAAAAAATCATTTTCTTCTTATTGAACTAAATTTTACTTATTGATGTCAATTTTTTTTCAGATTTTTTAAATTCAACTCAAAAAAGTGGTAAAATTATGTTTTATGTAATTTTACAAATGCTCCTAGAAGGTGGGTAAAAAACATTAAAAAGTTCGATAAAATTTTATATTTCTTAACATATTATAAAATGACTCCAATGAATTTCGTTGAAAATATATAGGTATTATATATCATTTTTAACCTAAAATAAACTAATTTAAAATAACTAATTATTAAAATAAAATGTCGTTTTTAACTAATAACATAGTGTTTTTTTCACTATTTATAAAAAATTGAATGTTTTCAAAAAAAGTACCAAAAATTCACTCTAAGTTAATTTCGATATTCTGAATTCAAAAATGAAGTCTATTTTACAAAATTCAAATCACAGAAGTTTCATTTATTAATATAACATTAATTCCCATTGTCAAAACCAAAGGACGGGTTTTTATAAATAAAAACTCTTAAAAGATTAACATGTGATTATGTCAAATTTAAATGTGAAATTACTTATAATGATCTACATTGAATTAAATGATAATAATATAATATAATTATACTTCCATACCATTCAAATGAATAATTTATCATTATTAAATATTTTTATTAAAATATCTGTTTTTAATTAAAATTTTGTAATTTTCATTATTCATTAAAATATGAAAGTTATCAGAAAATTACCAAAAATTTATCCAAACTAAATTTTTATGTCACAGTTTTAAATAATAATTTAATTTCATTAAATATAATGTATAACATTGTCAAATATTGGATTTAAAAATGATTCTCCTTTGAAAGGTGGTAAAATTGAATTATTTGAAAAATACCTATTTTATCAAAAAAAATCAATTTGTTCTTATATTATGTCTTTGAAACACACAATATGGATGTTAAAATTATATAGTGTATATAGTATTTAAAATTAAGTTAATATTATTCATAATTTCTTTTTGAACTGTTGGTTTAATAAGGTCTGCTACGCTTGAAATCGGTGTTGCGTGTATCGTGAGCTATTTAATAACATTAATGAGATAACATACTATGAAATCATTGGTAGTTACATTTTCTCATCTATAAATAAATATAGTCCTCGTAATTTTAAATTGTTCTTTGAAAATAAATTTTTATAAATAGAAAAAATACCATTGTAGAAAACCCATATCAGAAATTGATTTAATAAAATTAACTCTTAATAAGAGGGAAAGATAAATGAAAATATCACCACCAAATTATGATCTCAATTAAATGAACAATGGTGGAAATTAGAGATACATAATTGGACAAACATTTTATACATTTAGAGTGAGTGATTGAGGTGATCAATAACAATCAAGTGTAAAATTGATGGCCTCAAAGCCATCAATCTATGCTGATTTAAAATATCGTTCATTCAAAAAACATAATTTATTAGGATAATACATTTTTGGTTTTAAGATCCTATCCCTAATGTTTAAGAATTAATTTATTCATAAAATAATAGGAAAAAATATATTTGACAAGTAGAGTTTCATCCCTCAACTAATTCCTACCACAAACAAATCTTTCACTCAAAAGATAAATGAATTCCTTCTATTTATCCTAATCGTATAGGGTTCTAAAAATAATGAATTTATAATTCATTTGTCAGACTATTTAAAAAAATAGATTACACAAACTAGGACATCACTTATTTCTATGGTTGGTGATCAACCATTCTCACCCTTCGATTATGGGTTCAAGTCTCGTCACCTTGCTAGACGTGACGGTTTGTGGCCTGACCTCCTAGTTGTCCTTTTTATGAAAATCCAAATATAATAACAAAAAACTATTTATCCTTAACAATTGTATCCAATTGAAAACATAATCAATTCCAACCTTTAGACTTATCCAAAATACTTTTTTCCAAACTCACATTCCAAAATTAATAAGGTAAACACAATGAAGATCCTTTTTCCACGTAATAACATGTGAATACCTTCATCGTGTATTCTTTTAAAACACGGGAACACCCTAAATTATCATATAACCATATAGGTTACATTCATGCTCCATTATTCCATATGGAATACATGATATACTCCATATATCCAAAAATTTTGTAAACTCCAACAATGATGGAATAAACGAACCATTAACCAGTTCCAAGGATGTCAATAATATCCAATATAATTTAACAAAATCAATCATCTCTTATTCCAAAATCAATACCTAAATATTAGGACCATATTAATGTTTTTACTTTCCTTAAACCTTGTATTTTCCAAAATGTTTAACTTTCCATTGAGTTACTTTTGTTGGTTCCACACAATCTCATGTCTTTAATGAAATTGTAATACAGTGAAATGCTTATATACATTATAATTATTATAACATGTACATCATTAATTCAATACTCAAATGAAACAATACTTTACTAACAACATAAGAACCCTTAATCATTCCTCTTCATATTAGGTAGTATTGTAACATGATTATTATCCAATAGCATCATTTGGGGTATACTCTGAAGATTTGGACATTGACTCGCGTAATGTCCCAACAACTTGTAGGTGAAGCATTGTACATTTAAAACCTATTTCTCACCCTTGCAATCACGTACATGGAATCATTTTTCTCCACACTTATAACAAACTCTCATTCCCTTCATGCATTTACCAAGTGGATTCTTTCTACAATTATCACATATGGTAAAATCCTTCTTTCCCTTATTCCCCTTATCCATATTTTTCTCTACAATCCTTTTCTTTCCTGGATTCCCTTCCAAGCCATAAGGCATAGAAAAATCATTACTTATCTTATTGACAGATGATAATATTTTTTCATATGAGGATAATACATGGGAGACTATTTCATTTTATAATGATGGCTTAATACTATGAATGATATGATCCTTCTTACTCTTTGGATCATGCATATTGTGGAGGTCCCATTCCATCTACTGGGTTCCATTTCTAAACAATATAATACACTAGGTTAGTTTATTAATCGTAATGCATAATTTTAAACTTGTAAAATTGGTAACATAAATTTAACAGTTCATGGATATAGTACATAATAATAATAAAAACATTCTCTGAGGAAGTATATAATCATAAACCCTTCATAGTGTTATATAAAGAAAATTAGAATTATCCTAAGCATATCCCCTGTCTGTTTTGTAACCATGAGTGCATCAAGTCCCGTTATCTTGCACTAGTTCCAATTCGAGTCTAGCTCAATGCGGTGCTATTAGGTTTTACCCCTAGGTACATCTGTTCTAGAGATTCCTCTACCTGCTTGTATCTAGATAGGGATGTATTTCTTGGAAAAATCAAAAAATCTCTAAAGTACCAAAATTATAGGAAGTTATTCTATACTAATTTTTAAAGTCTATCTTAGAGTACTATTCTCTAATTGGAGTTTACCTAAATCTAGTATCTAAGGTTATTTATAAACTTCTTCTAATACCAACTATAATGCATGGACCCCAGAAGCCTATAGTCGGTGCATTATTTTAATATATTGTCATGATTGCAAGGAATCATGCCCCGAAAGATAGATCTGTTCAGTAGTCTTGGAAATAGAATAAATACATGAAAGTTATAATAAAAATTAGAAAATAAAACACAACATAAATTATCTTTTCCGAACGCCATTAATCCCCTTGCTTAACCTTTCTTATCAATCATAATATGCTTCTTGGAATCCAGGGAATATTAAAACATAGAAAGGGGTAAGCTCAGCTGCTCAGTAAGGATAAAAATATTTCAGAAACATTCATAAATAACTATAAACATTTAAAGAAAATTATAAGACTAAAAAAAATCATTTTAATCTTAAAAATCCTAATAATATGGAAAATATACTATAAAATAACGAAATTTACTTATTCACATATATATTCTACTAGTGAAATAATCAAATGCAATATCAATATCCAGTTTCATAATGATGGAATGCATAATGCCAAACTTCATAACCACATAGTCATGGCCTTGTGCCAATACTACAAATAAGAGTTTTTCATGGCCTTGTGCAAAGACACTATTTTGTCTCATGAGACCTACCGATGCATCGAGGTGCTATAGCGGGATCTAACCGTCACTTATTAAGTCATATTCATTTCTCATATGAAAAGGATTAAACATAACATAAATATTCATATTAAAACTAGCATATGAAATTTCAATAATTTATCCATAAACAATGATTTGTATAAAAATAACACATCCACAATCAAACATATCACAAAACGGTCAATAAAATATGGAATAGTTGTATCATAATAAATCAACTTCAAACAAGTTTAAAATCTATTAAAGGATGTTGACATATATGAAAATTATTTGTAAAACTCTTTGAACGAAATATCCTTTTTTCGGGAATGCATTTAAAAGTCACAAAATTTAGAAAGGAAGGTATTTAAAGGTATTTTTTAATCAATGTGTCTGATACCACATTGAATCTTTTTAAAGGAATTAACATTTTAAAAACCTCCATGTCTATATAGATAAATCCTTAAAACCCATTTTGAAAATATGGACATTAATGAGAATGATTTAGAAGAATAATATTTAAAACATTTAAAATGAGATTTTAGTAAAAAATTCCCTTAAAACAATCCCTTTGAAAACTCTTTCATGAAACATGGACATTGATAATAAATATTTCCATGTAGATACTTACATAAAAAATCACAGATAAGAAAAAGATTGGAAATTAACCCTTATCTTGCACTTTTCTTTAGTTGAGGGTATGTTTGACCTCCTCTATAAAGACCATTGTATGTTGTTAAATTATAACGTAACCATATTAATATTTATGATATCATACATGATTCATTGATGACATTATACTACCCATTTAATAATAATTTCCAAGTTAAATTAACATTTCAGATAATAATCGTTTTCCTTATTGTACGTGTTTTAACTTGTTACTCTTGATTGTATCACATATATCATGATTTAAATACTTACATAATATAAAACATGATTTTTATATCATATATATATAATAAAAATATTTATAATAGATTTATATATATTAAATGGAAAACACTGTTTATAGAGATGGTAGGTCGTACGTATGCATAAACGTTGTTTCTGTTTTTATATCGTATTGAATGGAACTAAGTGAATAAGATAAATGTAAGTACATATATATATATATATAGTGTCAATATTATATCATGTATTACATTATTATTAATTATATATATTTTATAATCATTTTTGAATGGTGAACGTGGAAATGAATCTCATCGCGTCATGGAGACGGTAATCCGTACGTACGCACGAGCGACAAAATCATTATATTAATTGGAGCAATAATTTTTAATTGGATTGTATATCATATATAAAGAATAATTAAAATGTTATATTTATTATTTACATTAGTTATACTCACTATTATACCCATCCAAATAAGGAAGTGTTTGAATAAAAAACTACACCCCGACCTGGAGACGGTAATCCATGCGTACACACATATGGTGACTTTTTCATTTATAAGATGTATAGAATAATGAATATGGTTGTAAAAATTTTATAATATCATCTCATTATATTAAATATACTGGATTTATAATTTTATAATGTAAAAATAAAAGAAATAGGAAGTGGAATAAGAAACGAACTTGAAAGAGGTTATAAAATATTTACCTCTTCTTTGGGTTCTTTCTTTTCATTTGATCAAAATAGCTCAATAAGATGGAATTATGACCAATGTATGGCCTCTATGATGAAGGTATTAATGTTGGTAGTATATCGGGTCAGGTTTTGGTCGATCCAATAGGTTTTGGAGGTGTCAAATTAA
The DNA here is from genome assembly GCA_963277665.1 of Viscum album. NCBI lineage: Eukaryota > Viridiplantae > Streptophyta > Magnoliopsida > Santalales > Viscaceae > Viscum > Viscum album. The sequence goes on from OY728166.1 coordinate 825,286,184, forward strand.
GTTAAGGTGATGTTCCCTTTTATAAGAGCGATGAGGGTCAATATTGGAAAAGATAAATATATTAAATTATTATAGTATAATATACAGTGTATAATGGATCAAAATGAATTTATTTCGAGCCTTAAGTGGTTATGGGTCTAAATAATCCTACACAATAGGTCTTAGACAATTTCAGGTTACCATTGTAACCATATCATTTAGATTTAACTCTTAGTTAAATAGTTTAACTTTTACCGTGTATTCTTGTATTATTACACTATATGGATTATAAACATACTCTAAACTTCAATGATAATTCAAGTTGTTCATTAATGACATATATAATATTATTTATACTTTTTGACTGAACCATAGATATTTAGGAATATTATATCAACCAATAAAATAGTACTTGTTTTAAAAACTCAATTATGTCAATTTTGAAATTATTATTTAAATTATTTTTTATAAATTCATAAAAACATTATTACATGGAAATAAATTCATATTATAAATAAAAACATCTCATATTAACCTATAAAATTATTAAAATTCATCATATGTCTCAAATTACATCTATTTGGATATTTATAATATCAATTATTTTATTATTTCATTATTAATGTAATTACCGCCTCATCATTATGCCATAAATAAATTAAACTATATAATGTCTAAAAATTATAAAAAAAATATTATTATGTAGGAAATCGTTTTATCTTTATATTAAATACTTATAGTCGAATTTATATTATGTATAACCTTATACAAAAAATTCTTTAGTAATTAAGCTTTGAATTTAACTCTTTTAACTCTTCTTTAAATAAAATAATAACAAATGTCGTAATCTAATCCAATTGGACCAAAAAAAAGCATATTTTATTCATATGGTTGTTTTTTGTCTAATAACACTTATAAAATAGAATTAGGACATGTGTTAGGGTAATTATAATATCATTTTTACCCCTAATTACCTTTATAAATTTTAATTGTGATAAATAAAAGTCAAAAATTTTTATTCACCAAAAATAATTTTAATTTTATTGAAGCACATTTTAATTAATGATTTCAACCACGTCTCTCGGAATTTTTAAATTCAACTCACAGAAGTTGTAAAATTCTGTTTTATGCAAATTTTCAAATTCTCATAGAAGGTGGATAAAAAAACGTTAAAAAGTTCAATAAAATTTTATAAATCTAAACATATTATAAAACTACTAAAATGAATTAAATTGAACATATATAGGTATTATATATATATTTTGACCTAAAATAAATTAAAATAAAACAACTATTTATTTAAATAAAAAGTCGGTTTAAACCAATAACATAGTGTTTTCTTCACTATTCATAAAAAATTGAATTTTCTTCAGAAAAATACCGAAAATTCACCCTAAGATAATTTTTATATTGAGAATTAAATAATGAAGTCTATTTTACCAAATAAAAATCATTAAAGTTTCATTTATTAATTTAAAACTAATTCCTATTGTCAAAACCAAAAAACGGGTTTTTAAAAAGTAAAAAATATCAAATGATTGACATGTGTTTATGTCAAATTTAAATTTGAAATAACATATAATGACATAAATTGTATTAAAAGATAATAATATAATATAATTTTACTTCCAAACCATTCAAATTCATAATATATCACTATTAATTATTTTGATTAAAAAAGTTGGTTTTTATTAAAATTTAGTAATTTTCACTATTCATCAAAATATGAAAGTTATCAGAAAAGTACCAAAAATTTATCCAAAATAGATTTTTATGTCCCCATTGCAAATAAAAATTTAATTCCATTAATTATAATATATAACATTGTCAAATATTTTTTTCAAAAGGGTTCACATTTAAAAGGCGGTAAAATTGCATTTTTTGAAAAATACTTATTTTATCCGAAAAGATGAATTTGTTCTTATATAATGTCTTTGAAACACATAATATGGATGTTAAAATTATATATAGTACGTAAGATTCAAAATTTAGTTAATAATTTTCATTACTTCTTTTTGAACTGTTAGATTAATAAGTTGTTGTGTGCTCGAACTCGGTGTTGCGTGTAGTGCAAGCTGTTGAAATACCTTAATGAGATAACAGAAAATGAAATATTAGGATATTACATATACTAAAGTTGAATGTGAATTATTTATTTTGTATGAGTATTCTACATGCCATTAGTAATTCCTCCCAATTAAAAACAAAAATAAAACAACCAAAAGATAGGCCCATCAGGGATAGCTTCTCCTAGACAGGTCACTTTTCTAGTCTACCACAGGATGATAACTTGATTTAGATTTTTTAAAGTAATGAATAAATACCACATGAATATCTCACATATGTCATATTTTTTCCACATGATCATTTGGTGGATATTATATCATATGTTGTTGGTAAATCATAATATTAAAAACAACCATATGAAGGCCTCATCACATACATCATCTTATCATGTCATTATTGTATTATGTAAATCAATGGGGGGATATGTGATCATATGTATCATATAGGGTTATGTGATAATAAATCCCAGTCACATGACCCTCAAGGAGTCATGATTACACTTATTTTTCTTTTTACTAAAATGGTACTTCACCTTTGGGTATTTTTACTAACTAAAATTTTCAATAATTATTATCAAAAGCATAAACATTTTCCACCCTTAAAAATGATTTCTGGAAGACAAAGGAATAAATATTATCTAAGGAATTAAATTCCCAATAGAGTCCCTCGGGCTTCTATATGACCTTTGATGCAGGAGGTGACTTATGACCTTCTATGTGGCCCATGTTATTTCATGAGATATACAATAAATAGTATGGAGAGGGTTATCTATTTCACCTTCAACACAAGCATCCATATCTCTCATGGGGGTGGGAGTCCAAAATGATTATATTCTACTATATTTTTGGATGTTTCAATGGATAAGACGTTGAAACCAGATATATTATTATCAGGACGTCTTTCTCTTACCCATTCACTATATTCACTACATCTTGAAAAGTGGGTGCAATTTATTTCACCAAACATTTCCATATTTTCAATAATATTAATCAAACCCAAATAAAAAACTAAAACAATGACTCCTACCAAATTTATCCTAGGAATATATTTGGATCATATCGGTATAAACACCATTATAGGTATATTAGGGCTAGTTACTTGGAAATCATACAATTCAAATGGGTGACGAGGATGAATACGAAATAGAGAGAGAGATCTATAACACCTTCCTTGGATCGGGGTCTAGTTTGCATAACATGATTGATTATGAGGCTAAATAGTTTTCCCTAAAATCCTTATGTATATTTCATTATTTTTCCATTATTCTTTCCTAATATTCCAATATGGAATTCTTAGAGGGAATGAACTAGACATTTTCTTTGGCCTACCTTTTTTGGTTTTTTCACTAATTTATTTTATTGTTATTTTTTATTTCATAATAAATTTTCCATGATCACACATGGTTTGTGTCTAGTGATAAAAGAATCAGATCATTATCATACCTCACATTACTTGTTTTTTCCAATCGATTATTATGCCTCTTACTATGCGGATTTTATGGTCATGCATGTCTAAAAAATATATATGATATTTATAGTTGAAAATCTTTTTCCTTGGAATGATGATGTATATAGTTGTCTAGCTTAGAAATTATATTATTGTGGTTTTATGTTATATTTCTTGGACCATATGTTATTTTACATTAACTTAATATATCATATAAAACATATTGTAATAGTTTAAAGTCAAATAGATTAGACCATAGGTTATCAGAAACATTTCCATTTCTAAATATCATTCTATAAGTCTTATAGGAATTTAATCATGGTGAAGGAATTTAATAGACATGTAGATGATGATCGCAAATCCAAACACAGTGACGATTTCCACTATAATATTATGATGTCTCACAAATATCATAGGAACTTTTTCAATGTGAAGATGTCTTTACTTGACATGTTAGGGGATTATATGAAGAATCTAGAAGTAGAAATGCATAGTCAAACAATGAGTCCCTTGAATCTGGGTACTCTCTTCGCCAAGGTCCATAGAATATTTTTTTTTCCGGAGCTACAGTCATAAATAAGATTACAGAGGATAAATATTCAGTAATGGATATGAAACCCTGCCTCATTTATTCAAATATGAGTATTCAAGAAGGTTTTTTGTTCCCTATAATATTTTTTAAAATACAGGTATTCTATATTGTTACATGGGCTGATGGATATTCCACATACATATATCATTGGATTATGGTTTTCATAAATTTTGTATAAGGGGTTTGAATCGAGCGTAGTGAGATAAGGAAGAAAACATAGGGTTAAATGTGAACCACCCTAATGTGAAAATATATTTTACAATGTATCCAGGTCCCACATGGATCAATGATAATTTCTCAAGGAAAATATGTATCTTATTGAAAGGTTGTGGGATAGAATGTTGGATCTAGGGGTATACATGCATAGTCAATTTGGATAATCCCATGAATTCATATAAACTCATTTCTAAGGGCCAGGAAATATTCTCAAGGACACAAATATTCAAGTGATTCAGTAGGTTATATATAAAAGTATAACCAAATAGGGTTCTGAATCCCAAGAGATAGTTTTTATGGAATGTTCCCATTGAAAGATGACGTGAATTAAAGGTCGATTACGGTTGTATAATACCATTGAACAAAAAATATGTTTATTTTATTCCCCTGAATCTAAGACAATATATCACGTAGATTAGGTTCATTGATGATGACCGCCAAAAGGTTCAAGAATGAGGTATCTCATCCTTGATTTATAAACATGAACAATATATGATGAAGTTACATTAAGGCTCTCAAATAAAATTGAATTGCTAGACTATGGAATGTGTAAATCATGACCTAGAGAGTTAAATTTGTAGATGATGACAGAAGGAATATAATTTTTGGATCATGTGAATCAATCTAAGGTGACAAGTACTGATACAATATTTCTAGGGATTACATATATAAAAGGACCTTTTACATGGAATGGACTTATCTAATATATGGGAAATATAGTTACATGCGAGGGTCATCAGATGACATGTATAGTCATCAATATAGTCCCTTGATGCTATAGACGATCCATTAGAATGTCCATAAATTAATTTGACTAATTAAATTATTAACAAATGAAAAATGTTATGGGGAAAAGTCTTCACAATGAATGTTATAGCACCAAAAAAGTTGGTTCATCGTGTAATAAACACATTGTCGTTGTGCAGTGGTGTGATAAATCACTAAACTACCTTTTTCTGGGATGAGAATGGTATAATGCGAATATGTCAAAATTTATTAGAGATATGGAATTGAACCTATAATATTTGTTCAGTTTTTCTCCCACTCTATCTTTTTTTTGATGCTCAAGAGATGAGTAGCGTTGTAAGATGAGACTAAACATTATCTCATATAAGCCATTGTTATTCATTATTATGAAAAGTTTTTTATATTTTTCTAAAAATTTTGGGTATTTTGATTTATACTATTAAGGTAATGAGTTAAAGATCATGCTAATTTGACTGAGGTGCACATAGTGTAATGTTATTATATATGGAATGGATCGAAAGGTGATATTTGATAAAATAATATAATTAGATCTTCTAATGTAGAGGAAACTGAATTTCCCTTTTGAATATGGGATAAAAATACTATAAATTGTAGCTCAATGTTATCAGATCATGAATAATGGTATATAAAAAATACACAAGGAGTAACCATGAATCACTCTGATTTTATGACATACGTCGCAATGGTTTCAGAATTTATGAAGATTATATGACCCTTTTGTAGAGGAATATGCCTCTAGATTATAGGCTTGGGGACCATATGAATGTGTTAAGGGATTATGTGTATATTCAAGTTGAATATCCATTTAATTTGGTAATAATATTATCCATGGTATATTAAATAATTTAAGAAATTTATTATAGTGAATAAAAAAAGTGAGATTTATAGATTCAGTGATAAAAAAATTTGGTGGAAGCACACCAACCCCTGGTTGACCATGGTCAAGGTATTATAATTCATTGTTAAGGAGTGACAATGGGTAATGGTCTATTTATTTTAACATATTTCAATGAGGATGAATGTTCCATGTAGTTTAATGTCTTTCAAGAAGGATTTTTATATTAGGTAATTTTCGATCATGTGGTACAAACCTTATGATATGTATTTTAACTGCATACAACTTGGTTGAAAAATAGAGGATTTTCATCCCTGTTTATAGATAAATAATCCTATTCTGAGTGTCCTTGTATATATATTTTATTCATATATAAGAAATTAATGTATCTATGAATCAAACAATCATGATATGAACAAGTCCATTTATAGTAGACCACTGATGTCCCTCGTCATTTGTCACCATTCCTCTAATAGGGTGATCAACAAAAACCTATAATCTCAAATGAGTCATAAAAATTTTGAGAAACAAAAGGTGTTTGGAGGATAACCTCTAATTTGTTGGATTATGTTATATGAAAAATGGAAAAAATAAATATTGGGAACATCTTACCACAACAAGGGTCTACAAATGATAGATTCCATGTTGAGGACTCCAATGATTATTTTCCATATATGTAACAGGATTCCCTTTTCTAGTTAATACTTTTACTTTGACCTAATTATTCCAGATGTAAATGAATCTCATTTAATCAATGCAGACTGATTCAAACCATTGAGGATGAGTAAAAAAGTAATTAGACATCAGGATGAGTTGGGGGAATTTTTTATTTTTGTTTTCATAATTCCCATAGGTTTCACTATTATTCGTTTTAGGATATAAATTGAACTATATAGTTAATTTTTAATTAAATTCATTTTAGTATATCTACATAATGAATGGGGGTGGTGTGGTTATTTTGGTAATCATATATAGTTATACGATAGATAATCATGGTGTTAGAATGTATCATATCATGATATTAATAATGTCAGGTAATGTTCTTGCTGCCTCCCCAGATATGTCGAAATAATATGTCGGGCGGGGAATGTTTGTCTCATCATACTCAATATTATTTCATCTTCATATTCATATATATTGATCATGGTTTGGAAAACAATTATGTCTTACCTTAGTATTGGGACAATGGGGGAGTTAAGGATCTCAATGAGGGTTCAAACAATAAGGAATAATGGGGGAATTTGTCAGAAATTTATATATGGGAGTAAGATATGATATCAAACTTTCACTATATATCCAATTATAATAGTAATTGTGACATATGTATTTACTGAGTATTACCGACCCATACATAGTTCTGACACATATAGGGATTGACAAATGTGGGCTTTACCTAGCAATATACTATTTAATAAAGCGATGTACACCAACACATCAAGGAGAGAGAGGTATTTCCATAATTTTTTTATGATTTCCTTCATAGTTATAAGAACTGATTTTAACTCCCCTTTACTAATATGGCTCAGATATATAGAAACTTTTGTTTATAATACTCCAAAAATGTTTTCTAATATCATGTGGGTGCAAGATCTCTAACGGTTGAATATATCATGTGTTCTAAAGGACCTCATATTTGGAGCAGATTTCACTATTGGATGAATATTCATTTTCAAATATATAATAAATATTGAATGTATTTTATAAGGATAGTGATTCATTGATTGTTATGATAGTATTGAACCCATAGCTGGGCCAAAAATAATATACCCTAGAATCAATTTATATCCTAACCAATCAGTAATAATTATATAGATAGTTCTCAAATCAGCAGATCCCTGAACAAATCAGGCTCATGTGTAGAAAAATTGATTTTTTTACCTCATCTTTCACCTCGATAATCTTATATCAATACGTATCCTATATGGATAATAATCATGCCATGTGTAGTTCTTGTGAAGTTAAGGGTCTCCTTTAAAGATCTATATCATATGATGGGGAAGAAAAGAGTGGACTTATCATCATAGACATTATAGTTGGCCCTACTATTTGGGATCTAAGCATCACTAAATCTCTTAAATTATAAGGAAGCAATACATACATAGTTCATGGGAGAAAATTTTCCCATAGATCAGGCTCTTGTGTAAGGAGACGGAATTATACACATGTAGTGTGTGGGCCTACGCTATGGGATCTAGGAATCACTGTATATATTATATTATATAAGAATAAATCGACACATATATCTTGAGAGAATGTGGGTACCCTATTTATATTCGACTCATATGTATGGTAAGTGACATTTAATCCCATGAACAGGTCCCTAAGAGATAGATCCCATGTCAAACACTCTAACATGGATTCAATTCGAACACATTAGGGGGGAATTTTCTTATTTTCCATATGTGAAAAGTAAATGGCTTCATGGTAGAGTTCATTGATTTCATCAAATATCTAATAGTTTTGGGATTCATGACAACATATAGTTCTTTTATTGGATGTTTACCTATATAGATCTGGATCATACACAGTAAATAAGAGGAGTTAATTCTTTCAAGTATTGTCCAAACACGATCGAAAGGCATAGAAACATAAAAATATCTAATTTCAGCAATAAATAGTCCACTAATAATGAGAAATTCTATGATGTTTAATGTTATGCATGATAAAATTCCATCCTTAGAGATTAATTTCATGTGGAAAGGGAAATGACGGTGTTGTTTTCTATTGTATGGTGTGGATTCTAATTGGGAATTTTATCATCATATGGTGAGGATATGGGTCCAATACACGTTAATGTATTGAATTTAAGAATTATTATTGGATTAAAATTTGTATGACCCTCATGAAGTGTATAATAACCTTCTCTATTTTCTGAGTAACAAAATACCCAACATAAATGTGAGATGGGTCCAAATGTTGAGACATGGTGAGGTAATATCAATTTTTTGTGGAAATGGGTTACCTTATCCTTTTAAAAATTGTTGCGTAGGACTAGATTATATTTTTATTATATCACCACGTACCCATGAAGTGTTTGAATCATTCAAAATGTAGTTTTTATATAATCCCTTTTCATATATATAGATGACATATAGGGAGAGAGTATATTTTTCATTTCTTGAGTAATCCTTGAAAGTATTATTGGTTAAGCGTCTCCTTCAAAACTTAAATTCTCATATAGGTAATGGTAATCCACATATTCTATTTTGGTATTGGTATTTAACATTTAAAACTATAAAAAATTCATAGATCAGAGGTAATATAAAGTATATAATTATATAGACATTACTCCCATGTTAGTAATGAAACCAATCTATTAGCCTACTCTAGGTGGCTTATGGTCCAGCAGGATAGACCAAAATTTTTCTAGTTTAGAATCCTGATAAATTTTATGGTTATCTAGTTAAACATCACATGACTATGATGTAGGTGTTTTTCAGTTTGAGATCATATTATGTTGACTTAAGTGCTGTGTAGTTTATGTTCATGTTACGAGGACATTAGGTGTTAGGTAATATAAAGTCTTACTTCCATAAAATTAATTTTTCTGTAGATTACTATATTTCATCTAGGAATTGGGTTATCATGAATTATTATTCATATTATTTCATTTAAACTTCACATCCGTGGTGGAGGAGGCATAAGGTCTTCAATATCTATTATGATTAAGGATGAATATTTATTAAAATATTCATTATGTATGATTTAAGATTATTACCATAATAGTCTAGCTTTTGAGGTTTCTTTCTTAGTATCTTTGAGGTTCATAGGACCAATACCATCTATCCTTTAAAGAATTAGAGGAGGTGGTTCTTCTATTTAAGGGATCATACTGTCTAATTATGTGATTTTCCATGTTGTGTAGTGTATGAAACATTTTCTCATCAAATAATTATTTGTCATCAAGTAACTTATTTGATTTTATATCAATATATATTTGAAACAATAGTTATTCTTCATAAGGGTAATTGGACATTGATAGATAGAATAACCTATGTTCAATAGAAAATCAAAAATGGAGTATCTTTTGTGGTAGTGCAGATTATGGTACGATAGTCCCACAATGTAACAACCCGAGATTTTATGAGAATTATTATTTTTAATTTCTATGATGTCTTTTGTTGTATGCTACAATAAGATTTTCTTGCGCTATACGCAACACTGTATTACCTTGCAGTATATGCAACACTATTCTTGGATCGTGTTACACACAATTTCAAATTCGTTTGATAGTAGTTATTCTACGCAACATTGAGTGTATATATATATATATTTAATGTGTAAATGAAATATGGTTTGATTCTGTTATACGCAACAACAAAGGAGTATTTCACTATATGAAAACCTGACTTGGCTTACATTACATGCAATTTCAACCTTCCACAATAGCGTGTGTTGTACGCAATACCGAATTTCACTAAACAATGATATGTTATTAAAATATTATATAAACTAGCCGTTATGAATAGTAATACCCACTTTTTGAAATTTTATGAATTTTACCTTTCAAAATGGACTTCAGTTTTAGATTCGGAATATCAGAATTAGCCTAGGGTGAAGTTTTTGTATTTTTATGAAAACATTCAATTTTTGATGAATAGTGAAAACACTAGGTTACTATTTAAAAACCGACCTTTTATTTAAATAATTATTTATTTTATTTAAATTTATTTTCAGTAAAAATTGATACATAATACCTATATAAGTTCAATGTAATTAATTGGAGCCATTTTATAATAATTTTAGACATATAAAAAGTTTGTTGAACTTTTCACCGTCTTTTACCCCCCTCCTATGAGAGTTTGAAAATTTATATAAAACATAGTTTTACCGCATTTGTGAGTGGAATTTCGAAAATTCAAGACACATGGTTAATATCAAGGAGTAAAATATGTGTCAATAAGATAAAAATAATTTTTTGTGAATAGTAACTTTTTACTTTTATTTACCATGGTTAAAAGTAAATTGGGTAATTAAGGGTAAATAATTATAATATTATTACCCTAAAACATGACTTAATTCTATTGGATAAGTGTAGTTCGAACATAAACAACCTTAGTGATAAAATATTACCCTTTAGGTCTACTTGGATTAGATTAGTACATTTATTATTATTTTATTTAACGAAAAATTAAAATAGTTAAAATCAATGTTTAATAATTAAAACATTTTTAATAAAGGGTTATAAAAAATATAAATTCGACTATAAATATTCATTAGAAAGATAAATATATTTCGTACATTATGGTATTTTATTTATAATTTTTGAAAATTAAATAATTTAATTTATTTATTTCACAATGATGTAGCAGTAATTACCTTATTGATGAAATATTAACATAATTGATGTTATAAATACCCAAATAAATTTAATTTTATACTTTTTATGAATTAAACTAATTTTATAGGTTAATATTAAATTTTATTATTGATCTAATTATCTTTTTTAGAACTAATCATGCTGTTATGAGTTTCACAAATGTCATGTACCAAATAGTGTCAAAATTGGAATAAAATAGTTTTTAAAAAAATATTATATTATTAATTGTTATTTTATTACTAAAAATATAAGGTTCAGCCAAATGACTTATATAAGGACATATAAATTAATAAGGAACCACTTTGGGTTATTTTGGATTTTTATTGCAATTTTATTAACCATATAGTGGAAGAAAACAAAAAGACACGGTAAAAGTTAAATTATTTAACATAGAGTTAAATCTAAATGATAAGGATAAAATAGTAATCTAAAGTTGTCTAAAACCTATTGTTTGAGAGTATTTAGACCCATACCCACCTTATCTTTGAAATAAATCAATTTGGAGCTATTGTAAACCGAATATGACTCTATTATAAAATAATATTTTATGTTTTTTCCAAGGTGGGCCTCTCCTCCCTTATAAAAAGGGCACCCCTTCCCTATTCTCTTCAAACCCTTTTGAGCATTTAATCTCAGCCAAACCCTGACCATTTCTCTTCTACAATTCCCTAGAAACATTATGGAGGTTCTGGTCTTCTCAAAAGACAAACTATACTTCCTTAATAGGAATCTTAAATGAGGTGCGTCGAAGAAGAGGTAATCTCTTCTTCTGATTCTCTCAAGTTTCATTCTTCTTCAACTTCTTCTTATTTAGATGTCTCATTAAAAAGTAATAACATAAGTATTAATTATATACTGATATTTTATTATAAATATTAAATAACCCTAATTCACCTTCTATACATCTGATGGAAAACAAAATCACCGCACGTGCGTACGTACGGAATACCATCTCCACGCCGTGGTGTAATCTGTTTTCGACCACCAACATACTTGGATGGTTATAATGGTGTAAATAAATAACAATATATGATTATTTTAAAGTGATATTGATTCTGAAATATTATACATACACTAAAATACAATTCCACAATCATGAGAATGATATCATCGCTCATGCGTATGTACGGACTACGGTCTCCATGACGCTATGAGATTCTTTCTCCATTTAACCATTCATGAATTATTATAAAGTATATATAATGAATAATACTGAAATATATGACATAATAATGATATTATATTTATATATATATATATATATTATCTACTTAATTCAATTCAATTGAATAAGGAAACCAAATCAGCGTTCATGCGTACGTACGACCTACCGTCTCCATAAACGTTGTATTCTATCCCATTTATCGATCTATCATATATATATGTTTATATGATAAATATATATTATATATAAAAAATTTTAACTTCTGTAATTAAGTAAATCAGGATATAAGTAAAATATAAATAACAAAAAGTCGAAAAATGTACAATAAGTAAAACGATTTTACCCAAAACGATGCTTTAACATGGAATTTACAAAAGAACTGGTAATATAAAGTCATAAGTAAACCATATATGATATAATAACAATGAATATGATTTTTTAATAAGTAAATGACATTATTTAAATCATTATACAAGAGGTTAGGATACGTACGAAGCATATCAGACCTAAGGAAAGGGATTACTTTTCTAATCTCGCTCTTATCTAAGATTCTTCATTCGTAAGTATTTACTGGGGTTTTTGTTATCATCCATCTCCCTATTTCATAAAAATATTTTCAAATATGTTTAATGGGATTTTAACCATTTTTTAATTTTACCACATGTTATGAAAGGAATCTTTCATTTTTTTACCACACGATGAAAATTTTGACTTTTCCGACAAAAGTACGAGGAGAATGTTATTTTTTAACTTATAGGATGTGAATGGATTTTTACGGTTTCATAACGCCTCATTTTCATGAAGCTTCCTCTACAAGATTGCATGATTATTTTCAACAAAACCATTTTATTTTAAAATTTCATGGTGTTTTCTGAAATGAAAATGATTTTGAAGAAGAAAGGAAATTGTCCTCAAGAAATTTCAAGTGTTTTATCAAAACTATTTTCCATCTAAAATTACATTATTTAATATGTTTATGATTCAAGTATAATGTATCAATTATTTACATGGTTTTATTCTTCTTACGATGAAATGATATCCATTTTTTATATGGATTATGTTATGATGGCATGATGTTTAAGAATCCCATTCTATTACATGGGTTATGCTATGATGCATGATTTATGATTTTTTGGCACAGAAAAGAATGATTTAATTATGAGATGGGTGGGACATATATCTCCCTCCAATGCATTGGGTAATGATTTATATCTCACGAGATAGACATGGCTAGAATGGTAATTTAATATGGTTCAATGATACAGCAGTGGAACAAGGTGTGAACTCAATTCAGAAAGGGACTTTGTCCACTAATATGGTCTTGGAAACAATGCCTTGGCTACTATGGAAGTCATATCATGTGTTTAATGTTTTTTCAAAATTACAAGTTGTATTTCCAAGATATTTTATCATGATTAATGTTCCATTATGATCTATGCCTTACGTACTGCCATGTTTTATGTAATTGCTCAATATTTCGATGTTTAAACATTATATTCATGTTTTTATGTTCAAATGTATATGGTTTATTTTATTTTTCCATGCTTACCCTTACTGAGCATTTGAGCTCACCCTTTATATGTTTTATTTTCCCCAGGATATAAAGAAAGGTTTTAGGTAAGAAAACAAAAGGGGAAGAACTTTATGGGAGATATTGAAGATCTTTCACCAGGATTAGAAGATTATGTTCCGAGATTCCAAATACACTAAACTATTATGGTCCTTCGGTGTTTGTTTTTGTTATGTATTAAGTATTCTGCAAATGTAATGTAATGACAACGTATGTCACGTTTGGGGTCTCTACAGTTGGTATCAGAGGTTCGGTTTAGTCAACCTTTGGAAACTAGGATGTGATTACTTTAGTGAGATACCTAGAGAAATTTATAAGGTATGTCTAAGGATGTCCCTAAGGTTAAGTATAAGTATAGGTTATAGTCCTAGAATTACAGTAACGATATTATAATTAAACCTAATATGTTATATATTGAAGTTACTCCCCCTAGATTATGATATTGGCCTCTCACACTATTCTTTTTGAGTTTTAGAAAATGGTTGGAAATAGGAAGATTCGTGATAATGGAGTATATGATGGAAAACAAAATGATATTCTTTATGAGAAACCAAATGAAATGGGATTTGGAAGTCCAAACATCATTATTATGCCTAATCATAAATCTCATAATATAATCAATAATCTCAACTTTGGAAAGTTTCCCGACTCCGCTAATAAGAGAAAGATGGAGTTTCATGATAATCATAGAGGAAAGAAAGTTCAATTTCTCTCAAGTAAATCATGTTGGAAGAGGAATCAAGGAGAATGTTTCAAAGGAACTAGTAGATGCTTTTGGTGTGGAAAAGGACACAAAGCCAGTAATTGTAAAGGAAAAGGTTTAGTTAACACCATGGACAAGGATAATGGTATTTCTATTACACCAACAATGGTAAGATGTTTTAAATGTGGAATGTATGGGCATTATGAAAACCAATACCCTAAGGTAAAATCTCATGAAGAGAATCTGCATGGTGATATGGGTAGTATTTATGTGTATGATGATGAATATACTACAAATGATATATGATATGGAATAAATGATGAAGCTCAGTTAGTGTTTTAAGGAGGTAGTGTAATGATTGTATGATTATCAAGAATAATTTATGGTCCAATAGAATAAATAAAAATCTAAGGATTGTTACACTGTTTCCTTTTCTTGATTTTTGAAAGTATATATTGAATGGTACCGGTAACCATTAAAGGTTATTCAGATATTTTTGGAAATCACCTAGTATGCGCATAAATAATGGATAATAAGATAATGAAATGTTTGATAGTATTAATGAGCTCATGACTAATATAAGGAAAAACTGATATCATCGTTTGAGTATATAGAATTTTTGGAATTTTGGTATATGGAAAGAGTTGCCTTGTGATGGCATTCATGTTTTCACTATGGTTCAAGAGAATAAATGATTAAGGTATTCACATGTTTGAAATGTGACCAACAAGATTCATCGTATGATATATGGGGGACAAATGATGGTATTCACATGCTCTGTAGATGACATTTCTAGTAATTGTTTTCTTTTTTACTATGAGCTTGGATAGAAGTATTTTGGATAAGCCTAATGATTAGAATGAATTATGTTATACATAATATAGTATTGTTTAAGGAAAGATATTTTTTAAATTTTATTACAGGAATGTTATTATAATGTAGTTTTAGAAAAAGGGACAACCTCCAGGATGGGTGACAACCTATCGCGTCGGACAAGGATGTGGGAATCGAACCCACAAACGAAGTGTGATAGGCTTTTATTTCCTACCACTACCCTACAGGAAGTCCCTGGTTAGAAGAATCTAGTTTTATTCAACAGTATGATAGATGAAGTATAAGTCCATTTTTGGAATCATATACGATTAACCTCACCATAGATGGACTTTGGTATATTTGATAACTTTTGATAACCTTTTGTTTGAGACATATGGAATGAACCATCATTCTATCACATGATATCCTAACACTTCACAAATGAAAAATTTAACTTCATTTCTTTAATAGATGAAGTGGGAATTGTTCAGGGCACGAACAACGGTTATATTATACCAAAATAATGTAAGTATTTCTTTTAATTCAAATTCTTCAACTGTAGGGAAATCATCTTGAAAACCAAAAATATTGTCCTGGTGCCCTTATATCCGATGAATCAGATTGTACCTTAAATCATCCCAAATTTATGGCTTTCTGATTGTTGGCTTTTTTCATAGCAAGGTTCTCTACCACTCTCCTACAGAACGTGATGGTTAGATTTCTCTTCCATATACATATTTTCTTATATGTTCTCTTATGTGGAAACCTAGTGATTAGTTAATTTCGGTAACCATTATGTTTCATACATTAGTTTTTAAAGATAAGTTTGGGTATTCCTTTTTACAATGTGGGTTTCTATTACATCTTTCAATTAGTAAACCATTTATAACCCCGACGAATTTCGAGGGAGAAATTCATTTTAAGGGGGGTGAATGTAACAAATTGAGATTTTATGGGAATTATTATTTTTAATTTCTTTGATGTCTTTTGTTGTACGCTACATCATGATTATCTTGCGCTATATGCAACACCATATTAGCTTGCAGTATACGCACCACTATTCCTGGATCGTGTTACACACAATTTCAAGTTCATTTGATAGTAGTTACTCTATGCAACATTGAGTGTGTCTGTGTGTATATATATATATTCAATGTATAAATGAAATATGGTTGGATTATGTTATACACAACAAAAAAGGAGCCTTTCACTACACACAACCCTGTCTTGGCTTACATTACATGCAATCGAAACCTTCCATGATATCATGTGTTGTACGCAATACCGAGTTTCACTAAACAATGAGATGTTTTTCAAATATTATATAAACTAGCCATTATGAATAGTAATACCCACTTTTTGAAATATTATGAATTTTATCTTTCAAATTGGTCATCATTTTTAGATTCGGAAAATCAGAATTATCTTAGGGTGAATTTTTTGTATTTTTCTGAAAACTTTCAATTTTTGATGAATAGTGAAAACACAGGGTTACTATTTAAAAACCAACTTTTTATGTAAATAATTATTTATTTTATTTAAATTTATTTTACATCAAAATTGATACATAATAACTATATAATTTCAATGTAATTCATTGGAGTCATTTTATAATAAATTTAGATATATAAAAATTTTATTGAACTTTTCACCGTCTTTTACCCACATCCAAGGAGAGTTTGAAAATTTACATAAAACATAATTTTACTGCTTATGTAAGTGGAATTTTAAAAATTTGAGAGACACAATTAATATCATGTATTAAAATGTGGTTCAATAAGATAAAAATAATTTTTGGTGAATAGTAACTTTTTACTTTTATTTACCACGGTTAAAAGTAAATAGGGTAATTAACGGTAAAATGGATATTATTATTACTCTAACACATGTCTTAATTCTATTGGATAAGTGTAGTTCGACCAAAAACAACCTTAGGGATAAAATATTACCCTTTAAGACCACTTGGAATAGATTGGGACATTTATTATTATTTTATTTAAAGAAGAATTAAAATTGTTAAAATCAATGTTTAATAACTAAAACATTTTTAATATAGGGTTATACATAATATAAATTTGACTATAAATATTTATTAGAAAGATAAAAATATTTCCTAAATAATGGTATTTTATTTATAATTTTTAGACATTAAATTATGTATTTTATTTTTGACACAATGATGATGCAGTAATTATCTTATTGATGAAATATTAACATAATTAATGTTATAAATACCCAAATAAATGAAATTTGAGAAATTTAATGAATTACACTAATTTTATAGGTTAATATGACATGTTATTATTGATTTATTCAACTTTTTTTCAACTAATCATGGTGTTATGAGTTTTACAAAAATCAAGTACCAAAGAGTGTCAAATTGACATAAAATACTTTTTAAAACAAATATTATATTATTAAATTTTATTTTATTCCTAAAAATCTAATAATTGGACAAATGAATTAGATAAGGATATATATATATATTAGTAATGAATCACTTGGGGTTCTTTTGTCTTTTTATAGTATGTTTATTAACCATATATTATAAGAAAACAAAAAGACAAGGTAAAAGTTAAATTATTTCACTTAGTGTTAAATCTGAATGATAAGAATAAAATAGTAACCTAAACTTGTCTAAAACCCATTTTATGAGAGTATTACGACTCATCCCCACCTTATATTTTAAATAAATCAATTTGGAGCTATTATAAACCAAATACGACTTTATTATAAAATAATATTTTAGGTTTTTCCAATGGTGATCCTCTCCTCCCTTATAAAAAGGGCACCCCTTCCCTCTTCTCTTCACACCCTTTTGAGACTTGAAGCTCAGAAATCCCCTACCCATTTTTCTTCTCCACTTCCCAAGAAACATTATGGAGGTTCGAGTCTTCTCATAATACCAACTCTACATCCTTAAGGGGAAGCTTAAAGGTGGTGCGTCGAAGAATCGGTAATCTCTACTTCCGATTATCTCAAGTTTCTTTCTTCTTCTACTTATTCTTCAATAGCTGTCTCATTATAAAGTAATAACATTAGTATTAATTGTATACTGATATTTTATTATAAATATGAAACAACCCTATTTTACCTTCTATCCATCCTATGGAAAACGAAATCACCGCGCATGCGTACGTACGGAATACCGTCTCCACGCCGTGGTGTAATCTATTTTCGACCACCACCTTACATGGATGGGTATAATGGTGTAAATAAATAACTATATATGATTATTTTAATGTTATATTGATTCTGAAATATTATACATATACTTTAATGCAATTCCACGATCATGGGAATGATATCATCGCTCGTGCGTACGTACAGACTGCCGTATCCATGATGCGATGAGATTCATTCTCTATTTAACCATTCAGGAATGATTATAAAGTATATATAATGAATAATAATGAAATATATGAAATAATAATGATACTATATTTATTTATATATATATATTTATGTCATCTACTTAATTCCATTCAATTCAATAAGTAAACGAAAACAACGTTCATGCGTACGTACGACCTACAGTCTCCATAAACGGTGTATTTCATTCTATTTATCGATATATCATATATATATATATGTTTGTATATTAAAAATATATATTATATATAAATCATGTTTTACATTATATAATTAATTAAATCAGGATATAAGTAATAATATCAAGAACAACAAGTCGAAACACATATAATAAATAAAACAATTTTAGCCAAAACGATTCTTTAACATGTAATTTATAAAATAACGGGTAATATAAAGTCATAAGTGAACCATATATGATATATTAACAATTAATATGATTCTTTAATAGGTTAATGACATTATTTAAATCATTATACAGGAGATTCGGATACGTACGAAGCATATCATACCTAAGGTAAGGTATAACTTTTCCAATCTCGCTCTTATCCGAGATTGATTATTCGTAAGTATTTACTAGGGTTTTTGTCATCATCCATATCCCTATTTTATAAATTAAATTTCATGTATTTTTAATGGCCTTTTACCCATTTTTTAATTTTACCACATGTTATGAAAGGAATCTTACTTTTGTTTACCACATGAAGAACTTTTGGATTTTCTGACAAAAGTACGAGGAGAATGTTATTTTTTAACTTATACGGTGTGAATGGATTTTTATGGATTCATAACCCCTCATTTTCATGAAGATTACTCTACAATATTGCATGATTATTTTCAAAAAAACCCTTTTCTTTTAAAATTTCATGGCATGTTTTGAATAGAAAATGATTTTGAAGAAGAAAGGATATTTTCCTAAAGAATTCATTTCAAGTGTTTTATCAAAACTATATTCCATCTAAAATGAAATTATTTAATATTTTTATGTTTCAAGTATAATGAATCCATTATTTACACGGTTTCATTATTCTTATGATGAAATGATATCTATTTTTTATATGGATTATGTTATGATGTCATGATGTTTAAGTATCACATTCTATTAGAAGGGTTATGCTGTGATGTATGATTTATTATTTTGTGGCACACAAAAGAATAATTTCATTATGAGATGGGTGAGACCTATAACTCCCTCCAATGAATTGGGTAATGATTTATATCTCATGAGATATACATGGCTAGAACAGTAAGATAATCTGGTTCAGTGATACAGGACTGGAATGAGGAGTGAACTCGATTCAGAAAGGGACTTTATCCACTAAGATGATCTTTGTAGCAATTCCTTGGCTACTATGGAAATCATATCATGTGCGTAATGTTTTTCCACAATTACAAGTTTTATTTCCATGCTATTTTATCATGATTGATGTTCCATTATGATCTACGCCTTACATACTACCATATTTTATGTAACTGCTCAAGATTTCGATGTTTAAACAGTATGTTCATGTTATTATGTTCAAATGTATATGGTTTGTTTTATTTTCTCCATGCATACCCTTAGTGACCATTTGAGCTCACCCTTTATATGTTTTCTTTTCCCCAGGACATAAATAAAGGTTTTAGGTAAGAAAACAAAAGGGGAAGATCTTTATGGGAGATGTTGAAGATCTTTCACCACGATTAGAAGATTATGTTCCTAGTTTCCAAAGACAATATACTATTATGGTCCTTCGGTGTTTGTTTTTTTTAAAGTATTAAGTATTACTCTACAGTAATGTCATGTCCATGTACGTCATGTTTGGGGTGTCTACACACAAGGAATACAAATGTTTTTCTAGAAAATATTTCTTCACAATGTAACCCATTTTATATAATAGATTTTATATGTTTTTTTGGAAAGCCTATATATATATTCATTTTATAATTCATGAAAAATAGATGAATGGTTGTAATCAATGTTTTACTCTTGATACAACCCATTTAACTTGGATGAAAACAAATTAGTGCCATTGTAAATCAATATCATATGATGAAAACCAAATCCATTGATTATATAAAATATTGAAAAGTTAATTATGTTTTATAACATTAATTATTATAAGGGTTATGGACTCCACCCATTTGGGTAAAAGTTTGGTAATAATTATAATATACTTGAACCGATTGGTACTAGTTTGAGAATATGGGCCAATGAAATTCAATAGAAAATGATAAATCTGTAGAAGTATTTGGATGTATAAAACAAATCTAACGGATGATGGATGATGTTTGAATTTAATTAAAAATAATGGTACTTCTTGCGGAATTCCCTGAGGTCTTATATTATGGCTGGATTGAAATAACCAAGCTTGGAATTTTTTTAGGAGTGTTGGGTTCCAGACGGATGAGCACCATAAGATCCCATATGTACTTATTGAATTACATTTTTGGTATACCAATCAATGAATAATCCCAATTTCTTAATTGAAGCCTCATTTATATGGTTCTTCATATTCATTAATCCCATTTAAGAGGGTGATGTTTACTGCTCATTTTCAGATTTGTTGTGTTTTTTTATTTCTCTAACAGAAAGGTTCCATTTCTGTGGTAGTCTATTACATGGCTCATATATCCATATATATGAATTTACTCTTCACCACATATTAGGATAGTGTGGATATGATTTATCTACCCTAATTTAGAAGATGATTATTATGGAAACCACAGTTTATTGTGAAGTGTGGAAGATTGTCTCTTCCTGGCAAGGAACGGCCATTATTGGGGTATTATTGGAAAATTAATCAATAATTTGTTTTTCAGATAGGTGATTTGGTTTTAAATTTTTAAAAAGGTATTTCTACCATAATTGTTATACTATATATGATAATATGGGTCAATTAATCCTTTGCGATGGTTTATTCATCATTTATATATTTAATCAATAGCTCTGAATGTACCTTGGCATTCAAAAAGGCTATCTGCTGCTATAAAGCTATTTACATACTGACAATAAGGTCTCAATATTCTACCTAAATGTTGGAGATTCCTCCTGATAGCATATAGGAGTAGGGAAGGACTTACATGGATAAAAAACACAATCACAAGACTAACCCAATTAAACATTTTCCTTTCCATTATTTCCATAATTGGACATCGAGAGACCCCATCGAAATACAACATCCATACGAGAGGAGTGTAATGGGAATTAAAACCATTTTATCTATGATCTTAGTGTATATTGTCATGTTTTTTGAGGCATGATGTTTCATGAGAAAATATGACAGCATCTTACTTATGATTAAAATTTGAAATAATAATTTGATGTCATATTGTTGATGAATGACCTCTTTTCAGTCCAAACAACCTATGATAATAGGATGTCTAAGAATATATGTGAGAAGGTCAATATGATAGACTCAGTGGACTATAAGGTGATGTAATTAATGACTCTTGTTTTTCTCTCCAAATTTGAGTGCGAGGTAGTTTATATCACTATAAGAATATCATGTCTCAGTATCTAGCAGCATTCTACAATGATAGTGGTAGCTGTTACCATTTCCTACAAAATTTTTCTATGTGTGGAGGGAACTATGTGATCTATCTATAGTGTCCACATATATGGTGAGAGGATTATATTATACTACTGTCATTAGGAATAGTCATTGATATAGATATTTCTTAAGGTTTTTGAAGGATCTTTGTAAATCATCATCACACCATTAGGTGATACACTTCATCATAAACTGCATGAAAGGTATTTTTTTGGATAGTCTAGCTACAAAAAGATTTATAGATATATAGAATCCTAAATCCATATATGATCCTTAAGCTTTATAGGAGGTGGAATAATAATGATAACATAATTATTCTCATGGTCAAACATAATAATGTTGTGGCGTTGAAAAATGGTAAGGAATTTCCAACATGTTACCTCGAAAGATAAATCCATATGGTTTATATACATAATGTTATTTTTTTAATTTCTAGAAGAATATTTAACGTTCATTGAGATTGTAAGTGCACAGTTGTGACATAAATACCATATCATCAACATGTAAATTTTTTATTCTTCTCAATAAGAACTTAATTATATAATGTATGAAATATTGGTAAGTGGTGCCAACATTTTTCATACCAAATGGAATGACCTAGTTATTGAATATCCATTTAGGTGATCTCAAGGAAATGGTTTCCTAGTCTACTGTTTCTATCGTGATCTAGGTGTACCTTGATTACGCATCTATAAATATAATGGTTTTGAAAATGATTGTTTCATTGATTAGAATTCTAAAAATTGAAACCTTCAACTTATATTTTTGATAATGTCAATTTAGATACTAGAAATAAATTAAAACCATTATTTCTCAAAAAAAAAAATATTGGCAGTGGCGATGTAGTCTAGCCATTCAATTAATTATACCTCTCAGATAATGTTGTCTTTGATTATCTCATCCACATAGGATTCCACCATATAATAATATAAGGGGATTATTTTTCTAGCCTCCAATTTTAGTCCGTAATATAAATATAGCCTGATAAGTAGAAGGGTAGCCTCATCAAAATCCATTCTAGGAATATTTATATAATTCTACGTGAATGGAAAATATTTTCATTTCAATATTTAGATATATATCTTCTTATATTATATAGGCATGGATATAACACCTTGAGTTTTTATGAATTATTATATTTTGAATAAATATAAGTTTTTAATAACATTAATTTCATGAATAACCCAGTAAAAAATTCTCTACACACAAACATTGGGTAAGATTACATTACAAAAGACACTGAATTTTAATAAAACCATGATATATTATTAATATAATTATTCTAAAATGACGATTATAACCTGGAAATTAAACAAAGTGATACAAATTTTAGTAAATAATTTTTAAATATTATTTATAATATTTACATATAAATAATAGATATTGGTAACAAAAAATAATTTATTGTAAATACTATTTAGGTTATAAAAATATTAATTTCTCAAAAAATTTATTTTTGGTATTTTTTGAAAAAATTATTCAAAACACATTTATAAATTTATTTATAATAATTATAAATGAATTTTTAAATTAAAAATGTCAAAATATTCATAGGTTTAATGTTTTGGATATTTCTGAAAATTTAATTATTTTATGAATAGTGAGAAAACCTATTTTGAATTGAATAATCCCTTTTCTTTTTATTTTTTTTATAATTATAAATTATATTTAAATATGATTCTAAAGTAAAAATATCTTATTTTTATACCCATTAATCAAATGTAGTTCTTTGAAATCTATTTCATCATGAATGTTGATATAAAAAAGAAGTAAAGTTTTTAACAACTTCCCATTAAAACATGATTTCTCATTTCATCTATGGGGTTAGTTTCAAATTATAGTTTTCAAATTAATTTTATAGAATTTAGATAAATGGAATATATATTTTTAATCAGAATTCTTTATAATAAATATTAAGGAGAACTCAATTTTTGATAAAAATGAATAGTAAAAATAGATTAGATTATTTAACATGGTTATTATTAAAATGGGTTTACCAAGGGTAGGGGTAAAAATGTATAAGGGATAAAAATAACCTAGAACATGTCAGAATTTTATAATGTTGACATAATTAGACTTTATATCACCTAGTCTCTATAATGATCCATTTTTTAACCTCGTGTAACTTTAAAAATGTGGGTACACCGTTTCTTTCTAAAAAAATTATATTTCATCCAGTCCCCTAGTCTATAAATGGAAACTTACTCTCATCAAATAATAAAATATTCAAACCCTATATATTTGTAAAATCTCTACCCCAATAACTTTAAAAAATACCACATATCATATTATAAACCATATTGTGAAAAAAAATATTTCTTTTAGTGACAACCTAAGGAGGATTCATGAAAAATATTTAACATTAATCAATATATGTTTTTGTTTTATTTAATTCTACAACTACATAAATTTATATCATAACTTGATGATTTAAAAAATTCAGTATCTTCCAAATACATTGATTTTTTATGTTATGTTAATGACCTACATGTAGCTATACTTTCATCAAAAGTGTTATGAAATCATCTGTTGTATATATATATCGAACTAACTCCAACAAATTGATGGAATTATTTAATCCATTACCACCAATAAAGGTTATAAAAAATAACAGTTTTATTATTTATGTATAATATTCATGATATTATTATAATTATTGATTTATTATATCACACGTAGATTCATACTCTCATTTTGTTCAGAATATGATAATTTTATTTGTGTGTACGGAGGAATTTTGTCTCACAAAGAGATTTAATTTGTTCACACTTTATATGGATGGTATAAATTATGGCTTTAATGTGTATATGTGACATATATGGAATAAAAATTATTCTAAAGTTATAATAGATAATTTACATTTCCTTCATTCAATCCAAGAATAAAATGGGAACAATGTTCATGCGTACACATGACTTATCCTGACAATGAAAGATCTATTTCATTTTCTATCATTAAATACTATGTATTAATATAAATACCTATATACTAAAAATAATATATATATATATATCATTTTTATAATTCTTTATAATTTTAAATCATGATTAATATAGGCAGACCAAAAAAACTCAATGATATATGGAAAACAAAGAAGGCATTTCCCAAAATGTAACTTTATAATGGGATTGTTAATAATAGGGTAACACAAAGGATTAGGTAAATCATATATGGAATGATATATATATATATATATATATTGTTAAGAAATAGATTCATAATAAAATTATTTTTATTATTCATGTGGTCTGAATGTGTTAGACGAATGTTAACTCTTAAGTTAAAGGATTTTCGTCTCAATTTTCCTTCTTTGAGACATATGTTATCTTTTAAAACTATATTATTTCATGAGGTTAATATATATACAATATTAAATGTAATATAATGATTATATTTTACCTAATTATATTTGATATACCAATTTATGTTATTCCTTTATGGGAATTATGATCCAAATTTACAAAAGTGGTAAGGATTTGAGGTTACAATCTAATCGTTTATTAGTATTGTTTATGATTATGTTTCACATGATATAATATTGTGATATATCTCACAATATACTCATGAATTTTATTCCCCTTTTATTATTAATTATTTTTTAATATAATTGTACCATATTTACAATTATTGGTACTTATGTTAATTGAGGAAATGATCTTAAGAAAATATGACTTCATTTCTCTCTTTAGTCCGAAATCTATTTTTTTTAAGCCATGTTATCTAAAAATGTATTAAAAACTATATTATTTTTCAATTTTTATTTTTAAAATATATTTTTACCCATTTTAATCTTTTAGAAAAAATTGAAGGAATCATCATTATTTTTTCCAAACAAATCCCGTTGGTATGATTTTTATGAAACTCATTTATCTTCCATGGGTCATCCCATGATAAAGTTATTTTGAAACAATTATATTTTTCATAGGTTATGCTATGATGAAATGATTATGAAACCTTTATCTTATCAAAATGTTATGATTTGATGAAATGTTTATTAAACCCGTTTCATTTCATAGTTACTGGTATTATTAATGTTTTATGATATTATGAAACATATATATATATATGATTTTAATTATGGGACATTTGGTTCCTATATCTCCATATAATGCATCGAGTAAAAACTTATATTAATAACATTTTCATGACTGGAATGGGGAGTGACTCTTATTCATTAAAGGATTCTGTTATCTATTATAGTTTTGGTAAGAAACCTTTTCTAAAATGATTTTTGGGGGAGTGAAACCATTCCATTATATTTACCCCCAAAATTAGGCCTGACTTCCAGGAAATGATTTTATATGCTTTTTATATACCAAAAATCAATGTCTTATGCCTATGTTATGATCTCATAGATCACATTATTTTATTCCCTTATTATTACCTTATTATGAATTTTGGATCATTATTCCATGACTTTTATTATAATCTTTAATATGTAGGGTATTGATTTAAAATGTAATCGATCGTGTTACCATACCTACATCTTTATGATATGCTTACTTATCTCCCTTTATTACTCGTATTGATAATATGATCTCACACATTATTATGTTTCCTTTAATCAGGTTATGATGAAATTTATAAGGTATGAAATTTTTAAAATGTGTATGTGTAATCAATATTAATGTGGGATATTAAGTAGTTTACCCATGGACTTATTTTTGTATTTCCAAGTTTCCAAAGACTCTAAAAAATTAATGACCTTAGATGTGTTTCGGTGTAATGTATTTATTATTCATAAAAAATTATTTAATATCTATATATGATAATCCTAGGTCATTATAGATGGTATAAGAGAATAGGTTTATTTATCATTTATAATCATGGATGAAAAAACCATAGTGAGATCCCTTAGGTTATGTAACATCCATGTTTTTATATATCTTATATTTTTAGTTTAAATAAAAAGTATAATTAGACTGTAAAAAATTAATGATATCCATTTTTTGTACATTTACTCCAATACATCTTCTCCAAATATGGAATATCTTATAAAACCTAATACTAGTGTATATAAAACAACCAGAGCACCCCTGAGAAACACAAGAAGGCTGAATGAGTATCCCACATCCCATAAGTCGTCCATAATCGTAAATGTTATATCAAGTGAAATAGAAAATTAATATCAATAAGTGGAATGTATATCAACCTTATATAAGAAATAAATGAAATTTGAGGAGTTTTTATGTATGATTTATGTTCCCTTAGACATATATATTTATAATGATTTTATTTATACCATTATAAAATATATCCATTAGAATTTTTAATTTACAATTGATAGTGACATGTAAGAGACTGTGGTAAAGTATACATGAAATAGAATTTTTTATTTTAAAGTCATTAGTGATAGTTCGATATTATTATTTATCCAAGGAAAATTATATTAGTAAACTCAATTCTGAAAAAAAAGTTATCTTGGAAAGAAACATATGTGCTAGAAAACAACTCCAATAAATCAATAAAAGTTATTAAAATTAGTACAAAAGGAAATGTAAAAAAATAAAATAATACCAATGTAGGGATTATAAATAATTCTAAAAATAATGGTGAGAAAAAAAGCTCGATTATAAAGAAAAAAATGAATGAGGATAATCAATATGAATGAATGAGAAATAACATACCCGAATTTAGTATATAAAATTATCACATTGAAACTAGTATTTATAAATTTTAATATTTTGATCATTAGTGAATACAAATTAATATTTTTAGTTAATTAATGATAATGGTAAATGATAGGTTTAAAATATTTCTTAGTTTATAATTATAATTTAATGTTAATATATAAATTATTGAAACATTTATTGAGGATAAAACTTATTCATGTGAAATATTAATTATTTTTAGGAATATTAGAATTTTTTAAAACATGTGGATTTTTATTAATATTTCAAAATAATTATATATTTATAATTATTTTATCTTATAAAATATAACATGGTATTTAATTTTTCTTTTATAAAAAAATATTTAAAAAATGGAAAACGTTTGGCTAGTTGGTGACACCTCAACCATCTGGAAGATCCATGTGGGGTCATACCAAGTGGTAGGTATAGAACCCAGGAATGAAGATATTAAATAGCTATCTCTAGGAAATCATGGGTTTGAAAGATAGCACCCACATGTCATGTATAGAGTGGGAGAGATTCCAACAATGAGCTCTTAGGTAAGGCTCCAAGAGTGTGTGGTTGTGGTATCGATGTATTAGAGATGCGCCTTGTCTTCTATGGTGTTGATCAAAACCAGACACCTTCGATGTTAGGAGGAATAAAAAATAGTGACATGAGATATCGACCATCTGATTAGGTTAAATCTCATCCATCCCCTCTATTTCTTCTCATGCTCATTTTCTATTCACATTTCATCTGATTTTTAAAATTAATATATGATATCTAGATAGATGGTTGAATATGATCCGAACATTCTATCTTGATACCAATCAACTACATCATGAAGTTGACCAACCAAAAACTGTCAACAGAATTTTTCATCTCTGTTGATATCGCCACTGTCCTCATCAACCATGGCCCAGTCAGACAAATCTATATCAAAAATAATATATTTCTTCAAAATATATGAAAAAATAAGTGAACTATAATCAATTTATTTTTGAATATAAACACCACACAATGAAAATTTTATAGAAACAAAAATCCCATGAATGGACACTAGACCTCCATGATTGATCTATTATTATAAAATATGTATATAAAATAATCAAGATATATATTTTTTGAACCATACAATGCCACTGGATTTTTTTTGATTCCCTTTCCCATGAACAGGTGTATATAATATGTTTATATTTCTATCATTTTAAAACAATATTATACCATCAATTTATCTTTCATAACAATCCACTGTATAAGTAAAAAAAATGTAAAACCTCACCCGACCTTTTGATATAAATTATAGAGAATATTTTCTATTTTATAACACATAAAAATAAACAAATATAATTCATTTACTGTAGGATAATGTTCTTTATATAAAAAGGAGACAGATCCATTCAAAAAAATTCATACATTAAACCTTATTCCATCCTCTCATGCCCATCGAACCACCATAACCTTTGTTCTTTTTGATTTAGATATGGTAAGAGATTATTTACATTGATTTTCACATATTAATATTATTTGACACTTTATTTTTAAGGAAAATTCTTCATTTTTATTTTTTATTATAAGAGATATATTTATTTTTGAAATAAATATATTACCATGAAAATATTATCAAGAAATTCAAATAAATTGTTTATTAAAATATAGTTTTATATGGATTTTTTATTTGAGATAAATATTAAAGCCCTTTAATAAAGGGATTACTTGGACTATTAATTTAATTAAATATATATGTTTATAATCCAAATAAGAAAGATATAATTTCATATTCTTATATAAAATGAATGGTATTATTTCAAGTGTTTGTTTTTAATTAAATTTTTTTATTAATTTCTATACCAATATTAATATATTTTTCTTTATGCATTTTTCTTATATAATATTATCATTTAATTTTATCAATATACATACATTTCACTTGTATTCACAATTATGGTCATAATTATTGATTTTCATGACAATCCAAACACACACACATACACACACACACACACACACACACACACACACACACACACACACACACACACACACACACATATATATATATGTTTATGTTTTTTATACTTGTATTTTTATCAAAATGATAAATGAATAAATTATTCCATTAAACAATGGATTTTATCAATTTAATGAATGAAAACATTAATACAAGAATTTTAATTATTATATATTTATAATTATATGTACTTATGATATATTTAAAAGTGATAATATTATGTTTCTCCAATGAAGAAGTTATTTTATTTTGAATGTACATATAAGCATATAAACATATGCATCCTTATAATTATGTTTCCATGTTTTCAATGTAAAAACACTAGTGAAGGCGTATATATATGTGTGTGTGTGTGTGTGTGTGATGAAAGATTAAAATGTTTCAATAAAATCAGTCTCATGAACATTTTATATATGGTATAAAATTGGGGAGTGAACCCAACACTCGAAAATTGTGTAGTCTGATGATATCATTTGAGGATTCAAGTGGCCCCAGTGTTTTGTTTTCAAAATATGGATTACTATTTTTAGAAAAATCTCTGGAATATTTTTTAATGAAATTTTTGAGAGTTTGTATTTTCAATGTATTATAATATTTTCAATGTGTAAATAATTTCAAAAATATTTTGAAAAGGTATTTCTCAAATTATTTTCAATTTTATTTTCTAAACAATATTCCAATGTATTACATAAAACTTATTTTCAAAGTAAATTCCATAAAAGGTTTCTCATTGATTTTAAAACGCCTTACTAGGAAATTTTAAACCCAACCCTTGTTTAAAATATTTTTCATATGTATCTGAAATGTTATATGTTGAACATCATTTTTTTGGGATTTTGGACATGAAAATAAAAATATTTTATTTTAGAACAACTCTGATAATTTTAAGATTTCTATAATTCTCTAGAACCTAGACCATAAAAGATCCTCAGAATTATATTTGTATTGTGTAATTGTAAATTTTATTTTATGAAAAATAATACATATTATTTTTTAGTTCTGAATTAGAAAGTGTCGGTTTAGGGTGTAACAATTTTTAATAGAGAAATGATGTAGATATTTTTTTTAAAAAAATAGAACACTTCCCTAGGACAAGTTTCTTCTAATTTTAATAAATTATATTCTATAATTTTTCAGATCGAAGGATGGAAAAATAGGAAATTTATCTTATCTTTACTAGATGAGATACTTGTTTAGATATTTATAAAGTCATGCTTAGTATTTTTTTAAGCTAACTATTACATGAAAAAATATAAAAATTTCAATATAATAAATCAAATACATCTGATATACTTTGATTCTATCAAGGATCAATATTTTTTCATTATTATAACACGTTGATGAATCTTTCCTACCATAAATTCCAAGGAAAGAATCATGAAGGTATTTTTAAATTATTTTCCCTATCCAAAAATCATGGATCACTCTTATCTTTTTATTAGTCTACGAAAAGGGGAAACCTCCTTGAAATATACTTGTGTCTACTTTTTTGATTTCATAAGTTGGAGAATATATGATGATTTTGAAACTATCTAAGTTGAGTAAATTATGTTTTCAAATTTTAATGAAGTCAAAATTGACCCCATGGAGTTTTATATTGAATATACTTATTTAAAAATTGTTTTTGATGTCTAAATCAATAAAACCCCACATTCAAAAGTTTCATATGGGAAGAATAATACAGATAATTTTATGTTTCCATGAATGTAACTCTCATTAGAAAATGTTCTAATTCCAGTGATGTTTACTAACATTACAGACCCTGTATATATATGTACCCAGATATACCATTGGGAAATAGTCATAAATACTGATGTTCATGGAGTGTAAGTGTGAATGAATTCGATGGTGCAATTCAATTAGTGGAATTAACATCCATTGTTTTAATATATATTATCAATGTATATTAAATTAGTACAATAATTGAATAATAAAACATGAATGAAAAAATTTTAATTTAAACATTTACTCTCATACATCATCTCCATAAAAGATATAACTCAACAGACCCACTATTAGAGACATCAAAAAACTGTAGGTCCATCGGGAAACAGAAAAAGTCCAAAGTAGATTCGTGCATCCACTAAATATTCCATAATCATAAAATTTTTAGAAATTACAACAACTATAAAAATAAGAATATGAGGAATGAATAATTCCATTATACAAGCTGTAAATGATCTTCTAAGATATTTTTGTGTGTGTTTCAAAACCTTTTATTTATTAGAATTTGTAAGGATTTTATTTTGACCAATTTATAAAATATACATTATAATTTTTAAATTAAATTTGATAGTGACATGTAATAGTTCTTCAAATATTATACATTAAAAATAAATTTTTGATTTGAGAATCCTAAGTGATTGTTCAATTGTTTTTTATTTAATGAAAATTAAATTCTAAAACTATATTTTGATGTTGAAAATAGTAATTTACGAATGAAACATACATGATAGAAAACTAATGCTACTAATTCATGAAAAATATTACAAGTGGTAAAAAATTAAATAAACTAATAAATAAAAGAATAATCTTTAATGGATTTGATATAATTAGAAAAGAAATGAATAGAAAAAAAATTAATATAGAGAGAAAAATAAAAGTGTATAATCATCATTAAATAATGAGAAATGACGTCATGGAATTCAGTTTACATTGATATCACATTGAAACTGGTATTTATAATGTTTTTTAAACAATTAATAAATATAAATTAATATTTTTAGGTAATTAAAGAAAAATTTAAATAATAGGTTTAGAATATTTCTTAATTTGTTGTTATAATTTAATGTTAATATATAAGGTATTAAAAAATTAATTTATAATAAAAGTTATTACTGTGTAATACTAATTTATTTTATGAAAAAGAATATGTTTTAATACTTATGGAAGATTATAAATATTTAATTATAATGAGAATTACTATAATAAGTTTTTTTAAAAGAAAACATGGTATGTAATATTCCTTTTGTTTAAAAATATATTAGAAAATTCGAAAACCTTTTCATAGTTGTGAACACATCAAACAGTTAGATGAAGCATGTGGGGTAAATGCATGTAGGATACATAATTTCATGTTTGGAAGAAAAGGGAAAACTCTCTCTAGGAGTGAAAGGAATGGGAAGCGAGTGCCTAAGGGTTGAGCATAGTATGGGTGAGATGCCTGAAGGGATACCATGTGTAAGTCTCCTGGTATGTGTGTGTGTTAGGGTTATCAATGAATTATATATATTTTTATCCTTTTAAGTTCCCAAAAGAAACCAACAGGTCTTAATCTGGTATGGAATCAAAAAACGTAGGGTGTGATCTCAAGCATCCGGTCTAGATATGACTCATATGATTATTTTGTTTCTTTTCATGCTCATTTTTTTTCCAATGGTTATTCAATTTTAAAAATTTCTAGATGAGATCATGATTGATTTTTGGATTCAATTTATCCTTCTATGTACTGATCATCTTCAACCATGAGTCAACCAACCCAAAACATTTGACATTGCCTTTTATATCTATTGATGTTGAAACTCTCCTCATCAACAATATCCCATCACATAAATGTATAATGGAAAAATGAATCTAAGTCTTCAATCAATATACAAAAATATGAGATTTGACCTTGATTCATTTGTGAATATCGGCTCCACACAATGACATGTGGATCTAAAATCTCTCCCCATGAATTGAAAATAGACTATTATGTTAAATCAATCATTATAAGATATGTATATATACTAAGAAGGAAAAGTTTCTTGACATAGCAGAATACCATTGGATAATTTTGGCTTCCTTTTCCCAAAATTAATTGTATATATATGTTTATATCTACATTGTTTAAAAAAATATCTCTGTAATTTCGATTGTATAAAAACCCCAATTATATGTCAAATCATACATTTACAACATCACCCAACATGTTTATATAAAGTATAACTAATCCTATTTGGTTTATTAAGTAAATAAACATACTGAAATAATTATAGTTATAGTATAAAATTATTTTTTCAATAAATATATATAGACCCCTTCATAAAGTTTCAAACATGAAACCTTGTACCATCCCCTCATTCCCATACAACCATCTTGCCCTTTTTTCCTATTTAGATAAGTTAAGTTATTATTTATATTTTTCTCAAATTTTCCATTCCATAATACTTCATTTGTAAGATAAATTCATAATTTTTACTATTTATTTTATTATCTTAAGAGATATATTAATTTTTTAAATAATTATTTATTAATGAAAATATTATAAAGTTATTCTAATAAATTGTGTATTTAAATTTTTTTTATATGAATTTTATTTTGATTTGAGTTATATTTTAGGATGCTTAAATTTGGTAATTACATTGTTTTTATTTTAATAATATATAGATATTGGAAGTCCAAATAAAGAAAATTATTATTTTAGGTCCTTAGAGAATATAAAATCTACTTTTTATGTGTATGTTTTAAATTAATATAGCCTATCATTTTTCTAAAAAAATATCTTTATATCTTCATATTTATGTATTGTCTTCATTGAATCTTATTATTTTAATTTATTAATTTACATTTATGTTATTCTTAATCCTAATTATGAAAATATATATTGATATACATGACATTCCAAACACACACACACATATATATATAAGTGTTTATTTATATGTACATATATATATATATTATCAGGAGAAAATAGTAAATTATTCCTTTCAAAAAATGGATTTTATGAGTTTAATAAATGAAGATTGTATTACATAAATGTTAATGATTATTTATTTTGTATATATGTATTTATGTAATATGTAAATGTGATAAGATTCAGTTTCCCCAATCGAGTTGAATTTTTCTGAAGAAACTATATATAAATTAATATAAATTTATAAACATGTAATTTTTTGTAATTTTTTTCTTCAGGTTTTTAATGTAATGACTCCATTAAAGGTGTATATATATATAAGTCAAGGATAAATTGTTTTTATAAAATTAGTTAATAGAATGTTGTGAATATGTTAGGGAATTGAAAAGTTAACCCATCCCCCGATAAGTGGTTAATCCCAATACATCCATCAATTATTCAAGTAAACCCAATGAATTTCTTTCAAAATATTGTATATTTATTTAAGATAAATCACTTGATTCTTTTTTAAATCAATTTTTAGTGAATTTATTTTCAATGTATTTTAATATTTTAACAGCTTAAATAATTAAAATAATACTTCAAGATGGTATTTCTAAAAGTATTTTTGATGGTATATTTTAAATAATATTTATTGTATTTAATAAAATTTATTCTCAAATGTGATTTCATAAATAGTTAATCACATATTTGAAAACCCCTTAATGGGAAATTTTATTATTATACCTTGTTTAATATGAATTTCAATGTTATTTAAAATTTTATATGATGAAATTCCTAGTTTTTTTCTTTACTACATGAAAATAAAACTATATTCTTTAATATAGCTTTGACCATTTTATGATGTTGTCTAATTATCAAAAAACTATACCGGAAAGGGCCCCAGTTTTTAGGTGAAATGTGTAATTTTAAAATATTTTTTTAAAAAATTAAATAACATGTTTTAGTGTTGAATCTGGAAGAAGATGATTGGGTTGTCACATGACATGTCTAAGGATAATTCTATGGAAGGGTAAATTTATAGGAAAACATCCTATAAATATTTTTAATGATAGAGTTATTGGTGTTAATGGAAATGCATCTCATTTTAGATATTATAATTGGATGTGGCTCGAGAAAATAGGTACCTTGGTGTAATGACAATGAAAATGATGAATAAAACTTAAATTGATCATCACCTAGTTCCTAAGAATGGGTTTTTTGGTGTTGAATTTTGAAGCACATATCTTGGGTGCCACATGGAATGTCTAAGGATAAATCTATGGTTGAGTAAAAGTGTAAG
The DNA here is from genome assembly GCA_963277665.1 of Viscum album. Taxonomy (NCBI): domain Eukaryota; kingdom Viridiplantae; phylum Streptophyta; class Magnoliopsida; order Santalales; family Viscaceae; genus Viscum; species Viscum album. The sequence continues at coordinate 825,322,089 of OY728166.1, forward strand.
AAAATAAACAAGAAATTTGTTAAATGATGGAGTTAGTGGTTTCAAAGAAAATGCATCACGGTCTAGATACTATAAGTGAATGTGGATATGGAAAATTGGTTCCTAAGTGCAAGAACATTAAAAATGATTAATTAATCTTGACTTGATCTTCACTTGTTGAATAAAAATGGGATTTTCTCCACACATTGTTTGCACTCTATGGGGATATTTTTTGGAACTTCATAAACTCATTCTGAAACATAATTAAGTATTTAAAATGATCATAACTATAAAGAACAATTTTTAAATTATATGTGTCATAAATTAAATAAGTTTTCACTCTTTAAAAATCTGATAAGTTGTTTTTCTTGACTATATAGTTCCTCATCATGATTATTGATTTTTAAACTATGTTTTGTGGTTTTAGTCAACAGATAGAATTTGATGGAATCTAGCTAAAGATGAGTGTGATGGGAAACATAATTATTTTCCATCTGAGTATCTATGAATTATTATATCTAGAATGAAAATTCATATTTCTATTCTTACACAACTTTATCACGTTATGAGTCATTGTTGATTTCTAAAAGAAAAAAGTAAGGAACAAAATTCTATTAAGTCCTTCTATAGGAAACACCCACATTCTTTTGGTTGGTATTTTGATCCAATAGTTGTGGAATAATATATTATCACAGATGATAAAATATTTTCCATTCTACAATTCCTGACGCATGGCTATTTAATATTAGTTTGTTACCGTTCGAATGTATATGAAGATTAAAAGTTGACGCATATCAAGAATTCAAGGTAACATGACGAAATTGACTCCTTGGATTGAGATAAGTTCAAGAACATATATTTCAATAAATAATTTCATCAATGTTTATCATATTAATTATGATAAGGAGTTCCTTATTATAATCCAAAAATATGATGAATCTATTGGTACCTATTATGAGGCATTCTTCAGGAATTATCATCCAACCAGAAACTAAAGTTGATTGATTCATTAATGTCTCAAAAAAAGGACTCCAAAGGGAATTATCAATAAGAGAAATAATTATCTATGAAGATATATTCCTATGTGATATGTAGGTGTAAAAATTGTTTGGAGTTGTGTATTAATATTATGTATTTGATAAGAATATAAAATTGTAATTTGAAGATAAATCTCAATACTGTGGAGAGAAGAAGATGATATTTCATTGATTCTCAAATTATCTGAAGAATAATTGAGATAATTATCTCTAGGGGACTACTGAGTGTTTTTTGTTTGTGGAATGGAAGTTCATATGGTAATTTATTGTCGATGTGAAGGAAAGAATTTAGCTAACAATGATAATATAGAGGATTCTATATAGAATGAATATCCCACACTATATTTTTTCAAATCAATTGATTATGGATTATGTAATAATAAATTACCGAATCTAAGGTATAATGAAGAAAATTGACATAAAACCCCCAATTATTTCTATAAAAAACTGAAATTTCATGTGATAGCTATTTTTTAAGAGATGTTTTATAACGATGTGGTTAAATATATACTTTCCATCCAAACTAGAACATCTAATTTCCTATTATAGTCTAGATCAACCCATTCATTATCATCTAAATAATTTTATATGTGTGTCAGGATATCATCAAAATTATTTTATTTAGAAATATAAATGACTACCAAAAATGGTACATTGATCGTATATCATGTATATGATTTTTCTTCTATTGACATTGATGGGAATGTGAATTATTACTCTTGTTGAATTTGATGTTATCTTATTAATGTATTTTATTTCTCTACATAAATAAAACATCAATTACCAATTAATAGATGTTAAATTTGATATTCCAATTAAAATTATGATCTTCTATGAATGTGATGATAGTTATGAACTTATGATGGATATCACATCCATTGTATGTATATTAATTCACATTAAAAAGGGTTTTTTATCTTATGTAGTTGGGGAGAAACTTTAAATCAATGATATACAAATATTGAAGAAATTTTTTGATGTCTTTACAAAATATTTTCTTATTCTTAAACCAAAATGTAAAGTAATGTATATAATATAACTCATACATGGTTCTATACCAAACTCAATGACACCTAGTAGAATAGTTTTGATGGATTTGCAAGAATTGAATAAACAACTCCAAGAAATCGATGAATGTAGAATAATTCATCCATGTGTGTCACATTGGGATTCATATATTATTTTTCAAAAATGATATATGGATCAATTCGACTCTATATTTATTATATGTGTAACATCCCTGGTTAATATAGAATATTAGTTTTTCATATTTATACATTTTTGTGAATAAAAATGTTAATATTAATTTAAAGGGAATGTTATGCTCGATGGCGTACCCAATACGCAAAACAATGAGTTTCTTTGAAATCATACGTTGCACTCTAATAATAAAATAATATTATTTTATAGGGTAGTTAACGCCTAGCTGTTGTAATGGCTTGAATGAATAGAACTAACGAAAAAATTATTATATATGTTTGTCAAATATTTTTACTTTTTTTCCAATAAATGTTAATTGCTTACAATGCGAATGAATCCATTTTTAAGCATAAATCTTCTAATTTTCCTTAAAAGGTCGATTAACCGCCTTTTGATGGAGAAACTCTTTTAAATCCACATTTTTACAATTTTATGTGTTATATTTGACAAAATAAAATTCTTCTTTATAATCAGGACATAAAAATTTACTTTCTGTAAATTTTTTGTATTTTTCCGATAAAGTTCATTTTTAATGAATAGTGAAAAATGTTGTATTTTAATTCAAAACCTCTTTTTAATGTAATTTATTTATATGATTAGATTATCTTTTGAAATGGTTTTAATGTGAAATTAGAATATTTTTTTACTATTTAATCCAATAGTGGTCATTGGAATTAATTTCACTTTGAAATTGGACTTAAACTGGTGTCAATCTTTTAATAGATATTGTTTCTTAAAAACACGCTATTTGTTTTGACAGAGGGAATTAATTATTAAACTAATTAATGCAACTTATATGTTTTGAATTTTATAAAATAGACATCAATTTTTAAGTCGGAATATCAAATATAGCTTAGGGTGAGTTTTTGATATTTTCCGGAAAAACATCAATTTTTTGATGAATAGTGAAACAACTAAGTGGTAGTTTAAAAACCGATTTTTTGTTTAAATGAAACTTTACCACATCTGTGATTTTAATTTCAAAAAACCGACATAAATGGTTGTAATTATGATGTCAAATGTGGTTCAATGGGATTAAAATAATTTTTTTTGTGAATAGTAACTTTTATGTTTTTAATTGCGATTAGAGGTAATTAGTGTAATTTAAGGTAAAAATAATGTTTTAATAATATGAAATGTCCTTGACACATGTCATAACCTTATTAGATGAGTCATGTCCGACCAATAAAATCCATGGGTCAACTTGGGGACCCCATGGAGCTACTCTGGTAGGAAAATGACATGAATACCGTTTTATTTAAAGTTAAAATTAAAATGTCACAAACATGTGTTATTTTACTAAAACAATGTGTACATGGGGTTATAAAAGTCATTTTTTTACTATAAATATTCATTATAAAGATTAAAATATTTCCTACATCATGATATTTTTTTTATAATTTTTAGACATTAAATCATTTTAATTATATATGACACCATGATGATGCAGTGATTACCTCATTATTTAACAATTTAAATAAAATGAAAAGATAATGCAAAATATAAGACCTAAACTTGTCAAAAACTTATTGGATTCATGGATTTAGAACTTTTATCACCTTATCCTAGAAATATATAATTGTGGGACCTTTAAAATCCGAAAATCATTTTATAATAATGTTACTTTTCAAGACTTTCCAATAATGCCCCTCCTCTCCTCTTATAAAAGGTCCCCACCTCTACCGCGTTACCCACACCTCTCAAGCCTTTGTCTTGGACAAACCCTTCCCATTTTGTCTCTCCAAATCCATCTATTACTCCTAGAAGGCTCACTTTGGGCATAATCCTTTCCAAGGAAGCCTTTGGGCTCAAATCAAAAAGAGTTACCCGATTTTAAGGTAATGTCTTCATGTGTGTTCTTTTGTTTTATTTTTCTTCTCCAACCCCCTAAAATATTTTTATTTATTTATTTTGTTACAACACCAGAATCTTCAAAATAATAGGATGTTTTTATGAGATGTATTAGAGATGCACTTCCACACACCTCCGTCTAATGGTTAATGAACATACTATTTCTGTGGATGACGAATTACTGCCTAACAAAATGATGATTGTTCATTATTCTTTTAACACATTTAAAGGTGGTCATTATGATATCACTGTATTTTATATATGATATATATGGTATTTATGTTTTCTATATTCTTATTTATTTTTTATTTAAAACCTACCATTATTCTTTTCATGTTGTGAAAATGCGATAATTTCATATGAGGAGGTGTAGACTACCGCCCCCTCAAGTGATGTGACTCGTTCATGCAATACATGGAATGTATAAAGAAGGAAATTAATGAAAATATGAGACCTATATAACATATTTATTATACTTTAATTATAATATATATATATATCTCATTTATTTTTAATTCCCTTAATATGACAAAAAAATGAAAGTGGCGTTCATGTGTACGTACAGCCTACCGTCTCCATGAATGGTGCTTTTCATTTTTTATCTCCAAATGTTATGGAATATTATAAAATTAATATGTACTGGATATATATGATATTTTAATAATTAATACTATTCTGTAAATTATTTACTTATAACTACATGGGCAATCATTTTTAAACAAGTTCATTTTTTGACTCATGTACCAAACATCGACAAAAATGTATGATATGAACTAACATTATTAAACAATTATTATAACATTATAATATGTGATATGAACTGAATAATAATCTTAAAAGGAGGTACTTAGGAAATTATAAATTGACAAAATTTTATTATTCAGGAATATAAATAAACGAACATGACAAGTCGAACTTGAGGTAAGGGATCATACCTCTCTCTTTCATTCTAAGTACACTCTTTTATGTCATTACTTTTAAGCTCATATTTCTTATGATTGGTATTTTATTTTATATTACTATTACTTTAATTTTAATGTTCATATTATTAGAGACCCTATTTTCTCTCATTAATCCATTTTGGCAGTTTTGATTGGCGTCGTTAAGCTGCCGAATTTTCGTAAGAGATCCAACCTCTCTCTTTCTTTTTAAGTACTCTCATTTATGTCACTTCTTTTAGGATCCTCTTTATTATTTAGGGGGATGTTATTTTATATTAATAGTTATGTAAATATTATCTTAATATGATGGGAGACCCTATTTTATCTCATCAATCCATTTTTGGATGTTTTAAGTGGCGATGTTAGGCTGCCGAGTTTTCATAAGGGATTTTTCATCTCACTATTATTCCCGTGAGATTTATGCTACATTTGCCACCATTTCCTTTGAGTGGTATATTTACTACCCATTATTCTACTCATTGTGTAATATAATTTCGTTTATGAGTATTTACATCAATGTTGTATTGTCCTTATTTCATGGGGTGTATGTTTTGAAAGATACCCAAATCGGTAAGTGAACCTTTCACCCTCCTCTTTTTAAAAGACTTATTTTGTTGGGCCTTTTAATTTACATATTTTAATGTTGGGATATGTTCTTATATATCCTTATTTATGTAAATTTAATGTACAAGTGATGATATACCCTTTTTATCTCTCATCAACTAATTTTCTGAATTTTGAAGTGACGAAGTTAGGCTGTCGAATTTTTTCAAGGGAACATCTTAACCCAATTTTGATTCGTTGGGATAAACTTGTACTCCTTGAATATGTAATTATATGAATATTTGTTAATATACTCTGATTGTTTTACACTTAATATCTACTTATATTTGGTGTATTCATTTGTCACACACAATTATGTAATTGATTTATCCTTAATCCAAGGATACCGACGTTGCAAGGGACTTCGTCTCAATCTCCTATCATTGAGTAATATTATGTTTCATACACAACATTATTTTATACGGTGTATAAACCCATTTGACTTCTACTTTTATTCAAAATTAATCTTTTCTATACGAAGTGTTTTACTAAATGACAAAAAGTATGTTTCTTTTTAACGTACGCGGTGACAATGACCTTTCCGCCGCAGCGATTACTATTTGATCATTGGAATCCTCAACAAGACGTTATATTTTTTAAAAGTAAATAAATACAATATAAAATTTTTGGTATTTAAAATGTTTTTGATAATGTATTTTTTATTTCAATATATTTAAGTGATATATTGTGCTTGAAATATAGAAATGGATTCATTCCTTTTTAATTGTTTTATGTGTTATAATTTTATAATGGTACTTAGACATTTGATGGGTGGTTACGTGATAAACCATATGATGGGTGGTTCTGTGAATACCAGGATGGGTGGTCACATTATAACCTCTAATGCATTGGGTATGGAAGTCGGCCATACGGCTTTTCCATTAAGTGATATGTGTGGAAGTCGACCGTATGGTTATTTCATTTAATTATGTTTATGTCCCAAGTAACCTTTATATGTTATTTATATGGGTTTTATGGTAATATTTTGGTTACAAAAGGGTAAGTAATGATCTTTTATTCATTGAAGAGTTTATAATACTTCATAAAGGTGAAAAGTATTACTTTGATAAAGAATTCATGGTTTACTATTTGTTTTGAAAAACTAACAGTTTTCCTTCTTTGTGTATCCCTTACTAAGCTTTTTATGCTCATCCCAAGTTTTTTAAATGTTTTCACAGGACATAAAGTTGAATAGGGTAATGGATGGGATCAAGGAAATGTCAGGATGTCTAAAACAAGGAACATGACATGACTCTTTTGTCCAAGATTTTTTATTTTGTGTAAAAAATGGAAACTAAGTAGATTTGTCTACTTTGTAATCTTTGAGATGTAATAGCTATGTAAAAATTCTCTAAAACTCTAAACCTGAAAAGATCATCAATGTGAATTATTCTATTTAATTCAATATTAAGTAAGTTTTAAGGCTAGGGCATTATAGTTGGTATCAAGGGTAGATTTAAATAAATTTAGAGGTTAGAGTGTTGCTTAAGAATAAGTGACAAGTTGTGTATAACCACAATAGGTAGTATGTTAGATGGAGTCATAGTTTTTCTTTGAAAGATAGAATCAGTTTGAGATAACTTGGATAAATATATCTTATTTTTTATCTTCCTCGTTATTATATGATGATTTTACTGATATGCTCACACTGAACTTTATGGTTTTTGTAAATGGCTAGATCTAGCAGACACCAACGTAACAGTGGATGTGAAGGAATCTGTGACAGTTTTCGGAGTGAGCAACTGAATGATATGGGAGCTACAATGAGAACTATAGTGTTTATCCTCAACCAAGAATCTGGAGTCATGATTGACCACCTAAACCTTGGTGATTTTTATAAGGCATCATATATGCAAGAAACAAATCCTTATGGAACTTCAGGTAATAATCATAAAGGTAAGTGTTTCAAAAACCTATGTGTCAAAGATGTGGAAAGAAACACCTTGGAAAATGTTTCAAAGGTACATAAATATGCTATAGATGTAGAAATTAAGGTCATAAAGAAAGAACCTATCATGGAAAAAGGAAGCATCCAGTTGACTCGAGGAAAGGGAAAGAAGTTCCTTCTGAGGGATCAATTAAATGTTTTAAATGTGTTGTGCATGGTCATTACGCAAACACATGTCCTATGAAGAAGTTTTGGTAATGGGATCACCAATATCGTAGAAATATTCGTTTACCATTACCTAATGCCATTCTTATTGAGGATGAAGAAACTGACAATGACCAATCAAAGGGATGGATTATTTCTTAAAATTTGTTTTATTATTTTGGAATCTTAGGATATGATTCATGATTTTGTTTGTAGGAAAGAAGTATTTCAGAAAAATTTGTAAAGGAATGGTTATTGGATCATGAAGAATTTTGAATGAGTAAGAAGCCAACATATAAGGGCTTCAAGTGTTATGGTGAAATTCTTAAAAGTATTAATTCTCTTTTGATGATGGGGTTACATTAGAAGACTTTTTATAGTATGTGTAACCCAAATGATTGATGTATGAAAATTTTATTTAAGGAATAGTTATCTGTTATTTTGTGAACATAGTTATAAAGAACCATTTGGATTTATATGATCCTTACTTTCGAGGTAATTTTGGGTTACTATATGATGGAAGATGAAAGGCATGAGATAAACTTAAGGTTAAAATATATTATTATTATTTTTGATTATTTTATCTCTTTTTGGGGAATGTTTTTAGAATTATATTGTTTGGAAGAAGGAAAACATGCAGACTATGTAACAACCCATCATGTCAGACAAAGCTGTGGGAATCGAACCCAAATCCAAAGTGCGATTGGTATATATTACCTACCACTGGACTACGTGAAGTCCCTGGTTAGTTTTAGTAATTATTTTTAGTTAGATGATCTTATGAATCTAGAATAAGGTGATTTTGTGTTATATATGGAAATTATTAACCTATCATGGAGGATATGTGATTAGGTTAATTACTTTACAATATGAGACTTTAAGAGAAACTGATATTATTTGGAGATAAGTGTTAATTTGTACCTTGGAAGACTATGTGATTAAATCCTTCAAATATTCGGGTTTCAGTCTTAGTTTGGTTTACTTGGAATAATTTTATGGACAAATTGTTTATCGAATGGTCTTCATTGGAATTTGGGTTTTTTTGGAAAAATTATGGAGAATAAGAATAGATTTTCATTTTATAAAGGGTTATCCTTTTCTGGATTATGTGATCTTGTACTAACCTTTTTGGTTTTGGTTTTGGTTAAAGTCTAAAGACATGGGATGTATATAGTTCTCATTTGTGGATTAGGTGATTCACTAGAAGTTTATTACAGCTCTCTTTTTGTAAACAAGTCTTCATAAATACGCATCATTTGGGGAAAGTATGAGTTTCTGTAAGAAATCTAGTAAAAGTTGAAAGTCAACATGACTAGTAAGTATGTTTCCTTAAGATCAAAAATAAATTCCTCAGTGAAAAGTTACTTAAAACAAAAATGTTGTATATTAACATTTCTTGCAGGGGAATCAAATACCGTTTAACCCACCACAAGTTTGTGATTTTCTTGTGGTTAACTTTCTCCTAAACATATTTTCTATCACTCTCCCTCAAAACATGACCCTTTGCTTTTTCCTCCGTGTCCATTTTTTTCATACATGGAATCCTAGTATGGGTTAACTCGGGTGACCTTTGTACTTCTCTTTATTTATTTTAAATTGATAGTTTTACTGACTCTTGTTCCGATGTGGGACTTACAATGATGTTTCCGAGCCCAATATTAGAATTGTGAGGACACAATTCCCAAAAGGGGGAAGGATGTAACATCCCTGGTAAATATATAATATTACATTTCCATATTTATCCATTTTTTTGAATAAAAATGTTAATATTAATTTAAAGGTAATGTTATGCTCTATGGCTTACCCAATACGCAAGAACGAGTTTCTTTGAAATCATAAATTGCACTCTAGTAATAAAATAATATTATTTTAAATGGGAGTTAACGCCTATCCGTCGTAATGGAGGGAATGAACATAACTAACTAAAAAATGAGTATATATGTTTGTCAAATATTTTTACTTTTTTTTTCAATAAATATTAGATGTTTAAAATGCGAATGAATCCAATTTTAAGCATAAATCTTCTAATATTCTTTAAAAGGTCGAGTAACCCCCTTTTGATGGCGAACCTCATTTAAATCCACTTTTTGAAAATTTTATGTGTTATATTTGACAAAATAAAATTCTTCTTGAAAATCGGGACATCAAAATTTACTTTGTGTAAATTTTTGTTATTTTTTTGATAAAGTTCATTTTTAATGAATAGGGAAAAATGTTGTATTCAAATTAAAAACCTCCTTTTAATCTAATTTATTTATATGATTAGATTATCTTTTGAGTTGGATTTAAAGTGAAATTAGAATATATTTTTACCATTTAATCCAATTTTGGTCATGGTAATTAATTTCACTTTGAAATTGGTCTTAAACTGGTGTCAGTCTTTTAATAGATATTGTTTCTTAAAAACACGCAATTTGTTTTGACAGCGGGAATTAATTATTAAATTAATTAATTCAACTTATATGTTTTTAATTTTTTAAAATAGACATAATTTTTGAATTTGGAATATCAAATATAGCTTAGGGTGATTTTTTGGTATTTTTCTAGAAAACATCAATTTTTTGGTGAATAGTGAAACCACTAAGTGGTAGTTTAAAAACTAATTTTTCATTTAAATGAAACATTACCACTTCTGTGATTTGAATTTCAAAAATCCTACATACATGGTTGTAATTAGGATTTAAATTGTGGTTCAATGGGACTAAAATAATTTTTTAGTAAACAATAACTTTTATGTTTTTAATCACGATTAGAGGTAATTAGTGTAATTTAAGGTAAAAATAATGTTTTAATAATATGAAATTACCTTGACACATGTCCTACCCTTATTGGATGAGTCATGGTTGACAAAGACAATCCATGGGTCAACTTGGGGACCCAATAGAGCCACTTTGGTAGGAAAATGACATTAATACCATTTTATTTAAAGTTAAAATTAAAATGTCACAAACATGTGATGTTTTACTAAAACAATTTTTACATTGGGTTATACAAGTCATATTTTTTACTATAAATATTCATTAGAAATATAAAATTATTTACTAAATCATTATTGTTTTTGTATAATTTATAGACATTAAAAAAAATTAATTATTTTTGACACCATGATGATGGAGTGATTACCTCATTATTTAACGATTTAAATAAAATGAAAATATAATGAAACATATAAGACCTAAACTTGTCAAAAACCTATTGGATTTGTGGATTTAAAACTATTATCACCTTATCCTCGAAATATATAACTGTGGGACCTTTAAAATCCGAAAATCATTTTATAATAATGTTACATTTCAAGACTTTCCATGAGTGCCCCTCCTATCCTCTTATAAAAGGCCCCCCACCTCTACCACCTTACCCACACCTCTCAAGCCTTTGAAACGGACAAACCCTGACCATTTTGTCTCTCCAAATCCCTCTATTACCCCTAGAAGCCTCACTTTGGACAGAATCCTTTCCAAGGAATCCTTTAGGGTCAAATCAAAAAGAGTTACCCGATTTTAAGGTAATGTTTTCACTTGTGTTCTTTTGTTTTATTTTGCTTCTACAACCCCCTAAAATCATTTTATTTCTTTCTTTTGTAACAACACAATTATCTTCAATATAATACAATTTTTTTATGAGACGTATTAGAGCTACACTTCCACACACCTCCATCTAATGGTTAAAGAACATATTGTTTCTGTGGATGGTGAATTACTGCCTCACGAAACGATGATTGTTCAATATTATTTTAACACCTTTAAAGGAGGACATTATGATGTCACTATATTTTATATATGATATATATATGGTATTTATGTTTTCTATATGCTTCTGTATTTTATATTTAAAAAATACCTTTATTCTTTGCATGTTGTGCAAATGCGATAATTTCATATGAGGAAGTGTGGACTACTGCCCCCCTCAAGTGATGTAACTCGTTCATGCAATACATGGAATGTATAATGAATGAAATTAACGAAAATATGTGACCTATATAACATATATATTATAATTTAATTATAATATATATATCTCTCATTTATTTTTCATTCCATTAATATGACAACAAAAAATGAAAGTAGCGTTCAGGCGTACGTACGGCCTATCATCTCCATGAACGGTGCTTTTAATTTTTTATCTCCAAATTTTATGGAATAGTATAAAATGAATATGTAATGGATATATATTATATTTTAATCATTAATACTATTTTGGAAATTATTTACTTATAACTACATGGGCAATCATTTTCAAACAAGTTCATTTTTTAACTCATGTACCAAACATCGCCAAAAACGTCTGATATGAACTAAAATTATTAAAAAAATATTATAACATTATAATATGTGATATGAACTGAATAAAAATATTTAAATTAGTTCCTTAGTAAATTATAAATTGACCACAGTTTATTATTCAGGAATATAAAGAAACGAACAAGACAAGTCGGACTTGAGGTATGGGATCCTACCTCTCTCTTTCTTTCTAAGTACACTCTTTTATGTCATTAATTTTAGGATCATCTTTCTTATGATTGGGATGTTCATTTATATTACTCATACTGTACTTTTTATGTTCATATGATTATAGATCCTATTTTCTCTCATCAATCAATTTTAGAAGTTTTGATTGGCACAGTTATGCTGCCGAATTTTCGTAAGAGATCCAACCTCTCTCTTTCTTTTTAAGTACTCTCCTTTATGTCACTTCTTTTAAGATCGTATTTATTATGTTGGGGGATGTTATTTTATATTCATATTTCAGTAAATTTTATTTTAATATGATGAGATACCCGATTTGATCTCATTAATCCATTTTTGGACGTTTTAAGTGGCGTTGTTAGGCTGTCGAGTTTTCGTAAGAGATTTTTCATCTCACTTTTATTCCCGTGAGATTTATGCTACATTTGCCACAATTTCCATTGAGTTTTATATGTACCACCCACTATTCTAATATTTGTGTAATATAATTTCGTTTTTGAGTATTTACATCAATTTTTTATTGACATTCATTGATGGTGGGTATGTTTTGAAAGATACCCATGTCGGTAAGGGAACCTTTCACCCTCCTCTTTTTAAAAGACTTCATTTTTTGGTCCATTTTAATTTACATATTTTAATGTGGGGATATGTTCTTCTATATCCTTACTAATGTAAATTTAATGTACAAGTGATGAGATACCCTTTTTATCTCTCATCAAATCATTTTATGAATTTTGAAGTGACGCCGTTAGGCTGTCGAATGTTTTCAAGGAAACTTCTTAACCCATTTTTGATTCTTTGGGATAAACTTGTACTCCATAAATATATCATTATATGAATATGTGTGAATAAACTCTGATTGTTTTACACTTAATATCATCTTATATTTGGTGTATTAGTTTGTCACAAGTAATTATGTAATTGATTTATCCTTAGTCCAAGGATACAGACTTTGCAAGGGACTTCGTCACTATATCATTTCATTGAGGAATATTTTGTTTTATACACAACATTATTTTATATGATGTATAAACCCCTTTTACTTATACTTTTATTCGAAAGGAATCTTTTCTATACGAAGCGTTTTACTGAACAAAACAAGTATGTTTCTTTTTAATGTACGCGGTGACAATGACCTTTCCGCTGCCACGTGTATTATTTGATCTTTGGATTCCTCAACAAGCCATTATATTTTTTAAAAGTAAATAAATACCATATACTCTTTTTTTCCTTGAAATTTGTTTTGATACTATATTTGTTATGTCAATATATTTAAGTGATATATTGTGCTTGAAATGTGGAAATGTTTTCTTTCTTTATAATTGTTTTTTGTGATATGATTTTATAATGGTACTTAGAAATTTGATGGGTGGTTATGTGATAAACCATATGATGGGTGGTTCCGTGAATATCAAGATGGGTGGTTACGTTATAACCTCCAATTCATTGGGTATGGAAGTCGTTCGTATGGCTATTCTATTAAGTGATATGTGTGGAAGTCGACCATATGGTTATTCCATATAAGTATTCTTATGTCACAAGTTACCTTTATATGTTTTGTATATGGGTTTTGTGGTAATGTTTTGGATACAAAAGGGTAAGTAATGATCATTTATTCATTGAAGAGTTTATACTACTTCATAAAGGTTAAAAGTATTACTTTGGTAAATAATTCATGGTTTACTTGTTGTTTTGAAAAACTAACATTTTTCCTTCTTTATGTATCCCTTACTGAGACTTTTATGCTCATCCCATGTTTTTTAAATGTTTTCACAGGATATAAAGTTGAATAAGGTCAAGGATGGGATCAAGGAAATGTCAGGATGTCTAAAACAAGGAACTAGACATGGTTCTTTTGTCCATGAGTTTTTATTTTGTGGGAAAAAATGGCAACTAAGTAGATTTCTATACTTTGTAATCTTTGAGATGTAATAGCTATGTCCTAATTCTCTAAAACTCTAAACCTGAAATGATCCTCGTTGTGAATTATTCGATTTATTTCAAGATTATGTAAGGATTATGTCCAGGGACTTATAATATGGATCCAAACAAGATCACAATTAAGAAGAAGTATCATTCGTCTATATTGATGACTTGTTTAATCAGTTTCACATAGATCAAAACTAGCCCGAGAATGAACTTCATTCTAAATATCATCAATAGAGGGTATCGAAGGATGTTATAACCAAAAAAACGTTGCATAAAATGTATGAACATTAGGAATTTATAGTGATTCCATTCGTCCTTACTAATTCCCACACTTTCTTCATGGATTTAATGAGTAGAGTCTTTAGATATTAATTTGATCAGTTTGTGGTAGTCTTTCTGGTTAATATTATTTTATATTAATATAGAATGGAAGATCATGATGGATAGTTGAGTATTTTAATATATAACCTAATAAAGGAGAAAATATATGAATTAAAATTAAAAATTGATAATTAATTATGAAAAAAGATTTATTTTGGGGTCCGATAATCTAAATAGAGGGTATATCTATAGATCCATCAAAGGTTAAGGATAATGAATGTTGTCCTAGAACAACTAATCTAACACAAAATTTTAGATTTATTGTTTTAGGTAAATATATTCGATGGTTTTTGGAGACGTTTTCATTAATATCCAATACTCTGACCATGTTAACTCGAAAGGGAGCTATATTCGTCTAGATAGATGACTACGAGGATAATATTATAGAAAAGAAGTGAATATTAATAATTTAACATGTTATTTCATTACCCAGTAGATTTGATCGTTTTTCAATCTATAATGATTCATCCATGAAGGGATTGGGATTTCTTATTAAGTATAATGACATGGTTATATATTATTCCTCAATAAAATTAAATATTCATCAGAAAAATCACCTAACTCGTGATTTGGAGTTAGCATTGGTATATTTTTAATTGAAGATATGTTTGAATTATAGAGAAAAGTTTGATATATATAATTATGATAAAAGTGTAAAATATATATTAACATAGAAGAATTTGAATATGTTCCAATTAGAATGGTTAGATTTGATTATTGATTATGACTAGCTGATACATTACAATCCTGCTATAGTGAAAACGGTGGTTGATGCTTAGAGTCCAAAGGATCAAGATAGATTATCCAAGATGAGGATTACAAAAGATATAATATTTCTTATGGATGTATATGGAAATAATTATGTAAGATAAATATTCTTATCTTGCTAAATATAATTTTCAACCATCTATAAAAGTGAAAATTAAATATGCTATTAAGAAAGATGTATAGAAGAAAATGAAGGATATTTCTGTTCTTGAATTTAACCGCAGTAATGATAGAATTATTTGGTTCAAGAAACAAGTATGTGTTCCTTACATAGAATATTCAATTACAGAATTACTAGATTAATATTATAGTTCATCATTATCTATTCATTCAATAAGTACAAAGAAGTATTGATATTTGAATGATTATTTTTGGTGGGTTGATATGAAAATATATATCAAAAAGATTGTATATATATTCATTTTATGTTATCATGTAATGGCTAAAACACAAAATTATAATGGTATGATACATCCACTACCCAAACCATAATGGAAATTGGAATGTATCACCATGGATCATGTCATTGGAGTCCCCATAATATATAAAGGGAATAATTCTATATGGGTTGTAGTTGACTACCTTACTATGTAAGAACACTTCATTTCTATTAGAGAGGTATTACCTATATATTATCTTCCTATACTATACATTTTGAAGTGGTAAGGTTGCATAGATATCCAAATTCGATTTTTTCTGATCGACATCCAAGGTATAACCCAATGTTCTAGAAATTTCGTCAAAATGAACTTAATATGGAGTTAATTTTTATCACTGTGTATAATCCATAGATGGTTTTCATATGTGAGGGAACAATTTAAACCCTAAAGTATATTGTAATATATTTTTATCTGAATGGAAAAGGTTTATGGGATCACCCCCTTCCTCTAGATGAATTTTCATAAAACCATAATTATCACTCATGCATTCATGTGGCTCATTATAAAGCCCAGTATTGAAAGTTATTTTAATATATAACATCCTGTAATGATGTTGGAGAAATAATGTTTTTATGAACTAAGTGGGGTAGTGAAATGGAATTGAATTTTATAGTATTTTAGGAATACATAATGGAATCTTAGAGTGGAAAAAAATAATGCTGTTAATTTCCGATGTGATCAAGAATATTAAATACGTGATAAGGTGGGTCAAATAATATATCTATTGAAGTAGGTTTTGATATTCATGAATAAAATGAAATGGATCCCTAGTTATATTCTTCCCTTTGAAATTATTGATCATACTAGGAGTATGGATAATAACATGGTGCTTCCACCATCCCACCCTCAATTCCACAATGTCCTACATTTATCTCTCCTAATAATGTATGATCTAAACCATTCACATGTACTAAACTAAGATGTCATACCTCTGGCGCAATATCATTATTATGAGGAACAACCAAGGGGGATTTTGGATCATATAAGGAATGTTTAATGAAACTAGACCACTGAACTAGTCAAGGATTTTTGATGAGAAACCAATTTTAGTAATTCATGTGGGAACATGAGGGTATGATGAGTGAGAAGTATCCTAATTTTTTGTATAATAGTAATGAATTTCAAGGGAAAAAATCTTTTAAATGGGAATAATGTAACAAACCATGTTTGTAAAAATTATTATTTTTCAAATAAATCAAATTCCATTGAATGAATTTGTTACATGAAACACCATGTAAATATTGCACTACATGCAATAATAGGTTATCTTTCATGAAAAATGACACTAAATATTAACAAAAACATGTTATACTATTAATACAGTTATTTAAATATGATCATTATAACCCATCCATTAAAAATAGAGATATGAATATAAAATATTTACTTTATAAATATTAAGAATAATAGTTTTATATTAATAAAACATACTGAAAATAAAATACATAATTTTGGGTAATGTATATATATGTTTTGAAAATAATTCAATATAAAGAAATATTTTATTATGTATATCTTTGAACAATAATAAAATTTTATTTTTAAAATTTTTGTAAATTTATATTATAAAATATGATTAATTTATTTAAATCATCATGTCAAAACTATAATTGGGTAAATGTTTTGGAATTTGTTTTGAAATATTTCACTTTTTTATTAATAATGAAAATGGCTGAAGTTTAATAGATAACTGATTTTTTTTAAAATTTATTTATACAGTAAAATTATATTATAACATTATTTTAAATAAAAATTAGTATAGTTATAAATATATTAATATAATCTCGGCAATTTTAAACTAATTTCAAATTAGGTATTAGTATAAAAACATGGTAATATTTTGATCGTTTTCCCTTTAAACCCCCACTTTCTCATCATATGTGTAGGAATAATTTTAAATTAAAATATTAAACATCTATATATTAAATTTTAAGAAATGTATTAAATATTTTGAAGACAATTAACATAAATTATATAATATTTTGGACCATGTTTTTAACCAAAATTAAATATAAAATAGTAAATATTATTTTTTGTGGTTAAGGTAAAAATGGTATTACCATGGGGGTTAAAAGATAAATATAATGGTTAAAAACAGACCAAAAATGTTAAAACCCCTATTTAAGGGAAATATTGAAACATTATATCTTATATTATCTAGAATATCCCATTTTATGAATCCTATTACTTTATAAAAACATGGTTAAACTACAAGTGTGCCACTCACATAAATTATAAAAGATATGCTCCTCTTCTTTTTTCTCGACAACTTAATTCTAATTTGATTAATAACATACAAACCAAATTAATGCGCTAACATACCTCCTAACAACTTATAAGCCTTATTTTGGATAAAAATATATCCTAGGAAGGATTTTTCAGCAAACCAAAGGAGGATTATTGTAGAAGAGGTATCGTTCATCAATGAGTGTTCTTGTTTTATTTAATAGTAAACCACCATAAATTATTTTTAAAAAATGATGACATAATAAAAACATAATAATAAATATGTTAATATTTTTTTTATTAATTTAATGATCTATAACAATCCCCACTTCTATTAAATGGGTTACAAAATCAACACACATGTTTATGGTAGACTACCATATCGAGAACTAATGTTATTCATTTTCCATCACCGAATATGAATGATAGAAATAATATTGGATGTACTATTTTTATATTATTTTCATGATGTTTTTATACATTTTAAATTATTATATCACCCTTACTATCATACACTCCATTTTATGGGAATACGATAATGTCGCTCGTGAGTACGGTGAACGACCGCATCACGAAGTGATGTGATTCCTTCCATATTTACATGGAACATAAGAATAATGGGGTTAATGAAAATATTTTATTTATATGAATTAATAATTATAATTTAATAGTAATATTCCATTTAAATTTTTTTCATTGAATCTAAGAATAATATGGAATCATTTTTCATTCCTGTGTATGACCCACCGTCTCCACGAAGTGTTTATTTTATTTTCTATCACTTAATTTTATATATAACTAAAAATAAAAATATAATTAATAACTATGATATTTAAATCATAATTAATATTAAATTAAGGATGAAAAAATGATTAAATTATGAAAAAAAATTAAATAAAAATTTATAATAAAAACAAAATAGTTATTACAAAAAACATAATATTAACCTGAAATAGAAAATAAACTAGTAACAAAAGGTCATCAAGAAAATCTATATCATTTGATATATACAAATATTTGTTCTATTATATAATTTTAATAATATAATATTTATTATACAGTTTTTTTAATATATATGATGGAAGTCCAAACATAATATAAGTTATTTTTGTCTTAATTTCCATATTTTGAGACGTGTGTTTTGTTATGAAACTATATTCTTTCATGATATTCATATGAAACAGCATTGAAATGTAATATAATGAATTTATTTATAACAATTATATTTTATGTTCCATTTTATGTTATTATTTAATGGTTCATATTAATAAAAATTAATAATGTGTAACTTATTTTATAATAAAATCTCATCTTTTATCAGAATTATTTACGAAAATGTTTTATATGATAAAATATTACAATCCATTTCCCAATGAATTCATGAATTTTTGTATCCTATGGTTATTTATGATACTTTAATGTAATAGTGATATGTTACTAATCATTTCTAATACAAAGAATTAAAAAAATTTAATAAAATATGACTTTATTTGTCCCCTCGACTGGAAATACAATTTCATCCAAAATTATGTAATATGTTAATTTTTTCAAAAATATTTTTTTATCCTATGATTTTAGTAGACATTTTTAAAAATTTATAAATTTTTTAGAATATATTTTTTGATTAATATTTATTCCTCTTTCTAAACAATTCTTATTTGTCTTTTAGCAAAAAAATGTAAATGGAATATTTTTTTAAATATGTATTGAATGAAAAAATCATCATATAGTACTTACCATTACATTAATTGAATATCAATATGTATGTTTTTACTTTTATCATAAATTAAAGTTATTTTGAAATTGTTTTATGGTTTATGTATTTTCTTCTTAGCGGATGGTGCATTTTACTCAAGAAAAATATTAAATGATCATTCAAAATAGTTTTCCATAAATGATGATATCCATTGATGGTACCTATTCCTTTATATGAATATGAATCAAGGAATCAATTATTAGTATTTCAATGAATGTTTTATGTTTATGAATGAATAATGGTTATGAAACTCATTTCTATTCCATGGGTCATTTGTAGTTAGTATTGAATATTGTGGATATTATTTTCTATTTTTATGTGTATTTAAGAATTTTTTACCTCTATATAATGTAGTGATAACATGGAACATGTTAATTGATTATATTATGATTAATGTCTTATAAAATTCTAATAATTATTACGTGACTCGATATTATGATCTTTGATATTTAGGGTATGGTTTTCAAATGTAATTATCAGGTTCCCATAACCTTATACTAATGTAATTCTTTCCAACCTCACTTTTATTCAATTACTAATCATCTAACATCACCCATTAATAGGTTTTCATTACTAGGTTATGAATAAATTTATTACGTATAAGATTTATAATAGGGGTTCTAGTTATGAATATCATAGTTTGATATGATAAAGTTTACCTTGGGACCAGTTATTTGTGTTTCCAAGAATCCAAATGTACTAAATGAATACGATCCCCAAGAATGTTTTTTTCTTATGTAATAAATATTCACTAAAAATAATTTCATATATATTTTTGATAATACAAGGTTTCTATAATGAAGTTATAAATCATTGTTGGTCAAAAGTACACTTATATTCCCATTTTTTATTTTTTTATATTATTTATGGTTGTGGATAACCCTTCCCCAAATGTTGTAGTGGTATCCCTGAGTCCTCTTCTTTTCTTATCTCTAGTTCAATGGATGTTTCCTCAAGACTGGTAGATAACTTGGATTCTTTTGTATCCTTAATGATAGATAAGAGGTTACTTATGTACTATGGGAGTTCCAATTAATATGTGTAATAACCAAGAGAATTTCATATATGCTCATTTCATCTATAATATTTTAATAGGACTAAGATGTATTGATATCTAGGGTTATAAGAGTTTTCATGGGGAATTTTTCTATTTTTATTGAAGAAATAGAATAATTTATTTATCCAAATGGAGAATTGATCTCATAGTGAATTAACATTCCCATATTATCCAGAATTTCCATTATTACATAAACAGTGTCCATTGATGTTTTTGGTTTTCGATGGACCGTTGGATTTGGGTCCATCACCCTGACATGGTTTATAAGAAATAAAAACTCAATGTCAATAAATATATTGGGGTCTATAGGGGTGGTTCCCAATTCAGTGGGAGTGGAAACCTACGCTGAATCATCTATCATCCATTTCCTTTTATATAATTTATAGAAACCAACATCAGTTTACTATGATTCAGATGATTTCAATTGTTTTTTATCGTTACATAGGATTCCATCATTTTTATCAAAGGGTAATTTTATGCAGTGATGTAATGTTGATATAACTTCCATTTGGATATAAATTTATTGTCTATTAAATAGAAAATTATATGTCATATCCAAATTTTGACCAAGAAATAGATATTTGACACTACATCTCTAAATAATAGTACGAAATTTACCTGTATACAAGGTTTGATATTCTCATCTCATACCCCTAAAAGGTCAACTTTATTGGAGATACTGAATACTCATTATAACCTAAATTCTGAAAGGTTAAAAATAGGAAAAGATTAATCCTCGATCCATTATAAACCAATCCCATAAATTGTAAACATCATTAATAAAACATAAAATGTACAGTGTTTTGATATTACTCTAAATGGATTCTTCCTGATCATACTCTATAAATGATATTTTGACTTGTTATATTGTCATATTTATTTTCTCTATATACAATACAACTTCAAAAACATTTATTTCAAACTATTGGGGAAGTTATAGGATCTCGATAAGCTTCTCTATGAGATCTATTGAAATTTATATAGAATCTTGGATTGTTACCATGGGCATGATGGATACAATATATTTGAATATATGATAGTTTTCCCTAGAGTTCTATTATTCAAAATTTGGGTTTTCTCTTGGGAATGTTCATTCGGGGTTGTGGCACTTGTGTTTTTTATGATATGATAATTATACTAAAGATGAGAGAATATCTATTTCTAATAAATTGTTTAAGGTTATTCATATATGTACCAGCATAGGTAATGATATAATAAATCATTACCATATTTATTAAAAATAATAAGATAGTAATATTGACTATAAAATTATTATGTAATTTTTAATATAAATGGAAATTGTTTCAATAAAACACATCGTATAAATTTTCCTAAAAACAATTTATTTTTTTATTTTTTATTTTAAATTTTATACATTGAATATTATTTTATAATTTGGAACATCAAAATCTAAATAGGGTGAATTATTATATTCTTTTCAGAAAAATGCATTTATCGGTTTATAGTGAAAAACCGCTTATTGTAAAAAACATTTATTTTTTAAAATTAATTAATATAAGTATCCAAATATAATTTATATTATATAAAATAACCTAATTAATATTTATTCTATATTTAATACATTTATTTTATTTTAAATCAACATAATATTTGTTTTAAATATAAGTTTGTTTTTGGGATTAAAGAAGGGGGGTTTTAGAAATTATTTTAAAATGACTAACGTTAATCTTTTTTAATAAATTATAATAATCCCTAACAGATAATGGATTAAATTAAATAAATAAACTATATATTAGTAAATATTATTTTAGATTCATAAAAGGATATTATTACCCATTTATTTAATATAGAATCCATATTTTCTAAAATAATACTCTTGCTGAAATCTCGTTGTCTCGCAACAACTATGGGATTAATATTATAATTTATGTATCAAATTATATTTATTTAATTTCGAAACATATATTCATTATTTTTAGTAATTAAAAAAATAATTTCCAATAAGGTGTATATATTTTTTGAAAAAAAATGTTAGTTAAAATAATTAAATTTAATTATATTGATTAAGATAAAAAATGTGTCAATTTAGTGATTAATATTTAAATATAACATGGGTTAATTACCAAAAAATTGTAAAAAACCATTTTATAGACATATATAGATAATATAACTGATTTTATAAACTATGGTTCATTATTGGAGTCACATGAGTAAAGGGAGACCTCCCAGTAGTGTTTATTTTTTTTGTATTTACAAGAATTTCACTCACCATCCACTATAAAACGGAATTCACTCACCCATCTTATATACAAATATAAATCCATTTTTATCAAAAAAAAATAGTGCCAAAATAAACTAAATAATTCCCAAATATCATCCTACAATCCCAATTTTTCTTAAATCCAACAATGTAAGTCCTTTTGTGAAAATGAAAAGGAGTTACTCAAAGAAGATGTAATACTCCTCACCATTTGTTTTTGTTTTGGTTCTTTCTCCACCCACATCAATTATTTTTATAAAATGACTATATAATAAACTAAGTATCCTCAATTTAAATATATGTTATTTATGTTAAGGTTAACACCTACAAACACACGAACATTCCTCAAAAGGGTTACAAAATAATCATTCGCGTGTATGGTGGAATACCGCCTCGCGAAACGATGTCATTCATTTTTTCTTCACCAACTCTAATGGAAGTGAATAATGATAGAAATACAATATATATATATAATGATATTTATATCATAATAAAACATTTATATTAATTATATAATATACATAATTTTTACATTTCATACCATATAGTATACGATAACGCCGCTCGTGTGTTTGGTGGACTACCACCTCGTGAAGGGATGGGATTTTTTTTCACTAACGTGTTTGGTTTTCTATATTAAGGGAAACTATAATGAATTTATATATTATATACCTGAAATAAATATAATATATTTGACATAATATTATTTATTTAAATATAATATATCATTTTATTCTTACCTTTTCTCATAAAGAATGGTGATAATGTTGTTTGTGGATGTGTTGACTACCACCTCCATTAAGCAATGTGATTATTTTATATTAACAAAAAAATCACTGTAATTATATATAGAAGTATATATAATTTAATAAAATTTAATTTAAAATAAAATAATCATTCTATAAATACAAATTTTACATATCTTCTTTCCATATTGATCATTGAAAAATAGGAATGTTACAGTTGTTCAAGTACAACCTACTATCTCCAAGACTATAATGTTGGTTCATTTTTCTTAACCATATACCATGTTTGGTTTTAAAAGAATATTTTATGTAAAATATAATTATTATTACTTGAAAAATATTCTATATATATATAAATAATGACCCCTTTTCCCATATTTTACATATAAAAGCCATTTTTTGACACATAAATCAAATAACTCCGAACAACATACATAAAAATAATTGATTATGTAATTATATATAACTTGGTGATAAGTGAAAGAAATTAATATTAATCTCTTAGAATATTTTCAATATTGTAAATAATTTACACAAGTTTATTATTTTGGGAGATAAAGAAACACATGCAGAATCATACTCAAGGTAAAGGACTTCATCACAATTCCCTTTAATTCTCTCACATATTGATGTTACACAATATTATTCTTTTATAAATAATATATACATTAATTTTGATATTTTACATCATTAATTTATCTATTATAATTAAATTTAATGCTTTTTAGTATTATTCTTAATTTTTTTATGATTCAAGTGTTTCACAGGTGACGTAGTGCTTTTCCATTAAATAAATAAAAATTTTATGTTTTCCTAAAAAATCTATTTCCCATCAATTGATATGTATTTAAATTATTATATATTAACATAAAATATTTTTTAAATACATTTTAATCTATATTGTAAATGGTTTTGAAAACAAACCTTTTAACATGTTTAATATGGATCATTTTGAAAAACGACAAGTGGGATGATCTTCTGTTTTTGTACACATCAATAATGAATTTTATACTAACATAACAATTACTGGATTTACAAATTCCTTTGAATGCTTTAATTTTTATGTCATGGAAATAATATTTTAGATTTTATTTGTGTATTTTGGAATAAAAGTTTTTTTCCAAAAAAATAGTATTTAAATATTGAAAATGTGTTTGAAAAAGGTTATTTTTTTATATCAGTTTAAAAGTGTTTTTGATAAGTTTTATGATTGAAAAGTTAAAAAATAATATTTTCTTAATCATGATACGATACCTTGTAATTATAATATGTGGTGGCCCATATATCTTTAGTTGATCCTCTTAAAGTTTATATGATGGGGCGTCCCAAATAGAGCACGGTGAACCAATTATAACTTAAATAACGGGTGTGCCCAAATAATGTTCCAATGAATTGGGTAATTTTATTTCATTAATATAAAATAAGGATTGAGTTACCATATGTATTCACATATATATTTAACTGGAATGTTGTTACTTCTGACATATATTTAAAATAGGATATATATGTTATGCACTATGATACAAAGAAAGGTTTTTCATTTCTTAATATGGGTTTCAGCGATTTTATTTCAAAAACATATATGATTTTTTTAATGTTCTTAAATAAAATTGATATTAAATGTAAACATTATATGGTTTTTTATGATTTCATTTTACTATTGGATTCTTTCTTTTTGTATCACATTCTTATGATTTATGCACATACAAAATTTTTACTTTATTTTATTTGGGTTTATTGATGGGTTATATAATGTATGAAGACAACTTAAAAGTCATTGAGATTTAACATTAAATGAAATAATTATTTTTTAAAAAGAATCATATTATATAAAAAATGGATAAAAATCAGATGTGATCATTTTTATTTTTTGGTTTTGTTATGTTTTTTAAGGATTAATTCTCAAAAACCCTACACAAGAAAATATCCACAAATATAAGTGAAAAATTTATTGACTTATAAATCAATATTAAGTAATTTTTAAGGCTAGGGAATTATATTTGGTATCGAATGTAGGTCTAAATAACATTATAGGTTTTTATAATGACCATATCATTCCCATATAATGTTTTATATTATTATCAAGTTATAACATAATTTAATTGGCCTATTACCTTGTTTACTCTTCTAAAATACTTCTTTTTATAATGGTTTTCCAGATAGGAATCAAATATATTTTTGTGGTATGGAACCAAGAGGAATATATCCATCAAAATCATAACTACAAGATGGATGTAATTAGAATAGAATTGTTTGTTTAGTGATTGATAAATTGACGTAGGGGATAAATTGTGGTGGTGTACATGGTTGAGTGGAACATGATTTATCAAGAAGGAAATTTTATTATGTGGATCATTTACTAAGAAAAATACCCCATCATTTAGTTATTCATATGTCCATACGGTAGATAAATTATTCATCAAATATCTAGTGAGGATATTTGATGACAATGGATGTTCCAAATGTTAAATATTAACTCTTTAAGTTGGTCATTTTAAATGTAAAGTTTATTTTTGGAGGTCATTAGTTAATAATACAAAAGAAACTTTGGCCATTATTTAATGTAATAATAAAAATTTAATGATAATTTACATGATAAATAGTTACCTATGGTTTTTCATCTTTTTATGGAAAACAATTCATCGAATTGAGGAAAAAATAAAAATATTTTGTAGTTAAATATAATGGAAATTCACAATATTGTCTATGTATATGACATAATTTATTACAAATAATGATAGAAAATTTAATATATTTTACATAGGGTTAAAACCATGTTTATATAGATCATTGGCTGCATGAGAGTATAAATGCTACAATACTTTTTTTAAATTCAATGATAAATTTGAGATTGAGTTTTCCTACATTTATATTGAAAAACATTACAAAAATAAAAAAAATGTCATAGTGGTAGGAAGTAAAGAAGAAAAGAATAAAAGGTGATAAAAGTAAACCCCTAAAATGTTTCATGTATGGGGAATCACATTTAAAAGAATGTCTATTGAGATCTAGGACATTTTACCAATGTGGATGGTTTTTTCCACATTGGCCTTTAATAAATGTAAAATAATCATGAAGAATAAAAGAATGGGGAACCTGATAGACATCCAATTGTGAGGTGTTTTATTAAAAATGGTTTGGGTCATTTTACTAATTCGTTTTCAAATATAGTGGCATATGATGGATTTCATCACAATCAGAAACATGAAGGTGTAGTGAAAAAGGTGTTTTATAATTTTGAAAAAGGTAAATTTTCATAAGAAGGTTATGATTCCTGATTTTAATATTTATTAAAAAGGTGTTTTATAATTTTGAAAATGACTATGTGTTCCTTTTGATTCCCATTTGGGTAGTTAATTGTTGATGGATGCTCCTAGTTCTCTGTTTTACCTCCATTCGTGATACACTAAGATGTACAGAAACCCTAAATCGTATTATTCATGAGATGGAATTAAATTAGATATGTATTAATTGACCAAATAATCTTTGGCTTATTATAAAGTTATAGAATAATGGATGTTATCAAAATGGGTGATTAAACATTTTCCAATTCCATAGTGGAAACAAGATAATATTTCATTAGATTTCATATTATGATTACCAAAGACTTATCGAGGTAATAATTTGATTTGGTTTATTATTGATAGATTAACTAAATATTTGCATTTATTTATCATTTAAGACATGAATTATTTAGATCATAATTATAGACTATATTAAAATGAGATATTTAGTTTATATGGATTTCTTATCCCCATTTCATCATACTGTGATCCCAAGTTGACAACCAAATTTTGTAAGGTACAGGAAAAGTCATTGTTTAAATAATTAAATTTATACATGGATTGTAATCCTCAATATGATGGAAAATATGAGAATAAAATTAAAATCCTGGGTGAATTGATTTTTTCTTTCTAAATATATTACTACGGATGTTGAGATTGACACATTTTTTGGGTTTAATTCCCTGATAAATGTTTTTTTTAATTACAACATATAGATGGAAACGTGTAAAGAATTATATGGAAAGTGGTGTTAGACACAAAATTTGTAGGATGGTGTAGGATAATTGATGTATATGGGAACATATACGGTAGTAGATTTGTATAGTAAATTTTATTAGGTTGATTTTCATATATGGATAACTTATTTAAGGAAGAAATATAAAGTAGATCATCCGAGGAATGACTTTCCTTTCAAGGATGGTGATGCTATTTTTCTCTACGTTTCTGAATGGAAATGTGTGATGCATTGAAGTAAGAAGGTGGAAGTAAGTTAAAAATTCATTGGATGATATGAAATATTGGATGAATTTGGATCAATTACCTACCAAAATGGCATTACCACCGAGTTTATCTTAGGTACTCAAGTTGTTGCATGCTTCAATGATAAGGAAATATACATCAGATTTAACTGATTTTTTGAAAACTGAAGTATTTTATTTGGAGGGGAATTATTCTTAAGACTAATAAAATATAAATATTCTTAACTATATAGGAAGGGTGATTCGATATAAGTTGATTCATTATGTTACTTTTTTATGTAAAAACAATATGGTTAAATATGTAACATGAAAATATGAAAATGCTACGGGGGAATGATATCACTATTTATTCAATAAGTGACCAAAATTTCATGGAAAACAATTTTAAAAGGGGGAATGGATGTAAAAAAATAGTAAATTATAGAATAAATGTTTTTTATATTTATTATTATGAATTATATAGATATATTAGTAATATAGATAATAAGAAAATTTTAATCAAAAAATAATATGTTTTAATTTAAAAATATTCCTAAATTTTTTATTTGAAATCATAATTTATATAATTTATAATTTTAATTTGATAAAATTATTAGTTTTTTCAAAAATGTATCAAATAAAAATATAGATTTGATTAAATATTGGGATTTTTTTGGAAATATATTTTTTTCATTGAATAATGAAGAATAATGATTAGTTTAAAAAAAAGTAATTTATTTTTAAAAATTAAATTTTTTAAGAGAAATTTTTTCTTAATATGATTTAGCATAACATAATTTTTTTTATATAGTTAATATAATTTATTATTTTATAATAAACATTATATTGGATTTTATTATATTTTTTTGGCTTAAAACGGGTTTATCTAAAATATACTTTAAAATAAATAATGTTTCTCCTTTTTATTTACTTTTAATAATCTATAATGGGGAATATTTTATTTGAACTTTATATTATAAATATTAGTAAATAATATATTAGATTCATTCAATGATTATTATTATTCATTAATTTAATATATAATCATCTTTCTAAAAAAAACTTTTCATGACAACCAATTGTCTTTTGGAAACTGTGAAATCACATTAAAAGAAGATTCAATCCACATATGTGAAGTGAATTAGAAAAATTTAATTCCATGTTTATAATAATTATAAAATATCATTTATATTGAGTTCAGCATAGTTGTTTTTCATACAATATTTTTTAAAGAAACCAAAATTAATAATATTTATTTTTGTAAAAACGAATTTTACATAGTTGTTATTAATAAAATATAAGCTTTGGAAATAATAAAATACTTTCCCAAAACAATTTTATAGACATATTTTGATCTTATGTAAGGGAAATGAGCTATGAGATACCTCCTAATAGTGTTAATTAATGGTATTTACTAAAATGAAACTCCTCCTCCACTATACAAGGGCATTCAATATCCCCGATTATTCACACATATAAATCCTTTTTTCTTGACCAAACCTGAAAAAAAACATCCAAAATTATCTCCTATAATATTATATTGTTCAATTTTGGTAATAATCCAACCACGAATTTCCTTTGGTGCAAACAAAAAGAAGTTACCTTTAGAATATGTAATGTTCCTCAACATGCATTTTTGTTTTTTTTTCTTCTCAATCCCCTTAAATTACACATATTGAATTCATATATAAAAATCTAAATATATTGAATATAATAATTGTTTTATGTTATGTTTAAAGTCTAAAAATAAAAGTTCTATTAAATTGGTTATTAAATCATCATTCATTTCGACAATGGACTACCGCCTTGAAAAATGATGTCTTTTGTTTTTCTATTACCATCTATCATGGTTGGCTATAATGAAAGATATAATATTTCCATATTTTATTTTGGATTTTTATAAAATAATTTTATATATTTTTTCATTATATCATAAAACCATTTTTTCACTTCAAAACACAATGGATTTGATAATGTCACTTGTATATATGGCGGACTACTGCCTCACGAAGTGATGTGAAGTGGTTTTCAACAAATTTTTACATGGAATGTAATAATAGAAAATATAATAACAAAATATGATATAAATTACATAATTATGATATAAATTACATATTTATCTCTATATAATTATATGATATCATTTTCACTTTACCATTTAACATACTGAAATAGTGATAACGTCATTTGTAGACGTGTGGACTAACTCCTCAAAATGATGTGATATTTTTTTCATCGCCAAATCATTAGAATGATTTATATATGCAAATATAATTAGATAATATGGTAACTCTGATATACATATCATTCTTTATAGAAAAATTCTAAATAAATTCCTACTATAATGATCATTGGAAAATGGGAATGTTATTTAGGCATATGCATGGCTTACCGTCTTCGTGATTATAACGTTAGTTCATTTTTAATAACCATAATCTATTATTGGTTTTTAAAAAATATTTTATGTATAAATATGATGATTATTTAGTTTCTGTTATTATTGATATATTTAAATAATTTCCCATTTTATCAAAGTCGAAAAACTGTGGTAGTCTATGAAACATAACCCAAATATAGTCAAAACACCTAACTTAAACATAATTAATAAATTAATTTTATATAACATTGAAATAAATGAAATAAAAGTAATAATATAATTTAAAAAGTTTATCAATATAGTATAACATTACCATATGTAAATGTTTCTAGAATATAATTACACACGTGTTAAATCTGAATTAATATAAGTGACTTCATCTGAATCCCCTTTCGTTGAGAAATATATTGATGTTAAGAAAAATAAATATTTTATAATTTATATAAATATAAAAATTAAAATTTTATATCTTGAATTTATCTACTCTGTTAGTTTATAATTTTTTTAATGTTATTATTCATTGGGATTTAAGATTCATGTACTTCACATGTTATAATAGAATTTTCCTTTAAATAAATCTTATTTTAATTTTTTCCTCTAAAATACTCTTTCTCCCCAATTTATATTATACTAAATAAAATTATATAAATATAAAATAATTTTAAAAATTATACTAAAATTTATATTAAAAAAATAAAAAGGAATATTTTTATGTGTTCTAAACATAATGTTTTGAAAAATGAGAAATGGAATTAACTATTCCTAACATACACTACAACAATGGATTTTCCACCATCGTGACCATTATTCAATTTCATGGTTCATTGAAAATATTAAATTATTGCTGAAATGAAAAAATAATTTTCATTTTATTTTGGTATTTTCAAATTCGAAATTGTTTTAAAAAATAAAATTGTATTTTAATATTGAAAATATGTCATTAAAATAAAAGTGTATTTTTTTCTAACTAGTTCAATAGTGTTTTTAAAATATGTTTTATGTTATAATATTGGGTATCCCATATACTATTGGGTGAGATCATTATATCATAAATGATGGGTAAAATCAGAAAGTTCCCCAAGGCATTAGGTAATGATTCTTAAAATAATTATAAATAAGGAGGTATTTACCAAAATATTCTTCAAATGGATTTAACTGGGATCTAGTTACATCAAAAAAGGGATTGAAACAAGCTATTAATGTTATGATCCATGTTACCATGAAATTATTTTTATTTATTATTATGGGTTTTAAAGATTTTCCCTGAGAAAAATGTTTGTGTGTATTTCAAGTCAAATTTTACTATTTGATATTCTCCAATAAGTTTCAAGTAGTATGTAAACCTTATATGGTATTTCATGTTTTTATTAGAGTAATGATTATCCATATTTTGTATATATTACTAAGCATTTATTCTCATCCTAGGGTTGTAATTTTTTTCACATGGTTTATGAATGGTAAAGGGAAATGAAGTTGTTATATTTATTGTTGTGAATATTTTTCCTGAAAATAAATCATTCTTTTTTTAAATGTTTCATATTATTTAGATAATATATACAAATACGATGTGTCCACTTTCTATTTTATGGTTTTGTTATGTATTAATTATCACCAAAGTCTCTAAAACTCTAAACCTATAAAAAACTCTAATTTAAGAGAATTAATTATTGTCTTAAAACTAAATATTATGTAATTTTTATTGATATGGTATTATATTCCCATTTATATTGGTTGATAATATATTAACACACCCACCCGCCGACCAATAATTTTTTTTGGTTTGGACGATACTTGGATGACTCTTGGGTGTCTCCATTCTTCTCAATGGCCTATTTAATTTCTCATCTTTAGGTGTTTTCTGAAAATATGACTTTAGTGGGGATGTTTTTTAGATATTGGTCACATTGAAAACTACATCATTCCATTCTTACTCATCTTATGTTACCATTTTCGATCGATCCCTAATCAGGTACATGGAACTATGGTTTACACATATATTCACCATTAAAGATAGTGTATTCTAAATGTATGATGTTCATTCATGGAGGGTTATATTTTTGGGGTGGTTCCCATACTCCAAATGACGTGGGTAAGAAATAAAATCAATATTGGGTCTACTTGGGACATGGATAAGATATTTCCACATGTGACATATTTTTCATTCAACAATCATATCTTCATCCAAAGGGTTATTTAAATTATTTCTCTCTAGATGATGCCGGATGTTCTGGAGACATGATTTCATGATGATTTTTTTGGTGAATAATATGATTCCAATCTACTTTCCTTCGATTAATTTGGTTATCAATTTTATTTTCCAAACATTTATTAAGCATCTATAAATTCACCTCTTTATTTATTTTGGTGGTGGACACTTAGGCCACATACATAAGGTATATACATAATATCACATATTCATAATTAATAATTTCTTATAAAATTCCTTGAAAACAAATCATTGTTGAAGAGTTTTTCCCAACCTTATATGAAAAGAGTATATGTAAATATTATCGTAGTGGAAAAACATAATGTTTTTACTATGATTTGTTAGTTTTTTGATAATATTTTCCATTAATATAACAAAATTACTAGAAAAATATTAATTATAGTTAGAGTAGAATTTTATATTAGTTTCTCAATTCATTGGTGTCCCAAATCCTTTTTACCTCTAGTTAGGGGTGGGTTTTCTTCTATTTCCACTTAGAAGAAGGTGATGAGTGATACAAATACATCATATGAATTATAATAGATATATAATATCCTTTCAAATATGATAATTTAACTTTATACAATACAAAAAAATTTCCATTTGTGTTATAAAAAGGCAACTATAATTGGTCTTAGAATGAAAAGGTATTTCCACATGAATTTGGGTTATGTTGGAAAAATACCAAAACCTAAATGGATATTTTGTTGAGAATAGTTTTGTGTACAGTTATTTGTGTTATTCTATGCACATAGTTCCAAAAACATATCCTTTAGGAGTATGATCTTGTTTGATTATCTAAGGTTCATCCATCAATTGATTTAGTTTTCAACACATTCATTATTATAATTTTTACAGTTTGTGAGGTTGATGGTCTTATTATTCCATGGTGTGGAGTTTAATTGATTCCATAATTTATGATAAATTTCATCATGACCATGTATATGTCATACTAGAAGGAAATTATACATGATGAAAGATGGATCTGCCAAATAATTGAAAAAAAAATATTTCTATAAATTATAGTTCATGGATTGAATTATAGGGCCACATCTCAACTAAAAGTGGGTTAGATAAAAATAATATTCATAGTTATGGAAGTTCTATAAACCAATATTCTAAAAAATGGGTTTAATATGGAATCGAACCATTAAGGATATGGATTCATCATAGGTAGTATATTAGTGTGTTGTATTTCCATGGATTCCATTCAATTAGTAGTAGAATTAATGGTGTTGAGGAGTTTTGTAAGTACTCAAATTTAATTCCTCTTCCATGTGGGTAGTTGGTGTGGCTTTGTGTTGTCACCCAAAATTCTATGGATATTAATATCTATTTAGAGGAGGAAATAGTTGAATATATTAATATAAAAGAATTTCTCTCTACAATGTAGAATGATACTAGTCTACTAAAATTCCCAATTTTAGATGAATCAGATGACAAGACCAACAACCATCATGGTTTACATATTCCATCCTTCATCATATATTAACATCATCTTTATTAGTGTGATGATAGTAATTAACTTCCGGAAAGAGATGATACATTGTAATAATATTTCTATTTAGAAATTGCTCATTGAGGCATCATTGATTGTATATATTAGCCTGTATTATTATAGTATCTCTTCAATTGGCCAAAATATGATCATTATTACTAGAGAGTGGGATATATCCAATCAAACCCATTTATACATAGTGTAATTTAAATGAGGGAGTGTAAAATCATTATTTTTAGGTGTTATGTTCGATTACTCCAATAATTCTATGTTCGTCTATCCTCAGTCTAAAAATCAGTATAGTTTATGATTTTGGGTAATATTTCCACATTTCGTACCCAGAAAACAATTTATACATCATTAATATCACTTTTAAATGAAACAAAATTCATAGATGAATATTAGTAGATGTAAATTTCATCATTCTCTGAGTAATATAATGACTCTACACCACTTGGTTCCCATATAATGGTTACATCATGGTCTTCACCCAATCACTTACTATCACTAGGTTGTTTTATATTGAAAAAATTTTGGGGTTTGATCTTCCATTTTAATGATTAATCAATTCTAAATGAATGAATAGTTATTTTGAGGGATCATTCAACCACTTTTATTGATGAATCCCCAATGACAATGGTGTGTTTCTTAGATAGAGGAATAACTATGGCGAAGTTCATTGGAATCCATTTCCAAATCTCAAGAAGACTAATATCCATAGAGGAGATGGTAATAAATTTATCACCTCTTATAGTTGTGAATTATATAGGGTTTCCATCTATTTCTACTAAACATTTCTAGTATTTTATTACCCTAGGATAGATGGGGTGGTAAAAATACCACAATCCATTTGGGATAGGGTTGATTTGGAACCATTGACGAATCTGTTTATCCTTTTATGGGATTTCATTATCCTTGGGGAAGTGGAAGTGGTAAAAAATACCAATAAGTTTATTCTTCTATTTTTTCCATGGGATTTATAGGGAACCAACTATTATAATTTAGCTAATCTATTGTATTTACACTATAATTCACTTTCTTCCATTTCCAAGTATGTTTTATCTTTAGAGTTCTATAAGTTAGGTCATAACGGTTACATAATGAAATAATATATATTAAAAAGAGGAAACACATAATCAGTATCCATTTTCCCAAAATTTAAATTTTCTAAAATGAAATTTATCTTTCATCCATGTCAAATATTAATTAATTTCATCATCAATTCTTCATTACATGTACTCATCATTAATCACTTTGAAAAAAATTATAAAACATGTTATAAGGAAAAAACAACTCTGTATTGAACAGAAAATAGAGAAATAAATTAGTCTAGAAAAAAAGGTCAAATTTCATATAGTTATTTTCATTATCACATAATTTTGTACGAGTAAGAAGTAATTAATATCGACCTGAATGAACCACAATTTCTCACAATTAAATCCTTTAAAACTTGTAACAAGAAAATTTAAAACATTTCAGGAAACATGAATCATTATATTCATAACCTATGTTGAATTGTGTTATGAATAATTGTAACCTAGTTAAATACATAGAATAAATTTCCCAAGACAACTACATACTTCCTTTTTTTAAGACAATTAACATTATCCAATGCATTAAATATATATTTCAATCTCACCCATCATATAATCTGTATCAGGCTCAATCATGATCATATATAATGATCATGTACCATACAATAAATCATGCATTTAAATGTTTCATTTTTTCTTATTAAAACCCTTGAAATATTTTCTATACCCATTTGAAAAAAATAGATATTGAAATACAATTTCTTTTTAAGACACCTTTTTATAAACTAAAATACCCAGAATTAAGGAACAAGGCATCTCTTTTAAAAAACATGGAATTTTTTAAATGAATCAAAACATAATATAATGGTTTTGGTTATGTTAAAATAAATGTATTTCATATATGTTGAAATAAAACATTCATTTTTCCATTTTTAATGAAATTCAGAAAAAATTGTATAAAATACAAAAAAAATTTATTTTGATAGAATTTTGATGAAATTTAAAGGAGTCATAAAATTTAGTTTATAATTATTTTTATTACCTTATAAATTCATCAATAAAAATATTTTTAAAAATATAGACACATAATAATAAAAATTAAAATAACAATATTTAAAACATTTAAAGAAGGGTTTTATGTTAATGTATCCCATACCTCGAGTCCAAATCATCACATACATTTTCGGTAAATTTGAATAATAAACAGATGTTAATCATTTAATTTCTCAAGAAATTTTATCAATATTACTATTCATTTTATTTTATATAATACCATTTAATATTCAACGAAATAATAATTTATGATTCCAAATGACCTTTTGATGACATTTTAATCACATCGCTTCATGGAATTAGTAACCCACACGTAGGCATGAATGAAATTATTATTTATTAGTATATATAATTATAAGAAAATTGATGATATATAAAATTTATATAACGAAAATTATTTATGTAATTTTATATATATATATATAAATATATTAAATTCAGTATTATAACCCGTCATTAGAGGAGTCAATGGATGACCAATTACATCAGTTCACAAGGTTGTAGACCACCGTACACATGAAAGAGTGTTTCAATTCCCATTAGATGAAAGTGGATATCTATATATCCTATGAAACTAAGAGAAGATCGTATTATTAAATTTAATATACCTTTTTTATTAGTTCAACATGTTTGAATATCATTGTTATTGTATATAAGAAGAAGTAAATATGATAATTTTGATTAAAAATATACCTATTCTTCAGAAAACCAAATTTTCTAAACCCCTTAATCCCTATATGGTTTCTAATCCAATAATAATAGGTTTAGAAAATATTTTCGTATGTTATTAAATGATTCTCATGGGTTTTTGATAAAAATTAATGGCTCAAGATGGGTTGATTGAAGTGGATTCTGGGCGCCCTTCTATAAGTAAGGGAAGGGGTATTCAGGGAATATATTAAAGAATTAAATTAATATATATTAAAATTCCAGTTTCCATGTATTTTCTTTTATATAATTTGAGGATAATATGATGACGAGTCTACACCCACTTATCTGATAAAATTTTGATAATCAAAGGTGTTGTTTTTACCTTTTCACTTTTTTCCCCTATTAAGCTTCTTGAAAATTACAATGATTTCGAGTTTGTTTACTCTTTAGTTTTCAAGAAAGATAAAATAATATTTAATATGAATAATAAATTCTTATTTTTTGTATTTTATTCCATGTATCATTAAATTAGTCTATGATTGGATATTTATGAATATTCAATCATTTAATAAATTATTATTTATTTTAATATATCATTAAGTACACTTTTAGAAATATTCTATTAATTTGACTATGAAAAAAACATGAAAAAATGGAAATCAAATATAATTTATTCTAAAAAAACCAATATGAAATTAATATAAAAAAAATCTATGAAAACCATAAATAACCAAATCAAAATTAATTTTAGTGTTTTAAAATTTATTTTCTTGACTATTCTAATAATTGAATATGGGTTATGTCAACATTGTTTATGAATATCAGTTAATTATATCATAATCAAAATGTTAAAAAAATTGAAATGATGAAAATAAACTTATCTAGTTTGAGGAAAATTTTATAATAACAGAATATTTATATTTACTCATATCTATGGAATGAAAATTATCTACTATATTATATTGACATTTCCAGCCTTGTGCAATTTTTTCACAAGAATTTGGATAAGTAATTTTTTATATAACATAAAAAATTCATATACATACATATAAAATAATACATCATATTTATTAACAATTTCTATAAATTACATCAACATATTAAAATCATATCTTTAGGACACCAAATATGACCTTTTTAGTGTCGTACAAGCATTGCATGCACAATGTAAATGATTTTCATATTTATCCTGAAATAAATTATAATTTATATATTTGAAATTATTTTTTCATGATATTTATATTATATTTTAATAAATTGTCATTTATTATGTTAATTAATTTTTTTTCATTATTTTCTTGATGGTATCATTTAAGAGACCGTATATTGTAAAAACTATTTTCCTTTACTATTCACTAAAACAATAATTTCTTCAAAAATTTACTAAATATTAATACAATGATAAAGATGAGTTTATTAATATTAAAAATATATAAATTTCATAAAATTGAATTCTTATAAGTGACAAGAAAGTATTTTATTATAAATATGTAAAATAGAATAAAAATAGTATTTAGGATAATTGGGTTCTAAGCCCAAACATGAACTTATACATATATAAGTTACAATACATATTTATATTTAAATAATTACATTATATATAATTAAATAGAACATATATTTATATGATAAAAAAATTTATATTATAATTTAACTTTTTGATAAATAGAAATAAATATTTTATAAAAATCTGTATTTTCTAACATTTATTGAAAAATAAATCCTTTAGAAAAAAAAATTTAAATTTCACCAAAAGATAATTTTGATATTATATTTTAAAAAATGAATCATTTTTTATGAAATAAAAGATTAAATTTTTCATAACTTAATTATATAATTTTTTATTTTAGAAACCCAATAAAAACATTTAAGAAGAATGCACATTTTGAAAATTTAAATGAATTTACTAAAAATTATATACATATTTCATATGAATTAAATCTTATCTATTTAGTATAAATCTTATGTATTTATACTATAATATTTTAACTCAAATTCATATACATTAATTCTATCGATAATTTATATCTATCATATTTAAATAATATTAATCCATGGTCCATTATATCTCTTTTTTATATGTCTTGTATGATATCAAACATTTTAGTCCTTTAAAATACCTTTGTGTCACATTCTCCCCACACATAGTTAACAAATTTCAGCCTCAAAATTTTAACATGATATTGGTAATCAACGTATTCAAATTTAAAACAACATTTTTTAAACACCATATCAAAAAAGGAAATGATTAAAATTTCTCTTGAAAACAGGGTAAAGGAAATACGAAGGTAATATAGTATAACACATAATATGATTGAAAATAAAAAATCATTAATTTGAAGTGAATTTATGGATATGGATGGAAAATATTATTGAACAAATAATGATGGTTAGTGAGATAGAATATAGATCATGTGAAATAGAATGACCAAAAGAGATTCAATAACCAAAAAAACAATTATTCAAAGAGGTGCGAAACTGACTATAGAATTATCAGATATGAAGATAATAGTATAACATTAGTTTCAAGATTCTTTTACATGGGTTGAAGAATTAAATTATAATATAAAATAATATAATATGGAAATATTCTTACTTTCTTTTATTCAAATCAATCATATCCATTTCATCCTTCAAACAATTTCTACCATATTCTTTTCATTTTTTCCAAATGATGTGTATTCAATATTAATTTCTCATGGCTAAAGAAATAAAATCAATATATAACAGATCACGTAATCAAAAAAAGTATCTAATTATATTCATCATTTATTGATATTTTAATTAAAATATAAATGTTTATCATAAGATAATATAATTCTCAAAAATTAAAATCATTAATTTGAATAAATACAAAATGAACTTAAAAATACTCAAAAATAACACACAATGTTCAAATTACATCATCCAGTTAATATATTACCATAAAATTATTGAAAATAATCCTAACCATATTTTAAAGCCAAATATACTATGGATATTATCACATATTCTACTGAGAAGAAAATATCATTTATTACCAATAAATATCATATGCTCATAAAGTAATATCCCAAAAAATAAATATTCCTAAATCATATAATATCCAAAAAATGAAAAAAAATATCACTAAATAACTTGAATCATCATAGAGACACACTAAAATCATATATGATTCCTAATAAGAATTAAATCTTTACAACAGAAATAATATTATATCTTATCTAATAATAATATTTTTATCTTAATCACATAATGTTCATGAAAATATAGTGATATTCATCAAATAAATAATCCCTTAATCACCAAATCACTTTATAATCCAATTATTATCTCTATTAGGAATCATACATTCCAA
Source organism: Viscum album (assembly GCA_963277665.1). NCBI lineage: Eukaryota > Viridiplantae > Streptophyta > Magnoliopsida > Santalales > Viscaceae > Viscum > Viscum album. Next base: position 825,362,181 of record OY728166.1, read on the forward strand.
AAATAAAATAATTCTCTATATATCATATAATTTATGTGAACAGAACTTTTTCATTCTAATCAGTACATCTTGTAGGCTAATGATAAAATATGTACACTTTTTTCCATTCATTTGTGGGTTCAATCCCTGTATATTTTCTGGATGTGATAGGATATCTCATGAAAATTTTGATTTATATTAACTAAATCCATTTTAATATTTGTTAAATCCATTGGTTATATATCACATTGTTAACTCCCTCATTTCCTTCAAGATTATTAGCATTACCCAATATATTGGAGAGCTATATTCGTCTTACGAAACATGCAAGTTGAATCTATCTAAAACATAGAAACATAAAATGATATTGTACCATATCATAAATAAAATAAATAATTGTTCCACTATTTTATCCGAATTACATTAAAAGTTTCTTCTTAACAAACATGCAAGACATTTTTTGATATTAAAATACACTTTTATTTTAAAAATACATTTTCAAATAAAAATTGAATAAAATAAATGTCCACGAGTTTTTTATTTCAATAAAAATGTAATGATGTAATGTAATTAATACATAATATTATGGTTTTTAAGCTGGTATAATTTGTTGGCACCATATATGTTAAAATAAAAATTCTATTTCTTTTCTTAGTGAAAGTGAAAACGTTCCCTATAAAATATGAAAAAATATTCATTTGTATAAAATTGGTAATAAATTAATAAGGGACATAAAATTTACTTTATAATCCATTTATATCCATATAAATACATCCATAATATATTTTTTATAATATGGACATTGAAGAATGTGGTTTTGAAAAGTAAATTTTAAAACATTTAGAAATGTGTTTTATGTTAATGTGACCATTACCTAGAGTTTATATCAAAATATATGTTATTTATATTCATGAATAATAAGATTATGATAATTATCTTCATTTTTAAGAACCCTTCTCATGTTAATTTTTCCTTTTACATTTTCCATTACCATTTCATATTCAATTACATAATCTATTATGTTCTCATCCAATGTTTCGATGATATTCGACTCATATTTCAAAAATGACATCAGTATGTTGATTATGGTCAAATTATTAATTATTACATAATATATATAAAAATAATGATTAAATAATTATATTTTTTATACATCATTTATACATTTAATCCCAATCATTAAATATAGTTATCCAAAAATAAACAATGTTACAATCATGAAGACTGTGGATTGTGCATACGCATGAGTAATGTTTTCATTTTTCATAAAACATGATGGAAAAAAGGTAGTTATAATTATAATAATAAAAAATTATTATTATATCATAATTATTTTATAAATTCTATAAATATATTTATATATTGTATCTAAGTGATGGAGTTATGAAAAATAAATAACATCACATCGTTTAGGTGGTAACCCACACATGTGTACTAATGGAATTAACATTTATCAATGGATAGAAAGGTAAGAAAATTATTGATTAATTATCTTTATAGAATTATAATTATTCCATTAATATCTTATATATTTATATATATTAAATCAATAATTATAGCTAGTTTTGAGAGGTGGTGATGGAAATAAAAATTATATTGATTCAGAAGAGGGTAGTCCACATACACATGAATGAAAATCACATTTCCTATTTAATGAAGGATATGATAGATATAGGTTATTACTTTAAAAAAATATAATAATATTTATGACAATGGTTTGATTGTATCATTTTGTTTGAATAATATTTTATGGAGGTATAAGAAGAAATGAAACTAAAACATTTTCTCAAAAGATATTCCTCTTCTTTAGACAACCTCATATTCTATAAACATTCACCCCATTAAGGTTGGTATTATGACCAATTTAATTCTTTAAAAACATGGGGAGGTTCTTTAGGAATTTATCTATTAGGTATGGGATGAAAAAAAATCATCTATTGTCTATAGATATTTGGAGAGGGGGTTCCCTTTTTCAATTCTAGGACAGGGAATTCTTTAAATTTCAAATTAGGTCATATAAATATAAAATTAGTTTTCAAGTGGGAATGGATAAAAAATTATATAATTATAATATAATGAGATTTTGATTCTTAATCTCCTCATTTAATAAAATTTGGAAATGTTTAGGTGATTGTTTCACTCTTATCTCACTCTTTAACCCATATTAACCGTTTTTTGAATTAACACTATATCAAAAAACAATTGTTTTTTGGGGGCCTTAAATGTTAATATAAAAGTAACAGTGACACATAAATGGAACATGGTTTATATATTCAATCATATCCCATTAATTTTTCCAAATATAAGATTTTTGGTAATTATACATCATTTTAAAATATAATTTATATTATAAAATATCATTATATTCATTTTTAGAACTATTCAATTTATATGACTTTGAAAAAAAACACTAATAAAACATAATTCTAATATAATCTATTAAAATATATATTTAATATACAATTAATTAGATGCTGCAAAACATGAAAATAATAGAATTATAATATAATTCATTAAAATAATATATTTATGTATTTTTATCTGAATAATTCATGTGAAACTGTAAATAATTCAAAAAAATAAATTTTATTTTTTTTAAATCATTTACATTAATTTTCTAAAACTTGTATAGGAACTCTGTCAGCATTACATAAGAATTAATTGAAATTATTTATTCAATAATAATTAAGATTAAAATTATATTATTAAAAAAATCTAAATATAAATTTTAATAATAATTTAATATTTATATATATATTCAATGATAACATATTTACTATGTTATTTGTAATTTTACTTCATTGGGAAAGCGTTATAGAATAATTTGGATTAGTCATATTTTATATAACACTAAAATTTTTATATATCCATTAAAATCATAAATAATAATAATTATTTATTAAAAAGGATTAGAAAAATAATTCATTCTCTATAAATATTAAATTTATGACAACAAATTTTACTTTTTGATTGTTGCATAAGTATTGTGTTGGAACTGAAATTGATTTTCATATTTATTTTGAAAAAAACATATTTCTTTTTTTAATCATTATTATGATATTTTCATTATATTTTTATATATGAATCTTCAATATGTATAGTAAATTTTTTTATCTTATTTATTTTTCTATAATATTATAAAATATATCGTATTACCTAAAAAATTAATATTTTACTATACATAAAAAATATTTCCTTTATAAAAGAAAATATCAAAAAATAATACATGGATAAATATGTTTTAATGAATTTAAAAAGTAATTTAATTTCATCAAATTAAAGTCTTATATGTCACAAAAATACTATTAATATAAATATGTAAAACACAATAAAAAACTAATTTTGGGAAAATTGTTTTTTAATCCTAAAAATGTACATATTCCAAAATCATTTATAATGTTGATTCATTGAAAAAACATCCTGATTAGAAAAATATAAAAATATCACAAAAATATAATTTTGGTATGATAATTTCATAAATTATATCATTTTTAGGAAATATTATTTAAAAAAAACACTAAAACAAATTATAGTATTATATCACAAAAAGAATTATAGAAATCATTTGTGAAAAAAAATATTAGGAAAAACAAATGATGTAACTAAATGATATTTTCATATTTACTAAATAATCTTGAATGATTTTTTAGTAGAACCCTTAAATATATATATGACATAATTTGTTTAATATTATACATATATGTTAATTCAATGGCTAGTTAATATCATTAATATTTAAAGAATAATATTCTAGGGTTTGTTTATGCATGGTACTGAATGTTTTATATGCAATAAAAATAGTCTTCAATAAAAATATAGTGGTTTTATTTTACCCACTAGTGTAATATTCCTAGTTTATTACATTTTAACCAATGTATTATTTGGTGTAGTTTTAACTCATAGTGTGATAAAATTTCCATTGGGGGATATCGTATATCCCGATATCTCCGATTTCCCATCTGAGATGAGTTCAAGAATTTTTTAGACAAATTTATTTTGATCTTGTCCATGGTCTATTATCTAGTCCCATGGTTATTTTTCATCATATTGAGAAGGTAATTTCACTAGAATGACTAACTCGAGCACATGTTTTTTTTTTCATGTGATCTCTCCTAAAACTATGGAATTGTAGGATTTCATATCTGGGGAACATTACTATTATGGGAATGTGGTGATGTGTAGTTATCCTCACTCACATTGTCTGTGATTGAATCCATGTCATAAGACATTAGTTATTATCTATATAATGTAAATAAGTTAGTGTAGTCAACAATGTCATAAGAATACAAAGTGTATTTTGACTTTGGGTCCTGATCCATGGTGAAATAAGTGAGGTCTATTTGGTGGAAGATCATGTGTATGGCATGTAGATGATCATAGTTTCTTTGAAATGGTACTTTCTTATCATTAATGAATTAAAATTATTCCCATAATTTTTATTATATTTAATGAATTAACTCCTCCTTATGATTATCTATTCTATAATAGCCGGATGTTGTAATGGGCCATAACATATTTAAGAGACTGTTATTAGAAATGACAGAATACTATACTCATCAAAATAATTACATATATAAATGTACATTTCTTCCTCGATATATTTATGTTCATCTAAATAGTTATACCACATAGTTCACTGATTTGGAGGATAATGAATCATTGCCTTTAGAAATAATGGATGGTTGTTCCTATTATGGGTATCCTACTAAACAAGGTTAGATGTTATTTATTGTTGGTGGGGAACTATATATGGAATAATCTAGTGTTTCAAAAAACTCTCTATACAATGGTTCCTAGAAAATAAGATGATCTCCTTTATCGTAATACATATCACTATGGGGAGGTTTTCCATAGTTGATTATTGGAGTTAAATCCCTGTATTCAATCTCTATTATACTATTGTGAGGACTATCGTGGTTGGTATGACCTTACTCTTTATATTAAGAGTTTTTAGATCCTTGATATATTTTAGATATTAATTGTATTTCCTAAATTATACTGGTATGATATATGGTATTAATATGATCCTCATCATGTCTTTTTGAAATAATATGTAGACCTATAATTTTGGGTTGAGATTGAGTATGAATCTAATGGGTGGTGGTTTTTATAGTAATCCAACCACTATCTATTTTATCATGAATATAGTCCCACTACTGCTAAGTTACTAGACTGTGCTATTGATATTCTACATTATTAGAAATAACATGGGCCAGCATTGGGTGGCTACTGATATATGTAAACCATAAATGCTTAATGTATTAATATATACTTGATTAATCTTTGTATTCCCCATTAGGATATATCAATATACCTCTTGAATTGGAGAAGGTATATGCACCTATTACTATATAGCTTATTAATGATTCTATAGTATCCATTAATCAGTGGTAGAATAATATACACTTAGCTTTTATAAGATGTTGGAATATGGAGAGTAACTCTATAGACAAAGACATGATCTTTCTTGGAGGTGACTAACAGAATATGATGAGGAAACTATATTTGTGTGGGAATATGGGGTCATTCCTCATTTATTTTTTAATACACTAATGATCTTGTTCAATAATAATATGCATCTTTCATGAGGTGATTTTCATTCTCTATTGATAAACCCCATTCATAAAAGGGATTTAATTTTTGTATTGCGATTCATTCATTTCAAAGAAGACTCTAATAATCCTATATGATGGGAGAAAAAATATTCACTTTTCTCTGTAGTATCCATTTAGTTATGTTGGTCATGCTGTTATGCTACTCTAGAAGGTTGAATAATCATATTTTTATGCCCCAATATTATTAGTGGAATATTCCAATGAATATTTCATTCCACTACAAAAATATAATGTCACATCAGAAGGGTATTTGTTGGAATGTACGCTTGTACATTTTTCTCATTTGAATTTATTGATAGAAAAAATTAATTTATATAGAGAAATGTGTCCACTATTTCCCTCTTCTTTCCACATATATATGACAATTGGATTCTTATGTGAGGGTGGGAAAATTCACATGGCCCATAAGTTATTTCATAATATATTGAATGCATGAAATGAACTAGCTGTAATATGATCCAATTCACATTTTTTTGTCAAAATATATTATTCGGATTCATCATTGGATGTTTTTATATGGTAACTCACCCTATGATCTATATTTTTCTTTACAGTCTTGATCTCTTTAAAACATAGATATAATTTTATAGGAAGTTGACATATCTGTCAGTGCCCTCTACCAGTGATTATGGCTAATTGGTGGGATGGTGGTGGGGGAAATGGTTGATAAGAGCCTTATTGGGTGACCCTTGAATATATATGGATCAATAGTAAACTTCCTGATATATATTCCATAGATATGGAAGGTGTTAAACACTATACACAGGGTATTTTTTCTCAATTTTGTTCATGATAGTGATGGAAATCAACAATATTTTCATGGGTTTCCATAGGGTGTGGTGTGATTATATACCTTGTGACTAAAACTTCTTACTCCAAACCTCCTATGTTTTGATGGATATGTTCCTATAATATTTGGTGACCATGGTTTTACCCAACTAATACTACAGTCATTGTGTAGGAAATTTAATCCTTTAGTTCGGATAGGCAACAATGCTCATGGATGTTTCTTTATCAGAGTGTTTACCTAATAAATATTTGTTTTCATTCAAATGAAATGGGGTTCAATGGTAAGGATATATGTGGTCATAGAGGAAAATGAGATATGGAAATATAAGAGTGTATTATTACATGTAAGATATATTATTATGTAACTAATCATGGGAATCACAATGTTATAACATTGTTGATAAATGATTCATGCAAACTTCACCAATTTTGATTACATAGGATCAACCAAAAATGACCCAATATGTGGAATGTCAATTTTTTATTTTATTAATTATAGAATATTTCATGTTAGTTTTAGATTTTTTTTGGAATAATATGTGCCATAAATGTCTCAATGTCTATCAACCCAGCTGTTTACTTTTGTGTTTATTATGGACAGATTCATGTCATGTTCATCATTTTTATTTCATCCTAGGATGGTTTAACCCAGTGTTAAGGTTCATTTCTCATGTCTTGGATCATTTCCAATGGTTATCATTCTTTGAACCATAAACTCACAATTTTTTATACATTTATAATGAGTTGGGTGTCGAATTTACAAAGGTAGGTCATCACTTGGATTCCTTACAAATGATTATTAGGAACTCACATTTTTTAGTGGATAGACGATTAGGATCATCAAACCCTATCAGGGGGAATTATTTTCTACACCATGAATCTTTAAAAGATTTATATAATGTTTTTAAATCATTTCCCAATTACTGATGCATGAATTGTTACTATAACATTTATAACTAGTTGACTGACAATGTGATCATCTATATATATCATGGTTCTCCATCATTTTACCCATTTTTACATGGTGACACTGGTTGATGAATTTCAAGGATTTAAATCCATTTATCAATGTTCCCCAGAGTTTTTCATTGTATGGGTAGGTAGTTGGTGATTGTTATGTCAGGATTGATCCCATGAATGTGCTCCTCATGTATCAATACAAATGTAATTAGAAACCATTTATTTTATCCTTCTTAGTTGGACACATCATACCTTTTAGTGTAATGTTAATAGGACCAATACATACAGTTTACAAACATTTTTGAAGGTTATTTAGGTTGAATATCACATGAATTTATTGGTGTGGGGATTTCAAATGAGTGTAACATTTTAGTTTTCCATTAAGGGGTTAGGACTCAATGAGTTTGAGATGGTTTCATAAGTAGTGTGGTGACATGATATTACCCCCCAATGGTCATATGGCCAAATGGGCATGAATTGTAGTGACATGGTGTATAGAAATATAAAGAGTGTCCCAATCTGGTGTATGCCCAGATAATAATCCCATAGGGGGGCAGTAAATATTTATCCCTCCTTATGGGGTCTTGATGCTATTTAGAATATGGTAGGATATAAATATGCTGGTATGGTATATAGACCAAATAGTAAATATATAATGGGGAATATAGAACTATTGGATGGGATATCCAAACTCATGTGAGTAATTCATGGTGAGGGAAGGATGGAAATGATATAAGGAGGGATATAGCCTGATGTGACTGATGATGAAAGGTTAATATTGTTGGGTTTAAACCTCATGGAGGCATCCTATATATCTGATCAATCGTGGAATAAAATACTATTAAACTAGAGTGACATAATTTAATGTTGCATGAATTGAACCTGTTGTAAAATTTAATGTATTTTGGTAATGCTCTATATATAGAAATATATAAACTTGACATGGGGGCTTGTGACTCATTGAGGTATCCTACATCTATTTTGAAGGTAAGAATCAATATTCATGTAGTTTCAATGTTAAATACCTATGTTTCATAAATGAAAAGAAAAGGAAGATTAATATGTACTTATGAATTTAATGATACACAAATATAGTTGGTTAGGAGTATATAACATTAATGGTTAGGATAATATGTTTTAAAATTTTACCTAAGGAAGAATCCCATTATTGAGGAATTATTACAATTATAATGTATTTATCATTGTAGATCTATAAAACCACTCGATTGAGGTTCGTTGAAATAAATAATAGATAAAAAATAGATAGGATGTGTTTCATGAGAGAATAAGGTCAGTTATAAAAGGGGATTACAAAGTAATGATTCCCTGATATTTTTTTTATTTATCATATTGATGGAAAATGACATTTATCTGGGACTCATACCAAAATAGGATTCCTAAAATGTGGGTGTTTTGATGCAAGGATTAAACACTAGGGTTACCCTAAGAGAAGTATAATTGTGGTTCTCATGGATAAAATGGCCCTATGGGTGAGGACACTATCTTTAAAATTGTTTATTTCAATTTTATAATATATTTGGGTTGTTATGAAATTAACTATGTGGATGGAGGAAAAAACGGTGGATTACATATCATAGTTTTCATAAGATTAAGAGTCCTCATATTTCATGAGTTTATTCTTGTTATCCATATAGCATGATAATTTCTCATCTATAATCCCATGTCAATCATGATTTGTGTGAGAAAAACTATTTAGAAACAGATAAAACATATTTCATTTGGTGAAAATTGAGCTCGGTCCTGACATGAATTTGAGTCCTTGTAGTACATATAGGTGTTCTTTATGGTAATGTAATGATCTATGAAAAAACTAATCCCATGAGATTCATGATCTCTTTGAGATTCATGTATAAAAAAATATCTTAAAAAATCCATATGGTGAAAAGAGATGTCATTCCTAAAAATTGAATACTACATATTGTAATTATAATCAGTATCAATGACCTCATATTTTTTATGGGTGTTTTTTATTCTATTTTCACGATCATTGAATCTCTCTAATCCCACAACATTGATTCTCATTGTGAGTAATAAGTGATAATAAAATATACAATTGATCGCATATGAAGATTATAGAAATTAGTCCCTAAAAATGTGTCATACTCATACTAGTTATAATTGAAATCATTTCCCATATTGTTAATAAATATGTTTTTTATGTTAATTTCATTATTGTTACTAATATATAAGGCCACATAATTCATGGATGTTGTAAGATAAAATAGAGATAAAAATGACCGAACACATTCCATATGGTGTATATGGATCATGGGGCTTTAGTAGTTTCCTTATGTATCGAGATTATAACAGGAATATGTGTCCTTATAGTTCATAAGTTCTTTAACCGTGTCATGAACCAAATCGGGCTGCCATCAACTCGACGCCCGACCCGGCCCGCAGCATGGCCCGAAGGACATTCCTGATCCCCATGGGCTATAACAAGTTCCCATGTATAAATTTAGAATCTTTGGGAATGATTTACCCGTAACAACCAGAAACAAACCATAAGTAAACTGAATTCCGAAATCAACATTACAACCACAAGTTTTAAAAACAGCACAAAGTTGTCTCAAAAAAATGTGAAACTAAAACTCAAACACAACTAGCTCCCAAAAAATGGTGACCAAAAACCAAATCAGTAACTATCACCAAATTGAAAAATATCACTGTCAGGCCTCCACCACCAGCGTCAAATCAGATGAACAAACTAACAACTCGGACCACCATCCTCAAAACATTGGCATTTCCCTGCATTAGACATAATTAGATCTACTTACACCCATGGGTGTAAGTAGGGTGTGAGAAATCACCCAATAGGATGGACCCAAGAAAAATATTCCGCATAAAAAAGGATAGATGACCAAAACAGTTTGTAGGATCAGACATTAGAGAAAGTAAATCAGTGCACTAACATTTTGATGGAAATAGTTTTTAAAGAAAGAAAGACATTCTTAAAATAGGAAAAAGGGGTTTTTGGTACTGAAATAAAATGAAACATTCTTACCTTTTGAAACCATAGTATTCACCAAAACCAACAAGTGATGAGTATATAATCTCATTGGAGCAACAAAAGTGGGAGAGGCCGTAATGTACTAAAGCTGTGTGGGACCCTAGAACCTCATGTCTCGGTGAACCATATAATACATTCCCGTGCATGAGCCACTGGCTGGGAAACACCTCCTACCATATTGGTCTCCAGTCATCATCCAGTGTTTAGTTAGTGTTATAATTTTCAATCCCGCTAAGGGAAACTAGGCCAAGGCCACTCCCGTATCACTAGCACGCTAGTATAGTCCGCCCACCTAGTACCCAGGATTCCCCTTTTATGCTCAATATTCAATGTTCACCCTACACATCAAGGTCAAGACACAACACAAAACATAGAACCTCACAACAAGCTAGAACTACGGAATTTTGAGAACCAAGATAGAGTATATCAAACATTTGACAAATTGGTTTAAGAGTTTTAAGAAAATAAAACAACGTGATCAACAGTGAAAAACCCACTCGGACGCACACTAAGACTGTAATAAGGATCAAATTTCAACTACTACATTTGTTCAAAAACCAAGTTACAACACAGTATAAACCCGACAATTTAACCAGACACTAATAAAAGTAAAACAGCACACTCTATGAGTCAAACCAACAACTCCCATCAGAATTTAAATAAAGACATATTAAATTAATCATACCAGTAGACTAAATGATCAAATTCCCTAAGCATGTGAAACCACCTCCCTCAAATAGGTACAAAAAGAGAAACGTCCAAAACTCCTATTGTGCAATGGTCGCACCGTATAGATCCATCAAAAAGGTCTTAAAAAGTAGACCAAGTCACCACGGTGCCAACCCAGAAAATATCAGCAATCTAATTAACCATTAAACAATCCAATAATAATTAAATAAGTTGATTAATAAGTATAAAACTCCAAAACTAACTAAACAAATTAATTAACAATTCAAAAATTTCAATTTAATTAGATGATTCACAAAATCAATTAAATGAATTAACAATTTACCAAATGTAATGAACATTAAATAAATTAGTTATCAATTTAACCGATTCAACTAAATAAAATGATTAACAAATTTAATAGAAATAAATTAATTAATTAGAACTTAAACAAAATTAAATAAGTTGATTAACAAATAAAACAAATTTAATTAATTAATTATAAGATTAACAAATTCAATAATAACTAATTAAATAAATTCACAATTAAAAAAAATCAAGTTAAATATATTCGAATCAAACCTCCGACCACGGAAAATGTCGGAAAGACAACTGAGGGGCGGCATGGTGGCTGTCTGGCGAATGGAGGGGTTGCGGCGGCTACTGTCCGGCGAGCGGAGGTAGGGGAGAAAGCTGGTTGGTCAGAGAAAGGGGGAGGGGAGGTGTGGCTGGCGGCCTGTTGGAGGAAGGGCGGCCGAATAGGAGGAGTAGCTGGAGGAGGGGCAGTAGTGGCTGTCTGGCAAGATGAAACATGGGCGCCAGCCTGCGGAGCTACTGTCTAGAACAGGGGCGCGAATTCGGCTGAAGGGGAGGTAGCATGGGGGGTAAGGCATGGCCGGGTTATGTGGGTCGCAGCAGGCAGAGAGGGTGAGCAAGCGAGGCAGGTCGGTGATGAGGGGAAGGGTGGAGCGCGGCGCGGTGGAGAGGGGAGGAGGAAAGGGTGGGGCATAGTGGAAGAGAAGAGAAGGGATGGAGGGAAAGATAAAAGGAGGAGAAGAAGAAGGAGATGAGGAGAAGGGGTGGCGCGCGTTGGAGATAGGAGGATAAAGGGAGAAGGAGAAGAAAAGTGGATAGGAAGGGAGAAGGGAAGAAGTGGGAGATAGGAGAAAGAAGGAAGGGAGGGAAGAAGAAAAATCAGGAGAGAGGGGATGCATGGGGAGGAATAAAGAGGAGGAAAAAAATAAAGAGAAAGAAAAAAATGGGCTGCGGCTAGGGTTTTCATGGGGGAATAAAAAAAATAAGATAAAAAAAGAATTGAAGTGGTGTAAATAAAAAAATAAATCAAAATGGGAAAGTTGAATAAAAATAGAAAGATAATAAAATAAAATAAAATAGAATAAAATAAAAATAAAAGGCTTTAATGGTAATAAAATTAATAATAATAATAATAATAATAATAATAATAATAATAAGAAAACTAAAGTAATCATCCGTTGTTTGAAATGTCCGCGCAACAGACAACGCACTTTAAAATGGCTAAGCCACACGACTTCACTCGTGCCCTGCCCGTGCACCGAGAGGCGTAAGGCCCACACGCACACATCATTGCCACAACGGGAAACCCGCATCGGTTCAACCTATGCTACAGCCAAGAAATTTAAATAAACATAAAATTAATTCACGAAATAAAAATTTAAAATTAATGTTGTACCTCAATGAAGTCCAGGCGTGACAATTCTCCCCACCATGAAAACATTCCGCCCTCGGAAAGTCATCTCGATTCCTGATCAGAGAATAGAAATGGGTACTCCTGCTCAACCCACGACATCCACTCCCAAGTCTCGTGCTCATTATTCTTGTGCTGCGAGAGAATATGGACCAGAGGAATAGACTTTCCACACAGAACCCTCTCCTGAGAATCCACTACCCGCACTGGTCTCTCAAACACAAATAAGTCGGAATCTATCTCCAGCTCCTCCCAATTCAGCACATGTGACGGATCGGGGTTGTACTTATTTAGTTTGGAGACATGAAATAAGTCGTGAATTGATGTCAACATCGAGGGAAAATCTAACCTGTATTCCACCTTGCTAATCCGATCAAGACTCTCGAAAGGTTCGACATACCTCAGTGTCACCTTCCCCTGCTTCCCCAAATGACGGTGACCCATGTAAGGGTCACTTTAAGGAACACTTTGTCCCCCACTGAAAACTCGAGATATCGCCACCACTTATCTGCATAAGACATGTGATGACTTGAAGCTGTAAAAAACCACTACCTAATCAGTTGACCTTCTCAGACGTCTCCTAAACAAGGATCAGTCCCATGAGCGAGGTATCGCCTACCTCAACCCAACACAGAGGAGACCGACAAGGCTGGCCATAGAGCGCCTCAAAGGGTGCCATTCTGATGGAAGACTGGTAACTTTTATTAAAAGAAAACTCTACCTATCCCAAATGGCTATTCCATGATCCTCCAAAATCTAACACACAAGCACGAAGCATGTATTCTAGAATCTAATTCACTCTCTCCATTTGGCCATCGGTCTAAGGATGGTATGTCGTGATCATCTTAATCTGTGACCGCAAAGCCTTCTGGAGGCCTCCCCAAAACTGAGATGTAAAGAGGGGGTCCCTGTTAGAAACAACTGCTGACGGCACACCATGAAGTATGACCATCTCCTGATCTTACAAGCGGCCCAACTCATCTACCTTCACTGTGTCTCTAATCGGGATAAAGTGAGCTGACTTGGTCAAATGATCAATCACTACCCAAATAGCATTCCTCCCCCGAGGTGTCCGAGGCATGCCAATGATGAAGTCCATGGCGACCTCATCCCACTTCCAGGTAAGAATGGGTAGTGGTTGGAGTAGGCCAGATGGTCTCTGATGCTCTGGTTTTACCTGCTGGCAAGTGTAGCACCTCGACACAAAGTCAGCTATGTCTCATCTCATACCTGGACACCAGAACTGACGGGAAACATCGTAATACATCTTGGTGGTGCCAGGATGGACAACCCACTGAGACTGATGGCTATCCTGCATCACCACCTTCCACAGAGACAATGACACCACAATACAAACCATGAAGCTCAAGATCCTCTGGGAAGACAAGGACCAATCTGAAGGAGTCTCCCCACCATGATGAAACCGTATTGATCGCTGATGCAAATCATCACTGGGCTGCTCCCGCTGAATCAACTCCAGAAGAGTAGGAGTCAACTGAATGTTATCCAAGAATGTACCTCTGCTGTGCTCCCTGCTCTCCAAGTGCATCTGGGCGAAGAGCCCCATCAAATTCCACTCATCATTGGACTTCCTCCATTTCGGAACAGGTACATTCCTTCTCAAGGCGTCAGCTACCACATTACCCTTGCCAGGGGTATAGACAATGTCAAAATCAAAACTCTGTTGGTACTCGACCTAGTGGAACTGCCTCAAATTGAGATCCATCTGTGAGAAAATGTAGTCCAGGACCTTATGGTCATAATAGACCACAAACTTCTCTCCAAAGAGTTAGTGACTTCATGTCTTCAAAGCCTGCATCACCGCTTCCAACTCTAAGTCATGAGATGGATAATTCTTCTCATGCGGCCAGAGCTGGTGAGAACCTTTAGCCACAATATGGTCATCCTGCATGAGCACACATCCAAGGCCCGTACCTGATGCATCACAATAGACCACATTGTCCTTTCCCAACTCTGGTAAGGTCAACCCAGGTGTGGTGGTCAACTGCCGCTTCAACTCCTCAAAGTATGCCTGACACTGAGGGCTCCACTCAAACTTCACCCCTTTCCGGGTGAGTGTGGTCATGGGGGAGGCAAGCCACGAGAAGTCCAGGACAAAGCGCCTGTAATAACCAGCCAATCCCAGAAAACGCATGATCTCAAACACATTTCTCAGCTCCTCCCATGACATAAATACACAGATCTTATCAGGATCCACTAAAACCCCATGTTCTGAGACGACATTCCCCAGAAACTTCACCTCCCTGATCCAGAACATGCACTTTGAGAGTTTGGTATAAAGGAGATGGTCTCGCAAAGTGCCCAAAACAACACGAAGGTGATTATCATTCTCCTCCTCAAATCCAGAATAAACCAGGATGTCATCCACGAATACCAGGCCCATACCTGAAGCATCACAATAGTCCACATAGTCCTTTCCCGACTCTGGTAAGGTCAACCCAGGTGCGGTGGTCAACCACCGCTTCAACTCCTCAAAGTATTCCTGACACTGAGGGCTCCACTCAAATTTCACCCCTTTCGGGGTGAGTGTGGTCATGGGGGAGGCAAGCCGCGAGATGTCCCGGGCAAAGTGCCTGTAATAACCAGCCAAGCCCAGAAAAATCCAGATCTCAAACACATTTCTCTGCTCCTCCCATTACATAACTACCCTAATCATATCAGGATCCACTAAAACCCCATGTTCTGAGACGACATGCCCCAAAAACTTCACCTCCATGATCCAGAACATGCACTTCGAGAGTTTGGCATAAAGTAGATGGTATCGCAAAGTGTCCAAAACAACACGCAGGGGATTATCATGCTCCTCCTCAGATCTAGAATAAACCAGGATGTCATCCACGAATACCATGAAAAATGAGTCTAGATATTGGTGGAACACCCTATTCATGAGCTCCATGAAAAATCCAGGATCATTCGTCAATCCGAAAGGCATGACCATGTACTCGAAGTGACTGTACCTTCTTCTGAAAGCCGTCTTCGGAATATCTGCTTCTCTCACCCTGAGCTGGTGGTATCCTGAATGCAAATCAATCTTGGAGAACCACTTTTCCCCCTTCAGTTGGACAAAAAAATCGTCAATACGAGGAAAAGGGTATTTATTCTTGATGATTACCTTGTTCAGTTTTTGATAATCAATACGCAACCAGAGGGTTCCATCACCCCTCTTCGCGAAAAAAACCGGGGCGGCCCAAGGAGAGACGCTCGGGCGAATGAATCCTTTGGATTCCAAATTGTCTAGTTGTATCTTTAATTCCCTCAATTCGATGGGGGCCATGCGATATGAGGGAAGAGATATAGGCTGTGTTCCCAGCGCCAACTCAATCGAGAACTCCACGTCCCGCTCTGAGGGTAAGCTAGAAAAATCATATGGGAGACCTATGGGAACACATCCACTACACGAGGTAAACCACCCTAAGGAACACCACCATAGTCTTCCAGTGCGAGCGATGATAACTAATAAGAAATATTTACCAACTCAGGCAGTGGAGAACCCGTGCATCCCGACCGAGGATCCCATTCTCCGTGAAATAACATGGGAGTCCCATCTGGTGCCGTAAAACTGAATCGGTGCTGATAGCAATCAATGTGCTCCTGGAAGCGCACTAGCCCATCCATGCTGAGGATTACATCAAATAGGTCCATGTTAAGGGCCAAGAAATACCATTCCATCTCGACTCCCAACACAGAGTGTGCGCATGATGGGCACCTAAGGCCTTGCTCCCTCTTTTTCCCCAACGGTGTTTCCAACTCCAAAGCAAACGATAACAGCTTGGTTGGTAGGTTCAGTAGATTCACAAGGCGAGCAGATATGAAAGAAACTGAAGCACCAGTATCAAATAAAACTGCAGCTATAAAGATGAAATCAAAATGGTACCTCGAACAGTCAAAGTTCCTGCATCAGATCCCGCTGGTTCCTGATCCACAACATGAAAATGTCTGGTCCATGCCTGAGAACGACCGCTCACCCGCAGTTCCGCCCTAATCTGGAACTTCCCAAAAGATGATCCGGTCCTGCCACCACAACCACCGAACCGAGACCCCGATGTCCTAGTCGGCTCCGATTGCACTGATACACCCCTGGAAGCTACAGATCCATTCCCACTCTAGTAAGGGCGTACAGTCCCGCAGAAACATTGTAGGTTCCCCAAGACTCCACACCAATAGCAAGGTATGTGAAGATGTGGACACATAGGTTGAATGTTCCCTGCCTTTCTGCACTGAAGGCACACAATGGGCCTCGCATCAGAATCCTCAGATGATGTCTTCCAAGAATGATGGCATTTGCCACCACCACTCTTCTCTCACTGCTCAGCACACATCCTATTCTTTTCTGAGGAACTTCCGCTGCCAAAGACTGACAATGGTTCAGAAAACCCCGACATTCCACTCTGGTCAATCTCAGCCATGCAATCACGATCGACCATCACGACATAAGTCTTCATCTTGAATAAGAAAACTTGAGAGTTGATTTTTGGTCAAAGTCCCTTCTCAAACTTCAAAGCTTTCAATAATTAGCTCAAAAATATCTCAGGTGCGTACCACACCAGCTCAGCAAATCGGTTCGCATATTACATCACTGTCTGATTCCCTTTCGAGAGATCCGTGAACTCTCGAGATCTAGTGTAGGCTAGGAACTCTGGACAATACTGCTCGTTGAAGATATCCTTGAAATATTTCCAACTCATGTTCTCATGTTTCCCAGCCTGGACCACTAATTCCCACCATTTACAACTGGAACCCTCTAGCTGGAACAAGGCACACTTCACCCTGACTTTCTCTGGCATGTCAAGGAATTCGAACATGCATAATATCTTTCCAAGACATTCCTTTAACTCCTATGGTTCTGAACTACCTCGGAATGAAGGAGGTTTGTTCTTTAGAAACTCCTGAGCTCTATCCTTCTTGGAGCCAGATTCTCCCCCTCTAGCTAGAAAAGGGGCGGGGGAAGGAGTCGCCCCATGTCCCAAAACCTGAACTGCTCAGACCACAGTCTCTAACAATATCTGATCAAGCTGTGTGGGAGAACTCTCTCCAGCTTTTTCCTATGGGTTCATGGGAGCTCTCCAGGGAGGCATCTTGCTGCAAAGGGAAACAGTCATAAAATAATACAATCAATATCACCTATCTCAAGAGGAACCAAATTTTTCAGCAAGATAAATAATCATCAGTAAACCAAACATGAAAAAACGACTTCATGTCAAAACTCTACTTTCCTGCCCGGTGTCCACGTACAGTCTACAGCCTGTATGTCCCACCTAGAAATTAATTTAAACAAGCATCATGAAATCCCATGGTGACTCAGTATCTGTCACAAGGCATGCTAGCCAGACACCCTACTCGAAACATGAATCTTGAGCCCTGAAATCCCCAACAATTGTATAACCAAACTCATCCCAAAGAACATAAACCAAGAGCTAAAACTGCTCTGATACCATTTTTTCATGAACAGAATCGGTCTTCCATCAACTCGACGCCCGAACCGGCCCACAGCAAGGCCCGAAGGGCATTCCCGATCCCCATGGGCAGGCACAAGTTCACAGGTATAAATTTAGAATCTTTGGGAACGATTTACCCATAACAACCAGAAACAAACCATAAGTAAACTAAATTCTGAAATCAACATTACAACCCCATGTTTTAAAAACCGCACAAACGAGTCTCAACAAAAGGATAAACTACAACTCAACCACAACTAGTGACCAAAAAAGGGTGACCAAAAACCAAATCAACAACTATCACCTGATGGAAAAATATCACTTTCAGGCCCCTGCCACTAGTGTCAAATCTGATGAACCAACTAACAACTCGGACCACCATGCTCAAAACATTGGCATTTCCCTACATTATACATAATCGGATCTACTTACACCTAGGGGTGTAAGTTGGGTGTGAGCAATCTCCCAATAGGTTGGAACCAAGAAAAAGATTCCTCATAAAAAGTGTTAGATGACCAAAACAGTTTGCAGGTTAATACTTTAGAAAAAGTAAATAAATGCACTAACACTTTGATGGAAATTGTTTTTAATGAAAGAAAGACAGTCTTAAAATAGGAAATAGGGGTTTTTGGTAATGAATGAAAATGAAACATTCATACCATTTGAAACCACAAAAGTCACCAAAACCATCCAGTGACGAGAATATAATCGCACAGGATCAACAAAAGTGGGAGAGGCCCTAAAGTTCTAAAGTTGTGTGGGACCCTAGAACCTCACATCTCAGTGAACTATATCATACATTCCCGTGCATGATCCATTGTCAGGGAAACACCTCCTACCATAGTTGTCTCCTATCATCATCCAGTGTTTAGTTAGTGTTGTAAGCGTCAATCCTGCTAAGTGAAACTGTTCCAAGGCCACTCCTGTATCACTAGCACACTAGTCTAGTCTTCCCACCTAGTACCCATGCTTCCCCTTATGTGCTCAAAATTCAAAGTTCATCCTACTCATCAAGGTCAAGACACAACACAGAACATAGAACCTCACAACAAGCAAGAACTATGTAATTTCGAGAACTAAGATAATGTATATCAAACATTTGAAAAATTTGTTTAAGAGTTTTAAGAAAATTAAACAACATGATCAATAGTGAAAAACCCACTCTGACGCACACTAAGACAGTAACAAGGATCAAATTTCCACTACTGCATTTGTTTAAAAACCAAGGCACAACACGGTATAAACCTGGAAATCTATACAAGCCACTAATAAAAGTAAAACACCATGCTCTACCAGTCAAACCGACAAATCACATCAGCATTTAAATAAATACATACTAAAGTAATCAAACCAGCAGACTAAATGATAAAATTACCTAAGCATGTGAAACCACCTACCTAAAATAGGTACGAAAAGCGACACGTTGAAAAAATCTTGTTGTGCAACGGTCGCACCATTTGGAGCTGTCAAAAAGGTCCTAAAACAGCAGACCACATCACCACGGTGCTAACCTAGAAAATATCAGCAATCTAATTAACGGTTAAACAATCCAATAATAATTAAATAAATTGATTAATAAGTATAAAACTCTAAAATTTACTAAATAAATTAATTAACAACTAAATAATTTCAATTTAATAAGATGATTAACAAAATCAATTAAATGAATTAACAATTTACCAAATGTAATGAACATTAAATAAATTAATTATCAATTTAACCAATAAATAAAATGATTAACAAATTTAATAGCAATAAATTAATTAATTTACACTTATACAAAATTAAATAAGTTGACTAACAACTAAAAAAAATTAATTAATTAATTATCAGATTAAAAAATTCAATAATAACTAATTTAATCAATTAACAATTAAACAAAATCAAGTTAAATAAATTCAAATCAAACCTCGAACATGGAAAACGAAAGAAAGACAACCGAGGGGTGGCACAGTAGTTGTCCAACGAGCGTAGGGGTTGCACCGGCTGTTGTTCGGTGATCGGAGACTGGGGCGCCGGCTGGTCGGTCTGGTAAACGAGGAAGGGAGGTGTGGTCGGCGGCCTGTTGGTGGGAGGGCGGCCAAATAGGGGAAGCAGCAGGCGGAGGGGGCTGTAGTGGTTGTCCGGTAAGAGGAAACACGGGCGTCGGCCTGCAGAGCTGCTATCCAGAACATGGGCGTGAATTCGGCAGAAGGGGAGGTAGCATGGGGTAAGGCGCGTCCGGGGTATGTGGGTGGCAATAGGCGGAGAGGGTGAGGGAGCGAGGCAGGTCGGTGGTGAGTGGAAGGCTAGAGAGGGGCATGACGAAGAGGGGAGGAGGAAAGGGTGGGGCGCGGTGGAAGAGGAGAGATGGGTGGGAGGAAAGGAAAGAAGGAGGAGAAGAAGGAGGAGAGGAGGATAAGGGGTGGAACGTGGGGGAGAGAGGAGGATAAAGGGAGAATGAGAAGAAAAGGGGATAGGAGGGGAGAGGGGAGGTAGCGGGAGAGAGGAGAATGGAGGAAGGGAGGGAAGAAGAAAAATTGGGAGAGAGGGGATGCGTGTGGAGGAAGAAAGAGGAGGAAAAAAAGAAAGAGAATGAAAACAATGGGTGGCGACTAGGGTTTGCATGAGGAGGAATAAAAAAATAAGATTAAAAAGACTTAAAGTGGTGTAAAAAAATGAATTAATCAAAATGGGAAAGTTTAATAAAAATAGAATGATAATAAAATAAAATAAAATAAAATAAAATAAAATAAAAAGATTTAATAATAATAAAATTTATAATAATAATAATAATAATAATAAAATAATAAGAAAACTGAATTAATCATCTGGTGTTTGTAACGTCCGTGCAACGGACACCACACGTTAAAATGGCTAAGCCGCACGGCTTTGCCCGTGCCCTGCCCGTGCGCCGAGCGGCGTAAGGCCCGCACACACACATCGTCGCCACAACGGGAAACCCGCATCAGTTCATCCCATGATACAACCAAGCACATTAAATAAATCGACAATTAATTCATGAATTAAAAATTTAAAATTAATGTTATACCTCAACGAAGTCCGGGCGTGATAGACCGCTAATGGGAAATTGAGTTGGATTGAAATCATAATGAGTATGGTCTTATGAGTGAGCCATTATTGGTGGATATAATAATGTATAGACTTATTAGGGAATAAATAATTAGAATAGATCAAGTGGTAATCAGGATAATTGGATGATTTCATGAATGTCATGGGGTCATTAACTCCACATGAAGAAGACTAGGTCATGTGATTCATAGGAAGGCTGGGGCCTCATGTGATTATTTGATGAAAATGGATCTACATGACTGTTAAAGGGAACGTGGTTCATGTGATTGTTTAACTAATACAAGATTGGTCAATGTAATGGGATGGTCAAATGACAAGGAGGTTGTCTCTCAATTGGATTTCTAAAAAAGACATCAAGTGATCATGTGGCCTAGGGGTAATTACATGAACGGTACTCACGTTTTTTTCATTATTAAAGATATCTAATTTATGTATAATTATTTAATGATTTTTTACCATATTAATCAAGTAGAAGACACTTAAAACACATGATTTCATAGCTCTATAAATTCCACATTTTCTAAAATTGTTCTTGGTTGTCCTTTTGATCGTCAAATGTTGTTGTTTTTTTTCTTGATTTAATTTTTTTAGATTTACTATTAGAATATCTCAACATATATCTACAACAATTCTCACAATGTGTGATCCTTAAACCCATGATTATGATTGTGTAGGATTATCCATATAAGTTGGTCTGCGCTCATGTGATGTGCGTGACTTGATCATGTGTCATCAGTGACATATCGTGGTGTATCACATGAATAAAATAAATTATGAGATGGTTTCTTAATAGGCGTTTTCTTCTAGATGATACATTTGAATGATCTATCATTGAGATACCACACCATTCTAGGAGTACCATGTAATGAATTATGATTCTGTGAATGAAACACTATAGGAAGATTTGGTCATTTGATCATTTGGATGATAGCAAATAACATATTGATCCATAGAGATCATTATTTAGATGAAAACCCTATAATATATATCCTAGTTAAGGTGAAACCATTAATGTTAAGTGATCAAGGGTCCACTGAGATACATTGTTCTATAATTATTGGGTTAGATGATCATGTTCCCCAATCACATGTCCATTAAATAGTCATGTGATCCAGGTATAAATAATAGGCCTTATTCTTATTTTTATTGTGTTTTAAAATTTTTCCCAACATTAATTTTAAAAAATCCTTTTATTAGACATCAAAAACGTCATTATGTTATCATATAAAGAGGAAAAATATATTTTGAGGGTTATAGAGAAAACATAATCAATAATGAGAATGAATAAAATATACCCCTTACCTCAAGTCTCAGTTAGTTTATGAAGCTCCACTAACCTCCAAAATAGTATTTCTATATTTATTAATTACTTTATTAAAAAAATCATAGATATTTCATCGTAATAAATCATTAATTGTTCTTTATCTTCATTTTTATGTCTTTTATTAAATTAGTATTGTTACTGATGACTGTTTAGTGGATGTTCAGTTTAGAGTTCAAAACCAACCTTGATGTAATGGTAATGATAGAAAGTTATATCTAAATGGTTCAATAATATGATTATTTTTGATTTTATATATTTAATATCATTATTTAAGTGATGGATGTCATATAATTAGTGCATATAAAAAAATTCTGAGAATTGTTATTGGTATAAATATTTTTTATTATTAAAAGTAAATATATTAATGTTTTCATTATGAGCCTTATACAAAAATGAAATTTAATTTTAGATTATATAATTAATCAAATAAAAAATTATTCTATATTATTTAATAAATATAAATATATTTAATAATTCATAATTCATTTTGTTGTTAATTATTTCTCAAAATTTTATTACACTTATGATTATTAGTTGAAAAATTAAATTACAATGTTTCAAGAAAATTCATTGATTCTATATTATTTATAAGCATAAATAAATTCTTTTTTTATTTAACATCTTCTAGACATAATAGAATGAATAATGTTTATTAATTAAGTAGATTTCAATTTTCTCTAAGGAAAATCCCATAAAGGTTGTCAAATGTTTTATTAGATATGTTAAATGAACTATTAATACTTGATTATTTTATTCTAGAAATAATTTTTTTGTTTTAGTTTATTACTATAATAATTGTTTTATTAAAGGAAACCCTATTAGACAATAAAATTTAGTTTTGTGTCATTTTACTATTAAAAATTTTTGTTTCTTGGTTTTTAAGAAAACAAAATTCACTTTCTATATCAACTATTGAGAGTGGATTTATATCTATTTTACTTATCAAATTTTGGTATTTATTTTGATTACTTACCTATTTATTGTGATAGTATGTCTTCTATTTATATTGCAAGAAACCATTTAAATAATTATTGAACTGAAATATTAACATGTGATTTAATTTTAACTAATATTAATTTAATAAATGATATATTTTTATGGAACATGATCCAAATTAAAATCAAATTGCCAATATTTTTCCTGAAGCATTGGATTTTTCAAGACTTGAGAAAATAAAATATGAACCTCAATTGTTTGAAATAATGTATGAAAATACTTTTTTATTATTTATTTAATTTATGGGGGTTTTAATTTTTAATTTAAATCCTTACTATATGACATTATGAGAAATTTCAAAAACTGGGAAAATTTTGGAAAAATATTTGTTGGTATTGTAATTTTTAAAATGGGTGAGTTTGATAATAGTATGATCTTTTCTGATTTTGTTGATTTTATATTTTGTTTTTATAATATGACAAATATATCTCTATATTTTTATTTAATTATATTTTATTAATCATTATTTTTATTTAGACAATATTTAATTAGTATTATTTATCATTTAATATTTTAAAATTTATTATTCCTATTATTATGTACACTTATTATTCATAACTAATATGAAATATTAATTTTATAAGTTTATTTATTTACACTAATGTATCATGTTATAAATTTTTTACCCTTAATCAAGATCTGAAACAAATTTTTTACCCTTATGTGACATAGCCTCATTCTTACACTAGTAATGTAAATTCTTTCTCCATTACATGAGTTATTTTCAACCCTTAATTAACTATTTGTTTTTCATGTCTACCCTAATGTAGTATTTTTTTTACACTTACATTAGAAGTTTAGCTTTTTGTTTAGCTTAATCAATATATGTTCTACCATAAAAATATATATGTAAACTCTCATATACACTTATATAATTAGACTCTACCCTTATGAAAGATATAAAATTGTTGTTTTACATTTACATGATATTATATATATCGTAATGCAACATATATGAAATAGAAGTACACTTACTTGACTTCTATGGATACTTATATACATGATATGAAATCTTCCATTTACCTATACATGGGTTATGTTAAAAAAAATTACCCTTATTCAATATTATAAATAAAAGTTTATTCTTTTACACAAATATTAAGTTTCCATTACGCATAAAACATGTTTCCTCTATGCATGAGTCTTGAAACCTTCGTATATGATATTATTATTTTTTAGAATTATCCATGTCTCGTGAAATTAAATATACACTTATATAGGTATTTATATTTCATTATGAATTTACACAGCACTGTCTTTTACCATAATGAAATATTGGTTTTCAAGATTACATTATTATATCATTTTTATTGGTATTATAATTTTCATCATGTTTATAATGTTTGTTCAAATTTATTAAATCAATCATTAAATTCATATTTACTATAGTGAATCTATGCTAAGTGTTTAAAGAATGTTCCAAAGGTATTATATAAACATCTAAGGATATTATTTATTTTCACAATAACATCAACATCGAACTATAAAATTTGATTTTATTATATTGAGTTGTTTTGTTAGTTTTTAATGTTTCTAAATTTTTATATATTATATAAATTTTTCAAAAAATATATAATCCTCATGATATTGTAATTAATATTTTTTATTTCTTCATATATACTTGAATATATTCTAAAAGTTTTTAAATTTTTAATTTGTAGAGGATGTTGTTGTAAAAGTTTCCAGGGATTTCTCTTTTACCTATTTAAGTGGAGTAGTTTACCTAATATGAAAAATTAAAATTAATATGAATTATTTTTCATTAATGTTGACATTTGATGACATTTGGGTGATTATTTTACAATGATAATATATATCTCACACATAATTATTTAACTATCCTTTTGGAATTTAAATTTGAATTATCTTACCAATTAGTGAAAATGTGTTATTTTTTTTATTTTTTGTGGATTCTCAGAATTGCTTAAATGGTGACTATAAAAATACTGAAACAATTCCTCTTTGATGAGAGCTTACTTATTTACAAGTGATACTATAAATAAAAGATTTTTTGGCGTGTTACTGTGAATTATTTTTCAATTATTTTTTTGAGAATTATTTCATCTATCATGTGATCTAATGTGGAATAAACCTAATCCTTTTCAAATTATACTAACATAACGAGACCTGTTAATAATATACCCAAGAACCAATAGATGTGATTAATTATAATTTACATATTCCATATTGGATTCTTAGGTATCAATATATTTATCACATACCTCAGATATTATATTACTTTTTATTTATGATTTTACATTACATTGCATTATCTTACTTCCTTTTGTGTCTCAGAAATTCTATGTTCCAGATAGTAAGGTTTGTTACTCAAGCTCTCTAATTCATATATTGTAATTGGGTTGTGACTCCCCATTAAAAATTCAAGTATCTTTCGGTTTATCCAACCACTATAAAAAGAATATTGTAAATGGGTTGTGACCCACTTAAAAATGGAATAGTTCACAACATATCTCTTTCCAAGTAGAGTGGTATGAGAGTGGAATATTTTCACATTAGAATGAATTAATATGAAAAACCTTGTGATCTATCATTTATTTTTCATTATTAATTTATCTTTACATTTATTTTAGATAATTAATAAATCTCTAAAATAATAATGCATGTATATTCACTCACACTAGAAAATATTCCATCACATAATTTTACATATCATATATCCCCATTAAATAATAGTTAATTTAAATGAAATTATAATTAATGAAAAACTCCATAAAAATATCATTGAATCATTTTTAAAAAAAATATCCATTTCACATTGAAATCACTTATATAAAATCTATAAATTTCCAAAATGGTAAGAAAAATGCTTTCTTTTATAATTGCCTTTGAAAATTGTAATTGAAACTCCAAATCATTGAGTGTTCATAGTGTTTCAAAATTAATTTCGTTTCATTTATGTAAAAAAAATATTTATTTTACATTTCTAGTAAAAATTAAAAATTACCTCATTAAATTGAAAATAAGATCATATATTAACCATTTTTAAAACATAAAAAATTATTTTTTAAAAAAACTTCATTAACAGTAAAAGCATTCATGAAAAAATATTTTGAACATAAATGACGAGGAAAATAACTTTTTACTAAATATAGAAAAAACATCATGTTTTTGTAAAAATATTGTTTCGATCCCCCATGTTCTTAAAGAGAGGAAACTAATAGGAAATGTCTTTGTATATATTTATATCCATCTATAGTTCCAATATGTTTAATTTTTTCATGGTTCCATTTTCTATATAATGTTACCATTGATATAAATTTGATATATATTAATTAAATATATAATCATATATGTCAATAAAATATAAATATTGAAAAATGAGTAGCACTGTTCATAGAGACAGTAGGTCATACGTATGCATGAATGTTGTTTTCAATATTATAATGATGGAAAAAAATTAAGGAAAATAAAATTTCATCATTAAAATCATTTTCATTATCATATCTATCATACATATTACATAAATATATCATTACCACCATCTGTGTAATTTGGAGTTGAAAAAAATAATCACATCGCTTCATGGAGGTTGTAGTCCACACATATGCCCAAGAGACATTATCATTTTCCTACAGAATAGATGGTATAAAGGAGATATGATATTATAATTATAGGATAATAAATATTTCTTAAATATCATATATATAATATATACCCATCATAATATCCATCCATGAAATATAGTGATATAAAATTAATCGTATCGCTACATGGAGGCGGTAGTCCACACATGCACATGAGAGACACTTTCACATCCCATTTGATGGAATAAATAGTAGGTATTGTTGGTTAAGTAATACTAATAACATTATCGTATATTTAGGATATGATAGATATTATTTTATGATTAATACCACATATTTATATAATTTATAAGAATAAATAAATTGAATGAGGGTGGGTTAGATGATTACCTCTTCTTTAATAGGCCTCTGCTAGATCATTTCATAACGACAGTTGAAATAGTTTTTTAAGAATTCTAGAACCTATAATTAATGGATATTGAAGTTGATATGGGAATTATATAGGTTTTAATTGATAGTAATGGATATTTTGTTTTATGGAAGTGAATGAAGGGGTGACCTTTTATATGTCTAAGAAGGAACACACATGCAATTTTATAAGAAATTAAAATATAATGTATTCAAATTCAATTAAAATGCATTTTAATAGATATATATTTGATTTTCGGATATGATACCATCAAAATATGGTCATAAGATATTATTAAGGTAAGTTTAATTAGAAAAACTACTATTATTTCTTTATTAATGACCCATAGAAAAACATGTTTTAACCTCAACCCGCTATTACTATTTTTATATTTCTATAAATAAATATAATTGGAAGTTAATTTATATGTATTAAATATTACTATTTATCTTTATTCCAAAAATTGAATCTATTTTATCAAATTGAATTCATATAATTTGAAGATTTTTATTTTAAATTAATCCCACAAACGTGATGAAAAGTGGTTTTCCAAAAATTATTTTCATAAGAGAAAAAGTTTTTACTTAAATGTTAAACATACAATTTATTCCAATGACCCCAATTTTATAATTTATATCTTAATATAACTAAAAAACTTTTAAATAAATTTTATTTATAAATTTAACTATGTAAATTATTTAAACTAAAAGAGTGTTTTAAATAAAAACATTATTATCATTATTCATTAGAAAATGTATCTTCCTATAAAATTATAAACATCTCCCTCTAATATAATTTGTACATGAGTAATTCAAAAAAATCATTATTTAAAATAAATCATATAAAATTGGAAAAAAAAATTATTAATGTTTGAACCAAAATAATTAAAAATATTTATTTTAGGAAAAGTAATATTATTGAATAATGTAATGACTTTACTAAAAATTGAGTACTTATTTAACAATTTAAATGTTTTAGGAAGAAAAATTATTCATCATTATTAAAATGTATTCATTATTAATAATTATTCTTATTTAAAGGCTGTTTTATTATATGGTATAATATTCTACAATTTATTTACACTTGTTTTTTCATGTATCAAAATCTATATTTGAAACTAAATTTCATTTAAGAGAAATATGTCAAAAACAATTTCGGTGTCATAGTTTCTGTTTACATCTATGTGTAATTTCATAAATCATGTATTCATTTTACCAAGTTGGTGTTCCCCCCTATTTCCCTAATTTTTGGACATTATATTCATACATCGACATATCCACTAAAAATCCCAAAAAAATACAATGCAGAGGTCAGAAAAGGGAATGGATGACATCAACTTTTACTGAAAAATGTATTTTTAGTTTTGAAGGTGATTCATTTACCCTCATCGATAAAATGAAATCAATATGACATGTTTGAGATTATTGTGACCAAATATTATATTCAAATGTTTTATTTATTGAAGAAAAATTACTAATGATTTCAGAAAAATACGTGGTCAATTTAATTAGGGAATAATGTACTAGTCCACAGCCCTTGATTGGAGAAAACAAAATTATAAAATTTATTATTGAGTTTATATAATTTTTTATGTCAATAATAATGAAATACATTATCTTTTGTGTGGGTAGTTGATCTTAAATATTCAGCAATGATTTTATTTTACCCTAATCACTTATTTTTCAATGAAAATGATTAATTTCCTATCAATGCTATTGTTTTCATCATAATCATATACGATTAAAATTGTTCGAATTCATTAAATTAAACAATAGTTTTCTATTTTGTTCATATATTTAAATACAGTACTATACATTTTGTTATTAACTTTTTTTTGTGTTCTAAATTTAAATTATGGTCAATAATTCGCCTGGATCATTGGTCAATTCAGCCAATTGAACGTCCATATAAACTACACAAGATGGCCCAATTAATAGGTCAATGAAATTTGACTAGTTTTAATGTTCTATTATCCAGTAGAAATACATTATACCACATTCAATGATACTTTAATATATGTCCATGAGATTTCAACTAAAATATGGATAATATTTTTAGTTACAAGTTCCCATTAATGGGTTATAATCCATGCATTAAATCCAGCACAAATCCCATCCATGGATTGAATAATAGCTAAAAATTTCTTAATTTTATTATAATGAACTGGCCTAGTAGATATGAAATTTCATAGGAATAAATTAAATTATTTTGAACATAAAATTTTAGTAAAGTATTGTTTAAGATTATGGTATCCTATTTATCTAAAATTCATTCACATTTATATATTTATTGAATTCTTTATAAGTCTAGAAAAATACACATGGATTATGAAAATGTTCCCATTAATGGGTTCTAATCCATGCATCATATCCAGCACAAATCCCATCCATGGAATTAATAATAGCTAACAATTTCTTACTTTTATTCCAATGAACTACCCTAGTAGATATGAAATTTCATAGGAATAAATTAAATTATTTTGAACATAACATTTTAGTAATGTATTGTTTAAGATGATGGTATCCTATTTATCTAAAATTCATTCACATTTATATATTTATTGAATTATGTATAACTCTAGAAAAATACAAATGGATTATGAAAATATCCATATCATTGGTACAAAAAGTAAAATGGAAATCAAATTTTGAGAGTGTACATTACATGTCCATATGGACAAAATTTAAAAACAATATTTCTTAATATTATGTTTTATTCATGGTAAAATGGTCTAGCCTAATTGAAGGACAATTTCAAAAAGGAAAAAGTCAACAACCATGGTCTATAAATACATTCACCTCATATCCTTATATGATATTGGAACTTATTTAATTATGATTACATATTTGCATGACTATTGCCTATTTCAATACATAGGGGACCAATAAAATACACTTTTCTTCTTTATATACCTACCCTTTAGTCTTCATTTTCATATTCTTCAATTGTTTTTAGTTGAACCCATGTAAGATAGATTATAATTTCATTTAATGTTTAATGTATGAATCATCGTCATATTCCATTATTCTCATCCACATTATAATTTGTGAAATTCATGGTCATAAAATAGTTTCTGTTATACTGAAAACCCTTATCTTCACCACTATCTCATTCAATATACATTTTGTGTTTAACTCTCTTAACCATTCATGTGTGTGTGTTTAGAACATAACACTTTTATTTCTTTAATATTTTTCTTATTATTTTTTCTCTTCAGCATAATAATCATAAACCAGATTTATACCCATCTGAATTGTTGTGTAAATAATCTATTAAGAATATTCATAATTTGGGTTTGTTTTTTGATTGAGATATTTCACACCTTCATCAATGAAATAATATTTTTTATGCCAGAAAAGATATGTTATGGATTAATGTCATGTTTTGTTTGAAAAATGGATTCCATGTATTTGTGTAACAGTGAGTACATATGGGTTTATAAAAAATTAAACCTTCCATATATGAAAATTTATTAGTATTATAATCCTTGTTGAGTCTTAGATTAAATCGAAAATAATTAGGAATTCAGGTCAAATGCACCATGTGATGTGGATGTTAATTTAATTTGATGTTTTGAAAATCACAATGACAGAAACATATTACATCACTAATAATTAAATCACCCTCCAATTTATAAACTTTTTTATTATATATTCATAAATAAATCAATTTAATTAATCTCTATATACAAACCCAGCATTATTCAATAGAAAAAAAAGCTTAATTGATTCTAAAAACATGGTCCATTATTAAGGAATTCAAATGAATGTCTGTATATAAATTATAGTAAAGTCGCAGACTATGTAATTGTTTTTAGGTGATAATAGGTCAGATTGAAACAAACATTAAAATCAATCTAATAAATAATAATAGGAAAAAGTAGTAATATTATATTATTATCAAGATATGTGATAAAAATTAATTTAATTTAATTATTTGTGTTGCAATATTTTATCATGCTTCAAAATACCTCACCATTTGAATAAAACTATCTATATCATGGAAATTTTAGTGGAATTATTCCATGAAACACTTATCATATCGTAGAATTTGGTTATGAAAATGAGAATAATATTTTTATGTTGGAGGTCTTGTTAACTGCTAATTTGCAGCTCCTTGATCCCTTTAGTGGAATCCCCCATCAAGAATATTTTTTTCAATTTGGATTATAAAATTTTTTACAATAAATTATGTAAATTATAATGAAATTTAGATTAATAAAAACAATATGTGAGTTACTATTTAAGAATTTTTCTCATGGGAATTAAACAGGTTCTCTAAAAGTCTAATATTAGTGTCTAGAAATGTGTAAACGAACATAAATATAATGTAGTTATTATTGTAAAAATAAAAAAAACATACAAATTCAAAATTTTAAATATAGTCATTTTTTATTAATATATAATAAAAAAGAGTTTCAAACAATTTTCAAGAAATTTTTTTATTGATACATCATTATTTTACTTCTTGAAATAAACCCATCTATATACAATTTTCAGAGACATTGGTTTATAAACTCCATTTAAATCAATTGGATGAGATATCAACTTCCATAATAATGGAAGGGATAAAACATTTCTTTATTTATTCATTACTGAAACGTTCATCATGACATACCCAACATTTCTTTTAATATATATCATTATGGTTAATGAAAATACACTAATGTAAAACACTCATGATTTCCATTAACAATATTATTAATATCTAAGTATCATTAAAAATAATTAAAAACATTAATATCTAATGAAATGTAAAATATGTCATTCTTAATGGAGGATATATATTCATAATTTACATTGGGTGTATTACAAAGGGAAAAATATTGTTATGAAGTCTCATATACTAATGAGAGGTCACATTTAATTTCTTATATCATTTTCTATCCCATATTAATATTTCTTATGATTGTATGATATATGTTTTAGGAATGTATTGATATAATTTTCATATTCACATTGAATTAGGGAACTATTTATAATCGTTTTAATTTTATAGATACATTATGATATTGTTACATTGATGTCACATAAAAATAGTCACTACGTTATAAAATTTTATTATTTGTTAAATATATGAATATATATAGAACAAAAATTATTTATTAGTGGGTTATAGGGGACCAACTATGAAAAAAATCTCATGGGGTGATGAAGATAAGTAATTTTAACATGATTCATTATTTTTTTACCTACAAAAATCATTCTTTGAGGAAGACAATTATTTCCCTATATTAAATATATTATTTCAATTTATAGGGAAGTAACCTCTTTGGATTTAGTGGTGGTATATTTTTCAGTCTCTCTTCTTTGATTTTTATACCCCATTGCCTATTTTTTCCTCCATCTTTCTCTTTTACTTCTATTTATAGGTAATATACTTTTTTATAAATGTAATTTTTATTTTAAATTATCTTAATTAGTCATATAAAATTTAAAACATTAAAAAAATATTAATTTTCAGAATTTTTTCCACTCTCATAGATAATGATTTCATTTTAATAGTATGACATTTTTATCAGAAATATGTGATAATTCTAATGATCACATATTTATTATTCTTAATATAATTATGTTTAATTTCAATTATTTTTCATCCTTTAAAAATTTTATCAAAAATTTTTAAATTTATATAATGAAAAACGTTTCTCTAATATTTAAATATATGTTTATTGTTTTCCACATCTATGATAATTCTAGAACTACAAAACACTAGAATTTAAAATATTATTTATTTTTTTGTATGTGATTATTACCCCATTATAATATTTTTAATTATATGGAATTTTTTTATTAAAAATATATTATATTTATGATATGAAATAATCTCCATTTTTATCATTCATTGTGTATGATTATACTATAAATTATTGAACACATATATTTAGAGAGGATAAATTGTCATATCTAATAATTTTTATTCTGTATAGTTATAAGATTAAATATCCCTAGATGATTTACCGATATTAAAATAATAATGAAAATATAGAGGCATTATTTAAAGATGGAAAATTTAACACTTCTATATTTAATGAAATTAAATGGGGCATACCAGGACATCACTTTTTGGATACCACTCTCAAACTGTTCATAGTGATTGAGTGAAAGATATAGCTCCACAACATATATATGTGGGGTGGATAAGGATAGAAATTTTTTGAATAAGAGTTTAAGGTTTTTCCCGTATTTTAAGGAATTAATAATATAAAATTTCCACAAATTTTAAATTATTAATTTTTATTTATATATCTATTTTACAACCAACTATGAACATGTTCTTAACAATGGGTACCTAGTGATCCTATATCTCATTGTAGGGTTTACAAATTATAACATGAAATTTTATGATATATTTTTTAATAGATATAATTTTTATAGCTTGTGTTATATGAAACACGGAGCATTAACAAACCAGAAAATGAAATTAATATAATTATTAAAAGTTGTTCATTGTAACTTATAAATTAAATGTGTTTGTGTAACAAATAATACATATATTTATTGAATAATTTATTACGTTTTTATATAAATAAATTTTATTGATTTAAAATTACATAACTTATAGTAAATCCTTTATATGATTCAAAAATAATTTTTACAGAAAAATTGCTACTATTTTATTTTGTAAAATACTATTAAATGTATTTTTTTCAATATTAGAAAATTTATATGAAAAATTAACTAAATATTTCAATTAATTTTTTCATAAATAATCTTATAGTAATTTTTTTATAATTTTAGTGAAATATTAGTTTTTTATGAATAATTAATAAGAGTTGTTTTATTGAAAATTTCAGTATTGTTGGTAGTATTATAAAATTTAAATATTGTTATAATTTGGTTTAAAGGTAATAATAATTTACTTATGTTAGGTTTTATCTAATTTATATCATTTTAATCAAATAAATTTTTAATTTTGATATCATTTTTTTTATAATTAACTTTTTTTGAAAAACCCATTTTCCCTTCGCATCTATGGGATTATTTTAATATTTAATTTTTCCCATTATATACATTTAATTTAGTAGTATTTATTTCATATTTTAAATCAGTACAATTAATACTATATAAAAATTGCATCATAATGTTTTTTCATAATGAATGGTAAACAATAAAAATTAATTATAATGGTTAGGGTTAAAACTGGTTTACTAGAGGTCAAAATAAAATTATTAGGGTAATAATGAACTATAAATATGTAAAAATAATATTATATATATATAGACCTTATATAATATTAATTAAGATAATTACCCATTTTATATCATTTTGGAATGTGAAAAACAAGTTTTTATCTTTTTCTTCTAAAACATCATGTGTTATCCTCTCACAACTTAAAAAAGTGCACCCACTCACATATACTCTTCACACATACAAAAACATTTGGATCAGAAAATAAATTAAAAATATATTCTATAATTATATAACCAAATCTTATAGGAATTATTTTGATTAGAAAACACACCTATTATGGTTTTCAATATAGCCTAAATAGGTTATCTTAAGAAGTATTATCAATCTTAAACCTGTGGTTTTATTTGATTTTTTTCCTCCACCATCATAAAATAATAAACAATTATGATATAATTACATAAATATTTATCATTTAGGTAAATTTTATTATGTTAATGGAATTAACTTTACCAAATTTCTCATATATCAAATTGGAAACAAAAAAACTGATCATGTGTTTGTTAAACTACTACCTCCTGAATCATTGTAATTATTTTCTACCACCTATGTCAACGACTGGATATAATTATGGATTTAACATATTTATTATAAATTTATAAAATAATTATAGTAATTATATTATAATATGAAAAATAATTAATTAATTATACTATTTTGGGAAATGATAACACTCCTCATGTATACATGTGGACTATCACATCCATGAATAGATATGATTTTTATTATCAGTTTTTATTAAAATCAATTGTAATATGGATAGATTTATTTAATATATATGATATATATTACATGAAAAATATATAGTGATGTGATTTATTATTTAAATTCATATTTTATCATCCCTAAAAAAATACACATTGTGTTCATGTGTACGTACAACCTACGAGATGTAATTCAATTTCTATCTCTAACTTTAATGGATTACTCTAAATACATGTGTAGTGAATATATATGAAATATATATATCATGGTAACAATTATTTTGATTATTTAATCTTGATCAATGTAAAATGGCCGAGAATACCAAACAAAAATATATATTAAAAATGAACTAGTTGTTTCCATAAATAGTATTTTAACGAGGAATCATTTGCACAATCATAATAAAAGGTAACAAGTAAATCATATATTATTATTTTCATATTAGAAATTTTTAATAAACCTATAATTATTATATCATAGGTTATAATATATATGAATAAATTTTATACTTTAGGTAAGGGATTTCTAGTCGTTTTTTAAGAGACATTTTGCATTATCACCACTCATCTGATTTACTTGTTGTATATACTACCCAATGAACATGTTATATCATGAATATATTTATTCAAATTATATATAATATTTTATTTGATGTTATTATTTCATGTGGATTGAGATTAAAAATTTATCAAAGATGGTAATGGAATATCATTTCACTTTTATTTTTATGGGACACATGCCAAATTCCCCACTTGTTTCTTCTAAGTGGTGTATATAAAACACACCAATGTATTTTATGATTTTTTATGTGAAAATAATATGATATACATATCAATATAATTTTATTTATATAATCAGTCTTATTATCCATATGTTACAAATTTGGTAAATTTTTTGTGTTACAACCTCAATATTTATTAGGGATGTTGATGATTAAGTTCGAATGATGGAATATTATCACCTATATCTCAGGAAACTATTTAAATTTATTATCAACTATTTATTTCATAAAAATAAATTTTTTACATTTTTTTCATCTCCATATGTAATAATTATTCAATATTAATATTTTAATGAAATATGACTTCATTTCTTTCTTTGGTCAAAAATATTTTCTCTTATTTTCCTGTGTTTTAAAAAAATCAATAAAAACTTTAATATTATCAATTGATTGTTAGAAATATTTTTAAAAATGTTTTATTTTTATAACAATTGGTTCATCATCAATATTCATTTCCTTTTTCAAAAAAGGATAATTTTTAATTCCTACCGAGAATGTGAAATGAATATTCATTTTAATATGCATGACATAATCGGTATTTACCACTATCCTTACAAGTCAATGATTAAAGCCTTTTCTATATGTTTCAAATGATATTTCCAATGAATTTATTTATTTAATATTTGTAAAATGTTTTACATTTTTAATTTTTTTATTAAATTTGTATCATTTATTACTAGCAAAAAATGCTTATAATGATTATTCTAAATCATTTTACATATAAAATGATATCCATTTATATTAAAAAAATTACTATAGATATGATCCAATTATACCACCTTTAATACTTATCTTTATGGTTAATCCATATAATTATAATCTATTTATGAAAAAAAAAATCAGCAGTTATGCTATTAGGAAAAGTTTGTGAACTCTATTTCATTTCATGGGTTATGATATGATGAATGTTTTATAATATTTTGGCACACATTATTATGATTTTTATTATCTTTTATACTTTATAGGTTATGCCAATACCAATATAGGGTAAACATGAGATTATACTAATCCTAAAAGTGGGTATTTAGGAGGTTATCCCATGCCCGAATAAGGTTTTTGGTAGGTTAGCCTAAGCCTAATATTGTATAAATTTATTTGTGAGTATCATTGAATATGACATTCTATAATTATGTTAATGAAATAAATATTTGTCTTAGAAAAAATTTATTGTTTCATGTCTTTTGTTTTTTGATCATTTCATAATTAAAATCTTATAAATAGCTATGATTTATTCCAGGACTGATGTTTATGATTTTTGATGTGCTTGGTAAGGTTTGAAAATTCTTTTATCGTGTTTCAATACCCATATTATCATGTTTCATTGATATATACCATTTTTACTATAACTAAAATTTTAAGAACACCCTTTAATATTATTATCCTCCCAAATTTATGAATAAATTTATTATTTATGACATGTTAAAGAAGAGTGATGGTTACAAAAAATTATTGAGAAATGTTGTAGTTAACTTATAAAAAAGTTGTTTATGTATCTATGTTTACAAATTCACAAGACCTATTTTATTATGTCATATATTATCATGTTATATAATTAATATTTATCTTCATATATGTAATATCAATGTCTAAAAAGTTTGATTCACTAAAAATTGTATCAAATCTAGTTTTAGAAAACATTGGTAAATTTTGAAGTAAAATCTTTGGTGAGAACAATAAGGATAATTCAAACATTAGGAAACTATCATGGAATTCTACTAAAATAAAGGGAAATTGGTTTCAATGAAATAAAATAAATTTTTTATACAATAAGTTTATATGGATTTAGAATAGCTTTACATGGATGTAATAACACTAAAATTATTGCATTGGACTTTTTCTTGACTGTCACCTGGTGCATGAAAATAAGCCATTCTATGAGCCTAGTTGGACACTCCCATAAAATATATTTTAGAAATAGAAAAGCACTTTATAAACCATCATGAATTATATTAACATATTATGAACATGAATGTCCATAGTTAATCATAAATTTAAATAATTTGAAAATAATGTTTAATGATTTATACTTGATTTAGATAATTTATTCATGATTAATAATTATGATCAAAGATGCATGATGCTCATGAAAAAAATTGTTTTAAAAAGGTTTTGAAGATGATGATTCATTCCCTCTCAGGTCTTTGATTCTCTCCAACTATGTCTCCTTCCTTCAATGTCTCTTTATCATGTGTTAATAGTTTCCTACCCAACACTCATCTCCTCAAATTTTGATCTTCCTCATTCCATGGAAAATATTCCAATTTGTAGCATAGGGGAAATTATGTAATTTTATTTTTAAAGTTGGTCAATGATGAGTATGTGTTTTAAAAAAACCATATATGATATGGTTTATAGTGGCACTCTTATTACTCATCAACAAGATGTTTTTTGTTATAGTGTTTTCAGATGATAGTGACCTTTCTTACTCTGGTCTTGCTTCTTGACATCACCACTTTCTTCCTAGTCATATTTTCATGGTGGATTACAATGTATATTAGGAGGATATATTTGACGGTATATAGTGTTCCAGGAAATAAATGTTCTTAGTGATGGTGATTATTTTTATGGCTGGTTATGTTCATGATCTCTCGTAGGTTTTTGATCTGGTGTAGTTTTCAATGATAGTGATGTTGTTTCTATATTTTATGTTTTTTGTTTATGTAGATCGGTTCTTTTATGGTGGTCTATTTTTCTCACACAATAGTGATGAATTTTCCATGCAATTCACCATTATTCTAGTTATGATGTTCTATCATTATATCTTTTTTCTCATATTTAAATTAAAATATAGAATTTTTCATTGTTATTTTTTTAGACTTAGAGGTGTCTGTTTTCTGTATGAAATTGTGTGGTCACACTTAACATTATACTGGAATAGGAAAATTATAGAATAATTGGATTTTGAAATAGTATTTGAGATAAAATTATGATTTTGATACGGTAAAAATATGATTAAATATTTATGTAACCTATTTGAGCATAATTATATGAATTTTTGTATATCGAGAAATGTATCAAGGAATTTCTATTCATAACCTTAATGATTTGATGTTAAATTACCATTGAACCCCAATAATTGTATCATGATCTCATATCATGTCATTGATTCATTCTAGTTGACGTGTGTGGTAATGAACTTCTATAAAATATCATTATTCTCTATAAGATTGAATTTGAGGTTATCTTTAGCCTCGATTGGATTTCTATTAATAATGACCACAATAATTTCCATGGAAGGGATGTCATGTTTTATATCCCAATGTAATATATGATTGTATACCATTCCCATGATAAATATAGACTTTTGATTGACATGAAACACAATGTATGGATATTAATTCATATACCAATTGGGTGTTTATCTTAGATGGTTGGGTAGACACTCAACATCGATGAGATCCCTATTTTGTAAATATTTACCATTATATTTATAGAAGATATTATTGACGCATGGTGTTTATTTTTGAATATAACTCATTCCAAAAGATAATCCTATTTCAAATACTTCATATTAAATGTCCTTGGTTGAGTTTTTTTAATTGTAACAGGAACTCCTGGAGAATCATAAAAAGTGATTCATTTAGCAATGTATATCACATTGGGGTTAACCTATTATTTATGTCCAGAATAAATATGGATTGATGAAATTTATAATTTATTATCAATATCTTATAAATATTACAATCAGGAATAGGTCTCCTCAAATATGAGTTGATTATTTTTTTAGAAACATCTTGGAGATCAATAATTCTCAATGATTAAATATCATTCTAGATATCATCAATTATGGATCAAGAAGTAGTATATTAGCATTATAGTATTCCATTAATGGTATGGACACAATGAATATATAATAATTCTATTAAATATTATTATTACCCATGCTATCTTCATGGATTTAATTAATATAATCTTTTTTGATTACTTTCATCAGTTCATGGTAGTATTTATAGATGATATTATTATATAGTCAAATAGAATGGAAGATCATGATGATCACATGAGGATTATACTTATGTACTTGAGGATAGAAAATTTATATTTACAGTCTAAGATGTGTGAATTTTTATTAAAAAAGGTTTAGTTTTTGTCATTTTATCTCAACTAATGGAATATCGTGGATCAATCAAAGGAGGAGGCTACTGAACGTTGTCCCAGACCAACCATGGTGACATGGATCCATAGTTTTATTATTATTTATGGATATTATATATCCTTTTTGGAATATTTATTAGGGTTTCATAATCCACATACAATGTAAATTATGAAGGGATCTATGATTCTTTGGGAAATTGAATTAGAGTAAAATCAAAATGAAATTAAGAGAATTTTATTTTTTGAATCAATAATGACATTATCTTATAATGGAGAAGGGTATCAAATATATATTGATGCATAAAATAAGTTTTTTGATACATTATCAGATGGAATCAAATGGTGGAAGCTTATCTACATTGACAATTGAAGGTTCATTTGAAAAAATACCCAATATTTGATTAGTTTTTAGAAGTGGTATTTTTTTCAATAATGGTATAGATGAAAAGTATTTATAGATAAAGGACTGATATACATAAAAATAATAAGATATTAATGTATATATTTACATATAATATTTAAATTGTTCCTGGAAAGATCGTTGGATTTAATTATTTATTTTTACATCCCTATACATTAAAAGCCTTGGTATGAAAACAAGGTTTCCAATTCATTGAGTCAAAAGAATCATGATTTGTTATATATTATGAGGGAAAAAAGACCCAATATTTCTAAATTTTACAAGGGTGGATATATAAATTGTGAAGGAAGGGGAAATTATTATCATTCTCTTTTTTTTATTCAACAATATATCTTAGAAATGAATAATGAGGCATATAAGAAAGAATTAGAGATATAGAATAATGTTGGAAAAATTATTAAGTTTAAATTTGATTAGTATTTATTAATAATGGTTAGGAAAATTCCTTGTGTTTCGTTTATACCATAATTCAATAAATTTTTTTAGAGTATGGTCATAATTCTTAATTATCTATTCAACATAGAAGTGTATATCTGTATAGAAATATTAAATAGTAT
Organism: Viscum album; assembly: GCA_963277665.1. Lineage (NCBI taxonomy): Eukaryota > Viridiplantae > Streptophyta > Magnoliopsida > Santalales > Viscaceae > Viscum > Viscum album. The sequence continues at coordinate 825,403,498 of OY728166.1, forward strand.
TTATTTTTTGATGGAATAGAGATTAATATCAAGGAATTTATGTCTCAGTTCATGGTATTCATCATATTATGGATATCAGACAATGGTATAAGGTTTTTTTACAACCATTACCAATCATATAATTGAAATTGTAAAATCTCACCATTGATTTTTTCATCATATTCCCCTAGAAATATAAATGGAATAATGTTATATGGGTTGTATCCAATATGATAACAATATTATCATACATTATTATTACCAAATAAGATTTATCACTGAACCATATTTCGATGATATAAATTATGGATGTTTTATGGTTCTAAAGAGTACCATATTATAATATATTGGATCTAGATCTAATGTTTACCTCCAAGATATACAAAAATATGTTGCGTTTTCTAGATAGAGAGATTTTTTCAACACTTCATATCACTATCATATAGATGGCCAGTCTGATAGAATTGTTGAAAACCTATATTATATTCATATATCTTGTTCTCTTGATTTAAAAAGTGGTTAAGATCAATATAATTATATATTGGTTTTTCCTACAACACTAGATTTCACTGAATTATTAATATTTATCCTATGAATCCCCCTATTGAAATAATGTTCGAACTTCAATGTGTTGGGTTGATATTGGGGAAAAATATATTGGGACCTGATCTAGGTACGTAAAGGGTAAATAACATAATTTTTATTCAATATAACATTAAGTTATGTCAGATTAAATAGAATATTTACTCTCACAATCATCAGTGTTATTGAGATTTTGAATTTGGTGGGAAATTTTTGTTGTATGATTCTCTATAAAATATGGTTATGAAATTTTTGATGAATGGAAATTTGTTCCCTAGGTATATTTTCCCTTCTGTGATTCATTACCCTCGAGGGAAAATAGCTTACCACTTTCTTCTTCCACAAAACATCTCCCAAGTCTATGATGTGTTCCATGAATCTTTCATAAGGAAGTACATAACTAATCATTCACATGTACTGAAAATATAGTTCATAATGAAATATATTAATATTTACTTTTAAGAAAAACAATTAGAAATTAAAAATTAAACGTATAATTTTCTATGAAACAATACCACTAACCAGGCTAATGTTTTGTTGTGAACCCACCAAATTAAAGAAGTAGTGTCCGAACTAGAGGATATGATGATATATAAGAATCGTAAATTATTTGGATTAATGTTTTGAAATTTATATTCTTAAAATAATTTTATCCATAATATAATTTTAAACATTTAAATTTTTTAAAATATATTTTTCAAACTATTTTTATGATCATAGTTTTGGATACAACCATAACCAATCATTAATGACCCATAATATACTATAAATATTATTATATAAATGTGAACATTTTAAACTATCATACAAACATTATGGTATTAATAATAATATCAAAATTTCTTAAATAATTTACCAATTGTTTTATATTAATAAAATTCAATGATAGAAAAGTATATAATTTTTAATAATGTCTTTATATGCTTTGTAAATAATTTTTCTCAAAAAATTATATCTTTTTTGCTGAAAGTTAATAAAAATATTTTATTCCATTTTTATAAAATCTATTTTAAATGTGTAGAATAATTTTTGAACTCAAATTTTTTAAAATATATTAGAAATAATTTTTATTAATTTTCTAAAAAGTTTATTTTTTTTATGAATAGTTGAAAATATTAAATAAGATTTACAATTATATTTTAGTTTATGTAATTTAAAAAATTTAAATACAATCATAAATTTGATTAAAATTAAAATTTGATAACTTATATTATTATTAATCCAATTTATATCATTGGTACCAAATTATTCTAAAATTTTGGTGTCAAATTTTTTTATACTTATGAAAACGTTTTCGTTGGAAAATTGTTTTTTCATCATGTCTATGGGTTTAATTTTAAATTAAAATCATAATATTAATGTTAAAATGAGATTAGCAGAGCTTAAACAAAAATGATATAGGTTAAATGACCTAAAAGTATATCCAAATTCATTTTTATTGATATATTTCAACCTTATCACATCCAAATTTCATGAATACTCCCTTTTTGGGTTTTATCATTATTAAATATATATCTTACTTATTTCATTTCACACGTCCTATAGGCCTTATTTTGATAATGAAATCCTCCTAAGAATGATTTTGGTACAAACCTAATGAGATTATCCGAAAAAATATCATTCTTTACGGTGCATTTTTTATTTCTTCTTCTATGTCATTAATATATTCATTAAATATTACAATATAAAACAATAAATTCCCCCAGATATGTAAAATTTTATTATTTTAATTTTATTATATTTATCTATCTCCTCATCCATTAAATAGGAATTTAAACTATTAATCATATGTTCGGGGGACCATCATCTCACAAATCGATGTAATTTGTTTTCCATAACCACATTTCATGAAAGTATATGATTATATATTTTATATACTTGTATGATATTTATTACATATTTTTATTTATTAAACTATAATATCACATTTACCTTTTTACCTTCCAATCCATTTGAAAATGGAAACGTTGATCATCCGTACATGGAGACTACCACCTCCACAAAGTGATGTGATACATTTTTCACTTTTTTATGTGGATGTTAATAACATTATAATTAATGTATATGTATGATATATATGATATAAAAAAAATAATGGTTATATAATATCCACCTACCTTTATTTCCATCAATCGATAAAATATAAACAATATTCATGTGAATGTCCGACATAACGTCTATATGGATAGTTTAATTCACATTATATCTATAAGTTTAATTGACTAAAATAAATAAATTTATAGTGAATAAATATGAAATAAATATTATTTTTATCATTTTAGTTAGGATTGGTCCATTATCAATGTAAAAGTTCCAAAAAATATCAAACCATAACATATATGAAAAACATAGCAGTTATTACTGAAACATGCCTTCAACACGGAATTGATAATAAAAAGCTAATAAAATGTTATAATTATATCATATATGGTATGATATATATTTTTATATTTATATAATAAAGTTTTAAAAAACATTTATTTATTATATAGGTGGTTTGCATATGTACAAAGACTGATTTATCTTGAGGTAATGGATTTCTAGTCTCTCTTTTATTAATAAGATACATATACAATATTAACCAGAAAGTTATTTTTTGAGATTTATATACTAACCATATTAAATTTTCTATCATTTTAATATTTATGTTGATTATATTTAAATTTTAATTTAATTTTATTCTTTCATGGGTATTATGATTCAAAATTACCAAAACAGGTGAGGGATTTTCATGTCACATTTATTTCCATGGGATGCATGCCATATTCAAGAGTTGTATGTTATTTTCAGTGTGTGTAATATATATGATTTTATTTTATTATTAATTTCAAGAAAATTTGGGATATAAATTTTCACATAAGTTTCATTATTTCATTGGAATTATGATCTAAAATTTAAAAATGTGACCGTTTTATATTACAAACTCATTGTGTATTGTGATTATTTATGAATAACTTCTTATTATTAAATTTTTTTATATATCTATTTATAAAACATTAATTTTCAATACCTATTTTTATTTCATGAAAATACATGTTTCCCATTCAATTACCACTTTTTATGAACTCAATTGTCTAAAATAAGTTTTTCATGTATAACAGGATGTATTTCTCTTCTCAGTCAAAAAGATTTTCTATTCCATGTCTGTTTTCTGAAAAATGTTTTAACAAAAGTTTTAAATAAAATAAAATTATTGTTTGAATAAATTTTACCCATGTTATACAAGTTAAAATATTGTTTAAAATGAATATTATTTTAATTTCATTGAATAAGTCACTTTATAATTTTTACCAAAAAATGTGAAAGAAATATTCAATTTAATATGTAAAATCTGAATTGTAATTCCTTCTATCATGATTTATCAATGATTAAATCCTACTTTATAAGATTACATGGTAATATAAAATGGAAAACATTTCATAAATTTTGTGAAGATTTTAGATTATAATTATCTATTTTCAAGTGGATGTGTTATTTTCCTCAAGAAATTCACCAATTAAACTTAAAAAATCATTTTCCATATAAGTTGAAATCCTTTAATATTACATAATATTTACTGGAGATATGTTCCAATGATACAATCCTTATTGATTCTGTGGATTGTTTTTATTTATAATGACAATATTTTAATAAAACATATTCATTTCCATGGGTTATGTTATGATGAAATATTTATGAAACCCATTCAATTTCTAGTTTTATAATTTTATTAAGGATTTATAATCTTATGGAATACATATGTATGATTTTAATTATATTATTATGTGGAAAAAAATTATATAACCCTTAAAAGGCACAAATGTTAAAATTTAAATATTCTTGTATTTATGAAATAGAATTCCAATATATAGATATTTTTAGTATATAGTTCTAGATAATTAAAAAAACTATTGAAAATTAAAAATCATACAATACAAGAGGACACTTATACTCAGTATCCTTTTTCCCACTAAAATAAAACCATTTTAAATTAAATAATGGATTATTTCATGAAGCATATTTAATAATTTCCTCAAGACATATTATTTTTTCATATAAATATATATGACTAGTGAAAAATATTTTAATGCATGGAATGAGAAAAACTAGATCAGTAAGGGATATAATAAATTAAATCTCTACTCCAGTGAAAACAAGAAACCCCATTAAAACGGTTTCATAAAAACTCATTAAAAATAATATAAAAATATTTTTGGATCCTTGGGACATATTTAAAATATAAATATTAATATAAACAAAAAAATTGAATAAACTTACGGTTGACTTCAATCTCGGGAGTACATAATGCATTAAAAATCTATAACGGGGCCCACCTCTCAAGTAAGTTGTATCGGCATCACCCATTTTTCATGAGCGATAATGGGGTTCAAACCATCAAAAAACTTATATCGAGATAAATCCTGAAATATAATAATGATCAACCCTTCATTTATAATGTAAAAGTACTAAATAATGAATAAAACACCTGAATACCCCTATAAACCCATGAGCAAAATAGATTTGAGATATCTAAATACTATTTTAATTTTAAAACTCATTGTTACCACAAAATATCTTTTTATTACAAAACCAATTTACAATACCAAAATAACCAAAAAATAAAAATAAATTTTGTCATTTAATAAAACATTTTATCTTGAAAAGAAATATAGAACATAAAAATATTCATAACAGTGGGAAAGTCATTGTCTCCAAGTATGTTCATAATGAAACATTGATTTTGTGGTTTGCAAAACTCATCCGCCTAAAAACATATAAAAAGATAATTTTTTTAAAAATGTGAATTAAATTTAAAATGGAAATAAGATATCCTTTATAATCCTTTTAAATTCATAAAAAATAGAAAATAATCTTAAGAATATTTACATGGAGAAAAATATTAGATAATTAAATCATTATGCATTCAAAGTATCCCTTACCACGTTAGGAATTTAAATAAAAATATCCATGAAATAATAATATATTAAAAATTAATTAACATGATTCTAAATAAATTAATGATATTATAATTCAAATGGGATGTATATAAACCTCATAAATGAAGGTGGGTGTATTACATAAAAATATGCCTCAATGAAAGGAAATTGATATAAAATCCCTTACATTGAGTTTGAACTTTCATATAAACTATTTTTTGTCTTCAATAATTACTATAGGTTAATTATATAAATTTTTTTGAACCTTTTTAATTTTTATTAATCCTTTTATATTTTTTATTATCTTTTTTATAAAAATAAATAAATTATTTATGTTCATATCGGTTGTTTTGACGATGTTTAGTACACGGGTCAAAAAATGACTTTGATAAGATGTTAATAGTCAATGTGATAATGTGTTCATCATATCCAGATTAATATTCTTGAGATAATAATAACAAATATTCAAAAATTATAAAATTAAATATATCCATTGCATATGGATTTGATAAATTAACTATGTACAATCATAGAGACGGTAAGTTGTACGTTCACATGAGTAATGCTTCCATTATTCAATGATCATTATGGAAAGAAGGAAAGTTTAATATATATATATATATATAATTATTATAATATAATTAATATCATATAAATCATTCATATATAATTATATATATACATCAATAAAGTGATGTGGTGATGAAAACCATATCACATCACTTCTTGTAGGTGATAGATACCACATACACTTGAACATAGCAATCATTTTTTTGTGCATAGAAATGTTATAAAATAATTGATAAAATATTATTTCATAATGATAAGTATATAATTAATATAATATATTATCATTAGTTATATCATTGTAACAACTCATTAGAGATGGTGATGGAAAAAATTATATCGGTTTTCGATGTGGTAGTCCACCATAAATGAGAATGATTAATTATTTTCCCATTTGATGGAATTATAGATCTATTTAAGTGATGATATTAACACAATAACATATATTTATATTTATAATATTTTATTTATTATGTAATCATTTTTGAAAAAAATATTTATAGAAGTTATTGAATAAATAAAATAGAAATACTATATTAAAACAATAGATCTTCTTCTGATGATCTTCTTCTCTTGACATCTTAATACCACTAAGGGTGGTTTTATCTCAATAAAACTATCTCTATAATGTAGGTATATATTCTAGGAATTTATTTTTGTAGATATTTTCCTAAAAAATATGTATATATGTGTTATATAAATAGAAATAAGGGTTCCCTTTTATAAGAGAGGGGAGGGGAACTCTAAGATTGTATCAAATTATTAAATTAATATAAATTAATTTTAACTTCTGAATGGATTGAAAAATGTTAATTTATATGATATTATTATTATTGGTAGAAATACCTTTATCTGATTATTAGTAGATAATTTTTTCCAATTTTTTAATCATTATCTTTTAGCTTTAACCCTTATTTATCATTTTCAATTTTTATCATGATATCATGTAATTTACACTGTGAGGGTTAACATAATTACTCTAAAAATAAAAATAATAAATAATGAGTAATTTATGAATTTTAAATAATTTTTTCAATAATTTGTTTAAATTTAATAATTTTATTAATTTTATATAATTTAATAAAATATTATTATTTTCAAAATATAATTAATATCAATGTTGATAGATTTAATTACACGACATTTTAAAAATATCAAAACAACATGAGATATTGGAACCAACTATTCTACTACATCAATAAAATTTTGAATTCATTGATTAAATTATTGTATGACATTAATTATATCTTATTTTTTTATTTAAATATGTTTACAATCATGTATTAGATATTTCCATTAATTAAAAATCTATTATATCATCATTGTATAGGCCTTTATTTTTATTATTTCTTCCTTAAAATGTATGAATAAATTATCATGATTAAGATAAATTTTTTATTTATTATTTATAGTTTACCATATTCCTTATATAGACCCATATAAAAAAAATATTTCACTAGTTAAAAACAAAATTATGAAAAAATTTCCCTTTCATTTAATTAAATACAATAAATGCAATAAAGTCATCCAAGTTGCTCCAATAACTTGTAAAATAATCCCCATGATGATTTAATTTTATAATAAGTCATATAACTAAATTATGACAAGTGTTAGGGTAATTTATCTATTATTTATATCATTATTTTTACCATTGATCTTCAGTTTTACCATAAAATGTTTTAACAAAAAATATTAATGTTACAATTCATATTTTACTAAAAACATAAAAGGAACATACATACTAAATGTGGACCATTTAATTCCAAATATGGAATCTATTTTTAAAAACTAAAAACCCATAATTGGAAAAAATTAATTTATAATTGTTCTCATTGATAGAATAAGAAAACATGTATCGAATATAAAAACCACTAAAAAATTAAAAAAATTTATATGCATATACAATGTGGAATTTATTAAAATGCACTAACATATATTAATTGATTAATAAATAATCTAATTCATCTTCAAATCCATTAAAAATTATAATTTAAAATAATAAATAAATTTTATGGTAAAGATGGTTTCAATTACAATGTAGTTTTTTTCAATATTCATCAGAACATGAAACGTATCATAAAAATACCAAAAATTCAACCAAAGTACATTTCGTTATTCCGATTTAAAATTATAATTTTATAATATCAAATATAATTCATTAAAATGTGAAAAAATAGGTTTTACGAAAGTATACCATAAAAAGGTGAAAATCTACCTTTTGGAAAAATACTAGTTTTATGAAGAAAATTGTATTTATTATTATATATTATATGGAAAAAGCATAAGAAGATTTTGGGATATAATATTTAGAATATTATTAATATAATTAATTAATATAGTCTAAAAAGTGATATTTTTTGTTTATTTATATAAAATACACTTGAGAAAATTTAACTATTTTTGGAGGAAAACAAATTTAATTTTATTTTAAAAACGGTTTTAAATTCGTTTATAATTAGTTTTTTACCAATTAATTAATTAGATATACCTTTTTAAACCATATATTTATAATTCAGTTATTCCTATTCATTACCTCTATTCTAACAGTAGTTTATAATGGTAACATAATGATATTTTTTTGTTCTCTTAATCTAAATGTGGCGTATCATATACTAAATTGACCATAGTGTTTCATTTCAAAAAATAGGCATGTTGGATTCTCAGAAAACCCTTTAATAAATTTTATCTTGGTAATGTGAACTTGGTATTGAAAAAATGGGGTTGGAATTTTCAATAAACAATTTTCAAAAATCACTCATCATAAAAAGGATTATTGAACCATACACATTACAATTATGAATGGAAAGTATGAAGGTAATCTATGATAACACATACTAGGATTACCTATTAGAAAACATATACATTAAAAATATTAAATCATTGATAGGATAATAAATAGTGATAGATACAAAGATTGTTAGAAAGTTAAACATAAAAACCATAAGATTTTTATGTGTCAAAATACCATTAATAAAACTAAAAATATAACTTTTATATTTTAATATCATTTTCAAATAGTTGAAGAATTATTTTTCTACCTTTACTAATAGAAAAAGGAAATATACTGACCTGAAAATTATTTTTTAATTTTTTAATGAACATTTCATAGACACTCATCATTCTCTCCAAATTATGGTTATGATTTCTTCTTGCCTGATGAATTAAAATCCAAATATTTAATGGCACGACACCCACTAGTGGAGAGAACATTTAACACGTCAACATTTTTCACATTAGTTCTATATTACCGACATGCAAAGCTTTAATGATCGATATATCAGGTCAGTTATTTTATAACTGATGTGATATATCGATCTGGATCCATTTTTTACGTCGGTTATTTTATAACTGACGTAAAATATATGGAGATTAGCTTTTTTACATCGATTGCTGTATAATCGACGTCAAAATCAAATCTAGCGCTCTTTATCACATCAGTTATAAAATAATCTACTTGATAAAGGAAGTCTCATCGCTTTACCACATTAGTTATAAAAAGCCTGACGTGATAATGCTAATCTTAGCAATTTATAATGTTGGTATAAAGAGACATATATCACATCAGTTTTTTTTTATAAATGATGTGATGAATTTTTTTTACAATAGAAACATTAAAAAAATAGTGTACCATGTCGGTTATTAAATAAACGACTTGATAAATATTTTTAATGATTTATCGCACCTCGTATTCAGTCATTCTATTTTCTTCAATCGGGAGACCAGCGAGTCGTCTCTCTCACGCAGAAAACATTGAAATGATTAATTAAATTCATGCCCTCCAGCCTCATTTTTCCAACATCATTCTTCATATTTATTATCATTAGATCTATCAGGTCGACTCACAACTCTCAGGAAATCCTCACATGACTCCTTTTCAGTTTTTATTTTCCGCGATGACCTAAACTAATTTTTTGAGATGTTATTTTTCTATCTTCTTACTATCATGTTATGTTTAATAGATTTCATCTATACAATGCTAAATTATTTTCTGGTAAAAATAACCTATGAAGTGATATCATGAAAGTTTATAATTTTTGTGTGTTTTATCATGTGTGTGTGCGTATACAAGGGGATTTCCAATGGTGTGGGTGGCTGAAACAGTTGGTGGGAGTGTCCAGGGGGGTTGGGTGGGCTGTCTAGTGTAGTGGGGGTGTCCTAAGGGTGTCAAAGGGGGTGGGGGTGGTGGCCAAGGGGGTGCTGGGGATGTCCAAGGGGGTTGGTTATGTCCAAGGGGGTGTAGGGGATGTAAAATGGGATGGTGGTGGTGTCCAGGGGGGTTGGGGGGTTTTCCAGATGGTTGGGGTGTCCAGGGTGTTCATGGTGGTGGGGGGGGGGGGGAGGGGCAGACCAGGGGTGTGTGGGGGGGGGGGGGGGTCCAAGGGGTGGGGGTGTCGAAGGTGGTGGTGGGGGGGGGGGGGGGTTGTCCAAAGGGGTGCATGAGTGGGGTAAATGTCAAAGTGTGTGGCGACATGTCCATAAGGTTTGGGGGTTTTTCTGCGGGGTTCTCCAGAGGGTTGGGGTGTCTAAGGGGGTAGGGGTGGGGTTGGTGTCCAGGAGGGGTGGGGTGACCAAGGGGGTGGGGGATGTCTAGAAGGGTGGGGGATGTCCAGGGGTGGGGCTGTCAAGAGGGTAGGGGGCTATACAAGGGGGTGTTCAAGGGGGTTGGGGTGGTGTCCAAATGGTTGGGGTTGTCCAAGTGGGTGGTCGTGTCTAGGGGGTGTCCAAGGGGGTGGGGGTGGTGTCCAGGGGGGGAGATAATTTTCTGTTGGGATTAACTATTGAATCATAGTTTCTGAGTTTATGACATGATGATTGTACTATTTCATGGATATTAGGCTATAATTTATAAGAGTTGTTTATGGGGGTTGGGTTGGTGTCTAAGGGGGCGGGGGTGGTGTCCAAGGGGGTCGGTATAGTCTATGTTTGATGTTTCCACTATGATTTTTATGGATTCAAGCATTATGAAATAATGAGGGGTGTTGCAATATGGATCTATTTTTGTATATATATGTTTACCATTCATTGACAATGAGAAAATTATGGGTTATGGGGGAGACCATGTCGTGGTTTTCAAATATGTGCAGTTAGCCTCACACCATTGTGTCATGATGATAGGATCTAAACTATTATTTGAGTTTTTATTTTAAATTTTTTCTGATTCATAGGTTTACTCCATTTTCTCCAATTTTCTATCAACCATTGGAGGCCCCAAGGTTTTCTTGGATTTCATGGAATTTTCTTAATTAAGTAAGTTATTCCATGTTCTTCTTCCTTTCTTCTTTGTTTCTTATTTCTTCTTCATCCACTTCTTCTTATCATTGATTGCATATATTATTAGGGATGTTTGGTCATTTTTACATTGATGGTTTTGTAGTAATCTATGTGTTCTAGGGATATTAAGAGTGGTGGGGGTGTCCAAGGGGGGTGGGGTGGCTGTCTAGAGGGGTTGGGGGCTGTCCTGGGGGTGGGGGCTGTCCAGAGCAGTGGGGGATTTCCAAGGGGTGGTGGTTTCTATGGGGTGTCAAAGGGGTGGGGGTTTTGTCCAAGGGGGTGGGGGTGTCCAGGGGGTTGGGGGTATCCATGGGGTATCCAAGGGGGTAGGGGGTGGGGTGTTGTCCAGGAGGGGTGGGGTGTCCAAGGGGGTGAGGGCTATCCAGAGGGTCGGGAGGGGGGTTGTCTAGGGGGTGGTTGTGTCCAGAGGGTGTCCAAGGGGATGGGGGGGTGGTGTCCAGGGGGTGGGGGCTGTCCATGGTGGTGGTGGTGTCCAGGGGGATTCCAAAAGGGTGGGTGTAGTGTCCAAGGTGGTGGGGGTGTTTTCCAATGGGGTAGGGGTGTCAAGGGGGTGGGGGTGGTGTGGTGTCCAAGGGGGTGAGGGGGTTGTCCAGAGGGGTTGGGGGGCTGTCCTGAGGATTCAAATTGTTAGGATCTGTGTAATTTTCTGTAGTTAATGTATATATATTTTAATATTTATACTTCATATTTATTGTTTTACAGATGGGTGAATTTGGTATCCAGTTGCACTAGGATGTATTATATGTGAACCGTCAGAATAAAGGATCCAAGAGGAATTTAAAATTGTTATATCTAACAATATTTTCTTTTTAAAATCATTTTTAAGAATATTTTTTAAAATATTCTTATATTTTTTTTATATTTCAAAATTGTTTCACATTCAAATTGTGATATTTTTCATATAAACATGTATTTGTCTTATCTTAAAAAGATATATAATTTTGATGTTTGTTACAGGTAATAATGAGTCAATGTTGGATTACAACACATCGAATGAGCAATGAATATGTGGAAGGTTTTGATGACTTTTTGGAATTTTATAAACGAAGTGTTCCAAGTAGTGACATTTTTTTCTGTCCATGCCTGAAATGTTTTAATATGAAGAAGTTGAAAAGTATAGAGATTAAATATCATCTTATTTTACATGGTTTTAATATAAGTTATAGTCATTAGATTACTCATGATGAAACTAGACAGAATGTCAGATCTACTGATGATGATGATTCTCAAGATGGTAACTCCGATGGAATTGATGAAATGATTTGCGATATTGCAACCGAACAAATTGATATTGAACTGACATTTGCACGTCAATATGGTGATGCTAAAAAACAATTGTATCCTGGTAGTATATATATTTTGGTTTTGTTGGTTGTTTTATGATTGATTAACCTAATAGAGAAACATGGATGGAGTGATAGAAGTGTTACAAAGTTGATACAATTGATGAAATACATTCTTCCAAAAGATAAATATCTTCCAGATTCACATTATAATACCAAGAAAATATTATGCCCAATGGGATTGGGATACAAGAAAATACATTCCTATCCGAATAACTGTAAGATATATAGGATGGAATATTAATTTCTGTTAGAGTGTCCTAAATGTGGTACATCATGGTATAAGGTGAATGAAAAATGACATGCTGATGTAGAGATTACAAATATCCCTTCAAAGGTATTTTTTTATCTTCCTATAATTCATCATTTAAAAATTTTATTTTCTAATTAACATGATGAAAAAAGGATAATATGGCATGTTGATGAGAGGATATGCAATGGAAAAATATCATCCAACTGATTTTACACAATAGAAGAAAATTAATGAGAAGTATCCTACATTTGGAAATGAAATTAGAAATCTCATACTAGGGTTGTGCACAGATGGAATAAATCCATACAGAACCCTCAGCAGCAGACATAGTTCATGGCCTGTTTTATTTTTAATTTACAACCTCTCTCCTAAAGTTTGTATGAAGCACAAATATTTCATTTTGAGTATAATGATCTCTGGTTGGAAGAAAACTGGAAATGATATTGATGTTTTCTTGTCACCATTGATTGATAATTTGAATCTTTTATAGGATGATGGTATTAGGGTGTATGATTCTTATAAAATGGAATATTTTAAACTCCATGCAATGCTTACGTTCATTATAAATGACTTCCCAGCATATAGAAATTTGTCTGGATACTATGTTAAAGGGCATAAAGCATGTCCAATTTGAGAACAACAGACTTCATATTATCAATTTCATCATGGAAGGAAAACAATGAACATGGTTCATCGAAACTTATTTCCTTTGTATCACTATTATTGAAGAATAAAAAAGGCATTCAATGGTTTACAAGAATTTTATATTTCTCTAAAACCTTTATCCACTGATCTGTATTTTGAGAGGGTGTAAAACCATGATATGACATTGGGAAAGACATAGAAATCAGGTAATCATAGACACAATTGGAAGAAAAGGTCAATATTTTTTGAGCTACCTTATTGGAGATATCATGATGTTAAACATAATATTGATTTCATGCACGTGGAGAATAATATCTATGATAGTTTGATTGTAACATTGTTAGATATTAAAGAAAAGACAAAAGTTGTGTTGAATGCCAGATTAGACGTACTATCAATGGGAATACGTTAGGAGTTAGCTCCCACTCCTAATGGAAGACGAATATTTCTTCTCATGGATTATCATAAATTATCCAAGAGGGAACAAATTAGCTTTTGTTAGTGTCTTCATGATATAAAAGTTCCTTAAGGTTATTCTTCAAATGTAAAAAAATTTGTCTCATTTATGGACTTGAAGTTGATAGGTCTGAAATTTCATGATTTTCATGTCATGATGCAATAACTTCTACCAGTTGCATTGCGTGGAATATTGCCCAACCATGTTATAAAGACTATAATGATGTTGTGTTATTTTTTCAATTCAATTTTTAATAAGGTGATTGATGTGAATGCTTTGAACATTTTGGAAAAGGATGCAATTTGTATACTTTGTCAATTGGAAATTTATTTTCCTCCAACTTTTTTTGATATAATGGTGCATTTAATGATTCACCTGGTTTGAGAAATATAGATTTGTGGGCCTGTATATCTTCGTTGGATGTATCCTTTTTAAAGGTATATGAAAATATTGAAGGGATATGTTAAGAATCCATATAGACCTGAAGCCTCCATTATTTGAAATTATCTTTCTGAGGATGTTGCAGAGTTTTGTACAAGATACATGGTTGGGTCACAACACATTGGTTTGCCCCCATCTCGCTATGAACGAGTTAACAATGAGAGAAAGGGGATTCATGGCTTGAAAGATAAATCGTTGTCTATTTAACCGATGGAGAAGTTATAATTATACATCTTGAATAACATAGCTAATGCTCAACCACATATCACATTTCATATTAATGATTTGAAACAATGTCAATAAAAGAAGAAAGAAATGTTGTTTTTGAATGAGAACAAATAAACATTTTTTACATGGTTTAAAAAGACCATGCTTGGTATATCAGATGTATCATAGCCATTAAAATTGGTCGTGGGTGGTCTATTTTTAAATGTGATAACATGGTCGTGTTATGACATTAATGGCTATACATTTCATACGAAAGCTCGGGAAAATAGAAGTGCAGTTCAGAATAGTGGTCTATTGGTGTTTGCAGAAGCAATGCATTTTTCGAGTGCTAAAGACAAAAACACAATTTCTGCATCAAGTGCGTATTATGGAGTGATTAAAGAAATATGGGAGGTTGATTACTTTAAAATTAAAGTTCCTGTTTTTAACTGTAAATGGTTTATCGATAACAACATCATCATACATGATGAATTTGGAATGACAGTGGTTAATCTGAATAGATTGGAAGACACAACTAATTCTTTTATATTGGAAACACATGAAAAAAAATTCTATGTAGCAGATCAATCAGATATGCAGTGGGATGTTGTTTTACAAGGGAAAAACAATATGTTGGTGAGGGTGAACTTGATGAAGATGCTGATTTATGTGAGATCCCTATATCCATGGAAGGATTAACAAAACATAATGATGAGCAAGTAAAATACATGGTTGGTTCCATAAGGTATTATAACATCGTAGGAATTGGAGAAAACAACACATTTGTACATTCCAAAAATTATAGGTAACAATTTTTTATTTCTTGTTTAGATTTATTATTTTCATTATATGTTACATATTGTATGTTTCTTTCTTTATTAAAACATTTATTAAAAGAAATAATTATAAGTTTTGTTTTGTTTTAAATTTTTTAGTTTACTTCATCATGTTTACCATTACATAAATTATATATCTATTATTTTTGTTCAATGACAATTACTTTACCATGTTTTCCATATTTACCAGGTTTACCATGTTTACCATCTTTACCATCTTTACCATATTTTCCATCCTTACCAACTTTATCATATTTACCATTGTTTAACAAGATTACCATATTAACCGTGTTTACTATTATGTAACTTAGTTCAATTTTATATTTTTTACATTAGTATTGGAATATTTGAATTTTTATATTTGTGAACTAATTTTTATTTTTTTTATTTTAAGGATAATGATAGATTAATCAGTTGATCAACCACATTATTTTGGAGATGAGCATATTGGTCATACCACTACGGGGGACATTCACATGCTCCTCTTGATGTTCCCCAATCTTCCTCACATGCTCCCATTAGGTCAAAGAGTTCAAGAGTTGGTAAATTTGGGTTCACACGTTTACCAAAATTATCACTTGCTTATACATAGTATCTGAGGATAATCATTGAGTTTGATGAGGATTATATTCGTAGAGGTCCAAATGAAAAAGATTTTTAGAGTTTTTTTTCAACTCAGGGTAAGAGAAAATTAAGAATTTGTATGATGACTAGGGATGTGTGGACAAAGCGATAATCTCTCAGTTGTGGCAGACAATTTTGGTAAAATATTTTGCTACTATTTTCCTATTCTTTAAATGTTTCTAGTATATATAATATATTTAACCTCTTCTTTATCAGAAGACATTTCATATTCCTGAAACTGGAGGAGTCAGGAAGATATGTTTATAGATGGATTCCAGGAGATGGAGGGATTTCAAATAAACCCTATCATCTAATTTCATTTTTGGTCATAGGAGTCATGACAATCCATGTTGTATATATCCTTTCATAGATTAAGACACATGAAGATAGTTTGTTGAAAGTAGAAGAAACGATTCATTTTTGGTAAGGGAAATGTAAACTTTTATAATCTTTCTTATATAAATGATCTTATTAATGTTTTGTTAATGATTTAATATTCATAATTTAAATAAAACAATCAAATCTCATCAGGAGAACCAATATAAAAATGTATACTCTCATAGTTTACCTCAGGTTTGGTATACATTATTGGAAGAATAAATTATGGATGAAAAATTAAAAAAAATAAGAGCTGAGTCTTCATGCTCTAGAGAAGTGGCCCCTCCATCCCCTCCATCTAGATATGAAAAATGGAAGAGAGCTCGGATGGGTAAAAAAAGGAAATATCTTTCAGAAGACTCGAGAATCATAGCTGAGACGATTGTAAGATATTATTTTATTTATTTAAATTAAATATTTTATTCAAATAAATTCAATCATTTCATAAATTTCCAATTAATTAATATAGGATTATCTTGAATAGAAGATCTCACAAGGGGTATTTACAGATGCTGGGGGCAAGATATTTTATCTGCAGCATTGGGAAACCCTGAACTTCCTAGTCGGGTACGAGGATATCCGGTAGGTGTATCGGTAAGAAAAGTGTTCCACATTCTTTAACTTCTTAAGTTGAGGGCGTTTATAAAAAAATAGAATCCTTGAGGCTAAAGTTCATAATATTAATGCAATGATGGAGAAAAATATTAGATTATTGGTACAGTCTATGTTTTCAAACATGAAAATAGAATTTCAGACTGCATCTCCGACTACTCCACCTCCCCCTGAAGACCCCATTATTTATCCTCCACCTCCGGCAATTGCTCCAACTCCCCCATATCAGCCTGCGGACCCCATTTTTTATCCTACTCCTCTTTCGTAGCTTCCTAATTATTATAAGTTGTATGTTGATGATTGTCGACATCATATAGTTTCATATGGGTTGGTATATTGTATAGGAGATACAGTTTATCATCAACAATTAGAGCTAGATAATCATAGGTTCACTGTACATGATATTATAGATAGATCATCTTGAGTTCCAATACCTACTGATGAGGTGAAGATAGTTGGACATTGTTCAGCCATTTTTTTAAATGGCCATCCAGACTTATGTGACTCATTACTATAAGGGAATGTTTGTGGTGTCTTTTATTTTATTTTTTTATTAATGTTGTTTTATCATTTGAAAACTAATATATTCTTCTATTTATTTTTACCAAAATACATCAAGGGTAGAGAAATATTGTATTGACAACAACAAGGACAAATGGCTATGAAATCAGATACAGATTCTAGTAGTCTTGACAGATTGTCAAGATATTCAAATTTGTTGGTGGATCATTATGAGTTTCCAATGAAAACTCATGTTTGTGGATGTGAAATAACATTGGGGATTGTGAAAACTAATATTATGGATCTTATTACTGAAGATAATATGGGCATCAACGTGGTGCAATTTTTTTCCATGTAAGTCCTAACACCCTTTCCCTACGTTATATTTATTAAAAATGTATGCTTATGTTTGTTTTGTATTACGTATCTTTATAACATTTGTGATCATAATTAGTGGATTTATGTATATGGATTCATGGACCCACATTTGATTTCTACTGAAGCATTTGCATTGGATGAGGAACAAAGAATGATTTATATTGCTGAAAGACTTGAATAGAATATAGTCACACAATGTTGGATGATGCCTTTTTTTTTGAGAGGTTTGAAACACATCTCTCTCGAATAATTCATCATCTTTTAACATAAAAACCCACTAACATTAAATGTTCTTTTATCAGTGATCATTCGATGTTATGTGTTATTTCCCAAGGGAAAAAATAATTTATTGGATATGTTATGTCAATGGAGATGTGCAGGAAAGTTTTAATAAAATGATGGAAAAGTGAGTTTCAATTTCTCAATAGTTTTATATATTATAATGAATTTTAAATTTATCCCATTCGTATTATTTTCTACCAGTGAAGGGGTCTACTTTCGAAAAAACACAATAAAAGGGACTACAATGATCAAATATGTAAATTTAAAGTTAAATATTCATTTATAAATTGTATTTTTTGATTTATTACATAAAAATAATATATTGAATTTACACTAATTCAAACAGATTTTTCATGAACAACAAGGCCTCATCGAATATGGATATTATATATTAAGATTTATGTACGAAATAATAACAACTGGAATAGTTGCGAACTTTGACGTGCTAATATTTACTTTTAAACTTTTCCATAATATTTCGTTTGATTTATTCATTATACACGTTAACTACTATCCTTTTAATTTGTAGCTATTTGATGACCCTAAACACTATATTGATCAAGATGGAAAACACTTACATGTGGAATAGATAATTATTTTATAGGTATGATTGAATTTTAGTTGTTTATAGTGTAAAATTAAATTTTGAATATTTTAATTGTAATTGTTTATTTGGGAGTCGTTTAGGTTGGATTTAGTTTTTTTTATGTTTTCATTGTAAGTTTTGAATTTGATAAATTTGAATGTTTAATTTTTCTCTACATCTTGTTTTGGTCTACTTATGATGGTTTTTCTGGTTTGGATTCTAGTCATGAGGGGAGGTGTTCCAAGGGTGTGGGGGTGTTCAGTAGGGAGGGGGTATCCAGGGGTGTGGGGGGGCTGTCCGGTGGGGTGTGGGTGTCATGGGTGTCCATGAGAGTTGGGGGCAGTCCTGGGGGTGTAATCATTTCCAGGAGGGTGGGAGGGTTGTTTAGGGGAGTGGGGGCTGTCTAGGGGGTGTTCAGGGTTGTGGGGGGTGTCCAAGGGTGTAGAGGGTGTCCAGCGGTGTGGTGGGGGTTGTCCATTGGGGTGGGAGGGTGTCCAGGAGGGTGGGAGGGATGTCCAGGTGAGTGGGGGATATCCAGGGGTGTCCATGAGTGTGGGGGGTTTTCCAGTGGGGTGGGGGTGTGGGAGGTCTATCCAGAGGAGTGTTGTCCAATGCGGTGGGGGTGTCCAATATGGTGGGGAATTCTAGGGGTGTGGGATTTCTCTCCATGGGTATGGGGGTGATGTCTAGGGGGTGGGGGTGTCCAGGAGGGTGGGGGTCATCCAACGGTGTGTGGGGGGGTGTCCTGGTGGGGGTGCAGTCCAGGGGTTCGGGAGGGTGTCCAAGGGTATGGTGGGGGATGTACAGTGGGGTGGGCGTCCTGGTTTTATTTAGGTTGGGTTTTGGTCTGTGGGTGTCCCATGAGTTGGGGGTGTCTAGGGGTGTGGTGGTGGCTATCCAGTAGGGTGTAAGGGTGTCTAGGAAGGTGGGAGGGATGTCCAGGTGAATGGGGGGATGTCCAGGGGGTATTGAGGGGTGTGGGGGGATGTCTAGTGGGGTGGAGAAGGGGGTGTGGGAGGGTTTTCCAGGAGAGTGTTGTCTAGTGGGGTGGGGTGTCCAG
Organism: Viscum album; assembly: GCA_963277665.1. NCBI lineage: Eukaryota > Viridiplantae > Streptophyta > Magnoliopsida > Santalales > Viscaceae > Viscum > Viscum album. Next base: position 825,423,437 of record OY728166.1, read on the forward strand.
GAGGGTGGGGGTTTCTAGGGGTTTGGGAGGGCTTTTCAGGGGTGTAGGAGTGATGTCTAGGGGGTGGAGGTGTCGAGGAGGATGGGGGTTGTCCAGGGGTGCGGGGTGTACAGGGGTTGGGGGTAGTCCAGGGGTTTAGGGGGTGTCTATGGGTTTGCTGGGGGTTGTCCAGTGGGGTGGGTGGGGGGGGGGGGGGGGGTTCTACTCTGGTTTTGGTTTGGGGTGTCCAGTGAGGTGCATTTGGGGGGTAGTCTAGGGGTGTGGGGTGTCCAGCGGTGTGGTTGGGGTTGTCCAGGGGGCGGGGGGTTCTTGTCGGGTTTTGGTCTGGGGGTGTCCAGTGGGGGTGGGAGTCCAGGGGCGTGGGAGTGCTTTCCATGGTCTAGGGGGTGTCTAGGAGGTTGGGGTTGTCTAGGGGTGTGGGGGCTATCTAGGGGGTGGGGGCAGTCCAGGGGTGTGAGAGGGTATCCAGGATGTTGGGGGGTGTCCAGTGGTGTGGGGGGTTGTCTCGTGGGGTGGGGTGTCTAGGCGGGTGGGGATTATAGGGGTGTGGGAGGGATGTCCAGGGGTGTGGGAGTACTATCTAGGGGGTGGGGGTGTCCAAGAGGGTGGAAGTTTTGTCCAGGGGTGTGGAAGGCTGTCCTAGGGGTGGGGGAAATATAGGGGTATGGGGGTGTCCAGGGGTGTGGTGGGGGCTGTCCAGTGGGGTGGGGGTGGGGGGGTTATGATATGTTCTATTCTGTTTTTGGTATCTTTTGGGGTGTCAAGGAGGGGGGTTGTCCATGGGTGTGGGGGCTGTCCGGGGGTGGGGGCAATTCAGGGGTGTGGGGGTGTCCAGGGGTGTGGTGGGGGCTATCCAGTGGGGGGTGGGGGGGTTCTGGAATGTTTTGTTCTGTTTTTTGAAAATTGTTGGTCTGTTTCTGGTATTTTGGCAGGGCATAGTAGTGGTAGATCAGTTTTATTTAAAAAAATTGTTTTTAAGTCAATTTTGTCATAATCGGTGTAAAAAATGCATTGGTATTAGTATTATCATCAGTTATTTGGAAGCATACGTAATAAATTCATGGGAAATGGTTTTTACGTCAGTTATTTCATAACCGAATTAATAAATGGAAATGGATAGTTTTTTACGTCGATTATTTTATAACTGATGTTGTAGATTTGTTTTCACTTTGGTTATTATATAACTAACGTTAGAAACTACTTGGCAGTCAAGTTTATCGCATCGGTTATAAAAATAACTGACGTGGTAAATGCTTCGGAGAAGTAATTTACGATGTAGGTTATATAATAACCTATATGAATGGGTATATACCATGTCACTTATTAAATAACCAACATAATAAACCACGTCTCAAAAGCATTTTCCACGTCGTGCTTTTATCAACCGATGTGAAAAATGCTTCGGATTTTTTTTATATCAGTTGTAAAATAACTGACATAAAAAATAATGTTTATAACGTGTCCTGTAATAACGTTGTCCAAAATACGACATAAAAAGTAAAAAATAATCTCCATAAAAAACTTTTTCTGCACTTGTCCCCCCCATGTGGTCTTTTACTTTTCCAAAATCTAGTGATTGGGGTATTCTGGGAGGAAATGATATCTCATTTCAATAGTTTTCTAAATCTCTATTTTTTCCATTGGTGAATCAGTGTGTCAGTGGCAGTGTCTCATAGTGTTAGTGTCAGTGTGTCAGGGCATTAGTGAGTATGTGTGTCAATGAGTCAGCATATCGGTGAGTCAGTAATTGGTAATATCATCGATGGATTAATGTTTGTGTCTCACTATTGGTGAATCACTATCAGTGGATCACCATCGATGTATTTTTATTAGTGACTCACCCATCGGTGACTAATTTTAAAAAAAATCGCATTTTTCTTGTTTCACCCCTCTTACATTATTTTGATGTAAATCAGGTTTAAATCCTTTTTTGGGTGTTTCAAAAGACTGTTTAGAGGATAATATTTATAAAATAATATCATAACACTCTAGGGTCTTTGAAATAGTCCAACCATGTGGTTTGGTCCATGATATGACTTTAATGGACCATGAAACCATTTCCCATTATATTAATATAGGATCTTGATTTTTCTAATGTTGAGGTCCTCTCTTCACGTTTCCATTTTTTTTCTAGAGACTTACCTACTCATAGAGTGGTGTGTTGTGTCATTCCATCAATCCTATTTTCTATGGAGTTTTCATTGTTGTTTTCCTCTTAGTTGTACACCACAATTTTTGGTGCATAGTGGAGTTTTGGTCACCTGTTGTTCATGTTAGGGTTTTTTATCATGGTCTCTATTTTAACTGTTTATCATATAGGTTGGGTTTACTCATGCCTCTTTGTGAATACTACTAAAAACAATTTATAGAAGATAATAAGAAGGAATAAATTGGGACCGGGGAGTGGTTTATGATTGTGTTCTTTTATATATTAACTTTAATTTTTAATATTAATTGTATAGGTTTTATCCCTATACAAATCATGGACATTGGAGGTCTTTTCTTATGGACCTTTGATGCTTTAGTCTTAATGTGTATTCTCTCTTGAAATGATTGTAAACATGATATATAATTAATCTCATATACCTAGTTAAATAAAAATAATTCCCCACGATCAAACATGAATTTTGATCACCCGTGTTTATCAAAATGGAATAAAAGAACCACTGTTGGATAAATCTAAATACACTCAATGTGTTTTTGTGTGGTTGTGTGGGATTTTTGGGTTTTGTGATTTATGAGGGTTATATAGTTGTGTTTTTGGTAGCATGGTTGTGGCAATTGGGGTGGGAAGAGGGGATGGTTATGTGAGAAGGGTGGGTTATGTGATTGTAATGGGGTATGGTTTTGGTGTTGGTTGATGTGGGATTTGTGTATAAGGTTTTGAAAGAGGTGTTATTGTATCTTAGGTTGAGAGACTGATTGTTTTTGTAATGGATGGGCTTGTTATATAGTTGGACTGCATCAGGGAAGGGGTTGGGTTGTGGGGTTGTAGGACTGGTATGTGTCATGATTTCAGGTTTATGGGTGGGTTGGGTGTGGTTTTTTTGTGTCGCGGGGATACTAGGTTTGCTTGTGAGAGGATGAATTCGGCGGGATAACATTGAAGAAGGTTGTTAGTAGTTTCATCCTTTGTTTGAATTGGTGGTGGTTGGAATGTTTTCATCACCACGTAATGTTTGTGGTGTTTGGAAGTTACCATGGTAGGGATTTAAAATATCAAATGAATGATTCTATAATGAATAATGATAATTGGTTAAACTAATTGGCTAGGTTATGTTTTGAGTTGGGGATTAAAATTAAGTGACGTTCAAAAAACTGTAGTTCATGGTGGTATGTGAATGTATGAGTAAAAGGAAATGTGGTTTGGAGTGGGTTGGTTGTATGTTTTGAATACCATATGATGGGCATAGTTTTTCTTATATATATATAAACTTTTTTCTTTAAGTTTTCTATATGCACCCAACCCATGTCAAGAAGTATTTTCCAAACAACCCCATTATTATGAGGGAGGGTGTCTTTTAAAACATCTTTGTGGAAGGATGGATGGCTGATTACTGACATTACACTGCTCACTCTTCTATATATTTATTTCCCAAGACTCATCTGGAAGGCTCTAATGTCATGACATTTAATAACATACTTATTGTAATGGTTTTGTGAGAGGTGGTTCGTTTCCCAAGTGTCTTCGGAATGATGCTTAGGTGTTTTCAAGAAAGTCTTGTGGTGGTTGTGGCCCAGGTTTCGGTAGGTATGATTTGATGTGGTGTGTAGATCAGGTGTTTTTCGGAAGGTTAAGAGAGAGGGGTTTGTGGAAGAGTGTGGTAACGTCATGAAGTTGGTTGTTAGGTATGATCATTTAACTAGGTTGTAGAGGTGCAGGGTACCAAAATATCAACGTACATACTAATTTACATTACTTGACTTTCATTATTTAGGGATAATTCCTTAGTAAGGTTGGGTTGGATAGTGTACCTTTTTATATACATTTAATTTCATATTGTTTTATAACATGGGAATTAGTTTGATTCTCTCACTTATGCACTGGTGATTTTGGTTATACCCTACTGAGTATACATGTATTCTCACCCTATTCATATTAAAATATTCTCATGTTTCTTGGGAGATCACATAGACCATGTTGGACCTTACTATCTCATATGTTGGGGAAGGTTATTGTGTCACTACTTAGTTTTATTATGGTACGTTGGACTTTTACGTTAGTATTTCTAGAACTTTTACTTAAACATTCATGTGGGATAGATTTTGGTTTCTCTATATATATCTATATTGGATTATTTTTTAAGATGATACATATAAAAATTTGATCACGGTTACTAATAAAAGGGTAATGCCTCCCATTTTTTGTGATATTTCTATACCCGTGGTGTTGGCCACCACCCTATAGATTATTGAAGGCGGGACATGGGGGTCATTTTATATTCTTCACCTTTGGGAATGAAGGTATCAATATCTTTCTGTCCCTTCCCTCATCTTGAAGAATGTAGATAGAAATAGAGTGGTATTTGATGATAATGGTTGAGTGGTTGGATGGTATTTTAGAGTTAGGCATAGTGAGGATTACATGGGTCAGTTGGGGAATAGTGTTGGTTGATCTTGGACGAAGACATATGATAGGGTAGACAAGCATGTATATGGGATTTCAGAACCCCTATGATCTGATTCAAGGAATCTGAGCTTACCAAATGACCAATTAAGGCTTCACTGATTGTGGGGGCAGAGACCCTAGGAAAGGTACATGCATCAGGATGAATTTTGTTCTTATTTTGGTAATTTTTTTTATATTAAAATAAAAAATGAGTTAGAATGAATAATAAATAAATTCAATACTACTTGGGCTTATGAGTTCAATTTTTTCCTTTCACTTGTGGCTCTCAGATGTCTCCCACATGTGGTATGAGCAGTGGAGAGTTAGCAGGATGACCCTATTGACCAGTGGAGGGAAAATCTTGTGGAAAATAATAATCAGTGGTAGATGAGACATTAGGCTTTCTATTTGTAGACTTTGGGAAATTAGAGAGCAGTGTCTCAAACATGGAGATGGATAATTTTCTGGAGGAGCTGGTGATCACATTCAGCTTTATTTGAGATCTAAAAAGTACTGGGTTCCCCTTCTAGTGAGATAGTATAGGGGAGAATCACGTCTATGGGGACTCATTATCTTGGTGAAAGGAAAGAGATGGATGTTTCCTGGTCTAACATAGAAAATATGTTTTCGGTGGAGTTGATTTATTACAAGATGAAAGACATGAAGAGTTAAGATCTACACTCCATCTATAAGGGGGATATTTTGCTAAAGGAAATGGGGATCAAGTTCAAGGATCTCCAACATTTTTCTTTAGATCTATTTCTAGATGAGGAGTCTCGGGCGAGGCGCCTAGCGATGTAACTCTGTCATTCTCTTCAGCATACAGTTACTTTGATCACCATACCGGTATCCATAGTGGTCGACAAGAAGGATGAGTTGGTGGAAACGATGAACTTGTGAGGAGGTATACTAATAGAGTGATTTCAAACGATCTCACAAAATTATATTCCCATATATATAATGTCTCTAGCGTCAGGTCTTTTGACGTTTTAGCCAGTGGGGAGCCGACCCCAGCAGATTCAGTTCCGACACTATGGTCCTTTCCCTATTCCCATAGGTCGTGGACTGAGGTGTTTTTCTTGAGGATTCCATGGTCACCTTAAGGTATAGTTCCCTACTTGAGCTTAGTATGGTGGAGGTGGGTAGGTTCAGTGCCCACCTCTACAGAACTCACCAGCCAGGCCTTTCTAGGAGTAGGGACAGTGGGCCCCATCTCTAACAAGGACGAATGGGGATGGTGGAGACCTACCTTAGAGTTCTCCTCAATGTCCTCAATCAGGGTGTGGTTGGGGAGGCAGCCAACAACATAGGATTAGAGGATATGGTCGAGGGAAGCTTCACACCATAGAGGCAGTAGTTCCAATAGGGCTAAAGAAATTTCAAGGTATGGTTAGTTTGTTTAGTAAGATTTCTTGTTCCTTTTTATTTAGGATAATTGCACTATATTTCACCTAGTCTGGACCAAGCCTTAGGACTAGTCCTAGAGAGACTTCAAGTTACCCTAGGGTTGAGTACACCATTCAATGTTCAAACCAGCTTGTTCGATGTTTTTTTTTGATGTGGACTGATGATGGGGAAGCATCAGTCCAATAGGGATATCTTTCTGCTACATATGCATCCATACAATCTCATCCTCAGTATCAACAGTTTTTTTTTGGTATATACATTTATCGACTAATTCTAGATAATATTTTTATTTTACGAAATGAAGGGCCAGCATGTAGCTTTGGATTACAAGAAGAGCTTTCATATGGGAATCTGACGTATAGAGAATATTCATTCCTTATTAGCTAAACTGTCACTTCGATCGATTGATGATAAGATGGTGGAGGTTCCAGTAGTTTTATGAGAGTTTTTGGGTGATTTACTTGAGGAGGTTGATACTCTTCCCCCTTGACATGACATTGAGTTCATGACATACTTACATCCCTATGCTCATTTGATCTCGATGGATCCTTATCTGATGGTTATTTCTGAGTAGTATAAGAAGAGGATTCAGATTGATAATCTGATGAAGAAGTGTTTAATCCAACCCAGTGTGTCATCATGGGGTGATCTGTTCTTGTTTTTGAGGAAAGAAGATGGTTGTATTAGGCTCTTTATTATCTACCGGAGACTGAATTAGGTAACAATCGAGAATTGTTATCCTCTCCCAAGAATAAACAAACTTTTCAACTAACTGAGGGGAGAAAGTTGGTTCTCTAATATTGATCTGTGGTCTGGGAATCACCAGTTATGGTTGAAGGAGGGTGACATCACTAAGACTTCTTTTAGGTGTACGTATGTGCACTTCAAGTTTATTTATATCGTTCGGTGTTACAAATTCACTAGACATGTTATTATGGATTTTGAACTTCATCTTTCATGATTTCTTGGACTAGTTCATCATTATATTCCTTGATGATTTCTTGATCTACTTTAAGATAGAGGAGGGCCATATTGATCATCTCATAACTATCCTTGAAGTCCTTTGATGCCACCATCTCATGTTTTGGAAATGAGAGGTAAAATTCATTGGAAATATGGAGTCTCAATAGTGATTAATAGTGGACTTATTGATGGTCAAGGATATTGTTTCTCTGAAAGAACCTAATAAAATGGTATAGGTTTATTGGTTTTTGGTCTATTACACTACTATTGGGTGTTCGTACCTAATTTCTCTCAGGTTTCAGCTTCATTGATGAATCTGGCAAACAAAGACCAAGCTTTTGTGTGAGGCATGTAGTTCCTGGTAGTGTTCAACTATCAGAAGTGGAATCTGGTCCATCCTCTAATCATCAAGCTGTATGTGGAAGGGGAAATGTTCAAGGTATTTTATAATTCTTCCCATTTTGTATTGGTGTGTGTGTTGATGCAGCAATGGTGAGTGATCTCCTATGGGTCTAGGGTTTTGAACCACCATGAACGCAACAATGACACTCATGATCAGGAGATATCAGTGGTCGTGTTTGTGCTGAAGTTCTGGTGACATTAACTCATTGGGATGTGCTTTTTTGTCTTTATGTATTATAATATATTAAGGTATATCTTTTCCGAGTAAGATATAGGTGGATGGGTTTTCTCTAGAATTGAAATTTTCACATCTCTTACACATCATGAAAGGGAAATTTCATGGGTGATGAATTGAGAAAGATTTCATAGAACGAGGTAGTATAAAAATCCAAATATGCTTGGATAGAAATAAAAGAGTTTTCTATATTGCACTTAGATGATGGAATGGATGGATGTGGAGGTTTCCTATTTCAGATGACATTGAATTTATCTCTAAGGTAGTAAATGGATAAGTCTCTATGAGGATGCATGTAGGAAGAGGTCATTTATGATCACATTATCTAGGGTGATTCTCCATAGGGATGGTCATAGGGTGCTATGAATCTAATGTTATTCCATGTAAAACTATTTGTTTTAGTGTAAATGTGTGATGAAGTTCTCTATTAGTTTCATAGATAACCACTAGTTGTACACCTGAGAGTTTACAAAATTTATTGGGACTTGAATGAATAGTTATTGTGGTTCGGGATGAAGCGGGTTGCAGCTGCATTTGTAGAAAAGTTCTTAGAGTTTCAGCAGGTGAAGTCCAAGAACCATGTTCCTGATGTTTTTTTGGAACCCCTAGATATCCCCATGTGGAATGGGGATAACTTCTTGATGGATTTATTCACAATATTACCAAGGTATCTGGGAGGATTTGATGTTATTCGGGTGGTAGTGGATCAGTTGATGAAATAGGCTCTCTTCTTAGTGATCAAGGAGTCAAGAACAATGGATTCCTAAGCACGGTCGTATATGGATGAGGTGGTGTGAATTCATGGAGTTCCAATATCCATTTTCTCGGTTTGGGACTCACATTTTATATCGAATTTATGGAGGGGATTGTAGAATAATTTTGGAACTCAGTAACAACTCGTTACTACTTTCGACCCTCAGAACAATAGACAAACATATAAGACCATCCAGATATTAGAGGACTTGTTGCATAAATGTGTTATGATTGTTAGTGGGTCTTGAGTTTGGTAGTTTTTCTTGGTAGATATTTCTTTCAATTATATATACCAATATTCCACTAGAATGACTTTTTTTGATGATTTATATGAAAGACATTGTCATTCACCCTTCTGCTGGATAAATATTATAGAGACATCTATTTTTTTGTCAAGATGTGGTGCAGAGCATGACATAGAAGCTCTATCTTATCCGTGAGAGGTTGAATGCAACACAGGACTGGTAGATGTCATATGCTAATCATAGAGGAAGGGATTTTGAAATCTAGGTTGGGGAACACTTATTCCTGTAGGTTTCCCCTCAATGGGGGAAGCGAAGGATCGGAAGAGGAAGTAAGCTCTCTCCCATGTTCATCCGACCTTTTGAGGTGTTGGGATGAGTTCGGGAGATGGAATATCAACTGGAGTTTCCACCATGATTGGTTATGGTCCACGATTTCATTCACATCTCCCAGCTTCATCGGTATCTTCATAATGACTCCTATGGATTTGACTAGGGAGAGGCAGATATTGAGGACGGTGCAACATTCGTGGAGTGACCAGTGAAGACCCATGATTTTCATGAGATGGTCCCACATTGATAAACCATTACCATTGTTCCTGTTTTATAGAGGTATAGTGGACTAGAGGAGATTACATGTGAATCAGAAGTGTATATGTGTGCCTAGTACGCGATGTTATTTTGTAATTTCTCATGTGTTTTATTTGTAATGTAATGCTTCAAACTTGTTTTCTATGAGATGAGTTGTTATGTATAATTTCTGGATTTATTTGGAGGGGATGACCTGATCTCTTATCAAGACACATTAATGTAATGTGGTTAAACCTGTGTGGGTGAGTCAGTGCCACCCAAAGAAGATATTATCATGCCATGGTGTAAGGAATTCCCTGATTCATGTGTTCAGGCAGTGTGACATTTTGATTTTGTGAGGTATGACTTGTGATTTTTTGGGTAGGAAAATCTCATAGGAGGTGTTATTGGATGTTCTGTTTTCAGTATAAAGTGTTGTTTTATCCTTTAGAGGTAGCTTATGGGATGGTTGTTTATAACACTATTTTTTCTCGGTTGGAATAGAATTATCGAGTGTGATTATAGTCTGATATGTATCTATTGTAATGTCACAAACATCTGTGGTCCATAACATTTCCAAAATCGAGTGTTTAGGGTTTTTAAAGGGGAAATAGTATCTCATTTGAAGAGCTTTCCAAATTTTCATTTTTTCAATCGGCGACACAGTGATTTGGTGTCGGTGAATCAAGGAGTCAGTGTTAGTGAGTTAGGGTGTTGATGAAGTAGGACTCCAGTGATTCAAGTCCTCAATGATCCAGGCATTGATAGGTCACATTGGTGGATCATCGTTAGTGGATTAGCATCAGTATCTCGGCATCGGCGACTCACTATCGATGTTTTACTGTCAGAGGCATGCTATTAGTGACTCGCCCTTTGGTGACTCATTTTTTCAGTTTTTCCATGTTATTATAGTTTCACCCATCTTAATTTTTATTTGATGTAAATATATTTTATATCGTTCTATGGGAATTTCAAATGTAATTTCATATGATATTAATTATATCCATAATATCCTAACACTCTAGGGAAATTGAAATAGTTGAATAGCATGGACTTGTCCATGATCCCACTTTAATGGCCCTTGAAAATGTTTCCCATTTCATTGATATTGGATCTCTTTTTTCCTAAAGATGATATCCTATCTTATCTTTTCTCTTAGTTTGCATATATCCTTCCTTTCATGTGGAGTCATTTGTTGTGTCTTATCCTACGATGCATTTTTTCTTTTAAATTTTCATGGAGTTTTCCAACTACTCATGCACACCTTGTTTTGGCGTAAGGAGGAGTTTTTGTCGCATGTTGTTATAGGTAGTGATTTTTTTCATTCATATCTTTTTTAATTATATATCAGGCAGGGTGGGTGCACTCTTGACTGTTTGTGAATACTGTTAAAACCAATATAAATAAGATAATATGGATGAATAATTGGGGATAGGGAAGATGTTGATAATTGCTTGTTTTTTCTTTTATCTTTGATCTGTAATGGTGATTGTATATGTTTTATCTCATTTAAAATAATCATCATTGGTGTTCATTACTTTCAACACAATGATTCTTACTACTTATCATGTGTTCTCTCTTAAAATGACTATAAACATGAAATCTGATTAATCACATTTACCCGGTTAAATTAAAATGATTCTATGGGATCAAAATTGGTTTGGGACCACCAAAATTTATCCATGTGGAGTTAAATAACCTTTGATGGATAAATCTAAATACACTCATCTTGTTTTGAAGTGACTGTATGATGTGTGGGTTTTGTTAGTATTTGTTCTTTATGAGGGTTATATGGTGGGGTTGTTGGTTGCATGGTTGTGAGTATTATGGTATGAAAATGGGTTGGTTCTATGTGAAGGGTGTGGTATGTGTGTGTAGTGGGTTTGTGGTTTTTGTGGTTGTTGTTGTGGGATTTGTGTATGATATGCTGTATGTGGTGTGATGGGATCTCAGGTTGAGAGATTAATTGATTTTGGAATGGATGGACTTGATATGTATTGGGACTACATCTCTATAGTGGTTCGGTAGTGGGGTAGTAGGACTGGGATGTGCCATTATATCATGTTTATGGGTGTGTTGGGTGTGGTGTTTTCATGAAGTGCGGTTTCTGGGTTTTGTTGTGAGATGATGAATTGGGCAGGGGAAATTTGAATAAGGTAGTAGGATGTTTCTTTCTTTGTTTGACTCAACAGTGGTTTGTATGGTTGCTTCAATTTATAATATTTCTAGTGTTTATTAGTTTCTTTTAAAGGGATGGAAATAAATAATGGAATGATTCAATAATGCAAAATGATAATTGGTTAAACTAATTGAATGGGGTTATGTTTTGGGTTGGGTCTTGTCGCCAAGTGACGTTCAAGTGATCGTTGTTTGTGGTGGTATGTGCATGTAGTGGTAGCCGAAAACGTGGTTTGGGGTGATATGATTGTAGGCTTGGAATCCCATAGGTGGGAGGGGTGTTTTTTAACAATATATATAAACTTTATGTTACTTATGTTTTCTATAGGCACCCCATATTTGTAGAGAACTACGTTCCAAACACCCCAATGGGCATGGGGAGTTTCTTTCCCAACAGCCCAGTGGGGGATGGTTGGATGGTTACTCACATTACCCTACTCCCTCATCTAGGAATTTTTTTCTCATGAATCATCAGGCCTACAATATTTTATTGAGGTTTAATATCAGAATTATAGTATTGATTATGTGAGAGGTGGTTTGTTTCCAAGGTCTCTATGGGGTGAGGACCAAGTTTGTTTTTTGTAAAGACATGTGGAGGATGTGGACTAGGTGTCTGTAAGTTGGATGTGATGTGGGGTGTGGATCTTGTGGTTTTTGGTAGGTTGTGATTACGAGGATTATGGAATATGATGGTATCATTAGGACATTCTTCATTAGGGATGATAAGTTAACTAGTTGGAAGTGGTGTGGGGTACCCAAATATATATATTCTTGTAACATTACATCACTTTATTTGAATTATATAGTGATCATTACTTTGTGAGGTTGGGGTGGATAGTATACCTTGTTAGGCACTTTTGAGTTTCAACAATTTTATCAGAGGAGAATTAATATGCTTCTACCACTTGTGCATGGGTGACTTTGGTTTTTAACTACTAAGTATACTCGTATGCTCACCCTACATATATAAGCTATTTTATGGTTTATTGGGAGATTATGAAAACATTTTTTGGACCTTAATATCTTAGAATATGGGGATGATAACTGTGCCTCTACATAGTTTTATATTGATACTTACTTCAAGGATTTTATTTTTCATTATGGAAGTTTTACTTAAAAATTCATGTGGGATGGATTTTGGTTTCTATATATATATATATATAGATATATATCTTTCGTGATGTTTTTTAGGTTGAAACATCTTATCTTCTGATCTTGGTTATTATAAAATGGTAATGCATCCCAATTTTTTTATATTTCTATACCCTTAGTGTCGACCGCCACCCAAGGGCCTATTGAAGGCAGGACTCAAGGTTAATTATCTATCCTTCATCTTGAGGAATGAATTTCCCAGCATCTTTCTATCCCGTCCCTTATTTTGAAGATGGCATGTCATTAAAAAATATATGGATAATAAAATTAAAAAAAGTATAACAAACTATTCATCATTTATATATAATTTAAACTAAAAAATGGATAGGTTAAGATAACATAATTAATAAATAATAATAAAACACTATATGATGAAAACTACTTTAATATCTAAAATTCATCAATAAACCAAAAAGTTCAACATAGACCATTAGACAAAAAACAATCATTAAAATTCATAAAAAATATTATAACTATGAATTATACCAAATTCTAGAAGTATTTGATCCCATAGTAATCCCAGATAAATTTAGTAATTATCTCTCAAAAAAATAAATTTATCTTGTTGTCTTATACCAAAAAGTAATTTCACTAATAGTCATCGAGATACACTAATAATTTACATAAATATCATGAATGAACCTAAATATACAATGAAATCATATATGCTTCCTATAAAAAATTAAAACATTATTCCACAACATATTATATTTAGCTTTATCATTTAGGATTCCAAAAATATGTAACGTCTTCTCAAAAAATTATTATACTAATCACCGAATCTATTTTCATTAAAACACATGTTCCCTAATTGAAACAACCCAAAATTATCTCATAATCATAGACCATGTAAACCATAAAGGCTACCAATAAATTTCAACCAATGTCCACAAAAATAATGTTCTTTTCCCAAAATATTTCTTTCATATCATAAACATAAGGGTTATATATTTCTCAAATAGTAATCAAAACTGAATAAATTTATATAAAAATTTATCATCATTTTACCACTTTTCATGGGTATGTATTCCATCTAATATTTGTCTCCCTATTTTGAAAAAAAAACATAATATATAATTATAATTAGGTGATCTATGATTTCCATAATATTTATAAAACAACACTATATCTTAAATTTGAAAACTCAATACATAGACACATAATTCATTCAACATTCATATTAAACCACTAACCATTTATCTTTATCTTATTACATAATAAATTATCCTTAAAATCAAAGATATGAATTATATACTTATGATTCATCGATATCCATCCAAAAATGTTTCATACTATGAAGATAAGAAAATAATTCATACCTCAAATCCATGCATCAATATTTCTTTGATGTGCCCTTTATATTATGACATGATGCACAATATACTGAAAGTAAACGATCATATATTTTTTTCAATTTACTTTTTCGATAGAGTTGTTAAATATGATACTTTCTAATTAGTTTAAAATGATACAATTACCTATAAATTTTTTTTTGAAAAAAATATGTTTGCTAAGGTAAATAGTTTCTAGTATATGGTTTAAATTCATAGAAAGTAGTAAATATTATTTGAACATGTTTTTTTAATAATAGTGGTAATGAAATAATCTAGAACTGATAAGAAGGTTTGAAATAAATATTTCCTTCCTTATTAATAAATGATCCTTATTTCATAGAAATGAACATCATTAAAACATGAAATGAATTATAATATCTTAAAAATAAATGGTTCATTTAAAATATAATATCCACAAAAACTCTATAATATATTAACCTTAAAATCATTTATACTTATATAGAATATATTTCTAAAAAACATCAAAAATACCATTACTCACGAAAAGATTATACAACTTTAAGGCTCCAAATGGTATTCAAAGATAATGATCATATTATCAAATTTAAATTGTTAACTAATGATGATATCATAAATCTTAACAACAAATAAAAATCTCCAATGTTTTCTAAACCCTCCATTGATACCAACATTAAATACATAGACATAAAAAATAAATATTCTAGTGTTTTTGAACTATAATTAATGTTTGATGATCTTTTGTTTTTAGAGTTTTACATAATTATGACAACCTCTAACAAAGTAAACTCAGTACAAGTATACACTTATACTAAGTATCCCAATTTTCACCAAAGAAATCCATTTATAAAACATGATTTATTTTCATGAATCATATTCAATAATTTCATCTTGAAATCTTGATTTACCTTAAAAATATTTAATACCTATGAACAAAATTAAAACTTGGAATGATCACAAATTGATCTGGGAGGGACATAAATAATGTAAATTGTTTGTCTAGTGAAAACCCTAAAACTAATTAATACATTTTCTTATAAACTCATTAGAAAGAAAAGAAAAGTAATGTATATTACATAGAAAATCAATACCATATTTCCCTTAAATTCAACCTTAAATATGGATTTACCATACTATGGACTTCAATCTCAAGATTATATAATAAATTAGAGTACTATAATGGGGTTCACCCATCATATATATTGTATTGGGATCTCCTATTTTTTTTATGATCTATAATTCTGATCATCCCTTTGTATAAGCTATATAGGGATCCCCTGTGAGATATAATGGGGAAAAACATCATTTATAATTTTCATCGACCAAGTCATGAAGAAAACCCTAGAAAACTCATTAAACACTATTTAAAATACACTTTCAGATATTATAATTTCATTTTCTATTATAACCCCAATTCTAACACCAAAATTACATTTTATATGAAAAATAATTGTCAATAAAAAAATACCCAATCTGAAAGATAATGATTTGAATTTAATTATACATTAGATCATTTCAAGGAACCTATAAAATAATTAATATTCACATTGGTGGAAATGTTGTTGTAACCGTTTACATTATGAATTTAATATTACATTTGTTGCTTTTCAAAACAGCCCATATAAAAACACATAAAAAGATTACTTTTGATAAACTAAAAATGGATTTTAAAATATTCAAAAAACATAATACCTTTCAAATATATAAATTTATAAAATAATATCCTGAATATATACATGGAAAAAATATTTTATAATTAAATCATTAAACTTTTAAAGACTCCCATACAACATTGGACATATAATCATAAGATCCATGAAAAAAAACATTTAAAAAAAATAAAAACATGATAATAAATAAGTTTATGATATGATAAGTTAAAGGGTTATTATATATACCTCATAAAATAATGTGGGTGTATTACATAAAAATATTCCGCAATTAATGGAGATTTAGACAAAATCCCTAACCCTGAGACAGACTCGTTACGAACCATATTTATCCTCCTTAATAATAAAAACAGGTTAATTAAAAACTTACTTGATAAAATTTATAATTTTTATTATTATTTTTATATTATTTAATATCATGTTATAATAATTACTTAAATATGTATTATTGTGTTTCGAATTTCGATGATATTCAATACTTGAGTCCATAAGTGACTTTAGTAAGATGTAAATTTTCAAAGTGGTCATTAGTCTATCACATCTTGAATAATATTCAGTACCTAATAATCTCATTTATTCGTAAATTATTACTTTAAATCCATTCATTACATATTAATATGAAAATTGAACTATGTTACAATCATAGAGATGATAAGTTGTACGTACACATGAGTAACATTTCCTTTTTTCCATTATCATTATGGAAAGAAGGTATGTGTTATTTTATTTTAATAGCATAGTAATAATATCATTTATATCATATTAATAATTTAAATATACTTATATATATCATCCATGTGTTTTGTTGATGAAAAACAAATCGCATTTCTTCGTGGAGGTGATATTTCACCCGTATGCCCGAATGACGTTATCATTTTTATGTATACGGAAAGGTAAGAACATAAATGATATAATATTATTTAATAATAACTAATATTTAATTAATATCTTATATATTAACATTAATTTTATAATTATAACCATTCTTGAGAGATGGTGATGGAAAACAAAATATATCGGTTCACGAGATGGTAGTCTTTCATACACATAATTGATTATTTATTTCCTCATTTAATATAAGTTGATATTTATTTAGGTGTCCATACAAACAAAATAAATATAAAAGCATATTTAAGATACTATATGTATTTTATCTTCAATATTTAAATTGATATGAATGGATTTGAAGAAAAATAAACTAGAAATACTTCATTAAAACAATACCTCTTCTTTGGATGATCTCATTATCGTAACACTTTAAGATAACTAAGGGTGGTTTTATTACAAAAATAAGAGATATAGAATAGGGTGATGGAATCTAGTAATATATTTTTGAGGATATTTCATGAACAATATTGTTTTTGGGGTGAATAAAAGAGAAGCATGGGTTCCCTTTTCTAGGAGAGGGGTGGGGAAAACTTATAATTTTCTGAATTATTAACTTAATAAAAATTACATGTTTTATTATAAGTGGATAAAAAATAATTTGATTATAATATAGGATGATTATATCCTGAAATACTTTTATCAAGTGAAATATATATAGGTTTTGATTATTTTTTAATCCTTATATTTTTACTTTATTCATTGTTTAAACTTTTTAATTCTTACTATGATATCATGTAATTTACACATTAAGGGATAATATAATTACTATAAAATAAAAAATAATTAATAAATGTGGATACCTATAAAAAGAATTTGGAAAACTTTTATATTTTTATTAACTTTATATCATTTAATAAAAAATATTTTATTTAAAATATAAATAAGTATAATTCTCACACTATTCATTACATGCCTTTTTATAAATATAATAACAAAATGAGATATTCTAAATATATATTTTAATCACCAATAATGTAACATCCCAGATAAATAAGGATCAAGAAAATTTTCATATTTATTAATATTTGTGAATTAAATATTAATTTTACATTAAAGGGGATGCTTTGTTCGATAGCATACGCGATACGCAACAACAAGTTTCTATGAAATCTTACGTTGCACACTAATAATATAATATTATTATTTTAAATGATCGTTAACTCGTAGTAGTTTTATTGGATGGAATGAACAAAACTAACTACAATATGACTATAAATGTTTTTTAAATGTATTTAAATTTATCCAATTAATGGTAGAGGCTTAAAATGTGAATGAATCTGATTTTAAGCATAATTTATATTAAAAGGTCAACTTACCACCTTTTAATGGTGAACCCTATTTAAATATAGTTTTGTTTAAATTAATACATTCCAATTGAAAAAATAAAATCCTTATTTATAATGGGCACAACAAAATTTAAATTGTGAAAATTTTATGAATTTTTCCGATAAAGTTCATTTTTAATGAATAGTGAAAAATATTGTATTTTAATTCAGAACTGTGTTTTAATCTAATTTATTTATATGGTTATATTATCGTCTTAATAGGTTTCAAAGTGTAATTAGATTATATTTTTACCAATAAATCTGATTTTGGTCAAAGGAATTAATTGCACTTTGAAATTGGACATAAACAAGTGTCAATCTTTTGAAAGTTATTGTTTCTTAAAAACACGCTATTTTTTTTAACAAAGTGAATTAATTTTAAATTAATTAATGAAAATTCTATGTTTATAATTTGTTAAAGTAGAAATCATTTTTGAATTTGGAATATCAAATATAGTATAGGCTGAATATTTGGAATTTTTCTGAAAAACTTCAATTTTTGATTAATAGTGAAACCACTTAGTAGTAGTTAAAAAACTGAATTTTTCATTTAAATGAAATTTTAGAACTTCTGTGAATTGAATTTCAAAAATCCGACATACATGGTTGTTATTAGATAGTAATATGTGGTACAATAAGATGAAAATATTTTTTTTTGGAATAGTAAATTATGACTTTTTTTAACATGGTTAAAGGTGAATAGGGTAATTCAAAGTAAAAAAGAATATTATAATAATTCAAAATTACATTAACACATGTCCTAACCTTATTGGTTGAGTCATGGTCGACCATGGTTATCTTTGGGATGTTTTTGAGACCCCATGAAGCCACTTAAGAATTATAATGACCCTTTAGATTAATTAATTTAATGTAAAGGAAAAAATGACATAAATAAAAATAATTAGGTAATTAATTATTATATGGTGTTACATAATGAATACTTTTTTCTAAAAATATTCATTGGAAATATAAAAATATTTCCTACATGATATTATTATATTTATACTTTTTAGACATTGAATAAATTAAATTATTCATGACACAATAATGATGTAGTATTTACCTAATTAGTAAATGATTTAAATAAATAAGATTATAATGATTAAAATATTATCCAAAACCTATCCAATTTCTATTGGATGATTATATTTCGACCATTAGTCATCTTATATTCTACTATATGTATTTTTGGACCTTTATAAACTGAATATCATTATATTATAAAATAACATTTTCACACTTTCCTAAAGAGCCCCTCCTCTACCTTATAAAAGGAGATCAATTCTAACCAATTACTCGCACATCTTAAGCCATTTTTCTAGTCCAACCTCTACCCCATTAAGCTTAATAAATCTCTCTCCTCCAAATAGAAGCCTTACCTTAGGCCAAATACACTTCATTAAGTCCTTTGGTTCAAACCAAATGGAGTTACCCAAATTAAAGGTAACCGTTTATCTTAATTTGTTTTATTCTATTTTACTTCTCCAACCCCTAAAAACTTTTTATTCCATTATTTTGTAACAAATACTATATCCTAAATATACTAGGATTTTTTTATGAGAAGGATTCAACATACACTTACACACACCTCCATTTAATGGGTGAAGAACATAATGTTTTTGTGGATGGAAAACTAACGCCTCACGAAATGATGATTGTTCAAATATCTCTTACCGCCTCTAATGGTGGCCATTATGATGGAAATGTATTTATATATGATATAAATTATGTTTATGATTTCATTATTCTTATGTACTTACCATTTATATCACGCCATTATGGTTTCCATAGTGGGTAAATATGATAATCTCATTTGAGAAAGTGTGGACTACCACCCCCTCAAAGTGATGTGACTCGTTAATGCCTTATGTGGGATGTATAAAGGATAGAGTTAATGATATTATATATGATATTATACTGTAATTATAATATAACTATGTGTCATTCTATTTTAATTCCATTAAAATAAGAAATATAAATCAAAGTAGCGTTCATGCGTACGTACGGCTTACCATCTCCTTGAATAGGAGATTTCATTTATTACCTCTAAATGTTATGTAATATTTTAAATACATGTATATGTTGGTCATATATGATATATATGATATAAAAATAATAAATATCATTCTGTATATAATGAAACTTTGACCACATGAAAAAAATGTGATTATAAGAAGTCCATTTTTGACTAAAGTACCAAATATCAACAAAATAAACATTATTAACTTAAATGATTAAATAATGTTTATAACATGGTAATAAGTGATATAAAAGGAATAATAAACTTGAAAATTGTTCTTAAGCAATTATAAACTAACTTTAGTTTATTATTTAGGAGATTAATGAATGATCGAGTCAAGTCGGACATGAGGTAAGGGACTTCATCTCAATCTCCTTTCATTGAGGCGTATTTTGTTTTAATACACGATTTTCTTTTATACACTATAAAATCACCTTTGAGTTTTCATATAATTAAAAGGGAATATTTTTATATGAAGCGTTTTACTAAATGATAAAAAAATAATGTATTTTTTACGTAATCGGTGATAACAACCTTTACCGTCACCGAGAGTATTATTTGATCTTTGGCGTCCTCAACAAGCCATAATGTTTTTTTAAAAGAAAATAAATAACATATAATCATTTATGTATTTTGGTATTGAAAATGGTTTTGATAATGGATTTTTTATGTGAATATATTTATGTGATATATTTTGATTGAAATGTGGAAATGTTTTCTTTCCTTAATGTTTTTTTATGTATTATGATTTTATAATGGTACTTTGTCATTTGAAGGGTGGTTACGTGATAAATCATATTACAGGTGGTTCCATGTATAACAGGATGGGTGGTTACATTATAACCTTTAATGGATTGGGTATTCAAGTCGGCTGTATGGATATTCCATTTAGTGATATGTGTGGAAGTCGATCGTATGTTTATTCAATTTAAGTATGATTATGTCCCAAGTTACCATTATATGTAATGTCTTATTTATATGGTTTTTATGGTAATAATTTGGTTACCAAATGGTATGTAAAGATCTTTTATTTAGTGACGATTATTTACTACTTCATAAAGGTGAAAAGTATTACTTATGATAATGTATTCATGGTTTACCTATTGTATTGAAAAAACTAATAATTTTCCTTCTTTGTGTATCCCTTACTTATCATTATATGCTCATCCCAAATTTTTGAAATTTTTTTCACAGGACATAATGTGCAATAGGGTCAAGGATGGGATCAAAGAGAAGTCATGTTGTCTAAAACATCGAACTAGACATGGCCCTTTTTTAAGAGTTTTTAATTTAGGAAAAAATGGAAACTGTGTATAAGTGTCTACTTTGTAATCTTTTGAGATTCAATAGTTATGTCCTAATTCTATAAAACACTAAACCTGAAAAGATCCTCAAAATTAATTATTAATTTAATTCAATATTATGTAATGTTTAAGGTCGGGTCCTTATAGTTGGTATCAGAGGTTAGTTTAGAAAACTTTAGGGATTAGGAATTTTCGTTGTACATATGGTTAGTCCCTCTCTATTATTTCAGTTAAATCCTTGTTTTATAACTTTTTAAGATCAAGGAATGTCTGTTAAAAATGGAAGGATGAGGATCTCAAATGACATTTCTATCTCTTCCTGATGACATGCTTGAAATAATTATTTCAAATTCATGTTTAAATGATTGTGAAACTTTTACTAGCTTACAACTCACTTGCAAGCAGTTGTTTTAGATATCAAACACCTCCACTATACCTCGTTATCATCGTGGATCATGGTTTGTATTTAGAAAAACCTTATTTTCACAATATTCTCATATTTTCAAGAAAGGAAAATATTATCAAGGCATTTTCCAATATTTTACCTTATCATATGATTTTGAAGCATATTATGATTTTAAAAAACGTGTTGAAGAAGGATACCCTTGTGAAACCTAGATATTTGATTTTCAAATGTAGTCTCCCAGCACATAGTTTTGGTATTTTAAATGGACCATTAATTTAATGTTTCAACTCAAATTCTGTTCAACTGTTTTATAGAATTCATGTTTTATCAGGTGTTTTGAAATTATATTTCAAACATGATTATTTTCCAAAACTGTTTTTCTGTGAACACCCATATGACCCATGTTGTACAAGGTGTATTTGGATTAAAGAAAATGATTTCGAAGGATCTCAAAATCATTTTTGCAATTCATGGAACTTCTACCTACATGAGCAAGATGACTATGATACCAAATGGACACCATGATCAAGGTATTATGTTCTTCATTTTGGGGATTGTTTTATTTTATCATATGGTGGTGAAATAAGACTTCAAGAATTAAGATGTTGAGATCATAATAAATTTGGATGAAAATGATAATTATAAGGAAACCATTGAGGTTAAAACATGTTAGTGTTATTTTTGAGTTTGATAACAAGGAAAACCAGTAGGATGGGTGAAAACCTGTCATATCCAGCAAGGATGGAGGAATCGAACCCACAACCGAAGGGTGAAAAGAGTGCATCACCTACCACTAGCCAACTTTATGTCCCTGGTTAGTATGACTTATTATTTTAGTAAAATGATTTTATAGAATAAGAATATGTTTATTTTTGGAACATATTTCTTATCAAATGGATATAAAATGTATATAAAAATGATTTAGTGATTAGGTGATAAATTTTGTTGTGGAAGACGTTCTCTCTTTTGAAGAAACACTATATTCCTAAGGAAGATAGAATACTATGGGATTTCAATTGTTGGATAATGGTTGAAATTTCAGTTTGGAAGAATCTATGTTTTTATTATGGACACATGATGATTTTATTTATTTATTAAAATTATTAACCTATCAGGGATAATATGTGATTAAGTTAATTACTTTTCAATATGAGACTTTATGAGTAACTGGTGTTATGTGGAGATAAATGTTAAGATGTATCATTGAAGTGTATGTAATTAAATCCTTAATAGATTTGGTTTATAATAACAGTTTGGATTACTTTTGAAGAATTCTAGGGACAATTGTTTATTGAATGGTCTTTGTTGAACTTTTTGTTTTGTTATAAAAATTTTGGAGATTAAGAGTAGTTTTTCTTTTTGTAAAAGTTTATCCTTTTTGGGGATTATCTGATCTTTTACTAAACGTATTGGTTTTAGTTAATATCTGAAGCCAAGGGAAATATATAGTTCATATTTTGTGGATTATTTTATTCTCTCTAACTTGATTATAAAACTTTTAATGTAAACTAGTCATCCTGAAAACTCATCCTTTTGAGGAAACATGAGTTTGTGTTAGAAATATAGTAAAGGATAAAAGTATACATGAAAATTAAGTGTGTTTCCTTATGATTATAGTTATTCTCATAAATAGATTCCATAATGAAAAGTAACTTAAAACAGAATCTTTATCTGTTAACTTTTCCTATTGGGGAATCAAGAATCGTTGAACCCATCACATGTTTGTGATTTTTTTGCGGTTAACATTCTCCTAATCATGTTTTCTATCACTCTCCATCAGAACATGACTATTTTTTCTCTCTTCCATATCCATGTTTTCCTACATGGAATCATAGCATGGGTTATCTCAGTTGACCTTTGTACTTATCTTCCATTATTTTAAAGAGATAGTTTTATTGACTCTTTTCTGATGTCAGACATTTAATGAAGTTTCCATGCCCAGTTTTAAAATTGTAAGGACACAATTCCCAAAGGGGGTAAAGATGTAACATCCCAGATAAAAAAGGAATAAGACACTTTTCATATTTATTAATATTTGTGAATTAAATATTAATTTCACCCTAAAGGGGATACTATGTTTGATAGCATACCCAATACGCAACAATGGGCTACTTTGAAATCTTACGTTACACACTAATAATATAATATTTTTATTTTTAATGGTTGTAAACTCCTAGACATTGTATTGGAGGGAATGAACAAAACTATCTACAATATGATTATACATGTTTGTTAGATGTATTTACATTTATCCAATAAATGTTAGAGGATTAAAATGCGAATGAATATAATTTTAAGCATAATTTACATAAAAAAGGTCAATTTACCACCTTTTAATGGTGAAACCTCTTTAAATATAGTTTTTTTACTTTAATACATTATAATTTGTCACAAACTGTCCCCCAGGGCCAGTATCATGACTACCGCAAGCCCACCTTTCATAGGCCAGGGGCAGCGGACTAGCACAAAAGGCTTAATTCTCTAAAATTGGGAAGGTGTTACCTTTATATATCATAAACACACACAACCAGAGTACAAGAGGAAGAAAAAACTAATTAAAAACAATGTAACAAGAATGAAGAAAGTAAAGGGGCCGGAAATACAATCCCAACAGTAAAGTACAAGGAAAGGACAAACGGGTACAACAAAAAGACAAACAGTTGGAAGGTGTCTAGTAGCTCTAGGATCGTCCACCATGGATCCTACCTAAAGGGTAGATACATATAGCCTCCTCAGTTCTCCACATCAGTCCATCTCCTCCAGTTTCCGACTCATCGTGAGGTCCACCTCTGGGTACCATCCAGTCCTGGCGCTCTCGGCCTCTGTCAGCGCTGTCCATCGTCTGCATCCAACACAACGAGGTGCAGGAATATCCCATGTAGGGGTTTGTATAATGATACTCAGTAGGGACCCCAAGACCCTCAAGGTCTCACAAAATCCAACAAGGATCAACCACAAAGTATGATTTCAACTGATAAACATTACATAGGTATATGCCCATACATATTCCTAAATTATCAAGTAACCCATCTCAATCATGAGGAAAACACAAAGGTCATTGACTCAGCTCAAACTAGATTTTTCATTATCAAAACCATGGAAGCTAGAGAACTCCTACTCTGTCGAGTATAGTGGGCATGTCGCGACTCTGAGGTGCTACTCACTAACCGTATACTACTGAGGTACTCCTCTTGTCGAGTATCCCGGGTCTGCGGCCTCACACAGTAGTGCTCCCTTCCATGGGTATGTTGCCTCGCATAATAGCGCTCCCCCTAGTAGCCTACAGGAGTACTCCTCCTTTAGAGTATCACGGGTATGCCGCCTCACACAGTAGCGATATTCCACCATGGGTCAGCGGCCTCACACAGTAGCGCTCTCTACTGGGCTAGTCAAGTCACTCCGAAAGGAATCGGACAAGCAGTCATCAGGTCTCAGCCAGCTACTAGGTCTCTGCAATCTTCTCGCTCGTCTATAGTAGGGTCCGCTCCACAAGCTACAACCTGATACTCCATGTGTGACGAAGTCCCACGATAAAGTATCTCAAAGGTCTGACATGTCATAGGGGTCTCAACGCAATAGACGTCACGCCAATCAGATGCCCGGTCTGTGAGTTATTAGCCTTTTAGTCTAGGGGGCCCAGTTTGTTTCGTGTACGAACCAACCTAACCATATCTCAACTATACCACGAACTCCCATGGGGTATTTCCAAAGGGATTGTTTCTCAATGAGATTAACAGTGCCACTGACAGTTCATCAAATGGAAGTCTGGTGCCAATGATATGGCCAATGTAAGCAAAGGGTCAAAAGAGGGCCCGGGTTCAGACCGACTTGGCCCAACCCATTATAGGTCGACCCGGTCTAGGTCGACCTGTCCCGTTGGTCAGTTCAGCCCTCTATGTTTGGCCCAGTCCACTGGGCCCGACCCATCGGACTGCATGGACAATTAGGGATGAAGTTTCTACAAGGGAGACTCAATCCTAAGGCCAGTGGCAGGTACAGTCGGCGCTGTGAGGGGCACGGCTCGGGCCGAGAGGCCAACAACGGGCTGCGCGGGGCACGTGCAGGCAGCGGGTGTACTAGGAAGGGAACATGGATGATAGAGAATCAGGTTTCCTTAAATTTATCTTTTTTATATAGGTATGGATCAGCCTATCTACAGTCTCTTACAGTCATGCCCCCAATTCTTATGCGAGTTAGGGAGGCGGAGCTTGGGGATGCTGACTGCAAGACATGACGTGCTCAGATATCCATAGGGCATGCACCTGATGGATTTTCTGAAGATGGGGTAGTCACGATGTGGGCCCTGAGGGATGGGTCATGACATGATTGTCAAAATAAAATCTTTCTTTAAAATGGGGACATCAAAATTTACTTTATGTAAATTTTTGGAATGTTTCCGATAAAGTTCATTTTTTAATGAATAGTGAAAATATTGTATTTTAATTCAAAACTACATTTTAATATAATTTATTTGTATGGTTAGATTATCTTTTTAATTGGTTTTAAAGTGTAATTAGAATATATTTTTACCATTTAATCCAATATTGGTCATTGAAATTGATTTCACTTTGAAATTGGACATAAACAAGTGTCAATATTTTGATAGTTATGGTTTATTAAAAAACGCTATTTGATTTAACAACAGGAATTAATTTTAAATTATTTAATTCAAATTCTATGTTTAGAATTTGGTAAAATAGACATCAGATTTGAATTCAGAATATCAAATATATATTAGGCTTTATTTTTGGTATTTTTTCTGAAAAACATGAATTTTTGATTAATAGTGAAACCACTTAGTAGTAGTTAAAAAACTAAATTTTTCATTTAAATGAAATTTTACCACTTCTGTGAATTAAATTTTAAAAATATGAAATACTTGGTTATTATTAGTTAGTAAAATTTGGTTCAATAAATTCATAATATTTTTTTGGTGAATAGTAACTTTTGACTTTATTTTAACGTGGTTAAAGGTAAATAGGGTAATTAAATGTAAAAATAATATTATAATATTTCAAAATTATCTTAACACTTATCGTAACCTTATTGGTTGAGTCATGGACGACCATGGGCATATTTTGGTCGATTTGGAGTCCCCATGAAGCCACTTAAGAGTGATAATGACACTTTAGATTAATTAATATAATGTAAAGGCAAAAATGACATAAACAAAAATAATTTAGAAAATTAATATTCATATGGGTTTATATAAAGAATATATTTGGATATAAATATTCATTGTAAAGATAAAACGATTTCCTACATGAGAGTATTTTTTATAATTTTTAGACGTCGAATAAATTAAATTATTCCGAACACAATAATGATGTAGTATTTACCTCATTAATAAATGATTTAAATAAATAAGATTATAATGATTACAATATTATACAAAACATTCCCAATTCCTATTGGATGAATATATTTCGACCATGGTCCCTCTTATCTTTGACTATAATTATTTTTTGGCCTTTATAAACCGAATATGATTATATTAAAAAATAATATTTTCACTCTTTCCTAAAGAGCCCCTCCTCTCCCTTATAAAAAGAGACCACTTATAACCAATTCCTCACACCTCTCAAGCCATTTGGATGGTCCAAACTGTTACCAATTAATCTCCCTACATCCCCCTCCACCATCTCGATGCCTTACCATATGCATAAGTCACTTCAAGAAGTCCTTTGGTTCAAACCAAAGGGAGTCACCCAAATTAAAGATAAGAGTTTCTCTTAATTTTTTTCTTCTATTTTACATCTCCAATCCCTAAACTCTTTTTATTTATTTATTTTGTAACAACACCAGTATCCTCCATATACTTGGATTTTTTTATGAGAAGTATTCGAACTACACTTACACACTCCTCCATCTAATATGTGAAGAACATAATGTTTCTGTGGATGGAAAACTGACACCTCACGAAACGATGATTGTTCAAAAATCTCTTACAGCCGCTCATGGTGGACATTATGATGGAAATGTATTTATATATGATATATATTATGTTTATGAATTCATTTTTCTTATGTAACTCTCATTTATATCACACCTTTATAGTTTCCATAGTGGGTAAATATGATAATCTCATTTGAGGAAGTGTGGACTACCGCCCCCTCAAATTGATGCGACTCGTTAATGCCATATATGGGATGTATAAAGGATAGAGTTAATGATATTATATATGATATAATACGTTAATTATAATATACCTATGTATCATTATATTTTAATTCCATTAAAACAAGAAATAGACATGAAAGTAGCGTTCATGCGTACGTACGACTTACAGTCTCCATGAACAGGGCATTTCATTTTTTACCTCATAATGTTATGTACTATTATAAATACATGAATATTCCAAATATATGTGATATATATGATATCCAAATCCTGAATATCATTCTGTATATAATGAACCTTTGACCACATGAACAACATGTGATTATAAGATGTCCATTTTTGACTCAAGTACCAAATATCGACAAAAACAACAATATTAACTTAAATTATTATATAATGTTTATAAAATGGTAATAAGTGATATAAAAGGAATAAAAACATTAAAAAGTTTCTTAATAAAGTATAAATTTACTTTAGTATATTATTCAAAAGATTAAATAACGATCGAGTCTAGTCGGACAAGAGGTAAGGGACTTCGTATCATTCTCCTTTCATTGAAGCAAATTTTGTTTAATACACGATTTTCTTTTATTCACTGTATAAACACCTTTTAATTTTCATTTCATTCAAAGGTAATATTTTTATATGAAGCATTTTACTAAAATACAAAAAAAATAATGTTTTTTTATGTATGCGGTGTCAACGACCTTTTCCGTCGCCACAAGTATTATTTGATCTTTGGCTTCCTCAACAAGCTCTAATGTTTTTTTGAATGAAAATAAATACCATATAATCTTTTCTCTACATTTCTATTTAAAATGATTTTGATAATGGATTTGTTATGTCAATATATTTATGTAATATATTGTGATTGAAATGTAGAAATGTTTTATTTCCTTTTTATTTGTTATATGTCTTATGATTTTATAATGGTACGTGGACATTTGACAGGTGGTTACATGATAAACCATATGACGGGTGGTGTTGTGAATACCTGGATGGGTGGTTACATTATAACCTCCAATGCATTGGGTATGGAATTCGGTCATATGGCTATTCCATTTAGTAATATGTGTGGAAGTCGACGGTATGGTTATTCCATTTTAAGTATGTGTATGTCCCAAGATACCTTTATATGTTATCCGTTCTTTATATGGGTTTTATGGTAATATTTTGGATAAAAAAGGTAATGTAATGATATTTTTTTTAGTGAAGAGTATTTTCTACATCATAATGGTGAAAGTATTAATTATGATAAATTATTCATGGTTTACCTGTTGTTTTGAAAAAAAACTAACAGTTTTCCTTTTTTGTGTATCCCTTACTGAGATTTTTATGCTCATCCAATGTTTTTGAAATGTTTTTCACAGGACATAATGTGTAATAGGGTCAAGGATGAGATCATGGAAAAGTCATGCTATCTTAAACATGGAACTTGACATGACTCTTTTTTTAAGATTTTTTATTTTATGTAAAAAAATTGTAACGGTGTAGAAGTGTCTACTTTGTATTCTTTTGAGATGTCATAGTTATGTCATAATTCTCTAAAACTCTAAACCTGAAAAGATACTCAATATGAATTATCCATTTAATTCATTATTATGTAATTTTTAAGGTCAGGTCCTTATAAATAACATATAAAATCAATATATAAAATTCATGTATGAGATTAATTATATATGATTATATTTATTTTAATATATTTTCCATCATTAATTGGGTATTTCTAATAATCAAATAATTATTGCATCATCATTGTGTAAGTCTTTAATTTAATTATTTCTTTCCTAAAAATTTAAAAACAATTATCCTAATGAAGTTAAACACTCTATATTTCTAAATAATATTTATAGTTAAACATATCCTTTATATAACCCCATAGTAAAAATATTGGACTAGTTAAACCAAAGTTATGAAAAAATTGAATTTTCATAGGATTAAATAATATAAGTGGCATAAACTCGTCCAAATGGCTCCAAAAACTCATAAAATTGAAATGAGGATGTTTTTATATGAAAATATATCATCCCAAAAAATTATTACAAGTGTTAGAGTAACTTTTATATTATTTATAATATTATTTTTTCCCTTTGTTACACATTTTACCATAAATCATGGTAATAAAAATTCCCAATGTTACAATTCGTATTATGTCCAAAAAATAAATGGGACCTATTTAATATATTTATAAATTAGGATTCCAAATACAGAATCCATTTTTCAATAATAAAAACACCAAATTTTTTAAAATTATTTTAAAATTTTTCCTATTCACTAAATGAGAAAACTTGTTTTAAAAGTAAAAAACGGGTTTTAAAAGTAAAAACATTCAAATGATTAAAATGTTGTTATATCCAAATAAAATGTGAAAATTATTTCAATGACTGAAAATTTATTAATTGATATAAAACTAATCTATATATATTTAAAACCATTCATACATATAATTTAACACTATAAATAAATTTTATGACAACACTTTTTTCAATTAAAATGTAATATATTTCTCTATTCATCAAAACAGATTTATTATCAGAAAAATATCCAAATTTAAATGAAATTAAATATTTTTATTTTTATTTAAATTAAGGATTTTATTTTTAAATAATATAATTTATAAATATGATAAAAATTATATTTAAAACATGTGCATGATCAAAAGTTGGGAATACTGCCTTTTTTAAAAAATAAAACTTTTATACAAAAATTGCATTTTTTTCATATAAAATGTCTAGAAAAAATAATATATGAATTTAAAAACAATATATTTAACATTATATATATATATATAATTTATATAATCCATCATGGGTTACTTTATTATTCATTTTTATAAAATATACTTCTTTTCATTTAGACAATTTTTTAATAAAAGCATTTCCTTCTATTTTAAAATTGGCATTATTTCATTTATATACAATTGGATACCAACGATTTAATTATATTGACATTTTTAAACTATATTTTCATAATTATGTTATTTATATTATGTTCCTCTATTCTGACAAAAATTTGATAACTATAACATTAAATCATTTAGTTGTTCATTTATGCTTGATGTGGAATATCAAGGACACTATCAATGAAACTATTACCTTTTAAAAAAATAGGGATATTATTGCCCTCAAATTAATTAGGTAATGATTAATGTTATATGGTCTCAAATTATATATGGGAGGTTATAGGAAACCCAAATAATAATACATGGGAAGTTATTCCAATATGAAAACAGGGTACACAGGTGGTTATCTCATGTCGGATGCAGGTGCAGAGGTTGATAGCCCCAAACTAACATTTTTTAATATCTTAGTGGGTATCCTTGATGTACTATTTTATATAAATAATTTTATAGTACAAATATATGTTCTATTACTATGACCCTCTCTCATGTATTATGTTAATTAATTATTATAAGATTCTCGTTTTATGATTTTCCATGATTTATTCTATAAAGAAAGTTGATGATCTATTGTATGTGGGGAAGGGTTTTCACAATTTATTCCCGTATTCTTATACCCTTATGCTCATGTAATATTTATATCTCCATTTCTTCCATTAATAATTATTTAATGAATCTGTTATTATGTTTCCATTCACTAGGTTATGAAGAAAGGTATTTTATAAGATATAACTATGAATGTTTTATGTTATGATGAACTTAGTGGGAGATAATATAGTTCACTTATGAACACATTTTTTATGAATAAATGTTTAAAAAGTCAATAGAATAATTTGATTCTATCATTTATAATAATGTTATGTAATTAATATTCATTTGATAATATGTAATATCTGTGTATGAAATTTTTTGGCCTCTAATAAAATTAAATATTCAGTGAGAACCTATGTGATCAATGACCCATAAATAAACCACTAAGTCTATAATGATCCCTCACATTATATAAAGCTCTATTTATTTCTATTTAATGTAAATTGAACCAATATTAATTCCCACACACTTTAAAATACAATTGAAGCCCTAAAATCTCAAAAAAACTTCTTTTATCAATCATAAATATCCAAAATCTCAATATAAATCTGAATTTTAAAAACAACCCTGCTCAAAATCTTGTAGAAATTGATTCCACTTAATTTCATGAACTAATTAAAACATTGATTATTATAGTGGTTATAATATCATTTGTAATTCTAGGAATGATAATTAAATCATTATCTATTATGAGACATTTATGTATTTTTCATGTTTATATATCAATAGAAAAGGGATTATATTACATAATTTCATTCATAAAAATGTTTACATTGTAATGAATACTCTATTTTTCAGTGGGACAATGATATGATTCTTTATGCTTATCTATGTTCGGGGGTTGTACCATATGCCACTTGGATAAGATAATTAAATGGGCGCACATTGAGTATATCAATAATATCAGTTTATTTTTTGAATCTAGTTATTTTAATAAACTCCATCATGGTTTATTGGTTATTATTTGTTTGTTTCATATAGATCTTAATTCAATAAAAAATATTTCTGATTTAAATATCTTATTTGGATATTTATCTTTTGGTATTGAAAGGTTATATTTTGTTAGATAAGTTAATACTACATTATTATTAAATGGAACTAATTATTTCATTCTTCAATGTTATATAATTTAATGGATTACTCAGTCAAATTTATTAGTACATAATCCATGTAATAGATTAAATTATGAATTTAATTTTTTAAAGATTACATGTGACTTATTTTATATCACATAATATAATTTTTTATTCTAATTATGTGATAGAAAATTTATATATTGAATTAAATATAAAAATATATATTCAATTACTTGAATTATATCATTATTTTTATTAAGTTAATATATGCATTTTTTGTTAATTCTGTTAACAAATATATTTATATTAAAAGAAAATATTGAATTACAAAATTATTGAGGATAAGCATTCATCTATTTTTCTCTAATATATAACAATTATAGATATAGATAATATAAGTTTTCATCTCTAGGTTTAGAGATATCTTTTAGAGTTATTTTTATGAAATCAACATCAAAAATCAAATATCTTTTCAATTCATTACTATAGAACACCTTAAAAAAGTATTAACATCTCCATATTTATTAATCATGAGGGGTTATCAAAAAATTATTCTATTTTGAGTTCATGAAGTAGATATGGTTTCAACAATTAGAGATAATTTAAATTTAATGGAAATTCAAAGATGTAATATTTTTAATTATAAATTAAATGTTTGGATCATATCTAAGGATCTAGGTGTTAGACATCAAAATAATGAGCTCCATATCAAAATGTTTTTTGAAAACATTTAAATAATAACTTATATATTTATTAAACTTGGTTGATATCCTTAATATATATCCCTATAATATACATTAATTTTACAAAAAAATATTTACTCATACATATGAAAAAATAGTGTTCTCAATGTACTAATACTTATTTATTTGAAATAAACATCCATCCAATCATATACTTCAGAATAAATATCATTTAATAAGAGGACCGTGGAATATATATATATATATATGATACTCTTCATGATATTAAATTTTATCAATATAATATATATATATATTCATATAAAACACGTTTTAATTTGGTCAAAACCTATACAAAAGAAAAATACTTAGTCTTAAATATATATCATTAAAATGAGATAAAATAAAAATCATTCCTTATCTCATTAGACATGGATGAAATTTAAATCACATTAATGAAATCACATAGTTATTCTCCATCCATACAAATGGATCCAAATAAATTATCTTTCTTAGATCTAGTGGATTCATCTGTTGAGTAATTAATAAATTGAGGGTTATCAATTGCCCTACTAATTATCTCATTGCTTCTAATATTAAAAATAATTAAACCTTAAAGATTTAATAACTTATTAACTATAAAATTAATATCATATTACATTGAAATGAAATCATTTTTAAAATATAATATATATAGATTATATTATTTTAATTTATGAAATGATATATAATTCTCCTAGTTGATCCTTTAGCATCATCATAAGTATGATCCTAACCAATATTATTATTGATTAACATAAAATATTCCATATATGATTCTATCTATTCTTAGAATACATAAGATTATTTGTAGCTTAAATGTAGGCCCAATAAGTTTCTCAATAATGGGAAGTAATAATCATCAATATATGTTTATTATACTTATAGTAACATTGAGAAAATTAATTGCATTCGAATGTAATCTTAAAACGAAATCAACCATGAGATATTAATCATATGTGATTTTTTTTTGTTTTTCAGATACACACATTCAAAGAAAAACATATATGTATATAAACACACATGTTATGTGAATGTTATTATGTTAAATATATTTTTATATAGATTATTAAATTTTATATGGAATTAAAAATGAATATATGCTCATTTTGACTTTTTAAATAGATATATATATATAGAATAAAAGTCTGTGTGTGTGTGTGCGTTATGTATTTTTATCTCAAAATAACACACACACACACACATATATATATATACGTGTGTGTGTGTATATATTTGGTTTTTGGAAAATATATATTTTCGATGAGAAACCAATTTACACACCCATGAATATGTTTTTTTGAATGTTTCTTTACAAATTTTGTTTGTTATATAAATAAATATATAATCATTTTAAGTACAAAAATATATATATAGTTGTGTTTTTGGTCAAATAAATTTTCTTGAAAATAAATAAAAATATATTTTCTTATCTCTTCTTAAAAATGATGTCACAATTAGTTTTAGAATTTAATGCACAATTATTTTGGTTAAAATAATTGTGTATAAGTATTCTTACATACTCATATAGTCATAAAAATAAAAAAATGGATTCATTATAATTTAACATATATAATAAATATATATATGTGAGTTTTAAATAATATAAAATAATATTATTTTATTTTTCTCATTTATATAAGAGTGTATTTAATTTCATGTAAAAATATTTTGAAGTCACCTAGTAAATATTAGGAAATCAACTATGTATAAATAAATGTTCGATTAATTTAATCCTAAACAATCAATTTTATTATAATAGTTTAGAGATGTTTCCTGATGTTTAAATTGAAAAATAATCATTGGTTGTTAAAATATATTTTATATATCCCTATTATAATTAAAATTCTGTTTAACTAGAAACTTAATATCTGATCACTAGATATTAAAAAAATATTATACATTATATACACTATATTTTGAATAATGAATCAAAAATAATAGAAATTTATAAAAATTATGGCCATGTCAATGAAAATTATTATATCTCATATGCAGAGATTGTAATTCCAAACATCATAAATGATATATTTAATGTTACATGACACCATAATTATGATATTAACATGTCAATAAAACCATGGATTGATCTCAAACAAATTCATAATACTGCCATCTAATATTACTAATGAAAATATTTTTATAAATTAATTAAATAATAAAATAATGAATCTTATAAATTATGTTCCAAGAATTATAACAATTATTTTATATTAAAAATTTACTAAATTTATGGAAAATGTGAAATTATAATAACAAAATTTACCTTATTTTTGAGTTTTAATAAAATTTATTTTCTCCTGATACGATCTCAAAATCATTCTATGATATAAATAAAATAATTAAAAAAATTCCTTCTTTAATATAAGATACATTATTTTATATATGTTATATGAATTATTATGGATAGGACTAGTATAGAAGAATAGAAAATATGGACTGCATATAGGTTAATAATTATGAGAAATGATTAATGTAAGATTTAATTTAATTCTATAAAATAGAATAATAATAATAAAACCTCAATAGTGTTACAGTAAATTCTATTAAAAATGATAAAAATTTATTATCAATTTCATATTAAACATTAGAGTACATGATGTGAAATACTATGGAGAATAATAATGATGTGATCATGATATATAAATGGGATTCAAAATCACAGAAAATTAACATTTTATTATATCTACATTTTTCATTAATGCCTCTGAATATGGGGGTGGAATTAGATAATATTTGTTTAAATGATTTTATTAATTTATGTTTCAAATATATCATAAGAAATTTTATTATCTGTTATAACCAACCTCCATTGTACTATGCAAGACATAACTATTCATATTTTTTAATAAATATTCAATGAATAAAGTAGCCAAAATGGAATTTATGATTATTTTCAAGATTTAATCCATGAATTCAAATAATTATAGAATGATATTGTTGAAACAATTATTTTATAAATGAAAAAATCAATCAAGTGATTATCTTTAATATATATAATTTGTAACATTTGAACACAATAGAAACTTATTCAGTCAATGGAATCGCACAAGATTGTTTAGCCTAGTTAATAACATTTATTTCTAATATCAATGAATACCTATAAGGAAATATTTTTTCCATATTTCTTTATTTATTACATGATTTTTCATATAAATTATGGTTTAACTAGACATGATTCAGAAAAAATATTTAATTGAAAAATCATATAAAATTGTTATTTGATATGGAAATAATGGGGAAAATAATATTTATTACAGTATCATTTTTGAAATCCAATTAGTTAATGGATTCTAGGAATATTTTTTTGGAATATCATAAAAATAAATTAGAATATAATAATTAATGAAAAATTGTATACTCTATTGGAATGTATTTATTTGGAATAAAATTTTCAATATCATATCTTTAATGATATTGATATAAAATATTTCATATGTAAAATATGATATTTATAATATTGAATCACTAAGGTAAATCCAAATATCCTCTCCAATCACATAATGAAATTAAAAAATTAATATATATCATTGTTTCTAGAAAATTGTGATTGAGAATTATTTGGAATAATTTCTTAAATGCTAGAAACTATAACCATTATCCCCCCCCCCCAATTATTAATAAATGAAAAAGTTACTAAATTTTTTTCAAGTAACATTTAAAAATTTTATGAATTAAAGCACCCCATGTTAGATGGATGGAAATTTTCATACACGAACTTTTGAAATTATTTTATATAATTATTTTATATAGATTTAAAATGTTTTGGTGTGGTGTGGGCCAAGCCAGATTAAATTTACGAGTTTTTAATGATAAATGAACATTTTGGGCTTGATGACATACATCGCACTAGTAGGGCACGGTCAGAGCGGGGTGGCATCACCAGATAACCGTGTAACCTACCCAGTTTTTTAAAAAATTATCATTATTAATTAATTATGTAACTATATAATTATTAAAGTGAACACAAAATAAGGAATATAAAAAATAAAATTAATTAAGAATAATTTTAATAAAAATAATAATATTATTATTTTAGAATATTATTATTATTGTTATTGATAGTTCATTAAGATATTATTATCATAATAATTATATTTATTATTTCAATCCCCTCCCCCTCATTCTCCCCTCTTTCATGAACCCCCTACTCTCTATAACTAAACCAGGAGGAACCAATTCCCCCTCCCTATTATACATTCCTGGCTAGCCTCTACTCTTTACTATGCAAGACACAGCTCCCCTGGCCGACCTCCTATACAGTAAACCCAATATGGCATGCGTCACCTTGCAGCCAGACCACACCATCAGTGCGACCCCCCCCCCCATGGTAGCCTTCTTTCCGATGGCACGACCCCATGTCGGCCTTTTTTCAGTTGGCGTAACCCCTTTTCCCGAGAATCCACATTCGGCATGATCTCACTTCTCTTGTTAATAATTTGGATTCCATTTGTTTAGGGTTTTGGTTTTCCCTTCATGTAAGGATTTATTTTCAGGAAAAAATTTAGATCTATTAAGTTCAATATCTCTTGGTTAGGGGTTATTGTTGATCGCTTGAGCCGAAACTGTAGTTCTGCTCCAATTTTTGGATGTTTATCCACAAGAGGTAGTTGATTCCATGCCTTAGAAATTATTGATAATTTTATTTTTTTGTTAAATTTATTTTAACTTGTTCTATATTTTTCTGTGTATTGTAAATGTATTTTTAGAAACATAGATTTATTAGAAATTGGATTGGAATTGGATTATTTATATGAATTTGTGTGTTTTTCATGTGATAATCTAGTTGTTTTGTTTTATGACACTTTAAAAAACATGTTATTGGTTATTTAAAATATTTAAGTAATGTGAATGATGTTTGGAATTATTTTTAATGTGTGTTAGATAAAAAATTGATCTTGGGTGTGTTCATTGTGTGAGGGATTTTGGATTTTCTTTGGGGTGTTTTATAAATGTTTTGAATTTTTTTATTAAAATGTGATCGTTATGCAGAACTAGTTTGGGATAGGTTTTGTTGTGAATTTGGGTTTAAAGAGATTTTGTGGTGTAAATTTATGTAGTGCTAGTTTTGAAGTGTTTCTTAAATTTTATTATTTATTTATTAAATTATATCTATTGTGTGTGGTCCCTAATTTCAGGTTTCGATTCAACGAGTCTAGGGAGAATCACATAAGTGTGCATAGTTAAGTATATATATATATATATAGGTTTGTTTGTTTTCCCATTACATTTAGTCATCCATTGTAGTTAATATACATGTATGAGGCTAGGTGTTCACGAGTGTATATATAAAAATGCAAACATAGGTGTGTGGCCACTAGTAAATACTTATAAGCATATATATAATGATCCCATGGCACATTTTCATGGACTCGTGGGTGTTTGAATAGGGGGAAGGTGTCATTATATGTATGTGAAATTGAATATGCTTAGTGGGGGAGAAGCATCTTTTAGTTTGAAAGAGCCAAGGTCCGAATGTTCAATTTGGTACCACCCTGAGGTAGGCCCTCTATTCTTATGCCTTTAATTTGAAACCCATGATTTATTTCTTTTTATAAAAACATGTTATATATTTATGAAATATAGACATTATATGTAATCTTGTTACAGTTTCTAGAAATTATCATGACTTCGTTTTTGGAAATTGAAATTTATTTCTAACACCCAGTTAGTCTTAAGTGACTTTTCATGAAAAGAAATTTCCTATGATGTATTGAATTGTAAATGAATATTTCCAAATGTGTTCTCCCTTTCATTATATTTAGTTATTAATGTTTTATGACATATTTTGTTTTACAAAAAGCTCTAATGTGATTTCTTAAAATATTTTTTGGTGTGAACTCATGTTTTAATAGAGTTTTGACATTCTTGAAATAATAACATTGTTGTAAGCATGGGTTCAATTTTTTTTTTAAATTTTCAGTACATTAGTTTTTAAATTTATATTTTAAGTGATTTTGGAAAATTAAAAGATTTTTTGTGGTTATGTCTTTTAAAATGAAAATTTTTCCTTCTAAATAATTAGGCCTATTAGGCACTTTAAAAATGGTTTGTGAAAAAAATCCCTCTCGGGGAATGTACCCTTGTTTTAGAAAATTATGTGTGTGTTGAATGTGTGGATTGTGATATGTAATGTACTAGATTTTCCCAAGCCATTTCATGGTGAAAATATAGTGTTTACTATGTTTTGGGGGAATTATGTGGCTCATTATGAGAGTTTCCCAAAAGTATTTTTTGAACAGCCGGTGTTGGCATGTCTGTGCATCAGCTTGTCAATGCATCGCCATGTCAGTGCATCAGCATGTCAGTGAATCGACATGTCAGTGCATCAGTGAGTCAAGGGAGTCGGCATCAGTGCCAGGGAATCAATGTCAAGGAATTTGTAATAGGTCATCAGTGTCATGGCATCGGTGTCATGGAATCTATGATTTAGGGCATCAATTAGTCCTTGTGTTAGTAGTTCCAGCCAGTAGATCACCCATTGGTGGTTCAGTGTCGCTGGCTCAACATCGATAGGTCACATCGTTAGCTCATCAGTCAATGGCTTAACATCAGTAGGATAGGTCGTTAGGTCTCATGCTGGAGGCTTAGCATCAGTAAGTCATGTTGTAATCTCACCCATCAGTGGATTAGCATCAGTGGCTCTGCGTTAGTGACTCACCCATTGGTGACTAATTTTTAGTTTTTCTAGATTTTCAAATTTTTCCAGTTTCTCCCCTCTTATGTCTTATTTGATGTAATTCCCTAATTGGGAATTTTTAATTTCGTTTCAAAGTATATTATTTATATATTTAATATCCAAAAAGTCGAGGGTATTCAGATACTAAAACCACTTTATCTTGACCAAGAACCAACATTAATGGATTTTGAAACAGTTCGTCCTTTAATATTGGATCTAGCTCATCAAAGCCATGATATTACCTTCCCAGTGTGTTTTCTATTCCATCTAGGTGCACCTAAATTGTTCCTCTATAGATGAGTCATGAACCTATGATATATCCCCTCCTTCTATGTTTTCTCGAGGTTTCCTGATGCTCGCGTGCTCTCTTATTCTTGGAACAAAGAGGAGCTATGGTCACCTATTGTTTAAAGTATGGATTCTTCCATCTCTCTACTTTTTGTGCATCATGGGGTTAGGTATATTAATAATTCCTAATTTAGAATGGGTTAATACATTCTATTAACAACTAATAAACAATAGAAAGGAGATATGATCTAAAGATAATGGACTAAATGAAATAACAAGATGAGAGTGGTTTGATGTTGATTACCTATATTATTTTACATCCTTGTTGATAGTGTGACCTGTTGTGGCTGTAAATCCTTCTTCAAATCATAGTCATTGGTAGTATTTGTATTTGTATAGTTTATGCTTTATAACTTTTGCTGGTTCCTCATAAATAAATTGTGTGAATACCCATCTGACTTATCACGTATACCCAGCTAAATGAATTGGATTATCTAGGTTGAAAACCCTTGTTTGATCACCCCTATTTATCATGTGGGATAAAGATATGTGTTTAAAAATCAGAATATATATCCTATTGATAGGTGTGGTTGTGTACTTTATTTAGTTGGGTTATGTGTGGGTTAATGGTGGTGGATGTTGGCTTTATGTGTATGGGGTGGTATGGGTGGTGTGCTGGAATCCTAGTTTAATAGAATCATTGATTGTGGAATTGATAGATTTTTAGGTAGAGGATCTACCTTTTTGTGTTTTTTCTAACAAAAGGCATTGGGATGCGGGACTACAGTGGGGTTATGAACATGTTATGTAGTGGTAACGCATCTGGGAAGTTTTTGGGTAGTGGGGCTATTTGGCTAGGTTTGAGAGCTTGGTTGTGCAGTGTGACATTGATGAATGATAGTTGGAAGAGGTTGAGTGGTTGTTTAAGGAGAAAAGGGGAGTGTCTACTGGAACTGTAAGTTAGTTGTTCAGTATTATTTTTATTAATTAGTGTTAAAATATAAATTATTTACATTGGTCCCTCTTCCCTTGTTCAATTTTTTACCTTGGTATTTTCTCAGAGTAGTGTTGGAATAATTAAAGTGAACCC
Source organism: Viscum album (assembly GCA_963277665.1). Lineage (NCBI taxonomy): Eukaryota > Viridiplantae > Streptophyta > Magnoliopsida > Santalales > Viscaceae > Viscum > Viscum album. The sequence goes on from OY728166.1 coordinate 825,464,339, forward strand.
TTTAATAAATAAATGGTATATTGTAGAATTAAAAGGGGTATTGGGGTTATTCTTTGGCAGTGGCTGTTTCTGTGGTTGTACAAATAGGGGTATCAGTTAGAGTGGTCCTCGTGTAATGGTTATTTGTTTTGGGACCTGTTGGTAGGGATTGTGGTTTGATTATAAATATATATATATATATATTAGTTCCTTGTTATTTCTATAAGCACCCCACCCTTGTTGAACACTATGGGCCAAACAGCCCCATCTCATATGAGAGGGTGTCTTACCCAACGACCCAATGGGAGGATGGATGGCTAGTTACTGACATTCTTCTTCAAACCAAATTCTATGTTCTTACGGATTAAGCATGTCTGGGAAGGTTGTAATGGATTGAGGATTACCATAGTCCCAAATCCTTTGAGAATGATTGTTGTGGAAGATAGGACTAGATGTTTTCGGGCCAGTTTAGTTTTCCAAAGTGTCTTCAGGATGAGTACAAGGTTTCATCAGGCGAGAGGTGTTGTTGTTGTAGACCAGGTGTCTATGGGATAGATGTGTGGCGTGGTTGAGGCCCAGGTGTGTGGATGTGGGTAGTTTTAGTGGGACTGCATTTTTGAAAAGTAGTTTCTTCAAGAGATTGGACATTAGAAATAGAAATTAAACAGTCCAAAAGTGGTCTAGATGTAGAGACCCAATCTTGATGTAGATGGACATTACGTTATATCTGCGGAATACTTAATACATAACAAAAACAAACACCCAATGACCATAATAGTTTAGTGTATTTGTAAACTTGAAACATAATCTTCTAATCATGGTGAAAGATCTTCCACATCTCTCATAAAGAAATTCCCCTTTTGTTTTCTCACCCTAAACCGTTCTTTTTATCCTGTGGAAAAGAAAACATAAAAAGGGTGAGCTCAAATGCACAGTAAGGGTATGTATGGATAAAATAAAACAAACCATATACATTTGAACTTAAAAAAATGAATATAATGTTTAAACATCAAAATATTTAGTTGTGAAATAAATATTGGCAGTATGTAAGGCATAGATCATAAAAGAACATTAATCCTAATAATATAGCATGGGAATAAAACATGTAATTTTGGAAACCATTAATCAAATGTTATGATTTCCATAATAGCTAAGTCATTGCTGCCAAGACCATCACAGTGTACGAATCTCATTACTAAATCAGTTTTACTTTCCATTCCAGCCCTATATTACTAAACCATAATCACTTTCTATTCTAGCCATGTCTATATCATGATATATAAATCTTTACCCAATGCATTGGAGGTAGATATATGTCCCACCCATCTCATAAGGAAATCATTCTTTCGTGTGCCACAAAATAAACATAAATAATTCATCATAACTAAAAGAATAATATGGGTTTCATAAACATCATCCCATAATAACATAATCCATATAAAACAAATGGATATCATTTCATCATAAGAAAAATCAAACCATGTAAATAATAATTATATTATACTTGAAACATAAACATACTAAATAATGTCATCTTAGATGAAAAATAGTTTTCATAAAACACTTGAAATGAATTTTTGAAGAAAATATCATTTCTTCTTCAAAACCATTTTAATTTCACAAAATTCCATGAAATTTTAAAAGAATAGGATTTTTTTGAAAATAATCATGAAAATTAGTTGTTATAAAACCGTAAAAATCTGTTCATGTCATATAAATTAAAAAACATTCTTCTTGTACTTTTTCCGAAAAAGTCCAAAAGTACCTTGTATGGTAAACAAAAGAAAGATTCCTTCCATACCATGTGGTAAAAAAAGGGAAAAATGACTTTAAACATACATAGATGAATAGTAAACATTTTTATGAAAACCTTTTTAGAAAACATGGACATGGTAGATAAACATAATCCTAGTAAATACTTATGAATAGACAATCTTAGATAAGAACGATATTGGAAGAATTGTCCCTTACCTTAGGTCCAATTTTTTTGAATGTGTCCAAAACACCTTTATAATGATTTAAATAATGTAATTGACCTATTCAATAATCATAGTCTTTTTTATGACATCATATTTGACTCCATTATGACTTTATATTACCTGTTCATTTTTCAATTCTATATTGAAGCAACATTTTGGGTAATAATAGTTTTCATTTATCGTATATGTTTGGACTTGTTTTTCTTGATATTATTACTTATATCATGATTTAATTACTTCTAGAATGTAAAAAAAAGATTTATATTTCATATATATATTCATTATGTATATATATATATAGAAAGATAAATGAAATTAAATACATCATTTATGGAGACGTTAGGTCATACGTATACATGGACGTGGTTTTCCATTCATTATTGACTTGCATGGAAGTTAGTAGATTACATATATATATATATACATAAATAAAGTAGCATTATTATGTCACATATCTTAGTATTATTCATTATATATACATTATAATCATTCTTGAATGGTAAACATGGGGAATGAATCTCATCGTGTCGTGGAGACGGTAATCCGAACGTACGCACGAGCGATGGTATCATTTCCATAATTATTGAATGGAATTGGAGTGGAAGATATAATATATAATAGATATTATCATGTTATAATAATCATATATAATTATTATTTCCACCATTATACCCATTCAAGTAAGGTGGTGGTGGAAAAACAGATTACACCATAGCATGGAGTCGGTATTCCGAACGTACGCATGCATGGTGATTTCGTTTTTCATAGGATGGATAAAAGGTGAAATAGGGTTGTTTCATATTTATAATAATATATCAGTATATTATTGATATAGTTGTTATTACTTTATAATGAAACAACTAAAGAATATGATGTAGAAGAAGATGAAAACATGAAAGAATCGGTAGAAGAGATTGCCTCTTCCTCAATGTGCCTCTTTTAAAATTCCTCTTAAGGAACTAGAGTTTGTCTTTTGAGAAGACGAGAACCTATATAATATAACTATAATGGTTTAGAATAGAAATTGGCAGAGGTAGGAGAATATTGAAGGCTTAAAATGGAGTGAAGAGAGGATGGATGGGGGTCCCTTTTATAAGAGAGGAGAGGGGCACTTTTGGAATCCTCAAAAGTATTAATTTATAATTAACACAAACCCCACATAAAAACATCCCAAAATGACTCAATTCGAAATGTGATGATATAGGGTTGTAATCCCATCAACCAATAAAATTTATACGTGTTTTAATTTTGTTATAAACCTTATCATTTTGATTTATCCTTATTTGATCTATTTAATGTTTTTTGGTAATAATATTCTAAATTTTAAATGGTAATAAATACTTACTTATGTGTTTTTAATTGTCCATAATTGGATACTTTATGAAATTTTAGAACATATAAATTTCAATTTTTAATTTTTAAATATTTTTGTGATTTTTAAACAGTTTAATAATATGTCATTTTTATAAAATATCAATAGTTTCAATTTTGACACTATTCATTTATTTGAATTAAAATAAAATCCACACATATGATAGTGTTGAAACTAATATTTAATAAATTACTAAAATGTTATATGAATCTCGAAAATTTGTGGATCACATTAATTAGTTCGTATAATAATTATTAAAATATTTTTAAAACAATTTATTTGATATTTCCCTTAATAAAATAATTACTACAACATTTTTGTATAATTATTTAATATACTTATTTGTTTCATAAAAATTAAAACTAAAATACTATGATACAGATAAATATAATATCTTACATAAGAATACTTATACTCAAATTTGTCATCATAAAATCAAAACATTTAAATTGATATATTTATTAATGAATGAAGGTGAAAACATTGACATCGTTTAAAATAATATAATATAGGTGTCACAATCGCTTGTATAAGGCTCGAAATAGTCAAATATTCTACCATTGGATGATTATGGTATATATGTACACTAAAAATAGGTTTTCATCAGATTTTTGTGCCTTTTATGGTCATTATTAGTTTAATAAAAACTTTATTATTGATTTTCACTTAATAACTAATTTATGCCTCATTAATGTGTAAGCTATTAAGGTAATTATATATTCATTAAAAATTTAAAAAAAAATTACCATAATAAAGAAAAAAAATTTATAATTCAAATTAGTATTTATAATCTAATTTATATTCTATATATTTTTATATTAAAAATAATTTAATTAATAAAGTTTGAGTGAGATATATTTCACTTTCCTTTAAATAAAATAAATTATAGGTTTTAATCACATCCAAGTGGGTTCTAATAGATTACATTTCGACACAAGTATGTTTGAGAGAGAAATATAATCAACCAATGATATCAAGACAAGTGTTATTATAATTTGATAATGTTATTTTTACCCTTATTTACATTATTTACCTTTACATGTGGTAAATAAAATTTATTGTAGTTACTATTCACAATTCCCAAAAATACAAAGTAGCCTATTAACATAATTTGGACCTACTGATTTAAAATATCTAATCCATTTTTACGAATTCAATACATAGAAGTTGTAGTATTTAATTTAAAATTAATCCCACTATTGAGAAAATGGGTTTTATGAGTTAAAACATTGCAAAAGATTGAAATTTTTTTACCAATTAATTAAATGTAAAATTAATGATAATGATTTATATTATATTAAATGGTAAAAAAATATTCTATTTATAATTTAAAACCCTTCAATATTATAATTTATCCTTATAAATTATCTCGATGAAAAAAATTATTTTTAATTAAAATTTAGCATATTTTTACTATTCATCAAAATATGACGGTTATTAGAATAATGTCAGAAATTTATCCAATGTAAATTTTTATATACTGATTAAATAGAATATGTTTAATTTTTGAAATTGAACTTATAAACTTGTCAAATATTTGATTTAAAATGGGTGCGCCATAAAAATACAGCAAAACTGCATTTTTTGAAAAATACTTCCTTTATATGAAAAATTGATTTTGTTATCGCACCATGTTCAATAAAATTTGTAATATGAATTATAATGTTACAAAATTCAAAATTTGGTTAATACTATTCATAATGGATAGTTCATAATAATATTATGACATTATATTGTTGTATAGTAAATCATGGTATTGCATACAACACATGCTATTGAGGAATGTCGCTCTTGCATGAAACATAAGCCAAGAATAGTGTGGTGTATAATACAAGATAATACAGTGTTGTGTATAGTGCAAGCTAAAAATTTTGTTGCATACAACACAAGACATCAATGAAATTAAAAATATTATTTCTTATAAAACATATAGGTTGTACATTCTACCCCCTAAAAATGATTTTTTCCCTAAAAATGAATTTTTCCCTCAAAATTCGTCAGGGTTATAAATAATTTACTACATGAATTTTTCATCTCTAGATACCTACATTGTATTAAGTAATACTAAAACTTAATTTTAAAAAGAAAATTTAGAAACATAACAGTCACCCAATGTAACCCAACACTGGGTTTCCACATAAGAGAATATAGGTGAAAAATGGATATGGAAGAGAAATATAACCATCATGTTCTGATGAAGAGTGGTACAGAACATGGATATGAGAAAGCCAACAATCACAAAATCATTAATTTTTTATGATATAAGGTACCATATGATTCATCAGATATGAGGGAACTTTCACAACATTTTTGGGTTTCAAGATCATTTCCCTAAAGATGATTAATTTTTTCATGCGTAGAAATACTTACTTGATTTCAGTGAAATATCATAGTTGGTCATTCCATGAAAAATTTCCACATCATATCTTATTTAAAGAAATGAAGTATATGTTTTCATTATTGAAGTGTTAGTTGATCATGCGATAGAATGATAGGTCATTCCATCTATCTCTATCACAAAAAAGGATAGAAAAATATTTTAAATATACATAAGTCAATATATGGTGATTTTAATAATATATGGTACCAAAAATGGACTTATACTTCTTCTATCATACCACTTAATAAAATAAAACTAATTTCTACAGACCAGGGATTTTTTGTAGGATAGTGGTTGGCGATAAAGGCATGTCGCACTTCGATTGTGGGTTCAATTCCCTCAACCTTGTCTGATATGACAGGTTATCTCCCATCATGCATGTTGTCCTTTTTCTAAAACTATACTATTATTACATTCTAGAAAAAATTATTTAGCCTTAAACAATACTATCTAATGTCCAAATTAATCCATTCCAACCATCAAGATTATCGAAAATACTTCTATCCAATATCATATTATAAATAAACAACTACTAGAAAGGTCACCTACTGAGCATGTGAATACCATCATTTACCCCCGTATATCATAAGATATATCTTGTTGGTCACATTCCATACATATGAATAACTTAATTATGTATTCTCTTGAAACATGAATTACCATATAACCTTAGTGAATACATGAATGCTTTCAAAAGTTAACTCCTTCCACATAACAAAATCCCAAAATTTCTATATACTCAAACCATGATATCACTTTGACCTTATATCAGTCATGAGCTCATTAATACTATCAATCATTTCATTATCTCATTATACCTTCATTATGTTCATATTAGGTTCTTTCCAAAAATATCTGAATAACCTTTCATGGTTACCAGTATCATTCAACATATACATTGAAAAACATAAGGAAAAACAATAGTGTAACAATCCTTAGATGTTTATTTATTCAATAGTACCATGAAAATAATTATACTATATTACTCTTGAAAACATGAAATAATTATAATACCTTCTTAAAACATTGACTGAGCTTTATCATTTTATTTCTAAACACTTCTTTCATCTCGTATATCATTTTTAGCCTCCTCATCATCAGTAACATAAATACTACCCATATGACCATGCTAATTCTACTAATGATATTTCCCCTTAGAGTGTCGATTTTAATAATGCCCATACATTCCACATTTAAAACATTTAACAATTGTTTATGTCTTAACAATACTGTTATCCTTTTCCATTGTGTTAACTGAACCTTTTCCATTGAAATTACTAGCTTTGTGTCCTCCTTTTTCACACCCAAAACATCTTCTAGTTCCTTTGAAACGTTATCCTTGATGCCTCTTCCTAGATGATTTACCTGACTTAAATTGAACATTCATTCCCCTATGATCATTATGAAACTCCATCTTTCTCTTATTAGCTAATTTAGGAAACTTTCCAAAGTTGAGATTATTGATCATATTATGAGATTGTTGATTTTGTATAATAATGATTTTTGGACATCCAAATCCCATTTCATTTAGTTTCTCATGATGAATATAATTCCATTGTCCCCTATATTCTCTATTATCATGAATCTTCTTATTTCCAGCCATTTTATAAAACCCAAAAAGAATAGTGTGAGAGTCAAAAATCAAGCTAGGAAAACAACATAATAAAGGGGGAGTACATTCAATATCTAACATCTTAGGTTTAATCCTAGGTAATTCATGATTGTTATCATAATTCATGAATTGTAACATATACGTATACTTAACATTACAGGAATCCCTAGACATACCATAGAAATATCTCTTGGGATCTCCCTAATGTTTTCGCATCCTAGTTTCCAAAGGTTAACTAAACCATTACTCTGATACCAATTGTAGAGACCCAAGATTGACGTACATGGAAATTACATTACTTTTGCGGAATACTTAATACATAACAAAAAAAGACACCCAAGGACCGTTTTAGATTAGAGTACATGGAAACTCGGAACACAATCTTCTAATCATGGTAAAAGATCTTCAACATCTTCCATAAAGATCTTCCATTTTTTTCTTATGTAAAACCTTTCTTTATATCTTGGGGAAAACAAAACATAAAACAGTTGATCTCAAATGATCAGTAAGGGTATGTATGGAGAAAATAAAACAAACCATATACATTTGAACATAAATACATGAACATAATGATTAAAAATTAAAATCATGAGCTGTGAAATAAATCTTGGAAGTACGTAAGGAAAAGATCATAAAAGAACATTAATCATTATAAAATAGAATGGGAATAAAATATGTAATTGTGGAAACCATTAATCAAATGTTATTATTTCCATAGTAGCCAAGGCATTGCTTCCAAGACCATCATAGTGGAAAAAATCCATTACCGAATCGATTTTACTTGTTGTTTCAGCCCTATAATACTAAAACTGATTCACTTACCATTCCAGCCATGTCTATCTCATGGGATATAAATTATTACCCAATGCATTGGAGGGTGATATAGGTCCCACATAACTCATAATGAAATCATTCTTTTGTGTGCCACAAAATAAACAAAAATCATTCATCATAACCCAAAAAGTAATATGGGTTTCATAAACATCATCCCATTATAACATAATCCATATAAAACAAAAGGATATCATTTAATCAATAGAAAAATCAAACCATGTAAATAATAGAGACATTATACTTGAAACATAAACATACTAAATAATGTCATTTTAGATGGAAAATAATTTTGATAAAACACTTGAAATGAATTCTTGAAGAAAATATCCTTTCTTCTTCAAAATCATTTTTTCACAAAATGCCATGCAATTTTAAAAGAAATGGATTTTTAAAAAAAAATGAAAATAAGGCATTATGAAGCTGTAAAAATCCATTCATGTCGTATAAGTTAAAAAAACATTCTTCTTGTACTTTTGTCAGAAAAGTAAAAAAATACCTCGTATCCTAATAAAAAGAAAGATTGCATCCATACCATGTGGTAAAAAATGGTAAAAATGACTTTAAACATACATGGAAGAATATTAAACATTTTATGAACACAGTTTTTGAAAACACGGACATGGATGATTAACATAAACCCCGAAAATACTTACGAATAAACAATCCCGTATAAGAACGTTATTGGAATAATTATCCCTTACCTTAGATACAATTTCTTTCATATGTGTCTGAACATCCTGTATAATGATTAAAATAATTTCTTTTAATTATTCAAGAATCATATTCCTTTTTATTATATCATATATGATTCACTTATGACTTTATATTAACTGTTCATTTGTCAATTCCATTTTAAAGCAACGTTTTGGGTAATAATTGTTTAATTTATCATACGTGTTTGGACTTGTTCTTCTTGATATTATTACTTATATCATGATTTAATTACTTCTAGAATGTAAAAAAGGTTTATATATCATATATATATTCATTATATATATATATAGATATATAACTGAAATGAAATACATCTTTCATTGAGATGGTTGGTCGTACGTACACATGAACGCTGTTTTTCATTCCTTTTTGAATTAAATGGAAGTAAGAAGATGACATATATATATATACATATATACAGTAGAATTATTATGTCATATATCTCATTATTATTCATTATATATACTTTATAATCATTCTTTAATGGTTAACATGGATAATGAATCTCATCACGTCGTGGAGACGGTAATCTGTACGTACGCACGAGCGATGATATCATTCCAATAATTATTGAATCGAATTTAAGTGGAAGATATAATATCTCATAATTAATATCATGTTATAATAATCATATATAGTAATTATTTCAACCATTATACCCATCCATGTATGGTGGTGGTGTAAAAACAGATTACACTATAGTGTGGAGATGGTATTCTGTACGTACGCACACGCAGTGATTTCGTTTTTCATAGGATACATAGAAGGTGAAATAGGGCTATTTCAGATTAAAAATAAAATATAATTATATGAGTGATACTGATGTTATTACTTTATAATTAAAATACTAAAGACGAGGAAGTAGAATAAAAAATAAACTTGAATGAATCGGTAGAATAGATAACCTATTCCTCGGCATGCCTCTTTTAAACATCCTCTTAGGGAACTATATTTGGTCTTTTGATAAGACCGGAACCACTATAATATAACTATAAGGGTTGTGAAGATTAATTGGTAGGGTTTTACTGATCTTGAAAACTTAAATTGGAGTGAAAAAAGAGGGAGGGGGTTCCCTTTTTTAAGAGAGGAGAGGGGCACTTTTGAAAACCTCAAAAATATTAATTTATAATATACTCAAACCCCAAATAGAAACTTTCGAAAATTACTCAATTCTAATATTAGATGACATATTTTTGTAATCAAATCAACCAATAAAATTTAGGCAAGTTTTATGTTTATTTTAAAACTTATCATTTTAATTTATCCTTATTTAATCTATTTAATTTTATTTGTGGTAATAATATTCTAAATTTTAAATGGTTATAAATACTTACTTATGTGATGTTAATTGTCCATAATTGGATACTTTATGACATTTTGGACCATATTAATTTCAATTTTTAATTTCTAAATATATTTGTGATGTTTAAACAATTTAATAATATGTTATCTTTATAAAATATCAAATGTTTCAATTTTGACACTATTCATTTAATTGAATTTAAATAAAATCCAAACAGACGCTATAGTCGAACCAAAATATTTAATAGATTTCTAATATTTGATGTTCATCTAGAAAATTCGTGGAGCATATTAATTAGTTCATAAAATAATTATTTTTATTTTTGAAAACCATTTATTTGATATCTCCCTTAATAAAATAATTACTACATCATTTTTGTATAATTATTTAATATACTTATTTGTTGTATAAAAATTAAAAATATATTACTATGATGCATATAATTCTAATATATTCCAAAATAATACTTTTACTGAAATTTATCGTCTTAAAATAACAAAATTTAAATTGATATATTTATTAAAGTATGACGGTGACTACTTTGACATCTTTTAAAATATAATAATATAAGTGTCAAAAACACTTTTATAAGGCTCCAAATGGTCAATAATTATTCCATAAAATTCTTATGGTTTACATGTACAAGTAAAATAGTTTTTGGTCAGATTTTTGTGCCATTTATGAGAATTACTAGTTTAATAAAAATTGTATTATTGATTTTTCACTTAATAAATAATTTCTACATCATTAACTTATAAGCTATTAAGGTAGTTATATATTTATCAAAAATAACAAATAAATTACCATGATAAATAGAAACATTTTATATTTCAAATGAGTATTTATAATGGAATTTATATTTTATATAACACAATATTAAAAATAAATTAATTTGTAAAGTTTGAGTGAGACATATTTCACTTTCCTTTAAATAAAATAAATTAAAGGTCTTAATCACTTACAAGTGGGTTCAAATAGATTTCACTTCGACCCAATTATATTTTAGTGGGAAATATTATCAAACAATGATATCAATACAAGTGTTAATGTAATTTTATAATATTATTTTTACCCTTAATTACCTGATTTACCTTTAACTGTGGTAAATAAAATTTACCGTCGTTACTATTCAAGATGAAAAAAATATAAAGTATCCTATTAACATAATTTTTACCTACTGATTTAAAATATGGAATCCATTTTTCCAAATTCAATACATAGAAGTTTCAGTATTTAATTTAAAATTAAACCCGCTTTTGAGAAAATGAGTTCTAAAAGTTAAATCATTGCAAAAGATTGAAATGTTTTTAACCATGAATTCAATGTAAAATTAACAAAAATGACTAATATTATATGAAATGGTAAAAAGATATTATATTTATACTTTAAAACCCTTAAATATTATAATTTAACCATATAAATTATCTTAATGAAAAAATTAGTTTTTTACTAAAATTTAGCATATTTTTACAAATCATCTAAATTTGAAAGTTAACAAAATAATGTCAAATATTTATATAACATAAATTTTTATATACTAATTCAAATTAAGATGTTTAATTTTTCAATTTGAACTTATAAACTTGTCAAAATATTGATTTAAAATGGGTGAGCCATAAAAAATATCAAAACTGCATTTTTTGAAAAATACATCCTATATATGAAAAATTGATTTTGTTCTCATACCATGTTCTGGAAAATGTGTAAGGAAAATTACAATGTTATAAAATTAAAATTTTGTTAATACTATTCATAACTACTAGTTCATAATAATATTATAACCATATATCATTGTTTAGTAAAATTCGGTATTTCGTACAACACATGTTATTGAAGAAGTTCGCTCTTCCATGAAACATAAGCCAAGAATAGTGTTGTATATACTAAAAGCTAATATGGTGTTTCGTATAGCACAAGGTAATCTTGATGTATCTTACAACACAAGACATCAACAAAATTAAAAATATTATTTCTCATAAAATCTTGAGGTGTTACAGTAGAGTTCCCAAATGTCGATATGATTATACTACAACAGTACATGGCTTGCATTATTTGGTGAGTGCACCTTAGTGTGGTTCAGCTGGTTAGTACTCTTTTGTAGGTTCTCTATGGTTCTATTATTTTCTCATACTAGAATTAGTATGTTCCCAAACTTGTTAATTGGTGGTTTAATTTTCTTACAAGGAATACATGTTTACTCACCCTATATCAGTATAACTATTTTTGGTTTTCCAAGTTGACTTTGTAGACCCTGATATAATTTACTAGCTCAGTCATCGCTATATTTTATGTGTTGATTCATATCCTTTTTTCTATTGGTACTTTATTTTGAGGTTTTTTTGTACTTCATATCTGCTTTAAAATTCTGCATGCATGTGGGAATGGATTTTTTCCTTACCTTTACAATTTTTATTCAATGTTTCTTGTGATTTTCCATATTGTCTCCTAATCATGTTTTCCTTAAAAATTTTAATGCCTTCCATTTTGTGGGAGATTATATTACCTTGGTGCTACTAACCACTCTAGGGCCTATTGAAGGCTTGTCTCAGGGGTCATTATCCCTCATTCTTCCTAATGAATGAAGGGCATTACATCTTGTTGTGCCTTCCCACATCATGAGGATGGTAGGTTGTAGAAAAGTGGTATCAGAGGGAATATTAGAAATAAGATAGTGTTTAGAGTTTATAATACTGAGGATTGTGTGGTATGGTGGGGAAATAGTCTTATGCAGTCTTGGTGCTCGAAATAGGATAGGGAAGACTGACTAGGACATGGGATTTCAAGGCCCCCCATGATCCAATGCAAGGACTCTGGTCCAACTGAATACTAAGAGATGATACACCGATTACAAGGTATAGACCCTAGTAACAGAACATGAATCATAATGACTTGTGTTTTTGTGTGACTTGGATGTTTTGGGAATTTAAATTTAATGAAAAATTTAAAAATAAATCATAAAAATGGTATTTCTATACTACTTGGGATCAGGAGTTCCTTGTTTACCCTTTTTCAGCTATAGAACCCAAATGGCGTCCATGTGTGTAATGAGTAGTTGAGGCCCAAAAGTTTGACCTGGTTGACCAGTGGAAGGTCGATCGAGAGGAGGATGATGACCAGTGTTAGAAGACATTTCGTGCCTTCCAGCAGCAATCTCTAGGAAAGTACGAGGGAAGCATCTCATACATAGAGACGAATAGTTGGCTCGAGGTTCTAGTGATTGATTTCAATATAATCTAGGCTCTGATAGTGTATATGGTTTCTATAATGGTGAGCCAGATGAGGGGGGCAGCATGTCAGTGGTGGGTGTTTTACCTTAGGGACAAGAAAGAGACTAATGTTTCATTGGATGACTTTGAGAAAGAGTTTCGAGCAGAATTCCTTTCATCCACAATGAAGGCCGAGAAGTGGTAGGATTTACTCTCCCTACATAATGGAAGTATGTCAGTAATCGAACTAGGGATCAAGTTAAAATATATCTTACACTACATAGCATATCTCTTTCCAGATTTAGAGTCATGGGGGAGATGCCTGGATGTGGCACTCTGACCTTCTCTTCGGTATGTCATCACTCCCATTACAATAACAAAGTAATTTGAAGTTAAGAAGAAGCCTAATGTTTTTGAGAGGATGTACTCACATTGGAGGTGAACCACGAGAGGGGGGTAGCTGAGTTCATTGAAGGGGAAGGCAGTTAGAAGTAAGTCTCTGATGTCACAGACTTCCTGGTTTCAGTTAGTAGGGATTATTCCCCAGTAGTTCTAGTTTTGATCTCCTTGTTCTCTACCTTTACCGATGGGAAAATGAATAATTTTATATGTCTTTGGATTTTGTGGAAAATTTCAGAACCAATTCTTAGTTCGATCCTAGTACAGTGGGGTTGGACAGGATCAACACCCACACAAGAAGCATCAATTGTAGGTTAGGCCTTTCTAGCAGCAGGGGAAGTGATATCCCACTCCATCTAGGGATGATGGTGCTGGAGGAGGCCATCCATAGGGTGCTTCTCATGGACATCAATCAGGGAATATTTGGGGAGGCTGTCAATATCAGATGGGTATAGGAGCTGTGTGTGGATAGTTACATTCCATCGAGGTAGCATTTCGAGCAGTGCTAGAGGTTGTTTGAGGTATAATCAGTCTTTTTAGAACTCTTCCTTACACCTTTTTATATTAAAGATGCTCATGCTCCTTTGTTTAACATTCTATAGAACATGTTCTGGGACATAACGTTGAGAGGATTCCCATTCCCCAAGTATTGAGTACACCATTTGGAGGTCAGAACTGTTTTTTTGATGTTTGTTGGAGATATAGAGTGATGTTGGGACCATATAAATCCAATGGGGATATTCTTATACAATAGATGTAGTAATACGTTGTCATTCTAAGCATATAATAGTTTTTTTTGTACATGTTGTTATTGACTACTGCCAGAGGAGAGCTGGGTTACGAGGAGTGGATGGTCAGTGTGTAGTTTTCTTTGTTAAGTGGAGTTGTTAGGTCGGTAGTCATTATGTGGAGCCACTTCTCTCATTGATGGATGAAATGTCATTGGGATTAGTAGACACAACATTTGAGGAGGTATCTGGGGATGTTTGAGATTTCATGTATTTCTTCCAAGATGAGGTTGTGACTCTACCCATCTACGAGATGTTGAGTGTGGAATAGAATTGAAACATGGTGCCCCTTCTATTTTGATGTCTCCCTATCATACGGGGCCTTATGAGTTGTTTGAGTTTTGAATTCAGGTTGATGACCTGGTGAAGTGGTGTTTTTTCTAGCCAAGTGTGTCACTATGGGGCACTCTTGTCTTGTTCTTGAAGGAGGAATACGATGGTCTAGGATTTTGCATATATTTCTAGAGACTGAATCATGTGACATTCAAGAAACATTACCCATACCTGAGGATGGAAAATCTTTTCGTCCAGTTTATGGGAGGAGGTTGGTTCCCTTAGATAAGTCTACGGTCTGGATATCTCCTGTTGAGGGTGAAGGATGGTGACATCATTAAACCTGATTTTAGGTGTAGGTATGGGAAATTTGAGTTCGTGTTTTATGAACTTTAGTGTCAAGAATATACTAGATATGTTTATGTATCTCATGAAATATGTTTTCTATGAGTTCCTGGACCGGTTCATCATCATTTTCATTTATGAAATCATAATTTACTCAAGGTCATAGGAGGAGCACGCTGAGCATATAACGACGGTCTAAGATGTCCTCCAGCACCACCATCACTATGGGATGTTGTCCAAGTGAAATTACTAATCCTGAGACGTGCACTTCCTTGTACATGTCTTGTCTCATGAAGGGATTATGCTGAACAATCAAACGTCGAGGAGATTGTCTCTTAGGAAGCACCCAAGAACGTGGCTGATGTTCGCAGCTTCTTGGGTCTAGCAGGGTATTACTATAGGTACTTACCAGACTTCTCACTAGTTCTAGATCCATTAAAGTCTTTGACTAGAAAATACCAGGAATTCATGTGGAGTGAGCAGTGTCATGTAGCCTTCAGCTAACTAAAGGGAAATCTAGTATGGTCCCCAATGCATAGGTTTCTAGAGGAAGGGATAATGTTTGAGGTGTTTCGTGATGCTTCTGGTCTAGGATTGCAATGTTCTATAATTAAACAGCGGAGATAGTTCTCTTATGTGTCTATCCAGTTATGTATTTATGAACATAATTCTACCACCCATGATATGGAGTTTGCAGCAGTCGTGTTCACACTGATGTTGTGGTGAAATTACCTCATCAGGGAGCACTTTGCAGTCTTCATGGATCAAAAGAGATTGATGAATATATTCTCCATTGATATCATTACATGTGGTAGTGAAGGTGGATAGATTTTCTCAATGATAATGGCTTAAAAATATATTATATCCTAGGAATGGGGAATGTGGAGGCCGATGCTTTAGGAAAGATGTCACAGAAGATGGTAGTTTGAGAATGCATGGATTCTTGGAAGGTGATGGTGGAGTTGGTTGCATTATATCTCGATGCAAGAGTCGATGGTAGTAGAGGATGTCTGTTCTTGTGTAATGTCCTATCCTCCATGATGTAGTATGTGGGGGAGTCTAAATTGGGAGACTCAGAGACTGAATTAATGTGTGAGCACAATTTCGAGGGAGATGCTCTGGAGGGATGGTTAGAGGATAGTCAGAATCTGATGTTGTTTAGTGGGAATCTGTTTGTTCTAATGGTGATACATGATGGAGTTCTCTGGAATTTCCATAACTCACCCCTACATATGCATCCAAGAGTCACTAAGATGTACCGATGCTTGATGGAGTAGTTTTGGTGTCATGGGATGAGTCGAGCAGTGGAAGAGTTTGTGCCATGGTGCCTAGTGTGTCAGCCGGTGAAGGCAGAGCGTCGTGTTCTTGGTGATCAATTTCCACCCTTAGACGTAACCAAGTGGAAGTGTAATTAAATATAGATTGATTTCATCAATGGCTTTCCAATTAATAATTTTGAATGTGATGCTCTTTTGGTAGTAATGGACTGGTTTTTGAAGTCAGCTCACTTCTTGGAGATCAAGGAGTCGAGTGTTGTGAATGCCTTAGCACAAAAGTAAGTGGATGAGGTGTTGTGGCCGCATGGATTTCCAAGATCCATTGTCTTGGATCAGATACATGTTTTACATCACTATCATAGAAGGTAATTTATCATTCCTTTGGAACCTAGTTACGCTTTAGTACTATAATCCACCCTCAGATGGATAGAAAAATAGAGAGGACCATCCAGGCATTGCTGGACATGTTACAAGCATGTGTTTTGGACTTCATAGGGTCTTGGGTGAAACTATTTACCTTGGTAGAGTTTTCTTAAATCTATAGATATTAGTATCCATTGTTAAGTCCCCATTAAAATCTGTATACAGGAGGTTGTGTCACTAAAAATTGTGCTTGACGGAAGTTAGGGAGTCAACCATTCATGGACTGAAGTGGTGTGGAGTACGATTGAGAATTGGAATATATTATGTGAGAGGGGTAAGGCAACACCATACCGACATAAGTAATATTCTGATCAAATTAGTAGTCCTTTTGAGTTTGAGGTTGGGTACCATGTTTTCTTCCAGGTTTCCCCATGACATGTCCATTGGATGTTTGGTAGAGGCAGAATCATTTTTTCTTGGGTTATCGAACCTTTCATGGTGTTGGGATGAGTTTTTAAGTTGGTATATCACCTGGTGTTTCCACCGCAGTAGTAAAGGATCCACAACATCTTCAATGTCTCTCAAATCTTTCGGTACCTACACGATGACTTCGATGTCATATATTTGGTAGCGTTGGATATCGAGGATGATGCGATGTTCGTGGAGTGACTAGTGAGAATCAAGGATTATGAAGGGATGGTAATTCATGGATGGAAAAAACACTTTCTATGTGTGTAATAGAGGCATGGTGGAGTCAAGTAGAGTAATTGGGAGTGGGAGGCATAGATTTGTGCCTAGTACCTGGATCAGTTCATAGTTTTTCCTCTTGTGTTTTTCTTTGTGCCTTGCATATCGTGTAATGATTGACCTTGTTTGTTGTAAGATATATTGTTTACATATTCTCACAATATGTGTGAAATTTCTTGACTATTGAAAGGGGAGTAATCGATCCCTAACTGAGATGCATTATTTTGGATGTGGTTAAATGCATGTGGGCGAGTCAGTGCCACCCCCAAATGGATAGTATCATGACATGGAGTAAGGAGATCCCTAATAATTTTTTTGGGACTATGTTACCTTGTTGTTTTTGTAGTTTTTTGTGGTATCAGGGCCATAGTGTTTCAATATTTGTTAAGGAGATAGATTTCAAGGATGTTTCCTTCGATTTTAAGATTTTTAGTCCACCTTTTGAACAACATGAGGTCATTCATCCTTGATATGTATCTAATGAGGTGGTTGTTAAGAACACTAATTTACTGGGTTTGGTTTTAAATTTTTCTGGATGATAATATTTTGATAGGTAGATGATTTAATGAATCAGATTATCATGGTCTATTCCTTTGTAAAAATCCAGTTTTGCGGGTGTTCTGGGGGATTTCTGTGCATCATTCCAAATGTTTTCCAAAATTCTGTTTTGAACTGTCAGTGTTGTCATGTCAGTGCGTCATCATTCTAGTTCATCGGTGAGTTATGGGATTCATCATTGGTTCTAGGGTGTCATTTATATGGCATTTGTGTCAGGGCATTGGTTTTAGGGAGTCAGTGTTAGGGCATCAGAGAGTTAGGGTGATGGTGAGTCATTGCGCTAGCAGGTCACATCAGTAGCTCACCAATTGGTGGCCCAGTCTCAGTGTCTTAGTATTGATAGGTCGTTCCATTAGATCACCCGTTGGTGTCTCAAAATTGGTAGGTTTCATCGGTAGCTAAACCATCAGTTCCATATTGTCATAGGATCTGCATAGGTGACTCACCCATTAGTGAATCATTTCCAGTTCATCCATTTTTTCCTGTTTTCTAGTTTCTACCCTCTTACATCTTATTTGATGTTAATGAAACTTAAATCCTTGTTTGTAATTTTTCAGGTTATTTCAAAGGATATTAATTATATATTAAATATTCTAGCATTCGTTGGGATTGATATAATAATACCGGTTGATCTTGACCACGTTCTCATGTTATTGGATTTTGATTCATTCTAAGATTAATATATAATCTACCTCTTCAAAGGTTGGATCTTACCTTCACAATGTGTTTAACATTCCCTCTCAATGTTCCTAAATTGTTCCTATCAATATGAGTCATGCACCTTTTCTAGATCCCCTTCTGCTCAATTTTCTCGAGGTTTCCAGCTGCTCGCAATATCCCATGTTCTTCTCACAAATATGTGCATTGGTCGCATGTGGTTTCAAGTAGGGATTCTTCTGCCCCTCTTCTATTTCTGTGTCGTGTAGGGTGGGTGTACTATTGATTACATGTGAAGAATGATTGAATCCTTTCTATTAATATATAATAAATGAAGGAAATGGGGTATGATCAAAAGATAATGGGTTCAATGAAATAACGATATGAGAGTTGGTTTATTTTGATTGATTTATTTATTTGTTATCCATATTGATTATGTGACATGTTATGGATATAAACCCTTCTAAAATCATGGTCATTGGTGGTCATTGTTTGTTCATGGGTGATTATTTATAACTATTTTCGTTTCCTCATAAACAATTTGTGTGAATATTAATTCCAATAATAACGTATACCTAGTTAAATGGAATGGATTCCCTAGGATGAAAACACTTGTATGATTAGCTCTATTTATCAAGTTTATTAAAGAATAGTGTTTACCAAATCAGAATATATATCCTATTGATTTGTGTGGATTAGGGATATATTCTATTAGGTTTTGTGTGGTATATTGGTGGTTGTTGTGGGATTTGTAGATATGGTGGGATTTGGTGGTGGGTTGGTATCCCAGTTTGAGAGACTGTTTGATTGTGGAATGGATTTACTTGTAATCAGCTAAGGATCCTTTCTGTGTTTTGGCCATCAAAAGACATTGTGCAGTGGGACTGCGGTGTGGTTATGAACTTATAATGTAATGGGACTACATTTGGGAAGTGTTTGGGAACTAGGGCTGTAGGGATAAGTTATAAGAGGAGGATTGTTTGGTATAACATTGAATAATGATAGTTGGTAGTGGTTGAGCGGGTGTCTAGGGAAAAAAGGGGAGTGCAATGGGACTTCATGTTGGTTTTTCTCTGTTGTTTTTATGAATTGGTGTTAATTTGGAAGTGATTTACCTTGGTTCATATTCACTTATTCAATACATTACCTTGGTAGATTCCCTAGAATGTGATGGAAAAAATTAATGTGAACCCCTTAATAAAAAATGGAAATTGGTTGAATGAAAAAGGGTGTTGGGGTTATGCTTTGGTAGAGGATAATTGTGTGGTTGAACATATTGGGGTAGCATAAAGAGTGGTACTGGTGGGATTGTTATTTGTTTTTGGGGCCATAGTTTGGGCTGAGGGTTTTCTTACCTATATTTATTATAGTTTCTTGTTATTTATATATGCACCCCACCCTTGTTGAGAACCTTGTATTGATGACCTCGATATCATGAGGAGGGTGTCCATCCCAACATCCCAGTGGGAGGATGGAAGGCTGGTTACTAACCTTCTTCCTCGCACCCTCTTTCGGGTTCTTACTGCTCGAGAATATTTTGGTAGGCTATAATCAAATGAGGCTCACCATAGTCTCATATCCTTTGGGATGGTTTTTTGTGGATGAGAGAACAAGGTGATTTTGGGTCAGGTTAATTTTTCCATGTTAATTTGGGATGAATCCTAGGAGTCTTCGGGTGATAGGTGTGGTTGATTTGGATGAGGTGTTTGTGGATGTGATGTGTGGTGTGGTTCATGACCAGGTGTGTGGTGGCTTGTGGTAATGGGACTACGTTTTGGAAGACTGGTATCATCAAGATGTTATCCATTATGAATAGAAGTTAACCAGTGGTAAAGAGGTGTGGGGTACCCAAATGTCATTGTGCCTATACTACTACTTTACATGACTTTCGTTATTTGGTGAGTGTGCCTTGGTGACACTAGGTAGATTAGTACTCCTTTGTCGGTGCACTGTGGTTCTACTATTTTTTCATAGGGGAATTGAAATATTCCCCCACTTGTGCATGGGTGGATTTCGTTTTCCTACTGGTTATACTTGTATACTCACCCTACATCTGTATAACTATTTTCAGGTTTCTAGGAGGACCTTGAAGATAGTTCTAGATTTTACTAGATCGAGGGTAGGGATAGTTGAGGTTTTTATACATAGCTTATTTTCCTTTGTTACTTTATCATGGAGTTATTTTGTACTTTGTATCATATTTACTTTTGTACATGCATGTGGGTATGAATTTTGACCTCACTTTTACCTTTACCATTTGAAGTTTCTTCAGATTTACCATCTTGTCTCCCAATACCTTTTCTATTAAAAATGGAAATTCTATCCATTTTGTGTGAGATTCTATACCCATGGTGCTAGTTTCTACATCGGGGCCTATTGAAGGTTGGAATCGGGGCTCATTACCCCTCCTTCATTAGGAAAAAATAATGGTGTGGCATATTGTTCTTCCTTCCCTCATCAAGATAACGGAGGTTCATGACATGATATGTACCTTTTAAGGAGCCTTGTGCATATTTATGTGATGAAATAAGGTGGGATGTGCTCTAGGAGGCAAATCGGTTTTGAGAGGATGATTTTTTTTTTAAAATAAAGATAATGATATGTTCATGTATGTTAGTTTTATGAAAACTCACCACCACTTGAAATAGAACACATCAGAAGCACATAGTATCAAGTTGGGTGGACTAGGACTATTATGATAGATGATTCAAAAGTGGGTTTTCTCATTTTGATCTTGTAGGATTGATGCTCAAATACTAACTAAATTATTATGGGTGATGATGGGAGACAACTAGGGTTATGGGGGTGTCCCCTACTACTGGATCGTGCTTGAGAATGCTGGTTTTAAGGGGTTTTTATACCACATATTATTGTGGTACGAGGTTCTTAGGGTCCCATTTGTGATATTTACCTATAAGAATTGACCATGGTGCTCAATTGTGACCTAGTGTTTGTGAAATGATTTCCATTTTTGTTTCTTCATTCTAGTATCCATTGTAAAATCCATGTTTTTAATTTGAATTGTATTCCTTTAATTTTGGAATGTTAATGCATGTTTCCAAACTACTTTTAAAATATAGTATAATAGAATTGTTTTCTTTAAAAATATAAACTTGTGAAATGAATTTTAAAACATGGAAAAACATTATTTTATTATGTATTATTCTCAAACTCGCATGATTGGATTTATTATTAAAGGTAAGGACATATGGAATTTTTGTATTTTGCTCTTCTTACTGAGTATCTCAGTTTTCACTCCATCTTTATCCTTTCAGTTTCAGGTTCTTGTTTTTTGGAACACTATTCTAGTGTGTGTTTTTGTATTTTGTGGTGATCCATGAGGTCACTTGGAGGTATGTTTAACCACCTAGTTCTATTTATTTTCCCTCTATTGGTGTATTTTTATTTGGTTTAGTGTATGTTCATTCATTTTTCTATTATATATTGGCAAAAATCATTCCCAACTATTTTACTTTGGTTCGCGGTACTAGTTTCTAGATCATGTGGATCAAGAAATCCCTTTGAGCCTTTCTGTTGATATATTCTGGTGCATGGTTAGATAAAGACCCAACTTTTTTCATGAACAAGTTGTATTAGAGGTGTTCATACCCTTTTGGGTCATGTTCCTTGCTGAGATTCTAGGTAGACTGAAGGTAGGATTGTTGGAATGTGATGTTTTAGTTATGAGTACGGTTCCTAGCCAGCACACCTCATGATGTGACTTGAGTTTCCTTGGGATGGAAGGTTTCTTCTACATTCCTTGGTACTTGTGGTTGATTTTAGTTTGGGAAATTAAAGGGGAGTTAGGTCAATGGTCCAAGAGAGCTCGTAGGGCCTAGGAATCTTGGTGTAGCTAGGGACATTTCCGTAGAACACTCTCCATGGTGGTGGAGTGATTGGCATATGGAAACCAACCATATATACTAGTCACGCAGCATTATTAATTTTCTCTTGATTTTTATTGTATTTTTTTGTATTGGGAATATTTTTTTGGGGTGTTTGAGTTTTAAAATCACTCTTGTTTGAAATATGTTTCTGGTTTATGTCTCGTCAGTACGTTGGTTTGATGTAGTCGTTTTCTTTTTGAGTTTGGTGTATTCTGGTGGCATGTTTTTACCAATGGACCTATTTTATTGGGTCCTTGGGATTTTTACACTCTAAATATTATACGCCGCAATAATGAAGTAATTCATGATTAATGTACAGCCACGGGTGATTCACGGTTACTATGTCCTCCATATGATGAAAGTACAAACTCTCTTCTTAGGTTTTAGGATTGTGTTTATCTCACTTCTCATTCAAATTAAGCAGATCCAATCACATCAGAATGGTGTATAAAAACCATTTAAATGAAATCATGGTTTCCTGAGTAGATTAAATTTATAATGGCCAATTTGGGTACCTTCACGCCTAAATATCCTATATGGAAGCTATGAAGGTAAATTCTCGAGAGAAAAGGTGCAATCAATCCAGAGTTATATGTGTTGGATAGTGTTTTAAAGGATCTTTGGGTATTTGGTTGGTTTCATATAAGAAAAGTTTCATGTTAGGCCACTCGTGTGGCATTCCTTGTCATAAGAGGCTATTATGGCTATTTGAAGGAAGAGCGTGTTGTTTGGGACATGGTTTGAGTTCCCTATACTTGTATTGTTTCTATCAGCTATAGTGGTCATTTTCGATGAATTCTTGTAATGTCGTATTCTCACTCGACTACAAGAGTTAAGGTTGTAAAATAATCCTAGCATATCTATTTTGACATATGTGTGTTTCCCTTGAGAAATTATGAATTCCTCACTTTTAGAGGAAGGTTTATACTATGTGTTTTTCTCCTGGTGTTTCTCTTTTTCTATAGAAAGGGGTTATGCATAGGAATATTTTAGGCCCCAGTCATGGAGACATTTCTATGTATGGTTAAGATGATTTTGGGATGTGTTGTGTCGGTTGGTTTTGTCGAGGTCGTAGTGTGGTTTGTTGTCTCCCCAATAAGGGATGTTCCATTCAGGGGTTTTAATGTATGACTATGAGGCATGATATTCATCAATCAATAGATTTCTATCTGTATGCCTCTAATTGAAGATGGCATGTATTAAGGAACCACAAGAGTATAATGGATCATAGCCTAATTTCTATCATCGGTGTTGTAAATGGAGACAGTATAAGAATTCTATGTGGTATATTTGTTCCAAGTGGTCCCATTTGGTGGAAAGGTATATGAGGACCATTTTCCTCATTTCGTTGATCCATGTAGGTTGAAGGATTCCTCCATGGTTATAAGGAGGAGGTGTTGTTTTGTTTTCATGAAGCATATGAATCTCTATATAGTTTTCCATCTAAGAAAAACCTTGTAAGTCCATTTCAATTTCAGTTTTGATTTGGGATCATCTGAGAATGGTAACACCTGGTAAGAGTAGTGAACTATGTAAGGGTTTCCTTTTATTTTAGAGTTTCATTAATTGGTCCCCTTATAGTGGGTATTGGGCCTTTGTGGAATTTTTTGAATCATTGTGTGTTATTTGGTTAAGCTAATTGGTTATTATGGTAGGGAGACCCACTGTGGGTCTTTCTCAATTTCCCATTGAAATGAAATGGTGCCAGCCTATTCCTTATGGTGGGGAGTCCGTTTGGGACTCCTCATGTTAGTTTCCTAGTTCCACGTTGGGTGTTAGGATGATTTTTATGGATGGGAGTCTATACCGGCAGCCCAGTGTCAGTTATAATGATTTTTTGTTCATTCATGTGGAATGCATGATCCTCTATGGTATGCTTAATGTGTTTGTCTCATGATGTTTGATTTTGTACAGTGAGAGGATCCTTTTCATTCATTGATCCACATGAGGTGTTTGAACTCTTGGGGGTGGGTGTCTAATAGTGGGAAGTCTATTTCGGTCTCCTGAGTACGTCTTGTAAAACAATGTTTCTACTGGTAGGGTTCTTGTCATTTTTCATTTTTCATTCGATTTTGAATCTCTTTGTATTCCAATGGGATACAAGTTCTTCTTTCAAATCAACATTGGGATGCCTTTCTATGGCTAGAAATAGATGTGGTGGGGAGAATCATCTCACCAAAACCTCTTAAATTGTTTTATTATATTATTTTATATGGCTATGAAATTTATTGTTGAGGAGCGGGATGCGCACAATTAAAGTTATGATTTTTTTTACAAATCAATGTTTTGGGCTTGATAGTGTCCAGCACACTAGTCGGGCATGGATAAAGCCAGAAGGCATTTCAAGGTAATTGTGTGACCTACCCGGTGTTAAAAAAATTATCATTATTAATTGATTAATTAATTAGATTTATAATAATGTGAACGAAAAATAAAAAACAATAAAAATAAAATAATTTAAAATGAATTAAAAATAATTTTAATAATAATAATAATATTATTATATAACAATATTATTGTTATTATTATGGAAAATAATTCATTAATATATTACTATTATTACTATTATTACATTTATTATTTCATTACACTCCCCTCATCCCCTCTTTCACGAACCCCACTCCCTCCGGTAACCCTAGAATGTGCGACCATCACTCCCTCCCTATTGCGCGTTCCCCACTAGCCTCCACTCATTACTACACACCCTGTCGCTATGTTGTCTAACCTCCCATATTGAAAACACATCCTAACATGCCTCACCTTTCTAGTCATACAACACCACTTGGACGACCCTTGTCATCCTTCCTTTTGGAGGCATGACCCCAAGACAACCTTACTTTCAACGACACGACCCCCCTACCGAGAAATCTATATCCTTCATGACCGAACATCTCTGGGAGTGGGTTTGGATTCCTCTTTTTTAGGGTTTTGTTTTCCACTATTGGTATGGTTGTTTTTTTAATAGGATTTTTTGATCTCTTGAGTTCAATTTAGTTTTTTAGGGTTCATTGTTGATTTCTTGAGGTGCGATTGTGGTTCTGAAACAATATTAAAATGTTTCTCCTCAAGAACGAGGTGATTCTATTCCTTTGTTTGTATTGATAGTTTAATTAGTTTTCTAAAATTATTTTAACATGTTCTATGTCTTGTTTGTGTAGTGTAAATGTAGTTTAAAAAATTTGATATAAATTTGTTTTTTAATAGGATTTATTAATTGAATTAGAGTGTTTTTCATGTTCAATATATGTTTGTTAATTTTATTTATCTTTATAAATCATTTGATTGGTTTTTTAAATTATGTAAGTAATTTGAATGGTTTTGGGTTAGGTTTTTAGTGTTTGTTTGATTAAAAAACAATTTTGAGTGTGTTTTTGGTTTGATACCTTTTAGTGTTTCTTTGGGTTGTTTAAAAATTTATTGACATGTTTTATTAAAATAAAAGGGAGATGTGTTACATGTTTGGGATAGGTTTTGATGAGCATTTGGTTTTGAAGAGTGTTTTTCTGTAATTTTTTTGTTATAATTTTGAAGTGTTCCAAAAAAAATTTATTTATTAATTTATATTTGTAGTCTCTAGTACCTACTTTGTGGTTTTGAGTCACTAGGTCTAAGGTAAATCACAAACATTTGAATAGGTATGTATATATATATTTGTGTGGGGGGGTTTCACCATTACCTGTATAGCCATCCATGACAGTGAATATACATGTTTGGGGATATGTGTGCCCATGCATATATATGAAAATTCATATGTAGGTGAGTGGAAACGAGTATATGTATATAATAATTTATGTAAGGATCCCCTTGAACATGGTAATGGAAAAATGAGTGGGTAAATAAGGGATAGGATTCCATATATTCATGTTAATGTGCTTATATTTAGTGGGGGAGTAATAACATTTAGATAGAAAGCACCAAGTGTTGAATGTTGGGGTTGGTTCAACTCTGAGGTACATCCCCTAATCATATAACTTTAATTTTAGCCCAATTATTATTTCCTTGTTTATAAAACATGTAATATATTTAAGAAAGATAAAAATTATATGAAATCTATTTGTGGTTTCTAGACATGATCATGCCTTCGTTTTAAAAAATGAAAATTATTTTTAATGCCCATTTGGTCTTCAGTGAATTTTCTTGAAAAGTAATTTCCTATGTGGTTTTCAATTGGAAATGAATATTTCCAAAGTTGTTTTCCCTTTCATACATTTTATTTATAAAATTTTAATCATAAGTTAGGTTTTACAAAAATCACCAATTTTATTTCAAAAAATTTTTATTGGTGTGAACTTGGGGTTTAATGGTGGTTTTTATTTCTTGAAATAATTAATTTATTGTAAGAATGACTTTTTTATTATTTTTAAATGTGTTGCACATTGTATTAAAATAGGGATTCTAAGTGATTTTGGAAACATAAAAGTGTTGGTGGATTCTATGTTCTAAAATGAAAAATTATCCTTGTAAATAATTAAGCATGTTTGGCACTTTTAATTCGGGTTTTTGAAAAAAAAAACCCACTTGAAGAATTCCCCCTTGTTTTAGAAAATAACGTGTTTGTTGAATATATGTATTGTGATATGAGCCTAGTAAATATCATTATTCATTTATTTGTGACCAAAAAAGGGGATGTTCTCAAAGATGGAGATAGGTGGTGAGTGGGTGTGTGTGTTATTAAATAACAATAATGATATGTTTATGAATGTTAGTTTTATGAAAACTCACAACCATAAGAAATAGACCACATGGGATGACCGAGGTATCTTGGTGGATGGACTAAGAATAGTAAGATAAAAGAATTGTAAGTGGTTCATCCGTGTTTTTTCTATCATGATTAATGCTAGAAAACAAAATAAATGATTGTGGATGATGATGGGAGACCACTAGGGTTATAGGGGTGTCCCCTACTAGTGGCTCGTGCACGAGAAAGCCAGTTTTCGTGGTTTCTATACCACATTTTACTGAGGTATAAGGTTCCTAGAGTCCCATTTTTTCTAGTTACAAAATGGTATTGAACATGGTGCTCACTTATGACATGGTGTTTGTCAAATTATTTCCATTCTTTGTTGAATCAATATTGTATATTTTGTAAAATCCATGTTTTTAATTTAAAATGTTTTCCTTTCATTTTTTAATTTTAATAAATGTTTGGAAACTATTTTGAAAATATAAAGGAATAGAATAATTTTCAATAAAAATGAAAAACTGTTTCTTGAATTTTAAAATAATTTAAAACATTATTTTGTTATGTCTTTTTTTATTACTAGCATGAAAAATTTCTAATTAATGTTAATGGAATAAGGAATTGTTAAATTTTGGCCTTCCTATTAGGCATCTCAGTACCCATGCCTACTTTATAATTCATGTTTAAGTTCTAGTATTGGATCACTTTTTCATCAAGTGTGTTTTTGAATTTGGTGGTGACCCATAAGGTCACATGGAGGTATGTTTATCCACTTAATTCTATTTCTTTTTCCGCAATAAGTTTTTGTTTATTGGATTTAGTTTATGATTATTCATTTTAATTTTATTTATGAGCCAAAATTGTTCCCACCTGTTTTTCATTGGTTCCCAAGTACTAGTTTATAGCCAGGGGGATTAGAAATGCCCTTCGGGCCTTAATATATATAGGTCCAAGCGCCATGTTAGATGGAAACCCAACTTCTTCAATATAGAAATTCTTTTATTGAAATAATTTTGGAGTGGTTTTTACTTCAGTAACTACATAATGCTTTTCCTAAAAAGTAACTATAAATTTAATTGAGTAGTACACCTTCTTAAAATAGATTTATACAAATAATATGTATCGTATTTTTCTTTAAAACCATTAATATGGAATTATTATAAAACTTATTTGTATATAGATATTTTTTCATTTCATTTTTTACTAAAATGATTCTTTTAGTCAAATGTTATTTTGATAAAGATAAACTTATTAGAACTATATATTACCAATGTATGTATCCCATTGAGATATTAAAAAATGTTATTTGTTCTTAATAGTGAATTCAAATTTTTTATATCATTTATATATGTATATATTATAACAGCATTTTTTAATTTAACTAATTTATGAATGTTTTATTATTTAAGGTTACATGGAAAATGATAGTTATCCCTTTTGTTTTAGGTGTTTTGATGCAATCAAGACTATATTAAATTCAATTATATGTGCGAATTTTATTTTGAATCATGTCATTATAATAAAAAATATTCAATTTTTCTAAATGTATGTTTTCACGATGGAAATGTTTTAATTTTTATTCCTAAAAATTGATGATATTAGAATAACATAGATATATGATTCAAAATAAACTTGTTTTAGATCCATTCAGTAAAAATTATAAATAAAATAAATAAATGACATAGGATTTGAACCTAACATGTGTATAAGATAAATCAATAAATTAATAATTATCTTTTAAAATGTTTTTTCACTGTGTATGGTTTACACAAATTCATATTTATATTTTTTATATAAATAATAATAATATGTTATATTGATTTTTTTTAATCATAAATATTTATAATTGATTTTAATTGATGAATTAAATAAATAAATCCTCAATTTTGTCATAGAAAGACTAAAATGTTTGATAATAACTATATTAATATATTCCTGTTTTATATAAATTATGGAGAATATGAGTTAAAAAATTAAATGCATTATGTTATATTTTTATTTTATCAAGTAAAAATTCATGGGAATTTATTAACTATGTTATTCATATGAAACATGAAAAATATTTCCATTAGTATAGTGAAATATTTGTTTCAAATTACATTACAAACCCTTTTATCTGGATCTATATTAGTTTTTGTGAATACAATAACCCATGTATATACATTCTATATGAAAAAATAATATAATACAAGGATGATATAGATAATGGTTAAAGTGCTATTATGTGCTTGATATGGAGATAATAGTATGATATGGGATATAAATCCATATATTTATTTTATTATAGTGATCTATATTTAAAATTAAATTAAATTTTTCATGACCCCCCCCCCCCCATAATACAACCCTCCAAGGCTTGTAGTGAAGGAAGGAAGATAATTACTCCCAAATCCCATATCAAATACGCCTCAGGTTGGAAACTATCACTGAGGATGTAAAATAATAATGATGTAAGGAATTCCCCTAAAATAATAATGGAGATATATAAGAGTTGAGAACACAACTAACAACACATCAAATATATAAAACCATCCAAATATGCCATATAATAAAACACTACAATTCATGATATATCATATAGAATAAATATTGAAAATAAAAATCCAAATCTACTCATATGTAGTACCTCCTAATGGAAACTCCATATCCATGATTTCATAGTCTATATCGATCAATTAGACCCTTACGATAACATAAAAATATTTTATATAGATTTATAGTGGTAAAAACATGTAAAATCGGTAGGATCCTCCTCATGACCACTAATGATAATTTGATAAAAGTGTTCTAATTATCCAGTGAGAAACATGTAGATCCAATATGAACCTAATAGTTTAGTTATCAATTCGTAGCCACATAAAGGCTCAATAACAATGTATCACATAAAAATATAGTAAATTAATATCTTAGAAATATAATAATAGGCTCCATAGATACACTTCTCCAATATTTTTCTTCTCTCTTACCGCAATGTCAGAAATTTTTTTCTCTCATCCCTTCATTCGTGGTGTGGGTCAGATCACAACCCTACTTACCCAACTCTCATAAGGCCTAATAAGTAATGTTAAATTAATGGAGGAGCACATATCATATACTCAAATCATAACCCATCGCATCCAGTTCAATGAAAATATAACCAAATAAATTGAATATCATGAAAAAAGGACGCCAACCTTGTTCCCTCCTTCTACTATGCATGGCCCGCATCATATAACTATCATCCCATCATCATCATAACATTAGATTTTTATTCTGAAGGGAAAGGGAAAAGGGACACAAGAAAAACAAAATAGGGCCTATGTGGGGTCTAATGTAATGGAGACCAAGGGCATCCCCCCAATTCAGATTCACCCCTTGAGTTTAAAGCTAGATATTGTTTGAAGGTAGGTGACATTGGAACCTTGGACAACAAAGGAGGAAAGATAGTCTGCATCCTTGTTCCCATCCTTCCAAGTGTAGGATACATGTGCATTTCACTTTATAAGGGTTCTGAACTTCCTGATCATATACGATATCACCCATGGAGTGTGCCCTTTCTGATGCATGGCGTCATGTATAATCATGGAATCTGTTTCGACATGTGCTAAGTCGATCATCCACTAATTCCAAAGCTTCAGTCCAGTTAGTACAGACTTGGCCATCGCTTATAAGGAATTACCTGGGCCATAGTAGGCTATGAAAGTAATGATAACACTGCCTCAAGAGTCTCGGACCACCCCTCCCCCATGCATCTCCCCCACACTGTAAGATTCATCAGTATTGAGTTTGAATCCATTTTCAGGGGGCTTCCACTGCACCCATTGGCCCTACTTGCTGAGGTGTTGGACCACATGAGGAAGAAATTGTAGCATCCTTAGGTACGGAGCATCCTTCCAGCCGCTGGAGAGATTTACCAGGTCGATCAAAAGCCATCTTGCTCGGACAGTGATAGACCCCGTAGACAATATACTGTTAATGGTGGATTGTGGATGTCGGGGAATCTACAACCTGCACTATCCCACATAGATGTTGGGGAAAATACATGGATCAAAACATTTCACATCAGTATAAAATTATCAACTCATGCGGGGTGAGTTTAGTAATTAGATTAAAATATATGGCATAATGGATACACAAATATCCTAATCTATGATTTCATATTAAAATAAATCTAATAATTAAAAAAATACCCCATATCATCACTAATACCAATATACATCCATAAATTCTTCTATAAAAAATCCCATATCCACATACAAAAATTCATAATAACCATCATCCATTAAATTTTATTCATTCATTCACCTAATCCCATATTTCCATTCGTTAATATAAAATATGTTTATTAGCCATTCATTTCCAATTATAAAAGGCATACCATTCCAAACTACAATCATATTTATATTTATAATGAATTAATGGATTAATTTAATTCATGTATGTTTATCCAAAAATGCTATTAAATTAATATATATAATTACTATGAACCTATAAAAGGATTATACAATAAAAAATATAAGAAAACATATGATCTAAAAAATGAATTTAAAACATTTAAGGGATCATAGAAAATGATTATACTTTTAATAAAAGTTATTAAAATAATGGAGGTCAAAATATTATATTAATACTATGAAATTATATAATATAATATCCCTATTACATTCCCACTAAATTTACTATATATTTATGATGGTTTATACATGATATTTTATTTATAGTAGTTTCATTAGTAATATCAGGTTAAATGATTATAAAATATGAATAAAATAATTTTATACTACTTTTCTTTTAATTACCATAATTCTTATTATTAAATTTATTATATTAATCCATACAAACTACCAATGTAATAAAAGGCTTAGTAGTGTCAAAAATTTCTCAAAATAAATAATAGAAGGTATAGAATCATTTACCTCATGATAGATTCAAGAATTATACAATAACATAGGGGATATATAGATGATATTTGTCTTGGAAACATGATGAAGGAACATGAACCTATCCAATAAGGCTTCTATATCATGGATGCTGATGTTTGGATAACCTGGGTTTTAGGGAAAAAATTAAAACAAAAAGGGAAATTAAACCCATTGGTTTTAGAATGAAAATATCATATATCATTTTTATCATCAAATATTTTTGAAATTATATCCATACATTAATTATAATTACAATTAATTTTATATTGAAATTAATTGGCCACTCACTATATAATTTAATGACTAATAATTTATGAACATATGGACTTTGTTAAATATACTCTTAATAAATTTCAAATAATAAATTATTTTTTACAAGACCTTTTACATATAATAAAAATTAGATGAATAATTGAGTTGGGAATAAAAATTAGATTCCTAGGAAAAATATAATACCCTTATACAACATTTCTACATTTTGTAAGGGTATGTGGGATGATTCCTTATGAATATTCCATGTGGTGACTCACATGTGAAATATACAAGTTTTTTAAGGATAAAATGAATTACCATTATAAATGTAATTCAAAATCCTAGCTAAACATCACAATAATTTATGATGACCCATACACAATACCTAAATATGATGACCATTATGTGAAAACTAAATTCAAAACTTCACTACCCTTGCATTTTTTTACACCCCCTTGTGAAACCTCACCTAACTATTATGAATGAACAAATACTACCCATATGTAGATATTGGAAACACTCATTAACCCTTATGTGACCCCAATTTTTCTTCAAAAAAAAAATAAATTATATACCATACTTCCCCCAATGCCTCTATTATGGAATAGTGTATATAAAACACATATTCCATTCTATCACATGGAAGACCTTGTCATATAGTCCCCATTATCTCTATTTCTTCCATCACTAACATGATCAACCTCGCCATGATATTGCATGATGACACACCAAAATTCATTGTTGTTTCCCATATAAATATTATACATGCATGTTCCTATGTAAAAAGGACTATGAAATTGAATCCATATCCATTTATCTCCACTTTGTTCACCCATCACCTCAAAAGAAATTCAAATGACCACCCTTTTTCATAATTTCTATTATAACCTAGAAAAAACAAATGGTGGGGCAGAAAAATCCAGGTTCTTGAATCATATATATCTCAAAATACTCTCATCATCATGAATTAAAAAATATTAAAAGGATAGAGTAATGGGTATCGAACAACCACCCTATGAGACTCTAATCGTAAACCTTGTTATAAAAAATTACTTCCACAGCCTATGAAAGACAAGGAACCTAAAAGACATGACAATTTAATCAAATATCCCAATCTTTTGGAAGATACATCTCAAAAATAAATAATAAAACCAAAAATAAATAAGGGATAATATTTTTAATTGTTAAATTATTTCACGCAGCCAACTATATTTTCATTAAAGTAACACCAATTACAATAAAGGGCACTATTGAATTCATTGAAACCCAAACCAAAAATCATATAAATTACTATTTTATCATTGTTATCTGATGAATCTAGTGTAAATTTTATTAATATAATCACCCTAATTTAAATTCACACTATTGAAAAAACATATTTACCACGTCGTCATTTTTTTCATCAGTTATAATAAACTGATGTGCAATGCTGAAAAAATTGGTTTGTCACATCAGTTGTATTAGAAACAAAATAATAAATTAATTATCTTGATTTATCACCTCGGTTATAAAATAAAAAAAGTGATAAATCAATTACCTGGATTCCTTGCATTATTTTTTATATAACCACTGTTGTAAATCATTTTATCACATTTGTTATAAAATAACTGAAGTGATAAATGTAATAAAAATATATTTATCACATTGGTTATAAAAAATTGATCTGATAAATATTTTAAAATTTTTTATGAAGTCCCATTTTTTGTTATTCATAAATTTTTCTTTCAGAAACAACAACTCGGTGTCTCTCTTGCAGAAACCCTACAATTGATTCTTAAATATAGTGTCCTTGAAACATGTTTTGAATTATTCGTTCATCTTTTTCTTCATCAGTACATCAGTATTCTCGACTTTTAACACTAAATTAAGATTCAAATTATTCTCTTTAGGTCATTTTATACCCTACATAATTTTTTTTGATTCCATCATGTATTTCACTATTTTTTTGTTCAAATTGTATTTGTATCATGATATAGTTTTATCATTGGTCATTCACAGATGCCTTTAATCTACGAATTCCCTAAATCTCATTTTGTGATTTCTTTTTCTCTATTTTTTATTGATTAGATAAACATATAGATAGAAATGAATTTTTTTATTATTTTTTTCCACATTATAATCAACTAGATAATAGATTACTGATTTACAGAATTTCCAAAAATTAATGTTGTAAAGATTTGTTTGGGTGGTTATGGAGATATTTGAGTTTAATAGAGGAGTTAATTATTCCACATTTGGATGAAAATAGTCAATTTTAATCCATTGAATAAGATATTTTGTTGTAGTTTCTTATAATATTTACAATTAGAGGTTAATAGTGGTTTTCAATTTATTTTATATGTTTATATATCTAAGTGGTTTTTTAGTTGAGAATATTTTAATTTTTAAACATATGAATGTAATTCATGTATTATCCATATCCCAATGATCCATCATGTTTCCATATCAATTGACTATGTAACCTATGGTTTTCCTCCACATATGCAAAAGGATGATGAATAATACTGTCAGTGCAAGGAATATAGTGTGGGCGAAATATATTAATGTAAAGTGTTGTGATGAGAGTGAAAATATAATAAAAGTATTTAATGAATAATAAAAATAGTATAAATAATTTAATAAGAATAAAACGATGAGATAGAGGGGATTAAATCCAAATAAAAGTAATATAATGCTATGAATATATTAATGTTACTAGATGATGTACTAAAATTAATATAGATAAAATACAAGAAGACTAAACTAAATACTCTAATGACAACAGTGCATAACCCCATGTTGGTCCTTTTTCCAAGATCCAACCCATCCATAATTTTATAAATCACTGATCATTCCCAGATACCCCAAATCTATGTTTTGCGATTTTGTTCATCGTGTCTTTCACTACCAATAGATGAAGGTGGTTTAGTATCCAGATATTGTTATTTCATTGGTATCATGGATTTTTTATTAAATGATTTTTTCCTTTAGTTACTTTCTTTATTTTCATTGATTATTTATGGAGATAAATTAAAATTTGTATTTTCATTTAGATATGAAAACCATGCCTCCTAATCTAATTTTTTTTTATTTTTTTTGTTCTGTTACAATAGGATGAGACGATCATTGGAATACAAGAAAACACTTGTAAATATTGATAATGAAGTCATTAGAACATGTTCTGCTTAAGGGATATATTCTACACCTTCCCAATATAATCTAGGTTCCTCTCAAGGCCTGTACATAAGTCCTTTTTAGAAAATACCATTTTACACAAAAACTAAATTAGAATGTTAAAAACCTTAAATGTGACCATCAAAATTACATGAAATGATGAAAATATTTCAAGTCAATACAATATCAAGACCTGTTAGGTTAACATTTTAAAAAAGTAAGATAAAAAAATAAGTGAAAAAACTTCTGTAGTGATGGGTTAATAATACATCATAGTAGTGGATAGTATTTTTTTTAAATTTAGTGGTTTTCTATAATATTTCTAAAAAACAATTTCAATAAAATTTTCAAATTAGCATATTTATGTTTTTTATTTCAAAATTGAGTTACTTTCAAGTTAGTTCATATTTAATATAAATATAAAACAAGATTATCTATCTATATTTTCCGGTTAAAATTATTTCCATGCATATATTTTTATGATTTATCATTTTTATTTAAAATTATACTATATTACTCTGTGGAATTTGTAATCATTTTTTTCAAATACGCATATGATTCTTTTATATTTCAAAATTGTGTTACTTTCAAATTATGAAATATTTCATATAAATTTAAAAGTGTCTTATGTTAAAAAAGTGTATACTTTTGATATTTTTTATACGTAATAATGAGTCAAAATTAGATTATGACACTTAGAATGAGTGATGAATATGAGGAAGTTGTTGAATCTTTTTTGGAGTTTTCTAAATGAAATGTTTTGAAAAATGACACATATTTCTGTCCATGTATAAAATGTTTAAATATAAATAAGTTGAAAATTTGAGAGATCAAAGATCATTTAATTTTCATGATTTTAATTCAAGTTACAGAACTTTGGCATGATGAAACTAGTTAGAATTTCAGATCTATTAATGATGATGCTTTAAATGATGTTAACTCTGATGAAATTGAAGGCATGAGTCATAATATTGAAGTAGAAAAAATTTATAAAGATCAAAACATTGAGCATAAATATGGTGATGTTGAAAAAACATTGTATCTTGGATGTGCAGATTTTATGGTTTTATCATCAGTTTTACGATTGATTATCCTGAAGGCGAAGCATGGATGGAGTGACAAGAGTTTTACAGAGCTACTACAATTGTTGAATGTCATTCATCAAAAATAAAATTATCTTCCTAATTCACATTATATGGCCAATAAAATATTATTCCCAATGGGATTGGGTTAAAATTAAATACATTCATGTTTGAATTAATGTGAGATATTTAGTATGGAATATGAATTTCTATCATAGTGTCCTAAATGTGGGACATCACGGTATAAGTTGAAAGACAAAGCACAGGATGATGTAGAGATTATAGAGATACCTTCCAATATTTTTGGCATATTCATATAATTCCTCATCTAAGACATTTATTTTCTAATTCACATGAAGCAAAAAAAGTTTTAAATGGCTTGATGATATAATGATATGCGATGGAAAAATATATCATCTAGTAGATTATCCACAATATAAGAAAATTTATGACTAGTATCCTATATTTGAATTTGAAGTTTGAAATCTCATACTTGGGTTTTGCACGGATGGAATGAATCCATATTGAAGAATTAGTAGCACACATAGTTCATGGCCTATTTTATTGGTAATTTTTAACCTATCCCACAAATTTCGTATAAAGTATAAATATGTCATGTTGAGTTTAAGGATCTCTAGACCAAAGCAACCCATAAATGATATTGATGTTTTCTTGTAACCAATAATTGATGGTTTGAAACTCTTATGGGAGAATGATATTATGGTGTATGATACATAAAAAATAGAATATTTTCAACTGCAAGAAGTGTTTATGTTCACAATAAATGACTTTACAGTGTGTGGAAATTTTTCTGGATATAGTGCTAAGAGGTATAAATCATGTCAAATTTATGAAAAATAGACTTCATATTTTCTATTTAATCAGGTTTGTAAAATAATATACAGGGTTCATCAAATGTTTTTTCCTTTGGATCACTCTTATAGATGATTAACAAACTCCTTCAATGGCTCACATGAATTTTATATTTCTCCAAAACCATTATCCACTGATGTGTATTTTGAGAGGGTGAAAAACATTGATGTGACATTGGGAGAGGCACATAAATCTAGTAATTATAATTATATTTCGAAAGTGGGGAATATTTTTAGAGATACCATATTGGATATTTCTTAAAGTGAATTATAATATTGTTTTTAGGAATGTGGATAATAATTTATGTGATAGTTTGATTGAAACATTGTTAGATATTAAATAAATTACTAAATATGTATTTAATGCAAGATTATAATTAAAATCAATGGGAATGTGTTTGTTGTTAGAAATCACTCTTGATGGAAGACAAACATTTCTTCCCCTGGCATGTCATACATTTTCGTATAGGGGGGAAGTTATCTTTTTTGCAGTGACTTCATGATATCAAAGAGATGTAGGGTTATTCTTAAAATTTGAAATAATTTGACTCTTTGATGGATTTGAAGATGACATTTATGAAATCTTATGATTTTCTTGTCATGATGCAACCACTTCTACCAGTTTTATTGCATAGAATATTTCCCATCAATGTTAGAAAGACTATTATGAAGGTTTTTTATTTTTTTCAATTCAATTTATAATATGGTGATTGATCTGGATGATTTGAACATTTTAGAAACCAATAAAATTTATATACATGGATAACTAGAAATGTATTTGCATCTATGTTTTTCTTGATATAATGATGCATTTAATGGTTCATATGATTTGAGAAATAAAGCATTGTGGACCTGTATATCTACATTGGATGTATCCTTTTGAAAGGAATATGAAGATATTGATGGGATATGTTAAGAATCCATATAGGCCCGAATCCTCTATTGTTTAAAATTATATTTGTGAGGAGGTTGAATAGTTTTGTACGAGATACTTGTATGTGGTAGAGCACATTGGTTTGCCTCCATCTCTCTATTTAAGAGTTAATAATGAGAGAAAGGGGATTCATAGAAAGAAATTCATATCATTTTCTAGTAAACAGATGAATATGGTACATTTATACAACATGAATAACATGAAATATGCTCAACCATATATAAAATTGCATATTAATGGGTTGAAATGATGTCATCCAAAGAAGACATAAATGTGGATTTTGAAAGAGATTGAAAATACATTTTTCCATTGTTTAAAAAGACCATGCATGGTAGATGAGATGAATATGAGACATTAATATGGTTACTGTTTGGTCCAATTTTAAATGCGATAACATGGACCAGGTATGAAATGGATCGATATAAATTTCATACAAAAGCTCAGTACAAAAAATTGAAGTTCAATATAGTGGTGTATTGGTGTTCGTAAAAGCACTATATTTTTCGTATTGTAAAGACAAAAACCCAATTTCTACTTCAAGTGCATATTATAGAGTCATTGAAGAAATATGGGTGGTTTATGACATTAAAATTGATGTTCCTTTGTTCAAATGAAAATAGTTTATCAGTAAAAGCATTGTCAGACATAATGAATTTGGATTGAGAAATCTTAATATGAATATATTGGAGGACACAGTTGATTAATTTATAATGGAAACACATCAAATACAAAAATTATATGTTTTTAATTAATCTGATATGCAGTGGCCCATTATTTTACAAGGAAAGAAATGTATTTGTGATGATCAACTGGATGGAGATTCTAATTTCTGTGATATCCCTACTTACATGGAAAGATTAACTGATAATAATGATGACTATGTTGTAGATATGGTTTATACCGTAATAAATTATCATGATGAAGGAATTTGGGAAAAAGTTTCATTAGTACATTCCTAATATTATAGGTAACATATGTTTATTTCTCGTTTACTTTTAATAATTTCATAAAATGTTAGATATTTTATTTTTCTATATTAAAATGCGTATTAAAAATAATATGTAGAAATTCTGGATTATTTTATTTTGGTTTTGTTTGTCTTACCATGACTACCATTGCATAACATATATATATATATTGTTTTTTGGAATAAAAATTATTTTAAATCTACATGTTAATAATATTATTTTTGATGTAAATAAATATACTTATTATGTTGGATAATTTTTAATATTACTAAACAAATTTTGGATTTGTTATCAATTTCTTATATAAAATATCATATCTCATTACTTTTGTTAGAATTTTAGTTAACTATAAAAAATATGAATAATAATGTGTTTTGTTCTAGTTTACTTTTTTGTTTAATAAATTTTTTTTATTCTGTATACATTAGTATTGTAATATGTGAATTTTTATAATTTGTGTACTAAATGATTGTTTCTTTGATTTGATAGATATTAAGATATTAATTAGTTGGTCAACCACAAACTTCTGGATATGAGTGTCATGATTATACCTATGGTGAGGAACATCCATAAAGTTATCTTGATGTTCCACAGTCTTCTTCATGTGCCCCCATAATGGAAAGGACTAGTATGAGGGTTTCTAATCCTAACAGTAGATATGGAACATCAAGATAAGTTTATGGATGAAGACATATGGAAACAATTTTGTTGAAAGTAGAATACAAAAAGAATTTTTGGTAAGTGTAATGTAATCTTTTATATTTTTTCTTATATTAATGACTTATTATTTATATATTATTCGTAATTTATAGGAATGAAGGAGATATCATTAGGATATTCTATCACAAAATGTATACCCTCATTGTTTATCTTGGGAAGGGTATATATTATTGGAAGAACAAATGATAGCTTAATATTTACAAAAACGTAGAGCAAAGTATTCTAGATCTTGAGAGGTTTCCCATCCATCCACTCTATCTAGACAAGAAAAATGGTAGAGGTCTAAAATAAGAAAAAAGATGTAATATCTTACATAAGAATTGAGGGTTGTAGCTGAGAGGGTTGTAATTTGTTTATTTAATTTATTTATGTCAATTAAATTCATTATAAAAATTAAATCATTACATAAGTTTTGAAATAATTTATATAAGATTATCTTGAGGAGCATAGCACACATGGGATTTTTAAAGCTGAAAGGAGGTACAAAATTTTATTTTCTATATTGGGAAAGCCTGAACACCCAAGTCATTTATGGGGATACTTGTCCGGTGTATCAAAAATAGAATTGTAACGATATTATTTAGCTTATTTAATAGAGGGTTTATATCAATGAAAAATAAAATATTTGTAGTATAAAGGTCACAATATTAATGTGATGATGAAGGAACATATCATAGCATCAGAACAGACTATGTTTACATACATACAAAGATAATTTCAGACTGTAGATCTCGTTCCTCCTCTGCTAGTAGCTACTAGTCCCCCACCTCCTCTTGCAGACCACATTATTTATCATATATATTCGCATATATAGAACATTATTTATCCTCCACCACCAACTGTATTCCCCAATTTTTATCCAAGTCCTACCCCCATCCTCCATAGCTTCCTAGTTATTGTGATATGAATGTTGATGATCCTCAAAATCATATAATAGCGTATGGGATGATGTATTATATAGAAGATATAATTCCTCATCAATAGTTATAGGTAAATCAGTATAGGTTCACTATATAGGATATTATATATATGTATATACACATATAAGCTAGAGTAACATTAGCAATATATGATGTGACGATAGTTGGACAATGTATCAACCATTATTTAGTTTGGCCATCCATAGTTTTTTGACCCATTACTATAGAGGTATGTGTATTTTATATCTTTTATACTATTTTGGTATTAAATTTTTTAAAATATTTGAATGTTAATATATTTATCTATTTATTTATATTAATATATTTAATGTAATTTAATATTGTATAGCCAACAATATAGACAATGGTCTATGACATCAAATTCATATTCTAGTAGTGTTGAGAGGTTTTCAAGATATTCAAATTTTTTCTGACTAATTATACATTTATAATGGAAGATAATGTTTTTAGATGTGAAAT
The DNA here is from genome assembly GCA_963277665.1 of Viscum album. Classification (NCBI taxonomy): domain Eukaryota; kingdom Viridiplantae; phylum Streptophyta; class Magnoliopsida; order Santalales; family Viscaceae; genus Viscum; species Viscum album. Next base: position 825,505,975 of record OY728166.1, read on the forward strand.
AGATGTGGGGATTGTGAAAAATAATACCATGGATCTTGTTACTGAATATAAGTTGGGCATCAATGTGGTACAAGTTTTTTTCATCTAAGTCTTATAAAAAATAATTCCCTACATTAATTTTATTGAAAATTTATACTTATATCTATTTTGTATTATTTATCTTTATAAAATGGGTGAGAAGAATGATAAAATTAATGTATATGCGTTGATGGAACCATACATAATTTCACATGAAGTTCATGATTTGGATGAGAAAGAAAAAGGAATTTACATTGCTGAAATATTTCAAAAGAATATAATTACACAGTGTTGGATGTTTCCTTATGTTGAGAGTTATGAAAAATATATATCACAAAATATTATTTATTTTTAACATAATAACCACTATCATTAAATATTCATTTATATCAGTTACCTTTGGATGTTATTTTTTTTTCATGGTGAAAACACTTTATTAGATATGCTCTATCAATGGCGATGTATGAAGAAATTTTAAGAACATGTTAGAAATGTATGTTTTAATTTCTTAATATTTTTAATATTATAATTAATTTTAAATTTATTTCATTCTTATTATTTTCTAACATGGGATGGTATTTCATTCAAAAATACACAAAGAAAAACATTTTCAATATCTAATATGTAAAAGTTAAGGTGAATATCAATTTATAATTAGTATATTTTGGATGGATTAAATAAAAATTATATTTTTAATTGACAAACACAATAAAATATTATTCTTATTATAACAAGGGTTTATTGAATGAAAATATTTTATGTTGTGATTTATTTATGAAATAATTACAACTGGAATAGTTAGGAAGTTCGACTAGTTAAGATTACCTTATAAATTATTCCTTAACATTAATTTTTTTTATTAATTATACATTCTAACTACATTGTTTTTAATTTTTATTTATTTGATGACCTTCAAACTTGTAGTACACAATAATTCAAACAGTTACAAGTGGAATGGTAAAATTTTTTTACTGGTTTGATTGGATTTTGGTTTTCATTTCGAGAATAGTATAATTTCTAATATTGTAAGTGTAAATGTGTATTTGGGTGTTGTTTTAGTTAGATTTAATTATTTTAGTTAATATTGTATTTCTTTATATTGTATATGTTAATATGTAAATTTTTTAGTTATTTTCCTTTTTTTTGATCTATTTATTCTTGTTTCTAGTTTATTTTTTGTTGTATTGGGTCTCGTTTTATAGGGGAGAAAAAGGGATTCATAAATTATTTAAAAAAATTAGTTATTAAGTAATTTATTTTATAATAGAAGTTAAAAATACACATCAGTGGAGTTTTTACGTCGGTTATATTCTTTGGATCATGTTTTTTCACATTGGTTTTTTTATAACCAACATGTTATAGAGTTTTTTATGTCAGTTAATTAAAAAAACTTGAAAAGAATTCATCCTAAAAAAATTCATGTTTGTTATTAAATAACAAAATGAAAATAAATTCATCTAGATCTGGGTTTTCTAAGTCAGTTATATAAAAACTGATGTGGTAGACTATTTTTTTAAGTCATTTATTTAATAATCGAATTAAAAAACCATCACCGAAGCGTCATTAATTTCAGTTATTAAATAAACAACATAAAAAACCCTAAAATAATATTTTTGTGAATTGGTTATATTAATCGGCATTAAAAATATTATTTTTTAAGACTCCTGCAATAATGTGGTCATAAAAACGACATGAAAACCCTAAATACCATACATAAAAAAACATTATTTCACTAGTGTCACCATTAATTAATTTCATTGTATTCATTTAAGGATTAGACATTTATATAATGTTTTATCAAGGGTCTATCAACTAAAAAACAAGTAATCACAATAGAATTAAATATCTATGAAATATCTCACTTTACGCTAATTTTATACCAAGGGAATATAAATATATGGAAATGATTTCATTTAAGAAAAAAATAATATTGGCATTATTTTTTCATGACCATTTATGTATCATAAAAAATATTTTTTAACAAAAACAAATCAACACCGTATGGGAAACATGAGCCATGAAGTGGATCATAACCCATTGATAATTTATTTAAAATCATTTATAAGAATCAAAATTCTCAATACCTTATAAATTTCACGTAGGAATTATCTCAAATGAAAATATGTAACAAAATTTTCCATATATAATATGATTGACACTCATAAATTATGTCTTACATTATCATAATAACATATTAGAATCATACTTTTTTAATATAAAATAACTCTATATTGGAGTTACTATTATGCATCATGTTGGTCATGCTCAACTAGGATTCCTTAACATTTTACTATCCATTAAATAATCCATTCAGGGTATATAAGGGATGCAATACATTAAAATTTTCATTTTAGATTTTAAATGTTTAATAATTCATGCTTTATACTTAATAAAACTTATCATAATAAGTTAGGCAGTAAATTTAATCCATAACATTCTAATCCTTTCATTATTATCACAACCTAATCAATATGTCACATAAGTTATCATGACTTGATGAATGTTTGTCTAGAAATTTAAATAGAATTTATTAGAATAACATTTCTCATTTTAAATCTTGAAGAATCAATTCACTTTTAGTTATAATATAAATTATGAATTTATTACATATCATCCTTAAGCCACAAAATAGAAACAACTATAATTCATAACATTAATCATTTTCTTTAATTAAATAAATAATACCAAAAAAATGTAGTTAATTATTTTGAATTTATCAAATGACCTGGAATAAAATTTCATATTATGTAATGTAAAAAATATAAAACATGTAGTTTTAAATTTTACATTTATAAATTACCAAAAAAGGCTCACTTAAATAAGAAATTTATTTGGAAATTTTTTTCATAGAAATTATGACCTACTAATTAATTAGTTAAACGCTTTAACATACTACATAAATTATTTTTTAATGATTATATTCATATTTATACATGATTCTAAATGTTTTTTAATAAACATGAATTAACTTTTATATCTTAAAACTAAAATTTCATATCATTACAGAAAACTATATATCTTATTATTTCATGATCTATATGAAATCATATTTTAACATGTATTAATAAATTTAATTAAAATAATGCATTCTAATTATACACTTCCATTTCATATAAATTCACCATGAGCCAAATAAAAACCTGAAACAAATTCAGAAACTAAATCCTAAATTCATTTATGGCATGGTTTCAAGCCCAATATATGTTTTTTATAACATAAAAAAATTCTTGAAGAGACCATAAAAATAATATTTATAAACCATGAAAAATTATTCCTTAAAACCATTTCATTAAAAGATTTTTAAGAGACTAAAAACATTCATATGGTTATCTTTAATTTGATTTTCAAAAAAAAAATATTCTCCTAAATCTCATTAATATCAAGTGGCTTATAAAAAATTAACAAAACACCTTAAACTAGTTTAAAATAATTTTTAATATAATAACAACATTTATTAAAAGAAAACTTTTCTAATGATTAGAAACAAATCACTTAACGTATTTAAATAATGGAAATCAATCATGGTGAAATATTTTAACCAGATTTACTTATTATGGATTGAAAGGTATTAAAAGTGTATCCATCAATACATTAAAAATTAATTATTTTTTCAAATATAGATTTGAAACAATTTCGTTTACATTGTTTAAAGATTTAATATGTTGTTAATATATCTCAAATTATTATATAGACACCCAAGTTAGAACATAATAAAATGTTTTATTACTTTCATTCACCATTTAATTCAGTTCAATTTAATTAATTTCCCAGATTTGTAAGATAAACCCACAATGTTTTCATTTTAAAATACTGGGACAAATATCCGCATAAATAATGTTTCCAAAAATAATATGAATCAAGAGAACCAATATATTATACAATGATATTGTCTTCTTTGGATGTAACTAAATCAGAAACATGACATTAAAATGAATTGGAAATAATTTTTCGTCATAGGATAAGTGTCCCTCTATTCATATGTTAGAATACATAACATCCATAACCAACCCAAGATAAATATGTTAGAGAATTATTGTTGAATTTGTTTAAACTTTTATAATTCTGTTCATTTATATTTCTTGATCACCCCCATATAAAATCTGACACAAATAACTATAATGCATGAGACTTTCTTAGGTCTTTACACTTAATGTAGTACCACATCACTTGATCTTTCAGTAGACTCAAATTCCATTAGTTACGCTATAGGGTCGTAAAATATTATTATTCCAGTGGTCTCTATGGCCTGTGTAGTAAAATAATCTCAAATGATTCAATTGCTCAATAACCCATGAAATCCTCACAATTCCAAACTCCAATATCAATCCTATATCTCAATCATTGATTCAAATCTATCATGACCCCCACCATCTAAAGAATACATTATTATTTAGTTGTGTAAGGAAGATAGTGAACCACAAAACCCGCCTCCTGTAGGTTATGGGTTGGTGACTAGCACATAAGTCATAAAATCCACATACTGGAAACATTACCCATAAAATAAAATAATGAAAATATATTAAGAGAGAAAGAATGATAAAAAACATCATATAAAAAATTAATTAATCCAAGATCCCATACAATAAAATATAACAATCCTTTCCATGTCATATAAAATAAATCACAAAAATATATATCCAAAACCACTCCAAATTAGCAACACCATATAAATACACCATCTCCAAGATAACCCAATCCAAATCAGTCATCAAAACCCTTTTTATTAGTTCAAAAATAGTGTGTGTGTATATATACATAAAGTGACCATAAAATATGTAATCAGAAAAATCATCCTTAGTAACTCTCTTGGAAATTTCTAAAAAACATATTAATTATCCAATGAGTGAATAGTGGAACCCAAATGCACCTAACAAGTCAACTACACATTCCTAGCCTAATTAAATGTAGTTCACTAAGTATTTCATGAAAGTGTAATAAAATAATTTCATGCTAATATAAATATAGGTTCTGTATAAAAAAATACCCACTACATTTCTTTATCACACCACGATATCAAAAATCGTTTCTTTTCATCCAACCCTTCATGTTTTGGTTAAGGGCGCAACACCGCTATCTTCTACCCTCTCGAATTCTATCATCCATGGTTGGAATCATAAAAAAACAACATATCACATCATCAAATCATAACCAATACAAATCTTCATCTATCACCTAATAACTAGAATAGAAAGGTATCGTGAGCATCAAAGACATCAACAACATTCCATTCTCCCCCTATGGATGAACCCTTACATATAACAGGCCTCCCATCATATACCCTCCATCGACTAATCCAAATTCAAATCCCAAACCTTGAATGATCAACCCATCCATGGTAGATCATTCTTTTTTTATAATAAATTGATAGATATTCAGAGGGGTTAGTTATACATCTTCCTTCAAAAATATAGATATTTGAGGTAACACATGGAACCAAAAAAATTAGGTGCCAGTATAAAAAATATGATATTGTTGCATTTAATTTATAATTCATAAGAAGATAATCAGTATAATAATTTCACATAAATCCTATAATGGGGTGAATACAAACAGCCCTATAATAATTCATCTAATCTATCACTTCATCACAACCACCCATCACCAAAAATCACTACTTCTATTACATCAACCAATCAATAATTACACAAAAAACCCAAAACCACAATTTAAATTTCTATTTTTTTCATTCATTATCCCAATTCTAGGTTTCCATTCCCCAACCAAAATTAGTTCAATTATCTATTTATTTAGAAATTCAAATTGATATCATTCTTATCTATCACCCAAATTTATCCCCATCCATCACTAATTTATTCATGTATGTATATCTTAATTACAGATTGTCTATATTTATATTCATTCATTCCACTTCAATAGATTTTATTAAATTCTACATAATCTTATTCCAACCACAAAACAGTTATTAAATCATCTTCTTCTAGCATATATTGAATCACAAGAAAACCACACATCTAATACAAAAAATTTGAAATTTCTTAGCCCATGTATCTGTAAGTAGCCATTATAATTCTGAGAAAAAATAGCAATATATTATAATGTCATTCAACTCCTGAATATAAAAATAACCCATTAAATTTCTAGTTGTAAATATTATTTATTTTTACAATATTAAAAATGAAAATGATCGTAGAAACAATATAGGATCTCAATGAAGAATAATACATACCATTCAATTGGTTATTGAAGACATGTGAAACATATCATATGTTTTCATCAATTAATGGTTTTAAAAATATCAATAATATACAAAAAAATAATACATTACATTGTTTCAATTAATATTCAACCTCAATCACAATCATATTTCACTTTATATTCCCATACTATTTTATTTATATTAGTAGAAACAGAAATAAAACATGAAATAATAGTGGAATATATATAAAATAAATGTAATGTATTTCTATTTATAATTCATATCACACTAGTTACTATTATTCATATGTTAGTTCATAAAATTTACCAATTTAATAGGATACATGATAGACTCACAATTTATAAATAATAAAAAGATAAGGTCCTGAATCACCTACTTAAAAATATATTATATAACAATGTGGTATGATATAGGATAAGGAAATGATAATCAGACTACAAACAAGATGAAATAACTCAAACTAATCAATGATGATTTCTAGATATTCAATGGTGAATTCTGAATCACCAAGGTTTTAAAATAAATAAAAAAACATTAAGGGAAAATAAACTCTATAGTGTTAAAATGAAAATAATGTTTTTGAATTCTATATCGCGTATATTTCAAAAAACAATTCCAAAACAATTATTTTAATTAAAATTATTTTTGGTTTGAATTTAATTAGACTCACATGATCAAATATAACCAGTTCTAATTTATAAAGTCAAATATTTTGTTCAATCTCAACATATGATATTTAAATAAATTAATTTTTAGTTTTAAATTAAAATATTAATAATAAATGTAGTTTGGATTCATGGATAAACCTTCCAACCATGAAGTGACCTATTTATGTTGTGTAAGTGTATGTTGGAACTTATATTACCTAACATTCAGTTGATACCCTCAATATGAAATATACATATTGTTTAAGTGCTAAATGAATTTCATTTATATACAAAGTTGAAAAACAAGGAAGACCATTATATGAATTTCAGACAACCCATGTGCAAGATACTGATCTATATATATATATATATTGGAATTAAAATTGTGGCTTCGGTGTCCCCATGTGTTGGCCTACCCACATGTGAAACATCACCTGATTTGTTTTTCAAAAATATGGACCCCAAATCATTATGACAATGGAAATAGCCACTTATAGTTACACAACTGCACTTTACCCTCACAAAACTTAAATTTTTTCCTAATATTTACCATAACACGGTGTAAGGTCCCTCGTTAATTCATCCTCTGAATTTTAAGATTGCATTCAAGTGAATCCCTACTCATCATTTTTTCCTCTCATGTATAGTCATCGTCCCCTAGTCCTTTCACACCAATGCAACCAATTCATTAGGAATTTCCCTCAAATATTTTATATAGATTGTATTAGTAATAATAACACCTTCAAAATATACACATTGAATGTTTCACACCCCTTGGTATACCTATCACCTCATAAGTACTCTAAAATACTTACCTACTTTGAAAACACCTCAAAACACCCAAAAAGACTATGGGGGGATTATAAAATTAAAACACTAATATAATTTATCTTCCTTGATAATATTGAATAATTTTATCTTATAATTTAGGGTGTATATAAATAATTTATTTTAATAATGTATTTGAATCTAAATATTGAAAATATAGAGTTAACTGATTAAAGTAATTAAGAATTTCAAATATTTATTTTTTATAATTTTTTACTTTTAATTATTTTAAATATAAAAAATTGACTTCTCTTATAACCTATATGTAATATATAATTTCTAATGAATGAAATATTACGAGATACCTATTAGTTAACAAAATTTAATATGTAAATATAATCATAACATTTTTTGTCTTATTTAAATTGTCATATAAGTGAGGTCAATTTTTCTCCATTAGATAGCCAAGGTGATGTACCTCCTCTAATATATGACTCATATTAATTGTATATAAATTTGGTATCTCAACAACTTTCTAGTGAATATTGTATGGTTACTATTATAAATATTTTTACCATTATGTTGTATTTCATTATATAATTTTACTAATTATTAAATTCATTTAATAACAAGATAAAAATAACATGAGAATGGACACCGACATAGACACTACAAAATTTTTACTATATAAAATAAATAAAATACTTTTACCATTTTATGAATAAGTGAAAAAATTATATTAAATAAATCTAATATATATTGAAAATCATGGGCATGTTAACTTGTAAGATTCTGGGACTCCCCGACATTTATATATACAAGATACTTATTTTAATTGCTTGGAGGATTGAGGTATTCCATATAAAGAAGAATATAATACTACTTTACTATTCATTGGGGATAAATTTAAAGAGGGATAAACATGGAAATATATAAATATAAAATAATATACTTCTATATCTAATAGGTAAATATTCCATAGTGGATATTTTTTACTTTGGATTTTATTACATATATGTTATGTTTTAGGAGAATAATTATATATGTTTTATGTTCAATAAATGAATAAAAATTTAAAATTAATCAAAAAAATTTAACATTTATATATTACTATTATAAATTTTTTGAATAAATATATATTATATGCGCACAAAAATATATACAGAAATTATTATATGGTGTTATTTTAATTTGTATGATTTATTTTCTCAGATTATTTTAATTTTTAGCGATTTTTTTGAATATAATTTTCTATTTGATTAATTAGTACTTTATTTATATAGATGAAAATATTTTTCATTCATGCTCACCATATATATGATAATAATATTTTTAATGAAAATTTCAAACACATTAAGATGAATACTTTCATATAGAATTTAATGTAATTTTATTACCATAAAAAATAAAAAACAGTAATAATTAATTCTTAAAATAAATTATATTTGATATAATTAATTACAATAAAATTGATATTATTCCTTATTTATACTAAAATTTATAAATTCTGAGATGTGTGTTAAATATATGAAGCCAATCATATACTACAATGTGGTGAATGTTAACACAAAATAGATTTTTTTCATTCTTTGTTCACTTATACCATGTTCTGATTTTCTATATAAAATTATATGAGAAATATTTTTTTTTATTTTTTCATTTTTAACAATGGTTTTGATATTATTTTAATGGTTTTAATGAATCATATGATCATACATCGATGATTAGATGAATTTAAATGAGTTTAATGATAACTAAATGAATGAGGTATACAAGGTAAACATTATAATAGGTAGATCTAAGAGTGAGAACATTTTGTAATTTATAAAATGTATTAAATTCTAGTGAGATTTTTTATTTTATGAATAATTAATATTTAAAGAATGTTCAAGATCCTATTTTTGATATGGTTTTTGATTAAATTAAATCAAAATATATTTCTCTTTTTTATTTTGATTAACCTCTGTGCTAGATATATAATTTCATTTAAAATGCATATATATCATAATTTATTTAGTGATTTCATTTGGATTGTTTATATAACACATATGGAGGTGAGAACATTTTTATAGAAAGTAATAGGTCTTCATCATTCTCATTAATCAAATGAAAATATAGAATGAAACTAAGGAACATATGGTCTAAATTAATTTCATTCAATTAATTAATTTGCTAATAAATATTTTAGATTCATTTATTCAAATGTATTTTCGTTATATCTTTTTCTAAAAAATAATTTTCTTGTATCAATTTTAGTTCCAATGAAGAATCGGATAGATGATGACAAAAAATGGATTCCTAATAAATGATTTCAAGTACCATGGAATTTTTAATAATAATAAACAAGTTTCAATGCAATTTATTTGAATTAAAACATAGAAATGGGAACATTAAATGGTTTTTAATATCAAAATTATATCATTATTGAAAAAATTTCCCTTCATATGGACAAAACAATTTCTATGGTGCGTGAAAATTAGATGTTGATGTGAAAACAATGAAATGTATATAGGTTAACATTTCACATTATTGGTGGTAAATTTTAGAAAAATATATTTCTAAATTCACTTATAAATAGAATTCATGATGTGGTGTCAATTTTAGAAACATATATCCACATGGAAAAAACCATGTCAATTTGTAGGGTAACACTGAAGGAAACTAGTATTGAGTGAATGTGTGAACTATGAAATTTTTAAATTTTAACAGTGAAGCTATCATATGATAATTTATTTTATTTAGTGATACCAGATTCATCTTAAGGGTATCATTCAGTTCAATTTGTGTTTTATTTAATTCATCCAAATTGGAACCAAATATCTATTAATTTCATGAATCAGACCTTTCATGATAGAATAGAACATAAAAGGCCTTAAAATACTTATACTATTTTCAAACTATCACACAATTGATCCAAAAACAGAAATAAATATCTTATTGATATTTTCCCCTATAAAATTCAGAAAGAACGTGAAGAGATAACATGAACTCTAAATTTTTTTGAAAAAGTCTACCTCTACTCTCCATGACTCAATAAATGGAATTAGAAAGTCTGGATTAATTTTCAAAAAAATTACGTAAGGCCTTGGGTAAGTTAAAGCTCTTAAAATATCCCAAAATTAGTTGAATAAAAAAATAAATGTGTCACTCATAGGAAAAATATTTCATCATTCATTAGGTGGATTATAATTTCAATGTGATAAACCATGATTCATTAATTTGACTCATTCCACTTGTAATTATTTAAAAAAAATTAATGCATAACATCTATTCAAAAAAAATATATCTCATATTCAAGGAATTATAATTGACTAACTTCTGAAAAACATGATAAATAAATTAATTTATCATTATTCTAAATTTTAATAATATTTTGGAATTGATTTTTCTTATATTCATTCACATAAATATCCACTGGTCCCTACATTCAAGGGCCACCTTTCCCTGAATTATAATTAATTATAATTTGTGGAACCAGTGTATAAACATTATGTGTGACCCTTTTGCCCCTCATATCAGTAATAGTTAGTCTAATAGATAGACCAACAGTAGTATCTAGAAACACATCATAGTCCCTAAATAGTGATGGATAAGCCATGAATACTGCTACCTACTTCAAATTTCTACCATATAATAAAATCCATTTATATCAAAATCTCATCAATAAGTTTCCATTATTGTTTTATCTACCAATATACTTGATATATAATTATTTTATTTTATGAATTTGAACTCATTAAAAAAATTCATTTTTGATAGAATTATTAGGTATTTCTAATTATATTAAAGGACAGACAAATATCTAGTTCTATTATATCATAATGGAAGCATCATATTTTGAGTTATTCATTAAATCATACTATCTTTGAGTCACCCAATGAATATTATTTATCTAGGAACATGTGTAATTATGGATTATGATAATAGAAAAAATTGAATTAAAATGATATAAATTAATAATAATCATAAAATCAAAGTATCTTTAAACATGTATGTGGATAATCGAAATGCATTACATATAAAACATATAAATTTCTTTCTTGTGGGTAGTTCTCATAATCATTCTCTCTAGGAGATTTGCAATGGTCAACATTATAAGAATAACTCTCAATGACTTATAAGCTCCTACCGATGATTGTATTTATCATCTATGTCTATTCAAATGATGTCATATATATATATATATGAAATTGATTTAAGAATATCATTATTTCACTTCAATGTTCTCATCATAATGGGAATTTCTCTGACCATTCAATACGATTGGAATGATAAGAACATTACCATGTTATTATTATGCAGAAAAACACTTATCTTGTGATAAGTAATTTATTATCATTCAAAACAAAAACTTACAAGTAATAAAATATAAAATATACACCAAAAATACACTAACATTCACTATATCGATCAATTATTGGCTATTTTTCTTCTATCTCCCAAATAATGTTGATGATTATGATAATATATGGATTTAGTCAGTAGGCATCGAATATAATCCTGTGTATAAAATCTACATACTATGACCATGCCCCTACAATAAAATTCTATAAATCTGTGAAATTTTTCAATGTATTTTTTTCTATTATTCTAATATTTACCCCATGGATAGTCCAATTATATACTATTATCTCAATACAATGTAATAGTATTGTTACAACTCAGCACCACATCAATATCCTAGACGAAGTTACAAATCCCAACTAATTTTAGATGTATTAAAGGTCATAATATACTTAGACTCTAATATAGAATCAGTTACCACCACCTAGTTTGAGTTCCTCCATCTCATAGATCATTTCACTATGTATACGAAATATCCTGATTATTATATTAGATTATATAGATCTATCTAAAAACTATAATCTCTATATTAGATGGTGAATAGTTCTTTACGTCTTCCAAAAAACCAATAAAATGTCCTACACATCAAATCCATTATGAAATTTTTAATAGAAACCAAATTTTATTTCTTTAACTCTTCACAATATCTACCCACCATAATCAAGGAATATGAAACATCTAACTCAGAAGGTAGTATACCACATATGATGGAACTTATCATATATGGGTAAGGTATTATACTCACTATATCTCTTTACTATTGTGTTTGAGGACAAATTTCCTTTTAAATATTATTACCATATGAAAAATAAACTAATTACTACATATAGTTATCCAATAAAAATTTCCTAAGTATCTAGTCAATTTTTATTGCCTTAATTTACTAATGAATCCTCTTATATTGATCATAAATGATCATTATCCCTAAAATGTAGTAGCATTCCACAAATTAATTCATAAATAAGAATGAATTATACCATTTTATCAATATATAATATTATTATCTCATTTTCAATAAGAAATATATCATCAACATAATCTTCTTTGAAAATGATAACCCTCCCACTAGTCTCCTCTAGACACAGGTCTCAAATTTATACATTATAAAACCAAATTATCTTATGAATGCATAAATAATAATTTTATGGGATCTAGATACTTTCTTCGACCCATAAAAGGATATTTTCAACATGAATACAATAATTTAAACAACTAGGCCCTACTAATAGAAAAAACCCACTATAACATAGTCGTTGGGTCTAGGCCTGATAGTTACAACAAATTTCCTCCCTAGACACATTGTCCCCACCCTAGGTCACACCCACATTCCTGAACGGGTCATATAACTAATTAATATCCCCATAGTCCACAACATGTTATTTCCAGTATGATATTTCCTCACTCAAATTAACCATATAAAATATCCCAAGGGTTTCACCCAAATTGAACACCACTCTGGCCAAGAATAATTAATTTTGGAGATCTAATAACGTAGGCTCATGAAAAGAAAGGTTCACCAAGTTGACATGTGTAGTATAATTTATCAATTTAATTCCTACTTTTATAGGGTTGTTACACTCTCCACCCCTTTAAAGAACAAATTCCTTCTTGTGGATCCCAAACGTCAAACCTAGGAAGTGCCTCTATGCTTTTGTACGAGTATTTTCTATGATACCATTTTTTCACAAGGAAGCCACACTAATAGGAAAAACAACAACCATAACATGCTAATTCGGTCATATCCCTCTAGGTACCACTATTTTCTTCACATACATGTTTTCCCCTCCCTGAGGTGCACCCACACGCACTAAAGAGCCATATGAAAATTGATTATCCCCACAGGACAAAACATGTTTTTTCCAGTTTTCTTTTTCCTCACTCACACACACCCTAGGAAACCTACTCAGAGGTCACCCATCCAAAATAGTACTATAGGAAAGGCATTATTAACTATGAAGTACTAATCAAGTAGGCTCTCAAATGTAACGGTACACCTTATTAACAAGGGTAGTAAAATTTATTCATTTAAGCCTCACATTTCTAAGGGTGTTACACTATAAAAAGTGTAACACGAGTACATTCCAAGAGATTATCCATCCAAATACTACACCAACAAAAGAACATTTAATTGTTGACTTCTAATGGGATCTGGTGTATTAAGGTGGGTTCAATAACACTAGGACTAATGCTTCATATTCCATTAGAACACTTTTTATTATAATGATTGGGGAATATTATTACATGGATGGGAAAAAAGATGTTTCATATAGACATCATCTATAAGGATATCATTAAAGAATTTTTTCATTAAATCCAGATTCAAAATTTCATAATCAGTGTATGATATTATGGAATGAAAAATCCTAATGGATTATATCCTAGAAACCAGGGATGTTATTTTATAATAGTATATTTTTTAATGTTTCATGAACTTTTATCCACTATTCATTTCGTATAGATAATAATTTCATCTTCAATATACAGTTTTTTCTTGAATACTTATTTTCACCCAATATGATCTACATTTTCTAGTATATTGAATAGGACTTAAAATTTATTTTAATACACGGATTACTTCTTAGTATTCATGTATTCATTTAATGGTATATTTTATTATCAACTTATTTACTCATTAATGGATATAATATTGGCATCCTAAACCAATAAAAAGTCATTGTCCTTAGTGAGAACAAAATAATATCTCACTATTTATCTAACATAATTGGTTCTTTATCGCAAAACTTATACCTGTTGAACAACCACAACCATGGGTTCTTGAGGAATTTTTTCATGTGAAAATTAATGTCTATATTAATGGTCAATTTCATCAAATTCCCTCAATATCCCAGTATCTATTTTGAAGATGTAATCCCCCTCATGAAATGTGTCATGGATTTCCACTAATAACTTGATTTTTTAGTGTCTATATAATTTTTATCTCCTTTTTATTTTACATATTGTATAATGAAAGGGATAATTCTATGACGTTCTAGATTTTATTCTAGATTAGGCCTTAACAAATGCCTTGAAACCCCATAAATGAGTGTAAGAAAACATGGGTTCCATTCCACTCCAAAACACAAATAGAATATCATTTTCTAGATTAATTGTAAAATGGATTAATGATTATATAATATCCTGTAATTTATAATCCCATAATTATAAATAATGATCTGGATAACTCATCATTGACCTCACAGTGTCCAATATGGGGTATTCTTCTTTTCACTAATATTATTTCACTATGTTGTATAGAGAGAGGAGTTATTATAAAATATGAGACACTCTCATAAAGTTAATTATATATTAATTAATATATGTTCCATGTAACACCCTAAATTTTTTTAATGAGTAAAAATTTATTCAATATCGTATATGACATGGAATCCACGGTAAAACAACCAAAAATATATATTTATTTCAATTTTATCTCTTCGATATCTTGTAAAACCCATTACCCCGAGTCCAAATAAAAATTACTATTTTATTCCATTGTTACACAGATGTTATATTGGAGATTATTAATATTACTAAATATATTATAAGAAATACGGTTATCAATTAATTATAAATAAAATAAGAATCATTTAAAATAAAAAGAAATGTTTTTTGAAAAATTCTAATTTTTAATGGAAAGTTTAGTCATACATTGAACAAATATTTCAAATAAATTTAAACCAAATTTATGAAATTGAGTTTATATATTCATGATTATTTTTAAACAATAATATCAAAGTTATCTTACTATGAATTTTTGATGTCTTTAATGTATCATTTTTTGATTGATTGTGAAAATTACTAATTGTTATTGAAGACTACTATTTCATTTAGATAATTTAAAATGTTGAATAACATTCCAATTTTTATAAAATTAAATTTTTTAAATTTTATCATAATTTATTGAATTTATAAAATTATAATAATTTTCTTATTGGATTTTGATATTAAAATATTTTATTGATGATAATTTTCTATTTTAAAAACTCATTTTCTCCACGACCTTGTGTATAATTTTAAATTGAATTATTCAAATTTCCTGAATTGAATTTTTCATAAGGGATTAAATATTTTGGATTAATCATTATTAATATTATCTAATCAGCGAAAACTAATTTCATACTAAATGAATAGATAAAACAGTTAAAACTAATTACTCTGGTTAAGGTAAAAATTGGTTTTACCATTATGTTAAAAGGAATAAATACTTGTCTAAAAACTATTTTCCAAAAATATTCAAAAATATAATGTATAAATCAATAATACCCCATTTTTAACCCATTATTGCATATTCAATACGTGGGTACACATTTTTATTTTAAAAAATTTTATGTGTTCCACTCGCCTCACCTATTAAATGCCACCACCTCCCTTCTCTTATTCAAACCAAAAATAACTTTTGGTTCATCCAAGATAATCCAAAATCTCATAAAAAATTAACTCCCCGGATATTTTAATACTTTTTTTATGAATCCATTATAGTAATATTTTAGGTATAATACTAAATATGTGGTATACAAATATGTAAAATTCCTAACTATGAATTTTTTTATTTAATTTATTATTCCACCTCCTTAAAATATTATTAATTTATTATAATGCAATAAAAATTATATCGACCATATACAGTGATTTTATGGTTTGTAGGATTACCTATATATATATATATATATATCTTATTCCCTCAAATGTGAAACGATAATGTCACATGTGTGTACGATGAAAGAACACCTCATGAATCGATGTATCCCATTTCAAATTAACACCTATCACCATATGGTATGATGATTAATTTAAAATATGTATATGTTTTTACTAAATATTTATACCTTTTGAGTCATTATATCATATATTCCTTTTTTATTTCTAATTATTTTGGGGATATGATATTATTGCTTGTGTGTACTGAAAACTACGACCTCATGATGTTATGTGATTTAATTTTCCTTAATGCTTTCCATTGAAGGTAATAATGTACAATTTTCTCAATATACGTGATATAAATGATATTATTTTGATAATAATGTCAAATATATCATCATAAAATAATAAATTATCATTTTATTTCTTACGTTTTCAATCAATGATTGATAATAAAGTTGTTTATTTACGTGTGGCTAATGCCTTCACAAAGCAATGTGACTCTATTTTCTACCCCAAATAATTAGGATGATAATTATAAGTATATTAAAATAATATTATAGTATTTATTAAATTAGGATCATTATTTAATGATAAAATACTACTTAACTCCATTCAATAATTATAGTTGAAAATGGAAATGTTACACATTCGTACATACATCCTATAATCTCTATAATAAGAAAACACATCATTTCCCTAGACTAACATTCCTAATTGGTATTAATTGTATAATTTATGAATATATATGATTATTTTTTGTTATTATTATTATGAAGATTATGGAACATCATAATAACCACAAGAATCATAACATTCAAGACAAATCACTAATGAGAAAATATTGAAATTAACACATGGAACAATGAAAATATTGAAAAATTATTTGCAAATGGGTGAGAATATATTATAAAATATTCAACTATGATATTATAAAAATTATTATGGTTCTTTTATAAGTTAATAACTTTTTTAAAACTGATATCCAAGTAGTTAAATAACATTAAACCAAAAGGAAGTGTGTATTAAGTGTCATAAACCGAGCCAGGTCAACAATCAAACCAACACCTGACCAGATATATAGAAAGGCCCAACAGGCATTCCCTATCCTCATTGGCTTGAACTGCTTTCCTGGTATCATAAATTTTTTTTAATGATTTAACCTAGTTTATAA
Organism: Viscum album; assembly: GCA_963277665.1. Taxonomy (NCBI): domain Eukaryota; kingdom Viridiplantae; phylum Streptophyta; class Magnoliopsida; order Santalales; family Viscaceae; genus Viscum; species Viscum album. The sequence goes on from OY728166.1 coordinate 825,523,742, forward strand.
ACATTGAACAAACCAACAATAATAAAAAATCTGAATCTAAAAATTCCCAACTATATAATCCTTAAAAAATTCCGAATTGAATTATAGAGTTTATGAAAATGAGAAGAGGGGTATAACTAAAAAGTATTAGAAATTATGACTCAAAAAAACTATATTGCAAGGTGTAATCTCTCTTAATCCTTATCCACATCACCACAATGATAAATGAAGCTAACAACCTGAGCTGCCATCTCCAAGGAACTTTCCCTTACCTTTTTCAAACATTACCATGTCTAGATACACCAAAATGTGTAATTAGGGTCTATTCTCAAGCCCAATAGGATGCCACAAAAGAAAATATTCCATTTTATAAACATTATAAGACAAGAAGTATTAACATTATCATAAATAGAAAATTTTATAAACAAAATTAAAGGAATGAAACTTTAAATAAAAACATTTTTCATGTGGTAAACTTTGAAGAATAAACAATTATAAAGAAAACATATTATCTTCTATAATTAACCACCAAAAACACCATATTCTGATGGTAATTACAATATAACCAATGATCACTAGTCTTGAATATTCCCCTAGGTACTAGCTAACCATGGGACACTACATATACCATATCTTAGCAAAATGTGACTTATGAACCACAACAAACTATGTTATCATGCACGAGCCAATATTAGGGAACACATCCATAACTTAGTGGCATCCAATAAATCATATATATTTAGTTAGTATTTTCATCATTGATAATTCTAAGTGAAACTGGGAAAAGGAAACTTCTGATTCACTAGTATACTAGTCCTACTCTACCCACCTATATACCTAAGCTTCCAATTTGTACTCAATCATGTTTCGTGTTTTATAAAATACCATTTTTTACATCAAAACACCACTTCTATATCATAGAGACACAAAAATACCCCAACCATGATCCAAACCCTCAATGTAGTTCATGAAACCCAATAAAAAGTTTATAAAACAAGTTCAAGAGGTGTTACAAGGATTTCCACTCAAAATTCATTCAAATGTATTATTTTAAGGCCAAATCCCAGATAATACCATACCAACCAGAATTGGTAGCCCTAAAACCATTTAATAAATCAATTTCAAGAACCATAAAATAACCCCAAATGATTCAAAAAGGAATACACATTAACGATACCCAATTCCATGTCAAAATGCAACATTAAAACTATATACATGATCAATGATACAAAAAACAATTTGTGACCACAAAACAATAGATGAAAACATTATACATATGTTAATAAATCATGACAAATTCATGACATAATTTTTACACATGGAACAACATTCCATGAATGTCAAATACCCCAAATATTGGTGTGAAACATCTCATCAACCACAACCTCGCCACAAACAAGGGAAAACAAATCCTAATCAAGAAGATTGAATAAATAAACTTAATATTAAACCCTAGGGATGAAACCCTAGATTCATGAATTTTATAACTTCAAGAATGAGGGAAAACCCCTAGAAAAAAGGTTGAAAACAATGAAGGACTCACTTACATTAAGGATCTTGATGTTTCCCCACCAGAAACCCCTTCAAAAATGTGTTCCAGGGGTGCTTTAGTGATCGTGGAAGACTTCTATGGAGAAAATTTTAAAATGGGGGAATAAAGGGGCACATTAGGTTTAATTCTAGATGGTAAGAATTGGAATAAAAAAATTGAACTAAACAATGTTCTCTATTTTTCTAAAGAGTTAATAAACCATGGGGCCTAACTGTGCACCCAGTTCTGTCGTCCCAAAAAATCTATTTCTCCACAAAATTTAAGAGGGAGACTAGGGAGAAAATATATTCCATGTATAAGAGGTAAAATATCAGAATATAAGGACACAGTCATGAAAATTCTCTACACAATGAAAACATTTCGCCCAAGAAATACAACCAAATGATTGGTTGGAAAACCAGAATGGGTACTCTTTTTCAATCTATAAAATCCAATCCCAAGTATCATGCACATAATTAAAATGATTCCAATAGACATGGATCAATAAAATTGAATTTCTCAAATGCACATTCTCTTGGGAATCCACTATTTTCACCGACCATTCAAACACTAATGAAATGGGCTCAATCTTTAACTGTTCCCAATTAATTACTTGTCATGGACTTGGGTCGTAATTCTTTAATTTGGAGAAATGGAATAAATCGTGAATATATTCAAATGGTGAAGTAAAATACAACCTTTATGTCACATTTCTAATCTTCTATGTTATCTAAAATGGTATGAAATACCTCGGAGTTTACTTTACCTGCATTCCTAAACAATGATGGCCTAAATGAGAGGTCACCTTAAAGAATACCAAATAACCCACATAGACATAAAAATCTTGATGCCTCTTATTATAATATGATTTTTGGTGACTATGAGTTGTCAATAACAACTCTATAATCAACATGACCTTCTCGTATGTCTCTTACACAAGGCATGGACCCAAAAGTGAGGTCTCGCCTACCTCATCCCAACATAAGGGGGGCCGAAAAAGTCGACCGTAGAGTACCTCAAAAGGATTATTTTGTATATACTAATGATAATTTTTATTATAATCATATTAGAACAATCCCAAATAGTTATCCCAAGATCCTCAAAAATCCAAAAAACATGCACAAAGACTGTACTCAAAAATCAAATTTACCCACTCTGTTTGACTATCCGTTTGAGGATGGTATGTCTTGTTCATCTTAATTTCTAACCCTAAAGACTTATGAAGGACATCCCAAAACTAATAAGTAAAATGGGGTGCTCGATATAAAGAATATTTTTATTTTAAACCATGAAGCCTTACCACCTCCAAAATATACAATCAGCCCAACTCAACCACTTTAGTTATATCTCTAATCGGAAAGAAGTAGGGTGATTTGGTTATATGATCAATAAAAACTGAAATAGCATTCATAACCTATGGTGTAATTGGTAATACCACACTGAAATATATGGTGAACTCATCCCACTTCCAGGTTGTAATGGATAACATCCGAAGAAAACCATAGGGCCATTGATGATCCGCTTTTAGCTACTGACATGTATAGAATATCAACACAAAATCAGCTATGTATTAACTCATACATGGCCACCAAAACTACATATATACATCATAATAAAATTTATTATCTCTAGGATTAATGGAACACCAATATTTGTGGCTATCCTTTATCACCACCTTCCTTGGAGACAAAAAAAACCCTTGAACAACCCTTGATGCACAGGGGCCCTTAGGAGATAAAGACCAATTAGAAGACGTCTACCCACAATGAAGAAACTATATAGACTAATGAAATAGCTCATCATTGGGATTCTATTTCATAATAAACACTTAAAGATATGGAGTCAACAGAACTATCGCCAATAACCCACCTACTCTGTGCTCCTTGGTCTCCACATTCATCTGAGAAAAGTTCTCCATTAGAGTCCACTAATCACCATACTTCCTCAAATATTGCACTGAAATTTTTCTACTCAAGGCATCTTCCACCACATTTCCCTTTTCCCAGGTTACATATGATATCATAGTTTAACCCCTACAAATACATGATCTGTTGGAACTTCCTTAAATTAATATCTTTCTGTGAGAAGATTTAGGATAATCACTTATGAGAAGAGGAGACCACAAAATTCTCCCTGAAGAGGTATTGAAGCCAAATCATCAAATCATGCATCACTGCTTCTAACTCTAATTCATGGGTTGGGTAATTATTTTCATGTGGTCAAAGTTGGAAAGATCCATACACCACCACATGATCACCCTGCGTAAGCACGCACCCAAGACCCATACATGAAGAATCACTGTAAAAAACATATACCTTTCTAAATTATAGATAGATAAGCATGGGCGTAGTATTCAACAACCTATTCAACACCTAAAATGATCCCTAAAATTATAGGCCCCATCCAAACTTTACACCTTTTTAGGTGATCACGTTCATGTGTGAATAAAGCTGAGAGAAATCATGAACAAATAACCTACAGTAACATGCTAGGATGAGAAAACTCTTGATCTCAAAAACGTTTTTTGGATGATCCCAAGAAATAACTACACAGATATTGTTAGGGTCCAGTGAACTCTATGCTTTGAGATGACATGACCCAGAAACTTCACTTCCTTAATCCATAATGTTAATTTGGGAATTTTCTCATAACGATGTCGATACCACAGAGTTCCCAACACTATTCAATGACGATGCTCATGATTCTCCTTAGATCCCTAGAAAACCATGATGACGTCCATGAGTACCACAAAAAAGGAATCTAAATATTATTGGAACACCCTATTCATGAGTTCCATAAACAATGGTGGATCATTGATCATTTTGAAAGGAATGACCAAATACTCAATGTGGCTATACCTGATTCAGAAAGTTTTTTTTGGATATCCAATTCCCACACCTTGACCTGGTGGTAACCTGAGCAAAAATCTATTTTTGGAAAAATCACTTTCCCTCCTTTATCTAATCAAACAAGTCAACAATTTAGGGAAAAAGGTACTTGTTCTTGATGGTTACCTTATTCAGCTTCTGGTAATCAATTCACAATAAGAGGGGTCTATTGGCCTTATTTGCAAAATAGGACATGAGTGGCCCATGGAGAGATGCTTTGTTGAATTAATCCATTGGATTATAAATCATCTAGCTATATCTTTAATTCCATCAACTCGATGGGGGAATATCATAGAAGGGAATATATATCAGTTGTGTTCCTTGTGCCAAAACAATTTAAAACATCATGTCCCACTCTAAATCCTGAAAAATCATCACGAAATACCTCTGGGAACACATCCACCACGTCAGGTAATCCACCCTTAGAAGCACTACCATCATCCCCTGGTGTGAGTGAGAATAATTGAAAGATAATATTTCCCAACTCTGGGAGTGGTGTCCCACACACCCTGACTTTGGACCCCATTCCCAAAAAAAACATAAAGACTCCCATCAGGTGCTATGAAATTCACCTGTCTCCTATACCAATATATATGCACATGATAGTTCACTACCCAATCTATGTCGAGGATTACATTGAAAAGGTCTATATACAAGACTAGGATATCCCATTCTATTTCAACTCCTAACAAATAAAGAGCATATGATGAGCACATGAGACCTTGCTCCTAATTTTTAGGGAACAGTATCACCAACTCCATTGAAAAATACAACAACTCGGTTGTTAAATTTAGAAGATTCACAAAATGGGAAGAGATAAAAGGAACAAAAGTGTAACACCCAATGATATTTCAAATAAATTTTATATTGAATTTATAAAACACCGTTTCTCTAAAAAAACAACATTATTATAACAAATCTTGTAATCATATTTTAACCACCTTAGAGTTTGGAAATTTAAAAAACATACTTACCCGATTGCGTTTAGTAAGATATTTAGTGTCTAATAAGATCAAAATTAATTTTTTTGTGAATAGTAACATAAACATTATAAATAGTAATATACCCTTATTAATAGTAATATTACCCTTATGAATAGTAACCACACCCATGAAAGGATAAATAAAATTTAGACACCTTATAAATGAAATATATTATTTATGAAATTAATAATTATGTGTTGGTATTTTTGTGAGTAATAAATATTTTATTACAATTTTAGATTAATAAATTAATAAAATTATTTTGAAAAAAATTATTCTTAAATACATATTTTTTTTCCTTTGATTATTGGATAATTTTATGAGACCACAATTAATTTTTAAATGTATTATGAAATCAATTTTAAATTTAAAATTTGTAGTTTTCATGTAAATAATGATCTTATTTAAAAATTAAATTTCTATTATTTATAAAATTATTTTGATAAAATGGAGTACATTTTTGAAATCTACAGGTTAAAAAATGGTTAGGGTGAATTTTTTGGATTTTTCTGAAATACTTGAATTTTTGGTGAATAGTAAAATTCGAAAATTTAGAAAATATGCTAAATAAGTGAATTTATGCATCATTCATGAGTCATGTCTGATGTAAATGACCATTATTTCAAACTCACAAGCAATTATTACTATTTTTGGCCATAAGAGTCAACCCTATTGGTTGTTTTTGGAAAAATAATAAAATATTGAGTAAAATAATGGGTAGACCCTCCTCTCCTCCACTATAAAACCCCATCACTCCCTCTTCTCATCACTCCTTTCAAGCCATTTTACTTTTATAAATTCTTCCCAAATATCCCCCATGATCCTCTCGCACGTCCAAATGACATTGGTATCATAAGAATTCCAAAACCACTCCACTATAAAACCCCCTCACACCCTCTTCTCTTCACTTCTTCTATTTATTTCCTCACCTCTATTCATCCAAATGTTATGATGACTCCAGTACCATACATGTAATCGAATTTTTTATGATAAATAAATAATTCATCATCATGTCTATTTTCCCCTTGTTTTATACTAGAAATGAAAAGACCAACTGAGGTGTTTTAATTTATCACATTCAAGGATAACTAGTTTTCAATTTCTATTACTATAATCAATTGTTGTCAATAAACCATTTTTATGGTTGAATTAGAATATAATATATTTATTATAATTATTTATGGTTATGGAATCATTTTTTACACATGATATTAATTTATAAATCTAAATGTGTTTGTTTTGTACAAAAAACTGAAAATAAACCCAAACAAGTGTCAATAATGTTTTATATAATTATTAATATTCACCCTTGTTTCTAATGATATTTTCAGGGAATGCATCCATATATCGAGGAATTGATGTTTGTTTCCCTATATTCTTAGTTTCCAAAGGCGAGTGGCATCCATCCCTTATTCATTGATGTTTTCTCCTTAATCGAAATAGGATGATGGGATGTCAGTTCCTCCTTCCCTAGATTCATCCTCGGAGCTTGTCTCCTGGTCTGAGTATCCTCATATGCTTAAGCTGTTGTTCTTGATACACTTCCTAGTTCCATGTCTTCATGGACACCGGTTAGTTACATTGATCCTGTCAGAACATTCTAAGGGGTCATGTCAGGGCAGCAACCTCCCATCGGGGGAGTAGTCACATTAGACATCACTAGCATGTCTGGAAAAAGGAACACTGATGCATCTAAGATTATTTGCCTTATGATAGGTCTTATCGAGGGCGTGGAAGCCCGAGGCATCCCACATTGAGTGTGGGGAATTATATGCCATAGTAACGTCTATAAGAATTTTTTTTAACATTCCCATGTTTAACACAGGGTATGCTACGAGTTTAAAGTCTAGGGGAGATAGATCAAACATATAAGAACACTGAAAAGTGTGGATCAGATTGGTTCAACCCCATGAGGGGACACTAATTCTGGGGCTAATTCATGGTAAGTTTCCCAATTTCTTCTTGGAGCAGTGAGAAAGTGGGTAACATGATCTCACAGGGATGTGGCGGCCCGGGTAAAAATCAGGATAAATATTGATGGGTGAGGGTGGATGGAGAATGATATGGAACAGATGTGGGGATGATGGTTATGTTGGGAATGATCCTTGAATTGACCTCATACATGTCCTCGTGGTAGGGAATCAAATTCCACGAATTTTGGTGGGTGATGGGACACCTGAGTTGGCGGCCCATTAGAATTGATGGACGGATGGTACCCAAAGGATGTGGAACCCCAGGTTGCGGTGTGACCTTCCTGAAACACAAAGGCTCAAGGGAGATACCATGATGCGACATTAGTGAGGGGATTGAACCTATAAGAGGCTTCCTATGTATCCCCACGGTAGGGAATCAGAGTTCATGTATTTTGGGATGTGGTATAGAATCGAGTTGTACAGATAGGACAATGACCCAACGATATACTGGGGCTTACCTGTGGTTAACAGCCCATGTTGGTCTAACACCACTAGGACGGACCAGGTATTTGGGTCCCACCAAAGAGGACTACAAGATATTTCTATTTGATTGAGGACTAAAACAGATTGGCATTTTATTGCATAAAACAACAGCTTACTGCTAGTTTATGTTTCAATGGCTTACCACTAGTTGGAATTACAACATCTTACTACTGGTTGGGGTTGAACCTCATGAAGGATTCTGATGTACCTTTGCAAGAATATAGGTATCAAATCCCACGTATTTTGAATGTATACAGTTTAGTGTCATGTGGGGTGAAAAGGGGGGCATACAATTTAATGTCATGTAATACAAGATTAGACCAACGTATATTGGTCTGGACTGATGGGTGTTGGGATTGAACTTCAAGAGGCTTCCAATGAACCTTATTTTTAAAGTGCAAGGATCAGTGTCCACATAGTTTGGGATGAGGGATACAGTTTAACATCATGCAGGATGAAGGTGATCCAACATGAAGGGGCTGAAACTAGTTGGTGTTGGTCTTGAACCTTAGGAAGGATTCTTATATACCTTTCCTATAAGTCAATGATAAAGTACACATAGTTCAGTATAGAATATATAGTTTAACATCATGCAGGATGAATTGTGGACCGAAATAAAGTGGTGGGGACTAATGGAGGTTGGGCTTGAATCTCAGGGAGGCTTCCTAAGTACCATGATTAAAAGACAAGGATCGATATCCACATAGTTTGGGATGGTGATGTGGGTCTTACCCTCTAAGGCTACCGAGAAAAGACGTCATGGTCGATGGTTACTCTAAGCCCATGTGATTCATGCTTGGTGAGGGAAACAATAGGCCGGAAAGAACTGAACATCATGTCACGAAAGGTGAATCTGCGGAAAGTGGAGGTGGGATTACACATGGTTATATGCCCCAAGAAGATACAAGGGATTACACGTGATTAGTGGCCTAGGGAGATGGATATTGGGACTTAATCTAGGATAAAGGTAAGATGGAATCAATTCCTAGATGTATAGGGGTGAGGTAATGAATGTCTCGGTAACCATATCTCTTCTAGTCTTTGGCTTGGAAGAAAGGAGGAGGATCATGAATTCTACCTCCCGAAATAAAGGCTAAAGACATACACCAACATGGTTTCCCTTCTCCACAAATAGATGCTACTCCAACAAAGAAGATCTCATTCAATGTGAGGAATATCTCTCTCCCATGGAGATTATAGGGCATGGAGAATGTCCGAGGTGGGTCACCTTGTGTATATTGCACAAGGCGAGGCCACAATTTAACATCATGTGCTGAGGACGATGGTGCTTGGAAATTTAACATCCCACAACACCGACGAGGCAGTTTCACTCTACACCCATAGGAATTAAAAAAAATAATACCCACCCACCCTTTGGGAAATGAAGGCATTATAAATTCTATATTGAGGCGGTTTTTTGGAGTGATCCACTGAGGGGACCACATTAGTGCGGCTATGCAAATATGCTATAGCCATTTGCGTGCCAATGAGAAGAAGAATAAGGATAATCAATTCAATGTGAAGAACCACCCATGGGACCTTCATGTCACTTCATACAAACATAGAGTTTGGTATGAGAGAATGGTTTGTGAAGAAAATGCGTTAACAGGAAAGGACCTTGTGAATCTCTTGTTTTTCATGTAGTGGTGGCACAACGTGAAGGGGTATTTTTCACGATGTGGGGTGGCCTAGCCTAGTCATAGGGTACAAATTCATATGAAGGGTTCTTTGCGATGTTGAAAGGCTTTAGCAGAGTATGACATCATGGAGTGAGGTTACCTTATAATTAATAGAACTTTGAAGCAATGTGCTTCGTTAAAAATAGTGAACTTGAATTAGTATGTGGTTCACATGTGTATGGAGGGTACTTCATGAAGCATAAGTGCTTTGTGAAAACTCGAGTATCCACAGGGATATCCCTCCTTCATGATAGCCTATGGTCTCTATTAAAGGAATCCTTGCCTAAAGTGTAGTTTTATTTTAGGTAAGGGATAATTAGTTCACAATGGTCAAGTACCTTGAGGAGCTCATTTTTCTTGTGGTTTCTTTGAGGAGAATGTGCATCGCGATTTGAGAGATGATAAGAAAAACCGTCAGGTTATCTATCCTTTTGGATCTAGGGGAGTCATGTATTTATAGTCAAGGAACAAGGCGATGTAGGGAATGCTTTGTGAATACCCCACATGGCGCTCTGCGATTGGTCATGGAATGCGTCAAGTTTGTCGTAACTGTGAATTCGACCATTATCCCCTCCTTGCCCCGGAGATCTCTTTGTTTACCTCTACGGTGCTCGATGAGGATTCTATCAATTTTCAAGGGATCATAGAGGTCAATCAGGTTCCCCCTATTGTGAAAATCTACTGGTCAATTGTGTCGTAACTGAGAAACCTTGCACCTCTTATATTCTGTGTTGACCGTAGAGGGGCTGTTTTCTTCGCATCGGCCATAGAGCTGAGGGGCTCGGTGAATGGGATTCATGGGGTATCCCATTTGGGATTGGATTCTTATTTGTGTATTTTCCCCATACATAATGTTAAGGATAATACAAGTGATAAAATCAGAGGATCGATCACTAATTTTTTTTGAAATTAACAAAACAAGATCGTGACGTAGGGTCATGATGTGCAGAGGCGATTCACGTGTTGAGAGAACCGTGAAGCTCAACACAGCTAGGAACGCCACGATGATAATGGTTTGTTTCCTATAAATAAGGGAGGTTGACCCCTCTTTTTTCCTTACTCATCTCTGCATTTTTTGTAATTGGGATCCTGATTCACAAAGCTCTGTGCACTATGTGATTTCTCTCTACGAATCGAGCCTTTATACTCTACAACGCACAATGAGTATTTCGACTTTATGAGTGCGTTCTTCATAGATCATGTCTGTGGCGTCTATGGTAGGGCTCCTGTAAGGTCCTAGCCCTGGGTGCCACTCAACGGGTGCCCCGAACCCGGTTCACCATGTGACCTCAAACACATTTCCACAAACGCAAGAGGTTTCCGACTAGCAGCGAGGGCCCAGGTCTGATAATGGGGAAAATATTCCCTCATTCGTCAAATTGTAGCGTAGCAGAATAAAATAAAAAGCACACAACAACAATGGAATCAATAAACCATACACTTTTTTAATAATCAACTACAGTAAAGATAACTAGCCAGTTATATAGATATGATCCAACATGTCTCAAGTTCTCAAAAAATATCCAGAACATGTTACATAGTTGTACAATACAATACAGGGTACATCAAAGAAAAACAAAACAGTCGGTAGCATTGTGAGCCTAAGCCCGGTCACATGATTCCCTACTCCTCAGCAGCAATCAAGTACCTGTAAAGTGCACATTCCCTTATCTACACCTGTAGAAACGTATTGTGTTTGGGCCAAAAAGCATGAACCAAATAGGGTGTGAGAAATATATCTCATTAGGCACCCACAAAAGGCTCGTGCATAACTATGTGTAAAACATGCAAAAATAGTGTGCAGTAGTAAAATGAAATAATGTAAGCAGTACTAAAAGTAACTAACTTAACCAATTATATTTCCATTTTAATATCCATTTAATCATTTAATTTAAAATATCACCATAGTAAATATTCTAAATGAACATCTAATGTCCTCAGACACATAAACTCCTACCCTAGGTTAAAGAGTATCCAACACAAGAATCTACCCACAGGCATACAGATATTTCCCTTGGGCATAAGAAGTGTCACCCACAGTCACAGAATCAACTGCACACAGGCACGGAAGAAGTTGCCCTCAGGCTAGGATAACAATTGCCCTCGGGCTAAGAAAACAACGCCCACGGGCTAAGTAAAACACTTCCCTCAGGTGAAAGTAACCGGGCCATGCCCAACATGTAAATAAACATTCACATACAATTCCTCTCAGGGCAATTTTACAATCATTACTTTAAAGGCACACCCGTGGGTATCCTGGCCAAATGGCTAAACAGAGGAACGCACCCCGGGGGTGGTCCTAGATCTAAGCAGCGATCCCAAATAACATTTTAATATCACATTAAATTACCTATACAATTATAGGTATTTAAAATAGCCATGACCTTAGCCACACGACACCCTAAATATGGGTTCGTAGCTCAAAAACACACAAAACGCACAATAGTTGGAAAATTAAACACCAATCCACCTACCTTATGTTCCCTCTAATCAGTATTCTCAAACGACGTTCCACGAATCATCCTAGAATGAGGTAGATTTGAGTTAAAATTAAACTTGCTTAAACTTAGATAAATTCCATTAGAAGAAAAGTTGATAAGAAATACACTAGGATATGGGAGGGCTTACCCATGTGGTTCCAACGAAATCATCTGAGGCAGAAACGGATTCTTGATGTGTGCTCGGCAGATCTCTGAAGCTTCAGCCTCCTCCCCCGATCTCCCTCTTCCCGTTCTAAGCCTTCCATGTAAACAGGGGAGGCTACTGTCCATTTTAAGTGAAAAAAAGAAAGTACACGGCGTGTATTTCCAAGTACATGGCGTGTACTTCCCATTTTTATATTGTTCCCCTAGCGGCTTCCCGCCAGTGTGGCACTGTTCACCTGCTGACATGACTACACGGCATGTCTTCATGAGTACAAGGCGTGTATTGTCGCACAGCTGGCCACCGCCTTACTATTCACCTGCGGACTGACTACATGGCGTGTAATGGACCACTACACGGTGTGTAGTCGGTTTCTACACCCTTCATCGCTGACATGGCCACACGACCTGTGTACTCATACCACACAGCCAGAAGTACAGGGCATGTGGAAAACTACATGGAATGTACTTCCAAAATTTTGGATTTTTCCCCATTTTCCTTATTTTCTCAAAAAAAATTAAGGAAAGAAGAAAAGAAGAAACTCGTACCTCAAAAATATAAACTGGGTTCCTACCAACTTCCCCCCTTAATGCAATTCATCCCCAAATTGCCCTTCCAAGGGTGGAGAAGATATAACTATGAAAAACTCTGGCCACTGAGCACGTACATTGGTCTCCCACTCCCAAGTCTCGTCCTGCCCTCAGCCATGCTACCATAGAACCCGTATGAGAGGAACTGACCGGCCTTGGAGAACCTTCGTGCTCTTGTCAATGATACAAATCGGATGCATCGATCTGAAGCTCAACCTCCTCAGGCTGAAGGATGTGAGATGGTTCTGAATGATAGTGATGCAACTGAGATACATGGAAGACATTGTGTGTGGCTCGTTACGGCTGCGGTAAAAAAACTGATAGGAAACCGGCCCGAATCTCTCCAGAATCCTGAATGGGCCCACATGCCTCATTGAAAGTTTACCATGTCTCATGATCCGCTTATATCCTAGCCTCGACGAAACACACAAGAAAACCAGATCCCCGACCACGAACTCCAAAGGTCATCTCTGGCGATCAGCATAAGTCCTATGACGAGAATGCGTGGTATCCATCCGCTTCTGAATCAACTGGACCTTTTTTGAAGTCTCCTGCACGATACGTGGTCCCAGTAAAGCTGCCTCACCTGCCCCTAACCAGCACAAAGGTGGTAAGCATGGCCTACTATATAATGCCTTGTATAGTTCTATCTCGATAGTTTCCTGAAAACTATTATTGTAGGAAAACTCGACTAGGGGTATATGCCTCTCCCATGAGCCCCAAAAGTCTAGGATGCATGCACGCAACATTTACTCTAGCACCTGAATCATACGCTCTGACTAGAAATCGGTATGAGGGTGGTATGTTGTGCTCAAAAGCACATGTGTACCAAGTTTCCTCTGAAAACTCTTCCAGAAATGAGATGTCAAGAGGGCATCCCTATCTGAAATGTTATAACAAGTTAACCCATGAAGACGTACGATCTCTCGGATATAAAGCTTTCCGAGCTCGTCAACCCCGAAGGTCTCCTTGATCGTCAAAAAGTGAGATGACTTCTTGAGTCTGTCTACAACAACCCACACGACATCATTGCCTCTAGGTGACCTTGGAAACACAGTCACAAAGTCCATTGCAACATCATCCCATTTCCACTCTTGGATGGGTTACTACTGTAACAGTCTGGCTAGCCTATGATGCTCTGCCTTCAACTGCTGACTGGTGGAGCACCTCGTAACAAAACCAGCTACATCTCTCTTCATACCCGGCCACCAGTACTGACATCTCAAGTCATGGTACATCTTGGTAACCCCGGGATAAACTTCCCAGGCTGAAGCATGAAACTCTTTGATCATCTCCTCGCGTATATCCCCTCGAACCCACACTCATACATGGAAACATTGAATTTCATCATCACCTATTGTCCAACTAAGAAGATGGTCCTCACGTGCCACCGAATCCCATAGGACTAGGCTTTTTGAATCAGATAGTTGTCTCATCCTCACTATATCCAGGAGGGTAGAAGTCATAAATAAAGATGAAAGATAAGTTTTCCCCTGACTGTTGTGTACCTCCAAATGCATCTCAGAGAACAAAGCCATAAGCCGCCACTCACCACTGGCCTCCTGCACTGCCTGTATCTGAGCCTTCCTGCTCAGTGCATCAGCTACTGCATTACCTTTATCAGGTGTTTAGGCAAGCTCAAAATTAAAGTACTGAAGGTATTCGCCCACCTTCGCTTCCTCAGATTCATGTCACGGTGATTGAAAATATACTTGACGCTTTTTTAGTCGGTGGAAACCACAAAATGTTCCCCCAATAGATAATGTCCCCAACATCGTAACTCATGCACAACTGAAGCTAACTCGAGATCATGCATCAGGTAATTCCTCTCATGTGGCCTCAACTGCCGAGAACCATACACAACAACTAGATCGCCCTACATCAACACTGCTCCCATCCCAATACCTGATGCGTCCTAGTAAACTGTATAGCTCTTCCCTTACTCTGGACATATCAGGATCGATGCTGATGTCAACCTTCCTTTCAGATCCGAAAAGGATATCTCGCAAGCTTTTGACTAAACAAACTTCACACCCTTCTTCGTCAAACCTGTCAAAGGTGCAGCTAAGCTAGAGAAGTCCTGTATGAAGTGTCTGAAGTAACCAACCAGCCCTAAGAAACTCCATATCTCAAACAAGATCTTAGTCTTCTCCCATGAAACTACTGCTCTCCCCTTCTCTGGGTCTACTGAAACTCCTGCCTCTGAGATGATATGACCAAGGAAGTAAATCCGGTCCATCCAAAAGTGGCACTTCAAGAGATTAGCATACATTCGATGATCACTAAGTGTACTCAATAAGATCTCAAGATGGGTGGCATGGTCGTGTCGAGTGTGAGAGTACAACAAGATGTCATCCACGAATACTACCACAAAAGAATCCAGATAAGGATGGAACACATGATTAATCAGAGCCATGAAAACTGCTAGTGCGTTCGTGAGTCTGAACGGCATAACCAAGTACTCATATAGACCATATCTGCTCCGAAAAGCTGTAAGTGGTATATCTGATGGTCTCACGCGCAGCTGATGATATCCTGACCTTAATTCAATCATCTAGAACACTCGTTCTCCATGAAGTTCATAAAAAAGATCATCAATCCTTGGAAAAGGATATCGGTTCTTAATTGTCAACTGGTTCAGCTTCCGATAATCCACACAGAGTCTGAGGGTACCATCCGCCTTCTTCGCAAAAAGGACCGGAGAACCCCAAGGATAAGTACTGGGTCAGATAAAACCCTTCGCCTGTAACTCTTATAACTACCTCTTGAGCTCCTGCAACACTGGTGTATCCATCCTATAAAGAGGAATGGACACCGGTGCTGCTCCTGGAAAAATATCAACAGAGAAATCCACCTATCGCTTTGGAGGTAGACCTAAAAAGTTGTCTGGGAAGACATCCCTAAAATGATCAACCACTGGAGGGAAATCCGTCTGACAAGTCCCCTGATCATCCATATATAAACTCGAAATATGGTCAGTGACACCACCTCTCCCATGATCCTCTGACCCAGCTCGACTTGCCTGAACATCCCATTCGCCCTTGTATAGAAACTCTCCACTCTATGGTGATGTGAAACGCATCCTGCAACGATAGCAGTCTATAAAGTCTTGAAAGGGAACCAACCAGTCCATACCGAGAATGATGTCATAAGCTATCATCTCTAATACATTGAGGTCCCAAAGGAAGTGACACCCACCAACCTCAAGGGGGAACTCCTTGCACTGATGCACACCAGTCGTTCTAGTCCCCAACGGAGTGTCTATCATCATGAAATCAGAAGAAGAAGAAGAATCACAGAGACCAAGACTCTCCACTATGGGCACAGATATGAAACTATGTGTAGCACTCGTTTCAAAAAGTACTGAAGATAAAACAGAAGCTATTAAAATAGTACCTCTAACGGTAGAAGGTCTGAGAACCATCTCTGGATGGGTTTGTTGCATAGCATATGCCTGCCCAGTGCCATGGCCCTGCGACACAGCCTGGATACCCTGAGATGTCTGGCCCTACTGCCTCTGAGATCCTGGTGTCTGTCTACCACGACCATGACCACCATCTCTCCCAGCACGCCCTGACGTATTCCAGTTCCCCAACTGTTAAGAAGATTATGGTACTTCTCCTACACGTGGAGTCTGCACAGAACCCCTCTCACTAACCACTGGTGGAAATGCCCTAAAAAAGTGTGACATATGACCCATCCGGCCGCAAGCTCATCACTCCACTGGATCTTGTGGACACTATGGCCTCTTGGGACCCTCTATACCACACTAGTAGCACATAACCTGGCCACCTGAAGCATTCTTCGGAATGGTATTTCCATCCTGAGAGAAGTCCATATGTCTCTTCCTCTTACCAGTAGAAATAGTACCAGTAACTGGTGCTGAACCGCCCTAGCCCACACCACTAGATTCCCGCAGGTTCCTCTCTGTAATCAGCGGCTATTTCACAATATAATGTACTGAAGGAAACCTAAAAACATTCACCAGTGCTCAGATGTCATAAGGGAGACCATCCTCAAAGCGCATGGTGCTCAACGTCTCATCACCCACTATTACGGGTCCAAAACTCTGAAGCTCAGGGAAACGAGTAGAATAGTCCATCACCGACATAGCGCCCTGCTAAAGATTCATGAAATGTTGAGCTATATATGCCCTCAACATCTCTGGGTAAAAGAAGTCATAGAAGACTGCCTAAAATTTTCCCACGCCATGTCTCTGTGATGCTCTGATTGGGTGGTAACATCCCACTACCTCTTGGTAGAATCAAGCAGCATATAAGTTGCAAGCTTGACCCTCCGTCCTGGAGGCATCTTAAGATGCGCGAAAATAGTTTGCATCGATCCTAGCCAATACTCTGTATCTTGTGGTCCGCCATCCCCTGAAAACATATGCGGATGCTTCTGCAGGAATATATGAGTAAACTCAGCCATAGATGTGGCAGTCGGCGGTGCTCCCGGAAAGGTCTTGATGAACCGCATAAAGCCTTCACGGGGTTGTGCCTCTGCTCCTGTGTCTGGTATAATAGTTGGCACTGCATCTGGCTCTGCTGGAGGGTAAAATTGTAGCCCATAGCCCACCATCTCTCGAGTATAATCGTCACTACTCTCCTGGCGAACAATGTGCGGTCTTCTAGGAGGCATTACACTACAAGGTCAAAACACGCTCTGGATTCTAGATTTACAAGACTGAAAACAAAGGAACCAAAAACGAAACAAGAGGGAGAAGGCATTTCAATATTTGTAAAACAAGACTACATGGCATGTACAATTACTACATGGCATGTACTTCACTTCCCTTCCCCTGTCTGGGTCCTTTGACATGGCTAAGCTACACAGCTCCCGTTGAAAAACACTACACGACATGTATATCATCTACATGATGTGTATGGTGTAACTTTCCAACTGCACGTGTCGTTTGTGACATGGTCGACTACTCAGCTTGACACTACACGGAATGTTAAACCCGCACACGGCGTGTACACCACCCCATTTTCTCAGCTGCACAGCTAACTCCACACGGTCTGTCCTGATACAAGACTACACGGTGTGTCCCACAGGTACACGGTGTTTACTAGACGAGATTCACCAACCAGTGTTGTTAGTTACACAGCCAGACATACGGCTCACACTACACGGTGTGTTCTATAGACACACAGAGTGTATCCAAAAATATTACACTGACCTGTGTTGTTAGTTAAACGGTCGGGTCCCCAGGTTAGACTACACAGCGTGTTCCATAGTGGACACGACGTGTATGTCTCAAGGTTTCCTCTATCCGTGTTGTCAGTCACATGGTTATAATCTAGGTCAACACTACATGGTGTGTACAAAATCTACACGGCGTGTTCGCCCAACGCATGTCGCTTCCCCGTGTCCCTGCCCACATAGTCTATGAAACGGGAAGAAACTACACGGAGTGTACTTAGGGTACACGGCGTGTACTCAAAAAGTTTATTTTTCTTACAGAACAAAAGAACATACACGGCGTGTCTGAGGTAATACACGGTGTGTATACTGGGTTTCTGGACAGTATGCCTCATAAACTTCTCCGGAACCTAGAAAATACTGAAACACAACACCTAAGTGTCAAATTTCGGTCCATGAGGGCCCATACACCCCATGAATCAAATTTTGACATCTTATCTGTGTTACAACTAATAAACAGATAATGATCCACCAAATTCCAGTCAGTGGGGGCCCATACTCTCCAAAAACCAAAGTTTGGCATCCATTCTATAGACATGCTCAAATGAAATTACCCAATCACGCAGCAGGTATTTTATCAGAGCGGCTATCACAACAGCAAGCTTTTCTAGCACAACAACTAACACAACTACATGAAATTTCTAATGCACCTACATGGCATGGAAACTATGCATGGCATGTGATTTCTAGAATATTCCCATATGATGCATGAGATGGAATACCCTCATCTCATTGGGTTGCAACTAAATAGAACCCAGAGATAAAATATATACTGCGCAATCTCAAGTGTGTCACCCAACGGTGAAATCAAATCAACTATAAATTGCAAAATCAGTAAAATTGCAGTACGAGGTAAATTGGTGTTTCCCTGTACATGGGTTAGCTACGCCCGGGCATAGATTATTACCGACTACCATTCATCCTATCCCTGACTATGGATCCAAATAGTAAGTCAACGAAAAGAAACCCGCTGATACCACTTTGTAACGTCCCGGCCCCGGGTACCACTCAACGGGTGCCCCGAACCCAGTTCGCCACGTGAATTCAACGGCATTTCCCCAAACGCCAGAGGCAACCGATTAGCAGCGAGGGCCCATGCCTGATAGTGGGGAAACTATGCCCTCATTTGTCAAAGTGTAGTGCAGCGGAATAAAATAAAAAACAAGCAATAAACCATACACTTTTATAATAATCAACAGCAGTAAAGATAACCAGCCAGTTATATAGATATGATGCAACATGTCTCAAGTTCTATGAAAACATCCAGAACATGTTACATTGTAGTACAATACATTACATGGTACAGAAAAGCAAAACAGAACAGTCGGTAGCATCGCGAGCCTAATCCTAGTCCCATGCTCCCCTACTCCTCAGTAGCAATCAAGTACCTGTATAAGGGCCCTTGCCCTTATCTACACCTGCAGAAATGTAATCTTTTTGGGCTGAAAATCATGACCCAAACAGGGTGTGAGAAATATATCTCAGTAGGCACCCACCAAAGGCATGTGCTCAACTGTGTGTAAAACATGCACCAATATTGTGTAGTAGTAAAATGAAATAAAGTAAGAAGTACTAAAAGTAACTAACTTAACCAATTATATTTCCATTTTATCATCCATTTTATCATTTAATTTAAAATATCACCACAGTGAATATTCTAAATAAACAGCTAATGTCCTCAGACACGTAAACTCATATGCTCCGGTAAAGAGTAGCCAACACAAGAATTTTTCCACAGGCAAACGGATATTGCCCTCGACCGTAAGAAGTGTCACCCACAGGCACAGAATCAACTACCCACAGGCACGGATGAATTTTCTCTCAGGCTAGGATAACAACCTCTCTCAGGCTATGCAAACAACACCCATGGGCTAAGTAAAACACTTCCCTCAGGTGCAAGTAACTGGTCCATGCCCAACATGTAAATAAACATTCACATACAATTCCTCTCAAGGAAATTTTACAATCATTACTTAAAGGCATAACCGCTAGTATCCTGGCCAAATGGTTAAACAGAGGAACGCACCCCCGGGGTGGTCCTATAACCAAGAAGAGGTCTCAAATAGCATTTTAAAATCACATTCAATTACCTATACAATTATAGGTATTTAAAATATCCATGGACTCAGCCACACGACACCCCAAATATGGGTTCATAGCTCAAAAACACATAAAACACACAACAGTTGGAAAATTAAACACCAAGCCACCTACCTTATACGCCCCTGATCAATATACTCGAACCACATTCCACGAATCGTCCTAGAATAGGGTATATCTGAGGTGAATGTGAACTCACTTAAATGTATATAATTTCTATTAGAGGAATAATTGATAGTAAATACACAAGGAGATGGGAGGGCTTACCCGTGCGGTTCCAATGAGATCGTCCGAGGCAGAAACGGATTCCCGATGTGCGCTCGACAGATCTCTAAAGCTTCAGCCTCCTTTCCCGAGCTCCGCCTTCCCGTTCTAAGCCTTCCCTGTGAACAGGGGAGGCTACTTCTTATTTTAAGTGAAAGAAACAAATTTCACGGCGTGTATTTCCAAGTACACGGAGTGTACTTACCATTTTTAAACTGTTCCCCTGGAGGCTTCCCGCTAGTGTGGCACTATTCACCTGCCGACATGACTACACGGCATGTCTTCATGAGTACACGGCGTGTGTCATTGCACAGCTGGCCATCACCTTACTATTCACCAGTCGACTGACTACACGGCGTGTAAAGGACCACTACACTGTGTGTAGTCGGTTCCTACACCCTGCATCGTCGACATGACCACATGCCCCATGTACTCATACCAAATGGCCATAAGTACATGACGTGTGGATAAGTATATGGCGTGTACTTCCAAAATTCATGATCTTTCCCCATTTTCCTTATTTTCTCAAAAACAATTAAGGAAAGGAGAAAATAAGAAACTTGTACCTCAGAAATAAGAACTGGGTTCTTACAGCTCCGAAACCTTTTTTTGTGACCATGATCTGCAACTGTTATCTGCAAAATAACTCCGAAAACGAGCTCTGAAATACAGAATAAGAAAATAAAAACTTTTAGGAATGAATAGATCACTAGGAAGCTGTTAGGGGGTTCATTGCTGATGATTCATATAGTTCAGAAATAGATGATTCTCTGGGGATCAGGGTGTATGTACCGAGACATTAAGATCACGATTCCCTAGTAGATATACTATCAAATAGTTATATGAACTACCCATTGTGAAAAAAGCTGCCTCTATATGGATTCGGTTTGAGGGAAGATTTTTTTGTTCCAGAAGCTATCAGAGATGTGACATCCTACTTGTTTAGGAGTATGCTATGCCAGTACTAGTGGTTTGGGGCAGCTGATGGTCATACTTGGTAGGATCTCACAACTGTCGATGTTGACTGCCTGTATAACCATGTGAACAATGTTGATGGGAAGGCTACAAAACAAGTGGTTTCTCCCCTCCCCTATTCCACACCATTCTTAAGGTGGCCTTAGGGAACCCTAAGAAGCAGTGGACTAATTAGTGGGATCTGCACTAGGTTGGAAACTACATAGATGACTGGGTATGGTCTTAGAGGGTAAGTACCTCATGTGATGTGTTGAATGTGGAGTTGAGGTGAGTGTGCCTATACAAGGAGGCATGGGCCTCCAAATTCCATTTCTACCAGCTGAAGAATCTTTTGTCAGAGTTGCTGAGAAGGTGATCATTGAGGAACAACGCATTCCATTTTCACTATGGGGAATTCAGAATTAGCCTATGGTACCTGTAAAAAATATCAGGGGTCCCGATACTGGGAGAAATGTATGATTAGATTCTACCTGACAGAAATACATGGGATAACTCCGAGCATATCTCACCGCTGGAAAAGTCATTGATGGACCTTGTAGCGACCCAACCTTTTTTTACTTTACTATTACAACATTTTAAATATAAAAAACATAACATTATTACACATAGAGGATCCAAATGTTTAGTGTCTTTGGAAAACTAGGACCATACATAACAAATACAACATCAAGCATAAACATTTATTTAATTTCTTCTTCTCAAGATTCTTATTGGCACTTGTCTTATACTTAGTACATGTAGCCACCTGAGGACATACATAAAAAGGGGTGAGATAGAATCTCATTAAGAGGATAGATAAGAACAATATAGCATGGGGTGATCATAATCATACCATGGGAAAAAGATCATGAACATGAGAGGAAGAATATATAAGACTTGAAATGTGGCAACGCATAAAAATGAAACACCATGTCTTAGTGGTTAACTACCACACTTAATTGTGACCCAAGATAGAAAATTATTAACACATCATTTCACATTTTCTCATGAGATTCATCACTTTACCTAAATCATTAGAGCGCTATATAATTATGGCCGCACCCGTCACATTTAAACATTCATATTGTGCTATATAATTCCGGGTGCACCCGTCACATCATAACATTATCATTTATAATGCATGCCACAATGAACATATAACAGAAATGAAAATATGGAACCCTTGAAAAGGAATGGGTTTCATCTCATAATAACACATTCATAAACATTGGGTTCCCAAAATAATGAGGGAATAACAATACATGTTACATGAATCGTCAACCTTGAATGAGATGTAAAAGGTGTGTTCTTGAAAGAAGAGTTCTTTTGGAAACATATGATTTTTCATAAATACCAGTGAAAAACATGTATATCCCATAAAAATGAATACAATGAAAAAAAAATATTTTGAAGGAGTGACCATATCAAAAAGTAGTGAAAGAGGGAGAACCCGAAGGATGAAAGTTTGGTTCGAGAATTTCCCCTTACCATGTATCTGAACGCTTCCTTCTATTTAATATCATGTATAATGACATTATATTCATTAATTAGAAATTAATTAACCTTTTATACCTTAATAGGGGTTATTTTGGTTTCATTATGTTATTTTATGTGCTTTTTGATGAGTTATAGAGTTTAAAAACATTGTTTGGGAATGTTCATTTTTATGGTTTTCTTGTGCATTTCACATGTATTCATGAATTGAAGTTTGTGTGGAACATGGGTAAACATCCAGAACATACATTAAATTTTATTAATGGTATTACATAATTTAAAATGTTCATAATATGAGTTAAATTTTACACCATGTGGATGAATCATTAGATAGGAATTTAATGATGATCGTTTGGGTTAATTTGGGCGGTTTTTCGACCACAATGAACTAGTTTTGTTTACTCATCTAGTAATATGTACATAAGTTAGTTCCAGAACATAAAATATGAAATAATACATATATAATATTCTGGTTCAACCAGAAAAATTGTTTCATGACCAGATCTGTAGGTAGAAATGGAAAAAGAAAACATGTCGTTCTTGAAGGTGATATTAACAGCTTATGAACAACGTTTTCTTTTATAAAATAAAAGGAAGAGGAGAATGGGTTTGGATGGTATAATATCCCATTAGTATCATAAAAGTCCAGTATATGTGTTATACTATAGTCACCATACTATTTGGATAAAGATAGGTTGGGAGAAAATAAGAAAAGGACTTGAAATTGAAAGGGAAATAAAGAAAAGAGGAAGATAAATTACCTCTTGAATCCTCCTCTTGAGATCCTCCTTAAGGGGACTAAGCTTGGACTTTTGATGAGACCAGAAGCTCTTGGACGTGGGGGAGGGGCTAGGGGAGATTATTGGGTATATCTTAGGAAATTATTGAAGCTTGAGAGGTGTGTTTTGGAAAGGGGAGGGGGAGGGGTTATTTACACATGAGGAGGGAGGTGTTATTAGTATAAAATATTAAATAAAATAATATATCAAAAGTTAGACTTGTAATTGTAGTATTTTGACATCATAAATCATATATTAATATAATATAATTATTTTTAGGCTTTAATTAATCTTTATAATTCTATTTCATTAATTTATTAAAAGGAAAGTTAAAGAAAGAGAAAAAGATACTTTAAGAGATCACCTTTAGACTTTAGACATTGGAAAGTTCCTTTTAGGTTTAAAAATTGAATTTATTGTATTTTAAAGAAAAATTTATGAAATTTTATATAATTTGGACGAACGAAATGTTCTAGAATGTTTATGTCATCATTACATCATTAATGATGCAATTTAGGATACCCCGATTATGCGAAAAACTGTATTTTTTACTATTCAACCGAAAATTAAAGTACTTCAGAAAAATTACAAAAATTTACCCCTACCATTTTAGAATGTGTAGAATCCAAAAATGAATTCCATTTTTAAAATATAATTTTCTAATTATGATTAATTTAATATTTAATTTAAATCATAATTCACTTGAAAAATATAGTTTTTTTAAAATAAAAATGATTTTATAATGCTTTAAAAATTTACATAGGGTCTTATAAAATTATCTAAAAACTATAATAAATTGATTAAATAATTTATGAATACATTTTAGGAAAATAAATTTTATTTTAAATTAATTAATTAATTATAATTATTTATTTATGACTTACAAAATACTAAAACGGTTACTGAAGTCAAATTGTCACTTTCTAAGATGTCTAAATTTTATTTAATTTCTCATTCATAAGGTTACCCTTATGTTGGATGATTTACTATTAATAATGGTCATAATACTATTCATAAGGTTATGTTACTATTCACAAGGGTACGCTACTATTCACTGAAAATTAATTTGGTTTCATTTGACTCCAAAAATCATCTTGAACACAGCCGTGTATGTCGGATTTTCGAAATTCAAAACACAAAAGTGAAAAATATATGTCTAGAGGTCACATAGCACTTATTAGTTAATTATGTTGTGTTTTCATGTGACATAATTATAATAAGGGAATTTCCATTGAAAAACATTGGGTGGTTACATTCTTCCCCCCTTAAGAAATTTCACCCCCGAAATTTCACTTTACACAAACATGTGAGGGTACTTCTCCTTCATCACCTCCTTCGGTTCCCAAGTAGCTTCTTCAAACTTATGGTTCCTCCGCAAAACTTTGATAAGGTGGGTTTTCTTGTTTCATAGTACCTTATCTCTCTGATCCAGAATCTTTACTCGCTAATCCTCATAGGAGATATCATCTTCCAGCTACACCACCTCTGAGTTTAGTACATGTGAGGTGTCTGGTATGTACTTACTCAGTAGTGATACATGAAACACATCATTAACAGGAGCCATTTTTGGGGGAAGTTTAAGATGATAGGCCACAACTCATATGCATTCAAGGATCTCAAAGGGGCCAATATACCTTGGGCTTAGCTTACCTTTCTTCCTGAATAGCATGACTCTCTTCTGTGGAGATATTCTACGGAAGACTTTATATCCAACGTCGAACTCTAAGTCCCTTCGACGGTTGTCTGCATAGCTCTTTTTCCTACTTTGAGCAGCTTTGATGTGTTTCTGGATGACTTGAACCTTCTATGTCATCTCTTGCACAAGATTAGGTATAAGTATCTTTCTTTCTCCAACTTAATCCCAACAGGTTGGAGTTCTACATCACTTTCCATACATAGCTTCATATGGATCCATCTGAATACTCGAGTGGAATCAAATGTTGTATGGGAACTCAACCAATGGGAGACATTGATCCCTTCCACCTTTGAATTCTAGAGGGAAGGCTCTTATCATATCATCAAGCTTCTGAATAGTCCATTCAGACATTCCATCATTTTGGGGGTAATAGGTCGTGCTGAAATTTGATTAATTACTCAATGAATGTTGAAGGCTCCTCCATAGTTTAGATGTGAACCTTGGATCACAATCAGAGACAAATCATACTGGAACACCGTGCAGTCTCACAACTTCTTTCACATATATCTTTTCAAGTTTTTCAAGTGAGAGGTCTCCCGGAATAGTGATAAAATGGGAAATCTTGGTGAGTCGGTCAACCACAACCCATATCGCATTGTTTTCCGTTGACGTCTTCGGGAGACCCATGACAAAGTCCATAGTAACATTTTCCCATTTCCCCATGGGTATAGGCAATGTCAGCATAATATCTTTGGACTTTTGTCGCTCATCTTTTACTTTCTAACATACCATGAACCTAGATATATATTCCGCAATCTCCTTCTTCATGTTACCCCCCAGAAGTGTTCTTAGAGATCACGGTACATCTTGGTACTCCCTGGATGGATAGAAAAAGTTAAGCTATGTGAAGTTTCCAATAGCTCCTTCTTTATCCCGGGTGATGAAGGCACACAAAGTCACGTTCCAAACAGAATCACACCATCATCGTCGATATGGAACTCTTGCAGCTTGCCTTCATTTACTACATTCACCATCTTTTGTATCTCCACATCATGCCTTTGTGCTTACTTAATCTTCTCTTGGATGGATGGTTGCGCAATCAATTGGGAAAGGTAGGATGTATCCCCTACCTGTATGATTTCCAAATCCATTATTTGCATATCCAAAAATGCAGGGTCTTTCACAATCCACAGCATGGATAGAGAAGCAGGTTCTTTTCTGCATAGTGAATCAGCTACCTTTTTCACCTTTCCAGGATGGTAGTGAATAGAGCAATCGTAATCCTTGATTAGATCTAACCATATCCTTTGACACATTTTGATCTCCTTTTTGTGAATATATACTTTAGGCTCTTGTGGTTGGTGTATATGTCACACTTCTCTCCATAATGGTAGTGCCATAAGATTTTCCTGGAAAAACTCATGGCTGCCAGCTCTAGATTGTGCATCAGGTAGTTCTGCTCATGGATCTTTAACTGTTGTGAGGTGTAGGCTATCAAATTCTAATTTTTCATGAGTACACAACCAAAGACTTTCTTTTAAGAATCACTGTATATCACAAAACATTCTCCTCTTTTTGGTAGTGTGAGTACATGTACAGTGATCAGCCTACTCTTTAGCTCCATGAAGCTTCCCTCACGTTCTTTCGTCTGGACATACTTTACCCCTTTCGTTGTTAACATTTTTAGCAGGCTGGAAAATCGTGAGAAGTTTCTCACAAAATGTCGGTAGTACCCAGATAATCGAAGAAAACTATGGATTTCGGTGACACTATAGGGCCTGGTCCATTCCTCAATCACTTTGGTATTTTAAGGATCCATAGAAATTCCCTCACCTGTGATCTCATGTCCCAAGAACATGACATTCTACATCCAAAAGTCACACTTGTTGAACTTGGCATACAACTTCTCATTTCTCAATGTCACCAACACAAGTCTTAGATGTTCTTCATGTTCCTCATTTCTCTTGGATTAGATGAGAATATCATCAATATACACTACCAAATATTTGTCTAGGTAATGTCTAAAGACTCTATTCATCAAATCCATGAAGATTTTAGGGGAATTAGTAAGTCCAAAGGGCATCACCAAAAACTCATAGTGCCCATACCATGTACGGAAGGCAGTCTTCTGAATATTTTCCTGCTTCACCTTCACTTGATGATATCCAGAATGAAGATCCACCTTTGAGAAGTATTGAACTCCTCTTAACTGATCAAACAAGTCATCAATCCTTGGTAGAGGATACTTGTTCTTTATGGTGATCTTGTTGAGTTCTTGATAATCGATACACAGCCACATTATTCCATCCTTCTTCTTCACAAAGATCATTGGCGCACCACAAGGTGATGCACAGGGGCGTATGAACCCTTTTCCAAATTCTCCTGCAACTGCTTCTTTAACACCTCTAGTTCGATAGGAGCCATCTTATAGGGACACATCGAGATAGGAGTAGCTCTGGGTATGAGCTTAATTGAGAACTCTACCTCATGATACGGGGGAATTCAGGGCTGCACTTCAGGAAATACAACGTCATATTCCCTCACGATTGGCATTTCCTCAAGGTTGACACTTTCCTTCAACTCATCCATTTGGGAGAGGAATGCTTCTTCATAGGGAATCAACACCCATACCATTGAATTATTTATGAAAAGAGATTCATGATCTTCATTTCATTTGTAGAGAAGAATGGGATGGTTCCGAATATGAAATGATATTTCCTTTTCTTGACAGTTGATATGTGATCTATATAATGAGAGCTAATCCATTCTCATTATATCGTCGAATTCCACTAATAAGAAGTATTATGAGATTCACCAGAAGAATCTTCCCACATACGCCAACAGGAGAAGAGTCAAACACTTGGGTTTCAATGATTTAAACACTTGGTTTTTTTATATATATCTCTACTTCAAGGTTTTGGGGATTCGATTCTATAGTTCTAGAGAACTTGCAAGATATAAGGGAATGTGTATAACCAAAATCAAATAAGACTTTTCCCATTATTGAGTGTATAGGAAGTGTACCGTTTATGACATCATTATCATGATCCACCCCCTTAGTAGTGATTTCATAATACTTCCCTTGTCCCTTTGGCTTCGGTGGCTGTTGACGCTAATTACCCTCGAGAACTCGAGGTTTAGTGCACGAGTTTGCATAGTGACATAGCTCCCTACAGTTGTAGCATTGAACCATGAGTATTTCTCTCCTTTATTCAGCAACATTATCCTTTATTTTCATGTCTTTTTGACACTCTTGAGCATGGTGTCCTCCTTTTCCACACTTGAAGCACTTCCCCATCCCAATGAGGTAGTTCCCATGGTGCAACTTCCCACAATTTTGGCATGTGGGTCATTGATTTTTCTTCCCACCTTTATCATTAGATCCACCAGCTTGAAAATCCATCATTCCTTTCTTATAACCATATCCATGGGACGATTCTCCAAACTCCATCTCCACTTTGATATCACATCGAAAAACTTCATCATAACTCCCAAAGTCTCGAATTTCAAGAGCCTTTCGAAGGTGTGGTTTAAATCCACTAAATAATCTATCAATTTTTCTATCATTGTAGATTACAAACCCTAAAGCGTACCTTACAAGCCTTGTGAAATTCACTTCATATGTTGTGATATAATCTCCTTCTTTTTTCTTGAGCTCAATTAATTCTCTCTCCATCTTCTTGAAAATCATTCATGGGAAATACTTATTATGAAACATTATCTTAAAGTATTCCCATTCCATCTCTTCAATTTCCTCCCTTAGCTTGGTGTTCTTAATCAAAGCCCACCATTGATCGGTTTCTCCATCTAGACGATAAATGCATAGAGTCACCTTCTCCAACTCAGAACAGTGAAGTACATTAAAGATCTTCTCTATAGAGTTGACCCACAATTCCGTAACTAGTGTATCGGAAGATCCACAAAACGTCGGTGGTCGTTGCCGCATAAAACATTCGATAGCCAGTTTCACCCTCTTTGGTGAAAGGAGGAAGTTCTTCATTATTATGGTTATTATTCATAACCTGAGATAATTGGGTAAGAATTGGCATGAAGTTTTGAACTCCACCTCCCAAATCATTGGGGATGTCGTTCGGGCAATCATTGCACTGGCCCTCGCATGAATTGTTGGCCTGATTTCTCCTGGTTTCCCCAATTTTCTAAAATAGAAAAGGTTAGAACAAAACATAAGTAAAAAATTCATGAATAACATATTCATTTAAACAATTTATACCAAAAAAATAACTTATTGGATCCCTAGGTAAATATTCTTGTGTGCATATTTGTACTTAGTCTCATACTATAGGTTTCCTCTTGGGTTCACTAATACTAATTCCCAAATTAACTAAACCAAGCCTCTAATACCAACTTTAGAGACCGAACCTTTTCTTAATTTACTATTACATCATTATAAAGATAAAAACATAATAGTATTACACATAGAGGATCCAATGGTTTAGTTTCTTGGGAAAAATAGGACCATACGTAACAAATAAAACATCAAGCATAAACATTTATTTAATATCTTCTTCTCTAGCTTCTTATTGGCACTTTTCCTCTCCTTAGTACATGTATACACCTGAGTATATACATCAAAAGTGGTGATCTATAAGCCTAGTAAGAAGATAGATAAGAACAATATAGCATGTGGTGACCATAATCATAACATTGGAAAAAGATCATGAACATGAGAGGAAGCATATATAAGACGTGAAATGTGGCAATGCATAAAAATGAAACATCATGTATTAGTGGTTAACTACCACACAAACTTGTGAACCAAGCAAGCATCTTGTTCACAAATCATTTCACACTTACTCATGAGATTCATCACTTTACCCAATGCATTGGAGTGCTATATAATTCTGGGTGCACCCATCACATTATAACATTATTGTTTATCATTCATACCACAATGAACATATAACATAAAGGAACATAAGGAACCCATGAAAAGGAATGGGTTTAATCTCTTTATAACACATTCATAAACATTGGGTTCCCAAAATAATGAGGGAATAACATACATGTTACAAGAACCGTCAATCTTGAATGAGAAGTAAAAGGTGTGTTCTTGAAAGAAGAGTTCTTTTGGAAAGAATTTTATTTTTCATAAATACCAGTGAAAAACATGTATATCCCATAAAATTATAGAAAATTATGAACAAAATATTTTGAAGGATTAACTGTATCAAAATGTAGTGAAAGAGGGAGAACTTGAAAGATGAAAGTTGGGTTCGAGAATTTCACCTTACCTTGTATCTGAACGCTTCCTTCTCATTAATGTCCTGTATAATGACATTATATTAATTAATTAGAAATTAAATAACCTTTTATACCCCAATAGGGGTCATTTTGGTTTCATTATGTTATTTTATGGGCTTTTTGATGAGTTATAGAGTTTAAAACATTGTTTTTGAATGTTCATTTTTATGGTTTTCTTTTGCGTTTCACATGTATTCGTGAGTTGAAGTTTGTGTAGAACATGGATAAACATCCAGAACATACATTAAATTTTATTAATGATATTCTAGAAGTTAAAATTATCTTAATATGTGTTAAATTTTATACCATGTGTATGAATCATTAGATTGGAATTTAATGATGATTGTTTGGGTTAATTTGGGTGGTTTTTCAACCACAACGAACTTGTTTTGTTTACTCATCTAGTAATATGTACATAAGTTATTTCCAAAACATAAAATAGGACATCATACATATATAATATTCTCGTTCAACCATAAAAATGGTTTCATGGCCAGATATGTAGGTAGAATTGGAAAAAGAAAACATGTCATTCTTGAAGGTGATATTAACACCTTACGAACAATGTTTTATTTTATAAAATAAAAGGAATATGAGAAGGGGGTTGGATGGAATAATATCCCATTAGTATCATAACATTCATGTATATGTGTGATATTGGAGTCACCATACTATTTGGATAAAGATAGGATGGGAGAAAATAAAAAAGGACTTGAAATTGAATGGGAATTAAAGGAAAGAGGAAGATAACATACCTCTTGAATCCTCCTCTTCAGATCCTTTTTAAGGGGCCTAAGCATGGCCTTTTGATGATACCAGAAGCTCTTGGACATGGGGAGGGGATATGAGATATGATTGGGCAGAGCTTAGACAATTCATGAAGCTTGAGAGGTGTGGTTTGGAAAGGGAAGGGGGAGGGGTTATTTATACATGAGAAGGGAGGTGTTTTTTTTTGAAGCCACTGGTCCAAGGAGTGTGTGATGTACCTATCAGGAGAGAATCGTTGGGTGGCTAGGGTTTCTGCCACCATATTGTCCCGCCTCCCCCATTTCGTTGTTGTTTCATCCATATGTGTTGTCTTGATTGGGAGAACTGTCAAGGAGCTTCTTTATTGACCATCCTCCTCGGACGATGTCCACGACCCCCATCTTCTCTCCTCCATGATTTGTGCTTCGCCTAATCTGATGCATCTTCATGTTTCTCCGGTCCGCATCTCTGAGTCGGCATCGATGTTGAGGGATCTGGTGGGCTTCAGTATTCAGAGGTGACGTGTTGGGCTCGATGCTTGATCACGTGGTATTTCTTTTGGATTTCAGGTTTGTTTTGGTTTGTACACAGGCGAGTCGGTTCCCTCTGAAGACACAAGATCATCACCTAGATGTTTGTAGGCAGTCGGGATGCAGAACACTCGCTGGTGCATACACAGATGAAGATGGTTCGACCTAGGATATTTTTGTGGCACTGGATTGTCCTGCTCCTCTCTGGTTTTCTTGTGTATTTTTGTAGTACAGATATTTGGGTTTCGTGTGAGTCGGAACATGGCAGGGTCATCTTCGACTACTGGGCCAGTACACACACGCGGATGGCGGATGCAGGAATGCTCAGTGTCGGTGGTGCTTCTCCTTTCGAGCTGGCTTCTCCTTCCCTTCTGGTTTGTTCTGTGGTTATGCCTTTTGGTGTTCCCAGATGGACATGCTTCTCCTTGGTTTTCCTCTACCATTTTCTCATCCTCCTTCACACACAACCCCATCTTAGTTGGGTGTGATGGATTTCATGATGTTTTGGATCCTGTTGGTGGCTTCGAGGAAGTTGGATCTGTTGGGGTGTTTTTTTTGGCATGGTGGCCTGGTTCTCAAAGGATCAACGGTTCCGTGGTGCAGCTCAACGGGTTTGGTCATGAGTTCTATGTCCATGGTAGTTTGGCGGGTCGGTCTAGCCAGCTGTTTTCCTTGGTTCCCACTTTTCCTCAAATTGATTTTGGTTGTCGTTGTTTGGTTTCATTTTCGGGTAGGTTTGTACATGGCCATGGTTCTAAGCCTGAACCTATTATGGTTCTCTTTTCATGTTCTTTAATTTACATGTTCGGTTCTCACTAACCTAAAAAGATACTTATTTGAAAAATAAAAAAAATATGTTTCAGTCAGGAGGGAGGTGTTTTTAGTATAAAATATTAAATAAAATAATATATCAAAAGTTAGACTTGTAATTGTAGTTTTTTGAGATCCTAAATCATATATTAATATAAAATAATTCGTTTTATGCTTTCATTCATTTTATAATTCTAATTCATTAATTAATTATAAGGAAAGTGAAAGAAAGAGAAAAAGACACTTTAAGAGATCACCTTTAGACTTTAGACTCTGGAAAGTTCTTTTTAGGTTTGAAAATTGAATTTATTGTATTTTAAGGAACACTTTATGAAATTTAATATAATTTGGACGAATAAAATGTTCTAGAATGTTTAATTCATCATTAAATCATTAATGATGCAATTTAGGATACACTGATTATACGAAAAACTGTATTTTTTACTATTCACCCGAAAATTGATGTATTTCAAAAAAATCCCAATAATTTACCCCTTCCATTTTTCAACGTGTAAACTAAGAAATATACTTTCATTCTTGTTTATTCTAAGAAATGTACTTTCATTCTTGTTTATGATGGATGAATTCATGAGTTCCGTTATTTGTTTTGGTATACTATATATCTGTCACATTAGTGAAATATCTAGTGATCAATCCCTATGATCACATGGGACAGACTGGATATGAGAAACAAGGGATGACCAACTCATTATTTGATCCAAATATGAATTTTTCAACCAGGCTTTTGGTCTCTAGGGTTTTAACAACTGATCTAAGTTCCTGAGAAAAATAAGGGAGGCTTGACTAGAGAATTATGCACTTAGAACAATCAAATTTATATTTTATAAAAGTTCTATTAGGAATGATCGAGGTAATTCAAGGAGCGTTATAATAAATCCAAAAAACAGATAGTGGGAAGAGTGAATAATGATACCCAAGATTCAGAACACTTTATGGGTGGTGTGATAATGAAGTAAAACCTTTGACCTTGTTTGAAACATAGTATCCCTATTGCATTAGTGTAATATGGTGATAACAAATGAGGGTTGACCACTGACGATGATTGTAACATAGGGCCTAACTCAAATTGTCATCATTTAGTATTTCAGAATATTTTCCCAGGACAGTAAGTGATCCATAGGCCGAGTATCCGTACTGTTATGGTGTTCATTTAGGCATTAAAAAGGACGAGGGTCCAAATAATGGGCACTCAAACTGTGAAGGGTGGAGTGATGCGTTTTTCAAATGAAGTCATACACCCTTGAAATTATGCCACCATGAAAAAAATACATTAGGTGAGTGCATAGGTCTTATTAGGGAACATAATCCTTTCCTTGAAGGATCTCTCTTACAAAAACCTTGGTTGGCCCACAGTTTTACATGTTGCACAGAATGTAGGCTCTTAGTTTAAGGTCATGCTGTTTGGACTGTGATTTGGAGAAAATAACTAGAAAAGTTAATTTTCCTAGGCATGGGCCCAAGGTGAAATGCATGGGAATCTCTACATATCTCATAATGATGATAATCATGCCTTATGTAGTTCTTGCACATTGTGTCGTCATAGATCAACTCTGGTTGTGCAATCCTTTCTCTAGATGAAGCAGAAGCATCCCCTAATTTTCATGGGGAATTGTGAAATTTTTTAGTGTAGGGTCATAGTTTAAAGTCTTTCATTGAGGATGTGGTTTCCCATAAATGATATTATTGATTTGTTAC
This sequence comes from Viscum album, assembly GCA_963277665.1. Taxonomy (NCBI): domain Eukaryota; kingdom Viridiplantae; phylum Streptophyta; class Magnoliopsida; order Santalales; family Viscaceae; genus Viscum; species Viscum album. The sequence continues at coordinate 825,557,988 of OY728166.1, forward strand.
ATATCCCAAAATGAATAATGATAGTAGGAGTCCACAACACACCACTTTCTATTAGTGGGTTTCTTTAAACCATAGATCATAGAGCAGTGGTGTCCTAATCTTGAAGGTAGACTGTAGAGAAAGTGGTAAGGTTTTCCCACATATCCCCTGAGGAATAAAATCAAGCCATACGTAGTTCGAGAAAACCTTTGTATTTTAACATCATATTGTTGGACGAAGTGGGAAAGGGGGAGTACATGGTGCAGACACAATAGAACAGATGTGAATGAGGACTAATGTAGTCCATACAACGCAATGTTATACATCGGTAAATATGAGGTCAAGAGACCAAAGATGAGTAAATTTGGGATTTTATAGAGAAAAATTGATCAATCATTCATATATAACCCATTTGGATGGGAATAAAATCATACGTAGTTTGGAAATCATAGTTTAACATCACGCTGGATGAAAAGGTTGTGTGGTTCAGCTGCATCAGCACACATCCAACGAAAATCCCCAAGCCCATGTGAGTCATTCTCGGGGTGAGAAACATGGAGTAGTGGTGAGACTTTCCTTAATATGTGGGGGTTTAAAAATGAGTGTTTTGGAATTCCACATGAACATAAGGGAGTGGCAAGATGTGAATCATGCCATGCGAGATCTGGATCGCAATGACGGTTGTGTAATGATAAAGGATAATTATTGACCAAGTCTGAAACACATCATCTGTTTTGTGTTATCCTATCATGGGGACAAAAAATGAGGGTTCACTGCTAACCATGTTTGAAACAGGAGACCAGTCACAAAAGTTCATCTGGGGTCTTCCGAGATGTTGGCCCAAGTCGGTAGGTAAGACAATGTGGCACGAGATCAGACCGTAGAGGGGGTCACTTCAGACGTGTAAGAGTGTGATGATCCAATTAAAGGGATTTTGAATCATGGGCACAAAATGGTTAATGTCTGTGCAAAAACTATACACTTGGGGTTCTTTTCCACAACACATTCGAGCATGCCAACAAGTTAGGTCAGAAAGAGGAGTTCACATCAATTTTCAAGGACAAGGGTCCTGGGGTCACATGATCTTAAAATATGGTCGTAGAGTGGACAATTATGAGGGGACCTAGTTTAATGGAATGTGAATGGGTGGTGAAGTATCCATGCCCGATGTGTATCTCCCATAGGGAGATCATAGTTTAGGGTCGTGGAATTTTGGCCAGAATGTGAAAAGATGAGGCACATGGTGTGAATGTCACAAAATCAGGTGTGAATGAGAATCCAAGAGGTACTCTTCCCATAAAATGATCCTAAAATAGTTTGGGACAAGGGGAAAAGTGGGGGATAGGATTTGATATTCATGGGGATGGACCCATAGACTGAATGTGCATGCATTTCTAACTATCCAATGAAGTTGGGAATCAAGCCAACTGTAGTTCTGGATGATGATATGCAGTTGAGTGTCCTATAACAAGGACAATTGAATATTAGTTTTAAGTTCATAGATCTCAACCCATTAATTGAAAGGAGGGATGGAAACATGTGGTGTGGTAATTAAAAACCCTACATGAATGAAGACGGTAGGAGTCCATATCACACCATATGCATCCCGAGGAGGTTTTAGGTCGAGGGACCAAAATTGAAAGTTGGGTTGGGCCTGAGGCATAGTGTTTGGGAATTACTACATACCACATGATGACGGGGATCAATCCATATGAATTACTAGATGTTTCATGGTATGGTACCACTACCAGTGACAACATTGTCGTGTGGGTCTAGCCCTTGTGCCAAAGGAAGTGACATTTGATAGATATTGTTGGTTCTTTGGGATGGATGTGTGTGTTGTTTTTGTAGAAACAAACCTAGGATGACGAATCCAAGGATCACTAAATGAATAAATCTATTTTTAGGCTTTGAAAAATGGCATGGAGAAGAACCGATACCAAACATGATGTCACCTCATGTGAGGGCATTACAATGCTTTTCCATTTTTCATCATGCAGCCAGGAGGATAATGTCATAGTTCTGGGTCGTATGATAGGACCAACCCATGCATATTAACATCTTATAGTAAAGACATAATAGTTTAATGTCATGTGGGATGTGGAATCATATTTTAAATTCATATTTCATGGACACATACAGATGAAATTAGATTTTAGATGGGAATGCACATGGTGTGATAAATCATACCCGATGTGAATGTGGACGAGTTCCACAACATGCCATGTGCACATCTAGGGAAGAAACCTCAGGCCAAGGGGCCAGAAAAGGTAAGAGAATATGGGGATCATCTTGTAGGTGAATTGTCTTTGTGTTTTTACCTATCACATGAGGGTTTGAATCATGTCATAAAAAGTTCTAAGAGTGAAATTTATCATCATGCGGGTCAAGAGGCATGAGAGACAAGCTCTTAGAAAGAGAGTATGTGGTGAAACAATTTCAAACCCAATGTGAATGAGGGCATAATCCCACAGAAACCACACCAAGAAATCCTATTATATTCATGGAAAAAGGCTGAATAGAAGAGGAAATTAGTGGAACCTAAGCTGTACCTGAAGACGAGATGCTAGGTCATTCCTATGTATCCTATGAGAATAGGAATCAAGATTTACATAGTTCTAGGAGATGTGGGTTTTTTTTACACCTTCTGGAAAGGATGTAGATAGAACTTAGTTTAATGTCTTATATTTTGGACAATAGAGACCCCAGACTCTTCCAAACGGGCACAAACCTCGACCAAATCAATAATCCCTTGTGAGATGCACTCGGTGTTGGAAATAAGGGCAGATAAGGTCATTGCAACACGTGGAATACAAGAATAGTGTAAAATGATATGGAGCCCCTAATGACACCACACCTTGTCTTTTCCCTCTTAACAGGAAAACACGCACTGGGGGATAGCACCAATAGTGTCGAAATTACACATGAACAAGATGGAGTGGAAAATTATGTGAATCATGAAACCAATATTTAGGTATTAATGGGGGATGGAGGGATGATGGAGGATGGTTGCTGATTGCATTTGAAAAACTGCATACACATCGTGTGACCTAAAATGGGAACAAAAAATGACTATCGACAACTAACCCTATTCGCAACATGGGACTTGTATCAATTTGTCATTTGATATCCTCATGAACATTGGATCTAAATGGTAGGAGATCACAAGAACATAGAATCCAAGACATTTGTGGGTCCTTTTGGAAGTGAAATATGTTGAAAGCCCAAATGAAGGGAAACATGATGCCATAAAATGAGCAATAACATATCTCTGTAGATTCCAACACTCTAAATCCTTAACCAAAGTGCTCCTGGGAAAATTGATGAACATCCAAATTGGAGGAGATAAACGGCATGGATATTATAAACCTGAGATGAATGAGGACATAATCCCATACCACACCACAAACCCTCCTCTTGGAGGACTCTGGCCAAGTGTCCATAGAGATGAAGAGGTTTCTAAGAAACATGGTTGGACCCAAGGAAGAGATGTAAGGATGTTCGAATATATCTCAAGAGGATGGGAATCAATTCATGCATAGTTATGAATATGCCATGTGGTTTAAAATCATGCGGCGAGGATGAAGATAGTAGGGTGGTACTTCGACGAGGAATGTGTGTGGCATGGCCAATAACCTGACATGAATGAGTGAGTAATCCCACATAAGCCACACCATTAATAATTCCCCGAGGTAACTCAGTCCATGAGGCCTAGAGATAGGATAATTGTACCTAGGATTGACCTGAAGACAAAAATTCTTGGTTTTCCTACAAATCTATTGAGGAAGTGATTCAATCCCTACATATTTCAGAAGATGTGGTGTAGTTTAATGTCATGGTTCAATTACATTGTTGATCTGATTTTATGGTCATAGAACTCGAACTGTAGGTGCCCAGTTTAATATCATATGTGTGGGACAAATGGGTAGAAAGGGGGAGTTATCGAGCCTGCCATGAGGGAGACCACAAAATGGAAACAATGATCACAAATAACTGCTTACCATGTTCACAACATAGTATCTGCATTGTTTCCAGGAATGGGAAAAAATGAGTGTCAAGTGAAAACCATATTCACAATGAGGTACTAGTATCAAATTGTTTTCTAGAATCACCAGGGATATTGGTAGAAGATGGTAGGAGGGCCCTAGGGACTAGAATCCAAGCCTTTAGGGGGTCCCTTCTAATGTGAAAGATGATGGAAACCCACAAGATGGGACAAATAAAGCATGGTGGGACCTAAGTAGTTTAACGTCTGCTGAATGGTGAAAGATGTGGAGATCTCCATGGAGAGGGAGACATGGTGCAGTTATGATGAACTCAATGTGAATGAGGCCAAAATCGGGCATCAAACCATGTGTTCCGACCCAAGGGGATATCCCGAAGCTTGGGGTTGCGCCTACGGACTAAATGTCTGGGAGTTCCTACGTATCCCATGATAATGGGAATCAATCCATACATTATATTTAGAGGTTCATGCAGTTTAACGTCATGTTGTGAGGACATGGGAGGATAGAAGAACAAGGAGCGTCACATGGTGGTATCATTATAACCCCGACATGAGTGGGGATAAATAACTTTATGCTACACAGTGTGGGATCCTCCAAGGAAAATACACCCAGGGGGTAGTGGAAGAGAAGTGTTTGGGAGATGGAATCTAATACGAGGTGTATAAGTGTTTCTCTGTATCCCAAGAGTATGGGAATCAAACCATACGTAGTTCTGAAGATATTGTACAATTTTACGTCACGCATCAAGGACGTGGGCGGGTCTTAGTTTAAGGTCGTAGAGCTCGGACCATAATGGTATATTTCAATTCGCATTTCAATGTCATGAAATGTAGGTTCTATAATGCCCCATCACTAGTTACCCAGAGTCTGTGAATTATTACAAAACATCGGCATGACACAAGGATTCAAGTCCTGATGGACTGATCAGTTTAGTAGTCTTGTAAAATAGATTACATACATGAACGTTACATTACACATTCAAACATAAAACACAGCATAAATAATTCATTGATAATGATATTATTCCCCTATCTTAACCATGCATATCAAACATAATACACATCTTGGAATCCTGGGAAAACAAAACAAAAGAAAGTGGAGAGCTCAGATGCTCAGTAAGAGTAAGCAATACAGTGGAAGATAACATAAACATTAGGCATGGTGAATAATTGAAAACGCGTTCCTTTAAAAATAATAAACATGAACACTTTATGTCAGGAATATGAGCTAAGTAAATAATGCCATAATAAAACAAAGTTATGGGTATTCTACTAGTCTAATAACAACATGAACCATCAATATTATTTTCATAATTAGGGAATGTATAATTCAGGATATTCTGTAACATTTTTCAAGGCCTCATCCAAGACGTCTAAAAATGATTACTACCTCAACCCTAACCATATATAAAATTAGGAAATGCCTTATCCAATTCCATGTCTAATTGTTTAATGGGGCCTATCGATGCATCGAGGAGCTATAGAGGGCTCCACCCATCACTTACTAAGTCCAATACATTCCTCATATGAAAAGGTTGAAACATAACATAAACATTCGTATTAAAATAGCATACAAAATGTCAAAACATTAATGATAAACCATGAATGGTTTAAAAATAACACATCCATAGTCAAACCAATCAAAAAATATGAAATAAAATATCAATGATTTGAATCATAATAAATCAACTTCAAACAAGTGTAAAATTTATCACAGAGTGTTGACATAGATGAAATAAAAACTTTTTGAGAGAAATATCTCTTTCTATATTGAAATAGTTTATGAGTCACATAATTATAAAAGAAAACATTTATTTTGAAAATATTCTTATTATATTGTAAGGGAAGATTCGACGATGTTATAATGGTGGAAAATAGCCACACCCGCCATATAAGTTAAAAAATACCTTCTTGCCTTAATTTTGTCAAAAAGGTCATAAAGTACATTGTTTTGAAAATGAAGGAAACATTCATTTTAAAACATATAATGTACAATAAGGGTATAAATGAAATAAAGAATAGTCTAGTAAATAGTAAAAATGTAATGAAATAAATTTCTAAGAAAACATGGATGTGGATTATAAAGAGGTCCGGGTAGATATTTACGTAATACCAACATCAGTTAAGTAAAAATATTGAAAAATTAACCCTTACCTTGTACTTTTCCTTGGTCAAGTGTTGGTTAAACTCTTGTATAATGGTGAAATAATTGTTATTAAATTATAAAAGAACCATATAAATTAATATTATATCATATATAATCTTCTAATATTGCTTTGCTAATGATATTTTATTAGTATCATCGTTTTGGGTGTTAACAGATTCGTTTTCCTTTATATGATTTGTTACATAAGTCATGTTTGTTATGGATAGGATGTATCTTATTCATATCCAGAATTATATCATGTCTTTAAAAATTAGTTTCTGTCATCAAATGAAAATTATTTTTGAATTGTTACGATGGGGAATGACATCTCATCGCATCGTGGAGACGGTAATCCATACATAAGCACGAGCGACAATATCATTCGTTGGATGGTGAAATAATTTAAAATTTGATGGTATATCATATATAAAAAATATTATACATGTTTTATTTATTATTTACATAAATTATACTCATTATTATACCCATCAAAAAAATAAAGTGTTGAGAAACAAACTACACCACAACGAGGAGATGGTAAGTCGTATGTACGCAGGTGTGGTTACTTGGTCATTCATAGGATGGATAGAATAATGAATATGGTTGTACCATATTTATAATAAAATCATATTATGTATAAGGTACATGAGTTATTATTTTGTTATGGAAATAACCAAGAAATAGTAAGTGGAAGAAGAAAAGAGCTTTGATTGATATGATGAATTTATTACCTTTTCTTCAGGTTCTATCTTTTGATTTGAATAAGAGGTCTTCGTAGGATGGATTTTTGATAAGGGTAAGGCCTCTAAGTTCATGTGAGGGAAGTTGGTAGGTTATTTGAGTAGGTTTTGGATGAACCAAATGACTTTGGATGTGTGATTTTGAGAGAAAGGTAAGTACTCTTTTATAAGAGATGTGAGGGGCAATTTAGGAAAAGCTTGGAATATAATTTTATTACACAATCATATGAGGTTTAAAATGGATAAAAATGATTTATTTTAAGGATAAGGTGGGGATGGGTTGAAATAACCTCATCCAATATTTTTTAGATAGGTTTAGTTTACCATATTAACCTTATCTTCTATATTTAACTCTTAGTTAAATAGTTTTACTTTTACTATGTTTTCTTGTTTTATTATAAAAAAGGGTTAATAAAACTACGTTAAAAATCCAAGAGAACCCAAAGTGGTTCATTACTGATATATAAACCTTATTTAGGTCCTTTGGCCAAACCTTAGATTTTTAGGAATATTATATCTATTAATAATAGAGTATTTGTTTTAAAAATGAATTTATGTCAATTATGACAGTATTTGGTATTTTGTTTATGTTAAAGTCATAACAACATGATTAATTCGATAAAAAATTCATTAAATCAACCATAATATGTCATATTTACCTATAAAATTAGTGGAATTCATCAAAAGTATTAATTAAATTTTTTTCAATATTTATAATATCATTTATTTTAATCATTCATTAATAATGTAATTACTGCATCATCATTGTGTCAAAAATAAATTAAACTATTTAATATCTAAAAAATATTAATAAAATACCATTATGTATGAAATAATGTTATATTTTTTATGAATATTTATAGTCAATTTTTTCTTATGTATAACCCAATATTAAAAATAGTTTGTTATTAAACTTTGAATTTAAAACTTTTTACTCTTCTTTAAATAAAATATAATAAATTTCCTAATATAATACATGTGGACCAAAATGGATCATGTTTTATTCCTTAGGTTTATTTTGGTCAAAATAAACTTATCCAATTGAATTAAAACATCTGTTAGGGTATGTATAATATAAATTTACCATTAATTACCCTATTTACTTTTAACCATGGTAAATAAAAGTCGAAAGTTACTAGTCACCAAAAAATATTTAATCTTATTGAACCACATTTTACGTAATGATATCAACTTTGTCTCTCGTATTTTTGAAATTAAATTCACAAAATCTATAAAATTATGTTTTATTCAAATTTTCAAATGTGGCTAGTATGTGGGAAAAACACGGTAAAAAGTTAAATAAAATTTTATATATCTAAAATTATTATAAAATTACTCCACTGAATAACATTGAACTTATATAGGTATTTTGTATCTATTTTCACCTAATATAAATTTAAATAAAATAACATGATTTTTTAATAAAAAGACGGTTTTAAACAATAACACAGGTTTTTTCATTATTCATCAAAAATTTAAAGTTTTCAGAAAAAATCCAAAAATTCACCATAAGTTAATTTTGATATTATGAATTAAAAAATGAAGTCCATTTTGAAAAATAAAATTTATAAAATTTCAAAATGTGTGTATTAATATTTAAAATGGTGAGTTTGATTTGTCGTGGTGGGTTAAATCTCCATGTTGTGTACAATGCAAGCTACTATATTATTTAAAGAGAAATGTATCATTGAATCTTGGGGTGTTACATTCTTCCCTCCTTCAGATTATTTATTCCTTGAAATTTTAGAATTTTAGTATATAAAAAGATTCAGATGGTTCTTCATCATAAGTTCCTTGGGTTCCCACATTTCCTCTTCTATCTTATGATTTCTTCATAAAACTTTTACCAGATGAGTCGTCCAGTTTCTCAACACATGTTCTCTTGTATCGAGAATTTTGATAGGCTCTTCAACATAATATAGATCAGGTTACAGTTCAATTTCATCATAAGTGAGTACATGTGTTCGGTGAGGCATGTATTTTTTCAACGGTTATAGGTGTAACACATCATGAGATTTGGAAGAACCTGGAGGCATTGACAAACTGTAAGCTACAACTCCAATATGTTCAAGTATTTAAAAATATCCTATTTACCTGGGACTTAACTTACCAATCAAAACAAAAAATATAACACCCTTCCATGGAAATACCTTCAAGAAAACATGATCTCCTACTTAAAATTCCAAATACTTTCTTTAATTATCTGCATAGCTCTTTTTCCTACATTGAGTTGCTTTGATGTGGGTTTGGATAATCTTCACCTTTTCCATTGTTTCCTCAACAATTTTTGTGCCTACATGTTTTCTTTCACCAACATCATCCCAACAATTTGGTGTGCACCATCTCTTCCCATATAACACTTCGTATTGTGCCGTCTAAATACTTGAATGGAAGCTATTGTTATAGGAAAATTCTACCAGAGGTAAATATTTATAACGTCCCATACTTTACATACATTGTTAATACTTCAAAATTGAATCACACTTATTACAACATATGACAAAACCACAAAGGACCGTATAGGTATAGTGTCTTTAGAAACTGGGAAACATAAACAACTGGTTCATAAATCTTCTATAGTGTCTCCCATTTATTTCATCATATCTAGGGTACCTTTAGCATATTCTACTTAATATCCATCTTCCTGGCCTGGGGAAAAGAAAACATAAAAGGGTGAGCTCAAATTCTCAGCAAGGGCAAATAAAGGAAATAAAAATCATATCATATCTTTTTGAAAATCATAACCTGCAAAAGAGATCATAATATCTTAACATGGAACAAATCATAGAAGTGAAAATGAGATCCCCATAATCATAACATAAAACATGAAACTTTGTGGCATGCACACATAATCATGGAAAATCATTTCTTGTTAGTCATGACTCATTTCCAAGACTATCTTAGTGGACAAAGTCCCTTTCTGAACCGAGTCACCCTCGTTCCAGTCCTGTTTCACTGAACCAGTATAACCTACCGTTCCAGCCATGTCTATCTCATGAGATATAAAATCTTTACCCAATGCATTGGAGGGAGATATAGGTCCCACCCATCTTATAATGAATCCTTTCTTATGTGTGCCACATAATCATAAACCATATATCATAGCGTAACCCATGTAATAAAAATGGAATTCTTAAACAACATGACATCATAAAACATTTCATATAAGATAAAGGAATTCATAAAACTATTTCCATCACAACGTAATCAAACCAATGTAATAATAGGGATAAAAAAAGAACCCTTTTATTATCTTAGATGGAAAATAATTTTGATAAAATACTTGAACTCCATTCTTGAGGAAAATATCCTTTCTACTTCAAAAACATTTTTCCTTTCATAACATGTCATACAACATTAAAATAAAATAAGTTGATTAAAAATAAACTTGAAAACTTGTAAAGGAAGTTTCTTGGAAATAATGTTTTAAAAATCCATTCATTCCGTATAAGTTAAAAAAACATTCTTCGTACTTTTGTCGGAAAAGTCAAAAAGTACCTCGTACGAAAAACGACAAAAGATTCCTTTCATACATATTACTAAAAATTCACCGAAGGGTAAAAACGGATTTAAAAAATTGTAGGTGGATGGAAATAATATTACATATTGATGAAACATGGATGTGGATGATAAAATACACCCCAGTAAATACTTACGAATAAACAATCTCAGATAAAAATGAGATTGTGATATTTCCCTTACCTTTGGTCCAATTTTCTTTGTACGTGTCCAAAGCTCCTGTATAATGGTTTAAATAATGTTATTTACTTATTCCAGAATCATACATATTGATATGATATCATATATGGTCATATTCTTAGCTTCTTATTAGTAATATTTCATTGTTACTGGTTACTCGGGTCTTTATTGCCTTTTGTTCTTATGCGTGTTTTGTTGAATAAATTCTTATTCTTATTTTAAGGTTATAGATACCTTATATCCAGAATGGTATTAGTGTAACATATATCATATTTATTCATTCAATTCATTTATATAATTACTATGTAATGATGATCATGTAGAACGAGTCGCATCACATCGTGGAGACGGTATTCCGTACGTACGCACGAGTGATGATATCGTTCCTATGATCATGGAATTTTATTGGAGTATATATATATATTATTTTAGTATCAATATTACTTAATAATAATCATAAATAGTTACTCATTACACCATTATACCCATCCTTGTAAAGTGATGGTGGAAAATAGATTACACCACGGCGTGGAGATGGTATTCCGTACGTACGCACGCGCGGTGATTTCATTTTTCCGTAGGATGGATAGAAGGTGAATTAGGGTTGTTTAATATTTATAATAACATATCAGTATGTAAGTAATATTGATGTTATTAATTTATCATGAAACAACTAAAGAAGAAGAAGTTGAAGAAGAAAGAAATTGAAAAAATCGGTAATGGATATTACCTCTTCTTTGGAACGCTTCTTTGAATCCTCCACTTAGGGAACTAAGATTGTTCTTTGAAGAAGACCAGGACCTATAGGATTATTCTAGGGAATTGGAGAGGAGAAAATGGCAGGGTTGTCCGAGCTTGAGTTCTCAAATTGGTGTGAGGAGGAGGGGGAGGAGGTTCCCTTTTATAAGGGAGGAGAGGGGAACCATAGGAATATCTCAAAATATTATTTTTTATTAAAGTCAAAATCGGTTTATAATGGTTCCAAAGGGTCTTATTTCGAAGCTAAAGTTGGGATGGGTCGAAATCCTATCAACCAATAGGATTTAGACAAGTTTAGGGTATTATTTTAACCTTATCAATTAGATTTAACTCTAAGTTAAATAATTTAACTTTTAACGTATCTTTTTGTTTTCTTTCACTATATTGTTAATATACTTACTATAACATGCCAAACGAACCCAGAATTGTTTATTATTAATATATATATCCTTATCTAAGTCATTTGGCCGAACCTTAGATTTTTGGGAATAAAATAACAATTTATAATATAATATTTGATTTAAAAACTATTTTGCGTCAATTTTGACACTATTTGATATATGATTTTTGTGAAAGTTATAACAGAATTATATGTTCGATCCAAGTTGCTTAAATCAACAATAATATATCATAGTAACCTAGAAAATTAGTGTAATTCATAAAAAGTCTCAAATTACATTTATTTTGGTGTTTATAACATCAATTATGTCAATATTTCATAATTAAGATAATTACTGCATCATCGTTGTGTCATAATTAAATTAAATTATTTAATGTCTAAAAATTATAAATAAAATACCATTATGTAGGAAATATCTTTATATTTCTAATGAATATTTATTGTCCAATTTATCTTATGTATAATCCCATATTAAAAATGATTTACTTATTAAACTTTGATTTTAACTATTTTAACCCTTCTTTAAATAAATTAATAATAAATGTCCTAATCTAACCCAAGTGGTCCTAAATGGTCATATTTTATTCATAAGGTTGTTTTTGGTCGAATTACACTTATCCAATAGAATTAGGACATGTGTTAGGGTAATAGTAATATCATATTTACCCTTAGTTACCCTATTTACTATTAACCGCGGTAAAAAAAGTAAAAAGTTACTATTCACCAAAAAATTATTTTTATCTCATTGAACCACATTTTACTTACTGATATCAACCGTTTCTGTCGGATTTTCGAAATTCCATTCACAAAAGTGGTAAAATTAAGTTTTATGCAAAATTCATTTTTTAACCTACCACTTAGTGGTTTCACTATTCATCAAAAATTGAAAGTTTTCAGAAAAATACCAAAATTTCACCCTAGGCTAATTTCGGTATTCCGAATCCAAAAATGAAGTTTATTTTGAAAAATAAAATTTATAAAATTACAAAAAGTGGTTATTACTGTTCATAACGGCTAGTTTTAATAATATTTTAATAGCATATTGTTGTTTAGTGAAACTCGGTATTGCGTACGACGCAAGCTATCGAGGAAGGTCGCGATTGCGTGTAAAGTAAGCCAAGCTAGTATGTAGTGAAAGATTCCTTTGATGATATATAAAAAAAAAATATTACTCATAAAAATCTCTGGTGTTACAATATTGATCCCATATACGTTGAAAGTCAAGTGAGAAAGATCTCAACATGTCTTCTAATGTTTGAATAGTATGTTCCGATTGTCCATCAGTTAGAGGGTAGTAGGTAGTTCACAAACAAAGTTCAGTATCTAGGGATTTCTGAAGACATTTGTAGAATTGTGATGTAAAATGGGGATCATGATCAAAAATAATTTATATGGGTACACTATGATGTCTTACAACATCATTAATATACAGTCTTGATAAATATTCAAGTGGTAAATCTTCTTATATAGAAAGAAGTTGTGATGGAATGGTAAGACAATCAACAATGACCTATATTACATCATTCCTTCTAGGATTCTTTGGTAGTCACATAACAAAGTCCATTGTAATATCATCCTATTTCCACTCAGGTTTGGGAATAGGTTCCATGACTTCTCTAGGATGTTGTCTTCCAGCCTTCACCTGTTGAAAAACCACACATCTTGATACATAATCATCTATCTCCCTCTTCATGTTGTCCCAAAAAAAATATTCCTTCAAATAACTATATATCATAGTGCTACTACGGTGTATAGATAAATTGGAGCTATGAGCATCATCCAACAAGTCAATTTTTAGATAAGGTTTATCAAGAACACAATGTCTCTTCCCAAATTTCAAAATTCCATCTTTATATATGAAGTCAATCAATCTCCCATCATTCACAGCATTAATTTCATTTTGAAAATCCTCAGGATTAGTCTAAGAATTTTGTATCCTTTCTTATAAAGATTGTTTGGAAATCATTTGAAAAGGTATTGATGTTTTACCTTCCATGATTATTCCCATATCCATTTTTACTAGATCCATGAACATAGGATCCCTTTCAACTCTCATCTTGTTCAAAACACTATGATCCTTTCTACTCAAAGCATATGCCACCTTATTTTCCTTCCTCGGGTGGTAGTTTATAGTGAAATCATAATCCATGAGTAGTTCATTCCATCTCCATTACCTCATTTTGAGTTCTTACTATGAGAAAATATACGAAAAACTCTTGTGAGCGGTATATATCTCACATTTTTCACCATAGAGATAGTGTCTCCATATCTTCAAAGAAATTATTATAGCTGATAATGCAAGATCATGAGTGGGATTGTATTATTCATAAATTTATATCTGTTGTGATGTGTAGGCAATAAATCTATCATTCTGCATAATGACACAACCAAGTCCTTTATTTGAAGAATCAAAATAAATAACAAACCCATTATTCCCCGATGGTAGATTCAAGATAGGATCATTGGTTAATCTTCTCTTCAGTTCTTCAAAACATTCTTTAAACTATTTTTTAGAAACAAATTTTACCCCATTACATGTGATCTTGGTTAATGCGTTAGCCAATTGGGGAAAATTCTCGACTAAACACCGATAAAAACCTGCTAAACCAATAAAACTACATACCTCACTTATACTCATCGATGCTGGCCATTATTGTATTTCTGTTGTCATATATGGATCAACAGAGATTCCATCCATAGAGACAATATTTCCAAGAAAAGATATTTCTTAAAGCCAAAAATCACACTTACTGAACTTCCCATATAATTCATTTCTTCTGAGGGTTTTCAGAATCATTTGAAAGTGATTTTCAAGATCTTCGTATATTTTGGAGTATACCAAGATATCATCAATAAATACCACCACAATGTCATCATGAAATTCATTGAAAACTCTATTCATTAGATTACAGAAAACATAGGGTTCATTAGTCAGTACAAAAGGCATTACTGTAAACTCGTAATGCTCGTACCAGGTTCGAAAAGTTGTCTTTGGAATGTATTCCTTCTTTACACACAACTTCTGATATCCAGATCGAAGGTAAATCTTTTAAAAATATTATGCTCCAAGAATTTGATCAAATAAATCATCAATTCAAAGTAAGGGATACTTTTCCTTTATTGTTACAGCATTGATATCCATGTAGTCAATTCACAACCTCATTGATCCATCTTTCTTCTTAAAAAATGATAGGGGATCCCCATGGAAAAACACTAGGGAGAATAAATCCCTTATTACTAAATTCCTATTGTTTTTTCACTAGATCCACTAATTCCACAGTGGAAATTCTATAAGGGGTCTTCAATATGGGCCTTGAACCAGGAATAATGTCAATGGAAAAATAAATTTCTCATTATGTAGGATCTTCAGGTAAATCCTCTGGAAACACATCAACATATTCTTTCACAATAGATACATCCTCTGTTTGAAAATTCCATTCCTCACCCACATTTATTTCATTCTCTTCCTCCCCAATAATTTAATTTATTAGAGCTATTGGGGTGGATCTAGATAAGAATCAGATGGTGATGTTTGTGATGTAAAGATAAGGTACACATGATCATCATCGAAAATTGCAACCTCATTCTTCTTATAATAATTTTTAACATCATGGTCCGAAATCCAGTCCATATCGAGGATTATATCAAATTAAATAATGGGTATCGAGATGAGATCAGTGGATAAAGAAAATTTATATATCCTAATGGGAACTAATCCACAAAACATTGTTGTAATGATACATCCCTTATGAGTTTTGACTGACAAATCCCTTGTCAAATAGAAATGGAAATATCTAATTTTATTATCAAACTGTGAAGATATGAAACAATGCGATGATCCAGAATCAAATAAATCATTGTCTAAACTTGATTAAACCATTAAATTACCTTCCACCACATCTTTTGGAGCTTCAAACTCAATAGTAGTGATTGCATACGTTTAGAGTTTCTCCCTTTGCATTTTCTGAGGTATGTTTTCTTGGTGCTTAAGACATTCATGTGAATAAATTCTCATATCCCTAGAATTTTTTCATTGATCATTTATAGCTTCTTTCATCCCCTTACAATCACCAACAAGATGGCCTTTTTATCCACATTTGTATCGTACTCGTTTTCATTTATATAGTCACCAAGGTGCTTTCTTTGACAATTATCACAAGGTGGAAATTCTACTCTTCCCTTATTTCATATTTCATTATTTCCTTTCCTAGATTATTCAGCATATCTCTTATTCACTTGCTTTGATTTAATGTCGTAAGATGTAGAAAATTAATTTTCTGTCTTGATTGTACATGAGACGATATCTTCATATGATGAGAAGGATTATGAGACTAATGCTTTCTAGAGAAATGTTTTTAACCCATAAAATAATCAATAAATAGTACTCTTTAGTTTATGTATATAAATTTCTATATGGCTTTCTAACCTTGTAAATTTATCCTCATACTTTGTGTGATTATAATCCTCTTTTTTCCCAATACCCAGAAATTGTCTTTCCATATTTTCTCAATGGTCGTGATGAAATTATTTTTCTAAAAAAATCACTTCAAACTTTATACATTCCATACATGATACCACTTCATCCTCCTTTTTGTTTGGAATTAATGATCACCATTAATTTACATCTCTAGTGAGGCAATAAACTGCCCTGAAATTTTTTTCTCTTTTTTCTACTCCCCAAGGGATGAAATATTTTCTCTAAGGAACTTATCCATTACTCGGCTACAATTGGATTTTTAGTCCCATTGAATGTTGGTTTTTTTCATCATGAAGCGGTCTAACATTGATCATCCACATTGTGGATCAGGGTGATTTATATGGGTAATGTTATTATTCATAACATAAGTGATTTGTCCCAGTATGGTGATATGCTGATCAGCACCAATTGCATCACCTGATTCACTATAATTATCTTGAGTAGGTGGCTAGTCACTACATGTATTACGTGCATTGATACGTTTTCAATTCCTTCCACTAGGTAAAATTTCTAAACAATAGAATACACTAAATTAGTTTATGAATTGAAATACATAATTCTAAACTTGTAAAACACTTTACAAAAATTGACAAGTTTATGGATTTAATCGATAATCATAAAAATGTTTTCATTGTGGATGTATATAATCATAAATATGTCATAATGTTTTTCAAAGAAAATGTTAGTTATCTTCAACATATCCCCCAAGAGTGTCGTAACCTAGAGCACAGTAAGGTCCATTACTGTGTACCAGGATACCCTGGGTCAAGACCAAAACTCCATGTCGGTGTTTTCACTCCTATGTACATCTGTTCCAGAGTTTCCTCATAATGCTCGTTCCCAACAGGAATTTATTTCTTGTAAAACTCACTAAATCTCTATATTACCAAAATTATATGAAGGTTTTCTATACTAATCCTCAAAGTTTATCTTAGGGTAATGTTCCCAAATCAGAGTTATTCTAAATCTAGATTTCATGGTTCCTACTAAAATTCCTCTGATATAAACTATAATTACCCAACCCCACTGACCTAGAGTCGGTGAATTATTACATAATATTTTCATTATACAAGAAATCAAGTCCTGAAGGAACGAACAGTTTAGTATTCATGGGAAATAGATTACATACGTTAATGTTACATTACACATTCCTACATAAAACACCACATAAATAATCTATTGAAAATGATATTATTACCCTTTCTTAAACCGACAAATCAATCATAATACACTTCTTGAAATCCTATGAAAACCAAACATAAAAAATGGGCGATCTTAGATGCTCAATAAGAGTAAGCAATGCACCGGAAGATAACATAAACATTAGGCATGGTGAATAATTGAAAACACATGCCTTAACAAATAATAAACATTAGAACTTTATGAAAAGAATATGAGCTGAGTAAATAATTCCATAATAAAAAATTGTCATGGGTATTATACTAGTTGAATAACCACATGAACCATCAATATTATTTTCATAATGAGGAAATGTATAATTCGGGACATTTAGAAACATTTTGTTAAGGCCTCATCCAAGATGTCTAAAAATGATTAAGGCCTCAGCCCAAACCATATCTCAATTTCAGAAAGGCCTCCTACAATTCCATGTCTAATTGTCTCATGAGACTTACTGATTCCCTGAGGAGCTATAGCAAGCTCCACCCATCACTTACTAAGTCCAATGCATTCCTCATAAGAGAAGGATGGAACATAACATAAACATTCATATTAAAACTAGCTTACGAAATGTCTATAATTTAACCATAAACATTGAATGGTATAAAAATAACACATCCTTATTCAAACATATCACAAAACAATAAATAAAGTATAAAATATTTTTATTATAACAATTCAACTTCAAAAAATTTTAAATTTTATCAAAGGATGTTGACATAGATGAAATCAAATCTTTTTGAGAGAAATGTCACTTTATTTTTTGAAATAATTTAGAAGACTCATAATTATTAAAAAAAACGTTTATTTTGAAAATATTCTTATAATATTGTAAATGAATATTCAATGATGTTATAATGATGGAAAATATCCACACCGGCCTAATAAATTAAAAAAACATTCTTATAGTAATTTTGTCGAAATGGTCATAAAGTACCTTGTTTGGAAAACAATAGAAAGAATCCATTAAAAACATATAAAGTCAAATAAGGGTATAAATTAATTTATCACATAGCCTAGTAAATAGTAAAAAAAATTAAATTTTTTTTAAGAAAACATGGATGTGGATGATAATGAGGTCCTAGTAGATACTTACGTATTAACAACCTCGGATAAGTAAAGAGGTTGTAAAATTAACCATTACCTTGTACATTTCCTTGGTCGGGGGTTGGTTAAACTCCTATATAATGGTGAATTAATTGTTATTAAATTATACAAGAACCATATAAAATAATATTATATCATATATGATCTTCTAATATTTCTTTTTTAATGATATTTCAGTAGTATCATCGTTTCAGGTGATAACTGATTCATTTTCTTTTATATGCTTTATTATGTAAGTCATGATTGTTAGGGATAGGATGTATCATATTAATATACAGAATGATATAATGTCTTTATGAATTATTTTTAATCATAAAATGAAAATTAGTCTTGAATGTTTACGATGGAGAATGGCATCTCATCGCGTCGTGGAGACTGTATATCGTATGTACGCATGAGCGACAATATCATTTTTTTGATGATGAAATAATATATAATTGGATGGTATATCATATATAAAAAACCATTCAAATGTTATATTTATTATTTACATTAATTATACTCTTTATTATACGCATCTAAATAATAATGATTTGAGTAATAAACTACACCACAATGTGGAGATGGTAAGTCGTACGTACACACATGTGGTGACTTTGTCATTCATGGGATGGGTAGAATAATGAATATGGTTGTACCATATTTTTTATAAAATCACAGTATGTATATGGCATTGGAGTTATTATTTTTTAATGAAAACTAAAAAGAAATAGGAAGTTCAAGAAGAAAAGAACCTTGAAAGAGATGATGAATTTATTACCACTTCTTCGGGTTCATTCTTTGGATTTGAACAAAATGTATACATAGATTGGCATTATGATCAAAGTAAGTCCTCTAGGTTCAAGTAAGGGAAGTTGGGATAATATTTAGTTTGGGTTTGTTCAAGCCAAATGGCATTGTATGTATGATTTTGAGAGAAGTTGAAGTACCCTTTTATAAGAGAGGTGAGGGTCATTTTAAGAAAATCTTGAAATATAATTTTATTATACAATAATATTCAGTTTATAATGGCTCAAAAATGATTTATTTCGAGGCTATAGTGGTAATGGGACTAACACCACTCAACAAATAGGTTTTAGACAGGTTTAGGTCACCATAATAACCTTATCTTTTAGATTTAACTCTTAGTTAAATAGTTTAACATTTACAATGTATTCTTGTATTATTATAATATGTGGTTAATAATCATACTATAAAAATCCAAGAGAACCACAAGTGGTTAATTATTGATATATCTAACCAAATTTATGTCCATTGGATGAAAGTTATATTTTTAGAAATATTATATCAATTAATAATTTAGTATTTGTTTTAAAAACTAATTTATGTCAATTTTGACACTATTTGGTATTTTGTTTTTGTTAAAGTCATAAAAACATGATTACATAGAAAATAATTCATTGAATCACCACTAAAATTTCATATTAATCTAAATAAATAGTTTAATTCATAAAAATTATCAAATTACATTTATTTGGATATTTATAATAACAATATTTTTAATCGTTCATTAATAAGGTAATTACTGCATCATCATTGTGTCATAAATAAATTAAATTATTTAATGTATAAAAATTATAAATAAAATAACATTATGTATGAAATATTTTTATCTTTTTAATTAATATTAAGAGTCAAATTTATATTAAGTGTAACCCCATATTATATATGGTCTAATTATTCAACATTGAATTTAACACGTTTAACTCTTCTTTAAATAAAATATAATAACTGTCCTAATCTAATCCTATTGGACCAAATAGGATCATATTTTATTCCTATGGTTTATATTGGTCGAAATAAACTTATCTAATAGAATTGGGACATGTGTTAGGGTAAGTATAATATCATTTTTACCTTTAATTACCCTATTTACGTTTAACCGTGGTAAATAAAAGTCAAAAGATACTAATCACCCAAAAAAAAATTTCATCTAATTGAACCACATTTTACTTACTGATATCAATCATGTCTCTCAGATTTTTGATATTAAATTCATAGAAATTGTAAAATTATGTTTTATGCAAATTTTCAAATGTTCCAAGTTGATTGGTAAAAGACTGTAAAAATTTCAATAACATTTTATATATCTAAACATATTATAAAATGACTCTAATGAATTACATTGAAAATATATAAATATTATGTATCTATTTTAAATTAATATAAATTTAAATAAAATAAAAAATTATTTAAATAAAATTTTAGTTTTAAACAATAACATAGTGTTTTTCACTATTCAACAAAAATTGAATGTTTTAAAAAAAATACCAAAAATCCACCTGAAGCTAATTTTGATATTTTGAATCAAAAAATGAAGGCCACTTTGATAAATAAAATTAATATAATTTCAAAAATTTTGTATTACTATTCATAATGGATAGTTTGATTGGTCATGGTTTGTAAAAACTTCAAGTTTCATACAACGCAAGCTATTGTATTATTCAAATGGAAACATATTGTGGAAGCTTGGGGTGTTACAGGTGCAGATTGGGTTTATATCTTTCAACTTTTTCAGGTCACACAGTTTAATGACATGTTAAAGATGAAATAGTTTGTAGTTATGTATTAATTGTTTACTCGTAAAAATTATTGCTTCCAAAATTCAGATTGGTTGGGAGGAGTTATACGCTAACCTTCCATGGTAACTAGGGAGTATGAACCATTGGGGTTAACCTTGTGAATTACATATTGTCCTTCCCATTTGGGATCTAGTTTTTGTGGTTTCCTACCAGGTATCATTTGTGTTCTCAGGGCCAACACCATGTCACCTTGTAAGAAATAGAGGAGGATAACATTCTTGTAGAAATCTATTTCCATATTATTTTTATGCCTTTCAATATTGTGCAAGGCATGAAGCATGTTCTCATCGAGTGCTTCCAAGTCATCTAGAATTATTTCAGTTACCCTATATAGTTTTTGTTTCTCATAGATAGTTGTGTGTAATGAAGTAAATTGAATCTCAATTGGAAGGACTTCCTCCATCACGTAAATGAGGAAACATGGGGAAACTTGTGGGTACTTGTGAGTCATTCTCCGATAAGACCAGAGTGCATTAGAGAGCTTGTCCAGACAACACTTCATGTTATGACCAACCATTTTCTACAGTATGTTAAAGAGGGTTTTATTGAATGCCTTGATCATTACAGTAGCTTATGCATGATATCAGGAGGTATGGTTATAACAATTATTATACCTAGCATACTACCTCTTCAACTCATCTTCCCAAAAGTTGGTTTCGTTGTCTGTGAGGATGGCATGAGGGACTCCAAATCGGTAGATGATGTTGGATCTCACAAATTCAATGATAGAACAAGCCTGGACCACCTTGAGAAGAACCGCCTCTGCCCACTTTGAAATGAATTATATAGAAGATAGGATGAACCTACACTGGCGATCTGCTGCCAGTGGATATGGTCCCACGACATTGAGTCCCCAGACTGAAAATGGACAAGAGTACATGGTAGTGTGGAGAGGCTATGGTGGAAGATGCACAAATTTATGATGGATTTGGAATGAATGGAACCTTTTGGTAAACTCAATACAATCACAGATCATGGAGGTCCCAAAATACCTCAGTCATCAGATCTAGTGATATAGTTTTGGCCCGGTCTGATGAGACCCATAAGAACATCCATGAACTTCCTGCATGACCTGAGAACCCTCATATTCTTGAATGAAAAAGAGTATAACCCCATCAAACCCTCATCTATAGAGGATCTTCTGATGACTGGGACTACTCTAGAGGCTATACTATAATGCGTAAATTCATATTCAGTCATGCTCATCTCTCTATTCCAGGAGATTATCATGTTGGAGGCACTCGATAAAGATGGTCCTCCAGTCGAGATTCACATCCAACACTAATTCATGGCGACCTAAGGACACTAATTTGGTGGCACATGTGGTAAGGTGGCTTACCTACGGTCTATCATCATCATACAGAGTGACTGGGGTGATGACTCTTTGGTGTGCCACGTGGATAATCAAATCATCTTGATCAGGCTCTGTAAGAGATACAGGTTGGCTGGCCAAAGGTGTCAGCCCAATCATTCTGCAAATGATAGACATGGGTAACTTCCAATAGAGATGGGAATTGGGCCATCAACAAGTAGGTAAGTTCCAACGTTGGTATGAGATCTTGCTTCCTGAAGACATATTCATCGTTGATCTTCTAAATGAATGGTTTATAGTCCTCTTTCAAATGAAATTGGGGAACATTAATATCGACGTCCATCTTAAGGCCAATAATGAGAGCCCGATACTCTGCCTCATTCTTGGTACAACATTCTTACAATAGTAATGAATATGGCAGAAAGTCTTGCGCTAGTGTGATGAAGAAGTTTCCTAGTCTAACTCTACTGAGTCTGGGGTCATCGAACCTTCTTCTGGTAGGGCTTTGGGAATCACCATCAAAGTGAATTTGTGAACAAAAAATGGAATGGTCTACTAAGGGGATATCCTCCTCTGGAAAATCAAAGTCCAGGGACTGGTCCGCGAGAGATGGATGGGCAGTATGGAAGTCTTCCAATGAATTCCCCTTAATATCATTTTGGGGGACAAACCTGATGTCGAACTATTGAAGGATCACTGCCCACCGAGCTAGACATGGGGTTGTTCAGAATGTACTTCAGTGGCTCCACTTAGGAAAATAGCTATATCTCATGCTGCTACAATTAATGTCCTAATATCTACTCTGTGAATACAATAGCAAGGCATCATTTCTTGATAGAAGAGTATATTATCTCCATATCGGGGAGCATGTGGCTGCGATAGTACCGACTATTCTCCATTCCCTCATTGTTCTTCTTGGGAAGAAGGAAATTGATAGATCGTTCCAGGGTGGTCACATAATGGATGAGAGATTTTCCAAAAATAGGTGGAATTAGGACAAGAGGCTGTAATAGGTACTTCTTAATTTTCTCAAAATAAGTATGGAATTCCTCGTCCCACTAGTAGACAGGGAATTTCTTCATGAGTTGAGAAAAAGGCTTACACATTCTAGCCTAATTTTCAATGAATCGGTGTATGTAGTACAAATGGCCTTGAAATCCCTAAGGTTCCCAAATATTTATCAGAGGTGAAATCTAACTAAGGGCCTTCATCTTCTCCAGATCGGTCTTGATTCCTCTATTTCTAACAACAAAGCTGATATACTTTCCAGGGGTGACCCCGAAGGCACGAATCAATGTGTTCATATTCAGATGGAATGAATGGAGTATGTCGAACACATTCTCCTGGTATTTGTGGGATTCATCATGTTGGAGATATTTTTCCACCTATTGTCCATGTAGCAATCCACCAATTTCATGATGATCGGCCTAAATATGCGATGCATGGCATACTGATATGTGGAACCTATATTCTTTAGACTGAAGGGCATTACCTAATAGTAGAATAAACATTGTGATGTCGTGAATTCTGTAGACTATTTATCCTCTAGGGTTATTTGAATTTGGTTATACCTCGAATATCTATCCATTGAGGAGAGAGTATAAAACCTAGTGGTGGTGTCAATCAACAGTTCGGTCATGGGAAGAGGAAAATCATCGTTTGAATAGTGACTGTTGAGAAATTTAATGTCGATACAGACACTGATCTATTCGTTCTTCTTCCTCACATGCATAATGTTGGATTACCATCTAGGTCACTAGGCCTTCTTGATGAAATTCGCTCTGAAGATCTTATCAACCTCGACCTCGACCATGGCACCGTGAGAATAATTCATCTTTCTGGGAGGCTGTTTGAACCCACAAAGATTTTCTGGAAGATCAAGGTGATGGATGATGAAATGGGGATATATTCCTAGCATCTAATTATAACTTCAAGTGAAAACATCAAAATTATGCAATAAGAATTATATGTATTATTTTTTCTCTTCAACGAACATAGCGGCACTGCCAATGTGGGTTTCGAATCCGTATTGTTACCGAGGTTCACCATTACCAATTCATCAACCATGGTAGAGACACCTTTTTCAGAAGTGGGATGAGTGTCCTCCAAATACCCTTCATCATTCATGGAGTATGGATCCTTAGTGGGAGGTTATTATTCTAAATCAATAGATCATGATGGGAAGCTAGTGTCAGCCAGAGCGGTAGTGGACACAAGATCGGGGGATCTTGTGCTACCGAAATCATATCAATGAAAGCTGTCAACCTGATCCCATCTTGATATCATCCCAAGGGACATTCATGATGATATCAAAGAAATATTGTAATGTTGGAATGAGCATATTTATCCCAACCTAGAGAAACATGCCTTAATGATGTATTAACATTTCCATGGGGTGGACATCTCAAAACCTTATATGAGTAATGGGCTCTATGATTACCTAAGCCTGATTACTGTAGTAATATGAAGTGCTCTTCTCGGATCACCTATACTTGAAAATGTTCTTCCCCTAGATCCATAAACAACAAAACATTGCACCAGATCCAGGGACATATCCTCTAATAGGTGGATCAGAAAAATGTAGGCATTGTCGTGGTTTGTCCATGGGTCAGTCATAGCCGTAGTGTGTTTAACTTTATTATCCTCATTCTATATGTCCTTACTCTTGTAATAGTTGGAATCCTGGTAAATGGAGTCACGTGTTTCAAAGGGAGACATGTCACCATGGAGTATGCCCACTCGACCATTAAGGGAGTACTTAAGGCACTGGTGATATGATAATGGTACCACCACATGCAGGTGATGCCATGGCCTACCCATCAATGTGTTGTAGGCGGTGTCTTAGGAGACAACCATGAACTCAGTATTGGATACCAGGACACCAAAAATGGATCTTCAGGTGGATCTTTCCAACCTATGTCTATTCCATCGTATCATAACCTAAAATTTTTAGGTCGGAGGGACTCAGATCATCCTCTGACAACCCCATTTGTTAAAGTGTCTGGGTCGGGATAAGGTTAATCACAAATATTTTGTCGACAAGACAGTGATGAACCTCTATGACATTGAAGTGGGTAGTGATGTACAATGGGTGGGTGTGCCCCTGTATGGGAGATCATCCATCTAATTTGGTGAAAGAGATGATGGCTTGAAATTCGGCGTTCTTATCTTCCACAACATGGAAGGCTTCTAAAGATGCTATATATATCTCAAATGGTAGGGTCTTCTTAATGCCTCATCGAGGGATTCACGAATATATGATGATTATAGAAGATCATCAAGGATTGAGAGACATTTATGAATGATTTAAAGAAGCTTATGGATATTATACTTCCATTCCATGCATGAACTTCTTCTTACAGGAGGATGTTCTGCGACAGGGGGTATGATGGGCTCTTCTGGATGAACCGACGACTAAATGGTGTTGGGAATGTCCCATTGATCTCGACTTGAATCATGTGGAGTGACTAAAAAATTTGGGATAGAGGACTGAGGTTAGTCCATAACAGAGATTAGATGATCGCGGTGCGGTCGAGGCTGCTCTTTCAGTTCAAGTAATAAAAAGAGCGGTAAAGGCAGACCTGATGACACCAGATGATAAAGCTTCACATACTGAGCTTTGTGATGGGCCTATTGTCTAGTTTTAGTGGAACGCATATACTAGTTATATATAATGACCAATACATTCTAACGGCTCATATTTCCATGGCTCTATCAATGTTGGTAATGGTTAAGGACGTTGAGTGGATCATTCTAGTCCTCCTCATCATCAGGAAGATTATATCTGTTTACCAACTCCTCGGTGTTAACCGAGCATACCCTTGGAAATCTCATGAAGAATATTCCACCCCTGGAATGATTCTGGGGTCAATATCCATCCTTGTAGGCATGAATTCAATGATAGTATGGGATGAAAAAAATAATGGGTGGGGGGCTTTGTTTTCCCATGCGCCACGACGCTAGCCCTTTTGGGAGGAGGAAGGCTGGGACGCCGACGTAGAAGTAGTATCTGTGGATGATGTAGGGACTTATGAAGGCTCAAGTCAATTCATATGTGCAAAGATAATACCATGGGCACAAGAAAATACCTTACGATACATACAATCATCATATGTCAGTACTCGGTCTAAACTGAATACTTTTTTATCAAACTGGTCTTGAAACCATTATTTATAAACCTATCACTATTTAAGGGTGTGGCCTAGGATCCAGTGATAGGTGAAGTAGTGGGGGAGATTAGTGAGATCTGCCTCTTTGGGCCTCCTTTATTCAGGTAACTGTAGAATTCACTAATCCAAGGAACTTTGGAAATAACTGGGGATCTGATCCTCTTTGAATGAGTGGGTTCAATTTCTATTATATGTAAAGGGGGGATATAGGATCCTACCAAAGATGAGGGGCTAGAGGATCGAGTAGAGGATTTGGAACCTAGTTATTTGGCCTAGGTGGTGGTGGAATGTTACACAGGGGTGCCTACCGATTCTGAGGTGGGCACTGATGGGTCGGAGGCTGCTCCTGAGGTGGCTGGGCTTTGAGAGGAAGTGGAGGTTTTTCTATGTGTAGTAAAATTAGATTCCTAGGGGCCTCCATTTTGGCCACTTTGGATGGATTGGCCTTATAAACCCTTATCGTAGGAACTATAGGAGGAAATGGACGAGCCTTCTTGGCCTATTGCAAGGATTTCTCTAGGTGCTGGGCCTTATCAAAGAAAACCAGAATCCTCATGGGTAATTATGAGTGATGAGATAGGGGACTAGTTTAGTTTTTACATTCCCCACACTCATTGTCAATAGTTGTTCCTGAGTCAGTGGAATATCTAGGGAGTATGTGAGGCCTTTCCACATGGTGACGAAGTCCGCAACATGCTCATCAGGCCCATGAATTCACTTGAAGAGGTCTGCAATACTCATATTCCAGGTGGTATAGATGAACTAGTCAAGAAATTTTCTACGGATATCATCACAGCCAGAGATTGACCTAATGGGTAGCTGGATGTACCAGAAAAACACAGCCCCTTCCATTGTATATATGAAACAATGAAGTTTGGAAGCCTCTTATTGTACTAGAGATCCAAGCATAGGTCAACACCTTCACATGAAATGGGCCAAATGTTGTAGTAGATCACCCAGCTCATTAAAAGGGTAAAAGGTGGGATTTATAAAATTCGGGTGTGATGGATTGTCACTCACCAATTCCAGATACAGATTTCCATCATTCATAATTTCCACTTATCGAGTTTCTAAATCCTAGAGGTGGTAAATGAGTGTCATCATCAGATCATCTGGGTGGGGATTCTTATCTTGATGAGGGTCCCTGACCACCAATGTTTGGGTGGGTTCTTCAACATGATAAGCATGCACGACGGCTCATGGATCAGCTGGTGGGATGACATGTGGTGTGGATGGGGGAACCTAAGCTAGGTCCTGAGGATTATTGTGTTTTTCATATGGAGTTGGTGATACATACCATTCCCTCTTGCCGTATGCTCCGGATTCTACCCTATCTATGCGAGCAGGATGGTCAGGGTTACCTAGAGGAAACTCACCTGGGGGGAGTTGTGCCTGCTATAGATTCCCCTGTTGAGGATCACTGTAGTTTGGTCGCCTCTACGCAACACAGTCATCATGGAGGTCATCAACCATATTATTATGATCTAAGAGCTATTGACACAACGTGGCCTTTTCTAGATCATCTTTCATATTCGGCACTAAGCCAGATAGATCATTGGCTTTGACAACCCCAAGATGCTCTTTTCCCTTATTGGGATTCCATATTTGGAATAGTGACTCAGTGGGAATGATAAGACTGAGTAGAATTTTCTACTATATAGTACCCTTACCAATGGATCCAATACGTGTTGCACTCTCCAAGGGGGTAAGTTATGGTCAAGGAGTTCTGTCTCGGTCTCCTCCTAGGATATGTTGGGCTTTTTAACCATGAATTTACATGGCGGAATATCCTCAATATCACCTAGAACGTTGGACTGGCTCTAGATAGAATTGAAATAGAGGGATGAAGAATTCCCCCTACTAGATACCCAAACACGGAGGGAATCATCCTTAAAAATTATATGGATAACATTAAAGATCATAACAAATCATTGTTTCAGGTTCTAAAAGATACCAAGTGAGTCATGCCTTTGGGCCATACAGAGCATAGTGAAGTCGACCACACGACATTTCTAATCAATATCTTAAATTTGGTCCTAACTATTGGGGTAATCCACTCACTAATAAGAGAGACAGAACTATGTTTCCTAGAGTGTTTGGTGAAAACATGAAACTTCCTCATGGATATGAGATTCTAGAACACTGATGTTCATGGCTGTGTTTGGCGAGAAAATCTATTCTAAATGACCCACTACAAGGATGTACCACAGTCTCCTCACCTCAAAATTAATATATGGCCCTTGGATTCCCCACTCAACTCCAGGGGGTGGATGTGGGACCAGTAATGGAACTGAAGAAGACTGCTCAGATGGTATACTAATTGGTGCTTAATATAAGGAAAAGTCAGAAAAACTTGTACATCTTGGGCTATCCTGTGACAAATGTGTTGCCTGATCCACCAAATACTAGTTAAATGGACTAGAAACCTTTGTTTCCGATGTGGGGGCTGCGGTTACTAGTGGTGATCCATATTGTTGTTCATCCTCTATCAGTCCCTAGAATAACTCTCCATGATATATGGTCAGGGAAAAGAATGACCTTGTGAGGATTGCAAAAAAACCCTATAATGGGGCCAAATGTTCCTCCTCCTGGATGTATTTTCATAGGGAGGCAGGAATCTGGTGGACCTCGCATTTTGGAAGGATGAGGCTGATGTTCCTCGTTACAGCCACGACCCTTGACATAGGGGATCGAGGTGAGGGTTCCATTGCTGAATCTTATTCCGCTTTGGAATCTGATAAGAATATGGCCATAATTGCAGTCTGAAACATCTAGATATTCTTATAATGGAATTGGTGACCCGACCTCCAACCCTGAGATGGCTCTTCGGGACAGGTCTAGTTTTTGAATATAATAGTACCTCGGCCGAACTAATGCTAGGGTGTAGAAGACATACGCTTGGGTGAGCCCGAGTGCGTGGATCACCTGAAAAAATGTCAAAGGGAAGACAGGGAGGACCTTCATGCCCACAGGCAGACATGAAAATGGAATCTCTGAGGGTTGTTCTGGAGTAGGTAGGACCTCCATTGGAGCTGTTAGGAGCATGGAAAATTCTTGCATGATTTTTCCCCTTAGTAGTGGTCGTAAAAGGAGGGCATTCATACTAGTTAATCTGAACATGGGTAGGGCCTCCATGCAGGGTTTTAAGGACGTGAGGTTGAAGTCTCCTTCTCTAATCGCTGGGACAAGGAGGAAATTCGTTGGTTGTTGTAAGAACATGGGGAAGACACCCAAACTAACAGTTGACTCAATGTGTAGTATCTTTACGTTAGAGTTCTATGACAGGAGGAATGCATCCATACCTGAGGTCATGGGTGCTGAAGAGGTTTCTATACCGGGGGTAAATACGGCAGAGAGGACCGTTTTATTAGATTGATGGTGGCATGGGAAGGACCTCCATACTGGATTTCGATGCAATGGGTCAGCCTGCAATGGACACCATTTGTGTCAGAAACAATTAGAGTCATCCCAACCTACCAGTGGGGAAGTTGGGGCCTCAATCTAGGCTAATCATATAGATTCCCATTCTTAGTATGATTTTGATATTGACGGTAAGCATCCATTATATAATGGTCCGTGGGAGTCGTTGATGATTACACCCTCTGGAGAGAATCCTTTTCATCTTGTTCTTGACGCTGGTGTTAGGTTAACTGAACCAGGGATGATGGTACATGTTCATAACTCAGTTCCCTCTCAGCCTGTGGGGTTGGGTGGCTGCGCTGATGCGACCTGGTGGGAGACCTCTTTGGTGGTCCCTGGGATGGTACTACAATTGGGTTATCCCAAACATCTCTAACCTCCTTGGCGTAGGAGAGGGAGTCATCGAAGTGTTCTAGGGGGAGGCTACTGAAATGATTGTAGGTCGGATTGGGGTTTAGTGGCTCCCTGTGTGGCCATTGGGGGTTGCAGCGACGATAAGGCATAAAATCCTTTAATTCCTATCTAGCCATATATCAGGTTGGGATAATCCCATATTCCTTGTATTGTCGATCAAGGATGTTAATCACTTTTCTCTATACAATTTTAGATGGGGAGATGGTTCATGGTAACCCAGAGGCCATAGATGTGGAGGCTTCCATGGAAGAGATGAGGTAGTGTAGGATTACCATGTTGAAGTTTCCATAGCCCCTATGTTAGTGGGTGGGTGGTGATTGGGTTCCTATCATGACATCTAGGGTCCTACAATGTACGGAGATTAAAAAAATAGTGTTGAAAGAATGAAAGCGAATTCCAGTTCCCCAGAACCATTCCATCATCCATGGTTGGTATGAAATATCCACACCGACAACATCGCAGAATGGGATGTCCAACATTTATCTGCCACAATATCTGGTGAGTTTCACTCCTTGCCCGCTATTTTATTGGTGGGACCTGGCACTGGATACATGGATCTAGTGAAACGATAATCGAATGATGTCTTGAATGCTATTAATCTCCACATATATGATAAAAACATTAAATTAGTTACACCATTTATGTTTTTAATGCTTTCGTCAGGGAACACATCCGTATATTGAGGACACACAGTTTGTTGCCGTGCATTTCTGTTTCCAAAGGCCATCAGCATCTGTTGCTTATTCAGATATATTTTATCCATGATCAAAATGGGATAATGGGATGTCAATTCATCCTACCATGGATTCCTCCTCGGAAATCATCACCTGGTTCGGGTCTGGATAGACCCATAAAATTCAAGGGAAATTTTTTCATAATATTCTTTGGGATTTTACAAGAACGCAGTTTCTGATGACATCTGATTATGAGGCCTGGTGTGCCCGGAATCAATTTCTAAAGTTTAGCTCGGGTACGTTCAGTGAACGAGCGAGCGGGTTTTTCTAACTTTTTAACCGGTGCTCGGAATCTAAATCCAAGGGCACCGATGAAACCGCAGCAAGGGTAATTGAATAGGAACACCTTTTCTAGAGTTGTGTTTGCTCGGGTGTGGTTATTAAAATATTGGGTTAAGTAATGAATAAAATAAAATTTGTGCAACCAATTTTATTTTTATTTCTAAGTAGTTAAAACCTAAGATTGGTGGTTGGAGTGGGACACACAATATCTGACTCCACTATGTTGGATATTATTGGGGTGGGGCCCACACAAGACCCACCTATTCAACTTCCTCAAACCCCCATTTTTTACCACACCTGCACCCCCTATTAAATGCCGAGTAAACACTCACATTAATTGGATGGTTAAAACTCTTCAATTAATTCAATTAATTGAATGAATTATTTTGAATTTCAAATTGAGATGTTGGCTTCTGTGTTAATTAAATAAGACAAGTCTTATTTCATTAAGGGTTGGTTCGTTGTGCGAGAGGGATTGGAGAGGAATTGCTCAAGCCTTGGAATCCTCTTCTTCCTCCTTGAAGAACACGAAGAACACACCGTCGCCGACGAAGGACGACGAAGAACGCCAAATCCTTGGAGATCGATGACGCGACGGCTTGTACCGTGATGCCGACGATTCTCTTCTCCATGATGCTGATGACTCTTATAGAACCTTGTTCCACGACGCTGTCTTACACAACGATTATTTCCTACAACGAACCTTCGTTCGACGACACCTTGAGGTAGGGGTTAATTGTTTTTACTCATGAATTATTTCTTTTCCATTCATCGACTTATATTCGGGCTGCCTGTTATCATAATAACGGGAGGAGGTCCGACCACACGAACAAGGCCGACCCTCCCCCCCCCCTTGATGATTGTACTTGTTACGGTACGAGCAAAGGCAACACAGTGCAACGGCACCGCGCGCAAAAAATGAAGAACGGGAGAAGAAGCGTGGCACCGTCACACCACCCCTTTGAGGTCGAATAAAGCCATGGCGCCATCGCGCGGCGCCAGAGGACTAAGAATAGGCCTTGGCCAGAGCGGGGCCACAATGGAGGGGCGTGGCGCCGTCGCACCGCGGCGGAGCAAGGCGGGGCGGCCGGAACCGCCGGCCGTCGGCAACTCGGAGGGGCGGGACCGCGGCAATCCCGCGGCGGCAGCACCGGCCAGCCGGACCGGGCTAGCTGTTTTGGAGGAACGTCTAGGGGTTGTAACCCCCGGATGGCAAGGAGCGGCCCCCACGTGGGGGCCACAGTTTCAATCAAGGGGGGGAGCCCCCCCCCCCCCCCCTTCCCGTAATGGCTCGGCCGGCACCGAGCAGGCCGTGCGGGGTACACTGCGCCCGGCCATCCGGCCGCCCAGGCCGGGCCGTGCCCACTGGGCTGAGCCGCGCCCTAATGGGCTGGACCCGAACCCAGTTCGGGTCGACCTGGTTTGGGCCGACCCATGGGGGTCTCGGGCCAGGTCGGCATGGGCCCAAAACCCCATAAAACCGGACAGGTTTGTTCTTTTTCCCATATCTTGGTCTACGGACCTCCGATCGATGCACCGTCAGTTGTGATGCGATACTTCGATCGAGACGGTCGCTTCGGTATATTACACTCAAGGTTTTCGAGAACATTGGGTATGGACGAGTTGGTTTGAACACGAAACCAACCGGCCCTCAAAGCGGAAACACTTATAACTTGAGCTCCGGACGGTCGATTGACGTGCCGTCGACTTTGTTCGATTCCACTTAGTAAGAAGGACCTTTTGGATTACTTCTCTTGAGGTTTGGACGTAGTTGTAGTGCGGCCGGGTTGTTTATGTCTTAAAAACCAACCGGGCCCCTCGAATAAAAAATCCAATAACTCTCAGACCGGGCGTCCGATTGACGCGCCGTCTATCAGGTTGAGTTCCTCTTGTCGAGATGGAACCTTGGGATACATCAACTCCAGACTATGTGTCAGTTGATGTATTGACACCCTTGGCTCGTTGAGAAGACCCTCCCGGAATTGAGCATGCTATGTGCGGGAACCCTAGAGCTGGCTGCGACGGCGATGAAGACTGCACTGAAATCCTACGTGGGTTCGGCAGCGATGAAGACCGTACTGAAATCCTCCGTGGGTTTGACGGTGATGAAGACTGCACTGAAATCCTACGTGGGTTCGACAGCGATGAAGACCGTACTGAAATCCTCCGTGTGTTCGACGGCGATGACTACTGTTCTTGTATCCTACGTGGGTCTGGCAGTGTTTGACTCTATGCTTGCTATCCTATGTGGGTCTGGTAGAGTAGCTGGTTTGTATACTTTGTGGTTCCGATAGCTTAGCTAGTTTAGTATTTTACCTGGGTCCCAACATAGATGAATCAGTGGCTATATCTGAACATCTCTATCACCTTTCAAAGAAGTATACCTGTGTGAGCGGAGTCTTGACATTCAGTCTATATCTTCGATATGATTGACTTTCTTTCCTATGTGGATTGGGGTGTGTTGTCCTATGTGGTTTAGGGTGTACTATCCTGTGTGGACGTGATCGAACATAGGCTCGGGTGTTGGATCCGAACTGGAATTGATGACTTAGGTATATGTATGGGCATATACCTAAGTAGTGTTGGATGTTACTTTGTGATTGTATCTTTCCTTTGTGGGTTATCCTTTGTGGATTCTGGGAGACCTTTGGGGGTCTCGGGGTCCCTACTGAGTAGCGTATACTAACCCCTGCACGGGCTATGCCCGCACTACGTTGTGTTGGATGCAGACGATGGACAACGCTAATCGTGGTTGAGGCTTATGGAGCAAGACGGTACCTGGAAGTAGACCATTGGGCGGAACGTACACGGAGCGGACAACTGGACCCGAGGGGCTGGGGAGGCTATCTGTACCCACCCTTCAGGTGGGACTTCCAGTGGACGGCTCAACGTTGCTGCTTTACTTTCAGTTGCTATTGTTTCTTTCTAGTTGTGCTTTACTTTTAGTTTGGGTTTGTATTCTGGCCCACTTACTTTTCCACACTACTTTTGTACCCAGTTTTACTTAGTATTTACTTCTACTTGCTTAATCTGTGGTATTTGTTTACTTTATAAAGGCAATGCCTTCCCCTTTTGTCGGAATTTACGCCTTGGTGCGAGACGCCATCCCCTGGCCTATGGGAGGCGGGCTTGGGGTAGTCACGATAGGGGTCCCGAGGACGGGTCATGACAAATTGGTATCATAGGAATTCGGTTCTACCGTAGAACTCAGGACTCTGATCTTTCTTCTATGTGAAGGAATAGTGTTAAGGGTATTGAGTGTGGTTATCAGTCCAGAGACTCCAGTGTTGGTGCGGCGGCCGACGTATCCGTATACCAGGACCCTGACTTCTGATTTCCGGCTCAATGCACGAATACATTGATTGCATGTGTGTTACAAAAGTTTTCTTTGTGATTACTTTGTGTCAGCTCACCTGGTATACTGTTTGACCATGGTGCACCTGTTTCTTTCAGGATGGCCCCACGATGGCAGCCAGCTAGGGTTCCAAGTTTTGTGTGAGCTGAAAGCCCACCGAGTGATGAGGCCTCGGTGCAGGGCCCTTTTTCAGTGGATGCACCGGTGGTACCTCTACTCACCGAGCCACCGATGCTACCAGCCCCAGCTGCTGATAGTGCACGTCACCTTAGTGCACTGCACGAGTTTCAGTGTCAGAGACCGCCTAGGTTCCGCGGGGAGATGGACCCTCAGGCAGCCGGGGATTGGCTGGAGGTGGTTGTTCGAGTTTTTAGGTTAGTGGGGACACCAGCTGACCTCATGGTGATCCTTGCAGCGAGCCTCCTGCACGCGGAAGCAGGTAGATGGTGGAACGTGATGCTCCAGGTGCATTGCGATGTCTCTCTCCTCTGGATGGACTTTGAGAGCCTCTTTTGCTTGGAGTTCATCCCAGCCATCCTCCGTGATGTGCGCATCCAGGAGCTTCTACAGCTGCGGCAGGGCAACATGACGGTCTCCCAATACTCGGCGAGATTTACCGATCTCTCACGCTATTCAACGAACATGGTACGAGACCCATTCTTCTGGGCCCAGACCTTCGAGCAGGGACTGAGGCATGAGATCACGACATCGATGATCTCCCTCAGAATTCCGATACAGGCAGGAGTACCGGAATGATCCCTTCTCATAGAGAGATTTCTTGCTGAGCCAATGTCAACAGTGATGCATACCGTAGGGCGACATGTAGTGGAGTCTTCTACAGCCGATAGTAGACAGATGTCGCAGAGGTCCAAGTGGACCAGGCCATCAGGCAGACGACCACAGGATACTGGCTCGGAGGTGTGGGGCACATGCAGTAGAGCTAATCTTACGAGTTCCAGACAGTGCTATGCATGCGTCAGGCAGGGCCGCATGGCTCGTGACTGCCCGACCCGCCATGCAGAGGGGTAGTAGATGGTTGAGGGACCACCCAGGCAGAGGCAGAGGTTCGACCGTGGCGGTCCGTAGGGAGCAGGAAGACGAGAACGAGGAGCTATTCGAGCGGCAGGTGGTGGACGACGTTTTGAGGCTCTACCACCACCACCACCAGGAGGTCCACCCCGACCACAAGGGAGAGCACAGCTTCAGGTAGCTGAAGCTTACAATCATGGAGCTCCAGAAGTGGGTGGAAAAGTGGGGGACAAGCTCCAGGCATAGTGGCCTTTCTTAATAATGCCTCTAGCTTAATTGTATGTGTTTCTTTGTGTCCTTGTACTCTGAGTTGCAGTAATAAAAGATAATTGCAATAGTAACGTTTTCTTTATTGTCTTTTGTATGTTAATACTAAGAGGTTCCAGTTAGAAACTGTTGACTTGACCCTCAGATACGAGATTCCTACTGGAGGAGACCCAGTGACCAGAAACTAATGCCGATAGTGTGTCTCAACCCTTCGAGGTGAGAGTAACGGTTGGATCTCTTTGTAGTAGCATCGAGGCCTTACGACATCATCCATGGCATGAATTAACTGATCATGATGGGATTGACTGTATTAGGCAAGGAACGTGGTTCATCGAGGGGATGAGACCAGATTTCTCTTTTCGGCAAATGAGGAATCTATGCATCTTTGCAGAATGTTAAGGAAGAAGGGGCAACCCTTCATGTGGTCAGACAGATGTCAGCAGAGCTTCCAGAAGCTGAGAAAAAGATTGACCAGTGCACCTATCTTGGGGCTACCGGAGGAGGGAGTAGGGTACGTAGTCTACTGCGATGCATCAGGTACCAGACATGGTTGTGACTTGATGCAGGAGCAAGCCATGATCGCATATGGATCACGTCATTTGAGGCAGCATGAGCATAACTACGCTACACATGACCTAGATTTAGCAGCACTGGTCTTCGCTCTGAATATGTGGTGACACAATCTGATGGGCGAGCGCTTTACAGTATACTCTGACCAACAGAGTATCAGGTATATCTTCTCACAGAAGGACCTGAATCTGAGACAGCGGCGATGGCTCGAGTTCTTCCAGCACTATGACTTTGAGATAGTCTATACTCCTGGAAACGGGAACTTAGTAACTGATGCTCTCAACAGGAGGACGGGAATTCAGCTACTCGGGGAGGCGATGGAGCAGCTAGCCACTTTGTAGATATCCTTCGTAGACAGAGATGGAGTAGCTTTTCTTCAGTCACTCACAGTCACTCCTCCACTACTTCAGTGGGTTAGAGAGGCACAATGTGGGGACGGTAACTGTGAGACGCAGCGTGCGTAGATATCCTCAAGATAGGCACCTGGTGAATTCTCTATAGGAGTAGAGCATGATGTCATTTTCATAGAAAGTACCATGGTAATAGTCTCTTTACAGGACGAGGTGCTGAGAGAGTTTCACAATTCCCCTTTAGCGGTACATCCAGGAGTGGCGAAGATATACCAGGATCTCAGATGACAGCACTGGTGGCCGGGTATGAAGAAGGCTATGGCAGAGTTCGTTTCTCGATGCCTCACTTGCCAGCACGTGAAGGCAGAGCACTAGGTACCATAAGGCTTGGTACAACCCTTGGAGGTCCCGGAGTGGAAGTGGTATGGGATATCTATGGATTTCATGACTGGACTTCCACATACTTCCAGAGGTCACGACTCCATTTGGGTGATTGTCGACCAACTCACCAATTCGGGTCACTTTTTACCCATCAAAGAGCAGGGCTCAGCGGAGAGCTTGGAATGCCTCTACATTCAGGAGATCGTATGGCTTCATGGTGTGCCATCATCTATCGTCTCTGATTGAGAAAATCGCTTTACTTCCCGGCTTTGGAAGGGGTTTTAGATGGCATTCAGGATGCAGTTACGGCTGAGCACCGCCTTTCACCCTCACATGGATGGTCAGACGGAGAGGACCATTCAGACTCTTGAGGAAATGCTCCATGCATGTGTCCTCAACTTTGGTCGCAGCTGGGAGGACCACCTACCCTTGGTGGAGTTCGCGTACAACAACAGCTACCACTCCACCATCGGGATGGCACCATACGAGGCATTGTACGGCCACCCTTGCAGATCACCTCTATGTTGGACAGACCTAGGGGAGTCAGCACTTGTGGGACCGGAGATGGTCCAGGCCACGACAGAGAAGGTCCAAGTCATCCAAGAGCGGATGAGGACAGCTCAGATCCGGCAAAAGTGTTATGCTGACAGGAGGCGGAGACCACTGGAGTTCAAGGATGGAGACCACGTCTTCTTGCAGTTCTCACCTCGACGTGGATTACGGAGATTTGGCCGAGGCGACAAGTTGTCTCCGCACTTCATCGGACTTTTTTAGGTACTCAGCAGGATAGGCGAGGTGGCTTATCGCCTGGCTCTACCACCTTAGTTGCACCGGGTACATGACGTCTTTCATGTATCTTATCTGAGGAGATATGTGGATGACCCGATGCATATCATCGACCATGGGGAGCTGGACATTGATGACGGGGAGGCCTTTATGGAGGTTCCAGTAGAGATCAAGGATCGACAGGAGCGGGTCCTACGTGGACGGTCGATTCCTCTAGTGCACATCAGGTGGCAGCACGAGAACCGCCAGGAGAGCACATGGGAGCGGGAGGCTCAGATGCATGCATAGTAACCACATTTGTTTCCCTAGATTATGATGTATCTTTACGGGGATGTAAATACTTAAGGTGGGAGTAATATAAAGACCTGTAAAATTCAAGGGAAATTTTTTCTTAATTTTCTTTTGTATTTTACAAGAACGTAGTTTCTGATGGCACCTGATTCCGAGGCCCTGTGTGCCCAAAATCAATTTCAGATGTTTAGCTCGGCTACGTTCAGTGAACGAGCAAGCGGGTTTTTCTAACATTTGAACTGGTGCTTGGAATCGAAATATGAGGGCACCGATGAAACCGCAGTGCTGGTAATTGCTAAGGAACACCTTTTCTGGAGTTGCGTTTGCTCAGGTGTGGTTATTAAAATATTGGGTTAAGTAATGAATAAAATAAAATTTGTGGAACCAATTCTATTTTTATTTCTAAGTAGTTAAAACCTAAGATTAGTGGTTGTAGTGGGACCCACAATATCCTACTCCACTAGGTAGGATATTAGTGGGGTGGGTCCAACATGATACCCACCTATTAAACTTCCTCAAACCCCCATTTTGTAACCTACCCACACCCCCTATTAAATACCGAGTCAATACTCACATTAATTGGACGGTTAAAACTCTTCAATTAATTTAATTAATTGAATGAATTATTTTGAATTTCAAATTGAGATGTTGTATTGTGTGTTAATTAAATAAGACAAGTCTTATTTCATTAAGGTTTGGTTCATTGTGCGAGAGGGATTGGAGAGGAATTTCTCAAGCCTTGGAATCCTCTTCTTCCTCCTTGAAGAACACGAAGAATGCACCGTCGCCGACGAAGAATGTCGGCCTCTGACGAAGGACGATGAAGAACGCTGAATCCTCGGAGATCGACGACATGACGCTGTGTACCACGACACCAAATATTCTCTTCTCTGTGACACCAACGACACTTACAGAACCTTGTTTCGCGACACCGTCTTCTGCAACGATTATTTCCCCTGACGAACCTTCGTTCGACGACACCTTGAGGTAGGGGTTAATTATTTTTACCCGTGAATTATTTATTTTCCATTCATCGACTTCTATTTGGGCCGCCTGTTATTGTAATAACGGGAGGAGTTTGGACCGCATGAACATGACGGACCCTCCTCCCCTTTTGATGATTGTACTTGTTACGGTACGAGCAAAGGCAGCGCGGTGCAATGGCACAGTGCAGAAACAATTAAGAACAGGCGAAGAAGTGTGGCGTTGTCACACCACGGCGCCATCACGCTGTGATGGAGAGCCATGAAGAGGCCTCGGCCGAAGCGAGGCCGCGGCGGAGCAAGGTGGGGCGACCGAAACCGCCGGCCGCCGGCACCTCGGAGGGGCGGGCCGCGGCGGTCCCACAGCGGCAGCACCGGCCGGCCGGACAGGGCTGGCCATTTCAGAGGAAAGACCGGGGGTTGTTACCCTCGACTGGCATGGAGCGGCCCCCATGTGGGGGCCTCAGTTTCAATCAAGGGGGGGCAGCCCCCCCCCCCCTTCCCGCAACGGCTCGGCCAGCACCGAGCTGGACGTAAGGGGCGTGTCGTGCCAGGCCAACCGACCGCCCAGGCTGAGCCGGGCCGCACCGGGCCACGCCGGTTGGGCTGGGCCGCGCCCACTGGGTCGGGCCACGCACTAAGTGGTTGTAACTGAACCCGGTTTGGGCCGACCCAGGGGGGGTCTCGGGCTGGGTCGGTCCGGGCCCCAAACCCCCTAAAACCGGACAGGTTCGTTCTTTTCCCTTATCATGGGCTACAGACCTCTAATCGATAAACCTTCAGTTGCGATGCGATCCTTAGATCGAGACAGTGGTTTTGGAATATTACAATCATGGTTCAGAGAACATTGGGTATGGCCGGGTTGGTTCGAACACGAAACCAACTGGGCCCTCGTAGCGTACACGCTTATAACTTGAACTCCGGACGTCCGATTGATGTGCCGTTGACTTTGTTGGATTACTCTTACTGAGAAGGACCTTTTGGATTACTTCACATGATATTTGGAAGAAATTGGAGTGCGTTCGGTTTGGTTTTGACTTATAAACCAACCGGGCCCCTAGAACGAAAAAGCCAATAACTCTCAGACCGGGCGTCCGATTGACGCGTCATATGTCACGTTGAGTTCCTCTTGTCGAGACGGAACCTTGGGATACATCAACTCCGGAATACGTGTCAGTTGATGTATCTACCCCCTTGGATCGTGGAGTGGACCCTCCCAGAATCGAGCATACTGTGTGCGGGAACCCTAGAGCTGGCTGCGACGGTGATGAAGATTGCACCGAAATCCTATGTGGGTTTGGCAGTGATGAAGACCGTACTGAAATCCTCTGTGGGTTTGATGGTGATGAATACTGCACTGAAATCCTACGTGGGTTTGACAATGATGAAGACCGTACTGAAATCCTCCGTGGGTTCGACGGCGATGAAGAGTGCACTGAAATCCTACATGGGTTTGGCAGCGATGAAGACAGTACTGAAATCCTCCGTGGGTTTGACGGCGATGACTACTGTTCTGGTATCCTACGTGGGTCTGGTAGTGTTTGACTCTGTACTTGATATCTTACGTGGGTCTGGCAGAGTAGCTGGTCTGTATCCTATGTGGGTCCGATAGCTTAGCTGGTTTCGTATCCTACTTGGGTCCCAACATAGATGAATCAGTGGCTATATCTGATCATCTCTATCACCTTACGAAGAAGTATACCTGTGTGATCTGAGTCTTTACATTCAATAAATATCTTCGATATGATTTACTTGCTTTCCTATGTCGATTGTGTTGTGTTATCCTGTGTGGTTTTGGTTGTACTATCCTGTGTGGACGTGATCAAACATGGGCTCAGGTGTTGGAGCCGAACTGGAATTGATGACTTAGGTATATGCATGGGCATATAACTAAGTAGTGTTGTATGTTACTTCATGATTGTATCTTTCCTTTTTGGATTATACTTTGTGGGTTCTGGGAGACCTTCGGGGATCTCGGGGTCCCTACTGAGTAGCGTATACTCACCCCTGCATGGGCTATGCCCGCACTACATTGTGTTGGATACAGATGATGGACAACGCTGATCGTGGTTGAGGATTGTAGAGCCAGATAGTACCTGGAGGTGGACCACTGGGCGGAACGTACACGGAGTGAACAGCTGGACCCAAGGGGCTGAGGAGGCTATCTGTACCCACCCTTCTGGTGGGACTTCTAATGGACGGCTCAACGTTGCATCTTTACTTTCAGTTGCTGTACTTTCTTTCCATTTGTACGTTACTTTCAGTTTGGGTTTGTATTCTAGCCCACTTACTTTTCTACACTACTTTTGTACCCAGTTTTACTTAGTATTTACTTATGCTTGCTTACTCTGTGGTGTTTGTTCACTTTATAAAGGCAATCCCTTCCCCTTTTGTTGGGATTTACTCCTTGGTGCTAGTCGCCAACCCCTGGCCTATGGGAGGCGGGCATGGGGTTGTCACGACACAGGTCCTGAGGATGGGTCATGACAGGGTCTCCCTCATAGAAAAAATATTTTTTTCTTGAAGCTCTCCTTAGTAAAATTTATTCATGGATTTCAGTTAATTACATTGCTCCTATCAGGACATTCCAAGTATTCTGTCAAGGAAGTAACCTTCGATCAAGGGAGTAGTCATTTTGGACAAAACTAGTGTGTCTGGATGAAGTAACACTGATGTTTCTGAGTTTCTTCCCCTTATTATAGGGAATCTAGATAGAGAAAATTCCCACAGCCTCCCACATCGAGTGTGGGGAATTATATGCCATTGTCATGTCTCTGTGATTTTTCTCAGCATCTGATGTTTAACACAATGTATGCCGTGGGTTTAGCATCATGATGAGATGGATCAGACTGATCAGAACACTAATAATAGGGGATTAGATTTGTGCAACCCCAGGATTTAATATTGATTTTTGGGATAATGCACAATTTGTTACTTGATTGCGGCTATGAGCTGTGAGAAAGTGGGTGACATGATCTCACCGGGATGTGATGTCCTAGGTAAGAATCAGGATAGAAATGGATGTTTGATGGTAGATGGATAATGTGATGGAACCTACATGATGATGGTAGTGATTATGGGATTGATCCTTGAAGAGACCTCATATGTATCCCTTTGATAGGGAATCAAAGTCCATGTAGTTCGATGGGGTGAAGGGAGACCTGAGGAGGTGGCCTGAGAGAATGGATTCATGGATGGTACCCAGAGGAAGTTGTACACTTGGGTGCGGGCATGACCATCCTAAAACACAAAGGCTTGAGGTATAGACCCCGATGGGACATGAGGGAGGGGTTTTAACCTTAGGGAGGCTTCCTAAGCATCCTTGTGTTAGTGAATCAATGTTCATGTAGTTCAGGATGTGGTATAGAATCGGTTTGTACACATAAGACAACAACCTGACGATAAACCAGGGCATACATGTGGTTAGCATCCCAGGTTGGTCTGACGCCACTTTGAAGGACCAGTTATGTGG
Organism: Viscum album; assembly: GCA_963277665.1. NCBI lineage: Eukaryota > Viridiplantae > Streptophyta > Magnoliopsida > Santalales > Viscaceae > Viscum > Viscum album. Next base: position 825,600,877 of record OY728166.1, read on the forward strand.
GTCCAACCAAAGTGGACTACAATGGAAATCCGTTTGATTGCGGACTACAATGGCATACCACTGTTTGAGGTTACAATGGCTTACTTTTGGTTTGGTTTACAACGGCATACTGCTAGTTGGGTTACAACAGCTTGCCACTATTTGACATTACCATGGCTTACCGCTGGTTGGGGTTAAACCTCGTGAAGGTTTCTTATGTACCGTGTTTAGGAGAGAGTGATCAAAGACCATGTAGTTCGAATATATATAGTTTAGCGTCATGTTGGATAAAATGGGGTCATATATTTTAACGTTATTCATGACGTGGTTGGACCGACGTAGATTAGATGGGACTAATGGGTGTTGGGATTGATCCTCAAGGAGGCACACTATGTACATTTCATGGAAAGGGGAAATTATCAAATTCCACATTGTTCAAGATGTTGGATACAGTTTAACGTCATGAGGGATGAAGGTGAACGAACGTCAAGGGGTTGGGACATGTAAGTGTTGGTCATGATCCTCGGGAAGGCTTCCTGCGTACCTTGACTAGGAGACAAGAATAGAATTCCACATAGTTCTATATGGAGGATAGAGTTTAATGTCACGGGGGATGAATGGTGGACCAATGTAAAGTGGTTGGGACTAATGGATGTTGGGCTCAAACCTCAAGGAGGCTTCCTACGTACCTTTCCTATGAGACAAGGATCAAAGTCCACGTAGTTCAGGATGATGATGTAGGGATTACACTCTAAAGAGGCCCAAAGAGGACATCATGGTCAGTGCTTTCTATAATCCCACATAAGTCATGCTCGGTGTGAGAAACAAGAGGCACAAAAGACCTGACATTACGTCGTGAAAGTTTCATTCATGGAAGGCGGAGTGAGAATACACGTGGTTAGTGGCCCAAAGTGGAAGGTGGAATTATGTGTGGTTAGAAGCCCATGAATATGGATATTGGGACTTACTCCACGATGGAGGTATGATGGAGACAAAGCCCAAAGGGGGAGGGACGGGTTAATAAAATTATGGGATCACATCTCCCCTCTAGTCTTTGTCATGGAATAAGAGAGGAAGAACATGGATGTTACCTCCCACTAGAAAGGTTAGGGGATTACACTAAGATGGATTATGTTCCCCATGGATAGACACCACTCCAAAATAAAGGATCTCCTTCCATGCGAGTAAGATCTCACTCCCATGGAGAAGAGAAGGCATGGATAATGTTCAAGGTGGGGCACCCCATGTATAATGCATGGGGCGAGGCCATAGTTTAACGTCATATACTGAGGATGATTGTTCTTGGCAGTTTAACATCCTACAACTCAAGTGTGGCGGGTTCACTCCACACCCCTATGACTTACATAACTGATACCCACCCACCCTTGGGGAAGGGAAGGATTCAGTAATGTCATATTGAGGCGGTGATATGGAGTGATGCATTGAGGGGCCTAGGATAGCATGGCTATGCAAAAAAAGAAATTGCTGTTATCATTCCTATGAGAAGAATCATAAGGCTAAGAAAGACAACGTGATGCACCACCCAAGGGGCCATGAAGTCACTTCATACATATCTGGAGGGTTGTACTGGATAAGGGTTTCCAATGAAAATGGGTTCACAAAAAATGACCCTATGAAGCTCTGGTGCTCTATGTATTGGAGGGACTTTCCGAAGGGGTATGCATCACAAATGGGGGTAGCCTAGTCATAGGGTTTAGATGCATGTGAAGGGTGATTCGTGAAGATGTAATGATTTCATGGAGAAGGATATCATGGAGCGAGGGTAACATGTAAAGAATATCACTGTAGAGGAATGCGCTTCGCGAAACATGGTGACCCTGCCTTATCATGTGACTCACATATGTATGGATAGTACTTTGTGAAGGATGAGTTCTTTGTGAAGACTCGAGTCCCCTTAGGGACATCCATAATTCGCGTAAGCCCATGGGCTCTATGAAGGGAATCCCTACATAAATACTGGATGTATTTGAGATAAGAGAAAAGTACTTATCAATGATCCAGTTCCTTGAAGTACTCATTTCTATCGAGGTTTCACAGAGAATAAAGTGCTTCATGATTTGAGATCTGAGATTATAAAAGGTCGAGGTATCCGTCCTTTGGGATCTAGGGGAGTTAGATATTTATAGTGAAGGGGCGGTGTGATGCAAGGAAATCTCCATGAAAAGATAATAGGTGCTCCAAAATTAGTCGTGGATTGTGTCAAGTTTGACATAACCATAGAGTTGACCATCATCCCCTCCTCGATGCAGATCTCTCCTTGGTTCACTCTGTGGTGCTCAGGGAGGATTCCGTCAATTTCCAAGGGATCGCAGAGGTCGATCAGGTTCCTTCAACAGTGCGAAGATTCATGTCAATTTTATCATAACTAAAAAGCCCCCCACCTCTTTTACTAAATGGAGACCATAGAGGGGGCTTCATATTTTCTCTAACCGTTGTACTGAGGGGCTATGTGAATGGGCTTCGTGAGGTAGATCCTTTGGGATTGGTTTTTTATTTTCATCTTTTTCCTATGCAAATATTTTGGCCCCAACTACTCCCAATAAACAAATGAATTTTAAAACCATTTAAGATTACGGTTGTTAACTAATAACATAAAACGTCTATTACGTTCATCCATTCTCATTCTGTAGGATTATTTGTACATGAATATTAGAAAATAAATCATGAAAACCAAGGAAAAAACGCTCCCAAACAATGAAATTGAATCTATTAACCAATCAAAGGTCAATGAATGGACATAATATGGTAATACTAAATCAATTAAATATTCAGGAGTTTTTTATTCAATAATTTAAAAACCTAAATTTTATTATTCAGGTCATTAAGATCAGGTTAGGAGCCCCTTCTGACTTAAGGTAATGATTTTCCAACCGATCCTCCATTTTCATTCGGGTTACTTTTATTATATACTTAACTCAATTAAATTCAAATTAATTTATATTTACTCCTCATAATTTATATATTAATGTTATATATATGTTTATAAACTAGAATAATACATTCCTTTATGGGGATTTATATATTTTATAGGGATCTTTTAAAAATTCTTCCTGAAATACAATCTGGTTTCAATGGAATTTCCCGAATTCCTACATATTTTCATGGGTACTCTATAATATGTTTTAACATACCATTATTTTTCAAAAAAAACTAATTTTAGTATAAATAAACTTCATTATTTATATTATTTTATTAGAAAAATATTATTCCAAAAGAACTATTTATTTTCAAAGTAAAATAGTATTTATCTTAAGAATTACTTGATGATTTTATAAGAGTATTTCATTTGCTTCAAAAAACTTATTGGTTATTACGTATTAGTGGGACTAATATTTTATGAAATCATATACCATATATTGTTTAATGGCTTATGATTACTTTGACTGTGGATGTAATATCTTGAAAACCTTCACCATTTTACACCTAATGGTTTGTGTTTATATTTAATGATTGGGAAACGTTAGTAACATTTGATATGTTATTTTTAATATAAATGTATATGTTTTTTATGAGTATCACCATTAACCTGAGGAATTCATTGGAATTATTATGTTATGGGTGGGGCCCACTATATCCCCTTGATGCATCAATATGTCTCATGAGACAAATAGATATGGTCTTCACTGAGGCCTTGCCCATTTTTTGATATGGTTTTAGCCAAGGCTGTAATCATTTTTAGATGTATTAGGTGAGGCCTTGATGATATATTCTATAATTTCTAGAATATGCATTTACCTCATTATGAAGAAATAAATTCATTGTTTTTTTGTAATATTACTAGTAGAAGACCCTTGATTATGTTATATTGTGGTAATATTTTCTCATCCCATATTCTTTCCATGTTTTGTTTATCTTTATTTTTTATGTCATGTATTTTCAATTACTCACCATGTCTAAAGTTTATATTTATGATATAATTCGATGTGTTGTTTACCCTTAATGTGTTTCTAAAATCACCCCTTCTTATGTTTTATTTTTCTGCAGGACACGAAGAGGTATATTATGATTGAATTCAAGGGATAACCTTAGTGTGGTGGATGTTCCCAATGAATCTTATTTTTTATTTTTCATTTTAGGTTGTAATATTTATCATAAGTATGTTTTTGGATTTTTAAATCTTCTAAAAAATTTGTGTTTTTGGTATATGATTTTCTTGTAATCATGCCATTGTAATGTAATATAGAATCGGATCTAGGAAACTGGGCTCGGATTTTTAAAGTTGGTATCAGAGTAAGTTTCATAGAAAATATGAAAACTAGATTTATAAAAAGTAGATAAGGGAAAACCCCTAATATATTCTATGAGTATAAACATAAAATAACGTCCATTAATTTTGGTAAGGAATAGATTATGTGTATATTTCTAGAAATTACATCCCTTTATAAATAATTAAAGTGGATGTGGTTCTAGAACATATGTACATAAGAGTGAAAACATCAATAGGAAGTTTTATCCATGAACAGAGGTATCTTGGTACATGACAGTGGTCTTTACCATGCACCCAATTTAACACTCCCATGGGATATTCATAGGATAATTCATATTTTCATCACAATCCATTATGAAGGATTCAAATGTAAATTTTTCCTAAAAGAAATCACGATTATGATTATGGGATTGGCCATAAAAAATATTTAAATTTATGTTATGTATTTTTTTGTAAGTTGATATTGTAAATTATGATTCAAAACCTAATCTGGTGTATGCCATTATTTATAAATGGTTCATAGTGGAAGTAATGGAAACAAAAAGATTTTGTGTATCCCATGTAGGGATTTCCCTCCTATTAAATGTAATTATTATGGACTGTATCTATGACTGATGCAGATCAACTGATAACAATATTGGGATAGCTTACTCAGGTTATGGGAAGTATCCTTACCCGTATGGAGCACATGGATCCACAACATGGAAGAGCTATATTATATCAATCTATGAGACAATAATCTCCATCATTTAATTGGAATAAAAACCCATTCATAGCGGAATAGATGATAAGTTCCTTAGAGAAGATATTTCCATCTATGGGATGTGATGAAAGGGAGAAGGTGGTTATGGATATTTATCCTCATTTAGAAGATGCTGATCAATGGTGGCCACTAATTAAAAACACAAAGGAGGTTGAAGAAATTGAAAACATGGAATGGGGTGAATTTAAATAACATTTCCTAGAGAAATACTTTCCATAAGAACAATGAGGTAATATGGAAAATGAGATTTTGAATTTGAGGAAAAAGAAGGATGAGAATGTTGAAAATTATGAATCCAACTTCACAAGGATATGAAGACATGTTTTGGAATATATAATTAATCCCATGAAAAAGTTTAATAAATTATTTTATGGCCTATAGCCATTCCTCCGACTGGAACTAGTCTTCCATATATTCTCATCATATGAAGACACAATCTCGTATGCTATCAAGATATAAAAGGATTTATCTGAAGCTTATGACATTAATATAAAGGGAGAGAAGAAAAGGGTTGCTGAAAACTCAAGAACATTAAATAAGGAAATTAGGAAGAATGGAAAAGTTGACTATCCACCTTGTGATAATTGTGGAAGGAAACACTATGGTGCCTTCTTAAATGAAAAACAGGAATGCTACAAGTGTGGATAGAAAGGTCATCATGCTTATGATTATAAGGGAAATAATTAAGCTATTCATTTTAAATTCTATAATTGTAGGTATATGGGACACTATGAAAATTATTTTCCAAAGCATCCAAGAAACATTCCAAAAAAATGCCAAGAAAGCCGTGACAACGTTATGATTTCACAACTACTGATATTGAAGTTCCTAATGATGTGGTCGAATATACATTAATTATTTCGTCAGACTTATTCAATGATTTATTTGATTCTATATCATTTCACTCTTTCATATCTTCATAGTTTTCTAGGTAAATTAAATATTTTGTAATTGATATAATAAGGGAGTTTTCAATCAAAAATCCTTAGGTAAGTATCATTGCGACAATGTTGTGTTAGGAAGTCCCCATAATGGGATATAAATGTGCTTTATCTATTGATTTTATTATCATACCCATGAAATAATTTTATATAATCCTCGATATGGATTGGATTTCTAACCATGATGCAAAACAATTTTTTCCAGAAGGTGGAGGTTATAATTTTTTAGGGCTATGTGGAATCCCTTATCTTTAGAGATGAAACAACCCCATATTATTATCATCTAGATCAACCCCTAGTAGCTCTATTGAAATCAATTATTTGGGAGGAAGTTAATTAAAAAACAATTGGTGAGGAAAAAAAATTGTTCAAATAGAGAACATACCTATTGTGCAAGAATATATTGATGTTTTTTCAGAGGGTTTACCTGGACATCCTCTAGAGCAGGAAATGGAGTTCTCCATTAACTCAATTCTTGATTGAAGGCCCATATCAAAGACCCCTTATAAAATGACCATATTGGAATTAGTTTAATGGAAGAAAAACAGGAGGAATTGAGTGATAAAGGATTTATTCTCCTTTGTGTTTCTCAATGGGAATCCCATGTTCTGTTTGTTAAGAAGATAGGTGGATCTATGAGGTTGTTCATTGAATACAGGGAGATCAGTGCTACAAAAATTGAGAACAAGTATCCCATACCATGAATTGATAATTTATTTGATCAACTTCATGGAAAAAATATTCTTCAAAGATTGATCTATGATCTGGATATCATAAGTTGTTTGTGAGGAAGTAAGATATTCCAAAGATAGCATTTTGAATTAGGTATGTGAATTACGACTTTACAATAATCCTTTTTGGACAGACTAATGAACCCTATGTTTTCATGGATCTAATGAATAGAGTTTTTAAGGAATTTCATGAGGAATTTTTTGTGGTATTTATTGATGATATATTGGTATACACCAAAATATATGAAGATCATGAAAATATCTTTCTCACTATTCTAAAGACTCTTAGATGAAATAAATTATATGGGATGTTTAGAAATTGATAATTTTGGATTCAATCAGATTCCTTTTTCGGCCAAACTATATCTATGGATAGAATATATATTAATTCTGTGAATAAAAAGGATGTTTATGAATGGCCTACTCCAGTGAACATAATCATGGAATGTTGTTTCATTGGTTTAGCAGGTTATTATTTGCATTTTTTTCAGTACATCACTCGTTTAGCCAACCGAATGATCAAGCATACACGTAAATGGGTTAAGTTTGTATGGACAAAAGAATGTGAGGAATGTTTTGAGGAATTGAATAATAGATTAGTGAATTCTATGATCCAGACTCTACCATGAGGGAATTATGGTTTTGTGATCTATAGTGATGCATCAATGAAAATACATTGTAGTTTCCTTTTGAAAAATGATAGAGTTATTTCATATGCATAAAGGAAGTTAAAACATCATGAACAAAACTATCCAACTCAAGATCTTGAGTTAGCAGCTCTAATATTTCCTATAATGATATGGAGACATTATCTCTATAGAGAAGGATGTGGGATATATAATGATCATACGACCTTGAAATATATCTTCTTATAGAATAAAATCAACATTAAGAAAAGGTGATGGATTGAACTACTCATGGATTATGATTATTCTATACACTACCACATAGTAATGTCAAATATGTAATTGATGCATTGAGTAGGAAGGATCATGGAGTTCTCAAAAAAATTAGGATTGAAAAGGATCCTTTGTATATGGATCTAGTGAGGACGGATATAGGATTTATCAAAGAAGCTGAAACATCACTACATTTTCAAATGGTTTCCCAACCATCATTATTCGAAAGAATTAAATCATCAATGTATGATGATGAGAATCTTCAAAAGAACGTTAATGTTGTCAATTATGGTAAGTTGAATGACATCATATGTGAAGATGGAATTATGAAATTTGGGAAGAGGCTATGTGTTCTTTCTATACAAAAGAAGAAAATAGAGTTATTGGATGATTCTCATAGCTCAAATTTTTCTATACACCATAGTATAACTAAAATTTATAGATATTTGAATTAACATTTCTGGTTGGATAACATGAAAATGGAAATTGATGATTATGTATCAAGATGTTTAATCTGTCAACAAGTGGTGAACGAATGAGAAAATCCTATAAGATTCATGCAACCTATTAATATTCTTACCTGGAAATGGGATGATATCACAATGTATTTTTTTACTGTATTACCAAAAAATATGAGATAAAAATTATTCAATATGGTTAATTGTTGATGGACATACAAAAGCTTCCCATTTTCTTGCTATAAGGAAAGGTTTTACACTAGAGTTCCAAACACGACTCTATATTAATGATGTTGTGAGACTTCATGGAGCACCTCTATCAACTTTTAATGATAATGATCAACAATTTACATAAAAATTCCAGAAAATCCTATAGAAATAATTGGATACTGAGCTTCGTTAGTGTACTGATTACCACCCACAAAATAACGAGCAATTAGAAAGGACAATCTAAACCTTAGAGGACATGTTGATATCTTGTTCAAATGACATTCAAGGAAAGTGGTATCAAAATTTACCTTTATTAGTGTATTACCATCATATTAGTTTCTATTCAACTATTCAAATGGAACCGTATGAAGCATTGTACGAAAATAGATGTCATACACCAACTTGTTTGGATAAATATGGAGAAAGGAATCTTGTGGGATCAAATCTTATGGAGAAAACAACTACATTGGTAAAGACTATTTAAATACATATCAAATAAACTCAAAGCAGGAAGAAGAGCTATGCTGATAATCAAAGGAAGGATTTGGAATTTCAAGAGTGAGATCATATTTTCATGAATGTATCTCCATGGAAGGGTGTTATAAGATTTTTGAATAAAGGGAAAATAATACCCATATATATTTTACCTTTTGAAAATATAGAGAGAATTGGATATATAGATTATCATTTGTCAGTGAATCCTAGCATGTATAATGTACACCATGCATTCCATGTCTTGTTTTTGAGAAAGTACAAGCTAGACCCAACGCATGTCCTCAATTATGAAGGTATTTAATTAGAACCCAACCAATCATATTGTAAAGAGGTTATCCAGATTCAAGACACAAAGGAATAAGTGTTGAGTAATCGAATGACAAGATTGGTAAAGGTTCTTTGGAAAATCATGTAATTGAAGAAGCAACATGGGATCTTGAGGAGCTTATGATGAAGACCTACCCAAATCTTTGTAAGAGGTCACGTTCTATGAATTATAAAGATGTAACTTTTGTTAGGAGGGGAGGATGTAACACCAAAAGATTTTGAAAATAAATTTATTTTTTAATGCATGAAACATTGAGTCTCTATAAAATAACACATTGTTATAACCTATCCAGTAAACAAAAATTTACCACCTCTGGGTTTTGTGTAATTCCCTTAACCTATTTTTCTAGATTATGTACATTATTACACAAAATTTGCATGATCACAAGAGATTATATTTCGAAATTTCGATTAGTTTAGTAGCCTTGGAAATAATAGGTACATAAATTTGTTTTACATTACATCATAAAAAACAACATTTTTCCCCTAAGAAAACCCTCATATCCTATATAATATACTAGTAGGTTAATCATAATATACTTTTTCATATCCTGGGAAAAATAAAACATATAAAGGGGTGATCTCAGATGCTCAGTATGGAAAACAATATTGCAGAAACATTCATAAATATGACTAAATATTTAAGGAAATGTATAAGACTAAAACACAATCATTTTAATCATAAAATTCAATATAATATGGAAATGAAAAATAAAATAATTACATTCACTTATTCACATGGATATTCTAAAATTTTAATATTCACATGAAATATCAATAGCCAATTTCATAATGATAGAATGCATAATTGCAGACATCATAACCATATAGTCAAGGCCTTGTGCAAAGACTACAAATAAGATTATCTCAAGGCCTTGTGCCAAGACACTAGTTTGTCTCATTAGGCATTCCGATGCATCGAGAGGCTATAGCAGGCTCCACCCACCACTTAATAAGGCCAATTCATTCCTCATATGATAAGATTGAAACATAACATGAACATTCATATTAAAATTAGAATACTAAATTTTATTACTTTAACCATAAATAATGAATGGTATAAAAATAAAACATCCATAGTCAAACATATCACAAAACCTTCAATACAATATAGAAGATTGTATCATAATAAATAAACTTCAATACAATATAGAATATTATATCACAATATTGTGACTGTTTCCTTACCAATGTTAATGTGTTAACTAAGATTCCCAATGCCAGTGTTAAGAACCGGGTCCGTGGGATCTCTGACCATTCTCCTCTCCTGATTTCACTTGTTCCAGGGCATGAAACCCCGGGAGGGTTCAGGTTCTATCGGTACTGGACTAGCCTTCATGGATTCAAACAGGTCATTTTTGAGCTATTGAGTAGGACGTTACAGGGGAACTTGTGGGTTGTAGTGCACAATAAGATGAGGTGCCTGATGTCGGGGTTGCAGGTGTGGGCAGCGGGCCTACCGCTTCTTGATTAGGATTTTGAGAGTTTGAAATAGAGTATTGATATTATGGAGACCGACCATGAGTAGTAGTGGAGTGATTTTGTGTTTGAGGAGATATCCAGGAATAGGGGGTTTGGGAAGAGATGATCCTTAAGAGGGATCGAGTTTCTTGCGAAAGATCTAGTATTAAGTGGTTGTGAAAAGGTGATAAGAATTTGGCCTTTTTCATGCCTACATAAAGGAGAAAGGGTTCATCAGAAAACCAATTATTTTACTTGAGTATTGTGCATACACGGATGAACGAGACATGGTAGGGAGCATGAACCATTTTTTCTTTAAGGAACTCATGGATGGTTATAATCTGCGGATGGCCATGGGCTACCCAAGTGGAAATGTGGCCATTTGGGAGGTTGTGATTCCCTCTGTTGCTATAATTGAAAATGATTACTTAGAGAGGATCTCGGAAGAGGAGGAAGTGTATTCGGCCATGATGAATCTCAATCCAGAGAGTTCCCCGGGTCCTAATGGCATTCCTAGTTCTTTTTATAGGGATTCATGGGAGGTGCTTAAAGCTAATATTATTGTTTTCATTAAGGATTTCATTCAGGGTGGGAGCCTTACAAGGGTTTCTAGTGCCACCACTCTTGTGCTTATTCCAAAGATTCTAAATTCTTCTTCTCTTTTGCATTTCCGCCTGGTGAGTATGTGCTATTTTCCCTATAGAATTATGGCTTCTATCATCAACCATAGGTTGTCCAGGTTCCTCCCCTGGTGGGTCTTGGTTAAACATTATGGGTTTCAGAAGGGGCGGTCTATTCAAGGGGCCATCGGTCTGGCGCAGGAAATTCTTAGGGATATCAACAACATTAACCATGGTTCGAACTTGTTAGTCAAGCTGGACATGAACAAGTCCTATTATAGGATGGAGTGTGGTTTTATTAACTGGGACCTTAGGGTAATGGGGTTTTCCATAAGGGTTACTCATATTATGTTTAGATATTTCAGATCCTCATGGATGGCAGTTTCATTTATGGGAAGGACTCATGGATTCTTTAAGGCAACCCAGGAGCTTCTCTAGGGTAATCCTCTCTCCCCCAGTATTTTTATCTTAGCTCAGGACACTCTTAACCGCCTCATCAACAAGTGTCTTCACAGTGGTGGCTTGCTCCCATTTCTAAAGATGTTGAATTGTGTATCGATTTCTCATTTAATGTTTGCAGATGACACTTTTATTTTCACAAATGGTGAGAAGAGGTTAGTCAGAGGCATCAAGAAAGTTATGGAGGAGTATTTTTACTGGAGTGATAAAGTGGTGAATAATGATAAGATAAATTGCTATATTTCTACCAAATTCTAGGCTAGCAGGATCTCTACTCTATGCAGTAGGTTGGTAATGAAGTGTGGATTATTTCTTATAAAGTACCTTGGAACCCCCATTTCGTTTGGAAGACTCAAGGTGTGGGACTTTGATAATATTGTGTCTAAAATCTATAGCCTAGTGCTGAATTGGAAAAATCTGTACCTCTCATTTGGGGGGAGGATTTCTCAGATTAAAAGTGTCCTTTCGGCCATAACTATACATGCTTTGGATTCCACCTCTGTGCCCAAGGGGGTCATTAGTTTGGTTGACCAGATTTTGGCTAGTTTTATGTGGGATACATGCTCAAAGGAGAAGCGGAATTGGGAGTCCTGGGAGAGAATAGAAAATCCCATTCATAAGGGTGTGTTAATGTGTGGAGTATGAGTGCCACCCTTCAGTGTTACCAGGCCAAACATGCATGGGAGGTGATTGAAGGGAAAACTATTTGGGTAGAAATTATGTCCAGCCATTGGGTGGGTGATGAGGTGGTGGAAGATGTCCATGCGTCCCCCTTCTGGTCCAAAATTTTTCCTCTCTTCAGTGTTCTTAAAAAGAATTGTCATTGGATCGTTTGTGATGGGCCCCTCTTTTTTTGCTTCCATAACTGGTCGGGTTGGGTTCTTGGCTTCCCTGGCTGCCTGGTGTCGTTAATCTCTTTCAAGGAAGCCAACAGGCACCCTATGTTTATTAAAACAGTTCAGGATTCTGATCATCATGGAGTCTAGGAGTCTATTATATTGACCTCGGATCCAGATAGGTGTGTTTTCATAGCTTCCTCCTCAGGGAATTTCTATTCTCAGGCATATCGAAGGCTCTTAGCTCTGCAATATCCTGTGGACAGCTGGGATGTCCTGCTTTGGTGTATTAAAATTCCCTCTAAATACAACTTCCTTACATGGAGAATCATGAAGCAACTAGTGGCCACAGAGGCTCAGATTCAAAAGTTGGGTATCTGTCTGGCCTCCAAATTCAATAGTTGTAGTCATCCTAAGGTGGAAAGATCCAACCATTTGTTTTTTGAAAGTTACTGGGTTATTTCCCTTTGGATTTTCTCTGGGGATTTTACATCCTTCTCTTCAAAAACTCATCGTGATGAGCCATTTTTGGAAATATGGTTATTCTGGTCTGGCGGCTCGAGTATGGAGCGGATGGCACGATCTGTGGTTCTTATTACTGGGGTGTTGGAGCTTGTGGCAGACTCAGAATCGGGCATGTTTTGAGGGAGCTTCGCCTATAGTGTAGGTCATCATCGTGGAAATCCGAGTCTTGTTGGTGGCCCTAGTTCATTTGATACCCTAGTGGCACGAGGCCCCCTCGTTCAGGCATCTTCAGGTGCGCTCCCCCACTCTGGCTATCCCATGTATCAGTACTCAGCGGAGTTGGGGGCGATGGATCTGATGGAGTCCGCCAGCCTCAGGACTTAAGATGAACTCTGATGTCTCTTGTGTGCATGGTGAAATGTTGGGGGAGTGGTCAGTGATTAGTGCGGTAGTGTGATGTTGGAATTTACGGTGTACCTTAGGTGGGGTACCTCCCATCAGGTAGAAGAAAATGCCCTTTTCTCTAGTTTGCAGCTGTGTCTCCAGAAGATTATTATTATCTCCCAAGTTGAGACAGATTATCTAATTCATTATGGAGCTTTGATTGGTAAAGTACAGGTTCCTTGGTCAATTCCATACAAGGTTAAGAGGTGTCATGAACTCTTGGATGGTGTTAATGTGTTGCACACCTGGCGTGAGGGGAATCAAAGTTGCGGATCACCATGCCTCTATGGTGTAACCGGGTTCTGACATCACCTGTCTTCCATCCATTAGTATCTTGAAGCCTGAAGGTGTTAATCTTATCAGAGGATATGCACTCAGTTTACATTATTTTAGGCCCCCCATAGGCCTGGGTGGTCTTCTGGATCCATGTGTCTTCCTTCGGATTCCTTTGTTTTGTGTGTTTTCCCTTATTGTTTTCTGGATTCATGGACACTATCTTTTGTATATTTTTTATTGAATAAAAAGTTGATGTTGGATGGATGTAAGGAATGCTTCGAAGGTGTTATAACTTCATAGAATATCCACACTCACTGTATAAGTGAAAAAACATTCCTTCCATAATTTTGTCAAAAATTTCATAAAGGACCTTGATTGGAAAAAGAAAAAAAGATTCCAATATAAATATTTTATAAAAAGTCAAACAAGGGTATAAATTACTATAACTCATAGTCTAGCTAATAGTAAAAATGTTTTGAAATGCATTTTTAAGAAAGACAAAAGTGGATGATAAAGAGGTCCTTGTAGATACTCATTTATAAAAAACCTCAGATAATTAAGAGATTGTAGAATTAACCATTACCTTGTACTTTTCCTTGGTCAAGGGTATGATAATGTAAATACTCAGAATTTTCCATGTAAATACTTATTTACATTATATGTCAATATTAAGAGTCTTCAAAAATTGATGAAACGTTATTCTGAGGCCCGGAGTACCCGAAATTAGTTACCGATTATTCTTTAAGGTATGTTCAGTTAACACGTGAGAGGCAAACTCTAACTTTTGAACATGTGATAGAATTGAAATTTGAGGACGCCGTTGATCTCAAAGGACTGATATTTTCATAAGGAGGCCTTCACTTCAACCATAGTAGGTTGATGGTGGAAATTGAATTTTTGGGTTATGTGGAAGAAAAAAATAAAACAATTGTTTTATTATTAATATAAAACTCTCCACCTGCTTTCGAATTTGGTGGTGGGGACTACCCGACCTTGAAACCAATGTTTTTATGTGGTGACATTAATGGTTTTTTAAATATAATTACATAACATAAATTAAAGGGTCTCCTCACTTCTCATGGTTTTTGAATTAGGTTGGCAAACGCTTTTTCTGCAGAACTCTTGGTGGAAGAACATCCTCCAGTGTAGAATTTCCTCTGATGAAGAACATCTCTTTGAATCAAGAATGTTGACCCAACATTGGAGAACGGATCAAAAGCATGTTGCAAGATCAATGAACACCGATGTCTCCTTAATCACCTTCATCTTCTTCCTCATGCCATGTCCAATGAAGGATCGAGGTAGCGAATTGTTCATATTATTTTTCGTGATAAATTGTTGTTTTAAATCTATGTATCAGTTGCTATCGATCTAACACGGAGGGTGTAGGCTAAACTAACACAGCCGGATCCTTCCTCTACCTTTTAGATTGATGTGTTATTCACGGGTTGATCATTAGGTTGAGAAGAGCCCAACCACATCGGGATAGATGCCAATCCAACATCTCGGGGACACACAACGACTCCTTTGGATTGATGAACGGTCCACAAGAGCTCACCTGGTGACCCATGGAAGTGCTCCGGCGGTCGATGCTAGCGACCGACGCCGGTAGGGTACAGGCGGTTTCTGGCACACTGGATGGCCATGATGGCAGTAGTGGTGCAACCACGCTGCTGAAAGAGGGTACGACCCATCGGCCATGGTAAAAGAGGGTGGTGGATGGAATGATGGCCGACCATGTGGATGCAAGGCGGCATGCTTCGACGCCACTGGTAGAGGAGGAGGCCACGCCTGTCGATCCGCAGCAGCGAACTAGGGTTTCTAGCACCAGGATGGCCATGGGAGGAGTGTTGTCATTATGCTACAGGAAGGGGAGTTGGCTGGAATCCTGGCCGTCCATGTCACGCCATGCAGGACCCACTTTGGTGGTTCCTGTGTTCCAGTAGGCTGCGCCATGTGGTGCCGCTGGGTTGGACAAAGGCAAATGGCCTAAATAGATCATTTTGGAATCCCACGCCCCTCGGGTGGTGGCTAGGGTGGGCTCCACCATGGCGGACAACACCCAACCACGGGTCGGGCTCACCGTGGTCCAGCCCAGTAGGGCCGGACCTGGACTGGGTCGGGTCGGTCCGGGATGGACCAAACCCAAGCCCATCGGGACCCAAATACACCTTTTTTGCCATATCTTGAGTACTAGGTGTCCATTTGACAAACCATCTACGATTCCATAATCCATGAATAGAGATGGACCTTTTGGCATACTCCACTTGAGATTTCAATAATGTTGGGGTACATCCGGGTTGGATCGAACCAGAATCCAACTGGGCCCTCGAGACTAAAAGGCTAAAAACGTACAGACCGGGCATCGGATTGAACCACTGTCTATCACGTAGGGTCCCATATGACCTGGCGGACCTTCATGTTACTTCTTCAGGGGAATTCATGTAGTTTTAGTATCAACTAATAGATTGAGGTGTGAATCCTCCTGCAATCATGTGTGCTTAGTGCGAGAACCCTGTGGCTGGATGTACTTGAAGAATCTTCTGATCCTGTGTGGTTCATCTTCGAATCATGAGTGGGTCAGCCCCTACTAATCCTATGTGGGTGATTTATAGATCTTATGTGGGTCATCATTAGATCGTATGTGGGTCATCAATATATCTTGTGTCGGTCATGTTCAATCCTCTGTGGGTCAACAGAATAGATTCTCGATTAAGTAAGATGATCTTGCAATACAGCTAATAATCTATACTTATGTACTTAAGTTATACCCTGTGTGAGAAGATTCTTTACCCTTTTGGTACACTTCCATGTGGTGATACCTTCGTATTATTCTTTTGTGTGTCGTTACCTTTGTGGTACTTACCTTCGTGGTATTCTTTCCTTCATGGAACAATTTTTCTTTTGTCTAGAGAGTTGGGCCTTGTGTTTCCTCCTGAATGATATAGATATACTTGATAAATTAGATATATGTTTGGGAATATAACTATGTAGGGTTTACTATTGTTTTCATGCTTTTTCATCAGGTAGTTGTTTTGTGGTATATTGTTTGTGGATTCTGAGAGACCATCGGGGGTCTCAGGGTCCCTACTAAGTATTTTTATACTCAAACTTGCATGGGATACACCTGCACCTTACTGTGTCTTGTGCAGATGACATACAACATTAATTGAGGCTGAGGGTCCTAGGAATGGAGGATACTCAGAGGTGGACGATTAAATGAGACGTATTGTAGAGATTATAGTTTGAGAGCTATACCTACTGTTTATGTTGGATCCTTGGTGGGTGTTCATGGGAGCAGTTTTCAGTTTTACTTGTTCCTTCCTGTTGGGCCTGTATTCTGGCCCCTTTACTTACTGCACTCACTCTATTTACTATATAGTTTTCTTTGTGATTTTATCTTTCTGTGTGCTTGTATTGTGTGAGTCTTCAAGTTAAAAGTCAATGCCTTCCCAGTTAGAGGGATATGCCTTTTTGGTTCTAGTCGCTAGCCCCTGGCCAATGGAAGGCGGGCTTGGTGAAGTCACGACATAGGCCCTGGGGGAGGGGTAGTGAAAAATTTGTATCGAACGAGTTGGTTCTACCGAAGAACATAGACTCTGATATTTTAATTGCAAATAGTGTTATGTTTTATGAGTATGGATATCAGTTTGGGGAATTTAGTAATGGAGTGGAGGCTAACATATCCATACACAATGACCCTGACTTCTAATTTCTGACTCAGTGCATGAAGCAACTGATTGTGTGTGTGTTTTTGAAAAGTTTTCTTTTCATTATCTTTCAGTCATCTCACTAGGAATAGCTTATTGAACGTGGCCCACTTGTTTCTTTTTAGGATGCCTCCATGCTGATAGCCAGCCATCCAGGGTTCTAGTTAGAGTATGCGATGAAATCACACCGAGCGATGAAGCTTCGGTGCAGGGACCCCTTTCGGCAGTTGTACCATTGGGTGGTGTACCATTAGTACCACTACCCATTGGGAAGCTGATGCCACTATCCCCAAGAGTAGAGGATGCACGCTGATTGAGAATGTTGAATGAGTTCAAGCACCAGAGGCCACTGAGGTTCCTAGGTGAGATGGATACTTAGGCGGCTGAGGACTGGCTAGAGGCCATAGTCATTGTTTTCTAACAAATAGGGACACTATCTGATCTCATGGTCATCCTTGTAGCCATTAATCTTCAAGAAGTAGCAGGGAGATGGTGGAGCATGACGCTCCAGGTTCACAATGAGGTTACACTCATATGGGTGGGTTTCGATAGCCTTTTTAGGCCATAGTTCATCCTAGTGACCTTACACTCAGTGCGTATACAGTAGATTCTCAACTAACAACAGGGCATCATAATTGTGGCTCAGTATTTAGTGAGGTTCACCGACCTCTTGTGCTACTCCACTAATAGGGTGAGGGACCCTTTCATCAAGTCTTTTACCTTCAATCAGGGGCTTAGATGTCAAAATAGAGATTTGATGATTTATCTCAGCATCCCGATACAGGCGGAGGTGTTAGAGCGAGCACTCATAGTGGAGAGCTTCCCTGCTGAGCAGTCACCAGCAGCGAGACCCATAATTGGATGTCACGTTGTAGTATTATTTGTAGATGGAAGATGACAGATGATGCAGAGGTCTAAAATGTCCAGACTTACATGTGGACGACCGCAAGATACAAGGTCAGTTGGGCAGGGTTATCGAGACAGAGACAGGAAAGGAGCATGCAGTGTTACTCATGTGGCAGGTGGGTTAACATGACTCATGACTACCCATACCACCGTATGAACGACCTGCAGATGGTCAAAGGAATGCCTGGGAAGAGGAAAATATTTGATCAAGGAGGTCTCCAGGTAGCAGGAAGACGTGGCAGAGGAGCTGGTCGTGCAGAGGGCGTTGGGTGGTGATTCGAGGTTCTACTGCCGCCACCACCAGGTGGTCCACCCCGACCATAGGCAGTAGGTGTACATGGATGGGATCAACTCTAGTTAGCTGAGGAATATGAACATGATGCTCCAGATATAATTTGATGTATGATCTATGTCTACTCCACCTTAGCAATAGTACATATTGACACAAGTGTCGGTCACTCTTTTATTTCCACAACCTTTGTTCGGTCCTCAGAAATTCTGGTGGATCCATTGGCTAGATCCATACAATTAGAGACTCTTATAGGAATGGATACAATGATTAAACACTAGTTCTAGCAGTGGGAGATTACTCTAGAAGGTGAGAGCTTCGGCTAGGATCTTCTAGTTGTGGAGTCAAGGCCTTATGATGTCATCTTGGGTATGGATTGGTAATCTGGAGTCTATGCTCATATCGACCGCATTATGCGCAATGTGCAATGTGTCCATGATGATGAGACCAGGTTTTCCTTCATCGACAAGAAGGGAACTATTGTATCATAGAATGGACTTACCCAGATGAGGGTGCGGCAGATCACACATCAGATGTCTAGCCTTACCCTTGTAGTGGTTGATGTTGAGAGTCTGCGCTATCCTATAGTGGTGGACCGTTACGCTGATGTTTTCCCTAATGATGTTTTGGGAAAACCTTCTCAAATATAGGTGGACTTTTATATCTACTTATACCCTGAGACAACACTGATATCTACACCAGCATATCAGATTGCTCCTGTGGAGCTTCGAGAGCTGCGAGCACAGCTGGAGAACGTGCTGAGCAAGGGGTTCATTAGGCACAGTGTTTCTCCTTGGGAAGACCGGATTTTGTTCGCCATAAAGGTGGATTGGAGTATGATACTCTATGTGGACTATCATCACATGATCCAGATGGCCGTGAAGAACAAGTACCCACTCTTGAGGATTGATGATCTATTTGATCAGGTGAAGGGAGCACGGTGGTTTTCGAAGATAGACCTCAGATCAAGATAACACTAGCTCCAGGTATGAGATGAGGATGTGTAGAAGACGACCATCAAATGTCAGTATGGCCACTCTGAGCTCTTTTTATGCTATTTGATGTGACCAAAGACCCATAAATGTTCATGGGATTCATGAACTGGATCTTCCAGCCATTCATCGATCTCTTTGTGGTAGTCTTCATCAACGAAATCTAGAAATTCTCAGCTACAAAGGAGGAGCATGCATATCATCTGCAAATAGTTATGGACACACTCCGAGAGCACCATATTTATGGTAAGCTTTCAAAGTTCCAGTTCGATATCTAATAGGTTCACTTTAGAGGACACATCATCTCGGAGGCCGGAGTTGTGGTAGATACAGCAAAGATTGAGGTTGTGCTTTCTTGGGAGCCACCCAAGAGTGTGACGGAGGTACATAGTTTCTTGGGTTTGTCCAGTTACTACCAGATGTTTGTGCATGGATTTTCTAGAGATACGACACCCTTATCAGCATTGACGAAGAAGGGGAAACCCTTTGTGTGGTCGGAGAGATGCCAGCGGAGTTTCTGGGAGATGAGGAAGAGACTGACGAGTGCCCCCATTTTGATGTTATCAGAGGAGGACGTTGGGTATATACTCTACTACGATTCATTAGGGACTAGGCTTGGATGTGTCTTGATGGAGGGGCAAGTAGTGATCACTTTTAGTTCCCGAAAGATGAGATAGAATGAGCATAACTACGATGCTCATGACCTAGAGTTAGCAGAAGTGGTCTTCACCTTGAAGATGTGGCGACATTACATGATGGGAGAATGTTTTACAGTCTACTATGATCACAAGAGTCTTAGGTATATCTTCTGTTAGAAGGAAATGAACCAGAGACAGAGGTGTTGGCTTGAGTTCCCCCAGGAATATGACTTTGAGATAGTCTATACTCCTGGGAAGGGGAACGTAGTAGAAGATGCACTCGGTAGGAGATCTGGTATACAGTTTTTGAGTGAGGAAATAGAGAATATATCCTATTTATGGATATCCTATGTAGATCAAGATGGATCATTTAATCTTTAATCTCTGACAGTCACTCCCACAATCCTTCAGTGAGTCAGGGAGGTGCAGCTTGGAGACACTGACTGCGAGGATCAACATGCTTAGATATCCATAGGATAGGCACCTAATAACTTTTTTGAAGGTGGGGAGCACGTCATCTGCTTCAGAGGATATACTGTGGTACTAATGGTGCTATGGGGGGATTTGTTGAGGGAGTTCCACACATCCCCTCCAGCGGTACATCCAGTAGTGGAGAAGATATACCCGGACCTCCGATGTCAGCACTGGGGGCCGATAATGAAGAAAGGAGTGTCATATTTTGTCTCAAGGTCCTTCACATGTCAGCAAGTGAAGGTAAAGCATAAGGTTTTATCATGCTTAGTTCATCCACTAGAGGTTCGAGAGAGGAAGTGGGATGGAATTTCAATGGACTTCATGGTAGGACATCCACGCATGTCCATGGGACATGATTCCATCTGTGTAATCATTGACCGACTCACCAAGTCAGCCCACTTACTACCTATCAGTGTGTTAGGATCATTAGATATCTTGGGACACCTCTACCTACATGAGATTTTATGGGTTCATGTAGTGACCTTGTCAATTATCTCCGATATTGATGCACGTTTTATTTCTCGGCAATGGTAGGATTTTTAGTCGGCATTTGGGACACAACTTTGATTGAATACCACCTTCCATCCTCAGACAGATGGTCAGACAGAGTAGTCCATTCGGACCCTTGAGTAACTGATGCATGCTTGTGTCCTTCATTTTGGCTGAAGCTAGGAGGATCACATTCCCTTGGTGGAGTTTTCAAACAACAATAGTTATCAGTCCACTATCGGTATGGCACCATTTGATGCATTGTATGGTCGGCCTTGTAGATCCCTTCTATGCTGGACTGACCCTAGGGTGTCAGCACTCATGGAACTATAGATGGTATGGGATACCACGGAGAAGGTACAGATCATCCAAGAGTGGACGAAGACTGCATAGAGAAGACATACTTCATATGTTGATAGAAGATGGAGACCACTCTAGTTCAAGGATGGTGACCATGTCTTCTTATGGGTCTGACCTCGATGAGGTTGTAGATATTTGGATGGGGTTACAAGTTATCTCTGAGGTTCATCGGACCCTTCTGGGTCCTCAGTAGAGTTGGCGAGGTGGAATACTGCCTAACTCTTCCCCCTCAGTTGCACCAGGTGCACAACATTTTCCTCGTATCCAAGTGAGGAGATAGGTACATGATCCTTTGCACATCATTGACTGAGGCGAGATGGAAATTAATGATGGGGTGACATTTATAGAGGTTTTAGTAGAGATTTATGATTGACAAGAGAGAGTCCTTAGTGGGTGATTGATACCTCTGGTGCATGTACTTCGGCAGCACAGGAACCTCCAGGAGATCAAATGGGAGCGGGAGGCTCATATTCATGCTCAATACCCCAACTTGTTTCCCTAGATTGTGTAGTGGCTATAGGGGATGCAAATACCTAAGGTGGAGAGAATGTAAATAACCATAATTTCTATGTAATTGTTTTACATTATAAGGAAATATTACGAGTCTGTTAATATTGACGAAAAATGATTTTGACATCTGGAGTGCCCAGAATTAATTTTCAAACATTCTTTATGGTGTGTTCAGTTAACATGTGAGTGAGAATTTGTAACTTTTGAACCGGTGGTCAGAATAGAAATCTGAGAACACTATTGAACTTGAAGCACTAATATTTTCTTAAGGAGGACTTCACGTCAACCGTAGTAGGTCGATGGTGGAAATTGAATTTTTTTGTTTTGTGGAGGAATAAAATAAAACAATTTTTTGTATTCGAAACCACTCCACCACTTTTTGAATTTGGTGGTGGGGACAACATGTACTTGAAAAATCTCTTTTAATGTGGTGACAATAATGTTTATGTTAAATCTAATAACTTAACGTAATGTGAGGGTCTCCTCACCTCTCATGGATTTTGAATAGGGTTGGAAAATGCTTTAGCTGGAGAACTCTTAGTGGAATAACATCCTCCAAAGAAGAACCTCCTCCAACGATGAACGTCTCTCCAGATCAAGAATGTTGACCCAACATTGGATCATGGATCAAAAGCGTGTTATGGGATCAACGAATTTCTACATCCCCTTCATCATATTCATATTTTTCCTCATTCAATCTCCAACAAAATATCAAGGTAGGGAATTGTTCATGTGGTTCTTCGTGATGAATCATTGTTTTCAATCTATGAACCACCAGATATCGATCTAATGTGGGGGTTGTGGGCCAAATGAACACCGCCCGATCCCTTCGTTACTTCTTGGATAGATGTGTTATTCACGGTCGTATCGGCGGGTTGAGAGGAACCCAACCACGTTAGGATAGATGCAAAGGCAAAATCTTGGGACAGACAACAACTCATTCAGATTGAAGATTGGGCCACCGGAGCTCACCTGGTGACCCGTGGATGTCTGTCAGCAACCAACGCTGGCAGGGTACAGGCAACAGCCGGAACATCGACCGGCCGCAATGGCGGAGGTGGCACAACCGTTCCATGGATGGAGGCCACATCCCATCGACCACAATGATGGAGGGAGGCAGCTGGCATGCCGACCGGCCACATGGAAGCAGGTCCGCACGCATCCGCACCACAAGTAGAGGAGGAGGTCATGGCTGTCGAGCCACGACAACACACTAGCATGGATGGCACATGGCCGACTGTGGGAGGAGGAGTGTCATCACGCCGCTGGAAGGGGAGTTAAACGGAATGTCAGCCGACCACATCACACCGAGAAAGACCCGCTCCAATGGGCCCCATGTGCCCGCAGCTATCACCACGTGGTGCTACCATGTTGGCCAAAGGCAAATGGTCCTACTGGACCATTCAAAAATCCCGAGGGGCGCCTACCATAGGGGGCACCTCCCCCAGCTAGTGGCTAGTGCAGTCCCCTCCATGGCTGACCGCACCTAGCGGGTTGGCCCGCCATGGTCCATCCAATCCAGGCCAGACCCGGACCGGATTGGGTTGGCCCAGGCCGGGTTAGACTGAACCTGGATCCATCTGGAACTAGATCATCATTTTTTTCCATATCAAGAGTACTGGGAATCCATTTGATGAACCATTTATGGCGCTGGAATCCTTGGATTGAGATGGACCTTTTGTCATACTCTACTTGAGTATTGGATAATGCTGGGGTATGGCTGGGTTGGATCAAACCTGAATCCATCTGGTCCCTCAGTATTAAAAGGATAATAACTTAAAGACCGGGCATCCGATTTTATCGCATTGGGTCCCTTATGAAATGACGGACCTTTGTGTTACATCTTCATGGGACTTTGAGGAACTTAAATTATCGACCGATGGCTTGAGGAGAAGATTCTCTCGGATTCAAGCGTGCTTCATGCCGGAACATTGTCATTGTCTTTATTTGAAGAATCTCCAAATACTATGTGGGTCATCATTGAATCATGTGTGGGTCAGCATCTACCAATCCTTTTGGGTCATTTAAAGATCATATGTGGGTCACCTTTAGATATTGTTTCGGTCATCTCCAGATCCTATGTGGGTCACCTTCAATCCTGTGTGGGTTAACAGCAGAGCTTCTCGATGAAGTAAGATGATCTAGCAATATAACTAATCATCTGTACTTCCGTACCTAAGTTATACCTGGTGTGAGATGAGTTGTTAACTTTGTGGTACAATTCAGTATGGTGATACCTTTGGGGTATTCTTCTATGTGGTGTAACCTTTGTGGTAATAATATTCGTTGTATTCTTTCCTTCGTGGAATAGTTGTTCTTTTGGCAAGAGAGTTGGGCCTTGTGTTTCCTCATGAAGGAGATGGATATAATTGAAAAATTGGGTATATGTATGGGCATATACCTAAGTAGGGATGACTATTTTTTTCATGCTTTGTGATCATGGTGTTGCTTTGTGGTTTATCCTTTGCGGATTCTGAGAGACCTTCGGGGGTCGCGAGGTGCATACTGAGTATTGTTATACTCACCCCTGCACGGGCTACACTCGCACCTTGTTGTGTCTTCTGTGGAAAATTGACAATATTGATTGATGCTGAGGGTTCCAGGACTAGAGGCTTATCATAGGTGGACCATTAGAAGAGACATACCATAGAGACAACAGTTCGAGAGTCGTACCTACCCTTTAGGTAGGATCCTTGGCATGCATTCATAGGATCTCTTTTAGTTTTACTTGTACTTTCCAGTGGGGCTGGTATTCCGACCCATTTACTTTATGTGCTCACTCTATTTACTATATAGTTTACTTTTTTCTTTTATCTTGTTATATTCTTTGATTATGTGAGTTTTCAGGTAAAAATGCAATGCATTCCCGATTTTAGGGATATGTCTTTCCGGTGCTATTTGCTAGCCCCTGGCCTATGGAAGACGGGATTGGGGTAGTAACGCCACGGGCCCCAGGGGATGGGTCACGATAGTTAAAATCCTGTATAATCGGTAAATAATTATTATTAACTTATTCGAGAACTACATACATAAATATGATAAAATATATGATCTTTTAATATTTATTTGTTATTAATATTTTAGTACTATCATTGCTTCGTGTTTTAACTAATTTGTTTTCCTTTATATGGTTTGTTACATAAGTAAAGTTTTTTATGGATAGGATGTATTTGATTCATATCTAGAAGGACATTATGTTCTTTAAAATTATTTTTAATCATAAAATGAAAAATATTCTTGAAAGGTTATGATGGGGAATGAATCTCATCACGTTCGTGGAGATGGTAATTCGTACGAACGCACAAGAAACAACATCATTTTAATTATGGTGATATCGTATGTAATTGGATGGTATATAATATAAAAAATTCATTAAAATGTTATATTTATTATTTACATCAATTATAATCATTATTATGCCAATCCAATAAATGAACTGTTGAATAACAAACTACACCACGATGTGGAGACGGTAAGCCGTACATACGCATGTATGGTGACTTTGTCATTCATAGGATGGATATAATAATGAATATGGTTATACCGTATTTATAATAACATCACATTATGTTGAAGGTATTGGTGTTATTATTTTTGGTATGGAAACACCAAAGAAAGAGGAAGTGGAAGAAGAAATGGACTTTAAAAAAGGTGATGAAATAATTTTCTCTTCTTTGAGTGCTTCCATTCGATTTGATCAAAAGGCCACCTTAAGTAGGAATTATGATAAAATTGAGGCCTCTGAGATTATGTGTGGGTAGTTGGGAGGATATTTTAGTAGTGTTTTTCTGAGTCAAATGGCATTGGAGGTGTAATTTTTAGAGAAGGGAAGTACCATTTTATAAGAGAGGTGATGGTCACTTTAGGAAAAGATTGAAATATTAATTTATTAAAAAACATTTTCAGTTTATAATTGCTCAAAATGGGTTTATATCGTGGCTCGGTTGGGGATGGGTTGAAAGACACTCAACCAATAGGTTTTAGAAAAGATTATGCCCCCATTTTAACCTTATCTTTTTTATTTAACTCCTGGTTAAATAGTTTAACATTTTCCATTTCTTCTTGTATTTTTATATTATATAGTTAATTAATGTACTATAAATTTCCATGAAAACATAAAGAGGTTAATTAATGATATATAAATCATTATATAATTACTTTGGTCGATCGTTTGTTTTTTATGAATATTATATCATTTAATAAAATTTTATTTGTTTTAAAAACTCATTTATGTCAATTCTAACTCTATTTAGTATTTGATTTTTCTGAAAGACATAAAAATATAATTTCTACGAATAAAATATATCGAATCAATATTAACATGACATATTCACCAATAAAATTAGTGGAATGCATCAAAAGTCTTAATTTACCTTTATTTTAATATTTATAATATCAATTATTCTAATATTTCCTTAATAAGGTAATTATTTCATCGTCATTTTGTCATAAACAAACTGTATTATTTAATATCTAAAAATTATAAATAAAATACAATTATGTAGAAAATAGTTTTATATTTATAATTAATATTTATAGTTAAATTTATCTTTTGTATAACCCTATATTAAAAATGTTATATTTATTAAAATTTTATTTTAACACTATTAACTCTTCTTTAAATAAAATAATAATAAATTTCATAATCTAATCCAATTGTATCAAATAGGATCCTATATTACTACTAAGTTTTCTTTTAGTTGAAAAACACTTATTCAATAGAATTAGGACGTGTGTTATGGTAATTATAATATCATTTTCAACTTTAATTACCCTGTTTTCTTTTAACTGTGGTAAATAATATTCCAAAGTCACAATTCACCAACAATTATATTCATCCTATTAAACCACATTTTACATAATTATGTCCACTCTGTGCCTTGAATTTTTAAAATTCAATTCACAAAAGCGGTAAAATTACATTTTATGAAAAATTTCTAACGTGCATAGAAGGTGTGTAAAAGATGATAAAATGTTCAATATAATTTTATACATATACTCTTATTATAAAATGACTCTAAAGAACTAAATTGAACTAATATAGGTATTATATATATACATTGACTTAAAATATATTTATATTAAATAAATCATTATTTTAAAAAAATTGGTTTTAAATAATAACGCAATGTTTTTCACTATTTATAAAAAAATTCAATTTTTTCAGAAGAATACCAAAAATTCACCCTAAGTTAATTTTGATATTCCAAAACCAAAATTGATGTTAATTTTGAATATTAATATTAACAATTTTCAAAAAGTGGGTATTATTATTCATAATGTCTTGTTTGATTGGTCGTAGTGTGCTAGAACTCAAATTTTTGTACAACGCAAGCTATTGTATTATTCAAAGAGAAGCATACCATAGAGGTTTGGGGTGTTACATTCTTCCTTACTTCAGATAATTTCTTCTTAGAAATTTCTAGAATATTACTGCATATAAATATTTGGGTGGTTATTCATCATAATTTACTTAGGTTCCCACATTGCCTCTTCTATCTTATGATGTCTACATAGAACTTTTACTAGGTGATTTGTCTTGCTTCATTTTGCATGTTCTCTAGTATCAAGAATATTGAAAAGCTCTTCACAATAAGACAGATCGGGTTCCAATTCTATTCCTTCATAGGTGACTACATGTGTTGGGTCATACATTTATTTTCCCAACAGTTATATGTGGAATACATCATGAACATTGGAAAGACGTGGAGGAATTTCTAAATGGTAAGAAAAAACTCAAATTCATTCTAGAATTTGGAAAGGCCTGACGTACCTGGGACTTAATTTACCCTTATTACAGAATCATATAACACTCATCCATGATGAAACCTTCAAGAAAACATGATCTCCTACTTAACTTCCAAATATTTCCTTCGGTTATCGGCATAGCTCTTTTTCTTACATGGATCTGCTTCGATGTGGGTTTTGATAATCATCACTTTTTCCATTGTTTCCTCAAAATGTTCTAAGACTACGAGTTTTCTTTAACCAAAATCATACCCAAAAGTTGGTGTGTGACATCTCTTTCCATATAACGCTTCATAAAGTGCCATTAGAATACTTGAATGGAAGCTATTGTTATAAGAAAATAATACCAGAGATAAATACTGATCCCACATACCTTTGAAGTAAAGTGAGAAAGATCTCAACAGTTCTTATAATATTTTAATAGTACATTCTTATTGTCCATCAGTTTGAGGGTGGTATACAGAGCTCAAACGATGTTCAATATCTAGGTATTTCTGTAGACTTTTTACAGAATCTTGATGTAAAACAGGGATCACAATCTGAAACAAATGATAGAGGTTCACTATGAACTCTTACAACATCATTAATATATATTGGAGTGACAAACGTTCAAGTTTAAATCTTCCCTTATATCATGAAAATGTGTTGACTTGGTAAGACGATCAAAAATGACACATATTGAATCATTCCTTCTAGGGGTCTTTTGTAGCCCCAGGACAAAGTCAATAGTAATATCATCCCATTTTCAATCAGGTATGGGAAGTGGTTGCATGACTCCTCCATGATGATGTCTTCCATACTTAACCTATTGACAAACCATACATCTTGAAACATTATTAGAAATAAACCTTTTTAGGTTGTCAGACCAAAAAATGTTTGTTCAAATATCTATAAATCTTAGTGCTACCAGGGTGTATAGAGAAAATGGAGCTATGGGCATTATCCAACAATTCCCTTTTTAAATCAGGTATATCAGGAACATAAATTCTCTTCCCGAATTTCAAAATTCCATCATAATATATGAATTCAATAAATCTACCATCATTCACAACTTTAATTTTCTTTTAAAACACCTCGTCCTGAATCTAAAAACATCTTATCCTTTCTAGTAAGGATGGATTGGAAGACATTTTAAAAAGTATCAATGTTTCAACTTCTATGATTATTCCCATATCCATTTTTACTAGATCCATGTACATAATATACCCTTTCAACTATCATCGTGTTTATAACTCCATGATCATTTCTGCTGAAGTCATCTTTTACCTTATTTTCCTTCCCCAAGTGGTAGTGTATTGTGTAATCATAATACTTTACTAGTTCAATCCATCTCCTTTGCCTCATGGTGAGTTATTTTTGTGAGACAATATACTTCAAAATATTTTTATCAAAATATATCTCACAATTTTTACCATAGTTATATTGTCTCCATATCTTCAAAGAAATTATTACAGCTGATAACTCAAGATCATGAGTAGGATAGTCTTGTTCAGTATTTTTTAGTTGTCGTGATGCATAGGCAATAACAGTATCATTCGGCATAACGAAACAACCAAGAACTTTCTTTGAAGAATCACTATAAATAAAAAACTCATCAATCCCTGATGGTAGAGTTAATGTAAGAGAATTTACTAATATTTTCTTCAATTATTCAAAACAATCTTTACACTCTTTTGTCCAAAAAAATTTAACCCCTTTACGTGTGAGCGTGGTTAATGGTATAGCCAATCAGGAAATTTTTTTGACTAAGAATCGATAATAACCTAATAAACCAATAAAAATGAATACCTCAGTTATACTTTTAGATGCTTTCCATTCTTCTATTGCTCTTGCCTTAGATGGATTTACAGAGATTCCATCCATAGAGACAAAATGGCCAAGATAAAAAATCTCTTGAAGCCAGAATTCACACATTCTAAACATCCCATATAATTCCTTTCTTCTAAGAATCTTTACAATAGTGTAAAAGTGATACTAATGATCTTAGTATATTTTGGATTATACCATGATATCACCAATAAATACCACTATATATTTGTCAAGATATTCCTCTAAACTATATTTATTAGATACATTAAAACAGAGGGTGCATTAGTTAGTCCAAAAGGCATTACTATAAACTCGTAATGCCCATAACTGGTATAAAATGTTGTCTTTAGAATGTTTTCCTTCTTCCCAAACAACTAATGATATCCACATCGATGGTCAATATTTGAAAAATATCAAGCTCTGTGAAGTAGATCGAATAAATCATCAATGTGAGGTATGGGATAATTGTTTTTTATTGTTATATCATTGATCTTCCTATAGTTAATGCACGACCTAATATATCCATCCTTTTTCTTAACAAAAAGAATAGGGGCTCTCCATGGAGAAAAACTACGAAGAATAAATCCTTAATTACCAAATTCCTCTAGTTACTTCTTTAGTTCCACTAATTCTATATTGGCCATTCTATAAGGGGTCTTCGATATGGACCTTGAACCTTGAATTTAATCAATGTAAAACTCAATTTCTTATTCTAGATTATGACCAGGTAAATCCTCTTGAAACACATCAACGTATTCTTGAACAATATGTTCATACTCTATTTGAACATTCCTTTCCTCACCCATAGTTATTTCACTCTCCTCTTCTCTAATAATTAAATTCTCTAGAGCTACTAGTGGTGGATCTAGATAAGAATCAGATGGTGACGTTTCTGCTCTATAGATAAGGTTTTACTTATCATCATCAAAAAATTTAACCTCATTCATAATACAATATATTTTCACATCAAGATCCTAAAGAAAATCCATATCAAGGATTATATCAAATTCAATCATGGGTATGACAATAAGATTAGTTGATAAAACATCTTTATATGTCATAATGGTAACAGAATGAAAAAACATTGTTTCAATGATACTTACCTTAAAAGTTTTGACTAAAAACTCCCTTGTTACGTCAAATTGAAAATATCTAATTTTCATAGCAAACTGCGAAGATATAAAACAATGCAGTGATCCAGAATCAAATAAAGCATTGGATAAATATGAGAAATCTGTTAAATTAACTTCCACCAAGTCATTCGAAGTTTCAACCTCAGAATTAGTGATTGCATATTCTTGGCCTTTCTCCCTTATCCTTTTCTGGGGTAATATTCCTTGGGGATTAAAAAATCCATTTTTATAATGACCCATTTATCTACAATTGTTTCATTCCACATTGACTACCTATTTCTTCCCCTTAAAATCATAAGCTTGGTGGCATTTTTTCCACACTTATAACCAACTCCCATTCAATTCAGGAAAGTAACAGGGTGTTTCTTCAAAAAATTTCTATAGGATGGAAATTCAAATTTTCCCTTCCTCTCCTTATTTCCATTTCTAGAGTGTTCAATAGATCTCTTATTATCTTTCTTTTCTTTAAAGTTGTAAGACTTAGATAATTCCTTTTCGGTCTTTATGTCACATGAAACTATATCATTGTACGATGAGATGGATTGTGAGACTAACACTCGATGGATAAATGGTTTTAACCCATCAACGAATCGATCAATCTTACTCTTTAGGTTACATATATAATCTACATCATTCCTTACTAACCTTGTGATGTTTACTTCATACTTTGCGACATTCTCATCCCCCTATTGCCTCAGACTTTGAAATTGCCTTTCTATACCTGCTCGATGGCCATGAAGAATATATTTTTCTACGAAAATCTCTTTAAACTCCCTCCATTCCATATTTGATACTTCTTCATCCACCTTTTTGTTTTGAATCAATGAACACCATTGATCTGCATCTACCATGAGGGGATAATCATCCATGAAAACTTTTTCCATTTCACTACTCCCCAAATCCTGAAATATTTTTTCTAAGGAACTTATCCATTGTTCAGATACTAATAGATTTGTAGTCCTATTGAATGTTGGTTATTGTTTCCTCATGAATCAGTATAATTGTGATCCTCAATGTTTTGGATTAGGGTGCTCTATACGGGTAAGGTTATTATTCATAACCTGAGTGAGTTGTCCCAGTTTTTTTATATGTTGTTCAGCACCAGTTTCATCACTAGCTCCACTATAATTATCTTGAGTTGCAGGGAAATCCCTACATGGATTACGTGCATTGATACGATTTTCATTCATTCTGCTAGGCTCCATTTCTAAAAAATGTCATACACTAGATTAGTTTATGAATCACAATACATAATTCTAAACAAGTGAAACACCTAACATAAATTGAACATTTTATACATATAATCCATAATAATTAAAAGTGTTTATTTCTGGAGGTATTGACTCATAAATCCTTAATAATGGTTTGTAATGAAAATATGAATTATCCTAATTATATCCCATGAGAGTGTTGTAACCAAGAGTGAAATATGGCCAGTTGTTGTGTACTAAGATACCTCAGGTCAATCCCAAAACTCCTTGTTGAAGTTTTCATTTATAGTAACATTTTTTCCAAAGCTGACTTTACCTGCTCATAACCAGACATGGATGTATTGCATGGAAAACTCAAAAAATCTATACATTACCAAAATTATAGGAATTTATTCTATACTAATCCTCAAAGTCAATCATAGGTAAATGTTCTCTAATCAGTGTTTTTTTAAATCTAGTTTCCAAGGATGATACTAAACTTCATTTGATACCAACTATAACACCCCGACCCTAGTTACCCAGAGTCGGTTCATTATTACATAACATTGGAAAGATCACAAGATATAAAGTCTCAAAAGACCAATTTGTTTAGTATGATTGGAAGTAATAGATACATACATGAGTTTTACGTTACATCATGAAAAAACTTCATTTTGTTCCCTTTGAACACATTCATATATTTTATCTTATCCCTTCTGATTAATCATATTATAATTCATCATATCCTGTAAAAAATAAAACAAAGAAATGGGTGATCACAGATTCTCAATAAGGATAACAATATATCAAAATCTATCATAAATAAGCATAATTTTTTTTAGAAATGTTAAAGACTAAAATACATGTCTTTTAAACTTAAACTTCAGCATAATATAAAAAATATAAATCATATAATTCCATTTAATTATTCACATGGATATTCTACTAGTCTATTAATCACATGCAATATCAATATCCAATTTCATAATGACGGAATCCATAATGTCTGGCATCATAACCACATAGTTAAGGCCTCATGACAGACTACATATTAATTTTTTTCTATTCCTTGTGCCAAGACACTTGTTGGTCTCATGATACCTTACAATGCATCAATGATCTATATTGGGCTCCACCCGTCACTTACTATGTCCAATGCATTTCTCATATGAAAAGGTTGAAACATAACATAAACACTCGTATTAAAACCAGCATACGAAATGTCAATACATTAACCATAAACCATGAATGGTATAAAAATAACACATCCATAGTCAAACATATCACAAAACCTTCAATACAATATGTATGATTGTATAATAATAGTTCAACTTCAAACAAGTGTAAAATCGATCAATGGATGTTGACATAGATGAAATCAAAACTATTTGAGAGAAATATCTCTTTTTATTTTGACATCATTTAAAAGTCACATAATTATAAAAGAAAACATTTATTTTGAAAAAATTATTATAATATTGTATGGAAATATTTTAATGTGTTATAATGGAGGAAAATATCCACATTCGTCGTATAAGTAAAAAACATTCTTTTCATAATTTTGTCAAAAAGGTCATAAAGGACCTTGTTTGGAAAACAACAGAAATATTCCTTGATAAACATTTTATAAAATTTCAAATAAGGGAATAAATGAATTTATACCATTGTATATGAAATAGTGAAAATGTTTTTGAAATAAAATATTAAGAAACATGAATGTGGATGATAAAGAGGTCCTAGTAGATACTCACGTATAGAGAATCTCAGATAATGAAGATATTATAGAATTAACCTTTACCTTGTACTCTTCCTTGGTTGAGGGTACATTAACATAATGTAAAATAGTTACTTAATTGTTATTAAATTATACAACAATCACATGCATAAATATTATATCATATACGATCTTCGAATATTTCTTTGTTAATAATATTTTAGTAGTATCAGTGTTTTGGGTGTTAACTGATTTGTTTTCCTTTATATGTTTTGTTACGTAAGTCATTTTTGTTATGGATAGGAAGTATTTTATTCATATCAAAAATGATATTAAGTTCTTAAACATTATTTTTAATCATAAAATGGAAATTATTCTCGAATGGTTAAGATGGGGAATGAATCTCATCACGTTCGTGGAGATTGTAATCCGTACGTACGTACGAGCGAAAATACCATTCTATTGATGGTGAAATCATATGTAATTGGATGTTATATCATATATAAATAATCATTAACATGTTATATTTATTATTTACATCAATTATAATCATTACTATACCCATCCAAATAATTAAGTGTTGAATAACAAACAACCCCACGATGTGGAGATAGTAAGCCGTACGTACGCACGTATGGTGACTTTATCCTTCAAAGGATGGATAGAATAATTTTTATTGTTGAAACATATTTATAATAACATCAAAGTATTTATGAGGTACTTGAGTCTTAATTTTTGTATGGAAACAACAATGAAAGAGGAAGTGGAAGAAGAAAATAACTTTGAAAGAGTTGATGAAATAATTACCTCTTCATTGGGTGATTCCTTTTTATTTGATCAAAAGGGATCCTTAGGTTGTCTTTATGATAAAAGTAAGGAATCTAGGTTGATGTGAGGGTATTTTGGAGGATATTTGAGCAAGTTTTGGCTAAGCCAAATGGCTTTGGTAGTGTGATTCTGAGATAAGGGGAAGTACCCTTTTATAAGAGAGGTGGGGGCCACTTAAGGAAAATCTTGAAATATTATTTTATTATAAATTCATTTCTTTTTTATAATGGATCCAAATGGATTTATTTCAATGATACGGTGGGTATGGGACTAAATCCTATCAAACAATGGGTTTTATACATGTTTATATCACCAAAATAACCTTATCTTTTAGATTTAGCTCTTGGTTAAATAGTATAACATTTACCATGTCTCCTTGTATTTTTATATTATATGGATAATAAAAATACTATAAAATGCCCAGAGAACCTAAAGTGGTTACTTAATGATATATCAATCATTATATAATTCTTTTGGATGATCCTTATATTTTTATTAATATTATATCATTTAAAAAATAGTATTTGTTTTAAAAACTCATTTATGTCAATTTTGACACTATTTAGTATTTGGTTTTTTGGAAAGTCATAAGAGTCTGATTTCATCGAAAAAAATATAATAAATCAATCCTATCATGTCATATTATCCTATAAAATTATTTTAATTAATAAAAAGTCAAAATTTACATTTATTTTTATATTTATAATATCAATTATTTTAATCATTCATTAATAAAGTAATTGCTGCATCATTATTGTGTCATAAATTAATTTAATTATATAATTTCTAAAAATTATAAACAAAAAATCATTATGTAGGAAATCTATTTATATCTATAATTAATATTTATAGTTGAATTTATCTTATGTTTAACCCAATATTAAAAAAGTATTAAAATTTTAATTTAACACTTTTAACTCTTCTTTAAATAAAATAATAATTAATTCCCTAATCTAATCCATGTTGAATAAACAAAACCATATTTTTATTCCAAAGGTTTATTTTTGTCTAAAAACACTTATCTAACAGAATTAGGGCAAGTTTTACAGTAATTATAATATCATTTGTACCTTTAATTACCCTATTTACTTTTAATCGTGGTAAATAAAATTCAAAAGTTACTATTCACAAAACCAAAATATCTTTATCCTATTGAACCAAATTTTACTTACTGATGTCAACCCTGTCTCTTGGATTTTTGAAATTCAATTCACAGAAGCAGTAAAATTGTGTTTTAGGCAAATTTTTTAACATTCTTAGATGGTGGGTAAAAGACGTTAAAATGTTCAATAAAATTTTATACACCTATTCTTTTTGTAAAATGTCTCCAATGACTTACATTGAACTAATATATGTATTATCTATCTATTTTGACATAAATTAAATTTAAATAAAATAACTAATTAATTAAATAAAAATTCATTTTTAAAAAATAACACAATATTTTCACTATTCATCAAAAATATAAAATTTTCAAAAAAATGAAAAAATTAAACCTAAGATAATTTTGAAATTAGGGATCAAAAAAATTAAGTCCATTTTTAAAAATAAAATTTATAAAATTTTAAAAAGTTGGTATTACTATTAATAAAGTCATGTTTGATTGGTCATGGTGTGTAGAACTCGAAGTTGCATACAGTGGAAGCTATTGTATTACTCAAAGAGAAGCATACTATGGAAGCTTTGTTAGGGCCAAAAGGGGCCTATATACCTTGAGAGGGGGGGGGGTGAATCAGGGTATGGATATTCTTTTTCAAAGTTCTTTCTACCCCATTGGATCATGACCTCTTTATTATACGGGTCACTTTTTTTTCTCTTGTGTGTAAACTATGATCACTTCTTTACTTCATAATCTAATGATGATGCTTTGAATGCAATGCAGGGAAGCAAACAGGCAGACACAAATATTTTTACCTGGTTCACCCTCACTGGGATATGTCCAAGGAGCATACGCCGACAAGTTGCCGGACGTACCAAATTCCACTATTCTTCACTAGATGTGGATACAAAGTTCGGGCTAGATCACCTCTATGACCAGGCTCACTGCCTTTCAAAAGTTTAGGGTCATCTCACTACTTTCCCAAGGGTCACTCCCTATTTCTCTCTCTCTGCCTCACTACCGGTGGAGAGGATCACCTACTTTCCCTTCCTTTGCTCACTGCTCTTGGAAGGAATCCACTCACAGTTTACGGACCTGTAGGTCTCTTCATTTTCATGAAATAATGCATCTTCCCCTGTAAGTAGATGCTCTGTTGAAGCCCAATTTTCACCCGTAGATGAATATATCTTTGCACCGAAGGAATCGGGAAAACTTCCAGCTTCCACGCAGCCCGAAAATCACTGCTGGAAATAAACCTTACTTGGCACGCAAGTCAACCTCGGCACGCAAGTATCGGCCCGCAAGTCACAACGGGCGTGCAAGTCTACCTCAGACACTTGTGCGACACAAGCTTCCCCAACTCCAAACTTGCGTGACTCTCTCCCTTTTACTCCCAAAACAATATTGGTGTGCAACTGCCCACTGACGCGCAGCTTCAAACACTGGCACACAACTATCACCCTAGCGCGCAGGTCCCACCTGTGCGACCACACACACCACTTGCGCGAACACCACACCTGCGTGACGGGAGCTCTGATTTCTCAAATTATTTAACTTCGGTAAATAATGAAGAGGGTTGGTCCAGTATTTATAGGCAAATTGACCACCCTGCGCGACGGCGCGCAAGTCACCTGCGTGACCCAGTCTCGGCGCCCAAGTCTTCTGTCCTTTTAGACACTTGCGCGACCAACACCCAAACTTGTGCGAACCTGTTTCCTTAGCCATATTTTGATCTTCTGATCTTGAAAAACATGTGGCGTGCAAGTTTCCTATACTCCAAGACCTCGGCGCACAAGTCCCTTTGCCAAAAGCACTTTTCTTCATTTGTCGATTTTTAGGCCCAAAAATTTGGTAAACACTGCAAAACGACGCCACCTTGTATCTGTTCTTTTTGTACCTCCTCCAGATCATTCATTCCTTTTGTCGACGTTCTTGAATCAAACATGGATCGTTGACCTCAGCTCTTGAACTCGACATTCCATCATGAAATCCTCTTTGTCAAAAAATTTGTATGTCATTGTTTTGATTTGTCAACAATCACAACTCAGATGTCCACTTTGTCAACAAACACAATCACCTAAAAAATGATTCAATGATACCTTGAGGGATTTTTTCCCAACAATCTCCCCCTTTGGGTTTGTTGACAACTCTTCTATAAAAATATACGATGTCGATTCATCAACCACCATTTGCCTCATTTAGTTTTTGATAGCGATCAAGGATTTACTCAACACATACTCTAAGCCCACATGAGCAATGCTCGGCGTGAGAAACAAGAGTAAATGAAAAGTTCATCAATGAATCACATCATATCTGACATCCACTGTTGACACAAAACTGATACAAATTTTTACTATAAGGATACCAATTGTTAAAGGTCTTGTTGGAAGACCAATGTTTGGATTGGAAATCTTCTCACCACTCTTCTTCTTTAATCACGATCCTCATCTATCATGATGTCTATCCTTTGATCGATCACTTATAGCATCGTCAGATTTAAAAATCTCCCCCTTTCTCATTGCTCCCCCTACCTGGATGCTCCATTGGTCAGCTTCTCCCCGTATCGAACATGATTTATCAAATTTCCACACTGTCTCCCCCTTGAACAATCACTATTTTCTCCCCCTTTGTCAATGAACCCAATGGTCACTCCTTTGCAGTCTGTAACAGAGAAGAGAACACATATCATCACATTAGTGAAAACACATCATACCTCGGGGAGAGGGGGTGGGGGGGTTTCACATCCACACGCTTTCAAGTGCGGGGAATCAACTGAACTCCCAAAGCCAGTCGATGCCTCTCAAAAGCTTTCTTGGGTAAGGCCTTTGTCAGAGTGTCTGTAACCTGTAGCTCTGTAGGCACATACTCCAACTTCACGATTCCCTGCTCAACCTTCTCTTTGATAAAATGATACTTAATCTCAATGTTCTTTGTCCTTGAATTATGGACGAGATTTTTTCTAAAATTTATAGCACTTGTGTTGTCGCACTGGAATCTGATCGGATACTTCACTTCAACTCCCTATCATCAAGCTACTGCTTCATCCACAATAACTGTGTGGATGCTTGAGTGGACGTAATATACTCAGCTTCTTCGGTGCTCAATGAAATGCTATATTTCTTCTTGCTTAGCCAAGAAATACACAACCCACCAAGATAGAATGCACCACCTGACGTTGATTTTCTATCATCTACTGAACCGGCCCAGTCTGCATCAGTATATCCCAATAACTCTGTCTGAGATTTGTTAGTATATGTCAAGCCGAAATCCACTGTGCCCAGGATATACCGAAGTATTCTTTTCACTGCAAGCATGTGGCTTTCCTTGGGATTACTCTGATATCTCACTGCTTGGCATGTGGAGAAAACAATATCAGGACTTGTTGTGGTTAAGTACAACAGACTTCCAATGATTTGACTGTATTCTATGATATTAACTGCCTTGCCATCATCATCTTTTGATAATTTCATCTGGGTAGCAACCGGAGTCTTCATCTCCTTGAAATTATCCATTCCAAACCTTCTTAGAACTTCCATGGCATATTTATATTGAGAAATGAATGTTCCATTCCTTCCTTGTGTCATCTGTAGACCATGGAAAAACGTTAGCTCTCCAATCATTGACATTTCACACTCATTTTTCATGAATTTAGAAAACTGTTTGCACTGAGATTAATCTAATCCGCCAAATATTATGTCTTCTCCATAGACCAGCCTCATCATCCTTTGATTACTATTGTTGTTGAAATAGAGATTGTAATCAAATCCATCATGCTAAAAACCATGCTTCTTCAAATACTGATACAGCCTTGAGTACCATGATCTCGGTGCTTGTTTTAGCCCATATAATGCCTTCTTCAGCCGAAAAACCTTGTTCTCATCCTCATGAATGAGAAAACCATCTGGCTGCTCGAAATACACATCTTCCTCTATAATTCCATTCAAGAATTCTGATTTGACATCCACAGGACACATCAATTTCAGTTCTACATGAGATAAGAATGATGTCTGCTATAGTTACTTCATTATTCTAGTCTGAACTGGAGCTGCCTGATCAAAAATGATATTCTATCTATCAGTTTCATCTTAGCTCTTTGGATTCCTTGTAGACACATACATGACAGTTTCTTGTTCATCATCAGTACCTTCTTCTGAATCAGCATCAGCCTCTTCTTCTCCACCTGTGTTGCTTTCTTCCTCAACACATTCGTCAGGAAATTGTTCACTGACTCATTTTTTTGTGGCTTCATTTCATTCATCTACTTTTCTCTTTGTCATTATTCAATAACGTCATTTCTTTGAACATATTCTCTCAGATTTTTGTTGACACACCTTTGATTTTGTCTCGCAGCTTCTTGGTATCCAGAAAGCAGTCTGCTGATACCACATTGTTAGAACAAAATAGATAATCACGAAACATGTGTCATGCTGATTTTCAAACAATCATTCTTCATGAGCATAAACATTCATCCCTCATATCATATTGATATCATGCATCTTATTAGGATATAGAATGACCCCACTATGTTATGCAACTCTTTATGTTGTTAGGCCCAATAGTTTAGACCTATAACAATTCTTTTCCTCCTGCATCATTTGTTCTCATATTCCACTCAGAGTTGAGCCATTAACAAAATCTCTAAGCCTACTAAGTTGAAACTTGGTGTAGGAAACAAGAGATAAATTTAATAACACAATCACTTCATGTTGTGCTCTGTTTCTCCCTTTCATCATCAACATTGATACTTGATTTGAGTCAATCAAAACACTGAAGCATATCACATCTCCACTTTTCATCTTTAGATGCCACTTCCCCATGGATTATATCTCCCTAAAACCTGAAACACATGAATCATCAGTTAATAGAATTTATATACATAGGTAGAGGGGCTTCTTCCAGACTACTCAAGATGAGGATTGCGGTTGATCCTGATGGGTCAACCCTTTGATTATTTCTTGGAGCACATCACACTCCTTTCATGCTTCCTCCATCAGCCTAGCCAACTTCACATGCTCTAGACATATGACTGAGCATTCATTACCTACATGCTGAGTCTTTTTATGATATTAAGATTCTGCAGTCCTGGCCCTTCCTGCAATTTGGGGTTTAAACCCACTAGTACACATTTTTTTCTTTGATGTTCTACCAAAATTCCATTTTCCTTGATTATTTCTCTGAACAAGAATCTCTTTTCTTTCCATTTTCCCATGATTCTTCCACTATTGCAAGTATTTTTCACATTTTTCCATTTTTTGTTGTGGAACACGACATGTGAATTTTTCAACGCATTCTTTGTTTATCTGCCTTTTATCAGATTTATGAGTCACTACACTATTTTTTATCGGTGGTGGGTCCTCCACTGAACGTATATTCTTCTTACTCACAGTTGTAGTGTTTCCTCCCTTTTTCTTCCAGATGTGTTCATTTTCTTTCATAGAGGGTGGTTGTGAGTGTGACAGAGAAGGTGACTGATACACCTTTCGTTCAGCTCCATGTGATTCCCCTGAGGCTGTATGCCTATTCTCTACCTTACCAGTTTTCCTCCCAGTGTATGATTTCTCTTGATGCATCATTGGAGTCGAGAATATCCTTTCAAGTTCCTTTTCCCTTCTTGCATTCTTCTTGCTGCATTTTCTTGCCAAATTCCCATAATCAGAACATATACAACAGCTTCCATAAAATACATACCTCTTTTCATCATTTCTATGTTGAGATACTGATACACCTTGAGTTCTTCTTCTGACACGGGGCCCTTGAGCTTCCTAACACATATTCATGGTGTGTCCCATTATTCCATAGTAATAGCATCTGATTAATTCTTTCCTCTGAGAGACTCTCCTCTCTGATTTCTCCTGACGCTTCTTCTTATTCTTAGATTTAGCAAAGTTTCTGCTTTCACAACCTGAAATGTATTCTAGTGCCTCTAAACATAAGCTTGATGTGTGTCCATGAATCCCACAAAAATAGCACATGCCATCACTACTTCTTGGAACTATCCTCATAGGACTATATCCAGCACCTACAGGTTTTTCTCCACTCCTGGAACTGTTCACGGCTCTCTCCTTATCGTGCATGGGAGGTGATTCATCAAATCCAATACCATCTTTTTCGAAAATTATTGGTCATTAAGCTGAGAAAATATTCTGTTGTTTCTCTTCATAAATAGCATATATGTTCTTCATTTTATCATCACTTGTCGAAGGATGATCAAATAGAAAGTGTAAGGCATCCTTCATTTTTGGAATTCCGTTATCTTTGGATTTCTCCACTTCCTTCTTTACTGATTCTAGCTCTTCTTCAAACTTTTGAATCTAAATATCACTTGATTTAAGTTGGTCATTGAATTCCCTTCGGAGAATCTTTCCACGACTCATCTCATATGCCAATTCTTGTGTGAGCTTTTCCACCACTTCACTTTGCTCCTTTACCTTCAATTTTTCTTGAGCAATAGAATCTGAGCAACATGAATTCATTTGTTGTAGCCTTTGATTCTTCTGAACTAGTTCAGAATGCTGTGTCACAAGATCATCATTTTTAGATTTCATGTTTTGAATCTCATCTGTGTTCAGACTCTTCCCCTTGACATCAACTATTGATTTTTCTACCTTTGCAGATCTCTTTCGAAATTCTTCATTTGAGAATCATTTTCTCCTTCAGATTAGTGGCTCCATCAATAAGAATTTGATTCAAACTTCTTAGCTTGTTGATCTCAGTTTCCAGGGCTTGGATCCGAATATCATTAGATTTAATTTCATCAATGTTTCTAATGTCACTTGAAATATCAGGTTCTTCGATACACTTGACTTGATCTTTCAATTTTATATTCAAGCCATCGATCTCGCTTTCTTGTTCTTCAATATTAATCTTATACTCACTAACTGATTATGAGTTCTCTCATGTTGATAACTTGAGTTTTTAAATTTCTTCTATCAACTCAGACTTCTCTTCTTCTTGTTGCAGCATATAGAGTTTGGCATCATGAACAACTTTGTAATATTTCTTTGTTTTAGCTCTCCAAACATCTATCTCCTCATGAGAAGCCTCTAACTCAGCTCGCATATCTATTCTTCCTTCAATTTCTTCTTCTGTTTCACTATCACTCTGATGCTCATGTACTTCACTCATACCAACATCATGATTGAGTGAATCAATCTTTTCCCTATCAGATTCATCTAGACCTTCCTTCAGCAAGTTTTTTTTATTCTTTTAGTTGAATCACACTTTTTCCAAAAACACTTACACACTGAGAGAAATTACTTGACTTCTGATTCTTCTTTGATGTTTTTCCTTTTCCCATGGAAGATTGAGATTAGAGAAAACTGTATCTTCAACCACACAGATCTACTACACCATGTCGAAGCAAACAAATCTGATAAAAGAAACCAGCCCTCTGATACCAATTGTTTGGGCCAAAAGGGACTATATACTCTGAGAGTGGGGGGGGGGGGGTGAATCAGGGTATGGATATTCTTTTTCAAAGATCTTCCTACCCCACTGGATATTGACCTCTTTATTATAAGGGTCACTTTGTCTACTCTTGTGTGTAAACTATGATTACTTCTTTACTTCTTAATCTAATGATGTTGCATTGAATGCAATGCAGGGAAGCAAACAGGCAGACGCAATGATTTTTACCTGGTTCACCCTCACTAGGCTACGTCCAAGGAGCATACACCGATAAGTTTCCGGACGTACCAAATTCCACTATTCTTCACTATATATGGATATAAAGTTCGGGCTAGATCACCTCTATGACCGGGCTCAATGCCTTTACAAAGTTTAGGGTCAACTCACTACTTTCCCAAGGGTCACTCCCTATTTCTGTCTCTCTGGCTCACTACCGGTGGAGAGGATCACCTACTTTATCTTCCTTTGCTCACTGCTCACTGATGGAATCCACTAACAGTTTATAGACATGTAGGTCTCTTCATTTGCATGAAATAATGCATCTTCCTCTGTAAGTAGATTCTCTATTGAAGCCAAATTTTCACCCGTAGATGAATATCTCTTTGCACCGAAGGAATCGGGAAAACTTCCAGGTTCCACGCAGCCCGAAAATCACTACTGTAAATAAACATTACTTGGCGCGCAAGTCAACTTCGGCGAGC
This sequence comes from Viscum album, assembly GCA_963277665.1. Classification (NCBI taxonomy): domain Eukaryota; kingdom Viridiplantae; phylum Streptophyta; class Magnoliopsida; order Santalales; family Viscaceae; genus Viscum; species Viscum album. Next base: position 825,644,466 of record OY728166.1, read on the forward strand.
AAGTATCAGTGCGCAAGTCACAACGGGCGCGCAAGTCTACCTCAGACACTTGCGCGACACAAGCTTCCCCAACTCCAAACTTGCGCGACTCTCTTCCTTTTACACCCAAACCAATATTGGCGAGCAACTTCCCACTGGCGCGCAGCTTCAATCACTGGCACACAACTATCACCCTGGCGCGCAAGTCCCACCTGCGCGACCACACACACCACTTGAGCGAACAACACACATGCGCGACGGGAGCTCTAATTTCTCAAAGTATTGAACTCCGGTAAAGAATGAAGAGGGGTGGTCCAGTATGTATAGGCAAATTGACCACCATGCGCGATGGCGCACAACTCACCTGCACGACCCAGTCTCGGCGCGCAAGTCTTCTGTCCTTTTAGACACTTGCGCACCCAACACCCAAACTTGCGCGAACCTATTTCCTTAGCCCTATTTTGATCTTCTAATCTTGAAAAAAATATGGCGCGCTAGTTTCCTATACTCCAAGTCCTCGGTGCTAAGTCTCTTTTCCAAAAACACTTTTCTTCATTTGTCGATTTTCAGGCCCAAAAATTTGGCAAACACTTGAAAACGTCACCACCTTGTATCTGTTATTTTTGTACCACCTCTAGATCATTCATTCCTTTTCTTGACGTTCTTGAATCAAACATGGATCGTTGACCTCAGCTCTTGAACTCGACATTCCATCATGAAATCCTCTTTGTCAATAAATTTGTATGTCATTGTTTTGCTTTGTCAACAATCACAACTCAGATGTCCACTTTGTCAACAAACACAATCACCTCAAAAATGCTTCAATGATACCTTGAGGGATTTTTTCCCAATAAGCATGAGGTGTTACATTTTGAATTTTGAAAAACTAACATACACGGTTGCGTTCAGTAAGATATTTAGAGTCTGATAAGATCAACATACATTTTTTTTTGAATAGTAAACTGACCCTTATGAATAGTATTATACAGTTATGAATAGTAATATGACCCTTATGAATAGTAACCACAGCCATGAATGTATAAATAAAATTTATACACCTTATAAATTAAATAGAGGGTTTTAAAAATTAATAAATATATGTTCGTATTTTTGTGAGTAATAAATATTTAATTGAAATATTAGATTAACAAATTAATAAAATTATTTTTTGTAAAAATTATTCTTAAATAAAAATTATTTCCCAATTTTTTAGGATAATTTTATGAGATGCCAGTTTATTTTTGAAAGTATAATAAAATAGGTTTTAACTTTAAAATCTGTATTTCTCATATAAATAATGTTTTAATTTAAAAATTAATTTAATCTTATTTAGAGAATTATTTTGATAATATGGTGTTCAATTTTTTATTTTAAATGTCAAAAAATAGTTAGGGAGAAGGTTTGGGATTTTTCAGAAATACCTGAATTTTTGGTGAATAGTAAAATTCGATAATTTACAAAATATGATAAATAAGTGAATTCCAACATCATGATTGAATTTTTGATGATGTAAATGACCATTTTTTATAACTCATATTTTCTAATAACTATTTTTGGTCACAAAAATCAACCCTATTGGTTTTATTTGGCATAATAATAAAATAATGAGTAAAATAATGGGAGAAACCATCATCTCCTCCACTATAACACCCCCCCACACACACACACTCCCTCTTCTCGTCATTCCTCTCATTCCTTATTCCTTGTCTAAATTTCTCCCAAATATCCTCCCAAGATCCTACCCCATGTCCAAATAAACCTTTTCTCATAAAAAGTCAAAAACCTCTCCCCTAAAGAGGCTCTCAAGGAAGATTACTTCAATAGGTTAATTCCTCTTTTCATTTCTATTATTTCAAGTTCCTTTCTTTTCTTTTTCTTTCATCACCTCCTTTAATCCAAATGTTATTATGACTATAGTACCTTACATGTACTAGAATATTATTATGATAAATCAATAATTCAACATCATCTCTCATTTCCCCTTCTTTTATACAACAAATGAAAACACCATCTAATATGTGTTAATTTATCACATTTAAGGATGACATGTCTTCAATTTCTATTAAAGTCTAATAATATGGACATTAAAACATTTTCGTGGTTGAAACAGAGTATAATATATGTATTATAACATATGTATGGCTCTAGAATCCTTTTGTACACATGATATTAATTTATAATCCAAAATGAGTTCGTTGTGATAAAAACACACCAATCAACCCAAACAATTATCATTAAAGATTTTTTTAATGATTCATCTTCACTCACAATAACCAAATGAATTTTATAACCATTTAATATTCTGGTTGTAAACTAATAACATACAAATTTTATTATAGAAAACCATTTTAATTCTACATTTATATCTATACCGAAAGATATGTAAATCGATCATGAAAAACAACAAAAAAATTCTCCTAAACAATGTAATTGAATCTCTTATCCCATCTAAATTCCATTAATTAACATAATAATATAATAATAAATCAATTAAATGTAGAGGAGGTTATGTACTAATAGTATATTAACCTCTTAAACAATGTAATTGAATCTCTTATCCAATCGAAAGTCCATGAATGGACATAATAATATAATAATAATTCAATTAAATGTAGAGGAGGTTATGTACTGATAATTTCTGAACCTAGATTTGATTATTTATGTCACTAAGATCATGTGAGGAACACATTCCGAGTTAAGGTAAGAGTTTTTCACCAGAACCTCATTTTTTAATCGGGTTAATTTTATTATATACCGAACTCATTTAATTTTTTATTAATTCATATGTACTCCTCATAATTTCTGTTTGAATGTTTCTATAAATGTTTACCATCCCGAATCATACCTTCATTTATGGGGAGTTATATGTTTTACAAGGATCTTTCAAAAAACATTCATGAAATAGAAGCATGTTTCAATGAAAATTCTAGAATTCTTACCTATTTTCAAGTGAACTATATATTCTATTTTAAGGAATAATTATTTTTATAAAAATAATCATTTTATTATAAAAAAACTATTTTATTTCAATTCTATTTTTTGAAAAAAAAAATCGAAATTAACTATTCTTTTCAAAGTAAATGAGTATTTATCTAAAGAATTAATCGATGATTTTATAAGGGTATTTTGATTTGTTTACACAATAATAATAATTATTATATATAAATTGGTTAATAATTTTGTGATATCATCTACCATTTTTTGATGAATTGCTTGTGATTATTTTTATTATGGATTTTCTATCATGAATCCATTCACCATATTACTCTGAATGGTTAGTTTTTATGTTTGATGATTGGGGAAAGTTAGTTACATTTAATATGTTAGTTTTAAAATGGATGTATATGTTGTTTATAAGTATCCCCATCCATAAGAGGACTAAATTCGAATTATTATGTGATGGGTGGGTCCCTCTATATCCTCTCAATGAATCAGTAGGTTTCATGAGTCAAATAGATATGGACTTGGCCGAGAATTTTCCCATTTTTAGATATGGTGTTGTAGAGGCCTTAATCATTGTTAGAAGTATTGGAAGAGGCCTTGATCCTGCTGGTATCTGGTTGACAACATGAATATTACTAGTCTCTACCTGAGAAAAATTTCTTTCTTATAGAACTGCACTAAACTGAATCATCCCAGAAGATTATCTGGACCTGTCACCGCTTCCACCAAACCGATATCCCACTGTCCTAGTCAGCTCCGACTGAATTGAAACCCTCTTATAATCCAAAGATCATATCCCACTCTGACATGGGTGAATCAATCTACAAAATCACTGCACATTCCCCATATCTCCAAATCAATAATATGTTCTAGAAGGGGAGATACATGTAGGGAATATTTTCCCTTCCTTCCCACACTTATGGCGCAACACAAACCCTACGTCCAAAGCTAAAGATGAATGTTTCATGGAAAGATGGCATAAAATATCACCTATATTATTTCTCTCATCATTAAACATTCTAGTTTTCTCTAATGATATTCCTCTTCCCATAGAAAAATCACTCTAGGAGACCCATACTTTCCATGATGATCAATCCTGACCATGTAAGCACAATCAACCACCACAACATAAGTTCCCATCTTAAACAAGAAGACCTGAGATAAAATTCTAGTCATAGCCCTATATCAAACTCCTTATATTTCATAGTGTCTTGAGAAACAATCACAAGTTTGTACTACACTATCTCAAAATAACAGTTAGCATATTCAATCACTGAATAATCTCCCTAGGAATGATCTATGAACTCTCGGGATCTGGTATCATCTAGGACCATGGGACAATACTGCTCATGGAAGATGGTCTTGAAATCCTACCTTCTAATCTTCTCATTATTCCCATCATAAAGAACAGTTTCCCACCACCTATGACTGGGACTGTATAGAAGAAACATGGAACACATCACCCTGACCTCCTCAGGTGTTTCAAGGAATTTTAACATTCACTATATCTTCTCATTCAACTCATCTTCATACTATGGATCTGTGCTACCCATGAATGTAGGTGGCTTGTCCTTGATAAACACTTAGGATTTATATTTCCTCAGACCAAATTAATATTCTCTAACTAGTGAAAGAGTTGGACCCACTCCCTACCCCAGAGCCTACATTACCAAGACACTAGCTTCTACTAACCTCTAATCAAGAGGTAAGGGATAACTTACTATGGATTTCTCCCATGGGTGCATGAGATCTTTATAAGGAGGCATGTTGCTAAAAAAGCAATTGTCCCAAGAGAAACCATTAGTACAATATTTGCGAAATTTAATCAATAAAATCAAATATAAATAAATTAAACTTATCATGAAAATAAAATAAATGAAAACTCCACCACCACCCAATGTACATGTGCAGTCTATAGCCCTCACACCCCACATAGAAGAGAATTCAAACAAAAATCCCAATCTCCCATGGTGACTCGAGGTCTATCATGAATAATGAATGTTAAGAAACCTACTCGCATCCAGAAATCTGATCCTCAACATTCTTAGGACATATCTAACTTGACTCTTCCCTAATACTCTGACCCAAAGAGTTTAGCCATGCCCTGATACCATTTTTTCAAGAACCATGCTAGGTCACCAACCAACCTAGCACCTAAATTATTCCATGGAAAGTCCCAATGGGCGTTATTTATCCCCACAGGCAAGAATAGGTGCTAAAGTATCATAAAATATGGTCTGGTAATGATTTATCCATGTTTAGAGACATTAAACAACCAACAATAATAAATAAACTGAATATTAAAATTCCAAAAAAACTGAAATGATCGAAAGTTTTTCAATGGAAATTCCCTTCTTATAATTATTTCGTAAAATCACATGAAAAAACCACATAATGAATTAATAAGTTCCAAGTGACCTTTAAACATAATTTTGTCACTTTTGTATTGGGAATTTGGAAAATCTGATATACATAGTTGTATTCAAGATGATTTTTGGAGTCTAATAAAACAAAAATAAATTTGGGTGAATAGTATCCTACCCTTATGAATAGTAACCCACCCTTATTAACAGTGATATACCCTAATAAATAGTATCCTTACCTATGATAGTATAAAAATCATATTCAAGTGAAATTATGATGTACGTATATTTTAGAATAAGTAAATGAATGTTTTAAAAATGGGTTTTTAATAATAAATTATAATTTTAATTAAATACTAAATTAATCTTATTTAGAAAAATATTTTTGAAAAATGGACTTCATTTTTGGATTGTACATGTCGAAAAATGGTTGGGGTAAATTTTTGAAATTTTTCTAAAATACTTGAATTTTTTATGAATAGTGAAATACCACAATTTTCAAAATAAGCTAAATAACTAATTATAGGGTCATGTATGATTTTCTACTGGTGTAATACCACTTGGTTTGGGAGTAAATTATAAAATTACTATTCTTGTTCATTAATGACTCAATATTCCTTGTATTGTGGGAAATAATAAACTAATGAATTTTATATTAAGGAAACCCATCTCCCCTCCAATATAAATACCACCCTTCACTCCCACATTTCCTCATACCTCTAAAGCTTGAATACTTTTCTAAAATCTACCCAATAATATTCCCTATCCCGTACCCCATGTCCATGAGCTTTTGGTCTCATCAAAAGTCCAATCATATATCCCTTAAGGAGGATCTCAAGAGGAGGATTCAAGAGGTAATTTCTCTCCCTCTTCTCCTTTAATTCCCTTTAAATTTCAAGTTCTTTTCTTATTCTCTCCCCACCTATCTTTGTCCAAAATGGTATGGTAACTACAGTATCATGAATATAATGTACTTTTATGATACTAATGGTATATTATATCATCCAACCCATTTCCCTCTTCATTTTATTTAATTAAAGAGAACGTTGTTCGTGAGGTGTTAATTTATCACCTTCAAGAACGATAGGTTTACTTTTTCCATTTCTACCTACAGATCTTGCCATGAAACCATTTTTATGGTTGAACCTGGATATTTTATATGTATTATGTCCAATTTTGAGTTCTGGAATTAACTTTTTTACATATTAGTAGATGAGAAAACAAAACAAGTTCATTGTGGTCGAAAAACCGCCCAAATTAACCCAAATGATCATCATTAAATTTCTATCTATTGATTCATCCACATGGTATAAAATGTAACTAAAATTAAGATAATTTTAACTTTTGGAATATTATTAATAACATGTAATATTTTTTTTGTATTTTTACCCATGTTCTACACAAATATCAATTCATGAATACATGAGAAACACTCAAGAAAACCATAAAAATTAACATTCCTGAACAATGTTTTTAAACTCTACAAGTCATCAAAAGGACCATAAAATAACATAATGATATCAATTAATGTATAAAGGTTTTTTTAATTTCTAATTAATAAATATAATTTCATTTTACATGGCATTATGAAGGAAGCGTTCAGATTCAAGGTAAGGGGAAATTCCCGAACTCAACTTTCATTTTTTGGGTTCTCCCTCTTTCACTCCAAATTTGGTATGGTCACTCCTTAAAAATAATTTTTCCATCATTATATTACCTTTTATGGGATATAAAGGTTTTATACTAAAGTTTATGTCAAACAAAATGTTTTCCAAAATAACTCATCTTTTAAGAACTCACCTTTTACCTCTCATTCAAGGTTGATGGTTCTTGTATAAAGTATGTTGTTCCCCCTTTCTTTTGGGAACCCAATGTTTAAGAATGTGTATTTATGATATGAAACCCATTACTTTTAATGGTTTATTTATGTTAATTATTGATATATGTTCTATGTTGCATTCATGTTAATGATAATGTTATGATGTGATGGGTGCGCCCGGAATTATATAGCGCAACATGAATGTTTAAATGTGATGGGTGCGCCCAGAATTATACAGCACTCCAATGCATTGGGTAAAGTTATGAATCTCATGAGTAAATGTGAAATTATGTGTGATAAAGATTATATATTTGTTCACAAGCATGTGTGGTAGTTAACCACTAAGACATGATGTTTTATTTTTATGCGTTGTGACATTTCAAGCCTCTTTTTAATGATTCCTCTCATGATTCTTTTCCAATGTTATGAATATGCTCACCCAATTCTATATTGTTATTTTATATCCTCTTAATGGGATTATAGCACACCAATTTTGATTTATATCCTTAGGTGGATACATGTACTAAGGAGAGTTCAAGTTCCAATAAGAATCTAGAGAAGAAGAAATGAAAAAAAAGTTTATGCTTGATGTTGTAATTGTTATGTATGGTCCTAGTTTTCCCAAGACACTAAACCATTGGATCATCTATGTGTAATATTATTATGTTTTTTATCTTTAAAATTATTTAATATAAATATATTAAAATTTTGGTCGCATAGTTGGTATCAGAGGAAAGGTTTAGTTAATTTGGGAATTAGGATTGGTAAACCCTAGAGAAAAATTCTAGCATGAGTCTAAGTACAAATATGGAAACAAGAATCTTTAAATAGGGATCCCATATGTTATTATTTGTTTAAATTAATAATTTATTCAAGACTTGTTGACTTATTTTTTGTTCTAACCTTTTAGATTTTAGAAAATGGTGGGAACCAGGAGAAACAGGGCCAACAACTTGTGTGAGGGCTAATGCAACGATTGCCCGGACAACCTCCCCAATGATTTGGGAGGTGGAGTTCAGAACTTCATGGAGATGTTTAACCAATATTATTAGGTTATGAACAATAACCATAATAATTTAGAACATCCTCCTTCATCGAAGTGGGAGCAGCTGGCTATTGAATGTTTTATGCGTCAACGACCACCAACGTTTAGTGGATTTTCTGATCCACTAGTTGTGTAATAGTGGGTCAAATCCATAGAGAAGATCTTTTCTATGCTTCACTGTTCTGAGATGAAGAAGGTGACACTAGCTTTTTATCATCTATATGTATAGGCTGACCAATGGTGGGATTTGATTAAGAACAGCAAGCCAAGGGACGAAATTGGTGAGATGGAATGGGAAGACTTTATGATCATGTTTCTTAAAAAGTATTTCCTACAAACTCTTCGCAAAATGATGGAGAGAGAATTCATAGATCATAGGAAAAAAAGGATAATCTATCACAAACTAGGATGTGAATTTTACAAGGCTTACAAGGTATGCTTTGGGTTTTGTTATCAGTAATGATTGCAAAGTTAATAGATTATTTAGTGTATTAAAACCACACCTTCGAAAGGCTCTTGAAATTCGGGACATTGGGAGTTATGAAGAAGTTGTTCAGTGTTCTCTTAAAGTAGATATGGAGTTTGTAGAATGGTCCCAGGACTATGGTGATATGAAATGAAAGATGGAGTTTCATGTTAGTGGATCTAATGATAAACGTGGGAAGAAAACTCAACGACCCACGTGCCAAAAATGTTGGAAGTTTCACCATGGGAACTTCCTTAAAGTGGCGGGGAAATGCTACAAGTGTGGGAAAGTAGGACATCATGCTCAAGAGTGTCTAAAAGGCATGAGAAGGAATGATAATGTAGTGAAAAAAAGGATAGAATCACCCATGGTTCAATGCTACAGTTGTAGGGAGCTAGGGCCCTATACAAGCCAGGGCACTAAACCTCGAGTTCTCGAGGGTAATCGGCGTCAGCAGTGACCAAAGCCAAAGTAACAAGGTATGGATAATGTCATCACTACTCTAGATGTGGAGAAATATAATCAATTCATTCAAGGTACACATCTTATTCACTCTAGAATGTCAAAAGTCTTATTTGATTTTGATTATATGCATTCCGTTATATCTTGAAAGTTTTCTAGAACTATACAATCGAAGCCCAAAAACCATGAAGTAGAGATATCTTTAAAACCCCCAAGTGGTCCAATCATTTAAACCCAAGTGTTTGACTATTCTCACATTGGCGTATGTTGGGATATTATTCCAGAAAATCTCGTAATACTTCCCTTGGAGAAATTCGATGCTATAATTGGAATGGATTGTCTCTTGTTATATAGAGCACATATCGATTGTCAGGAAAAGGAAATATCTTTTCATATTTTGAACCATACCATACTTCTCTACAAATGCAAGGAAGATCATGAATCTCTTTTGAAAAACCCTTCAATGGTGTGGGTGTCGATTCCCTATGAATAAGCATACCTCTCACAGATGGTTGAGTAAAAGGAAGGTGCCAACCTTGCAGAAATTCCCATCATGAATGAATACAAAGATGTATTTCTTGAAGAGTTACCTGGAATTCACCCGGAACGTTTGGTATAATTCTCAATTGAACTCATACCTGATGATACTCCTATCTCAAAGTATTCCTATAGGATGGCTCCAATAAAACTGGAGAAGTTAATGAAGCAGCTGCAAGAGAATCTGGAAAAAGGGTTCATATGCCCTAGTGCATCACCTTGGGGTGCACCAGTTCTATTTGTGAAGAAGAAAGATAGAACAATGCGGCTTTGTATCGATTACCAGGAACTCAACATGATCACCATAATGAACAAGTATCCTCTTCCAATTATTGATGACTTGTTTGACCAGTTAAGAGCATCCCAATACTTCTCAAAGGTGGATCTTTGTTCTAGATATCATCTGGTAAATGTGAAGAAGGAATATATTCAGAAGACTTCCTTCCGTACAAGGTATGGGCTCTATGAGTTTTTGGTGATGCCCTTCGGACTTACTAATGCCCCTGAAATATTCATGGATTTTGTGAATAGAGTCATTAGACATTACCTCAACAAATTTCTGGAAGTGTTTATTGATGATATTCTCATCTAGTATAAGAGAAAGGAGGAACATTAAGAAAATCTATGACTTGTGTTGGCGACATTGATAACGGATAAGTTGTATGCCAAATTCAGCAAGTGTGACTTTTGGATGAGGCAATTCATGTTATTGGGACATGTGATCACAAGTGGGAGAATTTTTGTGGATCCTTCAAAAACAAAGGTGATTGAGGAATATCCTCAACCTTCTAGTGTCACAGAAATCAGTAGTTTTCTTGGATTAGCTGGGTACTACTGATGTTTTCTGAGAAACTACTCATGATTGTCAAGCCCGATAAAAAAGTTAACAAGGAAAGTGGTAATGTTTTTCAGGATGGAAGAATGTGAGGGAAGATTTAAGGAGCTAAAGAGGAGGCTGATCACTGCACCTGTACTCACACTACTAAAAAGTGGAGAATGTTTTGTGATATAGAGTGATGCTTCAAAGAATGGATTGGGTTTCATACTCATGCCAAATGATAATCTGATAGCCTACGCCTCACGACGATTGAATATCTATCACCAGAACTACCCAATGCATGATATAGAGCTGGAAGCCATGATTTTTGCCTTGAAAATCTAGTGGAACTACCTTTATGGTGAGAAGTGTGACATATACACCGAACACAAGATCCTAAAGTATATATTCACACAAAAGGAGCTCAACATGTGTCAAAGGAGATGGTTAGAGATACTCAAGGATTATGATTTTTCTATTCACTACCATCCTGGAAAGGCGAAAAAGGTAGCAGATGCTCTAAGAAGAATAAAACCCACTACCCTATCCATGTTATGGATTGAGAAAGACCCTATATTCTTAAATATGAAAAGAATGGATTTGGAGATCATAAGGGCAGGGGATACACCCTACCTTTCCCAAATGATTTCACAACCATCCATCTAAGAGAAAATTAAGGAATCACAAAGGAATGATGTTGATATACAAAAGAGGGTGAATGCAGCAAAGGAAGGGAAACTACAAGAGTTCCATATCAACGATGATGGTGTGATTTGGTTAGGAACGCGGCTTTGTGTGCCTTCATCACTCGGGATAAAGAAGGAGCTATTGGTCAATGCCCATAGCTCAACATTCTCTATCCATCCTGGTAGAACCAAAATTTACCGTGATCTCTGAGAAAACTTATGGTGGGATAACATGAAGATTAAGATTGTAGAATATATATCAAGGTTCTTGGTATGTCATCAAGTTAATGAAAAGAGACAAAAGTCCAAAGGGATTATGCATCCATTACCTATACCCAAGTGGAAATGTGAAAATGTTACTATAGACTTTTTCACGGGTCTCTCAAAGACGTTAAAGGGAAATCATGTAATATGGGTTGTGGTTGATCAACTCACCATAACTGACCATTTTATCACTATTCAGGAAGATATCTCGCTTTGAAAAACTTGTAAGGATATATGTGATGAAAGTGGTGAGACTGCATGGTGTTCCACTCTCAATTGTCTCTGACCGTGATCCACGGTTCACAACAAAATTCTAGAGGAGCCTTCAACCTGCTTTGAGTACTAAATTAAATTTTAGTACGACCTATCACCCCCAAACTGATGGCCAGTCTGAAAGAGTTATTCAGACGCTTGATGATATGCTAAGGGCCTTCTCTGTAGAATTCAAAGGTGGATGGGATTATCATCTCCCATTGTTTGAGTTCTCATATAACAATAGCTTCCACTCGAATATTCAGATGGCTCCATATGAAGCTCTGTTTGGAAAGCGATGTAGAACTCCAACCTGTTGGGATGAATTTGGAGATAGAAGGATAATTGTACTTGATCTTGTTCAAGAGATGATAGAGAAGGTTCATGTCATCTAGAAACACATCAAATATGCCCAATGTCGGCAAAAGATCTATGCTGACAACCATAGAAGGGACTTGGAGTTCGACATTGGAGATAAATTCTTCCTGCAAATATCACCATGGAAGAGAGTCATGCTGTTTTGAAAGAAAGGGTAACTAATCCCAATGTACATTAGACCCTATGAAATCCTTGACCGCATAGGATCAATGGCCTATTGACTTTCACTTATACCGAAAATGGCTCAATATAATGATGTTTTTTACGTATCACTCCTGAGGAAGTACATATCGGACCCCTCACATGTACTAAACTCAGAGGTGGTACAACTAGATGATGATCTCTCTTATGAGGAGCAGCTAGTAGAGATTCTAGATCGGAGAGATATGGTTCTACACAACAAGACAACTAATCTTGTTAAAGTATTTTGAAGGAACCATAAGATTGAGGAAGTAACTTGGGAACCAGAAGAGGCAATGCAGGAGAATTACCCCCACCAGTTTGTGTAATGTGAAATTTCAGGGGTGAAATTTCTTAAGGGGTGAAGAATGTAACGACCCAATGTTTTTAAATGGAAATTCCCTTCTTATAATTATGTCATAAAATCACATGAAAACAGAACATAATGAACTACTAAGTGCTAAGTGACCTTTAAACATAAGATTATCACTTCTGTATTGGGAATTTGGAAAATCTGGCATACATGGCTGTGTTCAAGATGAATTTTGGAGTCTAATAAAACAAATATAATTTTTAGTGAATAGTAACCTACCCTAATGAATAGTAACATACCATTATTAATGGTGATATACCCTAATGAATAGTAATATTACCAATGATAGTATAAAAATAATATACATGTGAAAGTATGATGTACCTATATTATAGAATAAGTAAAGGAATGTTTTAAAACTGTTTTTTAATAGTAAATTATAATTTTAATTAAATAACAAATTAATCATATTTAGAAAAGAATTTTTGAAAAATGGACTTCTTTTTTGGATTCTACAAGTCAAAAAATGGTTGGGGTAAATGTTTGGAATTTTTCTGAAATACTTGAATTTTTTAGGAATAGTAAAATACCGTAATTTACAAAATAAGAAAAACAAGCTAATTATATGGTCATGTGTGATGTTCTGTGGATGTAAGCCCACTTGGTTCAGTATTACATTATAAAATTACTATTCTTGGTCATGCAATACTCACAATTCATTTTCTTGTGGGGAAATAATAAACTAATGAATTTTATATTAAGGAAACCCCTCTCCCCTCCACTATAAATACAACCCTTCACTCCCTCATTTCCTCACACCTCTAAAGCTTGAAGCCTTGTCTAACCATTGACTAATAATCTTTCCTATCCCCTACCCCACGTCAAATAGCTTTTGGCCTCATCAAAATACCAATCTTAGAGCCCTTAAAGAGGATCTCAGGAGGAGGATTCAAGAGGTAATTTCTCTCCCTCTTCTCCTTTAATTCCCTTTCAATTTCATGTTCTTTTCTTATTCTCTCCCAACATATATTTTTCCAAATGGTATGGTAACTCCAGTATCATTAATATATTGTAATGTTTTGTTATTAATGGGATATTATATCATCCAACCCATTTCCTTCTTCCTTTTATTTTATTAAAGAGAACGTTGTTCGTGAGGTGTTAATTTATCACCTTCAAGAATGACATGTTTAATTTTTACATTTCTACCTTCAGATCTTGACATGAAACCATTTTTATGGTTGAAACAGAATATTTTATATGTATTTTGTCCTATTTTTAGTTAAGTAATTAACTTGTGTACATAATAATAGATGAGTAAACAAAACAAGTTTGTCGTGGTCGAAAGACCGCCCAAATTAACCCAAATGTTCATCATTAAATTCCTATATAATGATTCATCCACACGGTATAAAATGTAATTCAAATTAAGATAATTTTATCTTCTATAATATCATTAATAAAATTTAATATATGTTCTGTATGTTTATCCATGTTCTACACAGTGTTCAATTCCTGAATACATAAGAAACGCTCAAGAAAACAATAAAAATGAACATTCCCAAACAACGGTTTTAATTTATATAACTCATCAAAAGGCCCATAAAATAACATAATGATCCATATTAATGTATAAAGGGTTCTGTAATTTATAATTAATAAATATAATTTCATTATAATGGAAATTAAAGTAAAGGAAACGTTCAGATAAAAGGTGAGGGGAAATTCTCGAACTCAACTTTCATTCTTCAGGTTCTCCCTCTTTCACTTCAAATTTGGTATGTTCACTCCTTAAAAATCATTTTTTCATCATTATCTAACCATTTATGGGATATACATGTTTTTTAATAATTTTTATGTCAAACAAAATGTTTTCCAAAATAACTCTTCTTTTAAGAACTCACTTTTTACCTCTCATTCATGGTTGATGGTTCTTTTATCATGTATGTGGTTCCCTCTTTCTTTTGGGAACCCAAAGATTATGAATGTATATTTATGAGATGAAACCAATTCCTTTACGTGGGTTAGTAATGTTCATTATTGATATATGTTATATGTTTCATTCATGTCAATGATAATGTTATGATGTGACGGGTGCGCCCGGAATTATATAGTCCATTATGAATGTTTAAATGTGACGGGTGCGTTAGGAATTATACAGTGCTCCAATGTATTGGGTAAAGTGATTAATATCATGATTAAATGTTAAATGATGTGTAAACAATATGATATCTTTTTTCACAATCATTTGTGGTAGTTAACCACTATGACATGGTGTTTCATTTTTATGCATTGCCACATTTCAAGTCTCTTGTTAATGCTTCCTCCCATGATTCTTTGCCTATGTTATGAATATGCTCACACCATGATATATTTTTCTTATCTATCCTCTTATTGGGATTATATATCACTAATTTTGATGTATATCCTCAGGTGGCTACATGTACTAAGGATAGGTCAAGTTCCAATAAGAATCTTGAGAAGAAGAAATTAAAAAAAAAGTTATGCTCGATGTTGTAATTGTTATGTATGGTCCTAGTTTTACCAAGACACTAAACGATTGGATCCTCTATGTGTAATACTATTATATTTTTTAACTATAAAATGATGTAATATTAATGTATGAAAAGGTTGGGTCACTATTTTTGGTATCAGAGGAATGGTTTAGTTAATTTTGGAATTAGGATTAGTAATCCCTTGAGAAAACATCTAGCATGAGTCTAAGTACAAATATTTACACATGAATATTTACATAGGTATCCCATATGTTATGCTTAGTTTAAATGAATAATTTATTCATTACTTGTTGACTAATGTTTTGTTCTAACCTTTTCTATTTTAGAAAATGGTGGGAACCGGGAGAAACTAGGCCAAAACATCATGCGAGGGCCAATGTAACGATGGCCCGAATGACATCCCCAATGATTTCGGAGGTCGAGTTCAGAACTTTATAGTTATTATTACCCAATTTACTTAGGTTATTAACAATAACCATAATAATGGGGAACATAATCCTTCGCCAAAGAGGTAGAAATTGTATTTTTAATGTTTTATGCATCAACGACCACCGACGTTTAGTGGATCTTCTGATCCACTAGTTGCGGAATAGTGGGTCAACATCATGGAGAAGAAATTTTCTATGCTTCACTGTTCTGAGATGGAGAAGGTGAGTCTATCTGTTTATCATCTAGATGGAGAGGCTGACCAATGGTGGGATTTGATTAAGAACACCAAGCCAAGGGAGGAAATTGAAGAGATGGAATGGGAAGACTTTAAGATCATGTTTCATAATGAGTATTTCCCACAAACTCTTCGCACAAAGATGGAAAAAGAATTCATATATCATAAGAAAAAAAAGAAAAATCAGTCACAACCTATGAAGAAAATTTCACAAGGCTTTCATTGTATGTTTCATGTTTTGTTATCAACAATGATAGAAAATTTGATAGATTCTTTAGTAGATTAAAACCAAACCTCTGAAAGGATCTTGTAATTCGAGACTTTTAGATTTATGGATAAGTTGATCACGGTTCTCTCAAACTGGATATAGATTTTGTAGAATGGTCCCATGGCTATGGTGATAAGAAATGAAAGATGGAGTTTCAAGACGGTGGATCTAATGATAATGTTGGGAATAAAACTGAACGACCCACACACCAAAATGTGGGAAGTTGCACCATGGGAACCACCTTAAAGGGACAGGGAAATGCTACAAGTGTGGGAAAGAAGGACATCATGCTTAAGAGTGTCGAAAAGACATGAGAAGGAAGGGTAATGTAGTGGAACAAAGGAGAGAACCACCCATGGTTCAATGCTACAATTGTAGGGAGCTAGGAAAATATGCAAGCCAGTGCACAAAACATCGAGTTATAGAGGCTAATCAGTGTTAGAAGCCACCAAAGCCAAAGGAACAATGGAAGGCTTATTCCATCACTACTGTGGAAGTGGAGCAAGATAATGAAGTTATACAAGGTACACTTCCTATTCACCCAAGAATGGAAAAAGTCTTATTTGATTCTGGTTCTATGCATTCTTTTGTTTCTTGCAAGTTTGCTAGAACTATAAAATCGATGCCCCGAAACCTTGAAGTAGAGATATCTGTAAAAACACCATGTGGTGCAATCATTTCAACCCAAGTGTTTGACTCTTCTCCTATTGACGTATGTGGGAATATTCTTCTGGAAAATCTCGAAATACTTCCCTTTCTGGAATTCGACACAATAATGGGAATGAATTGGCTCTCGTTATATAGGGCACATATCAACTGTTGGGAAAAGGAAATATCTTTTCATATTCCTAACTATCACATGCTCCTCTACAAATGCAAGGAAGATCATGAATCTCCTTTGAAAATACTTCAATGGTTTGGGTTTTGATTCCCTATGTAGAAGCATAACTCTCCCATATGGTTGAGTCAAAGGAAGGTTCCAACCTTGCAGAAATACACATCATGAGGTAATATGGTGATGTATTTCTGAATAGTTACCCTAAATTTCCCCGGATTGTGTGGTAGAGTTCTCAATTTAACTCATACCCGGAGCTACTCCTATCTCAAAGTGTCCCTATTGGATGGATCCTATCGAACTGGAGGAGTTAAAGAAGCAACTGTAAGAGATCGGGAAAAATGGTTCATACTCCCTAGTGCATCACCTTGGGGTGGAACATTGCTCATTGTGAAGAAGAAGTATGGAACAATGGGGCTGTGTATCGATTATTAGGAACTCAAAAAGATCACAATAAATAACAAGTAACATCTCCCAAGGATTGATGACTTGTTAGACTAGTTAAGAGGAGATCAATACTTCTCAAAGGTGGATATTCATTCTGGATATCATCAGGTAAAGGTGAAGAAGGATGATATTCAGAAGACTGCCTTCCATGCAAGGCATGAGCACTATGAGTTTTTGGTGATGCCATTTGGACATACTAATTCCCCTGCAATCATCATGGATTTAATGATTAGAGTCTTTATACATTACCTCGAAAAATTTGTGGTAGTGTTTATTGATGATATTATAATCTACTCCATGAGCAAGGATGAACATTAAGAACATCTAAGACTTGTGTTGGAGACATTGAGAAAGGATAAGTTGTACGCAAAGTTCAGAAAGTTTGGCTTTTGGATGAACAAAGTCACATTCTGTCACATGTGATCACAAGTGAGGGAATTTCTGTGGGTCATTCAAAAACGACGGTGATTAAGGAATGGACCAGGCCGTCTAGTGTCACAGAATCCGTATTTTTATTGGATTAGCTGGGTACTACCGATGTTTTGTGAGAAACTACTCATTATTGTCAAGACCACTAACTAAGTTAACAAGGATTGGGGTAAAGTATGTCTGGATGGAAGAATGTGAGGGAAGATTCAAGGAGATAAAGAGAAGGCTGATCACAGCACCTGTACTCACACTACTGAAAAGTGGAGAATGTTTTCTAATATACAGTGATGCTTCAATGAATGTCTTGGGTTGCATACTCAAGAAAAATGACAATGTGATAGCCTACGCCACATGACAGTTGAAGATCCATGAGAAGAACTACCTGACGCATGATCTAGAGCTGGTAGCCGTGTTTTTTGCCTTGAAAATCTGGCGGTACTTAATTTATGGTGAGAAGTGTGACATATACACCGACCACAAGAGCCTTAAGTTTATATTCACACAAAAGGAGATCAAAATACGTCAAAAGTGATGGTTAGAACTAATGAAGGATTATGATTGCTCTATTCAATACCATCCTGGAATGGTGAACAATTTTGCAAATGCTCTAAGCAGAAAAGAACCTGCTACTCTATCCATGTTATGGATTGAGAAAGACCCTATCTTCTTAGATATACAAAGGATAGATTTGGAGATCATAAGGGCAGGGGATACACCCTACCTTGTCCAAATGATTGTGCAACCATCCATCCAAGAGAAGATTAAGGAAGTACAAAGTAATGATGTAGATATAGAAAAGAAGGTGAATGCAGAAAATGAAGGTAAACTGCAAGAGTTCCATATCAACAATGATGGTGTGATTTGGTTTGAACGCGACATTCTGTGCCTTCACCACCCGGGATAAAAATGAGCTATTGGACAATGCATATAGCTCAACATTATCTATCCATCCTAGTAGAACCAAAATGTATTGTGATCTCGGAGAACATATATGGTGGGATAACTTGAAGAATGATATTGTTGAATATTTATCAAGGTTCTTGGTATGTCAGCAAGTTAATGCAGAGCCACAAAAGTCCAAAGGGATGATGCATCAATTTCCTATACCCATCTGGAAATGGAAAAATGTTACTATGGAATTTCTCATGGGTCTTCTGAAGATGTCAATGGGATATAATGCGATATTGGTTGTGGTTGATCCACTCACCAAGACTACCCATTTTATCAATATTCGAGAATATCTCTCACCTGAAAAACTTGCAAGGATATATGTGAAAGAAGTGGTGAGGTTGCATGGTGTTCAACTCTCAATTGTCTTTGACCATGATCCAAGGTTCACATCTAAATTCTGGAGGATGCTTCAACATGCTTTGAGTAATGAATTAAATTTCAGCACGGCCTATCATCCCCAAAATCATGGCCAGTCTGAAAAGACTATTCAGATTCTTGAAGATATGTTAAGTGCTTTCTCTCTAGAATTCAAAGGTGGATGGGATCAGCATCTCCCATTAGTTGAGTTATCAGACAATAATAGCTTCATCTCAAGTATTCAGATGGATCCATATGAAGCTCTATATGCAAAGGGATGTAGAACTCCAACCTATTGGGATGAAGTTGGGGAATGAAAGATAATTAGACCCAATATTGTTCAAGTGATGACAAAGAAGGGTCAAGTCATCCAGAAATAAATCAAAGCTTCTCAAAGTCAGAAAAATAGCTATGATGAAAACCATAGAAGGGACTTGGAGTTTGACGTTGGAGATAAAGTCTTCCTGCGAATATCACAATGGAAGAGATTCATGTCGTTTGGTATGAAATGTAAGCTAATCCCAATGAGGATTGAACCCTTTGAAATCCTTGACTGCATAGGAGTCATGGCCTATCGACATGAAATTCCACCGAATATAGATCAAGTTCCTGATGTGTTTCACATATCACTCTTGAAGAAGTACATACCAGACCCCTCGCATGTACAAAACTCAGAGGTAGTACAACTAGATGATGATCTCCTTATGAGGACCAACTAGTAGAGATTCTGAATCAGATAGATATTTTTTTGCACAACAAGACCACTAATCATGTTAAAGTGTTGTAGATAAACTATAAGTTTGAGGAAGAAACTTGGGAACCAGAAGATGCAATGAAGGAGAAGTACCCTCGCCTGTTTGTGTAATGTGAAATTTCAGGGGCAAAATTTCTTAAGGGGGGAAAAATGTAACGACCCAAAGTTTTTCAATGGAAATTCCCATCTTATAATTTTTTCATAAAATCACATGAAAACAAAACATAATGAACTACTAAGTGCCAAGTAACCTTTAAACATAAGTTTATCACTTCTGTATTGGGAATTTGGAAAATATGATATACATTGTTGTTTTTAAGATGATTTTTGGAGTCTAATTAAACTAAAATTATTTTTGATGAATAGTATCCTACCCTTATGAATAGAAACATACCCTTATGAATAGTTATGTACACTAATGAATAGTAACCTTACCTATGATAGTATAAAAATAATATTCAAGCAAAATTATGATGTACCTATATTTTTGAATAAGTAAATGAATGTTTTAAAACTGATTTTTTAATAATAAATTGTAATTATAATTAAATATTAAATTAATCATATATAAAAAATCATTTTTGAAAAATGGATTTCATTTTTGGATCCTACACGTTGAAAAATTGTTGGGGTAAATTTTGGGAATTTTTCTGATATACTTGAATTTTTGACGAATAGTGAAATACCGTAATTTACAAAATAAGCTAAATAAGATAATTATAGGGTCATGTGTGATGTTCTTCTGATGTAAGCCCACTTGCTTCGTGATTAAATTATAAAATTACTATTCTTTGTCCGGCAAGACTCACTATTCCTTATCTTGTGGGGAAATAATCAACTATTGAATTTTATATTAAGGAAACCCCTCCCCCCTCTACTATAAATATAACCCTTCAATCCCTCATTTCCTCACACCTCTCAAGCTTAAAGACTTTTCCAAACTCTTACCAAGCATCTTCCCTAGCCCCTCCCCCATGTCCAAGAGGTTTTAGTATAATCAAAAGACCAATCATAGAGCCCTTAAACAGGATCTCAAGAAGAGGATTCAAGAGGTAATTTCTCTCCCTCTTCTCCTTTAATTCCCTTTCAATTTAAAGTTCTTTTCTTATTATCTCCCCACCTATATTTGTCCAAATGGTATGGTAACTCCAGTATCATGAATATACTAGAATGTTATGATACTAATGGGATATTATATCATCCAACACATTTCCATCTTCCTTTTATTTTATTAAAGAGAACGTTGTTCGTGAGCTGTTAATTTATCACCTTCAAGAATGACATGTTTATTTTTCCATTTCTACCTACAGATCTGGTCATGAAACCATTTTTATGGTTGAACCCAAATATTTTATATATATTATTTTCTATTTTGAGTTCTGTAATTATCTTGTGTACATTTTACTATATGAGTAAGAAAAACAAGTTCGTTGTGGTCAAAAAAACTCCCAAATTAACACAAATGATCATCATTAAATTCATATCTAATGATTCATCCACATGGTATAAGATGTAATTAATATTAAGATAATTTTAATTTATATAATATCATTAATAACATTTAATATATGTTTTGGATGTTTACCCGTGTTCTACACAAAGATTAATTCATGAATACCTGAGAAACACTCAAGAAAACCATAAAATTTAATATTCCCGAACAGTGATTTTAAACTCTATAACTCATCAAAAGGCCCATAAAAAACATAATGATTCCTATTAATGTATAAATGGTTTTTTAATTTCTAATTAATAAATATAATGAAATTATATAGGACGTTAAAGTGAAGGATGCATTCAGATATAGGGTAAGGGGAAATTCTCGAACTCAAATTTCATTCTTCGGGGTCTCCCTCTTTAACTCCAAATTTGGAATGGTCTCTCCTTAAAAATAATTTTCTCATAATTATCTTACCATTTCTGGTATATACATGTTTTCTATATAAGTTTAAGTCAAACAAAATGTTTTCCAAAATAACAATTCTTTTAAGAACACACCTTTTACCTCTCATTCAAGGTTGATGTTTCTTGTATCAAGTATGGTGTTCCCTCTTTCTTTTTGGGACCCAATGTTTATGAATGTGTTTTTATGAGATGAAACACATTCCTTTCTATGGGTTAGTTATGTTCATTATAGATATATGTTCTATGTGGAATGGATGTTAATGATAATGGTATGATGTGATGGGTGATGCCGGAATTATATAGCGCAATATGAATGTTTTAATGTAATGGGTGTGTCCGAAATTATACAGCACTCCAATGCATTGGAAAAAGTGATGAATCCCATGAGTAAATGTGAAATAATGTGTGAACAAGATTCTAGATTTTTTCAATATAATGTGGGGTAGTTAACCACTAAGACACGGTGTTTCTTTTTTATGCATTGCCACATTTCAAGTCTCTTATTAATGATTCCTCTCAGGATTCTTTGCCTATGTTATGAATTTGCTCACCCCTACTATATTGTTCCTTTATATACTTTTACTGCTCTTCTAGCTCACCCCTTTTGATGTATATCCTCAGGTGGATTCATGAACTAAGGAGAGGTCAAGTTCCAATAAGAAGATAGAGAAGAAGAAATTTTAAAAAAAGTTAAAGCTCGATGTTGTAATTGTTATGTATGGTCCGCGTTTTCCCAAGACACTAAACCATTGGATCCTCTATGTGTAATACTATTATGTTTTTTATCTTTAAAATGATGTAACATTAATGTATGAAAATTTTGGGTTGCTATGAAAACAATCCTTAAACAAAATTCACAATTTAATTACATAGTTTTAAGAAAAACAAGAGAGGTACAAAACTACAAAATAGTAGAAATTATGACTCAAAAATCATCACATGATAAAGGGTCATTGACCTCAATACATATCCACTGTACCGTACCACGAAA
This sequence comes from Viscum album, assembly GCA_963277665.1. Lineage (NCBI taxonomy): Eukaryota > Viridiplantae > Streptophyta > Magnoliopsida > Santalales > Viscaceae > Viscum > Viscum album. The sequence goes on from OY728166.1 coordinate 825,667,087, forward strand.
ATAAGATAACAACCAAAACCGCCATCTCCAAGGACCTTTCCCATAACTATGTCAAACATTACCAAGTCTACTTACAAAAAAAATGACTAAGTAGGTTTTTATCCGAAGCCCAAAAGTATTAAAACCAATACAATATTCCATTCTATAAAAATTATAAGATAAAAATTTATAGGTTTTCATAAACAGTAAATGATAATATAATTTTTAAATGGATTCAACATTAAATATAAGTTATTTTCAAGATAGAAACATTAAAGAATGAACAATATTAAAGAAAACACACTTTTTTTTGAAATTACCAACCAAACACATTGTATGCTAAAGGTAAGTAAAATATAACCAATTATCACTAATCATAGGAATACATCTAGGCACTAGAAAAAAATGGGACACTTGGTTCATCATATCTCGGTGAAATTTGGCATAGGAACCACAACAGACAATGTTAGCATGCACAATACAATTTTAGGTTACACACCCATAACCTAGTGGTCTCCAATCAATCATAATTATTTAGTTATTATTGTAATCATTGATCATGATAAGTGAATCTGGGATAAGTGAAATTCCAAGTCCCTAGATTATTAGTTTTATTCCACCCATCATGATACTCGGGCTTCCCATTTGTGATCAGTAAAGTTAAACATGTTATATAATTACATTTTTATATAAAAAATACATTTTTGAATCATACAAATACAAAACATCTCCCCAACATTGTTCCACACTCTTAATATAGTTCATTAAACCCAACAAAAAAATTATAAAACTAATTATAGTGGTGTTACAATGTTTTTGAAACCAAATTCATTAAGAAATACTCTCTTAAGGACTAACTCCCAACAAGACCATACCAAACTAGAATTGGAATCCATAACAATGATTAACAATTCGATTTCATGAATCATAAAATAACCCTAAATTATTCAACATGGAATAAAAATGAAAAACACCTAATTCCATGTCAAAATGAGACTTTAAAATTAAACATGTATTCAATTCTGAAAAAAATACCACCACAAAAAATAGATGGGAAGCTTGATAAATAGGGTTATAAAGAAATATAAATTTATCAAAAAATGTTTACACATGGAACCACCTACCTTGAATGTCAAAACCCCTAAATATTTGTGTGAAACATCACCTAAACCACAAGAGAGTGAAAACAAACCCTAATCAAGATGATTAAACCATGAAACAATATATTAAACCCTATGGATGAAGCCCTAGTTTCTGTAATTTTAGAATATCAAGAGGGTGGGAAGAAACCCTAGATAGATGGAAGAAAATAATGTAAGACACACTTACTTGAGGATCGTGATATTTCCCCACAAAAAAACCCTTAAAAATGAATTCCAAGGGAGCTTGAGGAATCTTGGAAGCCTTATATGGATGAAATGGTAAAATGCGGGAAGAAAGGGACACAATATGTTTAATTGTTGAAGGGGAAAGTGGAAATAAATTTTCTTTAGACCTGGTCACAATGCATGGTTTGTCTGCATGGTTTAGTAAACTGAATGGCCTAATAGTGCACCTAGTGGTGTCCACCCAAAAACATCCATTTCTCTCCAAAATTCAATGGGGTGCTAGGGAAAATGATAGTCTAATAATAGAATATAAAATACCTGAAATTAAGTACATGGGTGTGACAGTAAGGGACTTCATCTCAATTTCCCTTCACTGAGGAATATTGTAATATTATACTTTTATTTTTCTTTATATGGTTTATATACTTCCCCTTGGACATATAATATCATGATTAATTAATTATTAATTTCATTTTATTTTTCTATTCAAATTATTTCATCCATGTTTAATTTTCTTAAAAGATACCATGTTGTAAAAGATTCAAAAAAACTCAATTTCTTTTCATTGAGTTATTTTACTTCCTCATTTTACATTGATATTGTAATAAGATGTGTATAATTATTTATGAGAATATTTTTTTTATTTACAATTTTTCTATTTGGATATAAATTTGATAGTAAAAATATATTCATTGATAAATTCTCACATCATCAGTATCATCATTGTATGGTATTTTGTATAAATTTCCCTTCTTTGAGGCATATTATAATCTTATGCACATAATTTCATTTATATTTTGTATATACTTTCCCATTGACATGTAATTTATTTATTAATTAATAATTCATTTTATTTTAAGTTTCATGTTGAATTATTTCATCCAAAGTTATTTGACATGATGTTACCAAGTGTTAATGATTTGGATAACTCAATTTCTTTTCAATGGGTTATATTTAGTCCTCATTTTCCTTTTATATTCTATGATTATGTGTATAATGACTTATGATTATCTCATATTGAATATCAACTTTCTTTATGTAAAATTAAAATTGATACAAATAATCAATTCATTTATTAATTCTCACATCATCATTATAAACATTGTAATTATTTTATCTCAATTTCCATTTCATTGAGACAATTTAGTGAATAAGAACCTATTCACTTTTACATGGTGTATATATTTCCCATTTGTTGTATTTAACATGAATATATTTTTTCCTTGATGGTTAATGTTTCAATTCGAGTTTATCTGTACTGTATTTATTATGGGAATAAATATTTCCTAAAACATATACCATTCTTACATATGGTGTTTACATTGAAAATTATTTGATTAACTAGGGAAATATTGATATATATGTATTCATTACTCAATAGGGAAATTTGATGATAATAATATTCTTCCATGTATTAAATATATTATTATATATATGGGGAATGCTTTGGACATTTAATGATTTGTGGGGACTAGAATTTCAAATCCCCTCGATTCTTAGATATTCTCATGAGGAGAATCAACATGTTAGAATTGAACAGATTTCTACCAATAGTTTTAAACAATATTCTTAAAAGTCATTAAGGTAGAGGTATCATGTTACTAAAAACATTATGTCACATGATTAATCATTTTCTTCATTAATAATTTAGTGATTATTATCATTGGGATTTTCTTAATGATATTATATATGGATGCATTACATTGTCAATTAATTTATTAAATGACATGTGTTTCTAACTATTTAACTTTACAAATTGATTATTCCATTTCTAATAATTAGATTCAAATTATTGATTAAATGGATGGATTGTTTAGATATTACCCTATGTCATTGATTATTCAAGTCAAACTATTTGAAAGGCGTGTGTGTTTAGTTACTTCCCTTTCCATGTCATTTTTGCTTATTGATTCATGATACATTCTTTTGTAATTTTCCATTACTGGGAATTTGAGATATTACTTATTTTGATTCATTTCCCTGGAATCCATGAAGTATAAAATGAATGATATTCATTTATATTTTGTATTGAATAATGATATTATAAAAAAAATCATATATTCAAATATAATGAAAGAACCAAGTATGTATCATGTTTGCCAAGACTACTAAAATATTCAATCTTTTAGGGTGTGATTTTTTGTATCTTATACCAATGTAAAAAAGTAAGAAATTGGATATTAGATAATTGGATTGAGGTCTCTATACATGGTATTAGAGGAATTTTAGTATAAAACATGTAATCTAAATTTAGAAAATCATAGATTTGGGAACATGGACATATGATTATCTTTGTGGATAAGTATAGATGACCATCTTAAAGTTATTTTATTTTAGAGATTATGACGTATCATATAAAAATATATCTTTGTATAGATAATACAATTGGAAGTGGTTCTATAACAATTTATCATATATGTAATATCTGTGAAAATGGTGCATTGGGATTGACCATATCATCACCTGGTGCATAACAACAGGCCATACTGTACACCTAGCTTGACCCTCCAAAGGGATATTATTAAGATAATTCACATTTTCAGTATGAACCATTATGATGGTTTTGAATAAATGATGATAATTAATGTCCAAGGTTAAACCAAAGGTGTATTAAATTAAAAATGTCTCATTATTTAAAAATATTATAAATGGATAATCATTTTTGTACTCTGATTATTGTTGCACACATTAAGTTTTTTGGTTTTAGACAATGGATGAAACTCGAATGAATCATGTTAATGTTATACATAATGAAATATGAATTTCCTATAATAAACCAAATATATTTATTCCATGAGTTGTAGATATAATGATTGTTCCAAATTAGTTATCTCGAAATATGATTTACAACATATACCATAACCAAATCTTATAATCACCAAAAAATAGATGGATGGAGTAGATTATGTTATTGAGTGGTGGATATTGTAGTGGAAAAAAATTGATTTATTTTCATCATATGAGAAATTTATAAAGAGACACCGATGAATGTGTCTCAAAGGAACATTAAAATTCTTTATGTGTAAAAAATAAGGGAATAATGAAAATAATTTTTGATGAAAAATGAAGAGTTTAACAGTAGTGAAAAAATTTAATCATAAGGATCCATTTAGAGTTCATTTCCTTGAATTTCAAGGAACTAGGAATTATCTAAGTCAATAGCCCTTTTAAAGGTTCATCTACTTTCTTTTTTAAATGATCACTTGAGTCGGTGCATTAATGATCTCTTGTAGATTAGTTTCTACGAACCAATAAATGTAGGGAGAGACCTTCTTGTTCCCTCTCTTATCATTTATAAATATGACATCTACCTTTTTGGATAAGCTACCAGGTGAATCTTATATTCATTAAGAATGACCATATGTCATTATGGAAATGTGGATCGAGAATCCATTAGTTGAATAAATCCATTATTTTTATTGGAAAAGTTGATCCAAACTCTAGGAAAATATGAATTTCTAGATCCCTCGTGGAGAGGTGCGGATCACACAACTTCATGTACCTGGGAGTCCCTCTTTTCTAGGGGAAGGCCAAAATCTGCCACCATTAGAGAATATCAACAAAAATAACTCAAAAACTGACCAAATATAAGGGAAAATTATTATCTTAGGTTGGTAGGGTCTTCCCGATCTACTCTGTCTCCACCTCCATGTTTTCAAATGTGGTCTCCATCTATAGAAGGACAATAAGAACATTAAAATCTTTCAAGACATGATCAAGAACCTTTCATGGATGTGCTACATTAGTGAAAGGAAGTTGGTTTATGAGGAATGAAAATATTTAACTAATCCTGTTGGTCTGGGTGGATTGAGAATTAAGGATATCCTGAAATATAATAAATCTATACTTGGCTAGTTCATCTAGAATATGTTGAACCCACAAGACCATGGTTTGTATTTTTTTCATGAGAGGTTCACGTGGAGACTCAGTGATATTTTCAAAGGTTATATACCTTCTTTTGTCTACCCAACAATCAAATCCTCATATAAGAAAATTTATTCTCACTCAAAATGGGTCATTTAAAAGGAATCAATCCTGAACTGTTGGAAAATTACCAAGATTGAAAGGTCCATATCTGAAATTGGTACACATCCTCAAGATTTACATGATATTTCTACAGCTTCACTCAACCTAAGAATTGGAGAATTTCATGAGACTCTTCCATATCATATTATATTCCAGATATAGAGGTACAAGTTTATGGACACTAAAATCCTCATTTGGTAACTGAGACTAGTTGGATAGTTCTCCGTAAAAATGTTATACTAGCATAAATGTTCAAAAGGAATTGCTCCACCATCTTGGCTATCAAAATTCAAATTACTGTTCATTCCAGCGACAAACAATCTTCTATTATGGAAAATCTAGAAGAACTTTTAGCTTACTCAGTTGCATTTGATGAAATATGGTCAGAGTCTAGTCACATTTTTCTACATCTTCCTTTGGTCTATGGAGAATATCCACCACACCCACTGTCATTATAGGTTTTCTACCGAGCTGTGGGTTCATCTAGGTAATATGTTTGGTTTTTATATCATCATGAATATCTCATTATTTGACATGATCAACATCCATTTAGAGATAAAGGTTAGTGAACAGGTTCATAATTAGCTACTTCAAAGTGTTTTGAATTGGTTTTTTACATCTAGGATTCTCATAATGTAGTGTCATTTAACTGCAATCATTTCTCCTAATATGGTGGATCCATGACAATACATAATGAAGTACATGCACCATCTTGAATAAAAATAGGTTTGATGTCTGATGATGTTAATGATCTTATCCTCTTGCATATTCTTGGATTTTCCAGCAGAAGAAAAAAACAAACATTTAAATTTATCTGATGGATCCCCCCAATTACATCATGGATGAAGGTCAATGTGGATGGTGCAGCTTTAGGAGCACCCGACCCCTTGGGAAGTGGCATGGCCTTTCATTCATATAGAGGCTTCTTTAATAGGATTACTTTACTGTTTTATTGGATGTTGATGTGAATATGAAGATTAGATTTGGTAAATAATGAAATCAGGCAAGCTTGCAGTTAAATATGGTTGGATGTTACTTTGGCTTGAATGTGACTTGATGCTTGCAGTAAATGACATCAAGAACAAATCTAAGAGAGTTCCATGGGGACTCCTACCATAATGGATTGAATTTATCATCCTCTCCCAGAATCTGACTACTAATGTCACACTAGACTATAGGGAGGTAAACACTGTGGAAAATTGACTCCCAAAAAATCCAACTCAGGATAGGTTGCCGATGTGGTCCGTTGTCACACAAATTCATTGTTTGTGTTATGTGTACATTTATATGAAGGGTCAATTTCACACTTGTATTTATAAACCCTCTTTGTAATGACTTTTCTTGAAATTTGTAATAAATTTTACGGGGCCATGCATGCTTGGTCATGAGACTTCATTTACCTCTTTTAATGGATAAATCCTAGAACAATAAAGAACCTAGGTTGAAATAAAATCGTTAAATTTTTTATTGGAATTCTAAAATTAAATTTTAGATGTATTTTTTTACAAATGGTATTTTTTTATAAGAATCATGGAACGTCGAAGGATTACAGAAAAGTATGAAGGATATTTTCCATGGAAAGAAAGCATTGATTTCTCTTCATTATTATCAAAGAATTTCCTTCATTTGGGTTTCATGGGAAACCGTTATAATTGGTGAAACAATCAGTAGGGGGATTACCACACCATGAGCACGCTTCAATGTTGTCTTGCTCGCCTACATGCCATTTTTGCATTCATGGATACAAAGGTGATGCATATTCCTCATTCTCTCTCTAATCACTCTTTGATCCTCGTGGACTTGTCTACATTTCACAATAAATAAAAAACACTTTACCTTTTCACGGAGTAGGATTTTAGAGACAGGGTTTATTCAAATGGTGACTGAGTCTTGGTCAAGGCCATCTCAAGGAAATCTAAGGATATGCCTTTATAATAGGCTGATGCAGATTCCCAGTGATCCTGTAACCTGGAGAAAAAATTTCCTCATTTAGTTTTTTGACTTTGAAGTTCTTAAATCAGAGGTTGAATAAGTAGAGATGAAACTTGGGGATGAATGGGATGAGGGTGCCTTCAATAGTATAATCTCTATGAATAATGATTTGATGGTGAATCTTATTGAATATGAATGGCTTGCTCGTGATAATTCTCGTGTGAGGTGGATTCATGTGGGTTACAATAACATAGCTTAATTTGATGCTTGTATCAGAGAAATACATAGGATTATCAAACCCAATACACTATACGATGATGGATTAAATTCTAATTCCTTGGATGAGGTCGGGGTCCTTGTAGAAATATTTTTTAAATATCATCTACCCCTGACTAATCCAATCATGCTATATCGATATATAAGGAACTACTTGGATTTATTTCATGTTATTCCATATGTGGTGATAGATTATGTTAACCGGAGAATGACTTGTGTCCCCAATGAATGTGAAATCCATGAGGTTTATCTTGCTCATAGCCCAGATAGGGTGATCAGTCCAGACAGCTTTCTAGGGCCTTTTTTGTTGCGGCATGGGATTTGGTCAAGAACACGATTGCGCTTGTTATTAAGGATTTTTTCTGAGGCGAGAGTATCCCTAATGTTGAATGTGCATTTTATTTGGTTCTTATTCCCAAACAGATGTATCCTTCTTCTCTGAATCACTATATACTAATTAGCCTATATAATTCTTTTACAGAATTCCGACCACCGTTATTAATAGGTGGGTGTCCTCTTACCTGCATCAGTGGATCTTAGATGAATAATATTCCTTTATCATGTGACCTACCATTCTGGGTGTTATTAGCATGGATCATGTAGTGCTTTATGATTTAAATAAGAAGGTATTCGGCTTGAACAACATCATCAAACATTACACGGATAAGGCATATGACCAGATTGAATGGTCATCTATTATCAAGGTTCTCACCTGTATTGGCTTCTTGGCTTCAGTTAATGATATTCTTTTTTATTTTCATTTCTTCCCATGGATGTATATCTCATTTGTAGAGAATGGTTAGGGATTCTTCATGTCATTTGGGGTGCTCCATTAAGCAGATCGTTTGTCCCCCACCTTCTTTTTCATGGTTCAACACAACTTCAGTAGGTACATTGACACAATCCTTCGTGAAATAAAACTCATTCCATTATGTTTTACAAACCATTCCCAATGTCTCTCTCTCCTCGTGTATATGACCAAAATTGTAATTTTTCTCAATGGAGGTAAAAAAACAATCCCGAGTATCAATGAGATTGTTAATGTTTATTTACAACGTAGTGGGAAGTGAGTTAATCATGAAAAGAGAACCCTCATGATTTTGAATCATTTCATAAACAGAAGAATTAGGTTCATGGAAAACACTCTCGGTATTAATAGAATAATTCTACCCATGGAGTAATTATGCGTTCTCATATTTTTGGGTCACCTCTGGGTGTGTCACTTTGACAGGGTAGTGGAAAAACATACTCTTCACATCTATAAGTAGAAAATCCATTTTGTATCATTCAATGGAATACTTACATTGATAAATTTTGTACATTCCACTTTCCTCATGCATGTAATTTATCCTATTAGGGTTCTAAAAGGTAGTTAGTTTTACTGTGAAATCATGCATTTAATTTCATGGTATGTTAATTCATTTTCATATTAAAATTTTCAATTGTTTTATCCTTTTTTTTATTTCCATTACTATGCTATAGTTTTAATTATTATGCTCATCTGTTTTACATGATGGAAATCCTACTGCATCATTGGCCCTCGATTTTAATGTCGGCCATTGAATCTTGTTTGTCCGCATATGTTAAGTGGTTTTGCATCATGGCTGCCTCTCATGGCTCGGTTCGATGCACAGTGACGGTTAGCAGGGGGTTTCATCACCTATGCATCACCCATATTGAACCAGACACATAGATTTGGTTTTTTCTCTCGTCCTGGTGATTCCTTGGTGAGTGGAGATCCTGGTTCGCTCATACCAGATCCAGGCGACTTCTGCGCCTTTTTTCATCATCAATGGAGGATAGAGTCCTTGGCCTACCGAGCCCCACGTCGCACGCAGCCCGTGGTGAATCATCCTAGACATCCTTCGTGTGAAGATGTCCGGTCATGTTCCGGATTCTGAGGCCACTAGATCAGATCTGCTAAGTCCATCTCATGTCAGGCTCTAAAGGTGTGAAATGTCCGATTTGATTAACATTAAGAGAACAGGACAGCCGAACACAGTTTGGCACTATATGTTCTTTCTTGGTGTTCCAATTTCTTGGGTGATTACACTGGTCTGACATAGTGTTTACTACTATTTCGTTTTCTCTGTCATCTGTAATTTTCTTTTTGGTTCCTTATTGGTATGTTGTCTAATATAATTATTTCTTGATTGATAATTAATAATATTGTGTGCGTAGGGTGGTGTTCTTTCCGTGCAATAGGTCCCAAAGGGGCTGAAGCACATAAATCCAGTGTTCCCTTATTCTTTCTGCACTGCTTCATTACTTCTTTTTTGTTTGATCATTTTCACACAACTCAGTGATACAATTCTATTTGTGGTCGTTCTAAAATTGTCCTATTGCTGTCTAGCCACCACAACATGTGGTATCATAACCATATCTAGCTGTTGTGCCTTCTATTTTAGCTTTGAGCATGATCTGCTTTTAGGTTTTTCAAATATACACATCCTCTCTTTCTACCCCTATTTACAGATCAACTAATATTGTATAAAATGATTGTTTTTTTGTCCTTTTTGTTAATTTGATTCTCGTTTTCATCATATTTGGCTTAATCTGCTACTTTATATATAGTCTTTTTATACCACTTTATAGTGGTTCTGCCAATACTTTGTTGGCATCCATTTTCACTGTGTATAGCCATTGTTTAATCTGGTTATTTGATTTTGTTTGTAACCAGTTTATTAATTTTGGGTATCTATTTCTCGGAAATTAATACCTATTTAAATTCTACATGTACATTGTTATTATTTTATCCTCTCTTTTCGGGTGAAATCATTGTATTCACTGAATTATTTCGCACTCATATCTCACAGTAGACGTTTACCCAGTGAGATTGATCAGTTTATGTGGGCGTACACTTATCGTTGTCCCCAATCATTCGGAATCTACTCAATTGAAAAAACATGCCTACAATATGATATTAAAATCAAAAATTTTGATGGATACAATGACTTCAATTTATGGAGAATAAACATGAAGTATTTATTAGTCCAAAAAGGTCTTATAGATGCCCGGTCTGGGCCTACTAAACTCATTACTACTATTAATGAAGCTGGTCAAACAATAACTGAATACCAACCTATCCCCCAGGAATCTTTAGTTAAATCACATAGTTCGCTCTTACAGTCTTTAGAAGATATTGTTCTTAGGGAAGTGGCTTTTGAGTCTACAAATCTAGGAATTTGGCTAAAACATGAAAAATTATACATGAAAGCCTCCCTAGTAGGTAGACTTTATAAGATTCACTAGATGTATACCTTTAGGATAAAACCTGATACTTCAATAAAGTCCCATCTAGATGAATTCAACAATGTCATGTTGTACTTGGCCAACATTGATGTTTCAGTATACAATATGGATGAAGCGATAATTCTCCTGATTTCCCTTGACCATAGTTTTAATACATTATTCGATACCATGATGTATGGTCGAGACTCCTTGACTTTAGAAGAAGTTATGTCTGCCCTTCTGTCCAAAGAACATCATTTGAATCCTAAATTTAAAGGTGAGGATGCGAGTTTGTTCCCAAGGGGAAGAACTCAAGGTAAAAGTAAGAAGAATAAATCTAATAGACATAAAATTTGTAGAAACAAAGAACCTAGGAAAGAATGAAAACCAATGAGTAATGATAATAAATACAGAAAAGTTACATGCTTCCATTTCGGAAAGCATGGGCACATTAAGCCCGAATGCAGAAATCATAATCTTGAGAAAGAATGCGCGCAACCAACTGACTAGTCTCTCTTAGTTGACTCTATCTACGACACTGTTGAAGTATTAAATGTTTCCAGCCATACACTCAATCGTGAGTTGTTCCGTGACTCAGTCTCTTCCTTCCACATGTGTCTTTATAGAGAGTCTTTCTTAGAGATAGTTGAGAAAGTTGAGGGGAATGTCTTGTTAGGAAATGTCATGAAATTCAAGGTTGAGGCCCGAGGTTCTATCCTGATAAAATTGGATGACCGTTCAATCATCACCCTGCCTGATGTAAGGTGGTCCCCAACATGCAACGAAACTTGATATCCTTAGGAGTCCTAAATCAAAAGGGATATACATTTAGATCTGAATCGGGTATATCAAATTTTCCAAATGATGCCAAAAAATTATAAGAAGGAATCTTGTAAATGGGTGAAATTTCATGAATGGAAGGACACATTCAGGACAGTTGGGTAGTGTTTACCATATAGACACTGACAATACTATTCTCTTGCATAGATGGATGGGGCATGTTATCTCCAAAGGTCTAGAAGCACTAAACAAGAAGGGGATGTCGAGTGACATCACACCTTCAAATCTTCCATTTTGTGAAGATTGTGTGATGATTAAGGATAAAAGGTTGACCTTCAATAGAGCCTCCTTCACGGATGCTTCCCCAATTGAATATATCCATTCAGATTTGTGGGGGCCAGCAAGGACTGCCTCTCATTATAAATGTTTCTATTTCGTCACCTTTATTGATGATTACTCTACGAAGGATTGGGTGTATATCCTTAATAATAAATCCGATTTTTTCCAAACATTAAAAAATTTGAATGCTTCAGTTGAGAATCAAACTAGAAGCAATGTTAAGACCATTAGGATGAACAATGGTCTTGAATACCTATCCACTGAGTTCATTCAATATTGTGAGTCAAAAGGAATTAAAAGTCATAGAACCATTAGGGAAACTCCCCAACATAATGGCCTTACAGAGAGGATGAATCAGACTATCCTTGAAAGAGTCTGTAGTTTGCTTTCATACTCGAGCCTCCCCAAATATTTTTGTGCTGAGGCCAGTAGCACTGCTGTGTACCTGATTAAAAGGTTCTCTTCCTTTGCAAATCAATTCAAAACACCAAAATAACTCTATACCGGAAAGCCCCCTTTCATATTCCAACATAAGGGTTTTTCGGTCTACAACATATGCTCATATCAAAACTGATTATATTGAAATTAGAGCCCTCATGTTCATCTTGTTTGGTTATCCCGAGGGAGTTGAGGGATATAAACTCAGGGTAGCTAATTTGGAATACCAAAGGTTCACCATATGTAGAGATGTGGACTTTCTTGAATCATATTCCCCTAAGACTGGGATTACCACACCTAGGAGAAGTGAACCATACCTTCATAAGCCTAATGATCATAAGACACCAGCTCATGTTGAGACTAATGTTCAGCACATTCCGCCTCCTCCTCATCCCACTGATGTGGCTGATTCTGAGATGAGTTCTAGTTTAGACTCTAGTTCTGGACCTTCCACCATACATCAATATTATCAACTATTGCGATATCTAAAAGGGAGAGTCTCAAGACCTCCTTCTTAGTTCATCCAGTATGATATGGCATCATATGGCTTTCATGTTTCATAGGATCCCATCAATTATGGTCCTCAATCATATAAGAAAGAATTAAAAGACAATGATTCAAAACAATGGATCTTTTCCATAAATGAAGAGATGCAATCACTTTAAAAACCATACATGGACAATTGTTAACAAGACACCTAATGCCTAGGTGATTGGGTCTACGTGGATTTATAAGATAAAGAAACACAATACAGAGGGAAATAAAGTTATGTTTAAGGTATAAATATTTGATAAAGGATTCCTTCAATGATACGGAATCGACTGTGCTGAATGTTTTTCCCATATTGTCAAACACTCTTCCATTAGGATCTTACCAGCTTTTGCTGCCTATATCGATCTACACATCGAGCAATTAGATGTTAAAACTGCCTTCTTACATGGAGATCTGAATGAAAAACTCTATATGAAACCTCATGATTGTTATTCAAGGGAATTCAAACCCAACCATGTTTTCTGTTTAAATAATTCATTGTTTGGTTTAAAGCAAGCGTCTAGGAAATGGAATAAATTTTTTGATTCCTTTATGTTAAACAATGAATTTACCCGGAGCCAATATGATGCATGTGTTTATTTCAAATCAATCCAAGGTTGTATGATTTAGTTCTGCTCTACACAGATGACATGCTTATCATATGTAAAAATATGAGTTTTATCACTTCTATTTCATCCCAATTAAAATTATACATTGAGATGAAAGAATTAGGCGTGGCTAAGAAGATTATTGGTGTTGAAATCATTAGAGATATGCCAAAAAAATTCCTATACATATCTCAGAATGCGTATATTTTAAAGGTTATAAAGAGATACATGTTCAAATCTCTAAAACCCGTCAATGTTAATCTTGATCAACACTTTATGTTGTCTTTAACACAAGCACCCAATGCTGTTGATGATGTGGAATTTATGTCTAAAATTCCATATGCTAACATTGTTGGTAGCATAATTTACTATATGATTTTCACAAGGCCAGACATTGACTTTGTAATTTTCACCTTGAGTAGATTTATGGCTGCCCCTGGAAATCCTCATGAGCAAGAACATAAGTGTCCTATTAGATATATATTTTTTACATATAATTTATCTCTGTGCTATGGTAAAAACATTGACTCTTCTGATATTTTGGTAGGCTTTGTAGATGCTGATTTTATAGGTAACATTGATACCCAAAAATCATTGACTGGAACATGTTCATTGCCTTCAGTGGCCCTGTCTCTTGGAAGTGCCACATGAAGTCTCTAGTTTCCTTTTTGACTACATAGTCTAAGTACATTGTGCTTACTGAGGCAGTAAAGGAAGCCTTATGGATTAAAGGCTTCTCTTCTGAACTCAAACTTTATAATTAAGTCACTATTTTTTCTGATAGTCAATCTACACTCCATTTATCTAAATATTTACTTTTCCATGGAAAATCAAAACACATATATATTAGATTACATTTCATTAGAGATGATATAGAACAAGGGACCATGTTTGTCAATAAGATAAAAACTAATAAAACCCCATCTGATAGTTTGACTAAAGCTGTGGATTTCCCTAAGTTATTGTTTTATTTAGATAGAATGAACTTGGTTCTTGTTCTATAACCTTAGGTGCAATAACATCACCAATTTTAAATGAAAATGGTGGAGTTTTTTGAAATCATGTAGTTAATTTCACAGAATGATAATCTGTTTCCATATTAAAATTTCCAATTGGTTTATCCTGTTTTTTTATTTCCATTACTAAGTTGTAGTTTTACTTATTATGAACATCTGTCTTACAGGATGGAAATCCCACTGCATCATTGGCCGTTGATTTTTTCGCCCATTGAATCATGCTCATCTGATTATATTAAACTGTTTTGTTTCATGGATGCCTCACATGGCTCAGTTCATTGCACAATTAGGGTTAGCAGGGAGTTTCATCAACCCTGCATCACCCCTTTTGGTCTAGACCCACAGATTCATTTTTCTCTCTCTTCCTGGTGATTCCCCAGAGATTGGTGATCCTGGTTTGCTCATACCAGATCCAGGCGACTTCTTCAGCTCCTTTCATCCTCAGTAGAGGATAGAATCCTTGGTCTACCGAGCCCCATGTCGCATGTAGCCTGTGGTGAAGCATCCTCAGCATCGTTTGGGTGAAGATTTGTGGTCAAGTTCCATATTCAAGGGCCACTGGATCAAATCTGATGAGTCTATATACCTTTAGGTTATAATGGTTTGAAACATCAAATTTGAGTAACTTCAAGAGATGGGGACAACTGTAAATGGTTTGACACTGTATGTTATTTCTTGGTGTTCCAATTTATTGGGTGATTACACTGGTCTGACATAGTCTTTATTGTTGTTTCATTTTAACTCTTAGCTGTAATTTTTTTGGGTTCCATGTTGGTCTGCAATCTCGTGTAATTCATTCTTTCTGGAGCATTAATAATAAAGCATGTGAAGGGTGGTGTTCTTTCCATGTAGTAGGTCCCAAAGGGGCTGAAGCATGTAAATCCTATGTTCCTTTATTCTTTCTACGCCGTTTCATTACTTCTTTCTTTTTTGATCATTTGAGCACAAGTCCAATGATCTGGTACTATTTGTGGTTGTTCTGGAATTGTCCTATTACTATCCAGCCACCACAACATTGAATATAGAGAGTGTCATGGGTTCTTTTTTAGGATGATACTTTAGAGGGGAAATGATTATGGGATTCTTGTGGAAATTTGATAGGCCAGTGAGAGAGGGAGGTGTGGGAATCTTGAGTATCTCAGTGTTATTGCAGGGAATGTATGCTCAGCTGGAATGTGAATGCATGGAATGTAGGTCCCTATGTGGATTTTACTGCTTGGATGTATGGGACATTGTACGATCCTCCAAAGGAAAAGGTCAAAGATATATGGTGTGCGGTGAGTCCATTCTTTTCTGAACACAATAGAAAGGTTTTATGGGTTGTTGGATGTGGATATATCAGATTCTAGTTTCAAAATTTGAGTGGTAAGAACTATGGGTTCTCACGTTTTCCCAATCTGAACATTTCATTCAGCGAGGCCTACACACACCCAGGATCATTAACACCCTTCTAGACATGGACTAGCATGAAGTCTTTGATTTAATAGAGATTTTTTCAGAGCCAGGTTTGTAGAGACCCAATGATTTATGTACATGGACATTTCATTACTTTTGCGGAATACTAAATACATGAAAGAAACAGACGCCCAAAGACCGTATTAGTTTAGTGTCTTTGGAAACTCGGAACGTAATCTTCTAATCATGGTGAAAGATATTCAACATCTCCCATAAAGATCTTCACCTTTGTATTTCTTACATAAAAAATTTCTTTATATCATGGGGAAAAGAAAACATAAAGAGGGTGAGCTCAAATACTTATTAATGGAAAGCATAGAGAACATAAAACAATACATAAACATTTGAATGCAAAAACATGAACATAAAATCTAAACATCAAAATCTAGAGCAAAGACATAAATCTTGGAAGTACGTAAGGAATATATCATAAAGGAACATCAATGATGATAAAATAGCATGGGAATAAAACATGTAATTGTGGAAAACCATTAAGCACATGATATGATTTCCATAGTAGGCAAGGCATTGTTTCCAAGACCATCTTAGTGGATAAAGTCCCTTTATGAATCGAGTTCACTCCTCGTTCCAGTCATGTATTACTGAATCCGATTAACATACCATTCCTTCCATGTCTATCTCATGAGATATAAATCTTTACCCAATGCAGTGGAGGGTGATATAGGTCCCACCCATCTCATAATTAAATCATTCTTACTTGTACCACAAAATAAACATAAATCATTCATCATAACCCAAATAATAAATGGGATTCATACACATCATCCCATCATAACATAATCCATATAAAAAAATGGATATCATTTCATCATAAGAAAAGTGAAACCATGTAAATCGTAGATACATTATACTTGAAACATACACATATGAAATAATGGCATCTTAGATGGAAAATGGTTTTGATAAAACAATTGAATTGAATTCTTGAGGAAAATATCCTTTCGTCTTCAAAATCATTTTCTTTCCACAAAATGCCATGAAATTTTAAAAGAAAATGATTTTTTCAAAAATAGTCATGAAATCTTGTAGTGTAAGACTCATTAAAATAAGGTGTTATAGAACAGTAAAAACATGTTCATGCCGTATAATATAAAAAAAAATTTCCTCGTACTTTTGTCTAAAAAGTCAAAAAGTTCCTCATATGGTAAAAAAAATAACGATTCCTTCCATAACATGTGGTAAAAGTCAACAATGGGTAAAAAGGACATTAAACATACATGAAAACATTTTTAGAAAATATAGACATGGATGATAACAATAACCCCAGTAAATACTTACAAATGACAATCTCAAATAAGAATGAGATTGGAATAGTTATCCCTTACCTTAGGTCTGATATGCTTCGTACGTATCTGAACCTCCTCTTCTTTGACGTGCCTCTTCTTATCCTACTCTTAAGGCACTAGAGTTGGTATTTTGAGGAGACCAGTACCTCTATAATGTTTCTAGGAAAGTTAAGAAGGGAAATGGGCAGGGGTTGGACGAGCTTGAAGGCTCCAAATTGTGTAAAGAGAAGAGGGAGGAGGTGCCCTTTTATAAGGGAGGAGAGGGGGACTTTAGGAAAAAACTTAAAATATTATTTTATAATAAAGTCATATTCGGTTTATAATGGCTCTAAAGTGACTTATTTCGAAGCTAAAGTGGGGATGGGTTGAAAGCCTCTCAACCAATAGGTTTTAGACAAGTTTAGATTACTATTTTAACCTTATCATTTAGATTTAACTCTAAGTTGAATAATTTAACTTTTACTGTGTATTCTTGTTTTCTTACACTATATGGTTAATAAACATACTATAACAAGCCAAACGAACCCCAAGTGGTTAATTATTAATTTATATAACCTTATCTAAGTCTTTTTTCCAAACCTTAGACTTTTATAAATATAATAACAATTAATTATATAATATTTGCTTTAAAAACTATTTTATGTCAATTTTTACACTATTTGGTAATTGATTTTTGTGAAAATTATAAAAAAAATGATTAGTTCTAAAAAAGATAATTAAATCATTACTAACATGTCATATTAAACTATAAATTTAGTGTAATTAATAAAAAGTCTCAAATTACTTTTATTTTGGTATTTATAACATCAATTATGTTAATATTTCATTAATAAGGTAATTACTACATCATCATTGCGTCATAAATAAATTAACTTATTTAATTTCTAAAAATTATAAATAAAATATCATTATGTATGAAATATTTTTTTATTTCTAATGAATATTTATAGTCTAATTTATCTTATGAATGACCCTATATTAAAAATGTTTTAGTTATTAAACATTGATTTTAACTATTTTAACTCTTCTTTAAATAAAATAATATTAAGTGTCCTAATCTAATCCAGGTGGACCTAAAGGGTAATATTTTATTCCTAAGGTTTGTTTTGGTCGAATTACACTTATCCAATAGAATTAGGACATGTTTTAGGGTAATAATAATATCATTTTTACCCTTAATTATCTTATTTACTTTTAACAATGGTAAATAAAAGTAAAAAGTTACTAGTCACCAATTTTTTTTATTTTATTTAACAAAATTTAACTCCTTGATATTAACCATGTCTCTGGGATTTTCGAAATTCCACTCACAGAAGCGGTAAAATTATGTTTTATGTAAATTTTCAAATTCTCCTAGGAGGTGGGTAAAAGATGGTGAAAAGTTCAATAAAATTTTTATATATCTGAAATTATTATAAAATGACTCAAATGAATTACATTGAACTTATATAGGTATTATGTATCAATTTTGACCTAAAATAAATTTAAATAAATAAACAATTATTTAAATAAAAAGTCGGTTTTTAAATAGTAACCTAGTGTTTTCACTATTCATCCAAAATTGAATGTTTTCAAAAAAATACCAAAACATCACCCTAGGCTAATTTTAATATTCAGAATCTAAAAATGAATTCCATTTTGAACGAAAAAATTCAAAAAATTCCAAAAAGTGGGAATTACTATTCATAACATGTAGTTTAAAAAATATTTTAATAACATGTCGTTGTTTAGTGAAACTCGGTATTGCGTACAAAACACGCAATCATGGAAGGTCGTGATTGCGTGCAATGTAATTCTAGTCAGGGTTGCGTGTAGTGATAGAATCCTTTTTTGTTGTGTATAACAGAATCCAACCATATTTCATTTATTAATTGAATATATATATATATATACACTCAATGTTTCATAGAATAACTACTATCGAACAAAGTTGAAATTGTGTGTAACACGATCCAAGAATAGTGTTGCGTATACTGAAAGCTAATATGGTGTTGCGTATAGCGCAAGATAATCTTGGTGTTGTGTAAAATACAAGACATCAAATAAATTAAGAAGAATAATTCTCATAAAATCTCGGGTTGTTACATTCTACGCCCCTTAAAATGAATTTTGCCCTCAAAATTTGTCGGGGTTATAAATGGTTTACTAAATGATAGTTTCTTTAATAGAAACCCACATCATAAAAAGGAATTTCCAAACTGAACTTTAAAAATTAATTATGAAACGTAACGATTACCAAAATTAACTAATCACTGGGTTTCCACATAGGTGAACATAGGTGAAAATATGGACATGGAAGATAAATCTATCCAACAAGTTTTGATGAAGAGTGTTAGAGGGCATGGCTATGAAACATCCAACAATCACAAAGACATAAAATTGAGATGATCTAAGGTAACATCTAATTCCTCAGATATAAGGGCACTAGGAAAACATTTTTGGTTTTCAAAATCATTTCCCTAATGTTGAAGAATTTTTGAATTAAAAGAAATACTTACTTGATTTTGGTTCAATCTCATTGTTGTTTGTGCCTTAAACAATTTCCACATAATCTCTTAAAGAAATGAAGTTGAATTTGTCTTCCGTGAAGTGTTAGCAGATCAAGTGATAGAATGATAGGTCATTCCATCTGTTTTTATCGCAAAACATTTATCACAATTTATTAAATATACATAAGTCCATCTATGATGAGATTAATCATATATGGTTGCTAAAATGGAATTATACTTCATTTATCATAGTGATTAATAAAATAAAACTAGTTTATACTATCCAAGGACTTCATGTAGGCCAGAGGTAGGCGATAAAGGCCTGTCGCACTTCGGTGGTGGGTTCGATTCCCGCAGCCCTGTCCGACGTGACGGGTTGTCGCCCATTATGCAGGTTTTCCCCTTTCTTAAACTACACAATTATAAAATTCTATCAATAATATCGAAAAAACTTCTATCCTTAAACAATACTGACATATGTTCAACATAATCCATTCTAATATTTAGGCTTATCCAAAATACTTCTTCCCAAACTCATAGTATAAAGAGAATGATTACTAAAAAGGTAATATAGAAAGTATGTGAATACCATCATTTATCATACGATATATCTTGTTGGTAACATTCCAAACATGTGAATTCCTTAATCATGTATTCCCTTGAAACAGAAATTACCATAAAACCTTAGTGAAAACATAAATGCTGTCAAAAGTTATCTCTTCCCACATACCAAAATCCCAAAAATGTATATACTCAAACCATGATATCAGTTAGACCTTATTTAAATCATGAGCTCATGAATACTATCAAACAATTTATTTTATCCTTATCCCTTCATTATGCGCATATCATCTTCTTTCCAAAAGATTTGAATTACTTTTCATGGATACCTGTACCATAATCTTATAGAATACCATAATGGACCAATACACAAATATTTCAATATACTATAAAAGTACCTCAACAATATTATTATTGAATTCTAATACATAATACCTTCAATCCATCCTCTTTAATTATTGTCATGGAATAGTTCCTTCCTCGATTTAGAAGTAACTTCTTAGGTAAGAGCATTGAGTTGGGTAATGCCCATGTTCTCCACAGATAAGACACTGGACTCCATAACAGTCTGTCACTCTATGACCCTTTTCTCCACATAGATAACATCTTCCCCTCCATTTGAGGTAATGCACAAGGTTCTTCATCCCTTCATTAGAAATCTCAATCTTCCTTTCTCTATGCTCCTCACCATGCGAACATGCATAAAATTCCATCTTCCTTTTATTTGACGACTTAGGTATACAACTAAAGTTCACTTTGTTAATCATATATCGAGAAGACTGATTTGGCATAATCACAGTATCTTTCTCTCCAGGAGTTACATAATTTTGTTTATCATAGTCACCAATTTGTCCCTTGGAATCAATGTTAACTGAATTCCTCCTCTTTCCCTCCTTTGACTAAGACCAGAAACCATAGTGTAAGAAACAGTTAAAATAACGAGGAACCACATAATCATAAAGAGTCACTTATGGGATTTCTAACTTATCAAAAATTCTTTAATCCATGACACCTTAGGTTCAACTAGGTTATTCATGATCGTCAACATAATTCTAGGACTCTAACCTATATGTATACATAACCTTAGGGACATCCCTGGACATACCTTATAAATATCTCTAGGGATTTAACTAATGTTTTCGCATCCTAGTTTCCAAAGGTCAACTGAACCTTCGCTCTGATACCAACTGTAGATACCCAAATCTTGACATACATGGACATTTCATTAATTTTGCGAAATACTTAATACATGACAAAAACAGACGCCCAAAGACTGTATTAGTTTAGTGTCTTTGGAAACTCGGAACATAATCTTCTAATCATGGTGAAAGATCTTCAACATCTCTCATAATGATCATTTTTTTGTCATACCTAAAACCATTATTTATATCATGGGGAAAAGAAAACATAAAAAGGGTGAGCTCAAATGCTCAGTAAGGGAAAGCATAGAGAACATAAAAAAAATCCATAAACATTTCAATGCAAAAACTTGAACATAAAATCTAAACATCAAAATCATGAGCAAAGACATAAATCATGGAAGTACGTAAGGCATATATCATAAAGGAACATCTATCATGATAAAATATCAAGGGAATAAAACATGGAATTGTGGAAAACCATTATGGACATGATATGATTTCCATAGTATCCAAGGCATTGATGCCAAGACTATCTTAGTGGACAAAGTCCCTTTCTGAATCGAGTTCACTCCACGTTCCAGTCCTGTATTACTGAACCGGATTAACATACTATTCCAGCCATGTCTATCTCATGAGATATAAATCATTAACCAATTCATTAGAGTGAGATATAGGTCCCACCCATCTCATAATGAAATCATTCTTACTTGTGCCACAAAATAAACATAAATCATTCATCATAACCCAAAGAATAAAATTGGTTTCATAAACATCATACCATCATAACATAATCCATATAAAACAAATGGACATCTTTTCATCATAAGAAAAGTGAAACCATGTAAATCATAGTGAAATTATACTTGAAACATACACATATGAAATAATGTCATCTTAGATGGAAAATGGTTTTAATAAAACCCTTGAATTGAATTCTTGGGGAAAATATCCTTTATTCTTCAAAATCATTTTATTTTCACAAAATGCCATGCAATTTTAAAAGAAAATGATTTTTTTGAAAATACTCATGAAATCTTGTAGTGTATGATTCATTAAAATAAGGTATTATAGAACCTTAAAAATCTATTCATGCCGTATAAGTTAAAAAAACACTCTCCTCGTACTTTTGTCAGAAAAGTCAAAAATTTCCTCGTATGGTAAACCAAATAAAGATTCCTTCCATAACATGTGGTAAAAGTAAAAAATGGGTAAAAAGAACATTAAACATACATGAAAGAAATTATAGAAAACATTGACATGGATGATAAAAATAACCCCAGTAAATAATTACGAATGACAATCTCGGATAAGAATGAGATTGGAATAGTTATCCATTACCTTAGGTTCGATATGCTTCATACGTATTCGAGCCTCCTCTTCTTTGACGTGCCTCTTCTTAACCTCCTCATAAGGAACTAGAGTTTGTATTTTGAGGAGACTAGAACCTCATGCTTCTATGTAAATTGAGAAGGTTAATGGGCAGGGGTTGGCCGAGCTTGAAGTCTCCAAATTTTGTAAAGAGAGGAGGGGGGAGGTGCCCTTTTATAACGGAGGAGAGGGGCACTTTTGGAAAAAACTAAAAATATTATTTTATAATGAAGTCATATTCGGTTTATAAAGGATCTAATGTGATTTATTTCGAAGATAAAGTGGTGATAGGTCGAAATCCTATCCACCAATAGGTTTTAGACAAGTTTAGGTTTCTATTTTAACCTTATCATTTAGATTTAACTCTCAGTTAAATAATTTAACTTTTACCGTGTCTTCTTGTTTTCTTACACTATATGGTAAATAAAATTACTATAACATACCAAACTAACCCCAAGTGGTTCATTAGTAATGTATATAACCCTATCTAAGTCTTTTTTTCGATCCTTAGATTTTTAGGAATATAATAACATTTAATTATATAATATTTGTTTTAAAAACTATTTTATGTCAATTTTAACACTATTTGGTAATTCCTTTTTGTGAAAATCATAAAAACATGATTATTTTGGAAATATTTAATTTAATCAATAATAACATGTCATATTAACCTATAAAATTAGTGTAATTCATAAAAAGTCTCAAATTACATTTATTTTGGTATTTATAACATCAATTATGTTATTATTTCTTTAATAAGGTAATTACTCCATCATCATTGAGTCATAAATAAATTATATTATTTAATTTCTAAAAATTATAAATAAAATACCATTATGTAGGAAATATTTTTATCTTTCTAATGAATATGTATAGTTGAATTTATCTTATGTATAACCCTATATTTAAAATGTATTAGTTATTAAACTTTGATTTGAACTATTTTAACTCTTTTTTAAATAAAATAATAATAAGTGTCCTAATCTAATCCAAGTGGACCTAAAGGGTAATATTTTATTCCTAAGTTTGTTATTTGTTGAATTAAACTTATCCAATATAATTATAACATGTTTTTGGGTAATAATAATATCAATTTTACCCTTAGTTACCCTATTTACATTTAACCGTGGTAAATAAAAGTAAAAAGTTACTATTTACCAGAAATTATTTTTATCTTATAGAAAAAAATTTTACTCCTTGATATTAACCATTTCTCTCAGATTTTCAAAATTTCACTCACGGATGCGGTAAAATTATGTTTTTTGTAAATATTCAAATTCTCCTAGGAAGTGGGTAAAAGATGGTGAAAAGTTCTATAAAATTTTTATATATATGAAATTATTATAAAATGACTGAAATGAATTACATTGAACCTATATAGTTTTTATGTATAAATTTTGAGCTAAAATAAATTTAAATAAAATAAATAATCATTTAAATAAAAAGTCGGTTTTTAAATAGTAACCCAGTGTTTTCACTATTCACCAAAAATTGAAAGTTTTCAGAAAAATACCAAAAATAAACCCTTGGATAATTTCGTTATTCTGAATCTAAAAATTAAGTCCATTTTGAAAGATAAAATTCAAAAAATTTCAAAAAGTGGGTATTACTATTCATAACGGCTAGTTTATAAAATATTTTAATAACATGTCGTTGTTTAGTGAAACTCGGTATTGCGTACAACACATGCTATTGTGGAAGGTCGTGATTGCGTGTAATGTAAGCCAAGTCAGGGTTTCATGTAGTTCAAGACTCCTTTGATGTTGCATATAACATAATTCAACCATATTTAATTTATACATTGAATATATATATATTTCTACACTAATTGTTGCATAGAATAACTAATATCAAACGAACATGAAATTGTGTGTAACATGATCTAAGAATAATGTTGCGTTTACTGCAAGATAATATAGTGTTGCGTATAGCGCAAGATAATCTTGGTGTAGTGTACATCACAAGACATCAAAGAAATTAAAAACAATAATTCTCATAAAATCTCGGGTTGTTACATGATTTCTATGTGTTTACAGGCGTAGCCTATGGGTCCTTCTCTATTAACAAATATAGAAGGCTGGTGCATTGAACAATGAATCGTGATGGCTAGGGTGAGAATTTGGGGTGCAAGGACCTTCCATTTAATCTTAACTTCTATGTGTGGAATATTTTGAACAATTATCTTCCCATTTATGTAAACATCTAGTGCTGTGGTATACAACTTATTCTATATGTTTTTTTGGAACACATTTTGTGGGGAATTTGTTAAACATCTATTTTTCATGGAGAAATGGGATCAATGTCTATGGATTAACCATTTTAAATTTATTGGTGTGGCTTCATAGGAGTTTACAGGTGAAAATTTCCTTGATCTTTGTTTCCAAGGTGTAGGGGATAACACCTCTGAGATGAATTATTGAGGATGCATTCTTGCCACCGACTACTGGTGTTTATGGATTTCAAGGAACAAAGAACAGTTTGAGAGAAGGTAATGCTCATGAATTTTCAATACCTTCATAATGAAAATCTTTCTGGTGCAGTTGGTTGGCCAGATAAAAAAATGGGAAGCTTCTCCTTATTTAAGATCTCTTAATTTTCCAAGACCTATTAGTGTATCTTCTATTGTATATTCCTCTCTTTGACGATGGATTAGATGGTCCCCTTTCTATAGGGGGTTGAAACTCAACACATAAATCTCATGTATATCTGGTGTGATGTGGAGTGGTGGTTTAGTACGTGACATCAACAGTTCTGTTATCATTTCATTCACAGCTTCTTTTAGTCAAGGGGGTTCTCTTCAAGCCATGTCTAATGACTTGCTTGGTGGTCTTGAGTTGTGATACAAGAAATAATTAAGCTGATTGAGTTAGATATGGACTCCATTCTTATCTTTGATTATATCCATGTTCACATTCTTATTCATTATTCCATCATCTACCATGTTTACAGGTGAAAAAATTTCATTGATGGAGAAATGATCGTCACTCACACTTTGTTTGATAGGAATAAAGCAACCAATTATCTTGCCTCCAAGTCCTTAACATAGGATTCTCTTTCTATTTTCTCTGTTGTGGGTTTGCTTCCCAAGAGGATTTTTTAATAGTGATGCTCTTAGTCTCAATTATTATAGGATTCTATGATTTCACCCCCTATCCTAGGGATGTTCGGTTATAACATCACCTTTAATTAAAATATCATGTTTCAGGGAGTTCACATCCATGGCATTATTTTTGAGGTATTTAATATTTTATTTGAAATCAACTCTAGGTATATTCACATTCCTTGGTGATTTTGGAAAATAATGGCATTTTTTATCTCAGAATATGGTCTTGAATGGTTTGTGCATGGTTAGTAGAAACTATATTCCATCATTGGTGAGACTATATTCCCTAGATAGTGGGAATCTCTAGGTCGCAAGTCATGTTTTATGGGTGGGTGACTAACCATTCTTCTATACAAGTGGTTGTCTATGGGATTGATAGTTGACTAAATAGGCATGTGGCCTCCCAAAGGAACTATCCAGGCATGTTACTCTCTAGAAAGAGAGGGAAACATAGTCAGTGAAATGTTTGGAAAACCAAGCAACCAAACTGTGAGACTAGTCCAAGTCATTAAAAATGATTAATTCCCTCTTTTCCCTCTTCGAATATAACCTCAAATCCATCCCTTTTAATCCTTGTTAGGGATTTTTTTCCACAGTAACCACTACCTCTCCACTGGGATTCTTTGTATGTTCATTTTATTGGTGGATTTGTTCTGGGATATCAATGAATCATCAATCAAACCCCCTTTTCTTTATTTCATCCTTTTAATGGGTTCTTTTCTCCACTTTCTTAATGTATTCATTCTTCATCAAATTGGTTGATCTAATAAGGTTACGATCTTGAGTTTTTGGGTTAAATCAAGATATTTTTGGTATGATTTTTCCTTTATAGGTTCTCTTAGAGGTGTGTTTGTGGATTTACACTAGATTATGGATGACTTTAACCTTGATATAGGTGATTATGTGATATATAATTATTATATGATTTTAGTTTTTTTTATGGGATTAATTAATGTGATATATGGATTATGTGAGTGGGGTGAAATGTGTTTCTATGTGGTTTCAAGGTGATTGTGGGTTGAAAAATGATTTTCCAAATGAAATTGGTTGGGTTTCATATGTGTTATTTATGATTCTAAATGTGTTCTATAAATTGTGGTAGTGGTTCAAAGCATTATTGAAATGGACATAGTGTAACAATGGATTTTGAGAGAGGATTTTCTGAAGTAGAATTGCAGATATTTAGGTGTGTTCATGTTATTTGGTATGTGTATGTGAAATATGAGGTTTATGTTATATGAGATGATGAAATTGAGCATTAAGGTAATCATATGTATCTAGGTTAGTAGACTACGACATGAATTCGAGTCGGATTAGTGGTGGAAAGGCCTAGTTACTTCTAATTGTACAAATATTACAACACTAACTAAACATTGATGATTACTTTATAACAAAAATACGTTCAACTAATTTCACTCTAGTGGCTCGTGTATAATGATGATGTGGACTATGGTTGGTATACCATGTTTCCCTGATATACGAGGTCCAAGGGTTCAACTATTAATGGTTACATTAGGAATTACCAATGTTTCTTGTGTGCTGTTTTTATTAACATCGGTATACGGTGGATTTTTCCTCCATTTAAATTTAAAAACAAAATTTTAATGAAAATGTTTTCCTTAATTATTTTTACTATAATTGGTTTCCCATATTTTTCCATAAAACTGACTTGGTGGTTTTTCATATAATGTTTTGGCATGGAATTCCTCTTTTGGGGCGATATCCTACTTGTATTTTTCTGACAACCTACATACACCCTCAATTGTATGTATATATTTTCATTTTTAACCAAGTAATGGAAATATTTTCATTGGCGTTGATCGGTAATCTAGTTGGTAGTGGTCCATTTCATACAGGTGTTGGTGGATGAGGCTTGAGGATGTTTCACCTCTTATTGCATAGAGTTTTTTCGTATTATAGTTTTTTCCCCTCCATATTTTGGTATATTTGTTTTCTTCATAAAATTTTAATGTGTCTTTCTTGTGATTTAAATGATTCTTGGGGTTATGGTTATTGGTTTTTAATCATGTGGTGATGTGTTATTCATGTTGGATGTATATGGTTGTTTATCACAGGTTATTTTTTTCCAAAATATAATTTTACTGAACAAGCACAATTTTCCAACACTGAGGGATCAAAATTGATGTTCGAACTTTTTCCTGGGATGGGGTAGGTGTTGGTTAGGATGGAATATCTAGTCTGTTTGTGAAACAATGGTATCAAATGACATTCCTACCTTTCTTTGGGTGATGATATGTTATATATTCTATCTAGACATGATCTTTAGATTTTAGGGATAGAGGTTCTAATTAGGAGTGGGGTGTCTAAACAATATACATTTTAACAGACTATGAGTCTCCATGGGATATTGGGAATTTGGTTTGACTTTTACACTCAGTGAGACATATAGGATAGAAACTCTTCATGGAAACCGAGTGGCAGTGATATGGTATGACATTCAGTTATTTTTAAATATTTTTGGTTTGGATTTATATAGAAGTTTTCAAATCTATAGTTTTTAAAATTTTCTTAATATTTTATTGAAGGATTCTATCATTTGTTAAAAGGTTTAGAAATATGCCTCCTAGAAAACATGTTATGAAAAAACAAGAAGATGAACGAGAGAGTTACCCCTCACCAACTGATCAGAGACTAGTGGAAGAAGTTGTTCGGGCTGTCCAAGCCTTGGTTTAGGGAGTGTTATCTTGTCCTACTTAGGGTAAGGAATGTTGAACAAATTCAATGTTCGGACAACTCTATGAAGTTTCTCAAGAAGTAACCTATTATATTTTGTGGTTGATCGGATCCCCAAGAGGCAAAGGACTAGATTAAGAAAATTGAAAGGCTATTTGGGTTCCATGATACACCTGATGTAGATAAGGTATAGTGTGATTCGTTCATATTGGAATGTCCCAGGTGGAGGTGTTGGGACATAGTGGTCTAGGCCAAGAAACAGAAGAAGATTGGTTATCAGGATTTCAAGGTCATCTTTAACAATCAATATTAACCATAGACCACAACCATCACTAAAACATGGTATGTTTTGGATCTAAAATAAATTGATATATTCTTATAGGATTATTCCAACTGTTTGGCTGAGTTAGTTTGGTTCACACCTAAAGTGATTTCCAATGACCATCTAAAGGCTCAGCATTTCAAAATCGGGTTGCAACTATTTATCCACTCATGGGTATTCCTGTTCATATTAAGGATGTATGATGAGGTTGTTGACCATGTTTTGATTGTTGAAATTGACCACTATAATAAGTATTGTTTCTTAAGATCCATTTGAATATGGGTTTAGGGAAGTGATAGCTATTATGATAAGATGAATAATTAAGACTAACATGAAATTATTAGAGGTGGTAGATCTTGATAACCTCCATGACCATTCACTTATTTGGAATTAGATTCTAGGTCAGTAATGTTCCATTAGCGAGGGAAGGTATGTCATATGTGGTTTACTTTTATAGACCCAACTAGACCCTTCCATAAGTGTGGAATCATGTGGAACATCTATAAATTTAGAATTGTTAAATGTCCAAATCTTGGAGGTGTAGCTTCACCAGCTTCTATATGGATTTCAGCCCAGTTAGAATTGTCCTAGACATCGGGTTCTCAATTTGATGGTAATTCTAGTAGGCACATATCTTCTTCTATTTTGAGTTAGATTATGGTAGAGCTACATTTCAGTGGTCATTCTCTGGATCAGGATGATACTAGGAATCTTCAGTCAATATATCAAGAACAAAGTGGATTCAGAAGCAGGTCCTACAACGGTTTGATGCTTTATTGTTATTGCTTCATCCATAGTTGTTGTTCTATTTGACACAGGTGCCTGTGTTTCTTTTATTTCATCACATCTTGTGGATGTGTTGAAATTTAAAATTGATATCATTCCTTATATGATGGTATTAGGGAAACCACTTTGAATGAAGTGGGATTAGGGTTTTATGTTTCTTTCATGGGAACTCACCATGTCAGGGAATGAGCATGGATGATTTTTACTAGTTTTGGAGATATAAAATTTTCACATTATCCTCAATATGGATTGGATTGTGGCTTTTAAGGAACACATCGATTTCTATCACAGCTGAGTCAGTTTTATAGAACCGGATGGGAGGGAATTGGTATTCCATGGTAAATAGGATCCTCTATCAAGACATGATAGACCTCTTCATCAAGAGTAAGGTATCCTCTTTTTACAGATCTTATCACTTGTTCTAGAGGATGCTGATAGAGTCTTTGTGGCTGGATTACGTTATATATTTGATGAGTTCCCATAGGTTTTTCTAGATGACTTAATAGGTTTTCTTAATTAGTGGGACATAGATTTCACCATGGAGATAGTGATGGGAACACAACCTATATATCATCCCACATAGTCTATATCAACCACTATGTTAAGATAATTAATGGTACTACTTTTTCACATGTAATCCAAATCATCCATTCTCCAAATCATGTTACATTAGGATACCAAAGTAATTTTTTATAAAAAGTTTGATGGATATATCCAGTTGTGTATTGATTATCAGAAGCCGAATAATTTTATGATTAAAAAAATATCTCATTCCATGTATTAATGATCTATTAGATTATATCTAGGGGAAATGTGGTTCTCCATGTTAGATTTTCTTTTTGTGTATCACAAGGTTGGATTCAGGGTGGAATATTTCCCTAAAATAGTTTTCTGTAGTAGGTATGTCCTTTTTGAGTATTTGGTCATTCAATTTGGGTTGATGAATTATCTTGTGATATCCATGAAGCTTAGTAATATGATGTTCCATCAGTATGTTTATTCAATCATCATCATATTTTTGGATAAAATCATGCTCTACTCAAGGACTAAAGAATTGCATGAACGAAACTTGAAGATTGTGTTGGGAACTCTTTGAGGTCATCAAATCTATAAAAATCTATGTAAATTAACTTTTTGGATTAGGGAACATAAGTTTTTGGGTCATTTTATCTTTGAAAATGGGGTTTTGATGGACCCTGTGAAGATTAGTCTAGTGATGTTATAGGGGAAAGCGAAAAATATCTTCTAGATCAGGAGCTTTCTAGGCCTAGCATAGTTCTAAAGGTGGTTTTACGATTATTTCTCTAAGCTTGCTTCACCAAT
Organism: Viscum album; assembly: GCA_963277665.1. NCBI lineage: Eukaryota > Viridiplantae > Streptophyta > Magnoliopsida > Santalales > Viscaceae > Viscum > Viscum album. Next base: position 825,698,121 of record OY728166.1, read on the forward strand.
AATGTCACATATATTGAAATGGATAAATTTTGAATGGATTATATAGTTTCAAATGTATTTTGTTGATATCAAGAAGTAGTTGACCATACCCCATGTGTTGATCTTTACATTACATAGGAATGGATAATTGGTCTACCGTAATGCCTCATGTAGGGATATTGAGTGCGTGTTGATGTAGAATGAGAATATGAAGGCATATAGTTCTCAAAAGATCTGACCACATGAAATTAATTACCCAAACCATTACCTAGATTTGGAATTAATGATGCATTCCTTAAAAAAACCATCATTATATCTTTAGGGATAAGATTGTGATCATAATAGATTGTATAACATTTTCTCTTAGAAGGATCTTAATCTTAGCCAGTGTTATTAGGTCATGTACAATTAGGGTTTTGATTTTGATATCTTGTATACTCTAGAAAAAGGAAATAAATTTTTAGCTGATTTGAGTAGGAAAGTAATAGTTTAGGACTAGTAGATCCTAGTCATGAGTGTAATTTGATGGGTATTTTTTCCCAAATATATTTGGGGAACAAGGATCATAGTGATGGTTCGTTCATGGAATGTGTTCCACTAGAAAAATCCCTCTTAGAGTTAATTCGGAAGGATCATCGTTAATATTAATTAATTATACATTATATGATGTTATTAAGTGGTTTGGTGGTGCTCAGTGAATGGTGCATGTCTTCATAGAGAGTTCTTTTCATTATTGTGATGTTGTGGTGTTGTTGTTGTAATAGAAGTTGGTGATTTAGGATATCCAAAATTCTTATTGGCCTATTCATCATAGGACCACAAATATATTTTATGATGTCAATCATTTGTTTTGGTGGTAGGTCATGAGATGAGATGTATCTAACTTTTTATATCGGTGTTATAAATATAATTTGGTTAAAGCAGTGCTCTAATGGCCCTCTAGTATTATTCATACCCTACCCGTTCATACTTAGGAGTGGGAAAAGGTCTCTGTGGATTTCATTATTTTCATACCACATATTCCTAGGGGATGGAATGTAATTTAGGTTGTGATTAATCATCTAACCCAATTGGCCCATTTCATTCCGATTAGGGATTCATCCCGATTTGCTGAATTAGGTTGGTTGTATATTCACAAGATAGTGATGATTTATACAATACCATAGAAACGTTTTTCATACATAGACCCCTTATTTCACCTATATGTGTTAGGAAGTACATAAAATGGAAATGGGGTCATTGGTCAAGTTGAGTATGACATACCATCCATAAACGAATGGTCAGATTGAGTATGTGAATCAGATATTGCAAGACATACTCTGGGCATGTGTCATTAAATTCAAAGGATCATCTATTATCCTATTTTACTTTGTAGAATTTTCCGATAATAATAGTTACCAATACTAAATTTTTATAGGACCCTTTTAGGGTCACTATAGTTGGCCGCATTGGTCTCAATTATGCAATGTAGAGGTGGGTGAGACCTCATTTTTAGGATTGAGCCTTGTACATGATACATCTGATAATGTAAGGTTGAGCTGGTAACATATCATGATAATTAATAACATTGATAAATCGTCTGTTGATAATATTCACTTATCCTAGGAATCCATAGTAGTTTATCGGTTGTTTCTGATGGTAGATCCTTGATTGAGTCACCATCATTTTTTTAAAAGGTAAATAACACCGAGGTATGTAAAAACCTTTTAGGTTACATCGATATTTGGTATGGTGGAATACTTGTTAGATTTTATATCTTAGTTTATTTCCATTCATGACGTGTTCCATGTCTCTCAGTAAATCCGGATTCATCCCTTATGTGAAGTTGGGATGAGTTAGAGCTAGAATTATAATTTTTGATGTTTGAGTGGTCATAATTAATTATTGTTTCCAAGGAGAAAGTGATTTATAGGAATTCAATACCATTGGTTAGAGTACATTGTCATCATTGAAATGATAAAGAGGAGACATTTGATTGGGAATCATTGGGGGAAAAGTAGAACCCATTTTTTATATGATCAGACTCTGGAAAGACATTCCAAGGGTGGAATGATTTCATGGCGGGGAGTATTTTTACATTCATGATATTATTTTGATATATTTTATTTTTTATTTTCATTATTATCTCATACTCTTGGATTTACCTATTGTTTTTTTATTAAAATAGAGTTTCTGGACCCAAAATCAATTAGTATATGGTTGGTTCACAGTTAGTAGAAATTGTGCACTAGCCCAAGAGGGACCATGCACCTAGATCAGTGGTTTTTTCCAAGGTGCATGGTATATTGAATGATCATGTAGCATCCCCCCTAAAACTATGCTACCTTGTTTCCCTTTGATATATAGAGATAGATAGCTACCACCCCTTTTAGAAAATGGCTTAAATATACTATGTGGATGGGATGGGTCATTTAAAATGATCAATTTCACTGTTTTCCTCATCAAATTAAACACAAAATTCACCCCTTTTCATCCCTTTGGAAATTTTATTCCTATGTTTATCTCCATAACCACTTTTTTCCTTGGGATATCCATTTTTTGTGGTGTATTTGTTGTGGGATCTCTAATAATCATCAAGTAAGACATTTCTTTTTGATATCTTCTTTCGTATTCAGTTATTTTTCCCTATTTATTGTTTTCATATATCTCTAGTTGATTGGTTGACCTAATAAGGGTCCAATATTATGTTTTTTTTAAAATATTGATGTTTTTGTAAAACAGTTAATTCATAGTGTGTCCTAGAGGTGGATTTTTGGATTTATACTAGATTCTAGATATTTACAATCTTGAGGTTGGTGATTTAATTATTTATCATTATTAGATGATTTTAATTTTATTTATGTTCTTATTTAATGTGATATATGGATTTTTTTGTGTGGTGATAAACGTTTTAAAAAAACATGGTTTTTATGGGATGAAAGATGATTATCCAAATAAAATGCGTTGGGTTTCTTGAGTTATTTCTTTTTTTTTTGCTTATCAATATGTTCTAAGAATTCTATAAGATGTGTAAACTAGGTCTTCAATAACATTAGAGTGTGTGTGCGGATTTCGAATAGGATTTTTTTTATCAATGATAGTGGTTATTCATGTGTCATTGTGGTTTTTTGTGTGGGTATGTGAATGTGGTGGTTTGTACGATATGAGATGGTGAAATTGATCGCAAAGGGAATCCTAGGTATGTATGTTTGATGACTAGGTCTAGTATGTTCATCAGATTAGTGGGGTTGAGGCCTGGTTACTTTTATAATAATTTATGAAACAACAACAACTAAACTATGATGGTGATTGGAGGCCACTAAAACTTTGTATCAAATCATCTATAGTGGAGTGTTCAGAAATATGCGGTGGGTTATGGATGTTATACCATATTTTCTCGAGATAAAGAATTTAATGGGTCCTAGTATTAGATGTTCCATTAGAGATTATCCATGGTGGTCTTATGGTATTTTTCTTCTCTCCAATATATGGTGGACCATGACTTAATTTTATTTTCAAATCATTCTTTTCATAAAAATATTTTCCATAAAATGTTTTATTAATTTTTTTTCCAATGTTCTTCATAAAACAAGAATGATGATTTTTCTTATAATTTTATGGAATGAAATCCTTACATTTGGGTGATATCCTAATTGGATTTGGATCACACCCTACATACACCATTGGGTGTATGTAGATCTTGTTATGTCTGACAGGTAAAGGAGTGATTTTCTGAGGTGGTGATTGCAAATTTGATTTCTACTAGTCTGTTTCTTATTGTTTTGGTGGAGGTGGAATGGGATTATTTTACCTATTGTTTCATGGAGGTTTTGGGTTTCATAGTTAGTTACCCTAAATATTTTGTTATTTTCATTTTCTTTTTATTTTTGTTAAGTGTTCAACTTATGATAGTGGTGTTTCTTTTTTTTTGGCTTTTGGTTGTTAATCATGCGGTGTTGTTTTATTCATTCTAGATGTTTATGGTTCTTTATCATGGGTGATATCATGGAAAAAGTAAATGTTGATTCCAAAGAACTAGTTACCAGCCCATGGGTATCGGGAATTCCCTTAAAGCCTTACAACATTCCAAGTTAGGTGTTGAGTTGGATGGTATCCCAGTCTAGTTCATGATATGAATTATATTATTATAGTTTTTGAAAAAGGATAACTAATTCCCTCAATAAATGGAGTTGGGATTGTACCCGTAAACAAAGGTTGATAAGGGTTTAACTGATACCCCTAGAATATGGGATTTTCAAGCTAATATATAATTATTTTGAGTTAAATTATTTCAAAAATAAATATTAATGATTATGAAGTGGTGTTTCAATTTATGTTAATAGATTAATGTATAATAATTGATAACTTTTTTTAACCATATTTGATTTCAAAAATAGATAGAGAAAGATGAAAATAATTTCAACACTTTTATCGATTTTACGATATATTTAAAGTGAATTTTAGTGCTTCAGGAACAAAAATTTCATTTTTTTCAGTATTCATTTATTGTAATAATTTATGATTTATAAATTTATAGATGAAAATACAATGGATGAAGTAATGATTTTTAAATAAAAAAATATCTAGTAAGTATATTCCCAAATACTCTTAGATAGTAAAATAATTCCTAAACAATAGTAAAACGATTTGTAGAAAAACTTATCCAATTACCTTCATATCCAATAAATCAAATGAACTTTTAAATATTCATTGTTTGGTATTTTTGAGTTCCTTTATATTCCATTGATCATTCTCTTTCCTGATATTAATGACTTATATTTCTCTTTATAATTATTTTTGATTTTTTTCCATGTCCCTATATTCACTTTCCACCAATTTTCTCCAACATAGAATTTTTTTTATTCCTTATGTTTTTAGTACATACATTCTCTTTCATTTTAAGGATGTTTTAATAACAATTTTTATGATGTGGGTATTCATAAGAGAAATTTTAAAAAATAAACCCATAGTTTTTTAAATGCTAGATTAAATTAGGATTTTTCAATTTATTTAAGGTGGTAGAATGTGACACCCTGAAGCATTAATGGAATAAAATTGCGTTTGATATTATGTGACACACAACATTAATATTAAACAACCCATGAAATATATTTCTACAAAATTAATCTATTCAATTGCTTATAGAACACACAACCCCAAAGTCTAAATGATTTGTAATATTTTATACCATTATATCTTATTCTATAAATTGAAGGGTTTGAATAATAATAACTAAATTATAAAAACGTGGTTATCTATTGATTATAGATACAATAATTATCATTTAAAAGAAAATAAAATGATTTCTTAAAACTGTATTTTTTTTAAATGACTGTTTAGTTGTGCTTTTCACTCATAATTTAAAATAAAACTAAAATAATTTTGGGAATTATTTTGTTAAAAATAATTTTAATTTTAAAATTAATAAATAAATATTAACTTAGGTTACTGTTTTTAGATTTTTCTAAAAATATTCTTTTTTTATGAATAGTGAAAATACTCAATTTCATTGAAAACTATCATTTCATTTAAATAATTTACAAGGTTAAAATATATTTGAAATTTTTTATATACTAAACTTAGTAATATAAAATTTAATTTTATAAAGTTCATGTCATTTCCATAAATTTCATATTGAATTTTGATATTAAAACCTTTTTTTACTATGATGATTTTCTCTTTTGAAACCCAGATTTTTATTTCTTCTATTGGTATAATTTTAAATTGAATTTTTACACTTATATGAACTTAATTTTTAAGAAGGTATTCCATATTTGTAATAATCATATTTTATATTATCTAAAAAGTTGTTTTTAAATTTTTACCAAAGTTAACATTGATAAGGTTAAAAATTGATTATCATGGCTAAGGTAAAATTGGGTTTACAGGGGGTTAGACCAAAAATATAAGGGTTAAAATGGAATATAAACTTTTATAAAAAATATTTTCTATATATATTTCAACATTATAATTTATAATGTCCGATAATACTTCATTTGGGACCCTTGTGGTGTGTGGAAATTTTGGGTACTTCATTTTCTTTTAAAAAACTACAAGTATGCCACTTTCCTTTCTTATGTAAGGCCACCCCTTCTCCTCTCTTCTTCACACATTACATCCATTTTGTTTAAAAAACTAACCACCCAATATATATATTTAAATTACATCACATAATCCTAAAAGATATCATTTAGTCAAAAATATATTATAATAATACTTTATGTATAATCTTGAAGAGGTGGTATGAGAAGAGGTAAAATACCTAACTATGAATCTGTATTTTATTTATTCTTACACCTCATTAAAATATTGTTAATTTATTACTATATATTATCTCTAGTTTATAAAATATACATAGAAGTTATTATGTTAATGTAGTAACAAATATCTATCTCATCTTCCCTCAGATGGGAAATGGTAACGTCACTCGTGTGTGCGGTGGACTATTGCCTCACGGCCTGATGTCACACATTTTCTATCAAAACCTCTCATAGTTGGGTATGAAAATGGAAAGAAAGTATATATATGATATTTATAACATAATTATACCTTTTGATATATTATATCATATATTACAATTTTTCTTTCCATTCTGTAGGGGATACAATAAAGTCTCTATTGTGTATCGTGAACTACCGTCTCCTTAAGAAATGTGATTAGTTTTTTACTAATTCTTTTAATTGAATGTAATACGCATAGTTTTGATCAATATTTTGGTTAAAATGAAATAGTAATGATAATAATTATATATTTATTACCCTTAAAATATAATATATATGATTTTATTTCTAACTGTTTCACTAACTGAAAGACAATATCATTGCTAATATACATGATGTTAAATTATGTTCAACCAATAAAAAGTGTGATGTTAAGGAATAAATATAAATTTTTCTTCATTGAGGCATATTATACTTCTATACAATAGATTTTTCTCTATATTCTATAAAAATACCCTTTTATATATAATACCATGATTTGTTACTAGTTCTTGTTATTTTAACATTAAATTTGAATTATTTCATCTTAGGGGTTTAACATAAAAGTTTCCAAGTGGCAAAGAATTTAATAACTCAATTTATTTTAATTTAGTCATAATACTTATTAATTTTCCTTTGATGTTATAATATTACATGTATAATTATATTTTATTTTCTTCTATTTTATTTCTACTTGTTTTATATGGATTCACATTTTATACAGATAATATAAAAAATTATTAATTCTCAATTCAACAATAAGATCACTATAAGGGATTTTATCTCAAATTCCTTTAATTGAGGCATATTTTAAAGCTATAAACCTAATTTTCTTTATAGTGTATATATTGCAATGTTTACATGTAATATCGTGATTAGTAAACAATTTATGGTTTTTATGTTAAAATTTGAATTATTACATTTATGAGGATTTGAATTTAATGTTACCAAGTGGTATATATTTTTAAACTAAATTTTTATTCATTGAGATATATTACTTATTAATTTACCATGATTATATTAATATTATTTGTATAATGGTTTCTTATTTTATTGTATTTACACATGTTATATGGGGATTTACACTTGATAAACATAATATAATCATTGAATAATTATCACTTCAACGTTTTGACCATTATGATTGATTTTTTCTCAACATTTATTTCATTTTGATATTTTTTTATTATGCACCTATTAACTTTTGTGTGGTGTATGTAAATCAAATTTGATGTATTTAACATGAATTTATATTCATTCATATTTTTTAATGTTTCAATTCATGGTAATTTTTTTATTTCTCGTATCATTAATATAATATATCATAAACCGTATAAAATTCTTATATATGGTGTTTACATTGAAAATTGTGTGATTAATTGGGTAAATATTGATAAATATTTGTTCTTTAATCAATAAAGATATTTTATGACAAGGAACATTTTTCATGAATTAAATCATTTATTTGATATGTGGGGAATGATTTGGAAAAGCAGTGATGGGTGCGGTCAGGAATTATATTCCCCCTCTAATGCATCCGTAGTCTCATGAATAAAATCATCATGCTTACAAGAAATATGATTGTAACTAAAGTTTTTTTCCTTATGAATGCTCTTGATGGTATAGGTATCGTGGTTCTAAGAACATGATGTCCGATGAATAATCATTTCCTTCATTAAGAATTTAGTTATTATTATCCATGATATTTTTTCAGTGTTATTATCTCTTCATGGATTTCATTATCTGTTTAATGATTAATTGGTGTATGTTTTTATTTAGTTAACATGACATATTGAATATGACTTATCCATTTTTTGGAGTTATATTAATCAATAAATGGATTATGTTTTTATATATTTAACATTCCATGTATATTATACGAGTAACTTTATTTTTATGGAATGTGTATTTAGTTATTTACATTTCAATGTCATCTATGATTATAGATTCATGATAGATTTCACTATAGTTAAATCTTATAGAGAATTTGATCTCACCCTTATTTTATTTCCTTTCATAGGGATCCATAATATAAATAATGAATGATATTAAATGATACTCTAGATAGAATAATTCAATTCCTAAAAAAATTATGTTACAATATTTATATTAAAATTTAATGCATGATTCATGTATAAAATTATTTTATAAGAAATAATAAACTCTTCAGACCATTTCAATTCAATTCAATTTTTTGACAAATTGAGACAGTAATTGGTTACCCAATTCATGTCCTACAAATTTATTAAAATAAAAATAAACATGATCAGTACAAATGTGTGGTGTGACAAGATGACACCATCATGGGATTGAGTAGAATGAAACCATGAGAGACATTAAAGCATCTAATAGAAAAGAAAACTGTTTGTAACATTTCCTCAGCCTGGAAGAAACCCAAATCCAAAAAAATAGATCCACAAAATCTGCACACATAAGGAGACAAAAACAATGAGCAGGTCACTTGATGCAAACAAAAGAGCTAAAAACCATGAAAACTGACCACCACTAAGAAACTAGAACACGAACATACATTCCCAAAGAAAAAAAGAACCACTAGATAGAATTTCTTATTCCTCACGATTCCACCAACAAATTAACTAGAAAAATAGTCTTCTATGAAAAAAAAGCTACAAGAGAAAACCAGTTCATGACATTGCAGACTAATCAAAGATATTAATTATAACATGTAATCCAAAATACATTTTGGAACTTCATGATATCCTTACATCACCCATATTCAGAAAGGACAAATTATATAATAGTAGACTGCTCAAAATATAGAAAGAAACCCATTTTGAGCAGGTGAGTCTCTAATTAAGACACACTCAAAAATTTCATGAATTATGATACCAAATAGAGGAAATGTAAAGCATTAGCCGAAATCCTAGTTAAACATTAATACATCTACTCCCACCATGAGAAAGATCAACAAACAACATATCCCAGACATTGAAAATCCCCTTTTCCCAATAATTTCAACACAATATTCAAAAATATCAAAACTGAGAAAACAATTCACCATAAAAAAGAATCAAAAAGACAACTACTACCTAATCCAAGAAAGAAACCACAGAATTCACTGAGCAGGAAAACAATAAAAAAGATCGAGAAGGAAAAAATTTGAACGACAAAAGATGTAATTACCATGTAATATCATTGAAATTGAAATCATGATTATGTTTATATTCATACAACATGATTATGAACTTATTCCTTCAAGTTTCAAGATAGTTATCTCTAGTAAATGTATTATTTGTATATTTCTCGAATATGATCTCATCTTTATCCTCCATCCAATCATGGAATTCTACCCCCATATCCTCATCATTAAAATAATAATCTTTGTAGACACGGTTTTTTCCTTCATCATCATCCACATCAGTCGAGTGATGCACCAAAGTTTGGGATTTGGGGGTTTTAGTGATTTCTTTCCTAAAGTCATCAAGGGATTGTGTAGTCGTGCTTCTTTCAAGGTGAGAGTAATCTATTCAATTTTTTGTTTTCCTTGTATTTGGAGTAATGAATACATCAGAATCTATTATTGGTTTTTCCTCTTCGTAGCCGTTGATTATATATATATATATATCTTAAATTTTATTAGGTTCATCATCATACTCATGTGAGGAATCACTAGGGTCAGAGAGTTCACCCTTTTCATTGGGTCGAGTGTCCTATGAAAACTTCTTTATTTGCACCTCTACTAGAGTATGAGGCCCAGTTTTGGAACATGAGGTTGTAGGAAAATCAACCACTGAGAATTGGATTCCCTTAGTTTCAGAAGGGTAATCAGTATTTCCCACATTGTTCACATTAGTGTTTCCCATTAATTGGTAAATCAGATTGGTAATCTTGAACCATTTGACTAACATTGTCAATATGTTACCTTCCTTTCTCAACCCAATTAGTTTTGTTTCCCATTGGACATACATTCTTGTGCCCAAAATCCTTTAGAGAATACTGAATCAAAATGCAAGAATGAAATTAATTGGGTAGTCTTTCACCAATAGACCCCTAAAAGAATCTATTGTCTCTATTATGAATCCAGATTTGAGAAGGTGGGTCTTAAGAAACATCATTTTCAATGACATTCCTAGAAACTAATTATCTTGAGAGACTCTTCATCGCTGAATCCAACTTCAATGGATTACCAATTAGTTTAGAGAATGGGTACAATGAAAATTTCTTAAATAAATTAAATGTAATCCCATTGAATCCAATCTAAACAAGGATGATTGAGAATCTATGTAGGGGTCAAAATCTGGGGTCCATTTATGAATTTTATAGAATAACCCCCAAAAAACTCATGTTCTTCTTACCCATAACCTATAGTAATAATCCTTATAAGAAACGAGAAAGATGACATTAGAGGATTTTGAGTGGCCGATATAAAATCCCAAAAATCTGATGGTTTCATGATCGTTTCTTAAGTATTTAAATAATGTCCTATGATACGAAAATGTTAGAACAAGAAAAAAATAAAGATCATATGTATGAGTGTTTACCTCTTTTTTCGGGAATGAAATTTCTGGTTGTCCATAGTGGTGAAAATATTTATGGTTAACATAGAGACCGGGATTTGCAACATCATTTGAGGAAGGCTCTATGTGTGCAATCATTCTTTCATGACTACATTAGAGAAAGATCGCAACACTGAAGTAGGTTTTTAGTCTTAGAATGAGTTTCTCTCTTGTTCACCGAGTGACAGCCTCTCGATACTTTGATCTCAATTTTGGATTCAATTACTTGTATCTTATGCCAGTTTAGTAATGTAAAAAATTAGATCTGAGATACTAGGGTTGGGGATGCCACATTTCACCTAGATAAGATTGAAAATTCTTTATCTTCTTTCCAAAATGATTCTCTACTTCATTATTTAATTAATTGAATTTATCAAATGATTATAACTTATATATCATTAATTTCATATAACCATTTCTTCCAAAATTATTGGTAAATGTATTGAATTAATAATATCATCACTTAGATTCTACAAGAAATGGACTACACACATCTCTGTTCACCAATACTTAAAGCTATATGGGCCTTTCAACCTTTCCACTAAAATGTGCGTTTTCATCATTCCTTGTAAAAAAAGTATGAATATATAAATTTTCTTTATTTGAAAAAGAACCAAAATAAATATCTTGAGAGATTTTGTTCAGTTATATCTCTTTTATATTGTATAGTTGATTATGATATGGCTATACATTAGGTGGGTTTTGCGAACATGCCTTCTTAATAAATTTCCAACAATTGGTTTTCATATTCTAATACATAATGAATTAAATTCAATTATACCATACCATAATATATGTTATATTTATAAAAATACCAATTATAATTTTCAAAACATAAAATAAAACCATCTCTATATAGTCATGATATATATATAACGACATTAGTAAGACAAGGTACATAATGATAACTATTTAAAACCATTATTAATAATAATTGAAATGTGTGGTTGAAGAATCCTATAGAAAAGAAATCTAGTCAGGTACCATTAGCATTTTGTGGATTTGCATCACCTTTAGAATCATTTTTCATCTACTTGGTTCTTCTATTTTAATACAATTTTGAGCACCATAAGGTATAACTCATACAGAACTAGTAAATTCGGGGTGATTTCACTTGATAATTAATGAACTTGAAATATCCCCATGATTCCTCAACGAGGTGTAGTTCTTCTACTAGTGATATTTCTTACCGCACGAAAACCAATTACACATCATTATTTTTCATACCATTAAATAATTCTATTCTTGGAAGGGTGGTGCTTAGGAGCCTTAAAATGTATTTAGTCTTGGGGCCCTTTTCCTTGTTATTATTTTCATTCATTATACGGAGTCCAAAAATTTAATAGCATGTGTCCTTATCAACTTACCAAATTATGGTGAAGATCTATAGGAGAGAATTCTCACTATTTTTTCTATTATAATTCACAATAAAACTATAAAATCATTCTAGTATTCATTTTAAAATGAGATCAGTTATAAACTCATATGGAATCTTAATGGTTATGATGTCAATGTGATCCTTGTATTTGATCATCTTGGCTATGTGAGTCCCAATTAGGGTTGAAAATCCAAGATTCCATGTCAATTATGTCTTGGAGATCTCACATCTCTGTTATCACACCTTATCCTGATAAATATCACAAGGTGGGACATCAGGATATACACATCCATTTTCTCATGAAGCATCTGAGGCTCACTAGATATAAACGATAACATTAGACATTGGATATCTAGTGTATCATCAAAGAGTTTCTTCTAGAGTGAGCATTCCTCTCCATTAGGATTATTTGTAGTTTACTTATGAATAATGTAATCTAACATATATGAACTAGTCTCTTGGAATTATATAATGTGTATGAACCTATACAAATCATTGGCGTTTGTTATAGTAGAAGGATTATTTTAATATCCCCAGATTTTGGAATATAGTTTTTATAAATTTATAATATGTTTGATTTTTTTTCACACGTAACACCAAACTAAAATAATCCATGATTAATAGATGAATATTATTAATATAATTAATAGTAAAACCAATATTAAATAAAATAATATCTATATTTAGATGATAATGGATTAATGTTATTTAATATTAAAATGAATTATTCTTTTTCAAATATTTTTATCATATATTGAATATTTTATAATAGTAAATTAATTCAAAAAATTTTAAATGATGATAAATACTATTTATCTATGCTAACACAAAATTTACATTCTTTAAATTAATAAAATGAATGAAATTATATTTATAATAGTTAATGTTTTAAAAAATTCCAATAAAATCATTCATTATTTATATTTTTTATTTTAATTTTAAAAAATATTTAAATATAAATTATTAAATTTTAATTTTATAAAAACATATTTTTCAATTAATAATTTAAAAATTAGAGTAGGATAAATTTTTGGGTTTTTTAATAAATAATTTTTATGTGAAGAGTGAAAAATAATGTTTTTACTAAAGTTGTAAATTTATCACTATAAACATATTGGAAATATGTAATTGTTTATAAAACCATCTAATTAATTAAAAATTTAATTAAGTATTAAGACTATTTATTTTAAAATATATTTTTGAGGTTATAAAATTGTGATTATTTTTAGAACTTATGAAACATTTTATTCCAATAAAATAACTATTTTTAGTCTTTTATATTAATTATAAAATTTAGTGATGATATTCTGTTTTCAAATATTTGGAAGAAAATTACCATTATATGATTTATAAGTAAAAAATTTATTTCATTAAAATAAAAAATATATATATTTCCTATATAAAAATTTTTTCATATGAAAAACCTTTTCTAAAGAACATTTTTATGCATTTTATAGGATAATGATATAATTAATTTTTAAAAAACAGAGTTTTTTTTTCTAAAATAATATTAATATTTCAAATTTATTTATACCAATTATTAAATACTTGTAATTAAATTTCTGGTCATTAAAATGGATTACCAATGATGGAAATATGTTACTGAGGTAAAGGTTCATTAAGGTAAAAGAGACAAAAGTAAGAAATAAACCGACCTAAATAAAAAAATATTGTCCTCAAATTAATGTTAGGGAGGATTAAATACCCAAAAACAATTTACACTCATTTATTTTTATATTTTTCAAATGTTACCATTTCATATAAATAATTCATTATTGTAATATAACAGGTCATCCACAAATTTCTTTTCTATCCACTTATATAAGGGGAACAATGTCACCTCTTCATGCCACCCATATTCCATAAAAGTTATCCTCGAAACACAATAAATTTAACTCCCCTAGAACCCTATCATACTTTCTTTATCCTTTTTCCTTAATATATCCCATAATTCTTCAAAATATTAGATTTTTTCATGAGAAGATTAATTTCTTCTGCATACGTGATTCTTATATCTTTGGTTTTCATCATAATTTTCTTCATTTAACACCACCCAAAAATGATTATAATTTAATAAAATATTTTTTTATTTTGAAATGTAATTATATTAGTAGAAAACTAATTATTTATTCTTTTTCATCCATTTATAAAAACAGAAAAACAACAATTGTGTATTTGTGCAGACTCTCAAATCCATGAAATGGCATCTTCTATTTTTCAACCCCAACTCTCTTAATAGTTTATATAGATTAATTTAATAATTAATTTGTTATGTATATTATGATTATTATTTTGAAGATTCAATTTGTTTCCACCTTAATTCTCTCTGATTAGTTGGGAAGTGAAAACGTTATTCATGCGTTGTGTGGACTACCACCTCCACGATGTAATTTTAGTCATTTTTCATCATGATATTCATTATTTATACATACCTATTAAAATAGTTTTCAAAGAAGTCATAAAAATATAAATAGTATCACATTTATTTTTATGATAATATTAATTAAAAATAAACATTTTCATAACCATATTCATCTATCAAATATTATCATTTTTTAATTGGTGTCAGTTTAACCACCTCCATGAACATTGTTATAAATATATGTCATGGATATGTTGAGAAACATTAATGTTAATATAATTACAGTTTAATAATAAAATAATAATTGGTCTATGGTTCTGTAAATTTTGTATTCATTCTGTAAAAACATTATCTTTAATCGCTAAAATTATCAAAATAAGTTTACATTTATTCCATTTCATGAAAGATAACATAAAACATACAAAATTAGATTAGATATTTATAAATTAATAATATATATATATATATATATATATATTATTTTAAAGTAAATAATATTGGAATTTTGAACTTAGAATTGAAGAATGGGATCCATAATAGACATTATAATGATTGCATAAAATATTTAATGATATTAACACTGGATGTTAAAAATAAGTTTTAAGATTAGAATATATTAAAAATAAATGATGTATATAAAAATTCATTTATATTACTATCATCCAAAAATAGAATATAAATATATTTATCTTTTTTGTTTAGGAGGATATTTTCCATTCGACTATCCATAGATACAAGGTAAATATTTCTTGTCTCAAATTCACTTTCGGGAGAAATATTTATTATTATACACCCTGTTTGTTTGGAATGGTGAATATATTACACCATTAATATTCTTTATCATAATACTGCAATTATTCATGTTATTTAATGTGTCATTTGAAATCATACCTTTGATGGATTTTTATTTTATTGTTACTCTTGCTGTAAGAGATTTACCAACTCAAATTCTTTCCCCTTGAGTCATAAATTCTCAACATGGTTTTGATTTTTAAAGCCCCTTTTATCCATCTATTTCAATTTTAAATGGTGATCTCTATTTTTAACTTGGGGCGTCACCTAATTTATTTGGTGTCATATTATTTAATGATATATATATATAAATAAAAGTTTGACATTGGTATGAATAAATCTCATTATTTAAAATATGTCATTCTCCTCCATTTATAAATTTCTCCTATCACCAATGTTTTACTATATTTTTTGAGACTCAAATATAGATTTAATCATTTCATCATCTTTCATTTCATCACTATTTTTGAAAATAAAATCTTATTACCCTATTTTGGATGTGGGTTTTCAGTAAACATGTTTCAAACTATTAAAAGTATTTTTGTTTCATTGATATTTTTATTATCTTACATGCCATTTTTTCTCTTTGTAAATTTTATATTCTTTTATGGATCCCATTCATAATTATTTATTAAATTTTAATATATTCATATATCTAAAAATTATTTCTTTCCATCCTTATCTAAAATTACTTTTAAAAAGAAACCAATGGTTTTTTCTAGGAATTTATTTATAAAAATTGTAAAAGTAACATCATTTTAAATAATTTTCATAAGAACAAATTCACCTTCATTATGAAGCATATTTCCATGTTTTAAAAAAGAAAATTATTTTTTCCATTATTCTGTGAATTATATTTAAAGGGATATTCATAAAAAAGGATCATTTTCATCATACAATTTAAAATAAATTTGTAATATTATTATAAAAATTAATATTCATATAACCATATAATTATTTACTTATTTTTAAAAAATTGAATAATGTTTAATATATACAAGAGAAATAATACATTACTATATTTTATTACCTAATCATTGAATGATTGTGATTTTTATTTCAAATAAATTACTCTACAATCACTATATATTTCCTTCCATTGATTGATGGGTGTTCACTTGGATTCCATTGATCAATTGATTTTGGAAAATCATAACAAAACTAAATAACATTAATCTATATGATGAAAATACCATACACATCATTGAATGATATATAAAATTATTTTTATTTAGTATCATTTGATAACCATTTAAATTCTATGCTTTGGTCATGTATAATGAAGGAATTATGTATTTGTTCTATAAATGATTCCATTTGAAATGGATATGAATCCGATTTTCATTGCATGATTTATTTATAAAAAATTATTGATTAATATTATTAAAAATATGTATATAGGAAACTACTTGGGGTTATATATCTCCCCTTAGTGCATTTTTCATTTTTGATATCTCATGAGGTGGTAAGGAATGAAAATAATATGTTTTATTTTACATAGGCGCGTGCATATTGAGTTTTCATACATTTTCTGGAGTTGATATAATTAATGTTTTCGCAGAGGCATGGGAATAATAAATTCTATCACAAATAATTTCCAATGATTATTATTTTTACACCTGTTTATTTTTATTTTTATATCAGGGTTTGATAAATTCATTGTTTATACATCGTTTTTATGATAATACACACATTTATATTGCCCCATGAAATTTTCCACGATCTACGATATCTGATTTATTGGGTATAAATTTTTTATGTATCTAAATTACATTTATATTCTTATATTATGCTCACTTATGATCTTTGACTGTGACCACTAATGTTGATTCTTACTACACATCTGAGATGATGACATTCATATGTATCTACTTCTCCATGTTATGAAGAAAATAAATACATATGATGTGTCTTGAAGAGTATCTTGAGTGTAAATTTTATTGGATATGTTGGAGACTTATTAGGGATTAAGTAGTTAATCATATAGCAATAAAAACATTCTGTTTTTGAAAAATACATGTGTTTTGTTAGTAAATGTTTTTTTCCCAACTCTATAAAACTCTAAACCAAAAATATAATGGGAATGTATTGTAATGAAATATTTTTCTTAATTTCATTTAATCTAGATGATTACATCTATTATGAAATATAGTTAGTATCAGAGAAGGGTTTAGATAACATTATAGGTTAAGATATTAATTGAGGTTAATTTAATGGTTCATAAGTTATGCATATTAATAATTTCAAAGGTATATATAGCCATTTTGGTAGTTTGAACAAATATAGATCATACTATGGATTCAGATAAGAAAAAATTACAAAAAACCAATTGTATCTATTAAATTCATAGTTCTAACATCAGGATAACATCTTAAAATTTTGGCAAAGGTTTGTATATTTTTTTCCTAAAAATGGAATACCTGTATAGATACTATGAATGGATGTAGGATCTATAATAGGTGTACAATGGATTAATAACTCAGAAAAGGGGAAAATGTTTATTAACATTTTCACCACATAGTACATGATAAAGAGATATAACTGCACATCAAGTTTGACACTCATGGTGGATATGATATGGTTAATTTAGATACAATTTAATGAACCATTATGGAAGATTTGAGTATAATGTTAACTAATTTGTTTAGAGAAACAAATATCATAATGAGAATGGATAAATAAATATTGAATAAAGAGTTTTTTATTGACCGAAATTATCATATCCCAAAAAATATGCTTTTAAGAGGATAAAATATTCAAATTTATGTTTTCATATTCATATTTTTGAAATTTTTATAAAAACATTTGTATTAGTATTTGGTTGAAATTGGATCACTTACTTGATGCCATGAAAGGTGTAAATCCTTGAACAATTCACTAAGTCTGGCTTGTGTGTCACATGACCTCATTCGAACCTCCCCATACATAAGAGGTTTTTTACCAGCACTACTACAAATATGGCCTTTATCAGCACTAGAAAAGTTGATTAACAGCGCAAAAAAGTTTTGTGAATCAAGACGAAGATAAGTGGGGTCCCTTTTATTAGCACTTAGAAAAGAACTGATAAAGTTCCCATTTATCAGCACTAAAAAATGCACTAATAAAGGGGTCCTTTATTAGTGATTTTGTTAGTGTTGACATAGGGCCCCTTTTTTCAGAACTTTTTTTAGCACTGATAAAAGTCGAAAAAATATTAAACAAAATAAGAAAATATTTTTTCAATTCTGGGGGCTTAAAAAGTTCTTGAATCCCCCCTTTAATAGTTCCCACCGCCTATGGTAGCCCATGCATGCCCCAAGCCAGCTCCACCCAGCCCCAATCCCCCTTTAATAGCACTAGGTAATTCCACAAACCTCCGTGCATGACCTGCCTCCCCCAGGATTCAAACTCGAGACCTCTTGCCTGCGTGCCTAAGCCTTTACCACTCCACCATATTGATTTGCTTTTAATTTATTAATATATCTATTAACTTATTAATATATTTAGTTATACTCACTCATATATTAATCTATATGTATATTTAGTTATATTAATATATATATACATATGTATATTCATATATATATATATATATTAACATATATATATATCTATATATTAATATATTTTATTATCTATATATATTTATATTAAGATATAACTTTTAATTATATATTTATTTGAATATTAATATATATAAATATATATTTATTATATTCGTTTTAAATACATTTATAAAATATGTTTTCTTATGTGTGTTTTTTAAAATAAATAAATACATACATATATACAACACACACACAGATGTATATATATTATATGTATATCTATACGTGTAATTATACATATTTATATATATTTACAAATATTATATATTAATATGTATATACAAAAGTGCTAGAAATGGGGTCTTGAAAAACGTAACAAATCGTAGAGTCACTGAAAAAGACATAACTTCTTATCCGAGTGTCCATTTCAGCTCCATGAATATTTTAACTGAAGCTCATAGAATTAAATATGATAATAAAATTTCCAGAGGACAAACAAACACACATATCAGAAATTATGACCATTTTAATAAAAATTTGACAGGGGTCCGGACAAGGAAAATGAGTTTTAGAGGCCTTCGGGTGATTTTTTATGATTTTTGGGTCCCAAACCTAACTAAGACTATATCTCAGTCAACATTCCGTGTATATCTCTTCATTGCATTCAATTTGATATGTGGTAGATCCCAAACGGACACTTGGAGTGAAAGTTATGGCTTTTTGAAGTTGGAATTTTTTGGAGTTCTATAACTAATATATCTTCTGTTCCTCTAATCTTTTAATGGTTTTGACTAGACCTGGTCATCACTCATTTCACGAGATTCGATTTGATTGGTCACGACACTCAAATGGGAAACCATAGAAGTAGTTATGCCTATTTTAGTGAGTTGCTTGTTTCATAGGCTTTTAGGAGATACGAGAGTTGCAAATTTTCAAATGATAATAACTTCTGCTCCGAGGGTCCATTTTGGATCTACCACATATCAAATAGAATCTTGAAAAATTTACACACTCTCATGATCACTAAAACCCCATCTCACATTCTTTTAGGATAAAAAATAACCAAAACCCCTCTGAAAGATCATAATTTTGGCTTCGGAGGTCCGTTTTGCCATAACTTCTGCTCCATGTGTCCGTTTTCCCTCATCCACATATCAAATCAAATATTACGACCAAAAATACACTAAAGTGCCCATTTTAACAACTTATTGTATTCTTCAAGGTATGTTAAGGTCCTTAATCTTAACAAACGTCCATAATTTCTGCTCTGGGGTGTCCATTTTGGGTCTACGACATATCAAATCGATATAAAACATATTTAAAAAAATATTTATTATATTTATATCAATATAAATATACATAAATATCAATATATATTTTTTATGAATTTTAATTGAAATATACACATTTATCAGTGCTAGGAAAATGAAATCTGATAAACCCCCCCTTTATCAGCACTACTAAAAAAAGCGTTGATAAAGAAGCCCATTATCAGCTCATTGTTTAGCACTGATAAAGGATGGAGCTTCCCTTGCCCGTTTTTGTAGTATTGTAGTAAGGAGGGTTGAATAAAGTTATGGGGGAACTATACCCACAATAACCATATCCAGAAACTAGAATCACAACAAGTAGTAACATAATCCCAAAAATACATATTTTAAATCGTAATTTTATAAATAATTTGTATATAGGTTTTAGAAAAATAAATAAACCAAAGTATTTGAATGTGGTATGAAAAAAAAGTATAAAACTGATGAAAATAAATAAAAAAACTGTAGAAAAATTATAGAGTGTTTCCCAATATAACCCCCATCATCTATGATCCTACTTCTTAGCTCCCCAACATAGGTACCTTTCCCATATCTTGATCTCGGCCCATAAAATACGCACTTACATTGATATTCCCCTATATGGTGTGATTATAAACCTAGTATGACACCACCAATGCTTCCTTAATATAATTTCAGGAATATATATATAAATTCATTCCCCAAAAATAGTGTTATTATATAAATAACCAATAATGTTTTGAGTCATCATTTGATAACAAAGATTCGGTGAGTCATGGTTCTACCTAATTTGTAACCATGATTGAAGTGAGGTCATAAGTACACATTTGATAATTTAGATCATTCAATTTGATCCACACCTCAACTCAAAGAATTTATCCATCTTTATTATATCCATGCTCCACTTTTTTTGGAATAATTCAATGCCTTAATTTGGGGTAAATTCCTTGTTTCAATTTCTTGAAAAAATCTATGCCTTTGGAGAAATCCAAAACTACAACATTTAGGTCCAATATCAAACTCTGGGGATATCCATATTCTAAAACCTCATCCCAATACCTAGACATGGTATAAGACACATCCCTATATCAGACGTGTCATCCCAATATCTAGATATGGAAAAATAAACATCACTAGAATTCATATTATTCATTTAAAATCACATCATTCTAACCACAACAGTGGATATCCCCCTCTAGGATTACAAATAGTTTATTTAGACCAATCTAGTACCATGAAAAGTCATTGAGAAAAAAACACACATCCATACATAATAATTAATAAATAATATGATAATCATGTCATCTCAGGAAAGGTTATGGCATCTAATCATTAACCCATATGAAATTCTCAAAAAAACAAGGGTCCCATGAGAATCCCACACACCCAAATTAATATCATTTCATGTAAGGGTATCATGGGAGACACAAGCACCAACATGTAATTCAAATCAAACAAGGGTCTCATGGGAAACACATGCAACCACACACATATCTTATCAATCAATGCTCCAATAGGCCACACTCTACCGTAGGAATTTCATAAAATAAAATTAATATATAATGTTCATAAAAGGCTATGACCTTACTACCTCATGAGTATCGATGTCCAATGATGATAATTTACACCCGGATCAAGCCTATATAGGGATGAATCGTGAAATAATCCTCAATACATTATATGATGATTAATGAATCAGAATCCAATAAGAAGAACAACATATGGAGTATAATTTGATTAATATTAACCATTGAGAACCACTCATTCAAATGTTTCAAAAATTATTCAAGTAATGATGTAAATTCCATAGATCTGTCCACCTATCCACTGATAAATATGTGAAACCATATTTTTTAAACTATTATTAATAGATATTTCCAATAAATCATAGATATATCAATTTTTTAAACAATACGAGTGGATATCTAGAAGATACATGAATAATAGAGGATGAATATTTGCCTACATAGAATTATTAGATAAAACCCCACACAGATCATATAGAATTATAGTTCAGAGGGAAATTAACCACCAAGAACATCCTATGAAGTCCCTATGTTTTAAGGCCCTTATTGTGGGAGGAAAAATATTGTTTTTTTTGAGTTGGATTCAGTTTGAAATATTTATTTTTATATTAATTAATATTCCATAAATAGTTTAACAAACCATTTTGCAACACAGCATTGTGCGCTGAGTCATCATGGAACTCACACAAATTGGACACATGGTATATTAAACCATGTACAAAACAAATTTTTTACTCTATTATAAGTTACATTTTTTCTTGTGGAATGGAACATTTTCCCCTCTCACCATGTACTAATTGGATTCCATCTAATATCCCACTCTAATAACTCTTGAGGTTTTCTTGGGAAAACCGTAATGTTTTAACAAAGTTTTCATAAACCATACACTCATGTAAAAGACAATAAAACACTCCAGAACCATTTGAAATTTACCTGAGACTTCACCCAAAAAAAATAATAACTCAAAATATCATGAATGTTCAAAATGAATCTATAACATAACTGAAAATTCAAGGCCATTACAATATCCCCATCTAAAAACTTCTCTTCCTAAATAAGTGTCTCTTTATTTTTTATAAAGCAACTTACGAAATATTTCCCACTCCCTTGTCTCTTATTTAATATGAATATTCTTCTAAATATCTTAAATATTTCGTATCCTCTTCTCACAGAACACTTTCAAACTCTGACTCACAATCCAGATAATATTCCCAATAGATGATGCATCTATTTCTAAATCAACGTCCTTATTGTTGAACTCATCCATATGTTCATACAAGTACCTCTAAAGATGATGAACATAGAACTTGTCATTCACAACTCAATACCATCTAGTAAGAACCATACATTATACCACCATTTTAATAGGCATGGTGATTTCAAATGATCTCAAGAACCATGGAATCATCTTTCCAATCCCCCACAAGAAATGATTCCCTAACCAAGGTAAAACTCAAAAGAAAATATAATTCCCCACATTTGACTATAAAGGTCATGTTCTATAATTTTCATATGTTCTATACCTACTGTGATTTGTAACCAAGAACTACAACATCAAAATGACCTAATTAGAGGTCTCTATCACCACATTCATCTGAATAATAGGTTCTTCACCTTCCCCATTAAAAATAAAATTGTGAATAACGAATTCAATAATAAAATACTCAGATCATTCTATCTAAATTAATAACCATTAAATTTTATTTTACACAAACTCTTCCAAGACCGTATAATTATCACATGCTTCCCTAAAATCTAGGATGCATTCCTGAAGAATATCCTCCAAATTCTAGATCATACTCTCTAACATTCCATCAACATATATATGAAACAAAATACTCATGTTTAACTGAGTTCCCATCAACAAATGACATACCTTCCAAAATAGTGTCATGAAATGAACATGTCTGTCAAATAATATTAGTATAGGAATTACCTGTATTCACACTATCTCTTGATCACTAAATCTACTCAATTCACTTACAGTTATATCCTTTTGAATCAATAAGAAATGTGCCATGTTCATTATTCAATCTACCAAATCCCATGATGTATCATAAACTCTCAGGGATTTTTGAATCCAATAACAATGTTCATCATCACCTCATCCCATTTCAACATGTACATGGTTAGATGTTTATGAAAAGCCCATTATCACTAATTCTCAGTCATAAATACCCTGACCCAACCCAATGTGCCTAGATCTGAAACTACCTCAAGCCTGTCTCCATAGGTTATGGCTGAAAACAAGCACAAACATCCATAAATAATAAAGGAATCCTTTTCTTATGTACCTATATGAATGCACACAACCATATCCATGTAGAAGTGAAGATGAATAATAATGAAAGATGGAACATTAAAAGAATAAACTATGCATTAAAAACATATAGGATGTAAATGAGTATGATAGCATAATATTAAAATTAAAGAGGAAAAACATCCTCATCTGAAAATATGTCCCAACATGAAAAAATTGGAAAACTGAATACTAAGAAGAACATGATCGATATCTTCAATCCTTTACAACCATATATGGACAAATTTACTTGGGTATCTCTATACACCTCTTTTATCACCACTGACCTTTCTATATTCTACATAGGAAACAACATGTGCCAGAAAATCACATATAGTGGTGAGTATATATATACCATGTAGGATGACCTAAATGGTTAATGATTATTAGTAAGACACATTATTTGAATAAAAATATCAAACCATAGAAATAGAGAAATGAAAACCATTCATTAGGGTTATAAGCTCATTAAATAAACCTATAAAACAGAGAAAGGATATATCTAACTCACAACCCATCCTATAAATAAAGTCTTCTATTAGTTATAGTTGTCCATTAATGATGCCCAAAGTCTCACATGTCTATCCAGTTGAATCATCGATGCCATGTAACACATCACCACTATTCTACTATGGCTAGGGGACATAATATATAGGTAGAGGACCCATTCTCTATTATAATTTGAGTGTTGTATTCTGATGGTAGAGTAATATTACCTAACCCTGAAAGGGTTACACTCTAATGGAAGAGGACCCACAAACTAACTGTGTATGATTGTACCACTCTAATAGTAGAGGACTCATTACCTGATACCGTAGGATGGTCCCACACTAATGGAAGGTGCACCATGCCGTAACTCCAAAAGTGGGTTCCACACTAATAGTATTAGAACATTCCTTGACATTGTAGGAGGATTCCACTCTAATGGCAGAGGACCCATGCACTGAATCCATTGGATGGTTCCACTCCAATGGTAGTGGACCCCTGACCTAACACTGTAGGAGGGTTCCACTCTAATGATAAATGATACATTCCCTAAAATCGTATAAGGGTTCGACTCTAATAGTCCATGTCATATAAATTATTTCTTGTCATGATCCACCTTAGTAAGAATCACCCTCCAAACAAATCTCATCATATCAAAAAATATACTATAAGTAAAAAAATCATGTTCTATATGTATAAAAAAGACGGATTGTCTTATTGTATTAAACAATATAAGTGAAAATGAAGTCAATATGAGAGGAATAAGTTTCCTTATAAATGAGGGTACATGACATGTATCGGTACCCCCACCATGTTTTCCCATTCAGATAACTCATTGTTTCGTCTCTAGTACATGGAAAACATTACATGTATCCCCTTATAGTTTTTAATGGTACTAAAATTTGTGTCTCATCCACCAAGGTCAAGTCATTTCCTCCTAGTCATGCACACATTCCCTCAGATAAGTTCATGTACACTGGTAGTGAGCATAGTCTTTCCCATGACTGTGTACTCCCATAGTATAAAATGAGTCTCTAGTATTGATTCATATGTAGTTTATGATTACAAAGAAATGTGTGATATTTAACTCACCTGAAATCCTAGACACCATAGCCTGGTGTGTACACACCATTTGTTCTTTAGACTACACGATTTCTAGTAAGATTTTCTGAAGAAATCCTAATCATCTCATTAGATCCCAGAGCCACTATTATTATTGAACAATATGCCTATTAGAAGCCCATTTATACTGTTTTATCATATTTTATGACTAATTGCATCCCTTTGGTGTCCATAAATTGTTGTTAAAATCCTCAAACATGAATCATTTTTACCACTGATCATGTGTGGTGGATACTGCACCACGACCAACTAGATCCCAGATTTGAGAACCATGAGGAACATCACCAACATCCCCCAAGAATCCCAAGTCCATACCAAAATCACCTATCAATATTTTCCTCATTAATTGGTTATGAATCCGAGAGTCATATCGTACTCAATACCGCCCAACAATTTTGAATTATGGCTATAAAGAAAAATTTCAAAGATCACAATTATAAAAGGGTGAAATTACATAAAAAGGGTGAAAAAATCATTTTCCATGATTTCTTTTCCAATGAATATAGAATGTCTATATCTGGGGTTAGAAATCATATCACAATGGGTTAAACCGAAGAAACAATGTAAATATGATATGTGTGCACATGAAATATTTCGAAACAGATGTAGATAAAATAAAAAGATTATATTATTCTCATTGTTATAATAATAAGGAATGATATCCACAAATAAATAGTCTCACCTCTACTCAAGTCAATTTTTGGAGAAGAACGTTCTCTCCAATGAAGTATAATGATATATTTCATTAACTGCACATCAATTTATCTTGATCCAGTTGTTGATTTCCACTCAATGTTGATATTCCAATGAAGAATGGTGAATATTCTTTTCAATGGTCTCAGGGTTATGCGGGAAACCCACGAGATCCTCTATAATGAAATATTTATAGATGTAATTATCTTTAGATTATTTTATAAAATAAATAACATATATTATTTATCTTATTTAATCATTCTCTCCAATAGCCTCTTTTTTTGAACATCCCATGCTGACTAACATTTAGTGATATATATGGTAACAAGTTAATTCCCATTCCAGCTGTGGTATCATATTTTCAATATTTTACTCTGTTTAAGATATATACAATTATTTATGAAAAGTAAATCATGAATTATATAAAAAATATTTAATATTTTTATAAAATTAATTTTGGGAACATCAAGCCTCAGAATCACTGACTTTCTCAATTCTTGGCTATGAAATTGTTTTCTAAATATATTTTAAAATATTATATGTAAATAATAGGGTCTCTAAATTATTACCACCATCATGAATTTAATATTTGAAAAGGAAAATTAAAACAAAATGGTCAGGATATCGAGAATGAAACTGGATCCCCTGTTTAGTGGAGCTCTCTCGTATGCTTCTGGGACGCCAGAAAAACCAAAACCAAGGTGATGGTATACAATGCAGGATCAGCTCTTTTCGATCCTCAATAATTGTTATGGTGCTCCCTGAAGATGTATCCATCCTTGATGTCCATATAACCCCATTAAACTGTTTTTATGAAATCATGCACATCCCTCCCTAGATGTGACACAAGGGTGATTTCATTCACCCGCACCAACAATATAGAGTATGGAAAGGCAGTAGAATACCCCAAAAACCCTCTGGAATATATGATAAAACATGATAAACCTTTCAGATATCATGCCTCTATAAACAAATACTAGTAATACTCATCATGGGGAGACTATCAAGAAAATTTTGTCTCCTTACTCAAACTCCACGTGCTTACAACATCGATCTATATAATATTTATCCCTACTCAGAGATTTCCTCATCAAGTCACAGATCCCCTCTACCATCTCTGTCATCATATGCACCATCTTTGTCCCAAAATTAGATGCCTCAACCATCTTAGTCCGACATAAGTATGTCCTTAATTGTACCCCATACACGTCCTATATTGCTTTCATGACAATATTAGAGTGTTATATATTTTTATAATCAAACTACACCAATGGTAAGTGGTCCTACCTACTCTATCCAATGTATAAAATGAAATCCCTTTGCATATTCAACATCACCTATATATTGTTCTTGCACTTTCCATCTATCTGTGGGTGAAAGGATGTACTAATCTTTATATGGGTATTGAATTCCCCCCCAAGTCATCTCCACAACCTTGATATAAAATACACATCACAGTTGGAGACAATCTTCAGGGGAACCTCATGAATGCGAATAATCTTCTATATTAAAATCATCCCTAAACTCACCACTTAACACTACTCTATAGTAGAAAGAATGTTCACCTGCTCTTTAGTTCACTCAACTATCACTCGTATATAGTCATGGCCTGTTACTATCTAATAAAGTCTTGTCACAAATTAGGTGGATATTCCTTCCCATTTCCACTCTTGGATCTCAAGAGGTTACAATAAACCTACTAAAACATTGTTTTAGGCAATCACCTAGTGACATGTGAGTCACCGATAGGTGAACTAGATCATACTCTCCATCGTGCTATCTACCCAAAACTACTATTGAATGTATTTATACATATTTCCCAAATTGAGATGTAAGACCAATGTTGAATTGTGAAACTACCTCATAAATCTCTCATGCATCATTAATGGGACCATTTCCATCACCAAAAAATGATGAATTTATTCTATTCTATAAATAAACCATTTTTTTAATTCCTTGATGTTATTTGGTCCCACAAGACGTCAATGTTTATTTTATCCCAACAAAGAATTTCTTACTTGATGGAGGAGTAGGGGAATCAATACCCCCGACTGATGAAAAGTTATACCCTTATCCTCATATAGGGTTAGATGCAAGGAAGATAACTTCTTTGATGTCTCCTCCACCATATGATCATTCGAATTACAACTAAGGGAATCTTCCACAATGTTTCCCTTCCCCAAGAATAGTCTATATCAAAGACAATGTCTTTTAATAACACTAACTAGCAGCTCTTTATCATGTTTAAGTATCTCTATGTGATAAAATACCTTAGACTCTGATGATCAATGTAAATAAAAATGTTCTATCTAGATGGTTGTTCCTCCATATCATGAGAGTGAAGACTACCACTAGAAACACCAGGTTGTCAGTCACGTAATTTTTTCCCTGCAGTCTCAACTACCTAGAACCATATATCATAACCACCTTCCTTTTCATTATCACCCAACCAAGCCCAAATCCAGGGGAATTATAATATAATACGTACTTTATAAGAACCTCTAATGGTCTCAAAACTTGAGCACTCATTAGCCTCATCATCATATATTTAAATGAATGTATCATTTTTCTTTCCTTTTACATGGATTTCCTTCCAACATTAGGGTTGAAAAATGGGCTACAATCCTACAGAAGGCTTCTACAAACCTCATGTAGTACCCTACCAAGTCATTAAAAGTCCAGAACTCTAACATGTTCTTGGGTAGTTCCTATGAAATCATCATTAATATCATCAATGATTCCACATCTAATCCATGCCAAGAAATAAACTTTAAAAATTTATTTTCATGAATCTAGAACTGGAACTTTAAGAGATTACCATAATACTATTTACCCCAAATAAAAAATTGGACCACATTTTGTTCTCTACATGATCTTCTATTGACACTGAGTATATGAGTATGTTTTATATAACAAATAAAATATGTCCATATAGGGCTCGAAGATCTGATTCATAAAATCCATAATCATAGAAGGGTAATTCATCACACCAAAATGAATCACAAGGTACTCTTAGTTTTTATAAAGACATTGAAGTGATATCATTGGAAACTAAACCATGTGGACTCTCAAATTGGGGTAGATGGACCTGAAATCGATCTTTGAGAATCATCTATCACTTCACAAATGATCAAATAGGATATAAATCCTCAATAATGGGTAATTATTAGTTATCATGGCTAGGATCAGTTTATGATAATACAGACAAATACATAAGCCCCCTCCCACATTTTTCATGAACAACACTAGAGAATCCCATGGGGACACAATAAGTTTGACAAAACCCTTCTCTCAATGGTCCTAAAACTAAAACTGTAGCCCACAGAGCTTGACAGGTGACATCCAATATGTTGGAGAAAATATATTAGTATTTTAAGGGATTATACTGATTAAAATCTCCA
Organism: Viscum album; assembly: GCA_963277665.1. Taxonomy (NCBI): domain Eukaryota; kingdom Viridiplantae; phylum Streptophyta; class Magnoliopsida; order Santalales; family Viscaceae; genus Viscum; species Viscum album. The sequence goes on from OY728166.1 coordinate 825,727,950, forward strand.
TGTCCCACCACAGAGCTAGTCATGGAATATCATATGGTAAGGCATCTATATAATCATCCATTACATAAGGAATCAAGATTCTATATGAGACTAATTTGATAAGGGCTACACTCATCAACTGATGAGTGATCGGTTGTATGCTCATTTACAAAAAACCCACTCATTATTCCATGAAATCTTTCTCATTGATAAATTTAAATCTTATCCTATTAGTGTGAATCCATATGAATCATCTATGGTGACAGTTTATATTGGAATGTACCATGAAAAAATTCTAAAGATGACATCATAATGTATCATCATGATTACCAAAAGGTCCGATGTTAGACACTCTCCATCAAGTGATGCCTCACACTACTATAAGATAAATGATTTCAAAGAAACATCCCCATAGAAACACCATGGTAAATTTTTTGGGATAACATGTCAAGTTGGATCTCTAGATCTATCACCATAGGTAAAGAGATAAATGAATGACAATCAACTATGTTCACTAATATTGAAACATGAGTAGAATAGATAAAGATCATGCCTATGATCTACTCAGGATCCATTGGGTCATATGCCTTCATTCCCTGCATCAACCCATGACCATATCCACAATCACCTTGAGCCTGACATTGGTCTGCTGGTGTTGGTTATGGAAGGAGATTATAATGTTTTCCAGCACCCACATCTCTTCCTCATGTAGTCCCACCTACTCCTATACAAGCTCCTCCTCCCTGGGTGATACCATGCCTTAAGTGAGGAGATCCAAAATCCGGGTGCTACATCATCTATGGCAGTCTATTAGTTATCTTTCTTTCTTCCTAACTATATTGGTTAGACAAAAAACATGCCATTTAACCTCACTTATAACATGCATATTACTATCCATTTAATGAATTACCTTGTCCTCTATGTGGTCCTTATTTCACATGACTACATGTATGAGTATGTTTATGAATATATATCATGCATCGAGATCCTTCTGACTAGCACATTCTCGATACTACAGATGACTTCTGTAAAACCCCAAGATTTCATAGTACATTATTTCTTCAAAGTAATTCAATAACTCGCACTACATTAAACAATGAGTTCAAGCGCACCACGAATTACCAAACTAGCTGTTCAAAATAGCTTATGAATAGTATTAACTAAATTTTGATCATTATATAATCGTTATAATTTTATAATCCATATTATTAGTTTCATAGATATAATGAAAAAAAATCATTTTTTCAGATAAAAGAATTCTTTTTAAAAAATGCAATTTTACTGCCTTTTAATGGAGAACCCTTTTTCAATCTAATATTTTAAACATTTATATATTCAATTTTACAAAATAAAATACTTCTTTAGAATCGAGAAATAAGTGTTTAGTTTCAACAAATATTTAGTCTTTTTCTGATAACTTTCATATTTGGGTGAATAGTGAAAAATACTATATTTTAGCTGAAAACAACTTTTTTTAATCAAAATTATTTATAGTGTTAAATTATATATTTTAATGGATTTAAGTATAAATAGATTATATTTTTTCCATTTAATCCAATTCTGGTCATTGTATGTAATTTCACATTGAAATTGGACATAAACAAGTGTCAATCTTTAATAGTTATTATTTCTTAAAAACACGCCTTTTTGTTTTGACAATGAGAATTAATTTTAAATTAATAAATGAAACTTCTATGTTTTTAATTTTGTAAAATAGACTTCATTTTTGAATTCCAAATATCAAAATTATCTTAGGGTGAATTTTGGGTATTTTTCTGAAAACCTTCAATTTTTTATGAATAGTAAAAACACTTAGTTATAGTTTAAAAACAAATTTTTATTTAAATAATTAATTATTTTATTGAAATTTATTTTAGGTCAAAATAGATTCATAATACCTGTATACGTTCAATGTAATTCATTTGAGTCATTTTGTAATAATATTAGATATATAAAATTTTATTGAACTTTTCACCTTCATTGACCCACCTCCTAGGAGCATTTTCAAATTTACATAAAACATAATTTTACCGATTTTGTGAGTTGAATTTCAAAACTACGAGAGACACGGTTAATATCTGTATGTAAAATTTGGTTCAATAAGATAAACATAATTATTAGTTAATAGTTACTTTTTTACTTTTATTTACCACGGTTAAAAGTAAATAGGTTAAGTAAGAGTAAAAATGACATTATTCTTACCCTAAAACATGTCCAAATTCTATTGTATGAGTGTAATCAGTCCAAAAAAACCTTAGTAATAAAAAATTATCCTTTAGGTCCACTTGGATTATATTAGGACATTTTTTATTATTTAATTCAATGAAGAGTTAAAAGTGTATAATTCAATGTTTAATAACTAAACCATTTTTAATATAGGGTTAAACATAAGATAAATTCGATTATAAATATTAATTAGAAAGATAAAAATATTTCCTACATAATGGTATTTTGTTTATATTTTTGATACATTAAATAATTCAATTTATATATGACATAATGATAATGAAGAAATAACTGTATTAATGAAAGATTAAAATAATTGATATTATAAATACCCAAATAAATGTAATTTGAGACTTTTTATGAATTCCATTGATTTTATAGGTTAATATGACATATTTGTGTTGGTTAGATGATTTATGTTGAAGTAATAATGCTGTTATAAATTTATAAAAAACAAAATACCAAATAGTGTCAAAATTGACATAAAAGAGTTTTTAAAACAAATACTATATAATTAATTGATATTTTATTCCTAAAAATATAAGGATCGGAAAAAATACTCATATAATGATATTTTTATCATTAATGAACCACTTGGGGTTCTTTTTGAAGTATATAGTATGTTTATTAACAAAATAATATAAAAATACAAACAGACATGGTAAATGTCAAACTACTTAACTAAGAGTTAAATATAAAAGATAATGTTAAAATAGTGCACCAAACCTATCTAAAACCAATTGAATGAGAGGTCATCAACCCATCCCCACCTTAGATTTTAAATAATACATTCTTAAGCCATTATAACACAAAAAGTAGTTTATTATAAAATAATATTTTAATTTTTCATAAGATGCCCATCACCCCTCTTATAGACGGGCACTTCCCCTTCTCTCAAATTCACACCTACAAAGCCATTTGGATCGGCCAAAACCTACCCAAATATCCTACCAACTGTCCTATCTTCATCCTATTGGCCTTATTTTGATCATAAATCCACACTAAAGATCCATTTTGATCAAATCAAAAGGAAGAACCCGAAGAAGAGGTAATGATTTTACCACCCTTTTTCAAGTTCTTTTCTTCTTCCACTCACTCTTTCTTTATTATTACCATACCAAAATAATAACTCCAGTACTTTATATATACTGTGAAGTTATTATAAATATGTAACAACCATATTAATTATTTTATCCATCCTATTAATGATAATGTCACCATGCGTGTGTACGTATGGTTTACCGTCTCCACGCTGTGGTGTAATTTGTTATTCAACACTATCTTACTTGGATAGAAATAATGATGAGTAATATTTATATAAATAACGAAAATAACATGATAAAGTCTCTGTAAAATTAATATACCATGAAATTCCACACTTTTACAGAAATGATATTGTTGCTCGTGCGTACGTACAGATTACCGTCTCCACGACGCGATGAGATTCATTTCCAAGTTCACCATTCATCGATGATTATAAAAATATAAATTACTAATAAGGATGTAATATATGACATAATAATGATAATAGAGAAATATATATATATATATAAATTTATTTATGTACTTACATATGTCTTATTCACTTACTTCCATTCAATACGATATGAAAACAGAAACAACGTTTATGCGTACGAACAACCTACCGTCTCCATAAAAGGTGTTTTCCATTTCATATATCTATATATTATAAATATTTATATTCTAAATATGTATGATTTATAAATAATTATTTATATTCTGGATGTATTTAAATCATTATCTAAATGATACGATCAAGAATAACAAGTTAAAATATGTAAGATAAAGAAAGATATTATTACCCGAAATGTTAATTTAACATGAAAATAGTTATTAAATGTGTAGTATAAAGTCGTTAATGAATAATTTATGATATAATAAATATGAATATGGTTCTGGTATAATCTAATAACCTACAATTTTCATTCCATAGGAGGTTAAACATACCCTCGACCAAAGGAAAGTGCAAGGTAAGGGTTAATTTCACAATCTCTTTATTATCCAAGGTTGTTTTTATTTAAGTATCTTCTGGGATATATTTATTATCCATGTCCATGTTTCATGAAAGAGTTTTAAAATGTATTATTTTATGTTACTTTTCACTAAATGTCATTTCAAATGTTTTAAATATTTATTTTTTAAAAATAATTCTCATTAATGTCCATGTTTCAAAATGGGTTTTAAGGATTTATTTAAATGGACATAATTGTTTTTAAAAATTTAATTCCTTTCAAAAATTTCAAAGTGGTATGGGTCACTTTGATTAAAAAATATCTTTAAATGTCATCCTTTCTAAATTTTGGGACTTTTAAATGTTTTCACGAAAAAGGGGGATATTTCTCTCAAATAGTTTTGATGATTATTTTCATCTATGTCAAAGTCATTAATTATTATCTATTGAGATTTATCTATTATAAAACAATCTTCCATATTGTATTGAATGTGTTATGTTTGACTGTTGATGTGATATTTTTATACCATTAATGGTTTGTGGTTAAAATATTGAAATTTTGTATGCTAGTTTTAATACGAATGTTCATATTATGTTTCAACCTTTTTAAATGAGGAATGCATTGGACTTAGTATGTCACTGGTGTAGCATTCAATAGATCCTCAATTCATTGGTAGGTCTCATGAGACAAACTATTTTCTTGGCATAAGGCCTTGACAAAATCTTATTTGTATTCTTGGAACAAGCCCTTAACTATATGGTTATGCTGTCTGGCATTATGCATTCCATCATTATGAAAGTGGCTATTGATATTGCATGTGATTATTTGACTAGTAGAATATCCATGTGAATAAGTAAATGGAATTATTTTATTATTATCTTTTCCATATTATGCTAAAGTTCAAGTTCAAAAGTCTTCTGTTTTAGTCTTATATATTTCCTTAAATGTTTATTCTTATTTATAAATGTTTCTGATATATTTTTATCCTTACTAAACATCTAATCTCACCCCTTTCTATGATTTATTTTTCCTAGGATGCGAAGAATTATATTATGTCTAACCTACATGGATAGTCTATGGGTTCTCAGTGTTATCTATGGAAACAATGTTTTTGTAGTTTTCCACTTTATAATGTAAACCTTATGAATGTATCTAGTAATTCCAAAGCTACTAAACTGATCGATCTTTTGAGACTTGATCTTTTTTTATCATGCCCATGATACGTAATAATGCATTGACTCTAGGATTCTGAGGTCAGTGCGTTACAGTTGGTACCAGAGGAAGATTGGTACAAATATTGAAAACTAGATTAAGATAAACTCTAATTAGAGCACATAGACCTAAGATTGGATTTGAGGATTAGTATAGAATAAATTCCTAGAATTTTGGTATTGTAGATATTTTTTGAGTTTTCCAAGCAATACATCCCTGTCTGGGTACGAGCAGGTAGAGGTAGCTCTGGCACAAATGTACCTAGTGGTAAAACCTGAAAACACTACTTTGAGCTAGACTCGAACGGTAACTGGTGCACGACAATGGGCTTTGATACACTCTTGGTTACGAAACTCTAGTGAGATATGATTAGGATAATTATCATTTTATTTACAAACTGTTATAAAGGGTTTATGAGTATATATATCCTTAAGGAAAACATTTTTTATGATTATGGATTATATCCGTAAACGGTTCAATTTACGTTAGGTATTTTAAAAGTTTGGAATTATTTATTGCAATTCATAAACTGGAAAAGTGTATTCCATTGTATAGAAATGGCGCCTAGTATAAGGAATGTGAACTCCAGAAATACATATGATCCAAAGAGTAAGAAGGATCATATCTTTCACGGTATTAAGCCAACATTTAGAAGAGAAATAGTCTCCCATGTATTCTCAACATATAAAGAAATAGTATCATGTGTTAATTACATAAGTAAAGAATTATTTGAGTCCTATGGATTTGAAGAGAAGCAAGAGAAGAAAAGGATGGAAGATATATAGATGCATAAAGGATAGAACGAAAAAAAGGATTTTCCCATATGTGATAACTGTTAAAAGAATCACCATGGTAAATGATTGAAGGGAATGAGAGTTTGTTATAAGTGTGGAGAAAAATGACACCAAGTACGTGATTTAAAGGGTAAGGAAAAAAGTTTAAAATATACAATGCTTCATCTACAAGGAGTTAGGACATTTTGGGAATCAATGTCCAAATCATCAGAGTACACCCCAAATTCTACTATTGGATAATAATAAAGTAATGATACTACCGAAGATGAAGAGGAATGATTAGATTTCTTACGTTGTTATTAAATTATTGTGTCATTTGAGTATTTTATTAATGATGTACTTGTTGTAATAATTATAGAGTATATAAGGATTGTACTGTAGTACTATTTAATTAAGGACTTGAGATTGTGTGGAACGATGAAAAGTGACTCAATAGCAGGTTAAATTTTTAGAAAATATATGGTTTAGAGAAAGATAACCCATAATATGGTTCTAATACTGAGTTAGTGATTTTGGAATAATACATGATTAATTTAGATAAATTACATTGGATATTCTTGACTAACTCAAAAATGATTAATGATTTGTATATTCCATAATTGTTGGAGTTTACAACATTTTTGGATAAAATGAGTATATCTAGTACACTATAAGGAAGAAGGATTCATCAATGTAATCAATATGGTTTTATTTTCATTCATAATGTTATAGTGTTTTAAAATAATACTTGATGAAGGTGTTCACATGTTATTACCTGGAAAAAATGATCTTCATTGTGTTTATCATACTTATAAATATTTTACTGTGAGTTTGGATAGATGTATTTTGAATATGTTTAGTTTGAGATTATTTTTGGATTTCCATAAAAAGGACAACCCGGATGTCTGGCTGCAACCCGTCACATCCGGTAAGGCCGCGAGACTTGAACCTGCAACCGAAGGGAGAAAAGGGTGTATCACCTACCACTGACCCACGTGATGTCCTATATTGAATAATGTAGTTTTTAATGTTCTAGTAGATGAATTATATATTCATTTTTTTTGAACCCTATATGAATCGGATAAAGAGAATATTTTTTTAAGTTCTATTATCTTTTAGAGTGAAATATGAGTTTGTGGAAGAAATTAGTAAAAGGATGGAACTCTACTTGTCAAGTATATATTTTTTTCTTCTTTTATTCTAAGAAGAAATTAATTCTTAAAATTTAGGTAAGGGATCTTATAACTAAAGATGTGTTATCGTAATACCTTTTGTTTTGTTGAACCAATGATATATTAAATCATCATAGATTGATGACTTTGAGGCCCTCAATTCTAATATTGTTTGTGACTGATGACCTTAATCACTCCCAATCAATATTTATGTTTTTACTCCAATTATGTGTCTATAATTTCCACTAATTTTCTTCTAATCATGATCATAATTTGGTGGTGACTTTTTCATTCCCCTTTTCCTCTTATTAAGACTAAATTTTTTTAACCAAATTTCTGATGTGGGTTTCTTACAAATGTATTTTCTATTTTCAATATTTTATTTTTGAAGAAAAATTTAAAATTGCGAGGATGCAATTTATTGAAGGAGGGAAGAGTGTAACACCCCGCGATTTCATAGTACGTTATTTTTCAATGTAATTCAATAACTTTCACTACACGCAACACCGAGTTCAAGAGCACCACGACTTACAGAACTAGCCGTTAAAAAGAGGTTATGAATAGTGTTAACTAAATTGTGAACTTTATATAATCCTTATAATTTTAGAATCCATATTATGAGTTTCTTAGCCATAATGAAAAAAAATAAAATTCATTTTTTTAGATAAAAGAAGTATTTTTCAAAAAATGCAATTTTACCACTTTTTAATGGAGAACCCCTTTTAAATATAATATTTGAAACATTTAAATATTCAATTTGAAAAAGTAAACTACTTCTTTAAAATATATAAATAAGAGTTTAGTTTCAATAAACATTTGGTGTTTTTCTGATAACTTTCATATTTGGGTGAATAGTGAAAAATACTATATTTTAACTGAAAACAACTTATTTTAATCAAAATAATTTATATTGTTAAATTATACATTTTAACATCTTGGAGGCATAAATAGATTATATTTTACTATTTAATCCAATGCTGGTCATTCTATGTAATTTCACTTTGAAATTGGACATAAACAAGTGTCAATCTCTTAATAGTTATTATTTCTTAAAAACACGCTTTTTGGTTTTTACAACGAAAATTAATTTTAAATTAATAAATGAAACTTCTGTGTTTTGAATTTGGTAAAATGGACTTACTTTTTTAATTCTGAATATCAAAAATAGCTTACGGTGAATTTTTGGTATTTTTCTAAAAGCTTTTAATTTTTGATGAATAGTGAAAAACACTGAGTTATAGTTTAAAAATGATTTTTTTAAATAATTAATTATTTTATTGAAAATTGTTTTTGGTCAAAATAGATTCATAATATTTATATATTTTAAATTTAATTCATTGGAGTCATTTTTCAATAATATTAGATATATAAAATTTTGTTGACCTTTTCACCGTCTTTTACCCACCACCCAGGAGCATTTGCAAATTTACATAAAACTTAATTTTACCACTTATATGAGTTGAATTTAAAAAATCTGAGAGAAACGGTTAATATCAGTATGTAAAATGCGATTCAATAAGATAAAAATAATTTTTGGTGAATAGTAACTTTTTACTTTTATTTACCACGGTTAAAAGTAAATAGGGTAATTAAGGGTAAAAATGACATTATTATTATCCTAAAACATTTCCTAGTTCTATTGTATAAATGTAATTCGACCAAAAACAACATTAGAAAAAATATAATATTTTAGGTCCACTTGGATTAGAATATGACATTTTTTATTATTTAATTCAAAGAAGAGTTAAAAGTGTAAAATTCAAAGTTTAATAACTAAACCATTTTTAATATAAGGATAAACATAAGATAATTTCGATTATAAATATTAATTATAAAGGTAAAAATATTTCCTAAATAATGTTATTTTTTTATATTTTTGAGTCATTAAATAATTAAATTTATTTATGACACAATGATGATGAAAAAATTATCTTATTAATGAATGATTAAAATAATTGATATTATAAATACCCAAATAAATATAATTTGAGAAATTTTATGAATTTAATTAATTATATAGGTTAATATGACATATTATGGTTGAATATATGATTTTATTTCTATGTAATAATGCTTTTATAAATTTAGAAAGAACCAAATACCAGATAGTTTCAAAATTGACATAAAAGATTTTTTAAATCAAATATTATATAATTAATTGATATTATATTCCTAAAAATATACGGTTCGGCCAAAAGACATATATAATGATATTTTTATCATTAATGAACCAATTGGGGTTCTCTTGGAAGTATATAGTATGTTTATTAACCATATAATCTAAAAATACAAAGAGACATGGTAAATGTCAAACTATTTAACTAAGAGTCAAATATAAAATATAAAGTTAAAATAGTGACCCAAACCTATCTAAAACCTATTTTTTGAGAGTTATTGAACCCATACCCACCTTATAATTTAAATAATTCATTTTGGATCCATTATAACCTGAAAAGTATTTTTTTATAAAATAATATTTTAAGTTTTTTCTAAGGTGCCCCTCACCCCTCGTATAAAAGGGAACTTCCCCTTCTATCATATTCACACCTACAAAGCCATTTGGATCATCCAAACCCTTCCCAAATATCCTCCCAACTATGTTACCTTCATCCTAGAGGCCTTAGTATGATCATAAATCCAAAATACAGAGCCCTTCTTATCAAATCAAAAGGAAGAACCCGAAGAAGAGGTAATGATTTCACCACCCTCTTTCACGTTCTTTTCTTATCCGCTTACTCTTTCTTTGTTATTAATATACCAAAATAATAACTCAAGTAACTTATATATATTGTTATTTTATTATAAAGATGGCACAACCATATTCATTATTTTATCCATCGTATGAATGATAATGTCACCACGCGTACGTACATACGGCTTACCGTCTCCATGATGTTGTGTAATTTGTTATTCAACACTATATTATTTGGATTGATATAATGATGAGTAATATGAATGTAAATAATTAAAATAACATGATAATGTCTTGGTAAAATTAATATACAACTAAATTCCACACCTTCATGGAAATGATATTGTTTCTCATGTGTACGTACGGATTATAGTCTCCACGACGTGATGAGATTCAGTTCCAAGTTCACCATTCATTGATGATTATAAAAATATATATTACTAATAATTATATAATATATGACATAATAATTCTAATATAGAAACGCATATATATGTATTTATGTACTTACATATGTCTTATTCACTTACTTCTGTTCAATATGATATGAAAACGGAAACAACATTTATGCGTACGAACGGCCTACCGTCTCCATAAACTTTGTTTTCCATTTCATATATATATCTATTATAAATATTTATACTATAATTATGTATTATTTATAAATAAAGGTTTATATTCTCGAATTATTAAAATCATTATCTAAATGATACAATCAAGAATAACAAGTTAAAATATGTACGATAAAGAAAGAGATTATTACCTAAAATGTTAATTAAACATGAAAATCGTTATTAAATGGGTATTATAAATTCATAAATGAATAATTTATTATATAATAAATATGAATATGATTCTATTAAAATATAATAACCTACAATGGTCACTATAAAGGAGGTTAAATGTACCCTCGACCAAAGGAAAGTGCAAGGTAAGGGTTAATTTCACAATCTCTTTATTATCCCTGGTTGTTTTTACGTAAGTATCTTCTGGGAAATATTTATTATCCATGTCCATGTTTAATGAAAGAGTTTTAAAAGGGATTATTTTAAGTGAATTTTTACTATACATCATTTCAAATGTTTTATATATTTATTCTTCAAAATAATTCTCATTAATTTCCTTGTTTTCAAAATGGGTTTTAAGGATTTATTTTTATGGACATGACTGTTTTTAAAATGTTAATTCATTTCAAAAATTTCAAAGTGCTATGGGTCACTAGGATTCAAAAAATTTCTTTTACATTTATTCCTTTATAAATTTTGGTAATTTTAAATGTTTTCAAGAAAAAGGGGGATATTTCTCTCAAATAGTTTTGATGATTATGTTCATCTATGTCAATGTCATTAATTATTCTCTATTGAGATTGATCTATTATAATACAATATTCCATATTGTATTTAATGAGTTGTGTATGATTGTGGATGTTCTATTTTTATACCATTAATGGTTTTTGTTTAAAATATTGAAATTTCGTATGCTAGTTTTAATACGAATGTTTAGATTATGTTTCAACCTTTTCTTATGAATAATGCATTGGACTTAGTAAGTGACTTGTGGAGCCTGTTATAGATCCTCGATGCATCGATCAGTCTCATGAGACAAACTAGTGTCTTGGCATAAGGCCTCGAGAAAATATTATTTGTATTCTTGGAACATGGCCTTGGCTATGTGGTAATGTAGTCTGGCATTATGCATTCCATCATTATTAAAGTGGCTATTGATATTGCATGGGATTATTTGACTAGTAAAATATCCATGTGAATAAGTAAATAAAATTATTTGATTATTATCATTTCTATATTATACTAAAGTTCTAGATTAAAAGGCTTTTGTTTTATTCTTTTACATTGCCTTAAATGTTTTTGCTTATTTATGAAAGTTTCTTCTATATTGTTATCCTTACTGAGCAACTAAGCTCACCCCTTTCTAAGTTTTCTTAAAAACACGCTTCTTGGTTTTCACAATGGGAATTAATTATAATTAATAAACGAAACTTATATGTTTTGAATTTGGTAAAATAGGCTTACTTTTTGAATTCATAATTTCAAAATTATCATAGTGTAAATTTTTGTTATTTTTCTGAAAACATTCAATTTTTGATGAATAGTGAAAAACATTGAGTTATAGTTTAAAATTGAATTTTTATTTAAATAATTAATTATTTTATTTAAATTAAATTTAGGAAAAAATAGATACATAATACCTCTATATTTTCAATGTAATTCAATGGAGTCATTTTGTAATAATATTATATATATATAATTTTATTGAACTTTTCACCGTCTTTTACCCACCTCTTAGAAGCATAGGCAAATTTCCATAAAACTAAATTTTACCACTTATATGAGTTTAATTTAGAAAAACTGAGAGACACGGTTGATATCATTAAGTAAAATTTTGTTTAATAAGATAAAAATTATTTTTGGTGAATAATAACTTTTTACTTTTATTTACCACAGTTAAAAGTAAATAGGGTAATTAAGGGTAAAAATGACATTATTACTACCATAACACATGTACTAATTCTATTGGATTAGTTTAATTGGACCAAAAACGACTTTAGGAATAAAATATGATCCTTTAGGTCTACATGGATTAGATTAGGACATTTATTGTTATTTAATTCAAAGAAGAGTTAAAAGTGTTAAATTCAATGTTTATTAACTAAACCATTATTAATATGGGGTTACACATAAGATAAATTTGACTATAAATATTAATTATAAATATAAACATATTTCCTACATAATAGTATCTTATTTATATTTTTTAGACAATAAATAATTTTATTTATTTATGACATAATGATGATGCAGAAATTACGGTATTAATCAATGATTAAAACAATTGATATTATAAATACCCAAATAAATGTAATTTGGGACATTTTTTAAATTACACTAATTTTATAGGTTAATATGACATATTAGGTCTGGTTAGAGGAATTTTTTTTAAAGTAATAATGCTGTATAAATTTAACAAAATCAAATTACCAAATACTATCAAAATTGACCTAAAAGAGTTTTTAAAAAAAATATTATATTATCAATTGATATTCTATTCTTAAAAATCTAAGGGTCGGCCAAAAGACTTATATAATGATAGGTGTATCATTATTGAACCACATGGGTTCTCTTGGAAGTATATAGTAAGTTTATTAAACATATAATATAAAGTTACAAAGAGATATGGTAAATGTCACACTATTTAACTAAGAGGTAAGTCTAAAAGATAAAGTTAAAATAGTGACCCAAACCTGTCTAAAATCTATTTGTTGAGAGGTTTTAGACCCATCCCAACCTTATCCTTCGTATCATAAATTTTGGATCCATTATATAAAGAAAATTATTTTATTATAAATTAATATTTTATGTTTTTCCTAAGATGTCCCTCACCCCTCCTATAAAAGGGAACTTCCCCTTATCTTATATTCACACATCCAAATCAAATTGGATCGAACAACCCCTGCCCATATATCCTCCCATCCATCCTACCTTTATCCTAGAGGATTTATTTTGATCATAAAGACAACCTATGGAGCCCTTTTGATCACATCAAAAAGAAGAACCCGAAGAAGAGGTAATGATTCACTACCCTCTTTCAAGTTCTTTTCTTATTCCACTTACTCTTTCTTTGTTATTACCATACAAAATAATAAATCCAGTACCTTATATATTCTATTATGTTTTTAAAAATATGGAACAATAATATTCATTATTTTATCCATCATATGAATGATAATTTCACTATGCGTGCGTACGCATGGCTTACCGTCTCCACGTCATGGTGTAATTTGTTATTTAACACTATCTTATTTGGATGGATATAATGTTGAGTAATATGTATATAAATATTAAAAAAATTCTAATGTCTCTATAAAGTTAATATACAATCCAATTCCACACCTTTAAGGAAATGATATTGTCTCTCGTGCGTACGTACAGATTACCGTCTCCACAATGCGATGAAATTAATTTCCAAGTTTACCATTAATCGATGATTATAAAAATATATATTACTAATAAGTATTTAATATGTGACATAATAAATCTACTGGAGATAGATATATATATATATATATATATATGTTCTTATGTACTTACATATATCTTATTCACTTACTTCTGTTCAATATGATAAGAAAACAGAAACAACATTTATGCGTACGTACGACCTACCGTCTCCATAAATGGTGATTTTCTTTTCATATATTTATCTATTGTAAATATTTATATTCTAAATATGTATGATTTATAAATCAAGGTTTATATTTTTGAAGTATTTAAATCATGATCTAAATGATAAGACAATGAATAACAAATTAAAATATGTACGATAAAGAAAGAGATTATTACCCGAAATGTTAATTTAACATGAAAATAATTAATAAATGGGTAGTATAAAGTCATAAATAAATCATGTATGGTATAATAAATATGAATATGGTTCTAGTATAATCTAATAACAAACAATTATCCTTATACATGAAGTTAAACGTACCCTTGACCAGAGGAAATTGGAAGGTGAGGGTTAATTTCACAATCTCGTTATTATCCGAGGTTGTTTTTACGTAAGTATATACTAGGACATATTTATTATCTATGTCCATGTTTTATGAAAGAGTTTTCAAATGGATTATTTTAAGGTACTTTTTACTAAACATAATTTCAAATGTTTTAAATATTTATTCTTCTTAATCATTCTCATTAATTTCTATGTTTTCAAAATGATTTTTAAGGATTTATTTATATGGACATTAATGTTTTTGAAATGTTAATTCCATTAAGAAATTTCAAAGTGGTATGGGACACTTTGATTCAAAAAATTTCTTGTAATTTATTCCTTTATAAATTTTGTGACTTTTAAATGTTTTCAATAAAAGGGGGATATTTCTCTCAAATAGTTTTGATGATTATTTTCATCAATGTCAATATCATTCATTATTCCCTATTGAGATTAATCTATTATAATAGAATATTCCATAATGTATTGAATGAGTTATGTTCGACTGTGGATGTGATATTTTCATACCATTAATGGTTTGTGGTTAAAATATTAAAATTTTGTATGCTAGTTTTATTACGAATGTTCAGATTTTTGTTTCAACCTTTTCATATGAGGAATGCATCGGAATTAGAAAGTGACAAGTGGAGACCGCTACAGCTCCTCGATGCATCGGTAGGTCTCATGAGACAAACTATTGTTTTGGAACAAGGACTTGACAAAATCTTATTTTTAGTCTTTGTATAAGGCCTTGACTATGTGGTTATGCAGTCTGGCATAATGCATTCCGTCATTATTAAAGTGGCTATTGATATTGCATGTGATTATTCGACTAGTAGAATATCCATGTGAATTAGTTAATGCCATTATTTGATTTTTATCTTTTTCATATTATGGTAAAGTCCACATTTAAATGAATTTTTTTAGTCGTATACATTTCCTTAAATGTTTTTTCTTATTTATGAAGGTTTCATATATATTGTTATCCTTACAGAGAATCTAAGCTCACCCATTTCTATGTTTTATTTTTCCCAGGTATTGAAGAAGTATATTATGACTGACCTGTAGGGATAGTCTCTGGGATCTCCGTGTTGTCTATAGAAACAATTTGGTTGTTTTTTTCCTCTTTATGATGTAATGTATACCTTATGAATGTATCTAGTACTTCCAAGGCTACTAAACTAATCGATCTTTCGAGACGTACTCTTTTGTGATCATGTCAATGATATGTAATAATTCCCTGACTCTGGGCTTCGGAGGTCAGGGCATTACAACTTTACCCCATGATGCCCACTTTCCACACTAGTTTTGTGGAAACCCTATAACATGAATCTCTTTATCACTATTTCCCACTACAATAGTAATCTATATGTGGGAATGAATAGGGTTTTCACACTAGTGTGGATGTCTCTATGGAAAACAAACTCAAAATATTTCCCCCATAATTACCTGTCTTGATTTAAGTCAAATGTGTATTAAAAGAGGTCTATGAACCTCACTGAATTCTAAAAAACATTCATCCCATCACATTTATTCTATATAATTTCCTAAATCTATATTAAGTGCAAGCGTGAGGGGTTGTACTCTACATAAAACAATTGTTGGGAGTTGGTCCACGAGATTGTTGGCCCATTGAGCATATTCATAACTAGACTCCACTAGTGCCCAACTACTCCATGGATAATACTATTTGCTAGATAAACCAACCAACCATTGAAATTCTGAATAATTATACAAAATCGAATCACCTCCTATAGCCAATCCTCTACTCCTTGGGTAATTGTGTCTCCATTTAACCTCAACGACAATTGCACTAGAACTCATGGAATGTTATAAGCATGTGCACATCCTCAAACTTCTCTACTATAAATATTTACTTCTAAATAAGTGTGGATTATAATGAAATTACAAAAAGATAAAATATAACATGATATTTCCCCTTAACTAAGGACACATAACTCATCAATTTTTTTCTGATGCTGAATTAGTAACCTGGCAGGCTGTCTTCATGGAGGCATCCCAATAATTTTATCAATATTTACCACATTCATATGATCATATATATATATATATATGTGTGTGTGTGTGTGTTTGTGTTTGTGTTTGTATGTTAATATGACTTAGTAAGTATAGTCGAAGACTCAAACCAATGTAATTCTTGTACCATTTGATCCTTATATCCAATGTCTCATTGTGTTGAGTCATCGAGCATGTAGTTGGAGTCCTGGTGAATGGATACGTTGGTCGCCATAATGAAAATGGGTTCCTTGGACTAAAATATACTCTTGAGACACTTTAATATAATTTACCTAATTTTAGACCAAATAATTATAATGGTTCAACTCTAAACATCATCCTTAGGAATGAAATCCATTGATACCAATCTATAATGACTCGATACAATGGGGATCAAGCCGCAACTACCCCAATCCCACCTCTATAAGGTAGGGTCTGGTGACATGAACTGAATGGAATAAATAATATAGGATTATTTTTCCTATATACTTCAATACACACACACATCCATATCCATAAATAAGTGAAGAAGAATAATAAGAAAATATACAAAATCTAGGGAATAAACAATGATTGTAAAACCTTTATAGAACACAAGAGTATAACTACTTAATCTAAAAATTAATGTGAAAAAATAAAAGCCCAACCAAAATGATGTATTAAACTAAAAAAATTAAAATGTAAATGTTGAGAGTTCTCAACTCTATTTATCTAGGACTCAAACAACATATGTGGTCATATTAACCAATATATGACTATGATCCCCTGTAATATCCACCGACCTATCATTCATCTGCATATGAGATGACACGTCCCGGAAAATCCCATA
The DNA here is from genome assembly GCA_963277665.1 of Viscum album. Classification (NCBI taxonomy): domain Eukaryota; kingdom Viridiplantae; phylum Streptophyta; class Magnoliopsida; order Santalales; family Viscaceae; genus Viscum; species Viscum album. The sequence goes on from OY728166.1 coordinate 825,745,328, forward strand.
CAAGGGTTAGTATATATGTACCCAGTAGGACACCCTAACGGATAAAGGAGGACAAATATTTGAAATTATAGGAAAATATAGCTCAACCCATAGAAAGATAGAAATAAAAACCAACCCACATGGTTATATCCACATAAAATTAACCTAGATGAGAACGAAATTGAATCATAATCTCACATCCAAGTCCAGGAAATGTGTTTTCCATCCGTTCTAATGATCTAAAATGATCCCCTGATCTTGTACATCTATAAAATAGATTAATCGGCTTCAATAAACAAATCCATAGTATTCCAAACAGTCTAGGGGATAAGATAACTACTAAGAGGACCCTTTCCCTTGTATAGTTGGAGGTTTACTCTATGATGGTAGAGGACACAATCTGTGACTCTATATGATGTTTCCACTCTCATGGTAGAGGATTGATGACCTAACTTTATAGGAGGTTTCCACTATAATTCTATGGGATTCATACCATGAAACAATAGGAGGCATCCACTCAATATGTAGAGGACCAATGTCCTTTCTATATCATAGGGTTCTATTCTAATGGTAGAGGATCCATGCCCACACACCATAGTAGGGTTCCACTATAATGGTTGTGGAATAATGCATTGAATCCATGGGGGGATCCGCTGTAGTGGTACAAGACTTATACATAACACCATAGAAAGGTTCCACTCTAATAGTAGAGGACCCATACCAGGACTCTACATGAGGGTTCCACTCAAATGGTCATTTTCTGATCTATTTCATCATTAGTTTCCATATAAGGAAGAATAAAACTTGGAAAATCTATCACCATATCTCAAAATCCACTATGATGGCCACCATCACATTTTTTATTGAAAAACACTAATGTTACACCAATTGTTGTCCAAAATCTTAGTGCGAACAAAAGTGATACTAGAGGTAGAAGTTTCGTAAAAAACGAGTGTACATGGAATGTACGGAGACCCATAAGGAATGAAGTCCCTCCCTTATCCCTAATGGTTTCTTTACTAGTACATATCCTAATATCCATGTAGCCATACTCTGTATGTAAGGGGACTAAGTGGCATTTGTCATGCACCCATAGTTGAGATGTGTCCTCCTAGCCATGCCTATGGCCCCTGGGTTGGGTCTGTGTACACTGGCCATGTGTCTGGCCATGCTTGTGTATGTGTACTCAAAATGTGACTTCTTATTCCCCATCACTGAATTACACATATTGTGTGATTCATGCCAATCGTGTGATATTTAACACAACTAATACCTAATCCACCTTAGTAAATGGGTCGAAATTCTTTATTTTCATCAAACTATACTATGCGTAGTCTGGTTTTCCAGATAAATATAGACCTTATTTGTGGGTCCTAGATTGAAATGTCTTTATGGAAAATATTCTTAATGGGAACAAATATTTGGGGATATTCCTCTCATTCCAATGAATCCAACCCTTTAGTGGTTAGAAATCGATGCTTTGATCCTCTCGCATAATGCTTATTCACCGTCAGTCATGCGTCGTGCCTCTAAAACTGATGCCAAATCAATTACACATCTTATATACATAAGGAGAATCACCCTCATCAAAATATAATCCCCATAAATCCTATTATTTTTTATATATACATCACTTGTGAATATTTTGTGAATTTTGGGATCCATTCACCCTCAATCCCACTTAGAAATGCTAAACTATGGCCCTGTAGGGAAATAATGAAGATAAAAATGAATGATGGGGAAATCAAAATAAAAGGGTTGAAAAATATTTTTCAAGGATTCATTATTCAATTAAAAAATCTATATCGTTGGGGTGATAAATAATGGAACAACAATTTTAATCAAGTAAACAAATCAAATCTGAATTATGGGTACCTGAAAAGAATCAAATCAAATTCATATCAAACAAAAAGGATTGATTCTACTCAATATTTTTATTATTAGTGAATAAATCAAAACATTAAGTGTCCTACATTGATTCGTATCAATATTTGGGAAATAACATGCACACCAATGAAAGAAGAAGATTTGTTTCTTTTGTTGTGCCTTAACTCGTCCTAATCATGTTGTTCATTACCACATGATCTCGATTCTCCAATGATGAACAATGGAACCTCATATCAATGGCCCTATGGTTATATAGTTGACACTGGAATTACACCATAATAGAATATTTATATAATGAATTTGGTATAGTTAATTTATTGAAATACATAAAATAAATTATTTATCTTATTCAAATAACCCGCCAGTGGGAGCATTATACGAACGTCTAATGCTAACCAACATTATGTTATGCTATGGGTAAACCTTGTGTTATAGATTAAAATGTGGTATTACATTTTCGATCAAATAATTCTTTTAATATTTTTCCCATTATTTTTGAAATACAATGAACATATGATATAAGAGACATTTAATGTTTTATAAGATTAATTCTAAGAACATTGGTTCTCATAATCGCATGTCGTCTCAGCACCCGACACTGAAACAAATTTATAGATACATTTAAAATTACTTAGAGGGAAAATGGCCTTTAAATGAACCCTATGATAGGTATTATAATGAGATACAATTCTCAACATCCCACTTCATACCCAATGGCTAAAAACATATATGAGATCCTGATATAGCTTTATTGATCCTTGGTAAACTACACACTATGAAGCATGAATGTATTTCATTATATCTTCCCATGTGGAATTAAGAACCACAATTAATTGATAAAAATATATCAAAACATCTTCATTTAAATACCATCCTCAAATTATGTCATTCCCGATGAATAATTACTATATCAATAAGCATTGGAAATTTGACACATGTCGTGCTTTCATCTAGTCCAACATATAATATGTGATAAATAAGGGGGTATGTTTCTTCACCCCCTGATTATCATACTAACCCACCAAACATTCAACTAACAGTATAATTAATTTCCACATTATTCTAAAAAGGATGAATCCATGAGGCTTTCTCATATAAAATGATCTCAACACACACTTTTCTATAACAACACCACTTAGGTTTACCATTTTACAGGGTTCACCTAATGAAATATTTATTGAGTGACCCAACACCCTCTAATTATGGTTATAAATTATATATATTACATTTACAAAGCCTTAATAAGAAACAAATACTTTTTTGAATCCTCATAAATCAAAATCTTCTAATAAAAAGAGAACACTACAACGTACAAAAATATATCCACAAAGTTAAAATTAACACTATATTGGCCTCCAACGAATGACCCACACATCCCAAGGGATTATAATGTTTTACCATGGTTTACTCATAAAGAAACCCATGTGCCTTATCATTATCCAAGTACACTTCTATATAAACCGTCATCATGACATATATTTTACAAATGAATATTTTCCTCATGAATTTCCATATTTATTTTTTATGAATCTCCATAATTGACGTGTTCCAATTGAGCCAAACAACTAGAATATAGATTTATTTGAAAACATAAAAGTTGTTCCACACATCTACATGAACCTAGAACAAGTTCAATGGAATCTACATGTACATGCATTACATTACTATAAAAAAACCCACAAAGAATAGATTTAGAGGATCATAACACATCATCTCTGATGCTACTTTATGAAGAAACTACCCATTAACGAAACTAGATGTTTTGCTTATCATTCTTAGAAAAGATACCTATGAACATTGTTTGACAATGTTGACCACATATATAAATTCCATTTTCTAGTGTTCCTATTGAAAATAAAAATATCCACGATCCATACAAAATCAAACATCATAGGCATAAAAAATTCTTCTCAAAACATGAAATATTTTAGGATTCACTAAGACCACTATATTTTCCGTGATCTCTACCATTCCAAGGAACAACCATTGGTCTTATCTCTGTAACACACCAACCAAAAATGTCCAAATATGATGAATTACTGATTACATTTTCATGATTAAAAGGAATGAAATCTCGAAGGAACAATCAGTTTAGTAGTCTTTTATAAACTAGATACATTCATGTAACTCATATTACAATGGGATAGTTAATAAACAACAATACCAAACAAAAACTAATTAACCGAATCCACGTGAACTCAATAAATGGTCCCCTCCTCATAAACTATTAATGGTAAAAAAATGAATGGGGTGAGAACAAATGATGAGTAAGGGTTACAAATAATATAAGAATAAAAAAACAAAAACTGAATAATAATCAAATTGGCATAGTTAAAATGGTATGATGATTAAATAAAAAATACAGACTATTAATAAACTGAGAATGAAACTACATCCATATATTTTTTCATAATAAAAACCTCATGGATAGTAATAAATAAAAATGAATAAAGACATAAGATTATTAATTGGATGTCATGTATCTGGAACATGATACCACTGTACCATCGAAATAGTTTAAGTTTGTGGGTAGAAACTCGTCTAATTTTTGGAAACAATCTCGAGGGGCTTGGTGCCAACTGATCAGCCTCATGAGATCTGTTGATGCATCAAGGGGCTATAGTGAGCCCAACCCATAGTTGAAAGGACAAATAACTTTTTATATATAGATTTAATATAATTAATATTCCTTCTCAATATCATTAGATAGTAGAGGATATATATACATCAATATTTACATAGGTAAAACAACATTCCAAATAAACACCATAAGTTAAAGGGTGTACGACTTAATAAAAGAATCATATCCATCAAACCAGAATATAGATATATAATATATTAAAATTTTAAAATGAAAAATTATCCCAACGGGGATGTAGGTACACCACATAAGAATGCATAGGTGTACAAACCATGTAAATCACAATTAAATGGAAGCCGAAAAAGTGTCCCTTACAACAGTGTAATCAAACAGGTTAATAATCATCAAGTGAATCACTGAATTTCATGAATATAAATAGAATCATGATATTATATATAAAATGGTAGTAAACATACACCACATATAAGATATAAGTGTTGAACAATGGAAATATTATGGAAATAAAAGTGATATGAGAAACCCCTTACCTTATGCCTGGACAAGTTCTTCTTTTGATCTTAAAGACCAGAATAATAAAGTTTATCATCATTAATTAATAATTACATAACCTCATAAACATGTAATTGTATTAAATTAACCTTATTAAGTATATTAATGTCCTTTTTATGGGTTTAATAGGTTAAATTTTATTGTTTTGGAATCATTTTATTTCTTGGTTTTCATGATTGGTTTACTTGTATTCATGAATGGAAGTTTATTTGAAATGTGGTTAAAAATACAGAATTGTTAATAAATATTATTATTGAAATTAAAAATATATATATGACATTATAATACTTTTCGGTTATGTACCATTAGGATTAATTATCTAATAAAATATAATGAGAAACGCTTTGATTACTCAGCAGTTCTGTGTATATTGAACTTGTTTTGTATTATTATTTTATATTATGAGTGTGTAATGATTCAAAAACATTAAATAACAAGAAATAAATATATAATGATATGGTTCAATCATTAAAATGGAATATTTAACATAATTTTATATGGTAACAAACATTGAGAACCCATCATCCATGAATGTGATAAATTAACACATCTTGGACAGTGTTTTCATTTTCAGTATAAGAGTGGGGAAAAGAGAGATAATGTTAAAATATTCTATTAGAATAATAAAATTAATGTTCATGTAAGGTAATATAATTATAATATCATTTTTATGAGTGGATATAATTAAATAATAATAAAATAAAAAACTCAAAATAAAATAAGAGTGGAGAAATCCCTCATGAAAATTCGGCATCCGAATGACGTCACACAAAAATTCATAAAATATTTTGATGATAGAAAAGGGGTCTCTAGAAATTCATACATAATATGAAAAAATGGTAATATGGAATGGCATATCCCAACATAATATAATTTAAAATAAATAGAATAACATAAAATGAAATCTTCAAAAAGAGAAGGGTGGTAGATTCCCTTACCTTGTAGAGTAACACCCAATACTCAATGGCTGGGACATTTAGGGATTTAGGACACCTTGGGATGAATCCTAGGGTGGTAAAACTACCATATATTCTAGTATAATGAGTTTATAATGAATGAAAATGATGTAATGAGAGGGATAGTTTTATCAATTTCAAAGGACACCTCAATAATTGTTTTAAAAAAACCATGGGATTTCCCATTGTATTTTCCCTTTGTATTAGCCACTTTGGAAACCTCTTGTCATATTTTACTATACAAATGTCGACCAATATTTTATATTAATTTTTTACATCATTATGATTTCATTAAACATACCCAAAACTCGTAATTATATTTTTACTATACACGAAAAATTCATGTAATTTAGAAAAAACCCAAAAAATCACCCTACCCATTATTTCGATGTGTAGAATTCAAAAATGAACTCAATTTTTTGAAAATAATTATCTTAATTTTATTAATTTAAATTTTAAAAAAAATTATAATTTAATCAAAAATAACAATTTTTAATCTATAACTCATTTTTAATACCTTGAAAATTTAATCTACATCGCATAACTTTACAGACTTAAGAAGATAAAATAATAATACGATTTACAATTTATAGGGGTCATATTACTATTCATGTTACTATTACTAAGGGTTTGTTATTATTAATCAAACAAAAAAGTTGGTTCTATCAAAATCCAAATAACTTACTTATCAAAACATTAGATGATTTTTTTTTGAAATTCAGAACACAAAAGTGGAAATTTAACTTTAATGTCAAGGTGATGAATTTATCCATTAAATAACCAAGTGTAGTTTCATAGATACTTAGTGCTTCATGAAATATAGTAAATCTTTTGAATTTTAAGTATTTAAGAGAATCATAAAGTAAAATGTTTTGTGTGTTATATTATTATAACCTTAAGAAATTTATACTTCAAAATCTGTCATGTATAAAACCCTTAAAGAAGATTGGTGTTGTTATTCTTCATAACATCCTTTGGTTCCCACATTGATTCTTCCATTTTATCGTAGCTTCAAAGAACCTTTACTAGGAAATTTGTTCGATTTCATAATACCTAATCCCATGTGTCAAGAATCTGAATAGGCTCTTCATAGTATGAAAAATAAGGCTACAGTTCTATTTCATAATATACGAGTAAATGAAATAGGTCTGGAATGTATTTACTCACCAACCACATAAGGAAAACATTGTGACCTTTGGAGATACTTGGTGGGATTTCTAAATGGTAAGCTATAGCTCCAATTATTTCCAGAATTTCAAATGATCTGATATACCTGGGCCTCAATTTTCTTTTCATACCAAAATGAAAGACACCCTTCTATAGATATACTTTTAGAAATACATGATCTATTACATGAAATTATAAATCCTTTCACTTCTTTTCAACATAAATCTTTTTTTCTACTTTGGGATACATTAATAGGGGCCTGAATTTTCCTTACCATTGCAGTTATCTATTCAATAACTTATGTCCTTATATGTTTCATCTCGTTAGCATCATTCCAACAGGTTAGAGTTTAAAACCTCTTACCATATATATCATTATATGACATCATTTGAATGCGATAATGGAAACTATATATAACGAAAATTCCACCAAAGGAAAGAATTCATCCCATATACCTTGAAAATCAAGAGAACATGGTCTCAACATGTATTTTAGTGTTTGAATAGTCCATTCAGACTTTCCATTGGTTTGGGGGTGATAAGAAGTATGCATATAAAGATCAATATCCAATTCCTTCTGGATAATTTTCTAGAATTTTTATGTTAACTGAGGACCACGATCAGACACTATCGATAGAGGTGCACTAAGAAGTCTTAAAACTACATTAATATAATATCATTCCAAGGGAACAGGTGGAAAATCCTATCTTATATTAAGGAAATGTGCTGATTTGGTGAGATAGTCATCAATTACCCATATTGAATCATTCCTTAATGGTTTCTTTGATAGTCCTATGACAAAATCCATCATATTTTCATCCCACTTCCATATAGGAATTGGTAGAGGTTTTATGACCCCTATAAGAAATTGTCTCTTGGCCTTCACTTGTTGAAAATTAGATACCTTGAAACATAGTTATCAATTTCTCAGTTCATGTTATCCAACCAAAAAATTTTCTTCAGATCACTATATATATTAGTTATACCTTGGTGTATCGAGAAATTTTAACAATGGAAATTATATAATATTTCCATTTTTAGCTCAGGTACTTATGGAATAGATACCCTCTTCAAAAATTTCAGAACTCTATCCAGATACACAAATTAAGAAAATCTTTCATCCTTAATAGATTTAACTTTCTATTATATATTTTCATCATCAGAATGAGTTCTTTTTATCTACTCTAGTAAAGACTGCTTAGAGATCATTTGAAAGAGGAAATATGTTTCTGCTTCAAAAAAATTCCCATATTAATCTTTAGTAGATCCGTGATTATAAGATCTCTCTCAATCCTCATTTGGGTCACAAGTCCATGATCCTTCCATCTTAATGCATATACCAAATTATTTAACTTTCCTGTACGGTAGTGTATTAAAAATTCATTGTCTTTGAGCAATTAAATCTATCTCCTTTGACTCATATTGAGTTCTATATATATAATTATGTTTTTAAAACTATTTTAATCCATATATATATATATATATCATTTAACCATAGAGATAATGTCTCCATATTTTTAGATTAATGATTATGGTTGATAACTCAAGATCATGGGTAGGATAATTTTTCTCATGAGCCTTCAACTTCCTTGATTAATAAGAAATAACTTTATCTATTTTTATAAGGATGAATCCCATTCCATTATTTGATGTATCACTATATATAAAATATACATCATTTCTATATAGAAGGTTTTAAATTGCAGCATTGAACAATATTCTTTTAAATTATTCAAAGAAATTTTCCCATTATTTAGACCTTACAAACATAAACACTTTATATGTGATCTTGGTTATCTGATTAGCCAGTCGGGTGAAATTCTAAATGAAACATCAATTGTATCTTTCTAATCTAATAAAACTACATACCTCAATTATTTTCATTACCATGGGTAATTCTTGGATTTAATTTGTCTTCAGAGGATAAATTGAGATTCCTTCCTTAGAGACAATATGTCCAACTAAAGAAACTAATTAAAGTCAAAATTTATACTTTATAAACCTCCCATATAATTCATTTCTTCTAAGAGTGTTCAGAATAATCCGAATTTGATTCACATGGTCTTCATAGCCTTTTTAGTATACAAGATATCATTTATAAATACCATAAAATGTCAAGAAGTCATTCCTTGAAAAATATATTAATTAAATCCATGAAAATAGAGGGTGCATTATTAAGTCGTTAAGGCATTATTGTGAACACGTAATGCCCATATCTAGTTAAAATTTTTTCTTTGGAATATCTTCTTATCTCACTCATAGCTGCTGATATCCAGCTCAAAGTCTAATCATCATAAAATATTGGGCTCCATGATGTTGTTCAAATAAATCATTAATCCATGGAAGAGGAATCTTTTTTGTTATTATAATTGCATTTATTTCCCTATAACCAATGCAGAGACTCATAGATCCATCTTTATTCTTGACAAATAGGATAGGGGATCCCCAGGGAGAAACACTAGGTCAAATAAATCCCTTTTCACTCAATTCCTCTAGTTATTTCTTTATCTCCACTAATTCCCGAATGGACATTCTATATAGATTAATTAATATAGATATTTCACTGGGAATAAAATCAATATAAAACTTTACTTACCACTCTTATTGATGTCCAGATAAATTCTCAAGAAATACATCAATGTATTCTTGCACAATATGTACATATTCAATGTGAAGATTTTTTCCCTCACCCATAGATATTTTTTCCTCTGACCTCAAATAATTTCATTCAATAGAGCTACTGGGGGTAGATCTATATAAGAATCATGTGTAGAGGTTTCTTCTTTAAAGATAAGGTATTCTACACAATTTTCAAAAATTGTAACATCTATTTTCTTACAATAGATATTCAAATCATAATTTGACAAAAAATTCGTACTGATAATTATATGAAAGTAAATCATTGGTATGATGATAAGGTTATAAACTAAATAACATTTCTGTGTCATCATGGGGTATAATTGACACTTTTTTTTTCAATGATACACCCCCTAGGAGTTTGGACTTACAAATCCTTTATAAAATCAAATTTGACATGTATAATTTTCTGGGAAAACTGAGAAGATATAAATGAATTCCTTGATCCAGAATCAAATAAATCATTGGATAAGTTTAAGGTAACAAGTATAGTACCTTCCACTACATCATTAGGAACATAAACCTCCATGGATGTAATTGCATAATCTTTCCCTTTCTCTCGTGAACTTTTTTTAGGAATGTTTCCTTCTCTCTTAGGAAATTCATTTTCAGAGTCCCATATATCTAAAATTGTAGCAATGAAAATCATTGAATTTTCTCTTACCCTTTCATTCATTAGATCGATGAACTTTTTTCCACAATTATAGAAAACTCCCATTCCTTTTATGAATTTTTGTGGATTATTATTTCCATAGTTCTCACACTATGGAATATGAATCATTCCAAACTTCTTAATTGGAGCTTCAACTTTTCCAGGGTTATTATAATGCATCTTCTTATATTGATTTCCGATGAAGAAATTTGAGCTTGAAAATTTCATCTCTATTTTGATGGAACTTAATAAAATTTCATCATATGATAAAAATGTTGGAGAAGCCAGTTCCCTTCGAAGACATGGCTTAATAACTTCAATGAAATGTCCAATATTTTTATCCAGATCATGTACATAATCAATATCATACCAAGATATTATTTTGAATATAGCCTCATACTATGAAACACACTCTTCTTCCCCTTGGTTTAGGAAATGTAATTTCCTCTTCATTTCATATCGTTTTTCACAAGGTAAATACTTTTCGAAGAATATTTCCATAAAATTTATCCATTCCATAGAATCTATTTCTTATTCCTCTATGGTATTCTTGGTCAAGGTCCACCATTGATCAAAACACCCTTAAGTAAATACAGTTACGGTACTATCTTTCCATTTCCATTGAATCTTAATGCAAGAAATATCTTTCCAAGGGTCTTGATCCACTGCTCACCTACCACCGAATTAGTAGTCTCACTAAAAGATGGGGTCTTCTACTACATGAAACTATCCAGTATTGGTGTATCTTGGTTATTCATCATAGCCTGAGTATGTTGTCCCAATATGGTCATGGTCTGATCTTCTCCAACATTTACTTTGTTTACTTGCTTAGTGGGACAATCCTTACATTGTTCGCGGGTATTGATTTCCTTTCTTCCATTAGGAACCATCACTAAAAAATGGAATACACTAAATTAGGTAATAGCTCCTAATTTCTAACTAGAAAATAGTTAAGAAAATATGAAAATTTATGCATGACTTATCTTGATATTATAAACATTGTTTATATTTAATTTAAATCTATTATAATGGTTTGTAATGAAAATGTGAATTATCCTTAGAATATCCCCAATACTGTCGAACCAAGTGAGAAGTAACGCCCGTTTTCGTGTACCAGGATACCCTGGGTCAAGCCCAAAACTCTTGTTTAGAGTTTTCACTCATAGGTATATATGTTCCAGAACCACAACAACTTGTGGTATCCATATAGGTATTTATTTTATAGAAGGATCCACATAAAAAATTCCTTAAAAAAATTCCATGATATTCTTGAATATTTATCCTCAAAGACTATCTTAGGTTTGTTTTCCCTAATCAATATTGTCTAAATCTAGTTTCCAATTTTTCTACAAAACATCCTCTAATACCAACTGTAACACCCTGACACCAAAATCCAAGAGCTGGTACATAACTTATTACATTGGAATGATTATAAATAATTAAATCATGTATGAACAATTAGTTTAGTAGTCTTTGAGAAACTAGACACATATATGTAACTCATATTATATTTGGAAAGGTAACAAAAAACAATACATAACAAAAACTAATAAACTACATCCATGAGATCTCAATAAATGGTATCCTCCTCATAACTTATTGAAGGTTAACAAATTAAAGGGGTGAGATAAAACTCTAAGGGTTACAAATAGAGGATGCATGAATCAATGAAAACTGAGTCATAAACAATTTCGCATAGTCAATATGGCATGGTGAAGAAATGAAACACACACTCCATTAATAAACTGATAAAGAAAATCAATACATAGATTTGTCATAGTGAAAACCTCATGTATTGTAATAATATAAAATGAATAAATACATATGCTTAATAATTGGACATAATTTCTCTTGCATATATACCACTACACCATCACAACGGTTAATGTTTGGGGGTAGAAACCAGTCTGATTTTTGGAAACAAACATTAAGGGTTTATCACCAACTAATTTGTCTCGTGAGACCCATTGATTCATCGATGGGATATATAAGTACTCAACCACCTCTCCAAGTCCATGTAATTCTTTATACATATATTTAATACAAGTAATATTCCTTCTCATTATCCATATAGAGAATAGGACATGAATTCATCAATATTTCCATAGTTAAAACAACATTCCAAATAAACACTATATGTAAAAGGGTATATGTATTGAGACAATAATCATATCAATTAAACCAAAATATGGATATATATTATATTTACTGTTTCAAATAAAAAATTATCCAAAATGGGTAGTAGGTACACCACATATGAATGATTAGCTGTACAAACCACGTAAATCATAATTAAATGGAAACCGAAACAAAGTCTATTACAACATTGTAATCAATCGTGTTAATAATAATCAATTGAATCATCTAATGTCATGAATATAAATATAATAATGACTTTATATATCAAATGAAATTAAACATACACCACATAAAAGATATAAGTGGTGAATAATGCAAATATCCTAGGAATAAAACTAAGATGTAAAACCCTTTAAATTATGACCAGATGCGTTATTACATTGATCTTGAAGACCTGAATAATAAAATATAGACTAAATAATTAATAGTTAAGGAACATAATCTACATGTAATTGATTTATTTTAACCCTATTAACTTCATTAACAGACTTTTTATGGGTTTAAGATGTTCAATTTTATTGTTTTGGAAGCATTTTGTTCCTTGGTTTTCATGATCAGTTTACATGTATTCATAAATAGAAGTATTTTTGAAATATGGTAAAACATATAGAATTATTAATATAAATTATAAGAAAAATTAAATATATATAAATGATCTTATAATTATTTTGGGTTACATACCAGGAAGATGTCCTGTTTAATAAAAGATAATGATAAACAATTGGATTACTTGGATTTTTTGTGCATAATGAACTTGTTTGGTATTATTGTTTTATATTATGAGTGTGTAAGGATTATTGAACATTAAATAAGTTGAAATAAATATACTATAATATATTTAATCCATAAAAATGGTTTCATGACAACAATTTAAGATGGTAAATATAATTGTGAACTCATCATCCTTAAATGCAACAAATTAACACATCTCTGACGGTGTTTTCATTTTTAGTATAAGAGGAGGGTGAAAATAGAGATGATGATGAAATATAAAATTATAATAATAATATTATATTTTAACTCATGTATTGGAATTATAATAACATTTTTATGAGTGTACATGAGTAATATAAAATAAAATAATGGAAATCAAAATAAAAGAAATGATGAGAAATCCCTTACGAAAATTCGGAAGCCTAACGATGTCAGTTAAAAAATCATAAAACATTTTGATGAGAGAAAAAGGGTATCTCATAATTATTACATAAAATAGAAAGAATGGGGAAAATGTAATGGAATATCCAAACATAATCCAATTGAATATAAAATATAATAACAAAAAATGAAATCTTTATAAAGAGAAGGGTGGTAGATTATGTTACCATATAGGGTAACTCCCAAAACATGATGGTTGGTACCTTGGAGGATTTAGGACAACTTGGTAGGACTCATAAAGATGTAAAACTACTAGATCATAGAGGATAATGAATTTGGAATAAATTAAAATTAATTAATGAGTGGGCATTTATAGTAAAGGAGAGGTATTGTTTTTATTATTTTCAAAAGACACATCATTAGTGATTTTTGCAAATATATGGGATTGCCCATGGTATTTTCCCATGGTATTAACCGCATGGGACTAATAATTTCAAATTTAATTGTAAACATGATTTCCAGTATTTTATATTAATTATTACATCTTTTTGAGGTCATTAAACATAATGAAAGCTCGAAACTGTATTTTTACTTTTCACTAAAAAACAACTATTTTAGAAAAATCCCAAAAATTCTCCAGAACCATTTTTCAACGGGGAGAAATATAAAATGAAATCTATTTTTTAAAAATAATTTTTAAAATATTAACATTTAATTTTTTAAATATAATCATAATTTATTCAAAAATAACACTTTTAAATATATAACTCATTTTTAATACCTTTAAAAATAAATCAAAATCACTATAACTTATAAACATATGAAAATAAAATAATAATATGATTTACTATTTATAAGGGTCATATTACTATTAATAAGAGTATGTTACAATTCATCAAAAAAACCAGTTGGCTTTATCAGACTCAAAGTAACTTACTGATCAGAACTGCAGATGACTATTTTTTGAAATTCCAAACACATAAGTGGAAAATTTAAGTTTAATGGATGGGTTATGAATTTATCCTATAAATAATCAAGTTTTGTTTGATTGAGACATAGTGGTTTAGGAAATATAGGATATCTAATGATTATAAATTATTTTATAGAGGTGTACAACAAAATGTTTGGGGTATTATAATCTCACTACAAGTTATAGAGTTTTTTAGGTAATAAATCAGAGGCTGAACCTTATTGATAAACTACCCAAGGCCCCTCTCATGACCTGAATTTCTATTTCCCATCACAAACCACAATAGTAGTAGCACTGAAATTAATTGTTTTTCCAAGAACCTATGATCATATTTAACCCCCCCCCATGGAACTAGATAACTGACTAAGAACATGAATTATACCACTTAAACACCTCCAAACAGGAATGATAGCCAGTCTTATATTAATCATGTTTTCTCACATCAGGGTCTGACAACATAGTCAACACACTACTACAATCCTTGAAACATAATGAAAACTAACTTTCCTATCTATTAATAGAGAGCATATTATTTTAAATAATCTTATTGATTTTGAAATGTAGTCATTTCCTTATGATGTATAGAACCAGTGGAAATAAAAAATAGGCATCTCCATCACACTGCAACTATAATGAATCTAATACTCTGAGATACATCTTGACATTTTACGAAAGACTACCAATCAAACCATCTAACCAATGTTTAGCTTCTTAAATAAACACGGCAATATGTGATTCATATTTCAGATCAAAAATTTTATCCAACTATCCAATATCCACATTCTACCTTTGGAGAAAAATTCCACACCCACCATTAAGTACAATTCACTGTGTTTAATTTTAAAACCAATTTACGACTCTGGGAGATGTAAAAATACCACATGTTGAACCAATACCAATATATAGAGAAATGAATATTCACACATGTAAACCCAATTTCTAGCACTAATAAGAGTCCAATCACCAAAAGTCATCATTGAAGGTTAAATCATAACCTTCCAACAACAATAGTAGAACTCCCCCTCTAAAGGGAACAATTATTGCGTTAAACCAACACAGTACCCAGAAAATTAAGAGAGAAACCAGTCACGAATACTGACACATTTCATGACATAGTTAGTAATAACAATTCTATATTTATAAAGAGTCTCATTGGTAAACAAACACCGACATGAATATCAGATAAATAAAGGGTATTATAAGACAAAAACACACATATGAATGTCACAAAAAATGGTCTCGTGACACACATACACACGCACCCCCATGTTTATCATTTCAAATAGTGGTCTCACATGAGACCCATGCGTGGACATAAATATCATATCAAACAAGGATATCAATATCTATAGAGAAACCTACATGCATATCATACCTAGAAACTGTCACATCGGTCGCACATTCACACACTTGTATAATATATCAGGAATTGGACTCATGTTCTTCACACACAATGACATGTATATCAAATTATATAGTTAACATATAATGGGAATCAAATTTTAAGGACTTCCTACCTCAAGAGTCTCGATTTAAAAAACTACAAATTACCCCCATAATTAAGATCACACAAATATGATTCATTAAACCATATCTAGTTCATCACACGGGGATTCTATAATCACGATTTAATAAGAAGATCATGTTAATGGATTTAATTTAATTATGATTACACAATAGGAACCACTAGAAAATATGAACCAGAATTAATCAAGAAAAATTTAAAATTATTTTTGATCCAGCCACCTATCTATCAATAAATAAAAAAAATTATTAGATCAAATTAAATTTCTCAGTTATATCTATAAAATCCTAGATATATGATTCCTTCTAATAATATGAGAAGATATCTTGGATAAATGTCACAAATTTAGGAATAATAACCTCTTAACTAGAATTCTCATGTTCTAAAGCCTATAGATCCCCCTTAATTATAGTTTAGAGGGAGAATAATTACCAAGAATAGTGATTGGAGTCCCAAAATTCAATATCCCTAGGTCTATAATGATTAATTAAATGTGTCATATTGTGTTTTTTTGTTAAAATTTATTTATATGTATAATTAATATACCTCTCATGTTTGGGTCACATAGTTTACCAAATAGTGTGTCAATAATTTGATGACCACTACCTATTTGGCTAATTCAAATGGTTTGGAAAAATGGTTTGTTAAACCATGTGATAACATTTCCATCCCCCAATTCTATGTTATATGGTTTTTTGTTGAATTTCATGTAGTTATATCTTACATTTCACCAACCTTATTCCATCTATTACCCCAAACCGATAAGATATGTCATTTCTTAGGGAGATTCAATTGGTTTTCTTAGACAATGAGAAGACAGTACAATTCCATAAACCCTTTAAATTTTTCTAAAATATTCCATTAGTAATCATATTCTTCAACCATGAAAATAATAACTCAAAACACATAATTAAGGGAAAAATCAAGGGATTAAAGTATATAAAAATTCTTGTTCATTAGAAAAGGTATTTGTCTAAAAATCACTATGACTTGTAACAAAATATTTGAGACAGCCTAAATGAATTGTAATTTTAATATATGAATTTTAGGATGGAAAAATTTTGTTTCATAGTCTTACTAATGGTAGTGGAGTCGATATATTAATGAAACTAAATCTTGATACTCTTAGATATTTTCATTATCATTTTGATAATTGTTGAATATATCCTAATATATAATAAAATTTATGAGGATTGAGTGAAACATATTTGGGTGTTTCTTCTTAGGTTTTAATTTAATTTTTTGTAACCATAAATTAAATGATATCAAAAACATTAAAATTGATTTTATAAAAAATTTATATTTTTGGGGATAAATATTAATGAACACAAGATCGAGGGATAGATGAATCATAGGTTTAAAAGGTAATTTTATTTTAAGAAAATATAGTTAAATAGTATTAATAACCAAGGAATTGTTTTTTGATTTTATAAAAAATTATCTATGATTTTTTTGAAGTCTATCTCGTTTTTTAGATTATGAATTATACTAACTAATGTGTGAAATTATAAAAAAGTGATTAAAAAAAATTAACTATTAAAAATATTGCTAATTTTTGTAAGAATATATATTTTTGTTGAGTTTTAATGTATTGGGTATTTATATGGTTTTGGAAAGGCTATGTTTTGGAGTATATATTATTATGGTATATACACACTGGTGTATATTATGGTATGATAAATTAATATTATTTAAGGATAGACAAGTCAAATAACATGTTCTGAGAGATTAAAGTAGATATCATATTAGAGGTTATAACCTAAATTAAAAATATGTTAATAATTCCATCATTTTCATTCAGTGGGGAGTAATAATTAAAATTTTGATGAGACACTTTTTTCTGGGGGTAGATTGTAACATCCTGAAATTCTGGATTTTTTTCTAAATTAATGCTATGTTGGATAAATGTTTATGCAGATAACACCAAAATAAAAATATAAAAGACATATTTTATTAATATTATTAATATTAAGAAGATAAATTATCTAATATATTAAAATATATCTACATTTAGATGATAAATGGTAATTTGGACTAAATATTAAAATAAATTTTTATTTATCAAAAGTTCATTTAAAGTATTTTATATGTTATCCTACTAAAATAATTCACCAAATTTTAAATTATAAAATATAAATTTTTTATATATTATAATATATAATAATTATCTAAATTATAAATGTGTCTAAACTAAAATTTAAAATACATAATGTTTTAAAAGACAATTTTAAAAAACAGTATTTTCAATATCTTTCAAATTTCCATGTAATATAAATATATAAATTGTATAATTTTAAATTTATAAAAATATAATATTTTTTTATGAATTATACCTAAGTAATATTATGGTTAGTTTTAGGGATTCTTCTAAAATAATTAATTTTTAAGTGAATAGTTAAAAATATAAAATTTTACCAAAATTATAAAATTTATGACATTATTAATATCTCTACAAAAACAAGAAGTTTATAAAAATTTATAAATGATTAAATATTTACATAATGGTTAAAAATATATATTCTAAAATAATATCTTCAACTTAGAGAACACATTTTTAATTTTTTGAACTTTGGTAACATTTTATTCCAACAAAAAATATATTTTGGTCTTTTATTTTAATTAAACATATTAACAAGGATATTTAGTTTTGGATTAATTTTTAATATTCATAAAATATATTTAATATAAAAAAACCAATTTATTTTATTAAAATCAAATAAACATATAATCCTATCCTTTACTTGATATTTTAAATGAAATATATATTTTTTTAAAATGGTTTTTAAATGTTATATGTGCAAATATTAGAAAACAATTCCTAACCCATACTAATATTATTTTTTATAATGGTTTTAAAATTAAAAATTAGAATACCCAAATTAGTCTATAATTTAAATTTCAATATTGGTCGTCATATTTAATTACTGAGGATAAAAATAAATTTCCAAGTTAAAATTAAATATTATTAATGTTAATAAAAGGGAAAAAAGAAAAAGACCTATATTGCTCAATATTTTCCCCAAATGAATTGTGAACAGGATTATAAACCAAAATAAATTTTATAATTTTTTATATACATATATATAACCATTAACCCGTGGATAATCAGATTCTATTTTTAAAGGTAATAGGAACACATAAATTTACTCGTCTCTTCACTTATAAAAAGGGATCACTTCCACCCATTATTTTAACCATTATCACTCTAAATTTCTTCTATAAAATCTTCCATTTACCTCCAATTTAACCCTTCCCTGCATTATTTTTACTTTTCACCAATATTATTTAAAAAAACTCCAAATCAAGGTTGTTTCAAAGAGAAGATTAATTTCCTCTATGTAAGTGTCTTACTTATCTTTAACTTTCTACCATATTTTCTTATTTTCACCCCACCAAAACCATTATAATTTATTTAATTAGGATTTATTACATTTATAAAATGTTATTTTATTAATTTAAAATCCATTATTTCTTCCTTCCCTTCCACTAAGGAAAATAAATGATCATTGATAGGGTGTTTGTTTGGACTACCTCTTCCATGAAGCGACATCTTCTCTTTTCCCTACCTCCTCACTTCTCTAGTTATAAGGGTAGAATTGAAAAATAAATTTGAAATATATAATACAATTACAATTTTAAAGGAAATAATATTATTCTATATTTATTCACACCCATTAATTGGGAGATTATATTTTTATCCTTGTGTTGTGCGAACAACTGCCTCTCTGATAGAAAATTTATAGTTTTTATAATAATTTTATTTATTTATAAAAAACTATGAAAAATATAATAAAAAAATATAAACATTTAATTGATCTCAATATTTATTTTAATTTTATTAAGTTAAAATAGACAATGTGATAGACATACTCACCCATCAAATTAAAGCATCTTCCTATTTGGGTCGGTCTACCCATAGACACGAGAGATGCTATTAAACTCTATCATGGATTTATGTGGGAAATAAAATACTAATATTATTTTATTTTATTTATAAATTCATAATTTTGTTATTTAAATCTCATATTAAACATTTATTTTATAATTAAAATATCAAATTTGATAGCTAAAATTACTAGAATAAGTCAACATGAATCCCATTTTAACGCAACATAACTAAAAAACATATGTAATAGAACAAGATAATTATAAATCAATAATTTTTTATATTATATTATAGTGAATGATATAAGAATTATTAACTTGTTATAAATTATGTGGTATATAAATTGGCATCATAAATCATGCATGAAACACGTATTGTTACTAACACATGTTATTAAAAATAAGAAAAACATACTTATATTTCCATAATAAATGATTATAAATGAAGTATATAAAAATTTAATTTATATTAAAAAGGTTATTAAATAAATTTTTATGATTTTTTTTGTTTTATAGGATCATAGAGTTATTCCACTAAGCATGAAAACAATTTAGGTGTTTCTTCTCTCAACATTAATTTCTTCAGACATGTTTCTTATTATGAACTACGTTTCATTGAAATGGTATATGAACTTACCATTTAAGATTTATTATCATGATAATTTAATTACTCCTCATATTTAATGATTTATTTTAAATCTTATCATTTAAGGGGTTTTATTTGAAATGTTACATCTGCTATAACAAATTTCATGAATCAATTTATTTCTCATTGAGTCATAAATTCCAAACATGGTTAAAATCAGCTAAGAAACCTTTATAATTAAAATTACTTATTTAAATTATAGATCATATTATTCTCTAGGTAATTTACTTATTTTATTTGGTATGATAATATTTTATGACATAACTTCTGAAATAAATATTTTATATTGGTAATAATAACTCGCATTCTTTCTAACCAGCCATTCTGCTCCATGTACATATTTTCCTTCCATCATATATTTTCCTCTACTTTTTTTGAAAATATATATATTAATTTATTTGTTCTAGTTTCTTATCATCACCACATTTTAAATAAAAATTATATTCCACTATTTAAAAAGTGGATTTTCAATAAGGGTTTTTTAAAATATTAAAATTATTTATGTATCAGGGATATATTTCTTATCTTCCAATATATTTTTTATTTATAAATTATTTTGTTTTTGTTCAAGAAATATATGTTTATTTTTCATATAAATTAATTTTTATTATGTATCTATATTTTTATTTCTATTCATTTTGAAAATCATCTTTCAAAATAAATATGTGAATTTTTCACAAAGACATTCTTTATCATAATAAGAAAATAAACCCCTTTTTAAATCATTTTAATAAGAATTTATTTCCAGTAATTTTTATTATCGTGTCCCATGTTTTTACCAATTATGTTATAAATCCATTATTCTATTATTATGAATTAAATTATTTCTCATGTAAAAGTGCCATTTTAGTCATTCTTTTCAATATAAAATTCTACTATTAATCTAAAAAATAAGAATCATCTACCAGAATAATTATTTACCTATGTTTCAGAAAATGAGTATTGTCAAATCCTATGAGATAAAAGACCCATTAAATCCTCCACAATTACTATCCATTTAATGTTTATAATTTTTCCTCAAAATCCATCATCTATGAAGAATAAATAGGGGTTTTTATTAAAATCTTATCCTATATCTAAAAAACTCGTAACTTAAAAGGTCATGGGAATTTATTATAATAAAAAAATTATAAGGTAGTACATTTGAGATGGTAACATCTCTAGGAATCCATATTTATCCTTCTCCAATATATATCTTGACGATAATGTTAATTTTTTGATACTTTATATTTTCAATAATAAGATAAAAGTTGATATTTATACTTTATCTTCATTATTAAAATGTGATGTAATAATTTTTTTTTAATATACCACTATTTTATCAAATCCTAATATCAAATGAAATTGAATATGGAATATCCATTGATTTAGATGTTTTATTGTAAAGGATATGTATATTCCATCTTATAACTCAAACAATGGACATAAAAATTACTCAATGGATTAGGTAGTCTTATCTTGCTGACTATATTAACCCCCCACTCCAAAATGTATTGAATAGATTCCTATTTCCAAAAATCATAGAGTAAAATTTACAAAACACTTATCTCAAAATTTTATTTCAATGTAATTTTTTCATTACAATCTTTATTGATCTGGTTATGTTGGTCCATTATCAATGTTAAGACTCCTTGATAATTGAATATTTCCCCCTATATTAGTCTAACCATCACTTTAACTATGGGTGTATATTAACTCAGTAGATGGAAGGTACTGTCTAAATTAATATTTAATTGAGGGTTTATTTTTACATAGACATAGATATTATTTACATTACCTATTTATATTGTGGTTAATATTATATGAATATTATATGATTAATTATCCATGTCATGAAAAATCTTGTAATGAAAAATTACATTATTTTATTATTATTCTAAACAAAAATATGATTATATTTATTAATATTATTACTATATGAACACAATCAAATCATGAACCATGTATAAATAGAAACATTAATTATGAAAATATTCATTTTTATCATCACATTCTTGTGAATTATACTATGTGATCGTATTGCATACACATTACCATTTATCTAACAATGTATCACAAAAGTCAATAAATAATAACATCCTGATGAGATGTTATCTATTGTTTAATCCATTAGTTTGATAATAGATAAATTGAGACATCTGGGGAATTCATTTAGTTGTATCTCAAATCATATTGAGCTACACACCAAACGTTGGTAAATTTAACTTGTTCGTTTCCCCAACGATTGTAGACAAAAACCACGTCATCTTTAAAACCTATGATCATTATAATTTATACATGCATTCAGATGATGGTAAATTATAATATTATAATTACATTCACTCAAATGTGTAAAGGCATGCTCTATATAATTCTAAAGAGATAGTGAAGATTCTAAAATCATGAAAAATGTTAATGAGTATTATATTTTAAAAAGAAAACTAAATATTTATATTAAATAAGTAAGTAAGTCAATAATAACGGGTCTGTATCATCTCATGATTGGTCAAAATGAAAAAAAAAAATTCATAATAGAAATTCAAAATGAAAAGTTAACTCGACGGAATTTATAATGAATTGAACTAGAATAAATATAATTCCATATTATTAATAATAATTCTATTTGTACCCAAAAATAATAATAAAATAATAGATATATGAAACAATATTATAAACTTTTTTATAACATGCTTGTGTCTCGTTGGACCAAAAATAGGTCCTTGGAAGTTAAACTAGCCCAAGGGTGAATTTTCAATGCGAGCTAGTTTGGGTCAAGTCAAACTCAATGGGGATTGTTTTAGGTGACCTGAAACAATGTTTGGTCTCAAGTGGTCATGGAACCCTATATTGTGGGAAACTTTTTGGTTCTCACCAGTAAATACAGTTTATCTTAAATATATTTTTTAAATATGCACTACCCACAAATTATTGGGTTGTTCTTTATAAATGAGATCCTCCCCCATAATTAATGAGAATAATTGTCAAACCCTTCATTCTGTGGGTTTTTTGTGATAAACACAACAATGCTCTTCAATTATTTTTTTGATTAGTGGTTGAAGACTTACATTATTCATTCCATCAGGGTTAATATCTATCAATTGGTGTTATTCAACAATATATTCATTGTATATTTATTAAAATTTGATGGTTTTATTAAATTATATTAAGATTAAAACAAAAAAATATATATAATATAGATCGATAATAAAACAACCATTTCATTGATATTTTAACTATGATTGACTTATTATCAATGGAGTTATGACTGCATTGTATCATTCTATTAGAATTATAAATAAAATTCATCAAAATTTTGAATCAAAAAAATTAACATTCTTTTTGATAACATTGATGGAACTAGATATGTAACAAAAGAAAAAAATAATGGTTATTTTTAAAATGACACATTAAATCTATCATCAGATAATTAATTTGATTTTGTGATATTTTATTCATATAAAGGATCTCATGAAATAAAATTTAAGTATAAAAATGAAATAATAATGGTACCATGGTGGAATTATATTTTCCCCTTGGTATATGTTATTCTAGATTTTTTACATCTTAAAGACATCGATCTTTATTCCTTATAGATAATATACATATGTACCACTACACAATAAATTTCATTCATAAATCCATGGGTGATATCATGGAATATTTATGGACTTACCATACTCGATCTATCTCCTGAAGATAACATAATCCATCCTCATACATGGATCAATAAGTTCATAATCATTCACTCCCTAGATGATTTAAAGAAGTTAATGATAAGAGACGAACTCCAAAAATTCATGGTAATGGACACCTATAATATTTTCAAATAATCCATATTTTTAAAATTTAATTAAAAAACATAGAATTATTTTTTATAAACACTCAAACAAAATCTACAATACTCATTTTTCGGCAACTCATGGTCTTCCTTCTGTGCTTTCTTAGTTTATTTACATATAGAAAATTAGATTTAATTTTTCAAAAAATAAGGGAATTTGTAGAACTATCTACATCCAAGACAGAAATCATAAAATTATTAAACAATATGTTCCTAACGTATAATTATTAATGTAGAATTAGTTTTTGACTCAACTAATCCACTACAATGTTTTATTTTATAAGAGGATTATTTATCATGAAACCATAAATATTTATATTTTATAGCCATCTTATCTACCTTATGTTCAATTCCTTGTGCGCAAATATATAGATCTATAATTTATGGTTATTATATATTTCACAATTAGATCCATATAAATTATGTCTCTAAATTTTTAAAGTGAAAACCACATCTTATAATTCCAGATCATGTGTGAGATATTTTATCTCACGATGTTTGAATTTCATTAATGCATAATGAATAACCAGATTATTCTTCATTAGAATGAAACTAATTCCCTTCAATTAACTATCACATTACATGAAAATATCTCAATTTCTAAAAGGAAGAGTGAAAACTATAGCATTCATTAATATTATTTTCACTTCCTAAGAAATAAGCATCACATTGTTCTATCCTAGTAAATTTAACCCCTTTCATGTTAACCTAGTAATCTAGAGACATAACCATGTAATGCTTTAATAAATCATTGTTAATAATATTATAATCCATTAAAAATATTTATATCTAAAAAATTGAGAATTGGTGATTCATCTACCAATTTTGTTTTTATATGATCAACTATTATTCAGTCTTTATTTATAGTGTTCCTATGAAAATAAATATATTTCATCCACGAATACCTTTTTTTATTTATAGAATATGGAATATTTTATTTAATTGTTTGTAGAAAATTTCTTATAAGTTTTTCATGACTATAATAAAATTATGAATAAACCAGGATATCATCTGTAAAAAAAATAATAATCAAATATTCATGGACTATACTATTTATAAGATCCATAAATAAAATAGGTGAATTTTTTAAGACAATGATTTTAAAAAAACTAATAATGCCCATATCTATTTTGGAATTTGTTTGTATAATGTCATCCTCTTTCATCTTCAGCTGGTGGTACCCAGAACTCAAGTCAATCCTAGAAAATTACTCAAGTCCCTAGAGTTAATAAAAAAATCATTGAAATGAGGTAGTAGATACTAAATATTAATATTAATTTCATTCAAATCTCTATAATCAATGAAAATTTTCTTGGATCCATCATTTTTTTTAATGAAAAAAATAAGAGAACCCCATTTTGAAGTGCTTGGATGAGTTTATCCTTTATCAAGAAACTAATGAAACTACTTTATCAATCCAAGAAGTTCTACTTCAGCCATTTGGAAATGGGGTTTAAAAATTAGATTAGAATTTAGAACTAATATAATGGTATGATAAACCTCCCAATAAAGTATAAAAATGGGAAAATCATCTAGAAAAATAATCAGTTGTTCATTTACCATTTGACCATCATTTATCTTAATAGTTCCCTTGTTTTTAAAAATATTTGAAAGATAACATCCATTATAAATATTAATAGTTTATCAGCTTCCATATATGTTATCAATGGTATGTTTTCATTATAGCATAAAAATTAAAACCCTATAATAAAAAAAATTCATTAGCTTTATAATCAATCATATCATGATTAACAGAAATCCAATCCATTCAAAGAATAACATTAAACTAAACTAAGAGAAAAAAACAAGGTTTTGTTGTAATTTCTCTCCACAGGAGACACACGAATATTCTTAAAATTAATTTTTAATTTTAATATCTTACCCTGGTGATTTATATTTATGTTTTTGTTTCATTTCTTGAGGATAAATTTTATATTTTTTAGAAACTTTTCCAGAAATAATGAAATGTGTTTACCCTATATCAGACAAAACATTAGAAAAATTTGAGTAAAAAACAAAGTGTTAGATAACACTTCATTGGATGTCCCAAAATTTTATGACGTAGTCACACAATATTTCACTACACCTTTTTTACTTAAATCAAGTTTCTTTCCATCACTCATATCATTCTTTGGATAGGTATTTCCATAATTCTTTTTATCACCACCTTAAAAACATTTTACAATTTTCTTACTAGAATTAAACATAATATCATTTTCATTGAAATATAGGGCCATGTGTCTAACCATAATATATAAATACACTTCACATATATGTTAAGGAATTCCCAAGGGTTCTCTTTACCACCCATCCCACAACTAGAATCTTTATTTTCTTACCATTAGATTTCACTGATTGATTCTTACATATTTACATCCTTGAGGACCATTTCTTTTTCTTATTTTCAATGTACAAATGATCATTATAAAATTAATCTCTACCCTCTTAGCATAACATAAAAGTTACTTATTAAAAATTAATTCACTTTATGGGAATTATTTTCGTTATTTTGGACTCAATTCTAAGTGAAAATGGTTGATTTTATTATCAATATCCTGAATAAGATGTGGATAATACCATAATTATTGAGTGAAGTTTTATTTATACATGACCATTGAATATTCCTAATTATTTTCAATTCAAGGATTGATTTTCATTCCTTTGTTGATCCACCTTGGTAAAATATTTTTCAAGAAACATATTCTTAAATTCATTACATTCCAGATCATCAATCTCCTCACTATAACTAATATACTTGACCATTAACCACCACTAGTCAGATTCACCTTAAAAATGATAGATAGAATTACTAAACATGTAATTATATAAACACCCCATGATATAAAATATATTTTCAATGGAATCAATCCACTCTCTAGATAACACTAGGTCAGAATATCTACTGAAAGAAGGTGGGTGTTGCATCATAAAATGTTCCATAATCGTCTTGTTCCTTTGTGATAGCTCGAGTTGTTCTCCTACATGCATTACATCATCATTTATAGCCTTCCAAAACTGATCCATTATTTTCACAATCTTCTTGGTTCCAATTCCTATCATTCATGGTTTCTAATTAGAAATTATATTATCCTCTAAACTACTTCATACTTCAGCTTCTGTGTTTCTTCTGTGGAAACCCATTCTGAACAGAAAAATATTAGGTTAACAAAATATTTTAATAATTTATACATAATTTAAATTTAAAAATAAATTAGAAATAATTTATGGTATTCTATTAACATCATCGTAGCTCTTAAAGTTATCTAAACCCTGCTTTGATACCAACTAAAAGTTCTGGATTTAAACATTACATAATCTAATAAATTCTTTTGGAATTCACTTTATTACATTCCTATATATATATTTAGTATAGAGATTTAAATAATTTGTTAATAATTAATTAATATCACCTCAAAATCATACAAAGTGTGTACCACTAAAATTTTATGCATTTCATCCATAATACATACGTTTTTAATAAAACATGAAAACAATTCTTAAAAGAACATTCGAACATTCACCTCAACAAATTATATTCATATACACATCCTTAATCCATGTGAAAAATATTCTAAATCATTGTATGAGCACACAAAATCTAAATTAAGGACATAAAATAGATGGAATGAAACAATTAGCTCATTATTAATTATAAACATTTGAAATGATTTTCACAAAAACATACTTATAAACCAAAAATTATCATATACATTTCTAAAAATAGATTTCCATTAAAAAACGTAATTAAAATGATAATTTTTTCTTGGGGGAATTAATTAAGTAAATTTTTTTCCTATGTGGATACCATATGTTTTTTAACCTTCACAGATACTATATATTGTAAACCACACAACTACCTTATGATGTGACCCTGACGACTAACTTATGGTTTAGCCATCATAGTTACACTAGAAATAACTACTATAGTAAAATAAAAAATAAAAAAACACAATGAATTAGAGGGATATATGTTTGAACCATGATCATTTAGGCATGATTTGGAGTATGGTTTGTGTTTTTTGTCAATCCTCAGAGGAAGTTGAGAAAGTGTTCCAAAAAAGTGCTCAAACAAGCCAAGAAAATAACAGTATTTAAGGTGACTTGATTTTCCAGTGTTTGCCAAATTTCTGGACATCAAAATTGACAGAAGGGGAAAATAGTGTTTTTGGGAAAGGGACTTGCGCGCCGAATTTGTGTCGCGCAAGTGAATTGCGTGCCGAGAAAGGCGTTGTGCTCCAGTGCCTATGAGGATTGGAATGTTTTGCATCATATGTATTTCAAGATCATAACTTCAAAATATGGAAAATGAATGAGGGTCACACAAGTATTGGTTTGGTCGCGCAAGTGAGTAGTGCGATAGAGGCTAGGGCGGTTGGAGTTGTGCGCCAAAACTTGCTCGCAGAGAGGAGGCTTGCGCACAACCATTCAGGGTTGCCAGTATGCCTATAAATAGAGGAAAAAACCTCCTCATTTGCAATGGAGTTCAAGACTTAGAGATTTTCCGAGATCCCATCACGCAAGTGTTGTAGTCGCGTTAGTGGTAGTTTGGTCGCGCAAGTAGAAGTTTCACGCTAGTTGATGGTTGCGTGTCAAAGGTTGTTTAGGTGTAAAATACGGTGAGACACGCTAGTTTGGAGTTGAAGAAGAATGTTTTGTGCAAGTGGTTTGGTGACACTTACGCACCGAATTTTTGTCGTGCATGTGACTTGTGCGCCAGACAGTAAATAAGCGCGACAATGTTTTTTTGAGCTGCATGAAAGTTGAGATATTGCCCCGGTACCCTCGATACAAAGTGAGATTCTACTACGGGTGAAAGTTGGACTTCAATAGAGCATCTAAATAAAACATAGGATATTCTCATTAGATATGATTAAGAGACCTTCATTTCTATAAACTAAGTGTGACTTCACCAAAGGAAGTGAGCTAGAGAGAGTCAACAGGAGTGACACAAGGGACATAGTGAGCTACCCCTGATCTTTTATAAAGGTAGTGAGCCTAGGACATAGTGACTATTCCCGAACCATTGTAATCCACATCTAGTGAAGAATAGTGAAATTTGGTATGACCAAAAACTATTCGGTGTATGCCCCTTGGAAGTATCCCTTAGCGGTGTACCAATTAAAAATTGGTGGGTCATCTCGTGGCATGTGAATGTTTCATTGCTGATCATATCCATCATTCAAGTTTAACTATTTCCTACCTACGTGGGAACAAGATCATTGTTTTTAAAAGAAAATTTTTTCACCCTGATTCACCCCTCCCCTCTCATGGTGTCCTAGGGTCTTAAAATATATATGTCCCACCCATCATAATAAATAATTCTCAATAACCAGAACCTAATTATAAAACATGAACACCTGAATTATAAAAACCATTCTTGTGAAATATCAATTATTTCCAATGAATAGTGTGAATATAAATATAACATCCTTTACTCTGTAAATAAACATTTAATATTTTAAATAAAATATCAAACTATTATGTAACTATGAAATTAAGATATGTCTATCATTCCATATAATTTAAGAAGAGACATTATTTTTTTAATTTTTTTAAAAAGAGACAATAATATAGTTTTCTAAAATGAAAGTCCATTACCTTGGGCTTTAATTCCTTAAAATGAGTTCAAACCTCATGTGTAATTGTTTAAAGAGTGTTATTAATTTTTTAAAAAACTATATTCATATTTATAATACCTTATATTATCTTTTTTAATACATGTTTCCACCCATTTATTGAGAATGTTTTTTATTTTTATTATTTAGAGTGTGTTGATTTAATGGTTTACATTGTTAGTTCATTATGGGGTTTCATGTTGGATGGATGAAAATATCTAGGAGTGGAATGAGATAATATTAATATATTTCCTTATTTTTGAATGATACCATATTTAATATTTCTAAATTAGGATGATTCATCAGTTAAAACATTAATAATAAAAGTTTGGTTTATTTTGGCTGGGTTTTTTCGTCCATCACAAACTAATTTAATTTAATTTAATGTTATGTATATAAATTAGTTACAAAACATTAAAATAGTTCCATATAAAAAATATAATATTTTATAACAATAATAAGGATTTTATGACCATCCATGAAGGTGGTAAAGAAAATTAAAACACATCATCCATGATGACGGTAAATCAACACATCACAGACAATGTTTTTATTTTTTTGAATAAGAGGAGAAGTGAAGAATTATGATGATGGATATATCATTAACACAATTATATTCAAGTATATGTATAATATTGGAGTTATCATGTTACTTGGATGAGGGGATGTTGGGAGAAAATAAAAATAATAAATTTAAATTGAATATAAAATAAATATAAAATAAATATACAGATGATTTTACCTCTTGAAGTTATTTTTATTGAGAACCTATTTAAGGTACTTAGATTTGGTAATTTGTTGAGACAATAAGGCCTTGGATGTGGGGAAGAATCTTGGGATGTTAATTGGGAAAAAACTATAAAATATAAAAGGATTTTTTGGTTTGAGGATATGAGGTGGTAAGGGGTCATATTTGTAGTGGAGGTGATGACTATTTTTTGATTATATTTATCATTAGTTTATTATTTTCTGTCAAGACTATGAATAGTTTAAACTATATCATAAAATATATCTAAATAATTATGTAGAGTTTGATATTATAAGACTACATAAGACATAGGTCATGTATTACTCAATAATTCATGTATTTGATAAATATCGTATATTATTGTATTTCACTTTCCACCCAAAAAAATAAACTATTTTAGAAAAATTTGAGTAATTTACCCTTCCCATTTCATGATGTGGCATTAAAAAATGAACTTCCATTTTTTGAAAATATTTTTACAAATATAATAAATTTAATTCTAGATTTAAAACAGAATTTATTCAAAATATAAGGTTTTCTAAATTGTAACTTATTTTGTGTCACTTTTAAAAATTCCATAAGGTCTCATAAAATAATTTTATAATCCTAAGACAAAAAAATATTAAATTTTTAATAATTTTTATGAAAACTTATTTTCGTTAAAATTATTATATTAATTATAAAATTATAAATTAACACTAATATTTTATAGAGATGCCAACATATAATTTAAAATTTTTAAGAATTTTATTTCCTTATAGCATGAAATAAATATATCATATTTTAATTCATAAGATACATAAAATTTATTTATACATCTATAGGTGACATTAATATTTTATTTTTATTGAATCCTTAATTTATGTAAATACCACGTATTTATTATATATTTATAATAAATTTCACAATTTAATTCTATAAATAAGAAAATTATTTTATAAGTACATGGGTTGCTAAAATTATAACATATATCATTGGATTATGAATAAAGGGTTGTTTTTATTGATGGATTTAAATTTCATAAAATGATCTTTAAGGACTGTCTTGAGGTAAATATCCTTCTTCATTTTAAAAATAAAATTTTAAAAATAAAATTTCTCAAAAAAATTTACAATATTTTTTTTTGAAAATAACCTTAGAAACATATACATGACACTGTAAACGATAAATAGTCATAATGACAAGAAATTTTGTAAAAGGGAATTATAATGAAACAAATATTTCATTCACATTCACAATATAAGGAAAACATGGCATGGTATGAAAATGGCATAAATATTCTTTTTGAAAATATTTCAAACATCCAAAATTGGGTAAAATTATATTTTTTATATAATTTGGAAATAGTTAGAAACCGTTTTTAGAAAATATTAGAAAACAATATTTTGGAAGAAAACAAATTTCCATGCAATGTGAGAAATGCCATTATATTTTATTAAAACATTTATCTCAAATATTTTTAAGACTAAAGAGTGGAAAATGGTATTGTTTATTTAAATTTTCATGAATAACAAGAGTAGTATTTAATTAAATTGGTTTATTATATATATATATCAAATATCAAACAATTTTTATTATACTAATTTTGTGAAATAAAACCTTAAAATGATCATGACATTGAAGTGGAGATTATTATGTGAATTAATTATGTGTATCATATTTATATCCAAATAAAAAAATTTAAATACATTATAAAATATTAAATGTTCATTACACATGAAATCTTAGCATGTCACAATCAATGTAGTACAAGTTTCACCCAATGAATTGAAATTAAGTTAAGAAGTCCCCTACCTTATGATTCCTTTTTTAAGAACATGATTTACCATATAATATAGTGGTTTTAAAAATGTTATTAACACATAAAACCAATATTAAAATTTATAGTATTATACATTATCCTTTTATGACCACTAATATCATATTGGCTAATAATATTTTATTATTTTCATTGATTTGGGTATTAATTTCCTTGTTTTCTCATTCATATTTTGTCGGGAAATATCTCATTCTGGTGCATATAATATAGTTACATAGTATAAATAAGAATAATAATGAAACAATTATCATATTTATACATAAATAATACATTTAAAACATATCATGAAATATGTTTTTGAGAAATGATGTATATTACAATCATGGAGACGGTATGTCCTACATACACATGAGAAATGTGTCTATTTTTCAATGATTATTATGGAAAATAGATATGTAATATTTTATAATTACATAATTATTATATTATCATAATTAAAAAATTATTTCGTTAAATATAATTGTATATATCGTCAATGTTGTGTTCTGATTAAAAGAGAGTCACATCGTTTTGTGAGGGTGGTAGTCCACACATACACAATATTTTATCATCATTAAATGAGTGAAAATGTGTAAACTAAAATGAAATATTTTATTTTAATAATTATAATATCATAATTATGTCATAAATATCTCATATATTAATTAACATTATCATTATTAAATTCCTTTTAAATAATAAGTGAAAAAACACATCACTTCATGAGATGGTAGTTCGCCATACAAATGAGTGTCGTTATTGTATCCCCTATGGATTGGAATGTAAAAAATGGAATATATGAAATAATGAATTAGGAGGAATAATTATGTTATAAAGTTCACATATATATATATCTATATTATACATTTTTATACCAACCAATTAGAGATGGTAATGGAAAAATGAATGACATGGATTCGCGAGGAGGTAATCTTCCACACACTAGAATGGTGTTTTCATGACCCATTTAAGGAATGAGAGTTTTTTAAGTTATTATATTAATATAAAAACATCTAGGTATATTTATTGTGCTGAGAGTATTTTATCATCATGTTTTTATAATAATTTAGGCAGGTACATGATGAAATAAAATAAACATTCATGTTGAAGAACGTTTCCTATTAATCGGGATACATGTTACCCGTTATATAAATATCCATACAAGATTGTATTACATAAAAATATAAGTATTGTAGGTTGAGTTTAGGGAGGCTGGAAAGTGTTATTGGCATGTAATTACTATTTAAATGAGTAATAATGTGTATATAGGACAGGATAAAGGTGGCCTTTTATAATTGAGGTGAGTGGTGCACTTGTAATTTTTTTAAAATAAAACTATGTGCCAACATTGTTTTATTGAAAAAAAAAGTTCCAAATGTATTATTTTTTACTAAATAGACATTATAAGGTCCAAATTTGTTTTTAAAATATGTTTTTCTTAGTTTTTAGGTCATTTTAACAAATATATATTACATTTTACCCCATTTAAAATCATTTTAACCTTAATAGTGGTAAATACTTCTTTAATGTTTTCGATATTCATTTTTGTAAAATATTATGTTCAAATAAGTATATAACATAAAATATTATTATTCAAAATATGGAATCCATTTTTCAAAATTCCATTAATATAACTGTAATAATTTTATATAAAATTAATTTAGAGATGGGATGAGAATTTCAAAAGAGAAAATCATCAAAAGTTTACGATGTTTTTTG
This sequence comes from Viscum album, assembly GCA_963277665.1. Taxonomy (NCBI): domain Eukaryota; kingdom Viridiplantae; phylum Streptophyta; class Magnoliopsida; order Santalales; family Viscaceae; genus Viscum; species Viscum album. The sequence goes on from OY728166.1 coordinate 825,779,713, forward strand.
TATGATAATATAATATAAAAAAGAATCCAATGAACTATATTGGATTAATAGATATTTAATTCAACCAATTTTTATTAAATTGTATTAAAAATATATTTTTCATTAATAGAAAATTTAAATTAAAAGGTAGTTTTCAATTAAATATATTTTATTTTTCAGCAATCAACGAAAAATAAAATATTTTTAAACAATATTCACGCTAAGATAATTTTTATATTGTTATATAAAATATAATTTTTATTTAATAAATAATGTTTATTAATATTGTAAAAATTAATTTTACTTTATTTATGAGAAGTGCAATAAACCTATCTTAGAAATGAATATAGTTTTTTCAAAACCAAATTTTTCTTTAAAAAGAATATTAATTTATTTATAATAAATAGATAACCATAAATTTCATAATTAAGTATTTAGTATTCATGTCCAATAATATAATATTTATTTTACAATGTTATACTATATTATGAATCATTTTGACTTGGGGTTGTGTCTTTTGTGTGCTATTGAAGAGATTAAATTTAAAGAAATTTTTTTCCTGGATTGTTTAATCAAGGAGATTCATATCACATATGATATGAAAAATAAATTTTTTATTTCAAAATATTTGGATGTTACATTCTCACATTCTTAAATAATGTTCATCTGAAAAACTTAAACATGATCTCACTAATCAAGTGTTTGACATTTGGAAAAACCAAAGTTGATAAACCGACATTTTAAAATGGGTTAATAAAAAATCCTCATAAAATGTGAGTAATGTATGTACAAAATTTATCTGGAAGAACACATACTATATTTAAAAATATCATTATATAGGTTCGATGAGAACACATGGAAATTGAAGATAAAAATAACACCCAAATATTGATAGAGAGTGATAGGGCACATGGTGATGATGTTGTTAAGGACCACAAACACATAAACCAAATAGGTGAAAAAAAGGTCATTGATATCATAAAATGGATATAATAGGACAACATTGTTTTTTTTTTCAATTTCATGCTCCAAGTGTTTAGAAATTATTTTTATCATTAATAATATAATGATATATACCAGCTTGATAGTTTTTATTTCCAAGAAAAGATTTTATCTTTTTTCCACCATTGAAAAATTTCTAAATCATCTCTTAATCACTGAAATTTATATAAAAAAATAAATTATTTTATCCCACAAAAACTAAAATTCATTATTATATCCTAAAATGAATTCTTTTTTGACATATCCAAAAGATTAAGATCCAAAAAATTAAAAATGAGGTTTCTGAATTTCTTAAATTAACATATCATTTATCCCATGAATAACATGAAGTAACTCTTGATCATCACATACAAAACATGTGAATACCATCACCATGTATTCTCTTGAACCATGGTAGTAACATGAAAACACATAAAACATTATTAAAATTATTAAGTATTTATTACTCCATAAATAAAACAAATATTATTAGTTATATTCCTTAAATACAAAGATGTTGTAAACTTAATCACTGATAGTGAAAACCGCTTTTTCAAATATTTATTAGTCAATATGATGGTAGAAATATGATTAGATTTACATTATCCATATCAATGATCTCATTATACCAACATCATGAACATGATAGGGGTATTCTTTTTCCCAGTCATGCATTTTCCAAAAATAGACTTAATCATCTTATACTTATACCACAAAAATTTCTAAAGAGTTATTTAAGACATGAATGTTATGATAAAAAATAAACTCATAAAATTATTATGGTATTCATAAATCTTAATTTAATTAATACATATATGATTGTAAAATTTAACAAAATCCGTAGATATTTCATAATTATTATCACCAAAATGACATTGATAACAAATACTGGTATAATTCAATTGTTGAACCCCAATACAAAAATATGTCATACATTTTATTTCCACATAGTACCTTCCTTGTTATGGGGTTTATCATTTAGAAAAAGGCATTGACATTGATAATTTATAGGTTTCTAATATTAAACACAACAAACTATACATGGATCCATAGGATAATATTTATTTCTTTCCATATTACTCTTCCTTTTTCCATGGAAATTTTTACTTTATTCCCTTCTTTTACACACATAATGTTTTTCCACATTCTATTGAGACACATTACTAGGTATATCCTTCCACATTTCTAACATTAATAAGATTGGGACTTTTTTCCTTTCTCTCCACTACTCTATACCTTATAAAAATCCACCCTTATCTTCGTGGGTGAGTCTGGTTATTGGTTAAGGCATTGGGTTTTAATCATATTTTGGGATAATATATTAGGCCTAATAAATATATCTTTCACTCCTATCATGAACCCATTTGGTTTATAATAGTCGCCAAATTCTCTATGATAATCAATGTTACCACAATTAATTATAGTTCTATCCATTGACTAAAACCATAAAACTATAGTGTGAGAAACAATAATCATAATAGGAAAACCATAGAATCATTTAAAAGATGTTTAAATCTTGAAAAATTAATTTCATTATAATACACATTTCATTTAATCTAGGTTAATTATTGAAATTTTATATTTAAATTATTTATAATGTTTTGTAACGAAAATTCAATCTATCATAAGTGTTTAAACTATGAGTTTTAAAAATGTTGAATAGTATAGCCTGTTTTTATGCACCATGTGATGATTTGGTCAAGATAATGTGCCCATTTTAGAGTTATTACCCCTAGGTATATTTTTTTTTGGAACCACGTCAACAAGTATTATCCAAATAGGGATATATTTCTATAAAAAATAATATAATATCTGCCTTAGAAAAAATTTAGTACATTTTTCTATACTTATATTCAATCTTTATCATGGTTTTATTATCCAAAATCAATATTCTCCAAAATATTGTTTCCAAGGATTCAAATAAACTTTCTATGAGGAAAATTATAGTGACCTTGACCCCAGTATGCGAGAGCCGATATTATATTTATTACATAGGAGTAAGATATAAGGAATCTCATCTTGATGTAATTAATTAATTAGTAGTCTTGGTATACAATATACATACATGATTCCCATATGATATTTGAAATATTAAATTAAAAAATAATTTTTTTGAGAAAAACATTATTCCTACTACCATAACCTTACATATAAATGATGGTACACATCATGGGTTCCTTGAAAGTGAAACAAAATAATGGTAAGATCAAATACATAGATTTGTTTGAGTAAAACAATAGCTATCATGAATCAATACACATATTTAACATCTAATGATAAATAAATGGGAATAGATTCCATTTAACTTATTAGATAAGGCAAAATCAATATGGATATCTAAATAAAAGAAAATATATTCATTTTAATCAATAATATGATAATAACATGAATCCAGATGTAATAAAATTTCAAAAAATCATGAATTGTTATAACTAAATTCTTATTACAGTGAATGCATAATTATTGAAAATCATATCTTAGGAAAATGACACCTCTAATTTCAATATATATCATAAAGACAGTTTAAAACTGATTTTTAGAAACCATTATAAATAATTATATCTAACTAATTTATCTCATGAGACTTTTTGATGTATCATGGGGCGATCTTCATGTGAAAATCATTCGTCAAATATCAAATAATTGATTTAACTGAATAAAAATGTGTGTTAACATAAAATAGTTGTATTTAGTAAATGATATGGATTTATCAAAATTTTTTTGAATAAAAATAAAATTTAATGTAGAACACCCTATGTACAAATTTTATATGGTTTAAGAAATAATCAAATCCCAAATAAATAATATAGATATTTTGGGGAAATTTAATTTCCAATGACCACATATATGTGAATATTTCAAGAGAGGGATAATGACTACAAAAATGAATGATGAAATTAAATTTTAATAAATCCCATGATAAAAAATGATCATAAAACATCTATAGAAAGAATATATATTGTATCAATCCAACATATACCCATTAGAGTAACAATAAAGTCGTGTTGTGGTTGTTGAATATTAATAACATAAAAAATATTTATAAACATTCATGATGAAAATATCATATTTCATTTTCAAAAAAAAATACAAAACTAAAAGTTCCGAAAACATTTTGAATATATATTTATTTGAAACTATCCTTTATAACTTGTAAAGGAATCTTTAGAACATAGAGTGGTTATTTCGATGAGATATTTCACATATGTCGAGTAAGTTAAAATGAAGATTCATTTCATATTTTTGGTAAAAGAAAAAGGTTTAATGATATGAAAAAGACATAAATATTCCATTAAACCATTTATTTACAAGTAATTATTGTTAAAATTAATTTAATAAATCATTTCAAAATTGATAAAAATATTTTAAATATTAAAAAAATGTAGTTTTGGAGTAAACTAGATTTCTGACCGAATTGTGAAATGAGGTATGATTTTATTAAAAACAATTATGTACCAAATAGTATAAATATGGTCCTATAACATATGTATACTATGAATAACCATACTAGGATAAAATAATTTTTTTTTATTATATAGAGATCAAATATTAAATAATATTTAATGAGATTTTGAAATAAACCGTTACAATGATAATAAATTTGAAGTGAGAATTAATAAATTAATTGATGTATATAAAATTTTAATCCAAATAAAACAAGATTAAATATGGTATAAAAATATAAAAGGTTATTACACTCATAAATATTAACATGGCATAATCAATGAGCTAGTTTTTTAACAGAATGAATGGAAATTGAGTCAAGAAATCCCATACCTAACATTTCCTTTTGGTCAAATATGAATTAACATCTTATATGGTTTTCTTAAAAATTATATTAATATATATAATATCATATATTATCATTAAAAAAAATATATATCATTCTTTTATAATAATTAATTATATTCATTATTTTTGGTGTTAATTACTTTTTTTCCGTTTGTGCATCATCATGAAAGTTTGGGTTCATGATAATATAATATAGTTAAATAATTTAAATAATAATAATAATATAATTATCATATTTTTTTCCTCAATTATAGTTTTAAATCTAACCATTATGAGTTGTTTTTAAAAACAATGTTTGATAAAATCAAAGAGTCGGTAGGTCATACACACACTTGAGTAATGATTCCATTTTTCAATGATCATTATAAAAATAAGATAAGTAATATGTTATCTTTAAAGAATAATAATATCTTAAATAACTTATTATTTCATTAAATATTCTTATATAAATCATCCATTTGTTGTTGTTTTGAAAAGAGACTCACATTGCTTCGGGAAAGACATAATTCACAAATACAAAACCGATCTTATAATCATTAATTGAGTGAAAAGGTCAAAAATAAAATAGTATATTTTATTTTTTAATGATAAATATTTAATTAACATAATTAATTTGTCATTTATGTAACATATATTCATTAAATTTATCCTTTTTATCTTATATGTAAAGCTTTACTGAAAAATTAATCACATTTCTTAGGGAGGCAATAGCCCATAGAACACATGATTGAAATTATCTTATCACCTACGAAGTGGAGAATAAGAAATATATATACAATATAATAATTTAATAGATATAATTATGTTTTAAATATCAAATATATATTTTATATACATCATAATTCATTGCTATGAGGTGTGGTAATGGAAAAATCAAATGTAATCGGTATGTAAGGAGGTAGTCCACCATACACACAAATGATGATTTCATAAACCATTAGATTAAAGTACAAGTGGTTTGTGGTAATTAAATTATTATAAAAAATCTTTATATGTAAGATACTTATTTTTTATATCATCATGTTTTAATATGAATTGAAGTAGATAGAGAAAGAAATAAAATAAAAACTCTCTTGGAAGAATGTTACCTCTTTTTCAGGTAACCTCCATTGTTTTGAACTAGAATCCATCCTAGGTAATAATAATAAACAATATAAGTAATAAAGTATTATGGCATAGATTTTGAAATTTTATTTTAAAGATTATTTTCTAAACCAATGCGGTTTTTAGGTGTGAAGAGGAGAGGACATGGGTGGCCTATTATAAAAGATTTGAGTTCAAGATATATAATTTTCGAATATAAAAAGGGATTATCCATTTTGTCCCATGACTAAAGGATCCAAATTAGAGTCTTATAGAGACTTATACATTATAAGGTCTAAATATGTCTATGAAATATATATATTATTCATGTTCTTAGGTCATTTTAACTATTATCTAATTGTTTTATTTCTTATGCAAACCCATTTTTACCATAAATAATTTAAATAATTTGTTTATGTTTTCATAATTCATTTTGGTCAACAATCATATTTAAATTATTAGAGAATATAAATAATTTTATTTCATATATGGAATAAATTTCTCATAATTGCATTCATACTAGTGTAATGTTTTTATTTTTAATTATTCCTACACACATGATGAGAAATAGGGTTTTCAAAGAGAAAATGTTCAAAATGTTTGAGTTATTGTATATTAAAATTATACATAAAGATGATTCCAATGAACTAAATTGCATTAATATATATATAATTAAAAAAAATCTACTATAAAACCAATTAAAATTATAATTTTAATTTATAAATAATCTAAATGAAAACTAATATTCCAAATTAAATTATGTATTATTTTATTTTCATAAAAAAATATATTCTTGAAAAATAATAAATATAACCCGATGATAATTTTGATATTATTATATTAGAAAAAATTATATTTCTAATAAATAAATGATCTATAATTAAAAAATATTATGAATGCAAAGCACAACAAAATTGTCTTATAAACAAAATTATATATTTTTGGAATCATTTCATTTCTATTTTAATGATTCATATATTTTTCTAAGTAATCGATAACCATAACTTCAATAATTTATTTAAAACTACTCATACTCATCAATTTTATAATTAAATTATAACATCATTCTGTATTATAGTTCATTTCAACTCAGGGTTTCCTCAACTACAAGATATCCAAGAGAATAGATTTAGTGAAATATATTTCATAGATTATTTTAGACTATTGTTGGGTTTATAATATTCTATAAAGAATTATGTTATATTTTAAAATATTTGAGTGTTAGATTAAATAATTATTGTCTGTTTTTTTTAAACATCTTTTTCTAGATACAAAAAATGGAAGTGGTTTTGGAATAGATACATACAGGCATGGTACCCTCAAAATGAGTTTTTTGTGTATATCGTAGTCATTATTCTTGTGCATGGTGAGTCTCCCCTTAATATACATGGGTTTTGACACTCCTTAGGGATATTATTAAGTTAACTCACATTTCCATTATGATCCATTGTTATAGATTTGAATAGGTGTTGGGCATGGATACCTAGATTAATCCTAAGGTTTCATAATTTATGAAAATTATAAATGAATTTTCATGATTATATTGTTTACCATAATGATTAACATTTATCACAATAAGATTATTGGATTTCCAATATATGGAACCCAATGTAACCACATTAATGCTGAATGTGATAGACAATTTAATTCTTGTACTCTTAAGAGTCTAAATGTTATAGGAGATAGAATAAAATATCATGTTTCTTTAAATACACGACATTATTGAGATATTAATTATGATAATCTTTTAAATAATAAAACGAAGGACATTATTATATTCATTCTATAATGAAGAACCAAATACCTTATTCTAGTGGGTCCATTAACCAACTAAAATTTTAAAAAACGTATTTATTCAAAAAAAATATTTTTTTTTGTTCTCGGATTTAGAGACATGAAATGTTAACTTATATATTTGTCATGTGGATGGTGAACGAGATCAAATATAAACCCTTTTCATGATAATTTTTAAATACTATGAAATTTACTCTATGTAGTTGGATGAGTTTAATACCATATAATTCAATAAGTATTTTTATCATGTTTTTTTATGAAAATAGAGAAGGTATTCCTAGATCTAATATTGATGTATGATGAATCCATTATTACCTATGAGGGAACATTTACATGACTTATAAGGTAGTCTTCCAGTATTCTCATCCAACATAAAAAAAATACTTATTAGATCATAAATGGCCTAAAACCAAGTATCCAATGGAATATATCAATAAGAAACTTCTATAGAAATAAATAAATATTTTTATGTGCTATCATTATAGAAATGTATATTGGAGATAACCAAAAATGTCACAGTTTTGGTAAGAAAGTATTAGATGAATTAAAATGTATTTTTTTAAACCATGGATAGAATAAGATTATATTTTTTATGGTTGATTTGTGATGGAAACATGGAGGAAATTTTATAAAGGGGACAAGTAATTTTTTATTATTATGGAAAGAAAATTGATTGGGAAATAGAATTTCTAAGTGATTGGAAGAAGAACATAGCATATCATAATGAAACATTTCCATAGAATGAACCACCCACACTCTAGTGTTTCAAATGAATGTAAAATGGGTGTTATGCTAAATATTACTCTAATAAAATGGTTATTTATGATTATCTGTGTCATCAACCTCTTATGCTCGTATACAAAGAGAAATATCATTTGAGCACTATTACTAATGTGTTTTATGGTAATGAAGTAGTGAAGGGTGAAACTATCATCCACTCTAAAGATACTAAGGCATTATTTGAATATGTATCTACCCAATTTTTTATATCTAATGAATATTATTTAGGAATCACAATACCACATTAATGATTATATGTTTAATTATTGTAAAAATATCTAATGGTATGATGATTGTATCTATATTCTATGATTTATATCATATTGATGTTTGTCGGAATGTGTTGCATTAAAATTATGTTATTCTTCCTCTAGTTGAATTTGATGTTATATTTGGAATGTATTTTATTTCATTAGATAAATATCACATTAATTAGTTTTTAAGGTAAGTCAATTTTTATATTACAAAAAGACCTACTAGCATCTATTAGTGTGATGATAAATATGAACATTTAGTGAAAATTACAACCATTATATGGTCATCATTCTTATTCTAAATGGGTGTTTATCTTAGATGGATGTGGATAAACTCAACATCAAATATATATATATATATATTAGTATTAAATGAATATATTTCTAGTATTATTTTCTATTCTTCCACTTTATCATGAAGTTATGTTTTAAATAGAACTCATACCTCATGCTACACCAATTTCAATGAATCCATGTAGAATGGTCCCTATTGACATATATGAATATAATAAGAAAATATAGGGGTGTCTTGATTGGGTATTATTTTGTAAATTTGAATCACCATGTGGTAAACCAATTTTTTAAAGAAGAATGACTGATCACTGTGACTATAAATTAATTATCGAGAAATTATTAAGGTTGAAATCAATAATAAGCATCATATTCCCCATATTGATTACTTGTTTGATCAACTACATGGAGCTCAATAATTTTCCATAATTTAAATTCAATATGGATATAATAAATATTCATTAAATATGGAGGACATACACAAGCCATAATTTCATTCAAGGTATGGACACTATGAATTTATAGTGAGGTCATTTGGTCTACATATCCCCCTTTATATTCATTGATTTAAGTAATTGAGTCCTTTTATATTAAATTTATCAGTTTGTCGAAGACATTATAAATTATATAATTATATATCCATATAGTAAGTAAGCCTTTGGAGATCAATTTATTATTGTTCTAAAGACCCTAGCGAAGAATATTTTGAATTATAAAATTACGATGTAGAAAATTGGGATTCAAAAAGTTTCATTTTTTGGTCTCTCAAGTGACGAAGTATATATAGATCCATAAAAAACATATTTTATTGAACGTTTTACAAACCCAAACATGGTGAATGAGTTCCATTGTTATCTTGGTTAAGATAGATATTATTTATGATTTGTGGAAAATTTATCATGGTTTTCTAATCCATTAAAAAAGTTAACTTGTAAAGTAGAAAATTTAATTAGGATGAATAAATGTGTGGAAACATTTTCTGAACTGAATGGAATGTTACTCATCACGCCAAATATTACACTACATTCAGTGAAAAAATGGTTTAGGGTCTTCATTGATGTATAAAATAAGGGAATGGGATCAATCCTCATGAAAAATGAAATGTTGATAGTTTATGCCTCACAAAAAATAAATGTTCACAAAAAAAATTACCCAAAAAATTATTTGGAGTCAACTATGGTATTTTTCATTAATGATATAAAGTAATTAAATTTCGATATAATGGTTTGATATATATAATAATCATAATAGTTTAATATACACATTTAGTTAAAAATATTAAAATATGTGCTTGACAAGATGGTTGGAAATGATTAAAGGTTATGAATTCCTAATACATTAATATCCTGGGAAAGTGAACATGGTTGTTGATTCTCTGAGTCAAAAGTATCATGTCATATTATCTATAATAAGGATCATTAATGACCAAATATTTTTTGGATTTTAAAATGATGCATCTAGATATCGTGATAGAAGGGGAGAAGTCTTATCTTGAACAAATCACTATTTAGATATCTATCAATGTGAATTTTAAAAAGGAAAATATTAAAGATATATAGTTATATAAGATGGTGATATATATTGGGGAATCCTTCCCCAGATTCCCCTCACTGGTGCTTAGAGATGTTTGGCCACAAGACCTCAAGAGTGCCTCCCAAAATTCCAAAGGCTGCTGACTAGCAGTTTGGTACTTAGGTATGTTTGTGGGGAGACTATTCTCTCATTGATCTTAATATTGAACAAAAATAGCTATATATATCTAATGGGAAAACGGATTTTCCAATAACATTCCTAATATAGTGGAAAAAATGTATACCATTCGAGATAAATAATTAAACTTGTTTATGTGAAATAATTAGAATTACTATATGATTATCATTGGGATGTAGCGACACAATAATGACTATATAGGGTAAATAGGATAATATAATATACAACATGATAAAAAAATATACAAAAATTGGAAAAAAACTATTATGACCATCATCTTAAGAGAAGGCTCGGTCCTCTTCTCCCAAACTCCATCCATGTAATGAAAGTCAATCAGGCTATGGATTCTTTTTGTTTACATTTGTATAAACCCAAAACCATAAGGACTACTGGGGTACAAAATATAACCTGGGAAGGGTGTGAGATATAATCTCAATAGGCCTACCGCTATAGTGTCTAGGACATTCCATTTCATGTGTTATAAAACAAATAGTGCTCTATATTAATTTAAATGCAATGTAGAATAAAAAAAATTACACAAGACTAGGTTCCATTTGGGGACCCATCAAATTTATCTCCATAAGTCTAAACTTATGTCTATGAACTGAGTGATCCATAAATAGTATATTAAGTGATAATGTAGAATAATTTGGGTTTTCCATAATCTCTTGCTTGACTTGGATGAAACAACCCTATATTTTTTTACCTGAATAATGAGTTCTCTTTTAAAAACATCAGTTTACATTTAAATTCATTTTAAAATCCATTTATAAAGACATATTGACAAACCATTTTCCCATCCATGGATATCCAAGGATACCATACATGTATCACTAATGTGATCGGTAAAAGTCCAATTCTCTGGAGTCTATCCTAGGTGACCCAAGTTAGAAATCCCAAGTGTCAATAAGGAATGGCGTGAAAACATTCAAAGACTAATAGACCTCAGAGTCCATACATATTTTCAAATGTAGGGGCCTGAGTCTCACTCATGGTTTTCTTCAACCAATCATTCCATTGAGACTATCTATGAGGTATCCACTAATGAATTGGTGCCACCCATCTCAAAAAATAGATAATGAATAGATATCACATCTCATAAATAGTTGATATCACCCTGGGTGTGTTTAAAAAACACTAAAAAAAATAAGGCATGAGAGACCATCCACAAGATCCGTAATTAAAACCCCTTGTATCACCCTTGAAACTATGGTGAAACAATTTAAAAGAACCACACATATAACAAGTCTTTCAATATGGATCGTCTCATTTAATATAAGTATTTTTATTACAATTGGAATATTGGACAAGGAACTCAATTAAGCAGCCATTTATTGATTATGGTAATCTTCATAAGAATTTAACCAACGCAGTTACCTAATACATTTGAATTATTTAAATATGTATGGAGTGCAACCCATGGTTTACCCTTGAATTATATAAGGCAAGAAGATCTAACACTTGGATACATGACAACACCCCCTCATGGATTATTAGAAAATTCTATTAGAAAGGGGAAATTTGGACTCGAAATCATAACTCAACCATTGGGGTGGATTTAGTCATATAGCTCATACCAAGGGGTTGATTCCCCACAATTTTAGGGGCTTAATGGCATGAAAAATATACTAATTAATGTAATTGTTCTTTTAAAACCAAAATTGGGAAATTCTAACTTACGACATAATAAAACATCTTATGGAATTCAATGAAATTAATTTAAATAGGCTATATTATCTACCATAGCGACATAGATCTTCCCTCATCCTATATAAACTATTCATTCAAGCATAGTTGAAGGAAAACAATTAAACCATCAAATACCCTAAAAATGGTGGAAATGGACTTGCACCGAAATAGAATAATAGATAAAGGATGAAGTTGGAAATATATTATTGAATATCTAATATTGTGTCTCTAGCTTCTTGTTGGATCTAATGAAGAACCAATCAGAACCCATTTGAATGATCTTTCATGATTTCTAGAAAAAGGGGAGGGATTGATTTATAAGATGGAAGAGGATATTAAAATATTAGAGGATAATAGAAAAGAAATAAAGAATTAAAAAATGAATATAAATCATTCGAGAGGGGAAAAGTAGTAACTTCACATAAAAATTATACTAATCAAGGTTTGTCCATAGTTTCAGAGTGATCATGCAGCCCCCAACATTCCAATGTCAGCTATAACACATTTTAAGGAAACCGTACTAGCTAGGATTCACAATTCCTACATACCATGTGGAGAAATATTTCAATATCATTTTAGGAATCTGGACACTAAATAGGTCCTTGATTCTCATGTGAGGTGTTTGAATTTATTAGGCACCATATTTTGAATCGCTAAAATGAGTGAGAATAAATTTAGAATTTATAGCTTGTAAAAATCTGAGACATTAAAACCTCTCCTCTTTAAGAAAACTCATACCTGATTTTCTCTTCTAAGGGTAGTAGAATGTCTTCTGAGAAAAGTTATAGCCACTAATCATGTACATTGGATTCCTGCTCCTCTGTATAGTATTGTATGAAATTTTTATGCTATAGAACTTAGAGTAAAAATAATGACCTAACTCGAAGAACCTTCATTCAATGATCAACTATACATATTGGATTCCCCTCGAAGGACTCATCCGATTTAAGTTCGATTTACTTCGGGTAAGATGAATGAGACGGGTTAGAATGAAACTGATGAAACTTGTATTTATAGAAGAGATCATGCATGGAATGGTTTCTCTAAGTTAATGGAAACTGATAAGTTACCATACCAACTCTCTCCAATATCTCAAATGTCCCAACATTTCTAGGAAATAACTTTCCCTATCACTTAATTCATCTCTGACCTAGTTTTGGCTATACTAGCATACATACCCGATGTCCCTCCTCAAATTCAAGAGGTTTGTGGTGACAATATATAGAAGAATTCTTCCAAGACTTGGTTGTATCCGTACACTTATAAATCCTCTAGAATTTCATTTTAGTCTACTGAACAACATACAGACCCAGTAAATCTTCCTCACCTGTGTCTATCCATCATATAGGTGAATGATGTTTTCTATAATAGAGGGCCTCACGTAGAGCCATCTAAATTGTTGTTGGAATATATTATTCTAGAAAAACTGAACCATAGGAATATGATTCTCCTTGAAAACTCAAAAACCAAAGAAACATGACTGCATAATTTCATATGATACCCAAATCTTCTACTTTGATTTCACTTCAGTATGAGGGTGATATTAGTACTCATGAGTTCTTGTCCACCAAGTTCTATATGCAACCCTGTCTAGAAATGTGATATAAACATGGAATCAATGTCCAAAATGGTTGAATAGGGAACCCCATGAAGTCAAAATATCACCTAGATGTGTAGTCATCCAAACTTTTAAATATAAAATGTTTTCCAGATCGGTAAGAAGTAACCAACATTGGTCAGACTGTCAACTATCACCCATTATATGTCATTTCATTAAGGGGATCTTAACAAGATTTTCATGAAATCCAAAGTGATGTCATTCAAATTCTACATATGAATGGATAGATTCTATAGAAGTCAAGGGGGGGTTTCTGGTGCTCTACATTCACCTGCTGATAGGTAGAGCACCGAGTGATGAAACATGCTATCTGTCTCTTCATACCTGGCCAACAATACTGACGTAATATGTAACAATACTTCTTGGTATGCCCAGGACATGGTAACCTTATTTAGGCACGTGACTCCCTAATTACCTCTTCTCATATATCTGAAGGTATACATACATGGCCATCTAAGATCAAGGTCTCACTAACATCAGCAACCAACCCAGAAGGAGGAATCTCTCCTGTAACTCTCCCCTCAGAACAATGACTTCTAAAACTAATAATTTTCTTATCTGAACCTATTAATGAAGAAAGGAGGTCACTGCTAGAGATGATAAAACTAGCTTTTCATGTTCTTCTTAATCCACCATGGGAATCTCAGAGAATAGTTACATCAAAATACATTCACTAATGGCCTCATTGATAGCTTACATTTGAGTTTTTAGGATCAAGGTATTAGCTAAATCATTTCCCTTACCAAGTGTGCAGGGTAGCTCAAAGTTGAATGACTGTAGGTATCCAAATAACCCGTGCTATCTCATATTCATGTCTCTCTGGGAGTAGATGTATTTGAGAATTTTATGGTCTGTTTAAACAAGGAATAATTCACCCACCAAGTAATTCATCCAATAGAATATAGCATGAACCAAGGATTCTATATTGAGGTCATGCATAGGATAATTCTATTTCTAAGTCCTCAAATGGAGAGATCCATACGCTACAACCTGATCATCTGTAATCAGAACATCAAACAACCCAATCAATGAATCATGATGGTAGACTACATAAATTTTTCCTAGATCTGGTTGAATTAGAATAAGAGAAATATTTACTCTTCCCTTTAAATCATGAACGGTTTTCATAAAAGATTTAGTCGAGACAAATTTCACACCATTCTTGGTCAAGATAGTAAAACGTGATGATGGGTGTGAGAAATATAATATTAATCACATAAAATAAATATCTAGCCCAAATAATCTTCATTGTCAATGACATTATTTGGATTCTCCGCAAAATCTATGGTTCTAACCTTCTTTGGGTCAACAGATACACCTGTCCCAGAAATGATAATCCACAAAAGGTTATTTTACTGATCTAGAAGTTTTATTTACTAAGATTCATAGATAGTTGGTGTTGTCTTAGTTTACTCATCATGATATTAATACTATTGACATGCTCAGGTCTGGTGTGAAAATATGCTATGATTTCATGTACAAAGACTACCAAAAAGGTGTCAAGATACAGATGGAAAACAGGATTCATCAAATATAGGAAAACTTGTGAGATGTACATTATACCAAATGACATAAGAAAATACCCATACAATCCAAACTTTCTTTGGAACAATGTATGTGGTACATCTAATGGTTTAACATGAAACTGATGATAGCACGACCACAATTAAATCTTGGAGAAAATAGTTACTTCGTGGAGATGGTTGAAGATGCATTCTATATGAGATTGTGTATATATGTTCTCCTCCATAAGTGAGTTCAGTCTGTGGTAATGTACACACAATCAAAATGTACTATCCAACTTCTTAAGTAATATGATTGGTGAACCCACTAGTAATTCACATAGCCATATAAAACCGTTATCCTCTAATACTTTAAGAACCTTATTGAGTTCATAGATCCCTTTAGGTTCCAACATATAAGGTGGATTGGACACATGTGTCGTAACATAAACTTTCTCTATGTAGAATTTGATCTCCTTGTTGGAAGGTAATCTAGGGAAATTTTCAGGGAACACATCCTTGAAACAATCTACAAGAGGAGATAATTTCTTGTAGCTTAATTCCCAGATCACTCATAAAGAGACTTGAAATACGTGGTTTCATCTCTACCATCCTTGTGTGATTGAGTCTTGATCAACTTTCTTATAGATTCCATTCACTCATATTGGTATACATGTTTCCCAATATAAATGTTAAAGATACATGTCTTCTATAGCTATCCACCTGGGATTGATAAAGGACAAGCTATTCCATACCATGAATCATGTCAAAACTGGTCATCCTATGGACAAAAAAACCCCAAAAAATGGTGCCCACTTATTTCATGGGTCACTCATTGTATTAATATATACCCTCTGAACAAAATCCTAATGATGTGTCTAGGGTCATAATACCACTATATCATTCTATCACCAATACCAGACAGACCTTGGTTGTAGCAGATTAGAAAGAGTGTTATGAACCTATATCAAATAAGGTTGATACTAGAGAATAGGATGTCAAAATGGTACCTCTAATAGTTGATGGGGCTGGAATCTTCTCCTATACTATTGGATGAAAAATATTGATGTGGCCGGAACCGTGGTCCTAAGATGCTACCAAACTGGCCAGAGCTATTCCCCTTTACAAATGATGGAACTATGAATCCTAGAATACTTTTTCATGATTACCTGATTGGTTGAAACAACATGTACAAGTCCATATTACTTTCATTCAATGTGTCACAGATCTTACAGCAAAAGGTCGTGTTGGCACAAATACCCACTCACGTTGAACTAGTGGAAAAGATTAGAATAATCACTAGAGGGAACCCATCATGTCACAATCCCCACTAGGACACTAGGACACTAGGCCACTAGGACACTTTTTCCTAGAATTCCCCACTAGTGGAACACCATAGAGAAATTTATCTCTTCTAACTTGTGGTAATACCATCATTTGTATCCTCAAAGCGTCACATCCTACTACTGGATAACCAAATTCTCTACTAAGATGTTGAAATTCTGTGTTTCATATCACCCAATTCTATTAGGATATTCTACGTGATGAGGGACTAGTTAATAATATTTAAAATGGTGGTAAGCATAATGAAATTCAGCTACAAGTTGATAGAATAAGCTATACCATCTGAAAACTACCTCGTAGTTGTAAGTACATCACTAGTTAGGGTTAGTGTAAACCTCTACAATTTAGGGAAATGAGATAAATATTCCATCACTGAAATGTAACCATTTCAATGTGAATGATCTCCTTAACAAGACCATTTCTCAAGACTTGGACAAATAAATAGTCGAATAATGCAATCTAGAAGTCTACCTAGTCCACATCAAGATGTTGACTAACCTGACTTAGAACAGCCCACCAATTTTTGGAGAAGTCACATAATAGATATTTCATGATATTGACCTTGCACTCTAGTGGCTTATCAATATTCTCCAATAGTGACACCAAATCCTCCAACATGGATTCAAAAGCATAAGGTCCCCATCCCTGAAGATGGTGGGATGATATAGCTTTTAAAAATCTTGGTTCCTCTCTTACATAGAAGGGGAAGGTCAAGGTACACCAGGAATAGATTTCATAAGGCGAAAAATTTATCCTTGACCAAGGAATAAACACCCAGGGGAAGATCCAAAGGAGGTTCCTTAGGTGGTTCTATAAGAGGAATCATGGGTGGCTCAGGGCCCACCACCTATGGAGTATGCTTGTCATCACATTCTTGGCGTACATCATGATGTTGTTATGGTGGAATATCTATACAATTTTAAACGCATGCCTCTGATAGAATTTATCATTGATATGGAAATCAGTAAAGAAGAACAGTTTCATGGACTTATTATAAGCTCCCAACAACCCCTAGATATCTCTAATAACTAGGTATGGTTGATAAAAATGATTTATTGAAGGAACATAGAGAGACATCCTTCTGCTCACTACTGACATTGGTTCAAATAAGGGGTTCACATAAGGGAACCACATCATATTGATTACCATATTCATTTTAATTTAATTTTTTATGAGCATCTTGATCTTGATAATTGTGTCACCACTTCCAACTTATAAAGGCCCATACACCGTATAGATTGAAATTTTTTTCATCGGGTAACTATATCATATCCCTTACAACAAACAACAGCTATCACATGCCAAGGTTATTGTTTGATTGGGTGAGCTACCATTGGCACTCACAAATCAAACCAACTAATTTAGAATTACTGGACAATTAAACCAATTATTCCATCATAGAGAATAAAATAACACTTCAAGGAAAATCTTACAAGGCACATAAAAATAATCACAAGAAAAATAAGTAATGCATGCATGCATGTAATATGGATTTGGATAATTCATTGAATTTCAATTCTCATTGTGGCTAGTATGACACCTACATCAATGTTTCATCATATAATTAGGACAAGGGTAACAACTATTTTTAAAAACATAAATAATATTAATAACACTAATAAATTTTTTCACCCAACAGTTAAATCCATTAGATGATAATATGTGAATGAAACTATATCATTTACCCATCACAAGAAAATCAAGTTTTCCATGTACATGTGGTATAAACTTCCAGGAATAGGCTCAATAAAAATTTAAATTTTCCTAGTGTAATTTATAAATCTAAATATTAATAAAAAAGTGAAATAAATCTCTAATACCACTTTATAGCATCCCTACTCAGATTCCACTCCCTGGTGCTTCAGGACAGTTGTCCAAAAGACCTCAAGTGTGGCTCCCTAAACTCCCTAGGCTTTCGAAAAGCAGGTATTTCAATGGGTAAGACTATGGAAAGACTGTGTCCTCAAGGATAAGAGTAGAGTGAACAACATATATATATATATATATATATTGTGAAATTGCATAGGCACTAAAAAATTAAAAAACCAGTGGGAAAAATTCATATCATGCAAGAAAAGTAAATACACTAAAGGATGTGATATAATTTGAAATTATTATTTGATGATAATAATTATGTAACAAAAAATGATGACTATATAGGGTGTATGGGATATATGAATAAAAACACACTTGAAAAAACTTCAAAAAAAAGGGAAAAACAATTATGACCAGTGCCTCAAGAATAGAACCATTCTTCTTCTCTAAAACAACATTATAAAAAGGAAATTGAATCATTCATTGGAAAACGAATTCTTCCCTTTGACTAAATATAAAACCATAAAGTCTAATAGGGTACTAATTTTTTCTCGAGCATAGAGTGAGTTAAAATCCTGGCAGGATGACACCCACTTTTTCAAGGACATTCCATTTAATTAATTATAAAATAAACTGTGTTTCATTAAAATTAAAATGTAGTGTATAAAAAATAAAAAATAAAATTGGATTGGGTTCCATTATGAGACCCATCCAATTTACCTACATCAACCTAAGCTGGTTTTTATAAACTGAGTGATCGTGAAATGGTAATGTATCTGATAATGTATAAGAATCCAAATTGTCCCCCAAGATTTAACTTGCGCTTATAAGAGATACCACTATGTTTTCTAACATAAAAAACATCTCTCCTTTGAATTTTATTTTTACCATTGAAAATTTATTAAAATACTTTTATAATGATACCTTGAAACACCTTTACCGTGTCTATGGAAATTCAACGGTACATTCCAAGTATCTCTCAAGGGATCTATAAAAGTTAAATGATAAGGAGTCCATCCAAGGAAACTCGCGTATAAATTCCCATATGGAACTCCAACATGGTGAAAAAACAATAAATATCTAACAGACCTCTGCATCCATACCTAGAATCACATGTAGGGCCCCATATTACTCTCATGGCATGGTAAAATAAATAGTTCCATCGTGCTCATCAAAGAGGTCTCTCCTAGGGAACTAGTTCAACTGTATGGATGTGATAAACTAGTAATTTACAATAAATTTGTCTTAGGAATATATGATATAACCCCTGGAGTGTTTGCAAGTCAATAAAAAATTCTAAATAAGGCATAAGAGTCCAAACAATGGATCCTTAATTGGGAAGCTGTTATATTGACCTCAACATAAAGATGAAACAACTGAACAAGAACCAAATATATAATAAGTATATCAAGAGGGATAATTTAATTGAATATATTTACTTCTATAAGAATTGTAATATTGGTCATGGAAATAAATTAAGAATCCATTTATAGATAAAGGTAATAGGAATAAGTGTTTTAATAACTCACATAGCTTATCCATTTCATTTATGGAATGATGTATGGGTTCCAATACTTGGTTAAAAAATGAATTTTATAAGGCCACAGGCTCTAGGGGTTAGTTTGGAGATAATTTCCCTCATGTTTTATAGTAAAATTCTAGAATAAAGGGGAAATTAGGACCCTAAAGCATAGTTTACCCTTTGGTGTGGCTTTAGTCAATGTGATCAATATAAGGGGTTAATTTTACACTATCTAAGATCCCCAATGGAATGAAAAATCTACGAATTAAATAAAATAACTCTTTTAATCCAAATCTAGGAATGTTCAGGTTGTGGAATAATGTGAAATATTATGTAACCCAATGAAATAGATGAAAAGATCCTAGACCACCTATATTATCCTCATAAAAAACTTTAAAATGAGGAAAATTTTCATACAAAAAAATGGCAAAATAGATGTAGGAAGATCTTTGAAATAGATTAGATAGGATCAGATATCGTACCTATATCTTATCATTAGATCAGATAGAAAATGAATCAAAGTCCATTTTAAGGAGAATCATTGATTCCATGAAAAAGGGGCATCAATGATTCAAAAGAGGGAATAGATTCAGTCATTAAAGGAGAAGAGAAAATATATAAATAAAAAAGAATGAAAAATAAATAATTTTAAATGGAAAAAGTATAAATTTCCCCCAAAAATTAAACAGTGCCTGGTTTGGCTAAAAGGTAGTCCAAACTGAGTGCCAACCATGTTCCCTTATTTTAATTAAAGGGTTACCCCCAAAAATTAGGTAAACGGTTTATCTAACTATGAAAAAACAATTCATTTTGGGTCTTTCCAAAAAGTTGAATCTATCGTAGGACCATGATCCCTAGGGAACATGGTTGCAGAATGACCATGCAGCCCCAAAGTTCCTACTGTGAGCTACCAAATGGTTTAGGGAAACCATACAGGCTAGGCTATATGGTTCCTCTTAACCATGCATCCCAATATTTCTATCCCATTTCAAGGATCCAAATGAGACTCCAATGCACCTGAGATATATTTTACATTATTTGAAACTATATTTAGTGTTGTTAAATATTGTTAGATTCAAAAGATAATAGACTATATGTTGAGAAAATTCAGGATATAACATATATTTATAAATTTAACATTGATTATGATGGAATGAAAATGATCAAGAATGGTGTATGTCACTAATACAAACTATCCTTAAAGAAGGAGTTATTGGATAATTCTCAAATTTTATCATTCTTTATTAATTGTGGATATATAAATCTATACAGATATTTTAATGAGTATATTTTGAGGTATAACACGAATAGAGATTGTTTTAGTATGATTTTTGTACCTGGTGAGTCCTTATGTTAAGGATTATAGATCAATGATTAAGGTGATGTATTAACCATTATCCATAATAGAATAGAAATGGGAAAAATCACCATGGATACTATCATCAGTCTCCCCACAATGTAAAAAGTATATAATGCATGTTTTTTTATGTAAATTACCTCATCAATTCATCAAATTTCATTTATATATGAGATGACTTATCTATTGATCATATTTCCATAAAATACATTAAATAAGTGGTAAGTTTAAATGGAGTACCCTATTATATTCTATTTGATCAGAATCTATGTTCTACCTCATTTTTATAGAGATGTGTTATAAAATAACGGGATTCATAGTTGTGTTTTATTAAAACTTATCAACTGGAGTAAGATTTTTATTCTGAGAGAACCATTCAAACCCTGGAGGACATGATGAATCCTTTATCAAAGTATTTCAAATATGGTGGGCATCAATATCATCTACTGATCAGTTTTTCTTACATTACTATATTTTAATAAAAAATCCACCTAGATTATCATAAATACCTTTATGTAATTAATTTTATGACTCCCATGTACGAGGATGTTGTTTTAGAGTGAAATCTATTGGGACATGAGGTAGAAGGACAAAATGGTAGAGATATTGAAAAACTATTCAGCAGCACGTCATGTAAGCTCATAATAAATTGGGATGTTTTAATAAAAATTATTTTAAAAATGGAATTCAATGTTAGTGATAGATTATTTTTTAATAATTATCTTTAGAATAATACCAATGTATTTGAAAATAATGGAATGTTTGGTGATATGTATATTGTCCCCTTTGAGATTCTTGATTGTGTACGGATGGTAGATTTTCATTTGGTGCTTCCAATGAACTTATTTCATGTTTAGGTTGTGTTTCATATATCCCTCTTGAGGAATTATATACATAATCATTCCCATGTATAGAACTAAGTTATACATTTAGGGGACGATCTTTCCTATTATGAACAACAAGTATAAATCTTCATCCATAGAGATAATGCGCTATAAAAAGGGTTAATCACCTGGTTAAAATTCTCTAATGGAATAATAAATAGAAGAACCTATATGGTAACATGATAATGTCATAGAACATAGATATCCTTAGTTTCTATAATATACTTATTAAAATTTGAGCTATAATGGGGATAAAATGTAACCCCTGAGAGTTTTTTGTATATTTTTCATTAGAGAAATTTAATTTCATTGATATCTAGTGATAACTTTGAACTCGAGTCTGAATGAATGGTAATACAATATATAGTTTTAACATTATCATTGAATTAAGGAGGATAATATTAATACAATCCATTTTTAAATTTATTTTTAAAATTTGTAGACAAATAAAATATATTGATATATAAGTACTCAATTATTATTAATGTCTTTATATTCTTCATAAATACATTTTTACTCAATAATATTATTTATTTATTTTTGTGAAAAAATAATAAATACAATTTCATCCACTTTTATAAAATTTATTTGAGAAATATAACATCATTTTCTAAATCATCATGTCTAAATTGTCTTAAACTGAAATTTTTATTATTTTATGAAAATTTTGGTTTTCCAATTAATGGTGAAGAATACTGAGATTTACGAAAATCATCATTTTGGATTAATGAATTTAAAAAGTTTCCATTTTTATTTAATTTTGTTTTTTAAAAAAACAACCTGTAAAAATATTTTATTAGTATTGAATTTTTATTTAATTTAATCAATATTATAAGGAATTTTAATATAAAAACTTTTTATGCATAAGAAAACTATTTAGGATGCTTTTCTTCATGATTCAATATTTTAATATTGAATTATAGTCAAATATAATAGTGAATTAAATTTAATAAAATGGGCATAAAATTTGGAATTAGATTAATTAAGATAATGTTAAAATTTCAACATAATTTTTTTCTTAATGAATAGTAAAAATAATATAAATTTGTTACTACAGTTAATGTTAAGACCTGTTTGCTGAGGGGGTCAAACCCAAGAAAAAAAGCAATATTTAACAGTTATACTTGTCTAAATAACATTTTATAAAAATATATAGACATTATCATATCCAAAATCTTATTATCTTCCCATTTAGAATCATTTGGTGGGGGTATGATTTTAAAATATTTTAATCATTATTAAATTTCATGTGTGTCCTCTCCCCCACTTGTAAAAGGACAACCCCTTTTTTTCTTATTTAAACCACCATGAGCCATATATCTTGAAAAAATAATTTAAAGTTTCCTTGTATATTTATATATCCATTAATTATAAGATATTTCATTCATATAATACCATTCCAAGGGTCCCTATGAACGGATCTAAAAGAGGCCTACCGAAGTATAGGTAATCAACTTACCAAACCACTTTCAATTACATTTTTATTCTACCTAATTGAAATATGTGTTATTAAAAATAAAATAATAACATTAAAATAAAAAATAAAAATAAATTATATTTTGGTTATTTAGCCACTAATTTCCACCCTCAATTCCATCAAATATGAAGTTAAAATGCCACTTGTTCATACATGGAGACTTCCACCTCCACATTGTGGAAAAATTTGTTTTTGATCACCATCTTTCATGGATGGTTATTATGATTGTATAAATATATATGTGTGTCTGTGTGTGTGTGTTTTATGAATGCAAATATAGTTATTGAATAATAATATCATATTTACCTTCTTACCATCCCATCTATTGGATAACAATAACATCTCTCATGCATATATATGGACAACCACCTCCAAGAAGAGATGAGATCTGTTTTTTTTCTTCATTACAAGGGTGGTAATAAGAATAGAGTTAATTAATATAAATTATATATATTTTATAAAAATGATTATTTTATTTTTAAATATTATTTTACTTTATTTTTATTTTTCTTTAGAAAAATGAAAATATTTTTCATGTTTATGTATATGTTACCATCTCCCTGAATGGTGTAATTAATTTTTCATTAGCTGCCTTTTATGGATGAATAGATATGATATTTATATTATTATTAAAATTATAGTTATAATGGGACCATTTTCAATGAATAAATAATAGATCTTCTAACTAAAATTCTAATGGAAAACAAAACAGTGAACACCTGAAAAGTACAACAGTAAATATAAATAATAAAAAAATAGGTGCTATAATATTATAATAGGATCATAAATTATATTATAAATATGAAAATCATTAAATTTTATAATTATAATATATTGAAATTTATTATACTAGAGTATATAGTTATTTTTACTCAATTCAAATTTAATATAAGAGATTTATGTTACAATCTTGTGGTTTATCGAGAATGTTTATGATCAAGATTCCAATGATTAAATTTTATGAAATATATTTCAATAATCTGGGGAATTTTGTTAAAAAAATGGTTATTTTTGATAATTTATATTTTACTATAATTTTACCCACTTTAATAACTCAATATATAGTAAATGGATTTTTTATGTAAACCAGCTTCACTTCTCTCATTGATTGAAAACCCTTTTACATCCATGTCATTTTTCTATTTAAAAAATTTTAAAGAATGTTTTTAATAAACATAGATTATTATTTAAATTAATTTGACCCTTGTTTTAAATTATTACAAAAAAATAAAAGCAAAATTCTAGTCATTTTCCAAACAAGGTACTTTTTACTTTTACAAAAAACATGTTAGAAATATTTATTTAAATATACACGACATTAATGAAATTTACCTTTATCATGAATGCCCAAAGATATCATGTTTCCCTAAAATTATTCTATATTTAATTTCAAATAAAATTTCTTCCATAATATTTTAGAAATTTTAAAATTTTAATGAAGTGATTTTATAATGAAATGAGTATTTTTCACAAGAAATATTCAATGTTATCTTTTTGTGAATTTAAATTTATAATATCATCATTTAATATTACATATTTTTAATGAGGATATGATACAAGGATAAAATAATTATTAGTTCTCAATATTATTTATTATTATGAAGATATTATGTTTATTAAACCTGTTTATTTTCTCTTGAATACACTGTGATGAATTGTTTAAATGTTCGTGAAACTAGTTTTTTATAGATGTTACAATATAAAATTAATTATTTATGACCTTATGGAAGACATATAAATGGATTATGATTATGTGAAGGTTGTTCCCAAAATAATATACACCTCAAATAATTGGGTAACGATAAATATCTCATGAGATAAAAAGGATTATAATAGGGAGTTCTCCTAGTTCAATAACAGACTATTCCCACTATGATAGGCTTGGAAGTAAACCATAACTAAGGATATAATGGAATTATTAAGTAAAAAAATCCACTATTATAGTCTTATTAGTGATCCTTTACCAAGTAATAGAATTTCAATGTTTATTTATTTTCCATAAACTTATCCCTTATGCCAACTTTATGCTCTCAAGACCCATGTTATTGGATTCTATTATGATTCTCATCTTATAAAATACCATGATTTTTTCAATGATGTATAATTTTGATAATTTATATGATTGGTATGGTTTTTAACTTTTATTATCATGTACACATACAATTATTATAATGTTATCCTTAATTTATCATTCATATTATCTTTGTTTACCCTTACCAGGCATACGGACTCACCCTTTCTTAGGTTTCCTTTCCCCAGGTTGTGAAGACTATTTTAGAGTATGATAAATCATAGAATCATGATAGTTATGAGGAACATAATGGGTTATAACGTACACTCTCTTTTGAAATCTTGTTTTATGTGTCAATGTTTCCAAATACACTACAACTACACAATTTTTTCATGGATGATTATGTTATGTATTGAATATTAAGCTAAAATGATGTAATATTTATATATGATAATTATGGGTCACTATAACCATTATATTTCTTTTCAATGAGAATATATAAATAAATATATGATATTAATGAGAAAGGGGGTATGGAATCAATGTAAAAATAAAAAATTAACATATTATTTTATAGGATTGTTGAAAATGTATATAAAGGGAAAGTTTGTTGAGACCACATTATAAGTGTTTTATTTTTTTAATGATAGTCATGTATCCCTGAATATTGATTTCAATATGTTGATTTAAAAATAGTTTAAATAAGAAAATAACATATAATTTGGTAAACAAGAATCCAATCATTTTAAAGATTAATTTCAAAGATAAATGTCATGTTTGTTAAATATAAT
Organism: Viscum album; assembly: GCA_963277665.1. Classification (NCBI taxonomy): domain Eukaryota; kingdom Viridiplantae; phylum Streptophyta; class Magnoliopsida; order Santalales; family Viscaceae; genus Viscum; species Viscum album. Next base: position 825,806,387 of record OY728166.1, read on the forward strand.
GTGGTATTTTTGTTTGATATTAGTTATCATAAATTACGAGAAAAAAGAAGGGATTTATACCTTGGATGTATTGATGATAAATTTAATTCAAAGGATTATTTAATATAAGAGAGTCCCATGGATAATATAAAAAAAAATTATATTTACGAAGAATTATTTTGAATAAATTTAATTCTATCTTTTTTGGAAAATTATTAGAAGTTATATGAAATATGTCTCATGAAATAAAATATATACACTATATTATACATGACTATTATATTTTTGAAAGAAACTATAAAGGTGTAGTTATATAAAATATTAAAAACTCTAGGCCAGACAACGACTAAAAATTTAGTCCATCATAGGGATATAAATAATATATAAATTTTCATCATCAGAAATTGAGTATCTGTGAGGAAGGATTGTGGTAGCAATGATTAATACAAAATTTGAGTATTTTTTGTTACTGTAATAGAGGAAATGTTTCTTAGAATGTACTATGTTGGTTGGAATAGCACGTCACTATATATATTATATAATGGTTGACAAACAAATATAAGAAAATTTATCATCATGATTTAGTCTAATTTATGACAATTAAAAGGGATAAATTTGTAGTTTTTTTCTATATTCCCAATAGAAGGAATAAAGACCACAATAAATTCTATTCATGCTTATGTTGTTTTATTAATTATTATTTATTATTGAGAAAATAGAATGAAAAAAGATTCATTGATGATTAAAAGGATGAAAATTCATAAATTAAAGAATGAATAAAGAACCAAGAGTTTTTTTCCCTAATGATAAATCCATGACCATAGTACATGGATGAATTATTTCACATAATTATAGGTGATTAATATAAAGGTAATATCATGGATATAAGTCGGATCATTTATATGATGAAAACCACATGTTTCCCCCTTTTAATATGTAGTTAAAATGGGTTTATGTAAAATTAGATTCATGTTGATGTTTTATATTTATGTTTTTCATATCCATTAATTCTGGGAGACTGAAATATAGTGCAGCTTCATAGAATTATAAATATATGTATGAATAAGAAGTAATTAATTGAAACATAAATGGTTTCTTATTCAAGTATATATATATATATATATCAAGTAGGTTTTATAGTGAGTCATATCTAATATTATATATGTAAAATAAATAATATCCTCAAGTAATGAAGACTATAGATCAAACAAGAATCATCATAAAATACATTTTCTGTGTCGAAGAAAGTGGAGAGAAGAGGAAGATCTTGTGAAATATTTTTATGTACTAAAGAAGAAAAAATAAAGAATATTATATATTGTAGTATATTTTTTACTTAATGAGATTAATAATAAGAGGTAACATGAAGAATAAGTGATTGAGTTCGCTGTTAATTTTACAGAACAAAAAGTGGTGGATGTGCATTTCTAATTTTCATAGATAAAAGAAAGAAGTATTATTTTCCTATAATAATGGTAGAACTTAGTTTATTTATGTTAAGAATAAATAATATTTATTTTGAATCGTTATTTTTAAAAAATGAGATGAATTATTTTTCTATGTTTTTGTGAATGTAATAAAATAATAAAGAAGTTAAAATCCTCACATTAATAATACGGATTAGTTATTCATTGTTTTACTACACTCTAATTTTTATCCCCATATCATTGTTAACATATGGTATATAAATTAGTGTGGAATACACCAAATTTTATTGCAAGATGAAAAATTTACACTATCAATAGATAATAGTATAACATTTATAGGGTTTAATAGTGGGTTGTGTGATCTTGGGTTTTACAGATTCACACTAAAGACTAGAATTTTTTATGAAGGTGGACATTATAAATAAATTTTCAAATTTTGTGGGTATGTGTGTGTTTGGTTATACTATAAGAAATAATTATGTAAAGGATAGTGAAAAATATTTATCAATTAACCCTATAAAGGGATCTTAAAATTATGAAGGGATAGAAAGTATAATGTTGATTTTAGTTAATAATTTTGATTCACTCCCACCCAATCTCAGTGTTGAGTGCTTCCTAATTGATCCTCCCAGAAACTATGTGATGGGTATAGGTACTTCAATATCTTTATTAATAACATCAGTATGCGTGGTTATGGGTTTTTTTATGGGACCCAGGTTATAAAACATGAAAATTTTAAAAGAGTAAAAAAATATAGAATATAATCAACTGAAAAATGATACAGTTTATTTAATTATATCATGTTGGTGAATACGTTATCAATAATTTTATTGACCATCTGAGAGATTATGGAATTGTTAAAAAACTATATTCTCTTATAAAAACATAAGGGAAATGTTTTTTAAGACTAGGAACTATACCATATTATACACAGGTTAATTAATGATGATTTACTTTAACATTCCTATATTAATATGGGGATAATATATTTTATATGTAAAACATTAGTTCATTGAGTAGGGTGTTAAATCATTGAATAAAAGTTTCGAATCCTTTTTATGATTTCTCATGTAGTATACTTTTGACACATGTTTCAGTGCAAAATTACTAGCACTTTTTTTATTTTTTCTTTAGAATTATTTCATTATATAAAAGATAACTAATATTTTTAATCAAACAAATCTCTAAATCAACCATACATAGAACATGAAATTTTTTGAGTTTTATCAGTTAAATGGAATAAATATATAATTAGAAGGACCCAAAGTCACCCCTAATTACATAATCTACATGAATATAAATTTTTATCTCATGGAATGGTGTATATTATTATGTTAATATAAAAATTTTCCAATATATGATATAGAGATAAGTATTCTAGTATAAACCTCCATGAAAAGTTACATCGATGCCTCCTAAATTAATGATGATATGGTATTCTACATTGGAACAATTTTTATTAATGTGATCTTAATTTGATAACAATGTTATATTTCTTCATTAAGACATATTAATTACTTTTAACAAATAAAAATGACAATTCTCCCACACATATTGATTATTGGGTAATAATTTCAATATCATTAAATCATACAAAACCTTATAAATACAATGAATCATTGAACTTATATTCTTCTTCATTAGAAAATAATTTTTTTTATAATTATTCTTCTTATTGTTCTTAATTATTTTCCACATTATCTCCCTTTTTGTATTCCTTATATCCCTAATAACTCTCTATATTTTATCTTTGATTAGGAAAAACATGAATGGAAAACAATATGAATAGTTTTCAGAAACTACTTGCGCTATAGATTTTTGAAATACACAATTTACCATATATTATGATATTTCATTGGAAATATATTATGTAACACTATCAAGTGGGGTATAATTTGGTTTACCCACTTTAATGACTCATTTACATTTGGATCTAATAAATATTTCAAGTTAATGAAAACTAATATATAAAAAATAAAATAAAAACACAAGGAACTCATCATTTTGAATAGTTTAATCCCCAAAATTACTGAACTCTTCTATATTTGTTTAACAAGTTAGTCCCCAAGGACACAATTATTAAAAAAACAACTTTATAATAGGGTTAAGGGGGGACTCTAAACATAGCGTGTAATCTAAGAGGAATATAAGACTAATAGAAATATGACCAGAGGTCCAAAACAAGTTCCAAAGGACAAAGTGACCAAAATTTACAAAAAAAACTCCTAAAAATAGCTAAACAAAGTCCCATGATGTTTACAAAACTATTCCAAGTACTAATCAGTTGTCTGTACACCCCCTACCATAGCTTCTATACATGTAATGATTGTCTAGGATGATATGATTCCCCTACCAAACTTTTCACCATTCTTGATTGAAAAAATAAGTTAGGGAACCCCTCTATCCCTCATGTAATATGGGGGAGGGCTATAAAATTGGTTACATCACACACATCATTATATTGAGCTACAAACCCACCATTTATTATGTGGTTTTCACTACAAAATCAACCAGATGCTCCATACAACCTTACTAAAATACAATGAAGAAATCCTTGAGTCTAGTTTACCATGAGTCTTCAAAGATAGATGACTGAATAATGGGTCGCTACTAACCCATACCACATTTAGGGAATCCCACTTAATGACATATGTTGTATAGACTATGAAATGTACAATACATAAGAATAAACATAAAATGATACCTGAAACCTATAGTCATGTCCAGAAGGCCTACGGGATGACATTATAAAAAATCTTAGAATCCCAAGAGACTAAAACCACATATTCATCAACCCAATATTAAACATAACCAAATGATTTTTTAGAAAAATATTGAATCACACTCAAATAATTCCCAAGCTATGTTGTTGACTATAAAACCCTGCCACTTGAACTTCCATTTACAAATACTATGAGGCTTACAATTCACATATAATTATGATTCACAATCAGTAGTCAATATAAAACAAAAATCCCTTAACCACCTCATGACCCAGATATAGTGTTGTGAAGAAAAAACACAAATTCGACCACCAATTCTATAATAATTCTGAGTCAACTACTAGAGGATGTGTAACATCCCAAGTAAGTAATGAGTAATAGATATTTTTATCTATGTCTATTAATGAATTAGATAGTGTTTTAGAGGCTTAAAATGAAAATAAATACAATCTTAAGCATGGAATACACTAATATTTTTTAAAAGATTGTTTTAATGCCTTTTGATGGAAAACAATTTTTAAATCTATCTTTTGACAATTTTATAAGCTATGTTTGTCAAAATAAACTTATTCTTTATGATTGGGACAACAAAATTTACTTTGTGTGAATTTTTGGTACTTTTCTGACAATGTTCATTTTTTTATGAATAGTGAAAAATACTGCATTTTACATCAAAACTGCTTTTTTAATATAATTTATTTATATGATTAGATTATATTTTTAATAGGTTTTAAAGTGAAATTAGAATATATTTTTACCATTTAATCCAATGGTGGTCATTGGAATCAATTTCACTTTGAAATTGGACTTAAACTAGTGTCAAATTATTTCATAAAAACACGCTATTTGTCATGACAGCGGGAATTATTTATTAAATTAATTAATGTAACCTATATGATTTTAATTTTTTAAAATAGACATAATTTTTGAATTCTGAGTATCAAATATGGCTTAGGGTGAATGTTTGGTTATTTTCTGAAAAACTTCAATTTTTGATAAATAGTGAAACCACTAAGTGGTACTTATAAAAACTGATTTTTCGTTTAAATATAATTTTCCCATATTTGTGTTTTGAATTTCAAAAATCCGACATACATGGTTGTAATTAAGAAGTAAAATTTGGTTCAATGAGATTATAATAATTTTTGGTGAATAGTAACTTTTTATGTTTTTAATCGCGATTAGAGGTAATTAGTGTAGTTTAAGGTAAGAATAATGTTTTAATAAAATGAAATGACCTAGACACATGTCCTACCCCTATTGGTTGTGTCATGGCCGACCAATAAAAGTAATGGGTCAACTTGGGGACCCCATGGAGCCACATTGGTTGGGAAATGACATAAATAACTTTTTATTTAATGTTAAAGTAAAAATGACACAAACATGAGTTATTTTACTAAAACAATTTTTACATGGGGTTATACAAGTCAGATTTTTGCCTATAAATATTCATTAGAAAGATAAAAAGATTTCATAAATCATAGTATTTTTTTTAATTCTTAGACATTAAATAAATTAAATTATTTATGACGTCATGATGATGCAGCGATGACCTCATTATTTAACGATTTAAATAAAATGGAATGATAATGTAAAATCTAAGACCTACACATGGCCAAAACCAATTGGATGGGTGTATTTCGAACCCTTATCACCTTATCCTAGAAACACATCACTTTGGGAACTCTTAAATCCGAATACCATTTTAAAATAAAGTGACTTTTCTTTACCTTCCAAGAGTGCCCCTCCTCTCCTCTTATAAAAGGCCCCCACCTCTACCTCCTTACCCACACTCCCAAAGCCTTTGGCTCGGCCAACCCCTGCCCATTTTGTCTCTCCACATACCTCTCTTACTCCTTGAAGCCTCACTTTGGGTAGAAGTCTTCCCAAGGAAGCCTTTGAGCTCAAATCTAAGAGAGTTACCCGATTTTAAGGTAATGTCTTCTTTTGAGTCCTTTTGTTTTATTTTGCTTCTCCAACCCCCTAAAATCTTTTTATTCATTTCTTTAGTAACAACTCCAGTATCTTCAATATACTAGGATTTTTTTATAATAAGGATTCGAGCTAAACTTACAAACACCTACATCTCATGAGATATAAATCTTTACCCTATTCATTGGAGAGAGATATAGGTCCCACCCATCTCATAATGAAACCATTCTTATGTGTGCCACAAAATGATAAATCATACATCATAGCATACCCCATGTAATAAAAATGGGATTCTTAAACATAATGAAATCATAAAACAATTCATATAAGATAAAGGAATTCATAAAAATATTTCCATCACAATATAATCAAATCAATTTAATACTAGGGATAGAAATAGAAACCTATTTTATCTTATATGGAAAATAATTTTGATAAAACACTTGAACTCCATTCTTGAGGAAAATATCCTTTCTACTTAAAAACATTTTTCCTTTCTTAACATGTTATACAATTTTAAACTAATAGAATTTAATTAAAAATAAACTTGAAAACTTGTAAAGGAAGCTTCTGGGAAATAATTTTTTAAAAATCCATTCATGTCGTATAAGTTAAAAAAACATTCTTCTCGTACTTTTGTCAAAAAAGTCAAAAAGTACCTCATACGAAAAATGACAAAAGATTCCATTCATATCTTTTACTAAAAACTCACCGAAGGGTAAAATTGGATTTAAACAATTGTAGGTGGATGGAAATAATACTACATATTTAGGAAACATGGATGTGGATGATAAAATACACCCCAATAAATACCAAAGTATACACAATCTAGTATAAAAATGAGATTGTGATATTTTCCCTTACCTTAGGTCTGATTTTCTTCGTAAGTGTCCGAACCTCATGTATTATGATTTAAATAATGTCATTGACTTATTAAAGAATCATAATAATTGTTATGATATCATATATGGTCATATTCTTAGCTTCTTATTAGTAATATTTCATTACTACTTGTTATTCGGGTGTTTATTACTTTTTGTTCTTATGCGTGTTTTGTTGAAAAAATTCTTATTATTCTCTTTAGGTTATAGATAACTCATTTCCATAATGGTATTAGTGTAATATATATCATATTAATCCATTAAATTCATTTATATAATTATTATGCAATGAAGATCATTTATAATGAGTCGCATCACATTGTGGAGATGGTATTCCGTACATACGCACGAGCGATGATATCATTCCCATGATCATAGAATTGTATTGAAGTGTATGTATACTATTTCAGAATCAATATCACATTACAATAATAATATATAGTTATTTATTTTCACCATTACACCCATCCATGTAAGGTGGTGGTGGAAAATAGATTACACCACGGTGTGGAGACGGTATTCCGTACGTACGCACGCGCGGTGATTTCATTTTCCGTAGGATGGATAGATGGTGAAATAGGGTTGTTTAATACTTATAATAACGTATCATTATATGATTGATACTAATGTTATTACTTTATAATTAATCAACTAAAGAAGAAGAAGTGGAAGAAGAAATAAAGTTGAAAGAATCGGTAACAGACAATACCTCTTCTTTGAAAAGCCTCTTTGAGACCTCTACTTAGGGCACTAAAATTGGTCTTTAAAGAAGACCAGGACCTCTAGGATGTTTATAGGGAAGTGGAGAAGATAAATTTTCAGGGTTTGGCCGAGCTTGAATGTTGAATGTGGTGTGAGGAAAAGAGGGAGGATGTGCCCTTTTATAAGGGAGGAGAGGGGCACCTTTGGAAAAACTAAAAATATTATTTTATTATAAAGTCATATTCAGTTTTTAATAGCTCAAAATTGATTTATTTCTAAGCTAAGGTGGGGGTGAGTAGAAATACTCTCATCCAATATAATTCAGACAAGTTTAGGGTTCTATTTTGACCTTATCATTTAGATTTAACTTTAAGTTAAATAATTTTACTTTTACCGTGTATTTTTGTTTTCTTACACTATAAGGTTAATAAAAATACTATAACAATCCAAATTAACCACAAGTTGTTTATTATTAATATATATAACTTTATCTAAGTCATTTGGAAGAACCTTAGATTTTTAAAAATAAAATAAAAATTAATAATATAATATTTGTCTTAAAAACAATTTTATGTCAATTTTGACACTATTTGGTAATTGGTTTTTGTAAAAATCATAACAGAAATATTAGTTCAAATATTTTTAATAAAATCAATAATAACATGCCATATTAACATATATAGGTATTTTAATTCATAAAAAGTCTCAAATTACATTTATTTGGGTATTTGTAACATCAATAATGTTAATATTTCATTAATAAGATAATTACTCCATCATCATTGTGTCATAAATAAATTAAATTATTTATTGTCTAAAAATTACAAATAAAATACCATTATATAGGAAATCATTTATATTTCTAATTAATATTTATAGTCGAATTTATCTTATGTATAACCCTATATTAAAAATGATTTAGTTATTAAACTTTGATTTTAACTATTTTAACCCTTGTTTAAATAAATTAATAATAAATGTCCTAATCTAATCCAAGTGGGCCTAAATGGTCATATTTTATTCCTAAAGTTGTTTTTGGTCGAATTACACTTATCCAATAGAATTAGGACATGTGTTAGGGTAATAATAATATCATTTTTACCCTTAATTACCCTATTTACTTTCAACTGTGGTAAAAAAAGTAAAAAATTATTATTCACCAAAAATTATTTTCATTTCATTGCACCACATTTTAATTACGGACATCAACCGTGTCTATAGGATTTATGAAATTCCACTCACAGAAGTGGTAGAATAAAGTTTTATATAAATTTGAAAATTCTCCTAGAAGGTGGGTAAAAGATGCTGAAAAGTTTGATAAAATTTTTATATATCTAAAATTATTACAAAATGACTCCAATGAATTGCATTGAACTAATATAGGTACTATGTATCAATTTTGAACTAAAATAAATTTATGTAAAATAAATAATTATTTAAATAAAAAGTTGGTTTTTAAATAGTAACCCAGTGTTTTCACTATTCAACAAATATTCAATGTTTTTAGAAAAATACCAAAATTTCACCCTAAGCTAATTTCGATATTCTGAATCCAAAAATGAAGTCCATTTTGAAAAATAAAATTTACAAAATTTCAAAAAGTGGTTATTACTATTCATAACTGCTAGTTTTAACAATATTTTAATAGCACATCGGTGTTTAGTGAAACTCGGTATTGTGTACGACGCAAGCTATCGAGGAAGGTCGCGATTGCAGGTAAAGAAAGCCAAGATAGTGTTATGTGTAGTGAAATATTCCATTGATGATTTATATAACATAAAAACTAAATATTTCTCATAAAAGTCTCTGCTGTTACATTACCCCTTGAAATTTATTATATATGTTTTCCAATAATGAAAATATTGACCCCCTCCACCTCCTATACATGTACACCCTCTCCCCACGACCCCACTACCCCACTCAACTCTTGTACCCCACACCCTATTACATAGAAATGTTTCTAAATGTCTCTAAAAAAAATAACCGCTAATTAGCTTTTTTTGTAGTGCATACTGATGAATGATTATACTTCATAAGATGATTTTCCCATATCATGCATCAAGTAACTGAGTAACGATGGGATTGGGGTGTGGGGTACAGGAGGGGATTGTGTTTAGTGGGGTGAGAGGAACATGAGGGATAAGGGGGAACAAGGTACCAGAGGGGAGTGGGGAGAGTGAGGTAGTGGGGAGAGGGTGCATAGGAACAGGAGGGGGAAAGGGATTTATATTTTCATTATTTTAAAAAATTTAAAATAAATTTCCAAAAATATATATATAATTCAAAAAAAAATTAGTGATGATTTTAAAAAAATCTGTAAATGTGGTTTTATTTACCGACATTTCTACAAGACGCCGCTAAATTTTTTATCGCTAATTTAGTGACATTTATAAACATCACTAAATTTGCAATGTTTATTTACATACATTTTTTAGAAATGTCATCAAATTAGGTGTTGCTAAATTGAATATTTTTATAAACATATCTATATTAAAGACACCTAATTTACTGAGATTTTGAATAAATATCAGTAAATGACATCTCATTTACTGATGTTTTTAAAAAACATTGTTAAATTGTTTTTTTGAAATATATATATTTTTTAAAATTTATCATTTACTGAAGTTTATAAAAAATATTAGTAAATTGGGTGTCTATAATTTAGCAACATTTATAAATATCACCAAATTAGTGACATTTATTTACCAATGTTTTGTAGAAACTTCATTAAATGTGGCATCACTAAATAGAATTGTTTTATAAATGTCTCTAAATTAGTGACACATGATTTAGAGAAGTTTTTCAAAACCTTTGGTTAATTATTTAGATAAATTTTTAAACATCGCTAATGAAAAAATATGTTTATAATTAGTATTTTCTTATAGTTCATATCATTTGAATATTCTACTACATCGGTTGAATTGACCAAATCATGCCTTAAGGAACTAAGTAACACTAGTTTCCATGTGCCTTTTCCATGCCAACTCCATATAAATCTTTCCATGGTACAAGACCATGCTACGGGGGAAGTTATCATCAAATACTAGGCTCTATGTACATTACCCATCTTGGAGTTGCTTCCGTTTTCGGATGTAATAATTTTATTCCTAGGAAAGTGTGACCAATCACACCAGGCTCCAATTGAATGTCCCATGTTAGAGTTATTTACATCTTCCCAGGGCACAAGACCATGCCAAGGGGGAAAGTAACCATCTAATACTGGGATCCATTCGAATTTCTCATGCTAGAGTATCTTATGTCTTCCTATAGTGAAATATAATAATAGGGGTAAAGTAAGTATATCAATTGGTGGATTATCCTTTCTTGGATGAATCGTCAGTTCGATGTCTCATGAGATAATGGAACTATCCCTCATGCAATATATATGCAAAAATAAAGCACCAGAAAGCCAAAAACATATATTTATCAATTACTGGATTCTCCTGCCTAAGATGAATCGCTAATAGAATACACATTGTAACCAAACCACTACATTTTATCAAGATATCATAAACCATAATGGTCAATCCTTATAATTTCAAATTAACAAGTCAATTATTTTTAATCAATGGACTCATCTTGCTAGGATGAACTGTTGAAGTCACATCAAGAAAAGTTATCAATTATAAAAATTACTGTATTTTACCATGTTCACAAGTTTAATCTAGTTCTCAACAATTTCCAATTTATAAATGGGATTATATATTAATCTAATCCAAATTCCACCAAGGGTCAAATTTTTTCACACCTCTCAGGTGGCTGCCTGTACTGGTCACATCACCAATGGATCCAAAGACCCTAGTAAGTAAGCCTATGGAGATCAATTTATGATTGTTCTAAAGACCCTAGGGAAGAAAATTTTGAATTGTAAAATTACCATGTAGAAAATTGGGATTCAAAAAGTTTCATTTTTTGGTCTCTCAAGTGACGAAGTATATATAGATCCATCAAAAACATATTTTATTGAACATTTGACCAACCCAAACATGGTGCATGAGTTGCATTGTTATCTTGGTTAAGATAGATATTATTTATGATTTGTTGAAAATTTATCATGGTTTTCTAATCCATTAAAAATGTTAACTTGTAAAGTAGAAAATTTCATTAGGATGGATAAATGTGTGGAAACATTTTCTGAACTGAATGGAATGTTACTCATCACACCAAATATTACACTAAATTCAGTGAAAAATGGTTTAGGGTCTTCAGTGATGTATAAAATAAGGGAATGGGATCAATCCACATGAAAAATGAAATGTTGATAGTTTATGCCTCACAAAAAATAAATGTTCACAAAAAAGATTACCCAAAAAATTATTTGGAGTTAATATGGTATTTTTCATTAATGATATAAAGGAATTAACTTTCGATAGAATGGTTCGATAAATATACTAATGATAATAGTTTAATATACACATTCAGTTAAAAATAGTAAACTATGTGCATGACAATATGGATGGAAATGATTAAAGGTTATGAATTCCTAATACATTATTATCCTGGGAAAGTGAACATGGTTGTTGATTCTCTGAGTCAAAAGTATCATGTCATATTATCTATAATAAGGATCATTAATGACCAAATATTTTTTGGATTTTAAAATGATGCATCTAGATATCATGATAGAAGGGTAGAAGTCTTATCTTGCACAAATGACTGTTTAGCTATCTATCAATGTGAATTTTATAAAGGAAAAGATTAAAGATATGTAGTTATAAAAGAAGGTGATATATATTGGGGAATCCTTCCCTAGATTCCCCTCACTGGTGCTTAGAGATGTTTGGCCACAAGACCTCAAGAGTGCCTCTCAAAATTCCAAAGGATGCTGACTAGCAGTTTGGTACTTAGGTATGTTTGTGGGGAGACTATTCACTCACTGATCTTAATATTGAACAAAAATACCTATTTATATCTAATGGGGAAACGAATGTTCCAATAACTTTCAGAATATAGTGGAAAAATGTATACCATTCAAGATAAATTATTAAACTTGTTTATGTGAAATAATTAGAATTACTATATGATTATCATAGGGATGTAGCAACACAATAATGACTATATAGGGTAAATAGGATAATATAATATAAAACATTATAAAAAATATACAAAAATTTTAAAAAAACTATTAATACCATCATCTCAAGAAAAGGCTTCGTCCTCTTCTCCCAAACTCCATCCATGTAATGAAATTCAATCAGGCTATGGATTCTTTTTGTTTACATTTGTATAAACCCGCAACCATAAGGACTACTGGGGTACAAAATGGAACCTGGGAAGGGTGTGAGATATAATCTCAATAGGAATACCGCTATAGTGTCTAGGATATTCCATTTCATGTGTTATAAAACAAACAGTGCTCTGTATTAATTTAAATGCAATGCAGAATAAAAAAATTTACATAGGACTAGGTTCCATTTGGGGACCCATCAAATTTATCTCCATAAGTCTAAACATATGTCTATGAACTGAGTGATCCTTAAAAAGTATATTAAGTGATAATGTAGAATAATTTGGGTTTTCCTTAATCTCTTGCTTAACTTGGAGGAAACAACCCTATATTTTTTACCCGAATAATGAGTTCTCTTTTAAAAACATCAGTTTACATTTAAATTCATTTTAAAATCCATTTATAAAGACATATTGACAAACCATTATCCAATCCATTGAAATCCAAGGAGACCTTACATGTATCACTAATGTGATCGGTAAAAGTCCAATTCTCTGGAGTCTATCCCAGGGGTCCCATGTAAGAAATCCCAAGTGTCAATAAGGAATGGCATGAAAACATTCAAAGACTAATAGACCTCAGAGTCCATACATATTTTCAAATGTAGGGGCCGAAGTCTCACTCATGGTTTTCTTCAACCAATCATTCCATTGAGACTATCTATGAGGTATCCACTAAGGAATTGGTGTCACCCATCTCAAAAAACAGATAACGAATAGATATCACATCTCATAAATAGTTGATATCACCCTGGGTGTGTTTAAAAAACACTAACAAAAAATAAGGCATGAGAGACCATCCACAAGATCCGTAATTAAAACCCCTTGTATCACCCTTGAAAATATGGTGAAACAATTGAAAAGAACCACATATATAACAAGTCTTTCAATATGGATCATCTCATTTAATATAAGTATTTTTATCATAATTGGAATATTGGACAAGGAACTCAATTAAGCAGCCATTTATTGATTATGTTAATCTTCATAAGAATTTAACCAACTCAGTTACCTAATACATTTGAATTATTTAAATATGTATGGAGTACAACCCATGGTTTACCCTTGAATTCTATAAGGCAAGAAGATCTAACACTTGGATACATGACAACACCCCCTTATGGGTTATTAGAAAATTCTATTAGAAAGGGGAAATTTGGACCCAAAATCATAACTCAACCATTGGGGTGGCTTTAGACATAGAGATCATCCCAAGGGTTTGATTCCCCAAAATTTTAGGGGCTTAATGGAATGAAAAATATACTAATTAATGTAATTGTTCATTTAAAACAAAAATTGGGAAATTCCAACTTGCGACATAATAAAACATCTTATAGAATTCCATGAAATTAATGTAAATAAGCTATATTATCTAGCATAGCGACATAGATCTTCTCTCATCCTATATCAGCTATTCATTCATGCATAGTTGAAGGAAAACGATGAAAGCATCAAATACCCTAAAAATGGTGGAAATGGACTTGCACAGAAATTGAATAATAGATAAAGGATGAAGTCGGAAATATATTACTGAATATCTAATATTGGGTCTCTAGCTTCTTGTTGGATCTAATGAAGAACCAACCAGAATCCATTTGAATGATCTTTCATGATTTCTAGAAAAATGGGAGGGATTGATTTATAAGATGGAAAAGGATATTAATACATTAGAGGATAATAGAAAAGAAATAATGAATTAAAAAATGAATATAAATCATTCGATAGGGGAAAAGTAGTAATTTCACATACAAATTATACTAATCAGAGTTTGTGCACAGTTTCAGAGTGATCATGCAGCCCCCAACATTCCAATGTTAGCTATAACACATTTTAAGTAAACCATACTAGCTAGGATTCACAATTCCTACTTACCATGTGGAGAAGTATTTCAATATTATTTTAGGAATCTGGACACTAAATAGGTCCTTGATTCTCCTGTGATGTCTTTGAATTTATTAGGCACCATATTTTGAATCGTTAAAATGAGTGAGAATAAATTTAGAATTCATACCTTGTAAAAATCTGAGACATTAAAACCTCTCCTCTTTAAGTGAACTCATACCTGATTTTCTCTTCTAAGGTTAGTAGAATGTCATTTGAGAAAAGTTATAGCCACTAATCATGTACGTTGGATTCCTGCTCCTCTATATATTATTGTATGCATTTTTTATGCTATAGAACTTAGAGTAAAAAGAATGACCTAACTCGAAGAACCTTCATTCAATAATCAACTATACATATTGGATTCCCCTCGAAGGACTCATCTGATTTCAGTTCGATTTACTTCGGGTTAAACGAATGAGATGGGTTAGAATGATACTGATGAAACTTGTATTTATGGAAGAGATCATGCATGGAATGGTTTCTCTAAGGAAATGGAAACTGATATGTTACCATACCAACTCTCTCCAATATCTCAAATGTCCCAACATTTCTAGGAAATAACTTTCCATATCACTTAATTCATCTCTAACCTAGTTTTGGCTATACTAGCATACATACCCGATGCCCCTCCTCAAATTGAAGAGGTTTGTGGTGACATTAGATAGAAGAATTATTCCTAGACTTGGTTGTGTCCGTACACTTATAAATCCTCTAGAATTGCATTTTAGTCTACTGAACAACATACAGACCTAGAAAGTCTTCCTCACCTATGTCTATCCATCGTCTAGGTGAATGAAGTTTTCTATAATAGAGGGCCTCACATAGAGCCACCTAAATTGTGGTTGGAATCAATTATTCTAGATAAACTGAACCATAGGAATATGATTCTCCTTGAAAACTCAAAAACCAAAGAAACATGACTGCATAATTTCATATGAAACCCAAATCTTCTACTTGTATTTCACATCAGTATGAGGGTGATATTAGTACTCGTGAGTTCTTGTCCACCAAGTTCCATATGCAACCCTTTATAGAAATGTGATATAAACATGGAATCAATGTCAAAAATGGTTGAATAGGGAACACCATGAAGTCAAAATATCACCTAGATGTGTAGTCATCCAAACTTTTAAATATAAAATGTTTTCCAGATCGGTATGAAGTACCCAACATTGGTCAGACTGTCAACTATCACCCATTCTATGTCATTTCATTAAGGGGATCTTAACAAGATTTTAATGAAATCCATAGTGATGTCATTCAAATTCTACATATGAATGGATAGATTCTATAGAAGTCAAGGGGGTTTATGGTGCTATACCTTCACCTGTTGATAGGTGGAGCACCGAGTGATGAAACATGCTATCTGTCTCTTCATACCTAGCCAACAATACTGACGTAATATGTACCGATACTTCTTGGTAAGCCCAGGACATACTAACCTTATTTAGGCACGTGACTCCCTAATTACCTCTTCCCATATATCAGAAGGTATACATACATGTCCATCTAAGATCAAGGTCTCACTAACATCAGCAACCAACCTAGAAGGAGGGATCTCTCCTGTAACTCTCCCCTCAGAACAATGCCTTCTAAATCTGATAATTTTCTTATCTGAACCTATTAAGGAATAAAGGAGGTCACTACTAGAGATGATAAAACTAGATTTTCATGTTCTTCCTAATCCACCATGGGAATCTCAGAGAATAGTTACATCACAATACATTCACTAATGGCCTCATTGATAGCTTAAATTTGAGTTTTTAGGATCAAGGTATTAGCTAAATCATTTCCCTTACCAAGTGTGTAGGGTAGCTCAATGTTCAACGACTGTAGGTATCCAAATCACCCATGCTATCTCATATTCATGTCTCGCTGGGAGTAGATGTATTTGAGAATTTTATGGTCTGTTTAAACAAGGAAAAATTCACCCACCAAGTAATGCCACCAATAGAATATAGCATTAACCAAGGATTCTAGATTGAGGTCATGCATAGGATAATTCTATTTCTAAGTCCTCAAATGGAGAGATCCATACCCTACAACCTGATCATCTGTAATCAGAACATCAAACAACCCAATCAATGAATCATGATGGTAGACTACATAAATTTTTCCTAGATCTGGTTGAATCAGAATAAGAGAAATATTGACTCTTCCCTTTAAATCATGAACGGTTTTCATAAAAGATTTAGTCAAGACAAATTTCACACCATTCTTGGTCAAGATAGTAAGCGGTGATGATGGGTGTGAGAAATATCAGATTAATCACATAAAATAAATATATTGCTGAAAGAATCTTCATTGTCAATGATATAATTTGGATTCTCCCCAAAATCTATTGTTCTAACCTTCTTTGGGTCAACAGATACACATGTCCCAGAAATGATAATCCACAAAAGGTTATTTTACTGATCTAGAAGTTTTATTTACTATGATTCACAGATAGTTGGTGTTGTCTTAGTTTACTCATCATGATATCAATACTATTGACATGCTCAGGTCTGTTGTGAAAATGTGCTATGATTTCATGTACAAAGACTACCAAAAAGGTGTCAAGATACAGATGGAAAACAGGATTCATCAAATATAGGAAAACTTGTGGGATGTACAGTATACCAAATGACATAACAAAATACCCATACAATCCAAACCTTCTTTGGAACAATGTATGTGGTACATCTAATGGTTTAACATGAAAATGATGGTAGCATGACCAAAAGTAATTCTTGGAGAAAATAGTTACTCCTTGGAGATGGTTGAAGATGCATTCTATATGAGATTGTGTATATATGTTCTTCTCCATAAGTGAGTTCAGTTCATGGTAATGTACACACAATCGAAGTGTACTATCCAACTTTTTAAGTAATATGATTGGTGAACCCACTGGTGATTCACTGAGCCATATAAAACCGTTATCCTCTAATACTTTAAGAACCTTATTGAGTTCATAGATCCCTTTAGGTTCCAACATATAAGGTGGATTGGAAACATGTGTCGCAACATAAACATTCTCTAGGTAGAATTTGATCTCCTTGTTGGGAGGTAATCTAGGGAAATTTTCAGGGAACACATCCTTGAAACAATCTACAGGAGTAGATAATTTTTGTAGCTTCATTCCCAGATCACTCATAAAGAGACTTGAAATATGTGGTTTCATCTCTCCCATCCTAGGGTGATTGAGTCTTGATCAACTGTCTTATAGATTCCATTCACTCATATTGGTATACATGATTCCTATAGAAATGTTAAAGATACATGTCTTCTATAGCTATCCACCTGGGATTGATAAAGGACAAGCTATTCCATACCATGAATCATGTCAAAACTGGTCATCCTAAGGACAAAAAACCCCAAAAATGGTGCCCCCCTATTTCATGGGTCACTCATTGTATTAATATATACCCTCGGAACAAAATCCTAATGATGTGTCTAGGGTCATAATACCTCTAAATCATTCTATCACCAATACCAGACAAACCTTGGTTGTAGGAGATTAGAAAGAGTTTTATGAACCTATATCAAATAAGGATGAGACTAGAGAATAGGATGTCAAAATGGTACCTCTAATAGTTGATGGGGCTGGAATATTCTCCTATACTATGGGATGAAAAATATTGATGTGGCCGGAACCGTGGTCCAAAGATGCTACCAAACTCGCCAGAGCTAGTCCCCTCTACAAATTATGGAACTATGAATCCTAGCATACTTTTTCATGATTACCTGATTGGTTGAAACAGCATGTACAAGTCCATATTACTTTCATTCCATGTGTCACAGATCTTACACCAGAAGGTCGTGCTGGCACAGATCCCCACTCACTTTGAACTAGTGGAAAAGATTAGAAGAATCACTAGAGGTAACCCATCATGTCACAATCCCCACTTGGACACTAGGACAGTAGGACAATAGGACAATAGGACACTAGGACACTAGGCCACTAGGACACTTTTCCCTAGAATTCCCCACTAGTGGAACACCATAGAGAAATTTATCTCTTCCAAATTGTGGTAATACCGTAATTTGTAACCCCAAAGAGTCACATCCTACTACTGGATAACCAAATTCTCTACTAAGATGTTGAAATTATGTGTTTCATATCACCCAATTCTATTAGGATATTCTACGTGATGAGGGCCTAGTTAATAATATTTAAAATGGTGGTAAGCATAATGAAATTCAGCTACAAGTGGATAGAATAAGCTATACCATCTGAAAACTACCTCGTAGTTGTTAGGACATCACTAGTTAGGGTCAGTGTAAACCACTACAATTTAGGAAAATGAGATAAATATTCCATCAATGAAATGTAACCATTTCAATGTGAATTATCTCTTTAACATGACCATTTCTCAAGACTTGGTCAAATAAATAGTCGAATAATGCTATCTGGAAGTCTACCTAGACCACAGCAAGATATTGACTAACCTGAGTTAGAACATCCCACCAATTTTTGGAGAAGTCACATAATAGATATTTCATGAGATTGACCTTTCACTCTAGAGGCTTCTCAATATTCTCCAATAGTGACACTAAATCCTCCAACATTGATTCAAAAGCCTAAGGTCCCCATCCCTGAATATGGTGGGATGATACAGCTTTTAAAAATCTTGGTTCCTCTCTTACATAGAAGGGTAAGGTCAAGGTGCACCAGGATTAGATTTCATAAGGTGAAAAAATTATCCTTGACCAAGGAATAAACTCCCAGGGGAAGATCCAAAGGAGGTTCCTTAGGTGGCGCTATAAGAGGAATCATGGGTGGCTCAGGGCCCACCACCTATGGAGTATGCTTGTCATCACATTCTTGGCGTACATCATGATGTAGTTATGGTGGAATATCTATACAATTTCAAACGCATGCCTCTGATAGAATTTATCATTGATATGAAAATCAGTAAAGAAGAATAGTTTCATAGACTTATTATAAGCTCCCAAAAACCCCTAGATATCTCTAATAGCTAGGTATGGTTGATAATAATGAGTTATAGAAGGAACATAGAGACACATCCTTCTGCTCACTACTGACATTGGTTCAAATAAGGGTTTCACATAAGGGAACCACATCATATTGATTACCATATTCATTTTAATTTAATTTTTTATGAGCATCTTGATCTTGATAATTGTGTCACCACTTCTAAATTATAAGGGCCCATACACCGTATAGATTGAAATTTTTTTCATTGGGTAACTATATCATATCCCTTACAACAAACAACAGCTATCACATGCCAAGGTTATTGTTTGATTGGGTGAGCTACCATTGGCACTCACAAATCAAACCAACTAATTTAGAATTACTGGACAATTAAACCAATTATTCCATCAAAGAGAATAAAATAACACATCAAGGAAAATCTTACAAGGCACATAAAAATAATCACAAGAAAAATAAGTAATGCATGCATGCATGTAATATGGATTTGGATAATTCATTGAATTTCAATTCTCATTGTGGCTAGTATGACACCTACATCAATGTTTCATCATATAATTAGGACAAGGGTAAGAACTATTTTTAAAAACATAAATAATATTAATAGCACAAATAAATTGTTTCACCCAACAGTTAAATCCATTAGATGATAATATGTGAATGAAACTATATCATTTACCCATCACAAGAAATTCAAGTTTTCCATGTACATGTGGTAGAAACTTCCATGAATAGGCTCACTAAAAATTTAAATTTTCCTAATGTAATTTATAAATATAAATATTAATAAAAAAGTGAAATAAATCTCTAATACCACTTTATAGCATCCCTACTCAGATTCCACTCCCTGGTGCTTCAGGACAGTTTTCCAAAAGACCTCAAGTGTGTCTCCCAAAACTCCCTAGGCTTTCGGAAAGCAGGTATTTCCATGGGTAAGACTATGGAAATACTGTGTCCTCAAGGATAAGAGTAGAGTGAACAATATATATATATATATATATATATATATTGTTAAATTGCATAGGCACTAAAAAATTAAAAAACCAGTGGGAAAAATTCATTTCATGCAAGAAAGTAAATACACTAAAGGATGTGATATAATTTGAAATTATTATTTGATGATAATAATTATGTAACAAAAAATGATGACTATATAGGGTCTAGGGGATATATGAATAAAAAAACACTTGAAAAAACTTCACAAAAAGGGAAAAACAATTATGACCAGTACCTCAAGAAAAGAACCAATCTTCTTCTCTGAAACACCATTCTAATAAGGAAATTGAATCATTCATTGGAAAACGAATTCTTACCTTTGTCTAAAGATAAAACCATAAAGTCTAATAGGGTACTAATTTTTTCTTGAGTATAGAGTGAGTTACAATCCTTGTAGGATGACACCCACTTTTTCAAGGAAATTCCATTTAATTAATTATAAAATAAACTGTGTTTCATAAAAATTAAAATGTAGTGTATAAGAAATAAAAAATAAAATTGGATTGGGTTCCATTATGAGACCCATCCAATTTACCTACATCAACCTATGTTGGTTTGTATGAACTGAGTAATCGTGAAATGGTAATGTATCTGATAATGTATAAGAATCCAAATTGTCCCCAAGATTTAACTTGGGCTTATAAGAGATACCACTATATTTTCTAACATAAAAAACATATCTCCTTTGAATTTTATTTTTACCATTGAAAATTTATTAAAATACTTTTATAATGATACCTTGAAACACCTTTACCCTGTCTATGGAAATCCAAGGGTACATTCCAAGTATCTCTCAAGGGATCTATAAAAGTTAAATGATAAGGAGTCCATCCAAGGAAACTCGAGTATAAATTCCCATATGGAACTCCAACATGGTGAAAAAACAATCAATATCTAACAGACCTCTGCATCCATACCTAGAATCACATGTAGGGCCCCATATCACTCTCATGGCATGGTAAAATAAATAGTTCCATCATTCTCATCCAAGAGGTCTCTCCTAGGGAACTAGTTCACCTGTATGGATGTGATAAACTAGTAATTTATAGTAAATTTGTCATAGGAATATATGATATAACCCCTGGAGTGTTTGCAGGTCAATAAATAATTCTAAATAAGGCATGAGAGTCCATACAATGGATCCTTAATTCGGAAGCTGTTATATTGACCTCGACACAAAGATGAAACAACTCAACAATAACCAAATATATAACAAGTATATCAAGAGGGATCATTTAATTGAATATATTTATTTCTATAAGAATTGTAATATTGGTCATGGAAATAAATTAAGAAATTATTTATAGATAAAGGTAATAGGAATAAGTGTTTTAATAACTCACATAGCTTATCCATTCCATTTATGGAATGATGTATGGGTTCCAATACTTGGTTAAGCATTGAATTTTATAAGGCCACAGGCTCTAGGGGTTAGTTTGGAGATAATTTCCCTCAAGTTTTATAGTAAAATTCGAGAACAAAGGGTAAATTAGGACCCTAAAGCATAGTTCACCCTTTGGTGTTTCTTTAGTCAATGTGATCAACATAAGGGGTTAATTTTACACTACCTCAGATCCCCAATGGAATGAAAAATCTACGAATTAATTAAAAGAACTCTTTTAATCCAAATCTAGGAAGGTTCAGATTGTGGAATAATGTGAAATATTATATAACCCAACGAAATAGATGAAAAGATCCTAGACCACCTATATTATCCTCATAGAAAACATCGAAATGAGGAAAAATTTCATACAAAAAATGGCACAATAGATGTAGGAAGATCTTTGAAATAGATTAGATAGGATCAAATATCGTACCTATATCTTCTCATTAGATCAGATAGAAAATGAATCAAAGTCCATTTTAAGGAGAATCATTGATTCCATGAAAAAGGGGCGTCAAAGATTCAAAAGAGGGAAGAGATTCAGTCATTATAGGAGAAGAGAAAATATATAAATAAAAAAGAATGAAAAATAAATAATTTTAAATGGGAAAAGTAGTAATTTCCCCCAAAAATTAAATAGTGCCTGGTTTGGCTAAAAGGTAGCCCAAACTGAGCGCCAACCATGTTCCCTTATTTGAATTAAAGGTGTACCAAAAAAAATTAGGTAAACGGTTTATCTAACTATGAAAAAACAATTCATTTTGGGTCTTTCCAAAAAGTTGAAGCTATCACAGGACCATGATCCCTGGGGAATATGGTTGCAGAATGACCGTGCAGCCCCAAAGTTCCCACTGTGAGATACCAAATGGATTAGGGAAACCATACAGGCTAGGATATATGGTTCCTTTTAACCATGCATCCCAATATTTCAATCCCATTTCAAGGATCCAAATAAGACTCCAATGCACCTGAGATATATTTTACATTATTTGAAACCATATTTAGTGTCATTAAATATTGTTATATTCTAAAGGTAATAGACTATATGTTGAGAAAATTCAGGATATAACATATATTTATAAATTTAACATTGATTATGATGGAATGAAAATGTTCAGGAATGGTGTATGTCACTAATACAAACTATCCTTAAAGAAGGAGTTATTGGATAATTCTCAAATTTTATCATTCTTTATTCATTGTGGATATATAAAGCTATACAGATATTTTAATGAGTATATTTTGAGGTATGGAAAGAATAGAGATTTTTTTTGTATGATTTTTGTACCTGATGAGTCATTATGTTAAGGATTATAGAACAATGATTAAGTTGATGTATTAACCATTATCCATAATATAATAGAAATGGGAAAAAATCACCATGGATACTATCATCAGTCTCCCCACAATGTAAAAAGTATATAATGCAAGTTTTTTTTATGTATATCACCTCATCAATTCATCAAATTTCATTGATATATGAGATGATTTATCTTTTGATCATCTTTCCATAAAATACATTAAATAAGTGGGAAGGTTAAATGGAGTACCCTATTATATTCTATTTGATCAGGATCTATGTTCTACCTCATTTTTATAAAGATGTGTTAGAAAATAACGGGATTCATAGTTGTGTTTTATTACATTTTTCAACTGGAGTAAGATTTTTATTTTGAGAGAACCATTCAAACCCTGGAGGACATGATGAATCCTTTCTCAAATTATTTCAAATATGGTGGGCATCAATATCATATACTGCTCAGTTTTTCTTACATTAATAGATTTTAATAAAAAATCCACCTAGATTATCATAAATACCTTTATATAATGAATTTTATGACTCCCATGTACGAGGATGATTTTATAGAGTGAAATATATTGGGACATGAGGTAGCAGGACACAATGGTATAGATATTGAAAAACTATTCAGCAGCACGTCAAGTAAGCTCGTAATAAATTGGGATGTTTTAATAAAAATTATTTTAAAAATGGAATTCAATGTTAGTGATAGATTATTTTTTAAAATTTATCTTTAGAATAATGCCAATGTATTTGAAAATAATGGAATGTTTAGTGATATGTATATTGTCCCCTTTGAGATTCTTGATTGTGTACGTATGGTAGATTTTCATTTGGTGCTTCCAATGAACTTGTTTCATGTTTAGTTTGTGTTTCATATATCCCTCATGAGGAATTATATACATAATCGTTCCCATGTATAGAACTAAGTTATACATTTAGGGGATGATCTTTCCTATTATGATCAACAAGTATAAATCTTCATCCATAGTGATAATGCGCTATAAAAAGGGCTAATCACCTGGTTAAAATTCTCTAAAAGAATAATAAATCGAAGAACCTATATGGGAACTTGATAATGTCATAAAACATAGATATCCTTAGTTTTTGTAATATACTTATTAAAATTAGAGCTATAATGGGGATAAAATGTAACCCCTGAGAGATTTTTGTATATTTTGCATCAGAGAAATTTAATTTCATTGATATCTAGTGATAAATTTGAACTCGAGTCTGAATGAATGGTAATACAATATATAGTTTTAACATTATCATTGAATTAAAGAGGATAATATTAATACATTCCATTTTTAAATTTATTTTTAAATCTTGTAGACAAATAAAATATATTGATATATAAGTACTCAATTATTATTAATGTCTTTATATTCTTCATAAATACATTTTTACTCAATAATATAATTTATTTATTTTTGTGAAAAAATAATAAATACAATTTCATCCACTTTTATAAAATTTATTTGAGAAATATAACATCATTTTCTAAATCATCATGTCTAAATTGTCTTAAACTGAAATATTTATTATTTTATGAAAATTTTGGTTTTCCAATTAATGGGGAAGAATACTGAGATTTATGAAAATCATCATTTAGGAATAATGAATTTAAAAAGTTCCATTTTTATTTAATTTTGTTTTTTAAAAAAATAACCTGTAAAAATATTTTATTAGTATTGAATTTTTATTTAATTTAATCAGTATTATGAGGAATTTTAATATAAAAACTTTTTATGTGTAAGAAAACTATTTAGGATGCTTTTATTTATGTTACACTATTTTAATATCGAAGTATATTCAAATAAAATAGTGAATTAAATTTAATAAAATTTGAATAAAATTTGGAATTAGATTAATTAAGATAATGTTAAAATTTCAACATAATTTTTTTCTTAATGAATAGTAAAAATAATATAAATTTGTTACTACAGTTAATGTTAAGACCGGTTTGACGAGGGGGTCAAACCCAAGGAAAAAAGATATATTTAACAGTTATACTTGTCTAAATAATATTTTATAAAAATATATAGACATTATCATATCCAAAATCTTATTATCTTCACATTTA
Organism: Viscum album; assembly: GCA_963277665.1. Classification (NCBI taxonomy): domain Eukaryota; kingdom Viridiplantae; phylum Streptophyta; class Magnoliopsida; order Santalales; family Viscaceae; genus Viscum; species Viscum album. The sequence goes on from OY728166.1 coordinate 825,831,843, forward strand.
GAATCATTTGGTGGGGGTATGATTTTGAAATATTTTATTCATTATTAAATTTCATGTGTGTCCTCTCCCCCACTTGTAAAAGGACAACCCCTGTTTTTCTTAGTTAAACCACCATGAGCCATATATCTTGAAAAAATAATTGAAAGTTTCCTTTTATATTTATATATCCATTAATTATAAGATATTTCATTCATATAATACCATTCCAAGGGTCGCTATGAACGGATCAAAAATAGGCCTACCGAAGTATAGGTAATCAACTTACCAAACCACTTTCAATTACATTTTTATTCTACCTAATTTAAATATGTGTTATTAAAAATAAAATAATAACTTTAAAATAAAAAATATAAATAAATTATATTTTGGTTATTTAACCACTAATTTCCACCCTCAATTCCATCAAATATGAAGTTAAAATGCCACTCGTTCATATATGGAGACTTCCACCTCCACATTGTGGAAAAATTTGTTTTTGATCCCCATCTTTCATGGATGGTTATTATGATTGTATAAATATATATATATATATGTGTGTGTGTGTGTTTTATGAATGAAAATATAGTTATTGAATAATAATATCATATTTACCTTCTTACCATCCCATCTATTGGATAACAATAACATCTCTCATGCATATATATGGACAACCACCTCCAAGAAGAGATGAGATATTTTTTTTCTTCATTACAAGGGTGGTAATAAGAATAGAGTTAATTAATATAAATTATATATATTATATAAAAATGATTATTTTATTTTTAATTATTATTTTACTTTATTTTTATTTTTCTTTAGAAAAATGAATATAATTTTCATGTTTATGTATATGCTACCATCTCCCTGAATGGTGTAATTAATTTTTCATTAGCTACATTTTATGGATGAATAGATATGATATTTATATGATTATTAAAATTATAGTTATAATGGGATCATTTTCACTGAAAAAATAATAGATCTTCTAACTAAAATTCTAATGGAAAACAAAATAGTGAACACCTGAAAAGTACAACATTAAATATAAATAATTAAAAAAATAGCTGTTGTAATATTATAATAGGATCATAAATTATATTATAAATATGAAAATCATTATATTTTATAATTATAATATATTGAAATTTATTATACTAGAGTATATATTTATTTTTACTCAATTCAAATTTAATGTAAGGGATTTATGTTACAATCTTGTGGTTTATCGAGATTGTTTATGATCAAGATTCCGATGATTAAATTTTATGAGATATGTTTCAATAATCTGGGGAATTTTGTAAAAAAAATGGTTATTTTTGATAATTTATATTTTACAATCATTTTACCCACTTTAATAACTCAATATATAGTAAATGAATTTTTTATGTAAACCATCTTCACTTATCTCATTGATTGAAAACCCTTTTACATCCATGTCATTTTTCTATTTAAAAAATTTTAATAAATGTTTTTAATAAACATAGATTATTATTTAAATTAATTTGTACCAATTTTTTAATTATTACAAAAAAATAAAAGCAAAATTCTAGTCATTTTCCAAACAAGGTACTTTTTACTTTTACAAAAAACGTGTTAGAAATATTTATTTAAATATACACGACATTAATGAAATTTACATTTATCATGAATGCCCAAAGATATCATGTTTCCCTAAAATTATTCTATATTTAATTTGAAATAAAATTTCTTCCATAATATTTATAAATTTTAAAATTTTAATGAAGTGATTTTAAAATGAAATGGGTATTTTTCCCAAGAAATATTCAGTGTTATCTTTTTGTGAATTTAAATTTATAATATCATCATTTAATATTACATATTTTTAATGAGGATATGATACAAGGATAAATTAATTATTAGTTCTCAATATGATTTATGATTATGAAGATATGATTGTTATGAAACCTGTTTATTTTCTCTTGAATACGCTGTGATGAATTGTTTAAATGTTCGTGAAACTAGTTTTTTATAGATGTTACAATATAAAATTAATTATTTATGACCTTATTGAAGACATATAAATGGATTATGATTATGTGAAGGTTGTTCCCAAAATAATATACACCTCAAATAATTAGGTAACGATAAAAATCTCATGAGATAAAAGGACTATAATAGGGAGTTCTCCTAGTTCAATAACAGACTATTCCCACTCTGATAGGCTTTGAAGTAAACCATAACTAAGGATATAATGGAATTATTAAGGAAAAAAATCCACTATTATAGTCTTATTAGTGATCCTTTACCATGTAATATAATTTCAATGTTTATTTATTTTCCATAAACTTATCCTTTATGCCAACTTTATGCTCTCAAGGCCCATGTTATTGGATTCTATTATGATTCTCATCTTATAAAATACCATGAGTTTTTCAATGATGTATGATTTTGATAATTTATATGATTGGTATGGTTTTTAACATTTATTATCATGTACAAATACCATTATTATAATATTATCCTTAATTTATCATTCATATTATCTTTGTTTACCCTTACCGGGCTAACGGACTCACCCTTTCTTAGGTTTCCTTTCCCCGGGTTGTGAAGACTATTTTAGAGTATGATAAATCATAAAATCATGATAGTTATGAGGAATATAATGGGTAATAACGTACACTCTCTTTTGAAATCTTGTTTTATGTGTCAATGTTTCCAAATACACTACAACTACACAATTTATTCATGGATGATTATGTTATGTATTGAATATTAAGCTAAAATGATGAAATATTTATATATGATAATTATGGGTCACTATAAACATTATATTTCTTTTCAATGAGAATATATAAATGAATATAAGATATTAATGAGAAAGGGGGTATGGAATCAATGTAAAAATAAAAAATTAACATATTATTTTATAGGATTTTTGAAAATGTATATAAAGGGGATGTTTATTGAGACCAAATTATAAGTGGCTTATTTTTTTAATGATAGTCATGTATCCATGAATATTGATTTCAATATGTTGATTTAAAAATAGTTTAAATAAGAAAATAACATATAATTTTGTAAACAAGAATACAATCATTTTAACGATTAATTTAAAAGATAAATGTCATGTTTATTAAATATAATGTGGGATTTTTGTTGGATATTAGTTATCATAAATTACCAGAAAAAAGAAGGGATTCATACCTTGGATGTATTGATGATAAATTTAATGCAAAGGATTATTTGATATAATAGAGTCCCATGGATAATATAATTTTTTTTTATATATTTACCAAGAAGTATTTTGAATAAATTTAATTCTATCTTCTATGAAAATTTATTAGAAGTTATATGGAATATGTTTAATGAAATAAAATATGTACACTATATTATACATGACTATTATATTTTTGAAAGAAACTATAAAGGTGTAGTTATAAAAAATATTAAAAACTCTAGGCCAGACAATGACTAAAAATTTAGTCCGTCATAGGGATATAAATAATATATAAATGTTCATCATCAGAAATTGAGTATCTGTGAGGAAGGATTGTGGTAGCACCGATTAATACAAAATTAGAGAATTTTTTGTTACTGTAATGGAGGAAATGTTTATTAGAATGTACTATGTTGGTTGGAATAGCACGTCACTATATATATTATATAATGGTTGGAAAAAAAATATAAGAAAATTTATCATCATGATTTAGTCTAATTTATGAAAATTAAAAAGGATAAATTTGTAGATTTATTGTATGTTCCCAATAGAAGGAATAAAGACCACAATAAATTCTATCATGCTTATGTTGTTTTATTAATTATTATTTATTTTTGTGAAAATAGAATGAAAAAATTTTCATTGATGATTAAAAGGATGAAAATTCATAAATTAAAGAAAGAATAAAGAACCAAGAGTTTTTTTCCCTAATGATAAATCCATGACCATAGTACATGGATGAATTATTTCACATAATTATAGGTGATTAATATAAATTTAATATCATGGATATAAGTCGGATCATTTATATGATGAACACCACATGTTTCCCCCTTTTAATATGTAGTTAAAATGGGTTTGTGTGAAATTAGTTTCATGTTGATGTTTTATATTTATGTTTTCCATATCCATTAATTCTGGGAGACTGAAATACAGTGCAGCTTCATAAAATTATAAATATTTGTATGAAGAAGAAGTAATTAATTGAAAAATAAATGGTTTCGTTTTAAAATATATATATATATATATAACAAAATATTAAGTAGGCTTTATAGTGAGTCATATCTAATATTATATATGTAAAATAAATAATATCCTCAAGTAATGAAGACTATAGATCAAACAAGAATCATCATAAAATACATTTTCTGTGTCAAAGAAAGTGGAGAGAAGAGGAAGATCTGGTGCAATATTTTTATGTACTAAAGAAGAAAAAATAAAGAATATTATATATTATAGTAAATTTTTTACATAATGAGATTAATAATAAGAGGTAAAATGAAGAATAAGTGATTGAGTTTGATGTGAATTTTACAGAAGAAAAAGTGGTGGATGTGCATTTTTGATTTTCATAGATAGAAGAAAGAAGTCTTATTTTCCAATAAGAATAGTATAACTTAGTTTATTTATGTTAATAATAAATAATATTTCTTTTGAATCATTATTTTTAAAAAATGAGATGAATTATTTTTCTATGTTTTTGTGAATGTAATAAAATAATAAAGAAGATAAAATCATCACATTAATAATAGGGATTAGTTATTCATTGTTTTAATACACTCTAATTTTTATCCCCATATCATTGTTAACATATGGTATATAAATTAGTGTTGAATACACCAAATTTTATTGCAAGATGAAAAAACTACACTATCAATAGATAATAGTATAACATTTATAGGGTTTAATTGTGGGTTGTGTGATCTTGGGTTTTACAGATTCACACTAAAGACTAGAATTTTTTAAGAAGGTGGACATTATAAATAAATTTTCCAATTTTGTGGGTATGTGTGTGTTTGTTTATACTATAAGAAATAATTATGTAAAGGAGAGTGAAAAATATTTATCCATTAACCCTATAAAGGGATCTTAAAATTATGAAGGGATAGAATGTATAATGTTGATTTTAGTTAATAATTTTGATTCACTCCCACCCCATCTCAGTGTTGAGTGCTTCTTAATTGATCCTCCCAGAAGCTATGTGATGGGTATAGGTACTTCAATATCTTTATTAATAACATCAGTATGCGTGGTTATGGGTTTTTTATGGGACCCAAGTTATACAATATGACAATTTTAAAAGATTAAAAAAATATAGAATATAATCAACTGAAAAATGATAAAGTTTATTTAATTATATCATGTTGGTGAATACTTTATCAATAATTTTATTGACCATCTGAGAGATTATGGAATTGTTAAAAAACTATATTCTCTTATAAAAACATAATGGAAAAGTTTTTAAGACTAGGAACTATACCATATTATACACAGGTTAATTAATGATGAATTACTTTAACCGTCCTATATTAATATGGGGATAATATATTTTATATGTAAAACAATAGTTCATTGAGTAGGGTGTTAAATCATTGAATAAAAGTTATGAATCCTTCTTATGATTTCTCATGTAATCTACTTTTGACACATGTTTTAGTGAAAAATTACAAGCCCTTTTTTTATTTTTTCTTTAGAATGATTTCATTATATATAAGATAATTAATATTTTTAATCAAACAAATCTTTAAATCAACTATACACAGAACATGAAATTTTTTGAGTTTTATCAATTAAATGGAATAAATATATAAATGGAAGGACCCAAAGTCACCCCTAATTACATAATCTACATGAATATAACTTTTTAACTCATGGAATGGTGTATATTATTATGTTAATAAATTTTTTTTCCAATATATGATATAGAGATAAGTATTCTAATATAAACCTCCATGAAAAGTTACATCGATGCCACCTAAATTAATGATGATATGGTATTCTACATTGGAACAATTTTTATTAATGTGATCTTAATTTGATAACAACGTGATATTTCTTCATTAATACATGTTAATTACTTTTAACAAATAAAAATGATAATTCTCCCACACATATTTATTATTGAGTAATAATTTCAATATCATGAAATCAGACAAAACCTTATAAATACAATGAATCATTGAACTTATATTCTTCTTCATTAGAAAATAAATGTTTGTATGATTATTCTTCTTATTGTTCATAATTATTTTCCACATTCTCTCCCTTTTTGTATTCCTTATATCCCTAATAACTCTCTATATTTTATCTTTGATTAGGAAAAACATGAATTGAAAACAATATGAATAGTTTTCAGAAACTACTTGTGCTATAGGTTTTTCAAATACACAATTTACAATATATTATGATATTTCATTGGAAATATATTATGTAACACTATCAAGTGGGGTATAATTTGGTTTACCCACTTTAATGACTCATTTACATTTGGATCTAATAAGTATTTCAAGTTAATGCTAACTAATATTTAAAAAATAAAATAAAAACACAAGGAACTCATCATTTTGAAAAGTTTAATCCCCAAAATGACTGAACTCTTCTCTATTTGTTTAACAAGTTATTCCCCCAGGACACAATTATTAAAAAAAATGAAAACAACTTTATAATAGGGTTAAGGGGGAACCCTAAACATAGCGTGTAATCTAAGAGGCATATAAGACTAATAGAAATATGACCAGAGGTCCAAAACAAGTTCCAAAGGACAAAGTGACCAAACTTTACAAAAAAAACTCCTAAAAATAGCTAAACAAAGAACCATGATGTTTACAAAACTATTCCAAGTACTAATCAGTTGTCTGTACACCCCCTACCATAGATTATATACATGTAATGAATGTCTAGGATGATATGATTCCCCTACTAAACTTTTCACCATTCTTGATTGAAAAAATAAGTTAGGGAACCCCTTTATCCCTCATGTAATATGGGGGAGGGCTATAAAATTGGTTACATCACACACATCATTATATTGAGCTACCAATCCAACATTTTTTATGTGCTTTTCACTACAAAATCAACCAGATGCTCCATAAAACCTTACTAAAATACAATGAAGAAATCCTTGAGTCTAGTTTACCATGAGTCTTCAAAGATAGATGACTGAATAATGGGTCGCTACTAACCCATACCACATTTAGGGAATCCCACTTAATTACATATGTTGTATAGACTATGAAATGTACAAGACATAAGAATAAACATAAAATGATACCTGAAACCCATAGTCATGTCCAGAAGGCCTACGGGATGACATTATAAAAAATCCTAGAATCCCAAGAGACTGAAACCACATATTCATCAACCCAATAATAAACAGAACCAAATGATTTTTTAGAAAAATATTGAATCACACTCAAATAATTCCCAAGCTATGTTGTTGACTGTCAAACCCTGCCACTTCAAATTCCTTTTACAACTACCATGAGGCGTACAATTCATATAGAATTATGATTCACAATCAGTAGGAAATATGAAACAAAAATCCCTTGACCACCTCATGACCCAAATATAGTGTTGTGAAGCAAAAACACAAATTCGTCCACCAATTCTCTAATAATTCTGAGTCAACTACTAGAGGATGTGTAACATTGCGAGTAAGTAATGAGTAATTGATATTTTTATCTATGTCTATTAATGAATTAGATAGTGTTTTAAAGGCTTAAAATGAAAATAAATACAATCTTAAGCATGGAATACACTAATATTTTTTATAAGATTATTTCACTGCCTTTTGATGGAAAACCATTTTTAAATCTATATTTTGAAAATTTTATAAGCTATGTTTGTCAAAATAAACTTATTATTTATGATTGGTACAACAAAATTTACTTTGTGTGAATTTTTGGTATTTTTCTGACAATGTTAATTTTTTTATGAATAGTGAAAAATACTGCATTTTACATCAAAACTGCTTTTTAATCTTATTTATTTATATGATTATATTATATTTTGAATTGATTTTAAAGTTTAATTAGAATATATATTTACCATTTAATCCAATGGTGGTCGTTGGAATCAATTTCACTTTGAAATTGGACTTAAACTAGTGTCAAATTGTTTCATAAAAACACGCTATTTGTCATGACAGCGGGAATTATTTATTAAATTAATTAATGCAACTTATATTATTTGAATTTTTTAAAATAGACATAATTTTTGAATTTGGAGTATCAAATATTTCTTAGGGTGAATTTTTGGTAATTTTCTGAAAAACTTCAATTTTTGATGAATAGTGAAACCACTAAGTGGTACTTATAAAAACTGATTTTTCGTTTAAATGAAATTTTGCCATCTTTGTGTTTTGAATTTCAAAAATCCGACATACATGGTTGTAATTAAGAAGTAAAATGTGGTTCAATGGGATTATAATAATTTTTTGGTTAATAGTAACTTATTAAGTTTTTAATCACGATTAGAGGTAATTAGTGTAGTTTAAGGTAAGAATAATGTTTTAATAAAATGAAATGACCTAGACACATGTCCTACCCTTATTGGTTGTGTCATGGCCGACCAAGACAAGCCATGGGTCAACTTGGGGACCCCATGGAGCCACTTTGGTTGGTAAATGACATAAATAACTTTTTATTTAATGTTAAAGTAAAAATGACACAAACATGAGTTATTTTACTAAAACAATTTTTACATGGGGTTATACAAGTCAGATTTTTGACTATAAATATTCATTAGAAAGATAAAAAGATTTCATAAATCATACTATTTTTTTTATAATTCTTAGACATTAAATAAATTAAATTATTTATGACATCATGATGATGCAGAGATGACCTCATTATTTAACGATTTAAATAAAATAGAATGATAATGTAAAAACTAAGACCTACACATGGAAAAAACCAATTGGATGGGTGTATTTAGAACCATTATCACCTTATCCTATAAACACATCAATTTGGGACCTCTTAATTCCGAATACCATTTTAAAATAAAGTGACTTTACTTTACCTTCAAAGAGTGCCCCTCCTCTCCTCTTATAAAAGGCCCCCACCTCTACCTCCTTACCCACACTCCCAAAGCCTTTGGCTCGGCCAACCACTGCCCATTTTTTCTATCCACATCCCTCTATTACTCCTTGAAGCCTCACTTTGGACAGAAGTCTTCCCAAGGAAGCCTTTTATCTCAAATCTAAGAGAGTTACCCGATTTTAAGGTAATGTCTTCTTTTGAGTCCTTTTGTTTTATTTTGCTTCTCCAACCCCCTAAACTCTTTTTATTCATTTCTTTTGTAACAACTCCAGTATCTTCAATATACTAGGATGTTTTTATAAGATGGATTCGAGCTACAGTTACACACACCTACATCTCATGAGATATAAATCTTTACCTAATTCATTGGAGGGAGATTTAGGTCCCACCCATCTCATAATGAAACCATTCTTATGTGTGCCACAAAATCATAAATCATACATCATAGAATACCACATGTAATAAAAATGGGATTCTTAAACATCATGAAATCAAAATACAATTCATATAAGATAAAGAAATTCATAAAAATAATTCCATCACGACATAATCAAATCAATTTAATACTAGGTATAGAAATAGAAACCTATTTTATCTTATATGGAAAATAATTTTGATAAAACACTTGAACTCCATTCATGAGGAAAATATCCTTTCTACTTAAAAAACATTTTTCCTTTCTTAACATGTTATACAATTTTAAACTAAAAGAATTTAATTAAATATAAACTTGAAAACTTGTAAAGGAAGCTTCTTGGAAATAATTTTTTAAAAATCCATTCATGTCGTATAAGTTAAAAAAACATTCTTCTCGTACTTTTGTCTAAAAAGTCAAAAAGAACCTCATACAAAAAATGACAAAAGATTTCATTCATATCTATTACTAAAAACTCACCGAAGGGTAAAATTGGATTTAAACAATTGTAGGTGGATGGAAATAATATTACATATTGAGGAAACATGGATGTGGATGATAAAATACACCCTAATAAATACCAAAGTATAAACAATCTCGGATAGAAATGAGATTGTGATATTTTCCCTTGCCATAGGTCCGATTTGCTTCGTAAGTGTCTGAACCTCTTGTATAATTATTTAAATAATGTCATTGACTTATTCGAGAATCATACTAATTGATATGATATCATATATAGTCATATTCTTAACTTCTTATTAGTAATATTTCATTGCTACTTGTTATTCGGGTGTTTATTACTTTTTATTCTTATGCGTGTTTTGTTGAATAAATTCTTATTCTTCTCTTTAGGTTATAGATACCTCATTTACAGAATGGTATTAGTGTAATATATATCATATTAATTCATTAAATTCATTTATATAATCATTATGCAATGAAGATCATTTATAATGAGTCGCATCACATCGTGGAGATGGTATTCCGTACATATGCACGAGCGATGATATCGTTCCCATGATCATGGAATTGTATTGGAGTGTATGTATACTATTTCAGAATCAATATCACTTTACAATAATCATATATAGTTATTTATTTGCACCATTACACCCATCCAAGTAAGGTGGTGGTGGAAAATAGATTACACCACGGTGTGGAGACGATATTCCGTACGTACGCACACACCGTGATTTCATTTTCCATAGGATGGATAGATAGTGAAATATGGTTGTTTAATAATTATAATAAAATATCATTATATGAGTGATACTGATGTTATTACTTCATAATGAAACAACAAAATAAGAATAAGTGGATGAAGAAATAAAGTTCAAAGAATCGGTAACGGACATTACATCTTCTTTGAAAAGCCTCTTTGAGACCTCCTCTTAGGGCACTAATATTGGTCTTTGAAGAAGACCAGGACCTCTAGGATGTTTCTAGGGAAGTGGAGAAGAGAAATCATCTGGGTTTGGCTGATCTTGAATGCTCAAAGTGGTGTGAGGAAGAGAGGGACGAGGTTCGCTTTTATAAGGTATGAGAGGGGCACCTTTGGAAAAACTAAAAATATTATTTTATTATAAAGTCATTTTCAGTTTTTAATAGATCCAAATTGATTTATTTCTAAGATAATTTGGGGATGGGTCTAAAGCCTCTCATCCAATATAATTTAGACAAGTTTAGGGTTCTATTTTGACCTTATCATTTAGATTTAACTTTAAGTTAAATAATTTTACTTTTACCGTGTCTTTTTGTTTTCTTACACTAAAAGGTTAATAAACTTACTATAACAAGCCAAAAGAACCCCAAGTTGTTTATTATTAATATATATAACCTTATCTAAGTCATTTGGCAGAACCATAGATTTTTATAAATAATATAAAAATTAATAATATAATACTTGTCTTAAAAACAATTTTATGTCAATTTTGACACTATTTGGTAATTGGTTTTTGTAAAACTCATAACAGAAATATTAGTTCAAAAAAAGTTAATGAAATCAATAATAACATGTCATATTAACATATAAAGGTATTGTAATTCATAAAAAGTCTCAAATTACATTTATTTGGGTATTTGTAACATCAATAATGTTAATATTTCATTAATAAGATAATTACTGCATCATCATTGTGTCATAAATAAATTAAATTATATATTGTCTAAAAATTACAAATAAAATACCATCATGTAGGAAATAATTTATATTTCTAATGAATATTTATAGTCGAATTTATCTTATGTATAACCCTATATTATAAATGAATTAGTTGTTAAACTTTGATTATAACTATTTTAACCCTTGTTTAAATAAATTAATAATAAATGTCCTAATCTAATCCAAGTGGGCCTAAATGGTCATATTGTATTCCTAAGGTTGTTTTTGGTCGAATTACACTTATCCAATAGAATTAGGACATGTGTTAGGGTAATAATAATACATTTTTACCCTTAATTACCCTATTTACTTTCAACCGTAGTAAAAAAAAGTAAAAAGTTACTATTCACCAAAAATTATTTTCATTTCATTGCACCACATTTTACTTACTGAAATCAACCGTGTCTCTCGGATTTTTGAAATTCCACTCACAGAAGTGGTATAATAAAGTTTTATATAAATTTGAAAATTCTCCTAGGAGGTGGGTAAAAGACGGTGAAAAGTTCGATAAAATTTTTATATATATAAATTTATTATAAAATGACTCCAATGAATTGCATTGAACTAATATAGGTATTATGTATCAATATTGACCTAAAATAAATTTAAATAAAATAAATAATTATTTAAATAAAAAGCCGGTTTTTAAATAGTAACCCAGTGTTTTCACTATTCATCAAAAATTGAAAGTTTTCAGAAAAATACCAAAATTTCACCCTAGGCTAATTTCGATATTTTGAATCCCAAAATGAAGTCCATTTTGAAAAATAAAATTTAAAAAATTTCAAAAAGTGGTTATTACTATTCATAACGGCTAGTTTTAATAATATTTTAATAGCATATCATTGTTTAGTGAAACTCGGTATTGCGAACGACGCAAGCTATCGAGGAAGGTCGCGATTGCAGGTAAAGAAAGCCAAGCTAGTGTTATGTGTAGTGAAATATTCCTTTGATGATTTATATAACATAAAAACAAAATATTTCTCATAAAATTCACGGGTGTTACATTACCCCTTGAAATTTATTATATATGTTTTCCAATAATGAAAATTGACCCCCTCCACCTCCTGTACATGTACAGCCTCTCCCCATGACCCCAATACCCCACTCCACTCTTGTACCCCACACCCTATTACATAGAAATGTTTCTAAATGTCTCTAATGAAAAAAATTACTGCTAATTAGCATTTTTTGTAGTGCATACTGATGAATGATTATACTTCATAAGATGATTTTCCCATATCATGCATCAAGTAACTGAGTAATGATGGGATTGGGGTGTGGGGTACATGAGGGGATTGTGTTTAATGGGGTGAGAGGAAGATGAGGGATAAGGGGGAACAAGGTACCAGAGGAGAGTGGGGAGAGGGAGGTAGTGGGGAGAGGGTGCACAGGAACAGGAGGGGGAAAGGGATTTATATTTTCATTATTTTAAAAAATATAAAATAAATTTCCAAAAATATATATATAATTCAGAAAAAAATATTGTGATGATTTTTAAAATCATCGGTAAATGTGGTTTCATTTACCGACATTTCTAGAAGACGCCACTAAATTTTTTATTGCTAATTTAGCGACATTTATAAACATCACTAAATTTGCAATGTTTATTTACATAGATTTTTTAGAAATGTCATCAAATTAGGTGTTTCTAAATTGAATATTTTTATAAACATATCTATATTAAAGACACCTAATTTACTAACATTTTGAAGAAATATCAGTAAATGACATCTCATTTAATGATGTTTTTAAAAAACATTATTAAATTCTTTTTTTGAAATATATATATTTTTTAAAATTTATCATTTAATGGAGTTTATAAAAAATATCCGTAAATTGGGTGTCTATAATTTAGCAACATTTATAAATATCACCAAATTAGTGACATTTATTTACCAATGTTTTGTAGAAACATCATTAAATGTGGCATCACTAAATAGCATCATTTTATAAATGTCTCTAAATTAGTGACACATGATTTAGAGAAGTTTTTCAAAACCTTTGGTAAATTATTTAGATAAATTTTTAAACATCGCTAATGAAAAAATATGTCTATAATTAGTATTTTCTTATAGTTCATATCATTGAAAGATTCTCCTACATAGGTTTAATTGCCCAAATCATGCCTTAAGTAACTATGTAACACTAGTTTCCATGTGCCTTTTCCATTCCAAAGCAATATAAATCTTTCCATGGTACAAGACCATGCTACGGGGGAAGTTACCATCCAATACTAGGCTCTATGTACATTACCCATCTTGGAGTTGCTTACGTTTTCCCATGTAATAATTTTATTCCTAAGAAAATGTGACTAATCACATCGGGCTCCAATTGAATGTCCCATGCTAGAGTTATTTACATCTTCCCAGGGCACAAGACCATGCCAAGGGGGAAAGTAACCATCTAATACTGGGATCCATGCAAATTTCTCATGCTAGAGTATCTTATGCCTTCCTATAGTGAAATATAATAATAGGGTAAAGTAAGTATATCAATTGGTGGATTATACTTTCTTGGATGAATCATCAGTTCGATGTCTCATGAGATAATGGAACAATCCCCCATGTAATATATATGCAAAAATAAAGCACCAGAAAGCCAAAAACATATATTTATCAATTACTAGATTCTTCGGCCTAAGATAAATCGCTAATAGAATACACATTGTAACCAAACCTCTACATTTTATCAAGATATCAGAAACCATATTGTTCAATCCTTATAATTTCCAATTAACAATTCAATTATTTTTAATCAATGGACTCATCTTGCTAGGATGAACTATTGAAGTCACATCAAGACAAGTTATCAATTATAAAAATTACTGTATTTTACCATGTTCACAAGTTTAATCTAGTTCCCAACAATTTCCAATTTATAAATGGGCTTATATATTCATCTAATCCAAATTCCACCAAGGGTCAAATGTTTTCACACCTCTCAGGTGGCTGCCCGTACTGGTCACATCACCAATGGATCCAAAGACTCTAGTAAGTAAGCCTATGGAGATCAATTTATGAATATTCTAAAGACCCTAGGGAAGAAAATTTTGAATTGTAAAATTACCATGTAGAAAATTGGGATTCAAAAAGTTTCATTTTTTGGTCTCTCAAGTGACGAAGTATATATAGATCCATCAAAAACATATTTTATTGAACGTTTGACCAACCCAAACATGGTGCATGAGTTCCATTGTTATCTTGGTTAAGATAGATATTATTTATGATTTGTGGAAAAATTATCATGGTTTTCTAATCCATTAAAAATGTTAACTTGTAAAGTAGAAAATTTCATTAGGATAGATAAATGTGTGGAAACATTTGCTGAACTGAATGGAATGTTACTCATCACACCAAATATTACACTACATTCAGTGAAAAAATGGTTTAGGGTCTTCAGTGATGTATAAAATAAGGGAATTGGATCAATCCACATGAAAAATGAAATGTTGATAGTTTATGCCTCACAAAAAATAAATGTTCACAAAAAAATTACCCAAAAAAATTATTTGGAGTTAACTATGGTATTTTACATTAATGATATAAAGGAATTAACTTTCGATAGAATGGTTTGATATATATACTAATCATAACAGTTTAATATACACATTCAGTTAAAAATAGTAAACTATGTGCTTGACAAGATGGTTGGAAATGATTAAAGGTTATGAATTCCTAATACATTACTATCCTGGGAAAGTGAACATGGTTGTTGATTCTCTGAGTCAAAAGTATCATGTCATATTATCTATAATAAGGATCATTAATGACCAAATATTTTTTGGATTTTAAAAAGATGCATCTAGATATCGTGATAGAAGGGGAGAAGTCTTATCTTGCACAAATGATTGTTTAGCTATCTATCAATGTGAATTTTAAAAAGGAAAAGATTAAAGATATATAGTTATAAAAGAAGGTGATATATATTGGGGAATCCTTCCCCAGATTCCCCTCATTGGTGCTTAGAGATGTTTGGCCACAAGACCTCAAGAGTGCCTCCCAAAATTCAAAAGGTTTCCGACTAGCAGTTTGGTACTTAGGTATGTTTGTGGGGAGACTATTCTCTCATTGATCTTAATATTGAACAAAAATAGCTATATATATCTAATGGGAAAATGGATGTTCCAATTACATTCAGAATATAGTGGAAAAAATGTATACCATTCGAGATAAATTATTAAACTTGTTTATGTGAAATAATTAGAATTACTATATGATTATCATAGGGATGTAGCAACACAATAATGACTATATGGGGTAAATAGGATAATATAATATAAAAAATGATAAAAAAATATACAAAAATTGGAAAAAAACTGTTATGACCATCATCTCAAGAAAAGGCTTGGTCTTCTTCTCCCAAACTCCATCTATCTTATGAAAGTCAATCAGGCTATGGATTCTTTTTGTTTACATTTGTAGAAACCCGCAACCATAAAGACTACTGGGGTACAAAATGGAACCTGGGAAGGGTGTTAGATATAATCTCAATAGGCCTACCGCTATAGTGTCTACGACATTCCATTTCATGTGTTATAAAACAAACAGTGCTCTGTATTAATTTAAATGCAATGCAGAATAAAAAAAATTACATAGGACTAGGTTCCATTTGGGGACCCATCAAATTTATCTCCATAAGTCTAAACATATTTCTATGAACTGAGTGATCCTTAAATAGTATATTAAGTGATAATATAGAATAATTTGGGTTTTCCATAATCTCATTCTTGACTTGGAGGAAACAACCCTATATTTTTTTACCCGAATAATGAGTTCTCTTTTAAAAACATCAGTTTACATTTAAATTTATTTTAAAATCCATTTATAAAGACATATTGACAAACCATTATCCCATCCATGGAAATCCAAGGAGACCTTACATGTATCACTAATATGATCGGTAAAAGTACAATTCTATGGAGTCTATCCCAGGTGACCCAAGTAAGAAATCCCAAGTGTCAATAAGGAATGGCATGAAAACATTAAATGACTAATAGACCTCAGAGTCCATACATATTTTCAAATGTAGGGGCCTGAGTCTCACTCATGGTTTTCTTCAACCAATAATTCCATTGAAACTATCTATGAGGTATCGACTAAGGAATTGGTGTCACCCATCTCAAAAAATAGATAACGAATAGATATCACATCTCATAAATAGTTGATATCACCCTGGGTGTGTTTAAAAAACACTAACAAAAAAATAAGGCATGAGAGACCATCCACAAGATCCGTAATTAAAACCCCTTGTATCACCCTTGAAACTATGGTGAAACAATTGAAAAGAACCACATATATAACAAGTCTTTCAATATGGATCGTCTCATTTAATATTAGTATTTTTATCACAATTGGAATATTGGACAAGGAACTCAATTATGATGACATTTATTGATTATGGTAATCTTCATAAGAATTTAACCAACTCAGTTACCTAATACATTTGAATTATTTAAATATGGATGGAGTACAACCCATGGTTTACCCTTGAATTCTATAAGGCAAGAAGATCTAACACTTTGACACATGACAACACCCCCTCATGGGTTATTAGAAAATTCTATTAGAAAGTGGAAATTTGGACCCGAAATCATAACTCAACCATTGGGGTGGCTTCAGTCATAGAGATCATCCCAAGGGGTTGATTCCCCACAATTTTAGGGGCTTAATGGCATGAAAAATATAATAATTAATGTAATTTTTAATTTCAAACCAAAATTGGGAAATTCCAACTTGCGACATAATACAACATCTAATGGAATTCAATGAAATTAATTTAAATAGGCTATATTATCTACCATAGCAACATAGATCTTCCCTCATCCTATATCTACTATTCATTCAAGCATAATTGAAGGAAAATGATGAGACCATCAAATACCCTAAAATGGTGGAAATGGACTTGCACCGAAATAGAATAATAGATAAAGGATGAAGTTGGAAATATATTATTGAATATCTAATATTGTGTCTCTAGCTTCTTGTTGGATCTAATGAAGAACCAACCAGAACCCATTTGAATGATCTTTCATGATTTCTAGAAAAAGGGGAGGGATTGATTTATAAGATGGAGAAGGATATTAATACATTAGAGGATAATAGAAAAGAAATAAAGAATTAAAAACTGAATATAAATAATTCGAGAGGGGAAAAGTAGTAATTTCACATACAAATTATACTAATCAGAGTTTGTCCACAGTTTCAGAGTGATCATGCAGCCCCCAACATTCCAATGTCAGCTATAACACATTTTAAGGAAACCATACTAGCTAGGATTCACAATTCCTACTTACCATATGGAGAAATATTTCAATATCATTTTAGGAATCTGGATACTAAATAGGTCCTTGATTCTCCTGTGAGGTCTTTGAATTTATTAGTCACCATATTTTGAATCGGTAAAATGAGTGAGAATAAATTTAAAATTCATACCTTGTAAAAATCTGAGACATTAAAACCTCTCCTCTTTAAGAAAACACATACCTGATTTTCTCTTCTAAGGGTAGTAGAATGTCATCTGAGAAAAGTTATAGCCACTAATCATGTACATTGGATTCATGCTCCTCTGTATATTATTGTATGAATTTTTTATGCTATAGAACATAGAGTAAAACAAATGACCTAACTCGAAGAACCTTCATTCAATGATCAACTATACATATTGGATTCCCCTCGAAGGACTCATTCGATTTCAGTTCGATTTACTTCAGGTTAGACGAATGAGATGGGTTAGAATGATACTGATGAAACTTGTATTTATGGAAGAGATCATGCGTGGAATGGTTTCTCTAAGGTAATGGAAACTGATAAGTTACCATACCAACTCTCTCCAATATCACAAATGTCCCAACATTTCTAGGAAATAACTTTCCCTATCACTTAATTCATCTCTAACCTAGTTTTGGCTATACTAGCATACATACCCGACGTCCCTCCTCAAATTCAAGAGGTTTGTGGTGACATTAGATATAAGAATTCTTCCTAGACTTGGATGTGTCCGTACACTTATAAATCCTCTAGAATTTCATTTTAGTCTACTGAACAACATACAGACCCAGTAAATCTTCCTCACTTGTGTCTATCCATCACATAGGTGAATGAAGTTTTCTATAATAGAGGGCCTCACATAGAGCCACCTAAATTGTGTTTGGAATCTATTATTCTAGAAAAACTGAACCATAGGAATATTATTCTCCTTGAAAACACAAAACCCAAAGAAACATGACTGCATAATTTCATATGATTCCCAAATCTTCTACTTGGATTGCACTTCAGTATGAGGGTGATATTAGAACTCATGAGTTCTTGTCCACCAAGTTCCATTTGAAACCCTTTCTAGAAATGTGATATAAACATGGAATCAATGTCCAAAATGGTTGAATGGGGAACACCATGAAGTCAAAATATCACATAGATGTGTAGTCATCCAAAATTTTAAATATAAAATGTTTTCCAGATCGGTAAGAAGTAGCCAACATTGGTCAGACTGTCAACTATCACCCATTCTATGTCATTTCATTAAGGGGATCTTAACAAGATTTTCATGAAATCCATAGTGATGTCATTCAAATTCTACATATGAATGGATAGATTCTATATAAGTCAAGGGGGATTCTGGTTCTCTACCTTTACCTACTGATAGGTGGAGCACCGAGTGATGAAACATGATATCTGTCTCTTCATACCCGGCCAACAATACTGACGTAATATGTACCGATACCTCGTGGTAAGTCCAGGACATACTAACCTTATTTAAGCAAGCGACTCCCAAATTAACTCTTCCCATATATCAGAAGGTATACATACATGGCCATCTAAGATCAAGGTCTCACTAACATCAGTAACCAACCAAGAAGGAGGGGTCTCTCATGTAACTCTCCCCTCAGAACAATGCCTTCTAAATCTGATAATTTTCTTATCTGAACCTATTAATTATGAAAGGAGGTCACTGTTAGAGTTGTTAAAACTAGCTTTTCATGTTCTTCCTAATCCACCATGGGAATCTCAGAGAATAGTTACATCAAAATACATTCACTAATGGCCTCATCGATAGATTACATTTGTGTTTTTAAGATCAAGGTATTAGCTAAATAATTTCCCTTACCAAGTGTGTAGGGTAGCTCAATGTTGAATGACTGTAGGTATCCAAATCACTCGTGCTATCTCATATTCATGTCTCGCTGGGAGTAGATGTATTTGAGAATTTTATGGTTTGTTTAAACAAGGAAAAATTAACCCACCAAGTAGTTCCTCCAATTGAATATAGCATGAACCAAGGATTCTAGATTGAGGTAATGCATAGGATAATTATATTTCTAAGTCCTCAAATGGAGAGATCCATACACTACAACCTGATCATATGTAATCAGAACATCAAACAACCCAATCTATGAATCATGATGGTAGACTACATAAATTATTCCTAGATCTGGTTGAATCAGAATAAGAGCAATAGTGACTCTTCCCTTTAAATCATGAACGATTTTCTTAAAATATTTAGTCGAGACAAATTTCACACCATTTTTGGTCAAGATAGTAAGCAGTGATGATGGGTGTGAGAAATATAAGATAAATCACATAAAATAAATATATATCCCAAAGAAGCTTCATTGTCAATGACATTCTTTGGATTCTCCCCAAAATCTATGGTTTTAACCTTCTTTGGGTCTACTGATACACCTGTCCCATAAATGATAACCCAAAAAAGGTTATTTTACTGATCTAGAATTTTTATTTACTATGATTAACAAATAGTTGGTGTTGTCTTAGTTTACTCATCATGATATCAATACTATTGACATGCTCAGCTCTGGTGTGAAAATGTGCTATGATTTCATGTACAAAGACTACCAATAGGTGTCAAGATACAGATGGAAAACAGTATTCATCAAATATAGGGAAACTTGTGAGATGTACATTATACCAAATGACATATGAAAATACCCATACATTCCAAACCTTCTTTGGAAAAATGTATGTGGTACATCTAATGTTTTAACATGAAACTGATGGTAGCACGACCATAAGTAAATCTTGGAGAAAATAGTTACTCCATGGATATGGTTGAAGATGTATTCTATATGAGATTGTGTATATATGTTCTACTCCATAAGTGAGTTCAGTCTGTGGTAATGTACACACAATCGAAGTGTACTATCCAACTTTTTAAGTAATATGATTGGTGAACCCACTAGTGATTCACTGAGCCATATAAAACCATTTTCCTCTAATAATTTAAGAACCTTATTGAGTTCATAGATCCCTTTAGGTTCCAACCTCTAAGGTGGATTAGACACATGTGTCGCAACATAAACTTTCTCTATGTAGAATTTGATCTCCTTGTTGGGAGGTAATCTAGGGAAATTTTCAGGGAACACATCCTTGAAATAATCTACAAGAGGAGATAATTTCTGTAGCTTCATTCCCAGATCACTCATCAAGAGACTTGAAATATGTGGTTTCATCTCTCCTATCCTAGTATTATTGATTATTGATCAACTGTCTTATAGATTCCATTCACTCATATTGGTATACATGTTTCCCTATAGAAATGTTAAAGATACATGTCTTCTATAGCTATCCACCTAGGATTGATAAAGGACAAGCTATTCCATACCATGAATCACGTTAAAACTGGTCATCCTAAGGACAAAAAACCCCAAAAAATGGTGCCCACCTATTTCATGGGTCACTCATTGTATTAATATATACCCTCTGAAAAAAATCCTAACGATGTGTCTAGGGTCATAATACCACTAAATCATTCTATCACCAATAACAGACAAACCTTGGTTGTAGCAGATTAGAAAGTGTTATAAACCTATATCAAATAAGGTTGATACTAGAGAATAGGATGTCAAAATGGTACCTCTAATAGTTTATGGGGATCTAATATTCTGCTATACTATTGGATGAAAAATATTGATGTGGCCGGAACCGTGGTCCTATGATGCTACCAAACTCACCAGAGCAAGTCCCCACTACAAATGATGGAACTATGAATCCTTGCATACTTTTTCATGATTACCTGATTGGTTGAAACCGCATGTACAAGTCCATATTACTTTCATTCAATGTGTCACAGATCCTACACTAGAAGGTCGTGCTGGCACAGATCCCCACTCACTTTCAACTAGTGGAAAAGATTAGAAGAATCACTAGAGGGAACCCATCATGTCACAATTCCCACTAGGACACTAGGACACTAGGACACTAGGACACTAAGACACTAGGCCACTAGGCCACTAGGACACTTTTTCCTAGAATTCCCCACTAGTGGAACACCATAGAGAAATTTATCTCTTCCAACTTGTGGTAATACCATCATTTGTAACCTCAAAGCGTCACATCCTACTATTGGATAACCAAATTCTCTACTAAGATGTTGAAATTCTTTGTTTCATATCACCCAATTCTATTAGGATATTCTACGTGATGAGGGTCTAGTTAATAATATTTAAAATGGTGGTATGTATAATGAAATTCAGCTACAAGTGGATAGAATAAGCTATACCATCTGAAAACTACCTCCTAGTTGTTAGTAAATCACTAGTTAGGGTTTGTGTAAACCACTACAATTTAGGGAAATGAGATAAATATTCCATCACTGAAATGTAACCATTTCAATGTGAATGATCTCCTTAACATGACCATTTCTCAAGACTTGGTCAAATAAATAGTCGAATAATGCTATCTGGAAGTCTACCTAGACCACAGCAAGATGTTGACTAACCTGAGTTAGAACATCCCACCAATTTTTGGAGAAGTCGCATAATAGATATTTCATGAGGTTGACCTTGCACTTTAGTGGCTTCTCAATATTCTCCAATAGTGACACCAAATCCTCCAACATGACTTCAAAAGCCTAAGGTCCCCCATCCCTGAAGATGGTGGGATGATATAGCTTTTAAAAATCATGGTTCCTCTCTTATATAGAAGGGGAAGGTCAAGGTGCACCAGGAATAGATTTCATAAGGTGAAAAAATTATCCTTGAACAAGGAATAAACACCCAGGGGAAGATCCAAAGGAGGTTCCTTAGGTGGCGCTATAAGAGGAATCATGGGTGGCTCAGGGCCCACCACCTATGGAGTATTCTTGTCATCTCATTCTTGGCGTACATCATGATGTAGTTATGGTGGAATATCTATACAATTTCAAACACATGCCTCTGATAGAATTTATCATTGATATGGAAAGCAGTAAAGAAGAACAGTTTCATGGACTTATTATAAGCTCCCAACAACCCCTAGATATCTCTAATAGCTAGGTATGGTTGATAAGAATGGGTTATAGAAGGAACATAGAGACACATCCTTCTGCTCACAACTGTCATTGGTTCAAATAAGGGTTTCACATAAGGGAACCACATCATATTGATTACCTTATTCATTTTAATTTAATTTTTTATGAGCATATTGATCTTGATAATTGTGTCACCACTTCCAACTTATAAGGCCCCATACACCGTATAGATTGAATTTTTTTTCATTGGGTAACTATATCATATCCCTCACACCAAACAACAGCTGTCACATGCCAAGGGTTATGGTTTGATTGGGTGAGATACCATTGGCACTCACAAATCAAACCAACTAATTTAGAATTACTGGACAATTAAACCAATTATTCCATCATAGAGAATAAAATAACACTTCAAGGAAAATCATACAAGGCACATAAAAATAATCACAAGAAAAATAAGTAATGCATGCATGCATGTAATATGGATTTGGATAATTCATTGAATTTTAATTCTCATTGTGGCTAGTATGACACCTACATCAATGTTTCATCATATAATTAGGACAAGGGTAAGAACTATTTTTAAAAACATAAATAATATTAATAGCACAAATAAATTGTTTCACCCAACAGTTAAATCCATTAGATGATAATATTTGAATGAAACTATATCATTTACCCATCACAAGAAATTCAAGTATTCCATGTACATGTGGTAGAAACTTCTAGGAATAGGCTCACTAAAAATTTAAATTTTCCTTGTGTTATTTATAAATCTAAATATTAATAAAAAAAAGTGAAATAAATCTCTAATACCACTTTATAGCATCCCTACGCAGATTCCACTCCCTGGTGCTTCAGGACAGTTGTCCTAAAGACCTCAAGTGTGGCTCCCTAAACTCCCTAGGCTTTCAAAAAGCAGGTATTGCCATGGGTAAGACTATGGAAAGAATGTGTCCTCAAGGATAAGAGTAGAGTGAACAATATATATATATATATATATATATATATTGAAATTTCATACGCACTAAAAAATTCAAAAACCAGTGGAGAAAATTTATATCATGCAAGAAAAGTAAATACACTAAAGGATGTGATATAATTTGAAATTATTATTTGATGATAATAATTATGTAACAAAAAATGATGACTATATAGGGTGTAGGGGATATATGAATAAAAAAACACTTGAAAAAACTTCACAAAAAGGGAAAAACAATTATGACCAGTACCTCAAGAATAGGACCAATCTTCTTCTCTGAAACACCATTATAATAAGGAAATTGAATCATTCATTGGAAAATGAATACTTCCCTTTGTCTAAAGATAAAACCATAAAGTCTAATAGGGTACTAATTTTTTATCGAGCATAGTTTGAGTTACAATCCTGGTAGGATGACACCAACTTTTTCAAGGACATTCCATTTAATTAATTATAAAATAAACTATGTTTCAAAAAAATTAAAATGTAGTGTATAATAAATAAAAAATAAAAATGGATTGGGTTCCATTATGAGACCCATCCAATTTACCTACATCAACCTAAGCTGGTTTGTATGAACTGAGTGATCGTGAAATGGTAATGTATCTGATAATGTATAAGAATCCAAATTGTCCCCAAAATTTAACTTGGGCTTATAAGATATACCACAATGTTTTCTAACATAAAAAACATCTCCCCTTTGAATTTTATTTTTACCATTGAAAATTTATTAAAATACTTTTATAATGATCCCTTGAAACACCTTTACCCTGTCTATGGAAATCCTAGGGTACATTCCAAGTATCTCTCAGGGGATCTATAAAAGTTAAATGATAAGGAGTCCATCCAAGGAAACTTGAGTATAAATTCCCATATGGAACTCCAACATGGTGAAAAAACAATCAATATCTAACAGACCTTTGCATCCATACCTAGTATCACATGTAGGGCCCCATGTCACTCTCATGGCATGGTAAAAGAAATAGTTCCATCGTGCTCATCCAAGAGGTCTCTCCTATGGAACTAGTTCACCTGTATGGATGTGATAAACTAGTAATTTACAATAAATTTGTCTTAGGAATATATGATATAACCCCTGGAGTGTTTGCAGGTCAATAAAAAATTTTAAATAAGGCATAAGAGTCCATACAATGGATCCTTAATTGGGAATCTGTTATATTGACCTCGACACAAAGATGAAACAACTGAACAAGAACCAAATATATAACAAGTATATCAAGAGGGATCATTTAATTGAATATATTTATTTCTATAAGAATTGTAATATTGGTCATGGAAATAAATTAAGAAACCATTTATAGATAAAGTTAATAGGAATAAGTGTTTTAATAACTCACATAGCTTATCCATTTCATTTATGGAATGATGTATGGGTTCCAATACTTGGTTAAAATTGAATTTTATAAGGCCACAGGCTCTAGGGGTTTGTTTGGAGATAATTTCCCTCATGTTTTATAGTAAAATTCTAGAACAAAGGGGAAATTAGGACCCTAAAGCATAGTTCACCCTTTGGTGTGGCTTTAGTCAATGTGATCAACATAAGGGTTTAATTTTACACTACCTCAGATCCCCAATGGCATAAAAAATCAATGAATTAATTAAAATAACTCTTTTAATCCAAATCCAGGAAGGTTAAGGTTGTGGAATAATGTGAAATATTATGTAACCCAATGAAATAGATGAAAAGATCCTAGACCACCTATATTATCCTCATAGAAAAATTTAAAATGAGGAAAATTTTCATAAAAAAAAATGGCACAATAGATGTAGGAAGATATTTTAAATAGATTTGATAGGATCAAATATCGTACCTATATCTTCTCATTAGATCAGATAGAAAATGAATCAAATTCCATTTTAAGGGGAATCATTGATACCATGAAAAAGGGGCGTCAATGATTCAATAGAGGGAAGAGGTTCAGTCATTATAGGAGAAGAGAAAATATATAAATAAAAAAGAATGAAAAATAAATAATTTTAAATGGGAAAAGTAGTAATTTCCCCCCAAAAAATAAACAGTGCCTGGTTTGGCTAAAAGGTAGTCCAAACTGAGTTCCAACCATGTTTCTTTATTTGAATTAAAGGGGTACCCCAAAAAATTAGGTAAACGGTTTATCTAACTATGCAAAAACAATTCATTTTGGGTCTTTCCAAAACGTTGAAGCGATCGCAGGACCATGATCCCTGGGGAACATGGTTGCAGAATGACTGTGCAGCCCCAAAGTTCCCACTGTGAGCTACCAAATGGTTTAGGGAAACCATATAGGATAGGCTATATGGTTCCTCTTAACCATGCATCCCAATATTTCTATCCCATTTCAAGGATCCGAATGAGACTCCAATGCACCTGAGATATATTTTACATTATTTGAAACCATATTTAGTGTCGTTAAATATTGTTAGATTCAAAATCTAATAGACTATATGTTGAGAAAATTCAGGATATTACATATATTTATAAATTTAACATTGATTATGATGGAATGATAATGTTCAAGAATGGTGTATGTCACTAATACAAACTATCCTTAAAGAAGGGGCTATTGGATAATTATCAAATTTTATCATTCTTTATTCACTATGGATATATAAAGCTGTACAGATATTTTAATGAGTATATTTTGAGGTATAACACGAATAGATATTTTTTTAGTATGATTTTTGTACCTGGTGAGTCATTATGTTAAGGATTATAGAACAATTATTAAGGTGATGTATTAACCATTATCCATAATAGAATAGAAATGGGAAAAATCACCATGGATAATATCATCAGTCTCCCCACAATGTAAAAAGTATATAATGAAAGTTGTTTTTAGGTAAATCACCTCATCAATTCATCAAATTTCATTGATATATGAGATGATTTATCTATTGATCATCTTTCCATAAAATACATTAAATAAGTGGTAAGGTTAAATGGATTACCCTATTATATTCTATTTGATCAGGATCTATGTTCTACCTCATTTTTATAGAGATGTGTTAAAAATTAACGGGATTCAAAGTTGTGATTTATTACAACTTATCAACTGGAGTAAGATTTTTATTCTGAGAGACCGTTCAAACCCTGGGGGACATGATGAATCCTTTCTCAAAGTATTTCAAATATGGTGGGCATCAATATCATCTACTGATCAGTTTTTCTTACATGAATTGATTTTAATAAAAAATCCACCTAGATTATCATAAATACCTTTATATAATGAATTTTATGACTCCCATGTATAAGGATGATGTTTTAGAGTGAAATCTATTGGGACATGAGGTAGCAGGACAAAATGGTAGAGATATTGAAAAACTATTCAGCAGCACGTCAAGTAAGCTCATAATCAATCAGGATGTTTTAATAAAAATTATTTTAAAAATGGAATTCAATGATAGTGATAGATTATTTTTTTTAAATTATCATTAGAATAATACCAATGTATTTGAAAATAATGGAATGTTTGGTGATATGTATATTGTCCCCTTTGAGATTCTTGATTGTGTACGGATGGTAGATTTTCATTTGGTGCTTCCAATGAACTTATTTCATGTTTAGTTTGTGTTTCATATATCCCTCATGAGTAATTATGTACATAATCATTCCCATGCATAGAACTAAGTTATACATTTAGGGGATGATCTTTCCTATTATGAACAACAAGTATAAATCTTCATCCATAGAGATAATGCGCTATAAAAAGGGCTAATCACCTGGTTAAAATTCTCTAAAAGATTAATAAATCGAAGAACCTATATGGGAACATGATAATGTCATAGAACATAGATATCCATAGTTTTTGTAATATACTTATTAAAATTTGAGCTATAATGGGGATAAAATGTAACCCCTGAGAGGTTTTTGTATATTTTTCATCAGAGAAATTTAATTTCATTGATATCTAGTGATAAATTTAAATTCGAGTCTGAATGAATGGTAATACAATATATAGTTTTAACATTATCAGTGAATTAAAGAGGATAATATTATTACAATCCATTTTTAAATTTATTTTTAAAATTTTTAGACAAATCAAATATATTGATATATAAGTAGTCAATTATTATTAATGTCTTTATATTCATCATAAATACATTTTTCCTCAATAATATTATTTATTTATTTTTGTGAAAAAATAATAAATACAATTTCATCCACTTTAATAAACTTTATTTGAGAAATATAACATCATTTTCTAAATCATCATGTCTAAATTGTCTTAAACTGAAATTTTTATTATTTTATGAAAATTTTGGTTTTCCAATTAATGGTGAAGAATACTGAGATTTATGAAAATCATCATTTTGGATTAATGAATTTAAAAAGTTCCATTTTTATTTAATTGTGTTTTAAAAAAAATAACCTGTAAAAATATTTTATTAGTATTGAATTTTTATTTAATTTAATCAATATTATGAGGAACTTTAGTATAAAAACTTTTTATACATAAGAAAACTATTTAGGATGCTTTTCTTCATGTTTCACTATTTCAATATTGAAGTATATTCAAATATAATAGTGAATTAAATTTAATAAAATGGGTATAAAATTTGGAATTAGATTAATTAAGATAATGTTAAAATTTCAACATAATTTTTTTCTTAATGAAAAGAAAAAATAATATAAATTTGTTACTACAGTTAATGTAAAGACCGGTTTGCTGAGGGGGTCAAACCCAAGGAAAAAAACTATATTTAACAGTTATACTTGTCTATATAATATTTTATAAAAATATATAGACATTATCATATCCAAAATCTTATTATCTTCCCAATTAGAATAATTTGGTGGGGGTATGATTTTTATATATTTTAATCATTATTAAATTTCATGTGTGTCCTCTCCCCCACTTGTAAAAGGACAACCCCTGTTTTCCTTAGTTAAACCACCATGAGCCATATATCTTGAAACAATAACTGAAATTTTCCTTTTATATTTATATATCCATTAATTATAAGATATTTCATTCATATAATACCATTCCAAGGGTCCCTATGAACAGATCTAAAAGAGGCCTACCAAAGTATTGGTAATCAACTTACCAAACCACTTTCAATTACATTTTTATTCAACCTAATTGAAATATGTGTTATTAAAAATAAAATAATAACTTTAAAATAAAAAATATAAATAAATTATATTTTGGTTATTTAACCACTAATTTCCACCCTCAATTCCATCAAATATGAAGTTAAAATGCCACTTCTTCATACATGGAGACTTCCACCCCCAAATTGTGGAAAAATTTGTTTTCGATCACCATATTTCATGGATGGTTATTATGATTGTATAAATATATATATGTGTGTGTGTGTCTGTTTTATGAATGAAAATATAGTTATTGAATAATAATATCATATTTACCTTCTTACTATCCCATCTATTGGATAAAAATAACATCTCTCATGCATATATATGGACAACCACCTCCAAGAAGAGATGGGATCTATTTTTTTTCTTCACTAAAAGGGTGGTAATTAGAATATAGTTAATTAATATAAATTATATACATTATATAAAAATGATTATTTTATTTTTAATTATTATTTTACTTTATTTTTATTTTTCATTAGAAAACTGAAAATAATTTTCATGTTTATGTATATGTTACCATCTCCCCGAATGGTGTAATTAATTTTTCATTAGATTCCTTTTATGGATGAATAGATATGATATTTATATGATTATTAAAATTATAGTTATAATGGGACCATGTTCAATGAAAAAATAATAGATCTTCTAACTAAAATTCTAATGGAAAACAAAATAGTGAACAACTGAAAAGTATAACATTAAAAATAAATAATTAAAAAATAGGTGTTGTAATATTATAATAGTATCATAAATTATATTATAAATATGAAAATTATTATATTTTATAATTATAATATATTGAAATTTATTATACTAGAGTATATAGTTATTTTTACTCAATTAAAATTTAATGTAATGGATTTATGTTACAATATTGTGGTTTGTCGAGATTGTTTATGATCAAGATTCCGATGATTAAATTTTATGAGCTATATTTCAATAATCTGGTGAATTTTGTTAAAAAAATGATTCTTTTTTATAATTTATACTTTACTATCATTTTACCCACTTTAATAACTCAATATATTGTAAATGGATTTTTTTTGTAAACCAGCTTCACTTCTCTCATTGATTGAAAACCCTTTTACATCCATGTCATTTTTCTATTTAAAATATTTTAAAGAATTTTTTTAATAAACATAGATTATTATTTAAATTAATTTTTACCAATTTTTTAATTATTACAAATAAAATAAAAGCAAAATTCTAGTCATTTTCCAAACAAGGTAATTTCTACTTTTACAAAAAACGTGTTAGAAATATTTATTTAAATATACATGACATTAATGAAATTTACCTTTATCATGAATGCCCAAAGATATCATGTTTCCCTAAAATTATTCTATATTTAATTTCAAATAAAATTTCTTCCATAATATTTTAGAAATTTTAAAATTTTAATGAAGTGATTTTAAAATGAAATGGGTATTTTTTACAAGAAATATTCCATGTTATCTTTTTGTAAATTTAAATTTATAATATCATCATTTCATATTACATATTTTTAATGAGGATATGATACAAGGATAAAATAATTATTAGTTCTCAGTATGATTTATGATTATGAAGATATGATGTTTATGAAACCTGTTTATTTTCTCTTGAATACGCTGTGATTAATTATTTAAATGTTCGTGAAACTATTTTTTTTATAGAGGTTACAATATAAAATTAATTACTTATGACCTTATGGAAGACATAAAAATGGATTATGATTATGTGAAGGTTGTTCCCAAAATAATATACACCTCAAATAATTAGGTAACGATAAATATCTCATGAGATAAAAAGGACTATAATAGGGAGTTCTCCCAGTTCAATAACAGACTATTCCCACTATGATAGGCTTAGAAGTAAACCATAACTATGGATATAATGGAATTATTAAGGAAACAATTCCACTATTATAGTCTTATTAGTGATCCTTTACCAAGTAATATAATTTCAATGTTTATTTATTTTCCATAAACTTATCCTTTATGCCAACTTTATGCTCTCAAGGCCCATGTTATTGGATTCTATTATCATTCTCATCTTATAAAATACCACGATTTTTTCAATGATGTATGATTTTGATAATTTATATTATTGGTATGGTTTTTAACTTTTATTATCATGTACACATACCATTATTATAATTTTATCCTTAATTTATCATTCATATTATCTTTTTTTACCCTTACCGGGCATATGGACTCACCCTTTCTTATGTTTCTTTTCCCCCGGTTATGAAGAATATTTTAGAGTATGATAAATCATATAATCATGATAGTTATGAGGATCTTAATGGGTTATAACGTACACTCTTCTTGAAATCTTTTTTTATGTGTCAATGTTTCCAAATACACTACAACTACACAATTTTTTCATGGATGATTATGTTATGTATTGAATATTAAGCTAAAATGATGTAATATTTATATATGATAATTATGGGTCACTATAAACATTATATTTCTTTTCAATGATAATATATAAATGAATATAAGATATTAATGAGAAAGGGGGTATGGAATCAATTTAAAAATAAAAAATTAACATATTATTTTATAGGATTGTTGAAAATGTATATAAAGGGAAAGTTTGTTGAGACCACATTATAAGTGGTTTATTTTTTTAATGATAGTCATGTATCCATGTATATTGATGTCAATATGTTGATTTAAAAATAGTTTAAATAAGAAAATAACATATAATTTGGTAAACAAGAATCCAATCATTTTAATGATTAATTTCAAAGATAAATTTCAGGTTTAATAAATATAATGTGGGATTTTTGTTTCATATTAGTTATCATAAATTACTATAAAAAAGAAGGGATTCATACCTTGGATGTATTGATGATAAATTTAATGTAAAGGATTATTTAATATAAGAGAGTCCGATGGATAATATAAAAAAATTATTTATTTACTAAGAAGTATTTTGAATAAATTTAATTATATCTTTTTTGAAAAATTATTAGAAGTTATATGCAATATGTTTAATGAAATAAAATATGTACACTATATTATACATGACTATTATATTTTTGAAAGAAACTATAAAGGTGTAGTTATAAAAAATATTGGAAACTCTAGGCCAGACAACGACTAAAAATTTAGTCCATCATAGGGATATAAATAATATATAAATGTTCATCATCAGAAATTGAGTATCTGTGAGGAAGGATTGTGGTAGCACCGATTAATACAAAATTATAGAATTTTTTGTTACTGCAATAGAGGAAATGTTTCATAGAATGTACTATGTTGGTTGGAATAGCACGTCACTATATATATTATATAATGGTTGACAAAAAAATATAAGAAAATTTATCATCATGATTTTGTCTAATTTATGAAAATTAAAAATGATAAATATGTAGATTTATTCAATGTTCCCAATAGAAGGAATAAAGACCACAATAAATTCTATTCATGCTTATATTGTTTTATTAATTATTATTTATTATTGTGAAAATAGAATGAAAAATGTTTCATTGATGATTAAAAGGATGAAAATTCATAAATTATAGAAAGAATAAAGAACCAAGAGTTTTTTTCCGTAATGCTAAATCCATGAACATTGTACATGGATGAATTATTTCACATAATTATAGGTGATTAATATAAAGGTAATATCATGGATATAAGTTGGATCATTTATATGATGAACACCACATGTTTCCCCCTTTTAATATGTAGTTAAAATGGGTTTATGTGAAATTAGTTTCATGTTGATGTTTTATATTTATGTTTTCCATATCCATTAATTCTGTGAGACTGAAATACAGTGCAGCTTCATAGAATTATAAATATATGTATGAAGAAGAAGTAATTAATTGAAACATAAATGGTTTCTTATTCAAGTATATATATATATATATCAAGTAGGTTTTATAGTGAGTCATATCTAATATTATATATGTAAAATAAATAATATCCTCAAGTAATGAAGACTATAGATCAAACAAGAATCATCGTAAAATACATTTTCTGTGTCGAAGAAAGAGGAGAGAAGAGGAAGATCTAGTGAAATATTTTTATGTACTAAAGAAGAAAAAGTAAAGAATATTATATATTGTAGTATATTTTTTACTTAATGAGATTAATAAGAAGAGGTAACCTGAAGAACAGGTGATCGAGTTTTCTTTGAATTTTACAGAAGAAAAAGTGGTGGATGTGCATTTTTTATTTTCATAGATAGAAGAAAGATGTCTTATTTTCCTATAAGAATGGTAGAACTTAGTTTATTTATGTTAAGAATAAATAATATTTCTTTTTAATCATCATTTTAAAAAAATGAGATGAATTATTTTTCTATGTTTTTGTGAATGTAATAAAATAATAAAGAAGATAAAATCATCACATTAAAAATAGGGATTAGTTATTCATTGTTTTAATACACTCTAATTTTTATCCCCATATCATTGTTAACATATGGTATATAAATTATTGTTGAATACAACAAATATTATTGCAAGATGAAAAATCTACACTATCAATAGATAATAGTATAACATTTATAGGGTTTAATAGTGGGTTGTGTGATCTTGGGTTTTACAGATTCACACTAAAGACTAGAATTTTTTAAGAAGGTGGATATTATAAATAAATTTTCCAATTTTGTGGGTATGTGTGTGTTTGGTTATACTATAATAAATAATTATGTGAAGGAGAGTGAAAAATATTTATCTATTAACCCTATAAAGGGATCTTAAAATTATGAAGGGATATATTGTATAATGTTGATTTTAGTTAATAATTTTGATTCACTCCCACCCCATCTCAGTGTTGAGTGCTTCCTAATTGATCCTCCATGAAACTATGTGATGGGTATAGGTACTTCAATTTCTTTATTAATAACATCAGTATGCATGGTTATGGGTTTTTATGGGACCCAGGTTATAAAACATGACAATTTTAAACGAGTAAAAAAATATAGAATATAATCAACTAAAAAATGATAAAGTTTATTTAATTATATCATGTTGGTGAATACGTTATCAATAATTTTATTGACCATCTAAGAGAATATTGAATTTTTAAAAAACTATTGTCTCTTATAAAAACATAAGGGAAATGTTTTTTAAGACTAGGAACTATACCATATTATACACAGGTTAATTAATGATGAATTACTTTAACCTTCCTATATTAATATGGGGATAATATATTTTATATGTAAAACATTAGTTCATTGAGTAGGGTGTTAAATCATTGAATAAATTTTTCGAATTCTTTTTATGATTTCTCATGTAATCTACTTTTGACACATGTTTCAGTGAAAACTCATCAGCACTTTTTTTTTATTTTTTATTTTCAATGATTTCATTATATATAAGATAATTAATATTTTTAATCCAACAAATATATAAATCAACTATATATAGAACATGAAATTTTTTGAGTTTTATCAATTAAATGGAATAAATATATAATTGGAAGGACCCAAAGTCACCCTTAATTACATAATCTACATGAATATAACTTTTTATCTTATGGAATGGTGTATATTATTATGTTAATATACAATTTTTCCAATATATGAAATAGAGATAAGTATTCTAGTATAAACCTCCATGAAAAGTTACATCGATGCCACCTAAATTAATGATGATATGGTATTATACATTGGATCAATTTTTATTAATGTGATCTTAATTTGATAACAATGTGATATTTCTTCATTAAGACATGTTAATTACTTTTAACAAATAAAAATGATAATTCTCCCACACATATTTATTATTGAGTAATAATTTCAATATCACAAAATCATACAAATCTTTATAAATACAATGAATCATTGAACTTATATTCTTCTTCATTAGAAAATAAATGTTTGAATGATTATTCTTCTTATTGTTCTTAATTATTTTCCACATTCTCTCCCTTTTTGTATTCCTTGTATCCCTAATAACTCTCTATATTTTATCTTTGATTAGCAAAAACATTAATGGAAAATAATATGAATAGTTTTCAGAAACTACTTGCACTATAGATTTTTCAAATACAGAATTTACCATATATTATGATATTTCATTAGAAATATATTATGTAACAATATAAAGTGGGGTAGAATTTGGTTTACCCACTTTAATTACTCATTTACATTTGGTCTAATAAATATTTCAAGTTAATGCTAACTAATATATAAAAAATAAAATAAAAACACAAGGAACTCATCATTTTGAAAATTTTAATCCCCAAAATGACTGAACTCTTCTCTATTTGTTTACCAAGTTATTCCCCAAGGACACAATTATTAAAAAAAAGAAAACAGCTTTATAATATGGTTAAGGGGGAACCCTAAACATAGCGTGTAATCTAAGAGGCGTATAAGACTAATAGAAATATGACCAGAGGTCCAAAACAAGTTCCAAAGGACAAAGTGACCAAAATTTTTAAAAAAAAACTAATAAATATAGCTAAACAATGACCCATGATGTTTACAAAACTATTCCAAGTACTAATCAGTTGTCTGTACACCCCCTACCATAGCTTTTGTACATGTAATGAATGTCTAGGATGATATGATTCCCCTAAAAAACTTTTCACCATTCTTGATTGAAAAAATAAGTTAGGGAACCCCTCTATCCCTCATGTAATATGGTGGAGGGCTATAAAATTGGTTACATCACACTCATCATTATATTGAGCTACCAACTGAACATTTATTATGTGGTTTTCACTACAAAATCAACCAGATGCTCCATAAAACCTTACTAAAATACAATGAAGAAATACTTGAGTCTAGTTTACCATGAGTCTTAAAAGATAGATGAATGAATAATGGGTCGCTACTAACCCATACCATATTTAGGGAATCCCACTTAATGACATATGTTGTATAGACTATGAAATGTACAAGACATAAGAATAAACATAAAATGATACCTAAAACCCATAGTCGTGTCCAGAAGGCCTACGGGATGACATTATAAAAAATCCTAGAATCCCAAGAGACTGAAACCACATATTCATCAACCCAATAATAAACAGAACCAAATAATTTTTTAGAAAAATATTGAATCACACTCAAATAATTCCCAAGCTATATTATTGACTATCAAACCCCACCACTTCAACTTCCATTTACCAATACCATGAGGCTTACAATTCACATAGAATTATGATTCACAATCAGTAGGCAATATAAAACAAAAATCCCTTGACCACCTCATGACCCAAATATAGTGTTGTGAAGAAAAAACACAAATTTGACCACCAATTCTCTAATAATTCTGAGTCAACTACTAGAGGATGTGTAACATCCCAAGTAAGTAATGAGTAATAGATATTTTTATCTATGTCTATTAATGAATTAGATAGTGTTTTAGAGGCTTAAATTGATAATAAATACAATCTTAAGCATGAAATACACTAATAATTTTTTAAAGATTGTTTTACTTCCTTTTAATGGAAAACCATTTTTAAATCTATCTTTTGACAATTTTATAAGCTATTTTTGTCAAAATAAACTCATTCTTTATGATTGGGACAACAAAATTTACTTTGTGTGATTTTTTGGTATTTTTCTGATATTGTTCATTTTTTATGAATAGTGAAAAATACTGCATTTTACATCAAAACTACTTTTTAATATAATATATTTATATGATTAGATTATATTTTGAATTGGTTTTAAATTGAAATTAGAATATATTTTTACCATTTAATCCAATGGTGGTCGTTGGAATCAATTTCACTTTGAAATTAGACTTAAACTAGTGTCAAATTGTTTCATAAAAACACGCTATTTGTCATGACAGCGGGAATAATTTATAAAATTAATTAATTTAACTTATATGATTTGTATTTTTTAAAATATACATCATTTTTGAATTCAGAGTATCAAATATGGCTTAGGGTGAATTTTTGGTAATTTTCTAAAAAACTTCAATTTTTGATGAATAGTGTAACCACTAAGTGGTACTTATAAAAACTGATTTTTCATTTAAATGAAATTTTTCTATCTTTGTGTTTTGAATTTCAAAAATACTACATACATGGTTGTCATTAAGAAGTAAAATGTGGTTCAATGAGATTATAATAATTTTTTAGCGAATATTAACTTATTATGTTTTTAATCGCGATTAGAGGTAATTAGTGTAGTTTAAGGTAAGAATAATGTTTTAATAAATTGAAATGACATAGACACAAGTCCTACCCTTTTTGGATGTGTCATTTCCGACCAAGACAAGCCATGGGTAAACTTGGGGACCCCATGGAGCCACTTTGGTTGGGAAATGACATAAATAACTTTTTATTTAATGTTAAAGTAAAAATGACACAAACATGAGTTATTTTACTAAAAAACATTTTACATGGGGTTATAAAGATCAGATTTTTGATTATAAATATTCATTGGAACGGTAAAAGTATTTCCTACATAATAGTATATTTTTTATAATTTTTAGACTTTATATAAATTAAATTATTTATGACATCATGATGATGCAGCGATGACCTCATTATTTAACGATTTAAATAAAATGGAATGATAATGTAAAATATAAGACCTACAAATGTCCAAAATCAATTGGATGAGTGGATTTATAACCCGTATCACCTTATTCACTAATTATATTAATGTGGGACCTTTTTAATCCGATACTCATTTTAAAATAAATTAACTTATCTTTACTTTCCAAGAGTGCCCCTCCTCTCCTCTTATAAAAGGCCCCCACCTCTACCTCCTTACCCACACTCCCAAAGCCTTTGGCTCGTCCAAAACCTGCCCATTTGGGCTCTCCAGATCCCTATATTATTCCTTGAAGCCTCACTTTGGGCAGAAGTCTTCCCAAGTAAGCTTTTGAGCTCAAACCAAAGGGAGTTACCAGATTTTAAGGTAATGTCTTCACTTGAGTCCTTTTGTTTTATTTTGCTTCTCCAACCCCCTAAACTCTTTTTATTCATTTATTTTGTAACAAATACAGTATCATAAATATACTAGGATGTTGTTATAAGATGTATTCTAGCTACACTTGCACACACATACATCTAATGGTTAAAGAACATATGGTTTCCATGGATGGAGAATTTCGGCCTCCTGAAACAATGATTGTTCAACAATCTTTTAACACCTACAAAGGTGGCCACTAAGATGACACTATATTTATATATGATATATAATATGTTTATGTTTTCTTTAAGCTTCTGTATTTTTCATTTTCGGCATACCTTTATGGTTTCCATTATGGGTAAACACGATATCTTCATTTAAGGAAGTGTGGACTACCGCCCCCTCAAAGTGATTTGATTCGTTAATACCATATATGGGACATATAAAGGATGGAGTTATGATATTATATATGATATTATACTGGAATTATAATATTCCTTTATATCATTATGATTCCATTCTATAAAATATAAAATAGAAATGAAAGTAGCGTTCATGCGTATGTACGGCTTACCGTCTCCATGAACGGTGCATTTCATTTCTTACCTCTAAATGATTATGTAATATTATAAATGCATGAATGTACTGGATATATATGAAATATATGATATCTACATCATGAATACCATTCTGGATATAATGGATACATGAACAACATGTAATTATAAAGGGTTATTTTTTGACTCAATTACCAATGATCGTTAAAACGACCGTTATTAACTTAAATAATTACATAGTGTTCATGACATGGTAATAAGTGATATAAAAGGAATAATGAACTTTAAAAAGGTTCTTAAGAAAGTAGAAATTAACTCAAGTTTATTATTCAGGACATTAAATAATTATCAAGTCAAGTTGGACCCGAGGTATGGGACTTCATCTCAATCTCCTTTCATTGAGTCATATTTTGTTATATACACAACCTTCTTTTATACGGCGTATAAACCCCTTTGACTCCGCCGCCGTGACCGTTATTTGAGTTTCGGCTTCCTCTACAAGCCATACCTTTTTTTTAAAAGAATAATAAATACCATGTTTTAATTTTCTTTTATTTTGGTATTGAAAATGGTTTTCATAATGTTTTTATATCAATGTGTTTTATTGATATCTTGTGATTGAAAGGTGGAAATGTTGTGTTTCCTTTATGCATGTTTTATGTGATACGATTATATTGAGGTTCTTGGGCATTATTATGAAGACGGGTGGTTCCATGATAAACTAAGTGTGGGTGAGCCCTATATAGCTCTCCAATGCATTGTGTAACACGAAAGAGTGTAACGTTAAGGTTTCTCCGAAGAGATTTATGGAATATACTGTGATGGGTATTCCAAACGTAACCAACAGGGTTACTCCCAACGTAAGAATGTTATGAATGCCTCATGTTACCTTTGTGTATTATGATTTCTATGATTTATTCATGATTTGAGGAGGTATGTTAAAGTGCTTATGTTTTATGGGTAATGTATGATTTTATGCTTATGTATATATGTACCCATGTTTCCTTTCCATATTTTTATATCCCTTACTGAGCTTCTTATGCTCATCCCATGGTTTTTTGAAATGTTTTTCACAGGTCAAGGGAAAGGTACATGATATGATGATAGTGTCAAGGAAGTGTCAAGAAAGAATCCATGTTTTATTTTAAATATGTTTCCATTGATGGGAAAGAAGAATACTATCTTTATGTAACCACGTTGTTTTTACGTGGAATGTAATGCAAGTTTTATGATCTAATTCTTTGAAACTCTAAACCCAAAAAGATCCCCAATGTGTAATCTTGTAATAACTCAAGATTAAGTAAGGTTTAAGGCTGGGGACTTATAATTGGTATCAGAGGTCGGTTTAGATAACTTTAGGAGTTAGAATTCTATGACATCTGCATATATGGAGTACACTTTTAGAGTTGTATTATTTACCAATATTTTATAATTTCATTATATTCAATGTAATAAATATTAATTTAGGGTTTCATTCTATGAAGTCCTTAGGGATTTTGATCCATTCCCAGTATTTTTAGGGTCAGATTCCTTCACAACTTCCTTATCATCAACACTAGCTATACCAACATCATGGATGACATGATCTGTATACAAGGTCTCATTGGAGCTCCCTTTATCCTGTAAAAAATCCACCTGGACAGCCTATACATTTTTTGAGTTTAGATTCTTTGCAGATGTCATAGAGAGTGAATGGGAGGTCTGGCCCTGGTCAAATCCAGCCACCACCTCAACCTTCTTAGGAGTGTCCTTCTTAGCCTGTAATTTATCAGTTTTCAGCATATAGGAAGATTTTACAACATCATTTCACTATTTTTTTTATTATTTGTAGGTACTTCTATGCAAACTTAGCACATGTAACCAAATAGAACCTTATGTTTACAAACTCACCTTAATGTTATAAAATCAAATAAATAACAAATATAGGTAAAATGGCCGTTTAAATATAGTGTTTTTTTTTAGATTACCTGCATGGGTGTTTTTGTTATCAGTTTCCAACATATAGAAAGATTTCCAAACATTATTTCACTTACATTTTTTATTCCGTATAAGTACTTCTGTGAAAAAATGGTGCATGCAAACAAAACCTTATGCAAACAAACAGACCCCAATGTTAGAAAATCCAATGAATTCAAAATATAGGTAAACTGGATGTTAAAACATTTTGTTTTTTTATTGCGGATTAGTTGTATGGGTGTGTTTGTTATCATTTCCCAGCTTATAGGTAAGATTTTTCTGCAAGGTTAAAGTGGGTTTTTTATCTGATTTCTCATTTATTTGGTAGATCAGTGACACTATGAAGGAAGATGAAGAAGTGAAGGAAGAAATTTGAATAATCAGTTGCATGAAACAGTACATAAAAATCTACTTTCAGCACTGAAGTTTGATGGGGTGCTGGTTTATGAGAAAATAGTTAAATCCACAGTGAAATTTGATTCCAAATACTGTGTTGGAATGTGATTCCATGGATTTTACAGAGATGACTTGTGGAGAAGTCATGTTGATGAAGCAAAGGAACTTAACTATGAAAATGGTGATTGTGATCAACGTTATTTCAGTATGTTGTATACTAATGTGATGAAATGTGCACTTTATGTGCTAATTTAATGCATTGTATTACATTTGTATTGATTCTTTTGATAGATTTTGTGAGGGAAAAAACTCAATAGCTGAGTCTTAAAGTATTCATTACAATTGATTTGAAAAATGCATTATAACAGATTTATCTTATTAAAAGATAACAAGTTTAATACTGTTGGTGTAATGGAGTCTTTACTGTAGTAATTTTGTGTGTTAGTGTTGTAGTTTAGTCCAGTTTTGGTTTATTCCATAGAATGTTGATTCATAATAAGTAGTTCTAAAGTTGTTTTTCTTTGAAATAGAGGTAGATTATTTTCATTTTTTTAGATGATTATCTTTACATTATGAAATTTTATTTCTATCTTCAGATGTTTTCTGTACAAAACTAAATGTTTGCTAAGTGGTAAATAACCTCTTTAAGAATTGAATGTTATACCGATAGCCCACCTCCCCATGTGTATCCGCTTCATGAGCCCCACCTCCTCCCATGCATTGGCCTTTAACTTTTCCTCTACCTCCACCTTTTTCTCCTCTTACACCCCTGCCTCTTCCTTTGCCTCCACCGCTCCTCCAACATAGTTCTTAAGGCCACTATTCATCACTTCATTTACGACTTGCAGTCATTTTCTTTTTTTCTTTTTTCCCTTCCAATTTCATCCTCCTCTCCAATCATAAAGTGACCATTATGCATGATGATAACAGATTGAAAAATTGAACTTCCTACTAAAATACCTTTTAAAGACACCACATCGAATTCTTAACGATACATCATGTTTTTCTGTATCTTTTTACATAATTTTATTTCCTTTTCATTCATTTTCACATATATTTTTTAATATATTTTCTTATTTTTTATTTATTTTCATTATTATCTATCACTAATATAGTAAGTTTATCATATTTTATATTATATTCATTATTAATTACTCGAACTATTAAAACACCTATGAAAATTAGATTTTAATTATAGCGTCGTGCGTATGCACGGGTGAGGTACTAGTTATATATGATATTAAACTGGAATTATAATATACCTTTATATCATTATGATTCCATTCTATAAAATATGAAATATAAATGAAAGTAGCATTCATGCATACGTACGGCATACTGTCTCCATGAACTGTGCATTTCATTTCTTACCTCTAAATGATTATGTAATATTATAAATGCATGAATGTACTGGATATATATGAAATATATGATATCTACATCATGAATACCATTCTGGATATAATGGATACATGAACAACATGTAATTATAAAGGGTTATTTTTTGACTCAATTACCAATGATCGTTAAAACGACCGTTATTAACTTAAATAATTACATAGTGTTCATGTCATGGTAATAAGTGATATAAAAGGAATAATGAACTTTAAAAAGGTTCTTAAGAAAGTAGAAATTAACTCAAGTTTATTATTCAGGACATTAAAGAATTATCAAGTCAAGTCGGACCCGAGGTATGGGACTTCATCTCAATCTCCTTTCATTGAGTCATATTTTTTTTATACACAACCTTCTTTTATACGGTGTATAAACCCCTTTGACTTTTACGTTTATCCAAAAGGAATCTTTTTTATATGAAGCGTTTTACTAAATGAAAAAAGCGAATGTTTTTGTCGTACGTATGCGGAGACAATGACTTCTCCGCCGCCGTGACTGTTATTTGAGTTTCAGCTTCCTCTACAAGCCATACCTTTTTTTTAAAGAATAATAAATACCATGTTTTAATTTTCTTTTATTTTGGTATTGAAAATGGTTTTCATAATGTTTTTATATCAATGTGTTTTATTGATCTCTTGTGATTGAAAGGTGGAAATGTTATGTTTCCTTTATGCATGTTTTATGTGATACGATTATATTGAAGTTCTTGGGCATTATTATGAAGATGGGTGGTTCCGTGATAAACTAAGTGCGGGTGAGCCCGATATAGCTCTCCAATGCATTGTGTAACGCGAAAGAGTGTAACGTTAAGGTTTCTCCGAAGAGATTTATGGAATATACTGTGATGGGTATTCCAAACGTAACCAACAGGGTTACTCCCTACGTATGAATGTTATGAATGCCTCATGTTACCTTTATGTATTATGATTTCTATGATTTATTCATGATTTGAGGAGGTATGTTAAAGTGCTTATGTTTTATGGGTAATGTATGATTTTATTCTTATGTATATATGTACCCATGTTTCCTTTCCATATTTTTATATCCCTTACTGAGCTTCTTATGATCATCCCATGGTTTTTTGAAATGTTTTTCACAGGTCAAGGGAAAGTTACATGATATGATGATAGTGTCAAGGAAGTGTCAAGAAAGAATCCATGTTTTATTTTAAATATGTTTCCATTGATGGGAAAGAAGAATACTATCTTTATGTAACCACTTTGTTTTTACGTGGAATGTAATGCAAGTTTTATGATCTAATTCTCTGAAACTCTAAACCCAAAAAGATCCCCAATGTGTAATCTTCTAATAACTCAAGATTAAGTAAGGTTTAAGGCTGGGGACTTATAGTTGGTATCAGAGGTCGGTTTAGATAACTTTAGGAGTTAGAATTCTATTAAATGATTATCCGAAAATATTTTTTTTATGGTCAAATTGAAGTGATATAGTATTTTAAGATTACCATGTTGCTTCATCTAAGACATGTTTGTTCAGAATGGTTTCCGCAGAGGAAATAGGGAAGCAGTGCTAGGAAGGCATGCAGAAGGAAATAACCTTCCGAATCAGCATCCGGAGATGGTCAGAATTGGAACTG
This sequence comes from Viscum album, assembly GCA_963277665.1. Classification (NCBI taxonomy): domain Eukaryota; kingdom Viridiplantae; phylum Streptophyta; class Magnoliopsida; order Santalales; family Viscaceae; genus Viscum; species Viscum album. The sequence goes on from OY728166.1 coordinate 825,875,452, forward strand.
ACCAGTTTGTTGCAGTAATGGCGCAATTGACTCAAGCGATAAATGGTGGTGGTATCTATGCACGAGATCAGCCAGATCAACCACAGAGGAACATGTCAGTTGTGGAACATTTCACGAGGCAATATCCCCCTTCATTCAGAGGATCATCTGACCCTGTGTTAGCTGAAGGGTGGATTAAAGAACTGAAGAAGATTTTCGATTTCATGGGGTGTTCAGAAAATCAAAAGGTTAGTCTTGCTATTTACCATTTGGAGGGTGAAGCAGATCAGTGGTGGTCGTTGGTTAAAAATATCAGGGATGCTGATGAGATTGATGCTCTCGACTAGGATGAATTCAAATGTATGTTTCTTAAGATGTATTTTCCTAAGGCTGTTCGAATTAGGATGGAAAATCAATTCTTGGAATTTAGGCAAGAGGAAGACTCGGTGGCTACCTATGATGAAAGGTTCACTCGATTGGAAAGGTATGCTCTAAATTTTATCTGAGACCTTGATAGTAAAATCAGTCCTTTTTACTCAGGATTAAAGCCAAAATATCGAAGGGAATTAGCTTCTTGTGAGTTTAAAAGTTATGAAAAGCTTGTTCGATGTGCTGAGAAGGCGGAAATGGAGTTTTCCGATGATCAAGTGTTCTGTAACAACCAACAGAAGAAGAGACCGAGGTGGCAGGAGAAAGGTAAGAATTCTTCAAAAAAGTCTGACGGTGAGAAAACTAAGTTTCCAATTTGTTATAAATGTGGAAAAAGGCATGCTGGGGAATGTCTTCTGAATTCTGTAAAGTGCTACCGATGTGGTAAGATGGGACATAAGGCTCGTGATTGCACTGAAAAAGATCAAGGTGAAGGTAAGACCAAATTTGATTTACAGTTAGTGAAATGTTTTGAGTGCAATGAGATGGGTCACTATGCAAATGAGTGTCAGACAAAGATCTTGAGTGATGGGAAGCAATTATACTACAAGAAGAAAGGGGTGGTGAAATCCTTTGAAACTACTTCAGTAGATGTCGGGCCATCAAATGAAGTTGTATCAGGTACTTTATTTGTTTTTTCAGATTATGCCAGTGTGTTGTCTGATTCGGGGTCTACACATTCTTTCATCTCTGAAAACTTTTCTAGTAAAATGGGAATACCATCTCAAGAAATGAATCCTGAACTTTTTTAAAAAACACCTGGGGGAAATTTTGAGGCAAAAAGAATTTATAAGAATCTTTCTATCCTTATCTGTGGAAAGAACCTACTTGCAAACCTTATTGTTCTACCTATAGTAGAGTTTGATGTTATCCTGGGTATGGATTGGCTCTCTGTTTACCATGCTAAGATTGACTGTAGAGATAAAGAAGTTTCTTTTTAGAAATACTTTCAGTTTGTTTACAAGAATGAACCCTTACTTTTGATAACATATCAAGAGGCCGAGAAACTTGTAAAATATGGAAATGAATTTTACCTTGCACACATCGTTGAAAATAAAGGAACTATTCAGATTAATGATGTGCCAGTGGTAAATGAGTATCCTGATGTTTTTCTTGATGAGTTGCCTGGAATAATACAAGATCGAGAAGTTGAGTTTACTGTTGACTTAGTTCCTGATGCTAAGCCAATTTCAAAACCCCCTTATCGAATGGCTCAAATTGAACTTTTAGAGTTGAAGGAGAAATTTAAAGATTTATTAGAGAATGGTTTCATTCTTCCTAGCACATCACCATGGGGTGCTCCTGTTTTATTTGTTAAAAAGAAAGATGGTTCTATGAGACTATGCATTGATTATAGAGACTTAAATAATATCACTGTTAAGAACAAATATCCTTTGCCTCATATCAATGATTTGTTTGATCAGCTCCAGGGAGCTCAGTATTTTTCAAAGATTGACCTGAGATCGGGGTACCATCAGCTGAAGGTAAAGGAAGTAGATGTTCTGAAGACTGTGTTTCATACAGGATATGGCCATTATGAATTTTTAGTAATGCCTTTTGGGCTAACCAATGCACCTGCTTTATTCATGTACTTAATGAATATAATTTTCCGTGAGTTCTTGGATAATTTTGTGGTGGTTTTCATTGATGATATTTTGGTGTTTTCTAAAAGTAAAGAGGAGCATAAAAGACATTTAAGGGTTATCTTACAAACCTTAAAAGAAAAGAAATTGTATGGGAAATTCAGCAAGTGTGAATTTTGGTTGCAATAAATTTCTTTCCTTGGTCACATTGTTTCTAAAGATGGGATAACTGTTGATCCTGAAAAAACAAAAGTTGTGGAAGACTGCCCAAGACCCACAAATGTAACTGATATTCGTAGCTTCCTTGGTTTGGCAGGCTATTACCGAAGGTTTTTTAGAATTTTATCATGGTTATCTATTCCAATGGCTAAGCTAACTCGGAAGGGTGTTAAGTTTATCTGGACAAAAGAATGTGATGATTGTTTTCAGGAATTAAAAAGAAGATTAGTGAATGCTCCAGTTTTGGCACTACCTTCCAGGAATGGTGAGTTTGTTATCTACAGTGATGCTTCATTGAAAGGACTTGGTTACGTCCTAATGTAGAATGATCAGGTAATTGCTTATGCTTCACGATAGTTGAAAACTCATGAGGTAAATTACCCTACACATGATTTGGAATTAGCTTCTGTTGTTTTTTCTTTAAAATTTTGGAGGCATCATTTGTATGGAGTAAAGTGTGAAATATATACCGATCACAAAAGTTTAAAGTATATATTCACTCAGAAAGAATTGAACATGAGACAAAGGAGATGGCTAGAATTAATCAATGATTATTATTGTACAATTCATTACCATCCGGGAAAAGAAAATAAAGTGGCTGATGCTTTGAGTCACAAAAGTAATGCTTCATTAGCAATGTTGCATTTGGAACGTGATCCTTTGGTTAAGGATTTGATGAACATTGGCATAGAAGTTGTTGGTGCAGGAAGTTCTTCTGTTTTGTTTCAGGTATCAGTGAGATCATCTCTATCAGATAGATTCAAGAAAGCACAGAAGCAAGACAGTGAGTTGCAGAAAAAGGTAGAGCTGGTTCAGAAAGGTAAGTTTCCTGAATTCAACATTGATTGTGATTGTGTTTTGAGATTTGGGAAGAGATTGTGTGTGCCTTGTGATTCATAGTTGAAGAGAGATTTGTTATGTGAAACTCATAGTCCTCCGTTTTCAGTTCATCCTGGCAGTACTAAGATGTACAGAGATCTGCGGGAGTATTACTGGTGGGATGGAATAAAAAGAGATATTTCTGATTTTACTCTGAAGTGTTTGACTTATCAACAGGTTAATGTAGAGCGGTAGTTACCAAAAGGGATTCTTCAGCCTTTACCAGTGCCAGAGTGGAAATGGGAGAATATATCCATGGACTTTTTTGTGGGATTACCGAAGACATCTCGAGGTAATAATGCAATCTGGGTTATTGTTGATCGCTTGACTAAATCTGCTCATTTCCTTGTTATACGAAATACTTTTTCCCAAGACCAACTTTCCCGTTTGTATATTAAAGAGATAGTCAGGTTACGTGGAGTTCCCATCTCCATTGTATCGGATCGTGATCCCAGGTTCACTTCTAACTTTTGGAAAGGCCTTCAGAAGTCGTTGGGTACTGAATTAAATTTTAGTACAGCTTTTCATCCTCAATCAGATGGGCAGTCAGAATGAAAAATTCAGACCATGGAGGATATGCTACGAGCTTGTTCGATGGATTATCAGGGATGTTGGGACCAACATCTTTCTTTGGTAGAATTTTCATATAATAACAGTTTTCATTCCAATATACAGATGGCACCATTTCAGGCATTATATGGGAAGCAGTGTCAAACTCCAGCTTTCTGGGATGAAGTGGGTGAAAGGAAGTTGATGGGACCAAAATTGGTAGAAGAGATGGCAGAAAAAGTTCAGCTGATTCAGAAGCACATGAGAATAGCTCAGAGTAGGCAAAAGAGTTATGCAGATAATAGGAGGAAGGATCTAACTTTTGAGGTAGGTGATCATGTTTTTCTCAAAGTCTCACCATGGAAAAGTGTGATGCGATTTGGTAATAAAGGAAAGCTGATTCCAAGGTTCATTGGACCATATGAAATTCTGGAGAGAGTTGGATCAGTTGCATACCGGGTGGCTTTACCTCTGAGTTTATCTCAGGTACACAATGTTTTTTCACGTTTCGATGTTGAGAAAGTATATGCCAGATCCATCTCATGTTTTGAGTCCAGAGGTAGGTCAGCTGGAAGAGAACCTATCTTATGAGGAACAACCGGTCCATATTCTTGACCACAGGGAGCATGTGTTATGGAATAAGGTGATTAATCAGGTAATAGTTTTGTGGAAAACCCACATGATGGAAGAGGCAACATGGGAATCTGAAAATGAAATGAGGGATAAGTACCCCCATTTATTCGATAAGTAAATAAATTGTGGGGACGCAATTTTCAAAAGGGGGGAAGGATGTAACATCCCATGTAAGTAATGAGTAATAGATATTTTTATCTATGTCTATTAATGAATTAGATTGTGTTTTAGAGGCTTAAAATGAAAATAAATACAATCTAAAGCATGAAATACACAAATATGTTTTAAAAGATTTGTTTACTGCCTTTTGATGGCAAACCATTTTTAAATCTATCTTTTGACAATTTTATAAGCTCTGTTTGTCAAAATAAACTTATTCTTTGTGATTGGGACAACAAAATTTACTTTGTGTGAATTTTTGGTATTTTTCTGACAATGTTCATTTTTTATGAATAGTGAAAAATACTGCATTTTACATCAAAACTGCTTTTTAATTTAATTTATTTATATGATTAGGTTATATTTTGAATTGGTTTTACAGTGAAATTAGAATATATTTTTACCATTTAATCTAATTTTGGTCATTGGAATCAATTTCACTTTGAAATTGGACTTAAACTAGTGTCAATCTTTTGATACTTGTTGTTTCATAAAAACACGATATTTGTCAAGACAGCAGGAATTATTTATTAAATTAATTAATATAACTTATATGATTTGAATTTTTTAAAATAGAAATCATTTTTGAATTCGGAATATCAAATATAGATTAGGGTGAATTTTTGGTAATTTTCTAAAAAACAACAATTTTTGATGAATAGTGAAACCACTAAGTGATACTTATAAAAACAGATTTTTCGTTTAAATGAAATTTTTCCATCTTTGTGTTTTGAATTTCAAAAATCCGACAATCATGGTTGTCATTAAGAAGTAAAATGTGGTTCAATGAGATTATAATATTTTTTTGGTGAATAGTAACTTCTTAAGTTTTTAATCACGATTAGAGGTAATTAGTGTAGTTTAAGGTAAGAATAATGTATTAATAAAATTAAATGACCTAGAAACATGTCCTACCCTTATTGGATGTGTCAGGAACGACCAAGACAAGCCATGGGTCAACTTGGGGACCCCATGGAGCCACTTTGGTAGGGAAATGACATAAATAACTTTTTATTTAATGTTAAAGTAAAAATGACACAAACATGAGTTATTTTACTAAAACAATTTTTACATGGGGTTATAAAGTTCAGGTTTTTTATTATAAATAGTCATTGGAAATCTAAAAGGATTTTTTACATCATAGTAGTTTTTTATAATTTTTAGTCTTTAAAAAAATTAAATTATTTATGACATCATAATGATTCAGTGATGACCTCATTATTTAACGATTTAAATAAAATGGAATGATAATGTAAAATCTAAGACCTACACATGTCAAAAACCTATTGGATGAGTGTATTTAGAACCCCTATCACCTTATCCTCGAATTTTATCAATATGGTACCCCTTGAATCCTAAAATCATTTTAAAATAAAGTAACATATCTTTACTTTCCAAGAGTGCCCCTCCTCTCCTCTTATAAAAGGCCCCCACCTATACCTCCTTACCCACACTCCCAAAGCCATTGGCTAGGACAAAACCTGCCCATTTTGGATCTAAAGATCCCTCTCTTACTCCTTGAAGCCTCACTTTGGGCAGAAGTCTTCCCAAGGAAGCTTTTGAGCTCAAACCAAAGGGAGTTACCCGATTTTAAGGTAATGTCTTCACTTGAGTCCTTTTGTTTTATTTTGCTTCTCCAACCCCCTAAACTCTTTTTATTCATTTCTTTTGTAAAAATTGCAGTATCATAAATATACTAGGATGTTTTTATAAGATGTATTTGAGCTACACTTACACACACCTACATCTAATGGTTAAATAACATATTGTTTTCGTGGATGGAGAATTTCGGCCTCTCGGAACGATGATTGTTCAACATTATTTTAACACCTTCAAAGGTGGACATTAAGATGACACTATTTTTATATATGATATATAATATGTTTATGTTTTCCTTAAGCTTATTTATTTTTCATTTTGGGCATACCTTTATGGTTTCCATTATGGGTAAACACGATATCTTCATTTAAGGAAGTGCGGACTACCGCCCCCTCAAAGTGATTTGATTCGTTAATACCATATGTGGGATGTATAAATAATTGAGTTATGATATTATATATGATATTAAACTGGAATTATAATATACCTTTATATCATTATGATTCCATTCTATAAAATACGAAATAGAAATGAAAGTAGTGTTCATGCGTACGTACGACTTACCGTCTCCATGAATGGTGCATTTCATTTCTTACCTCTAAATGATAATGTAATATTATAAATGCATGCATGTACTGGATATATATGACATATATGATATCTACATCGTGAATAACATTCTGGATATAATGGATACATGAACAACATGTAACTATAAAGGGTTTATTTTTGACTCAAGTACCAATGATCGTTAAAACGACCGTTATTAACATAATTAATTACATAGTGTTCATGACATGGTAATAAGTGATATAAAAGGAATAATGAACTTTAAAAAGGTTCTTAAGCAAGTAGAAATTAACTCATGTTTATTATTCAGGACATTAAAGAATCATCGAGTCAAGTCGGACCCGAGGTATGGGACTTCGTCTCAATCTCCTTTCATTGAGGCATATTTTGTTTTATACACAACCTTCTTTTATACGGTGTATAAAACCCTTTGAATTTTACGTTTTTCCAAAAGGAATATTTTTTATACGAAGAATTTTACTAAACGACAAAAGGGAATGTTTTTGTCGTACGTATGCGGCGACAACGACTTCTCCGCCACTGTGACCGTTATTTGAGTTTCGGCTTCCTCTACAAGCCATAGCTTCTTTTTAAAAGAAAAATAAATACCATGTTTTAATTTTCTTTTATTTTGGTATTGAAAATGGTTTTCATAATATTTTTATATCAATGTGTTTTATTGAAATCTTGTGATTGAAAGGTGGAAATGTTATGTTTCCTTTATGCATGTTTTATGTGATACGATTATGTTGAGGTTCTTGGGAATTATTATGAACATGGGTGATTCTGTGATAAACTAACGGCGGGTGAGCCAGATATAGCTCTCCAATGCATTGGGTAACGCGAATGAGTGTAACGTTATGGTTTCTCCGAAGAGATTTAGGGAATATACTGTGATGGGTATTCCAAACGTAACCAATAGGGTTACTCCTTATGTAAGAATGTTATAAATGCCTCAAGTTACCTTTATGTATTATGATTTCTATGATTTATTCATCATTTGATGAGGTATGTTAAAGTGATTATGTTTTATGGGTAAAGAATGATTTCATTCTTATGTATATATGTACCCATGTTTCCTTTCCATATTTTTATATCCATTACTGATCTTTTTATGCTCATCCCAAGTTTTTTTGAAATGTTTTTCACAGGTCAAGGGAAAGGTACATGATATGATGATAGTGTCAAGGAAGTGTCAAGAAAGAATCCATGTTTTTTATTAAATATTTTTCCATTGATGGGAAAGAAGAATACTATCTTTATCTAACCACTTTGTTTTTACAGGGAATGTAATGCAAGTTTTATGATCTAATACTCTAAAACTATAAACCTGAAAAGATCCTCAATGTGTAATCTTGAAATGACTCAAGATTAAGTAAGGTTTAAGGCTGGGGCCTTATAGGATGTCAACAACCCAAAATTCACTGATCCACACATAATAATGATAGGAAAAAGTAAGTGGTAGTCCAGACCCATTAAAAGGCCTCAGTTATCATTGGTGAGAGCCAATAACCCCAGACATGTTCTTATACCAATACAAATGACACCAAACCTGAATATCTGGCACAAAGGAAACTAGAGTACTTGAGGTCGTAAAAGGATATGATTGGGTTCCATCAAGAAGATTGGAATAATAAGAGGAATCATTGAAGGATATTGATAGGGATAATTTTTTCAATGATTTAATCTCATAAATTTTTTAAATTTTAGCTGATTTACATGATTTTAATATTTTTTGTGTGTTTTTGGCTAAAAATTGAATATTTCTTCAATTGGATTTTTGACAGATTTTCACATCAAGGGTATTTTGGCAATTTCATTAAGAATATAATTCCTAATTGAATTATTGTTTTTCTATAAACCATTACATATTTTCCTCATTTTTCTATTCTAAACCAGGGTCTAATTCGATCACTCATAGGCCTGAAAAATCAATGAAGTTCAAGATTTTTCTGGGTGGACATGTTGGACCCCACCACAGTAACATAAGCACATCTCAGCCTAAACTCCTTTAATTTATGAGATCCCACTTGGAGATAAAATAGGACTCAATGTAGCGTTTTCACATAAAATTTCATGGTTTTTGGAATATATTATGGTGAATATTTAATGAACTCAATTGAAGGATGATTCATAGAAATTTCATCCATAAAAAGAAACCTCCAATATAAATATCATAACTCATACATTAGGTGGCCAACTAAACTGAAATTTTGAGCGTGTCCTCCCCTAAAAATTATTAGCAAATTTAATGAAGGATCTAATGTGTGAAGAGGCCTTTTTAATGGTCATTAATATGTGATATGTTAAATGTGGAGAGTCTGTATGGATAAAATAAATGGATGGAGTTAAAAGGTCATAAATCCCTTACCAAGCGTCCAAATACTCTGAAATTATGAGGGTGGACAGACAAAGAAAATTGTGAATATCTTACATGAAGGGATAAATTCATTATTAGATCATTAATTGGGGATAAAATGAACCATATTATGAAGGAAAAAATATACCTATAAAAGGAGAGGATCTCCCACCTCTCAATTCATTCTATTCCATCCTAACTTCCTCCATTAAACTAGTGAGGGAAGCATTGGATTACATAATTATTTAGATTTATTTATTCCATTTATTTTATTATAATGTCTCCACTCTCTTATAACATCTCAAATTCCTCATCCGTGGAGGGGATGTATCATTGAGTGATCGGGAATGGGGAGGATAGACCAATGTTCTTGATTGTGTTCTTGTTCTTCAATTTAATAAGATCACATCTTCTTTCATAATCTGGTTTCAATTATAAATTAATATTTAACTTTTGAATGAATTTGTTTTAGGTTTATTTATATAAATTTATATTTCTTTGGCCAATGATAACATCTCCATCCTCCCAATTCTAATCTATATATGGTGGAACAGATTAGGGTTAGGTGTTGAGTGCTCGATAGTAGTCAGCATGTGCGTATGATTGCATGTGGTATATTGGATTTTTACGGAATAAAAATTATTGGTTAGAGATTGCTCTAATTAATTTAAAATCCCATATACAATCCTACAGAAATTAGAAGACGGATATAATAATATATGGATTTGGATAAGGAATATTATCATCACATCCATTTGGCCTAGGGGGAGAGTGGACTCAGTAAACAAATCTCTCTCTAACTAGATGAAAAAATAGGGGATTTGGAAACCATGATAGCATAGCACTGGTTCTACCCAAACCCACTCTGATCACCATATTTATAATTTTTTAAAACCAATAAAATAAATCTTATTATTTCACACACATCATTCAAAATTAATAATAACCATTTGTTATCATAAAAACATTGAAAAGTGAAAATCATTTTTTTGTGCACTCCTCTTTTGGATACTACCTAGGATCAACTAATTTACTATAAATAAGTAATTAAAATGTTGGTTTTCCACAATCCATGACTGGAATGCATCAAAATTGGAACATTTTTTGGGGAGTCGGTGCCTCAAAACCCATAATAAATTGTTTTTTTCTTTTTAATGACCCATAGTTCAAATAAAATATTAATGAATTTTGATCCAAAAATTTAACGCACAATAACCAAATAGAGAAAGAAAATTTTTCATACAATATTTGAAGAAATTAGTCTCCCAGATTCAAGTAAAACATCTATTGAACACTTTAAACCTATAATAATGGATGACAATCCCATCCAATCATTATGTGATCTTGGCGCAACACAATTTCCTAACCAACGAAATAAACTAGATATCCCCACCTTAGAAAGTTATTTTTAATTTTACATTAAAATTATTCATAAATTCTATGTTATTTTAGGTAAAGAAACCAATAGACATGTCCAAGAATTTACAAATGTGTGCTACAGCTGTAAACCCTGAGGTGTACCAGAAGAACTGGTAAAGTGGATGACATTCCCCTTATCACTCGAGGGATCATCAAAGGAATGGTTGTAGAGTCTAAAACCCTAATAAGTCCAAGGATAGGAAGATCATAAATGTTTCTACATGAAAATATTATTTCCCACATCCTAGATCCCAGTTAACCAAAAATAGATCTATGTTATTCTCTAATCGACTGGGGAAACACATTAAGAGTGCTTGGAGCGATTCAAAATGTTCAACGCTAGCTGTCCACATAAGACTGTGGATGAACACCATTTAATTGTTTTATTATATCAAGGATTTCATGTCAATGATAAAAACATTCAAGATGAATCATTCAGAGAATCCTTGATTGAGAAGCCACCAGCAGATGCCAAATGACTAATTGAAAAGATTGTACAAAACTCACAGTAGTTTGACACGAGAGGTACGAGCACCATAGGAATCCAAGAGGTAAAGAATTCATATTATTCCTCACCCTTACATTAAAAAATCCATAATTAAATGTCTAGTGTTATGAGACAAATTATTGTGAACCATATAAAGGAACAACAAAACTCAAATCATGTATGTGGTTTATTCTCTTATACTTATCATTACACTGGTAATTTTCCAGAAGTGTAGGAGAATGAATGTTGTGATACAGCCTATCAACAAAAGAAATTACATCCTATTACCCAATCAGGGTATGAATTTAAACCAAATCTAGCCAAGAGAACTTTTCATAAGAAATATTAGATCCCAACACCATTCCAACAACTTTACAAGCAGTCCTACCAATAACAACGAACATTTGACCCACCACGTTTCCATAGAATCAGTTATGAGAAACCATCCACAAGTGAACCAAAAATTGAAGATCAAAAATTAAAGATGAACGTTTAAATAATAGAAGATAAAATTAACAAGATAACTAATCAATTTACAATCCTAATGGATGTTCTAACCAAAAACTAAGATAAATTCCAGCACAGACTATTCCAAATCCAATGGAGAATGTCAGTGCAATCACAAACTGAAGTGGGAAGGAGTTCACACCACCAAATAAATCTGAGGATGATGATTCCAAAAAACCTCATAAAGATCAACCCATCAATCTAGAAGAAGAAAACCATAACAATAATTAGTAAATAAAAAGGCTCATGAAGGAATGAACTGACACACCTTTGAAAAAACAACAGAGGGAGAGAAAGGATATCCCAGCACCAATCCAATCAGCTTTATTTGAATCAAAGAAGGGTTAAGAAGAATGACTTCAATGAAAAATATAAGAAACATTCCAAAAAGTGATTATTAACATCCCACTACTTCTAGAAATACGAAAAATCACTATGTATGAAAAGCTTATTGAAGGATTTTTTCACTAAAAGAATGAGGCTAGATGGGAATGAAATGATCAACTTTGGAAGATGTGTTTTATCCCTGATCACACCAAAAATTACTCAAAAATGTGAATATTTAAGGACATTCTCTATTCCATGAACCATTAGTTATTTAAATTTTTTTCATGCACTACGTGATCTATGATCATCAATAAATATTATTCCACATTCAATATTTACATCATTACAGATTGGAAAATTGAAGCCTACTTGAGTGGTGGTCCAACTCACAAACAGATCCACAATTTTCCAATAAGGTGTTTAGGAATATTTTCCTGTAAAGGTTAATGATCTACTATTCAAAGATGAATTTTATGTGCTGGTAATGTAACAATAAAATATTTCATCACACACACCCATCATCTTGGGGATATCATTCATAAAGACTGAAAAGACCTTCATCAATGTTCACAATTGAACACTCTCAATGGATCTCAAAGATAGTTGAGTGCATTTCAATATACATTAATCTATAAAGAATCTGATGGATGTTCATTCACTAAATTTTATCTACCATGAATAAGGAGAAGAACCAAATAAAAATTTAGAAGAGAAACCCTTATAATTCTTGGATTTTTTATTAGAAGAAGCTAGAAAATCAAAATCAGGAGAATATGTTGAGATCAGGAATTATAATCTCATGGAGGATGAACATGAAAAGATTATCAAAAATATAGAGGAAAAAACATGATGCGATGGAAGAAGAACTAGCTTAGACGAATTCCATATTCCTTACAATGGAACATCAGTTGAACAAGGTTAGGGAAAACCCCATTAACACTGAAGAAGTATGCAAAGGATCTTATGAAACAAATGGAAAGAGTGGATCACATGAAAATGGTAAATCTCCACTCAATCAATTTTAACAGAGAGTTGTTTTATTCATTTGTGAATAGGTAAAACCCAAAACCATGTTCGTGTGGGTAAGGAAAATTAATGGTCAATATCCCACATTATGATAAGAGAGGAATTTTCAATGGACACCACAACATCTTAAAAAGAGCGAGGTTCATATTGCAACAAGGAAGAGAAAAATATCAAGATAGATTGAAAACCATCCCAAAAGAAAAAAAATTCAAGGGTTTTGCGGGTGTTGTGGTATCCATGGACACAAATAATATTTTATTTTGTTAAACACATCTTCACTAGGAAATTGGAATGATTCGGTGTAGGAAATCAGACTCATCCAATGTCTTTATCAATAAAATCCATCAAGTCGTAACTCTCCATTAAATATGTTTCCTGATGTGATTAATTTTTAAATATTCTTACATGTAAAATCAATTTAAATTCATTGAGGACATGACATCAATTACATGTGGGGCTGTGAATCTTGTATTCTAGGATTTTTCATGTTTTAAAAAAACAAATTTTTTGTTGAGAAAACGACAATAAACCGAAGCACTTTCGAGAGGCAACCCATGTTTTCCCCTTTTGGTAAACTATTCACCTCATTCATATTCTAGCATGATTGAATAGTCCTACATTGTCATGTGTTTTCATTTTTATTCTTTCATTCCACAATTCAAGGCTGAAAACTGAGATACTTAATAGAACACACCTTTTGAATGTACTTCAAAACAAAATTGATGAAACATGAAAAGCACCACCTAACTGAAGCATCATTACTTATGAGAGTTTTCATTTAAATTTAATATTATTTTAATTCCCTATATTTTTTCACTCAAATATTAATTTGTTAATTAATCTAAAATTATATTTCCACACTTGAATTCAAATTTTCCTTGACTTATCTAGGAGACAATAGTTTTTTAGGAAGCCAATAATGCCATGTTTTAAAATTAAATGTTAATGAAATTGAATGAGTAAAATAGAGAATTGGATGATTAAAATAAATAATGGATATTTAAATAAAACTCTGGAATTGAAGGGATTAATTGATTCAGGTAAATGAAATTTCCTTACTATCATTTATTCTTTGAAATTATAATATTCATTTGAATTGATTTGTTATTATTAATAATGCCATGAGTGATGTCCCAAATAATAATACCCATTCCCAAGAGGAACTCTAGACATAATATTTCATATTTTATCTTGATCATACTTCTTGAGTTATATTGGGACATGTCACATATGAAAACTTGTTTCAAACATGTTGAATCTATGACTATGAAAAAAAAATTTAAAATGATTGAGGCACTAGTTTGACTAGACACATATTTTCCAAATACCCACCATTACAATTATCCTCCGTTATCCTATAGAAGCCATGAATTACCATATAGGTTTAATCCACATTAAATGATGATTTTTCCATACCAACCAACACTTTAAATATTTTTCATGGATATTTTATGTTTGATTGTAGAAGAAGGTACTTTCGTGTGCATTCATTGGGATGTCTATCCTTAGTGAGTGTTATGAGGTGTGTGTCAACATTTTGGGTAGTGTAGATAAGATAATTGTTCATGTGTCATCACTTCATTGTGCTTTATTTGTTCCATCCATTTCTCCATCAAAAAAATAAAAAAATAGAGATGAGATTGTATTCATCATTGTCCACTCTTTGATGAATCATGTCCCACTACAAAATTAAGGGCTTGAATTTTCATTCATTCATTGTATTCATTTCCAGGTCATCCTCCATAAAAAATGAAAATAAATTTGTGCCTTTTTGGAAATTTGAAAAAAAAGGAGATCATGGATGATATAATTAATTATAATCATTATTTGAATCATGTTCCATGTCATAAAATGGGGTGGTGGTGTGTTTCACATTTTCAAGGGGGATTGGGATGGGAATTTCTCATGTTTTCACTTGAATTAATCATGAATTGTACTTAAGAGTCAAGCCTCCTCTTTCTGGCCTAAAACTTTTTAATCATTTTCCCACCAACCTTAATCCACAGAGTCATTTGAACCATTATTAAAAGTCCTCATGATTTTATGAACTTTTTGTCCTAAAAAATTGGAGAAAGTTGTTAATTTCTGAGGATATGGATAAGGAGCATGTTCTCATGATATGAGAATAACTCCAGTTTAATTTTTTCATGAGAGATGAGAGAAAATATTATCGTTAGATAAATTATTATATAGAAAATTTAATAATAATGAATTGAGGATCATTAATCAATGAATGGATAAGTACCTTCATTTTTTAAAAGGGAAAATTAAAATGAATGAGTAGATTATTTATTTGAAAAATGGGAAATTATATTGATATTTTATGTGTAATTTTAAAATTTGATTTGACCTTGCTTTTTTTTTCTTTGGAATTTAAATATTTGTAAAATTTGTGCCCTCTGATTTTCAATATAGAGATTTCATGCTTGCAGACATGAATAGTTTAAGTGTGGGGGAATTGATAAAAAAAATATTTTGATCATTTTTTTAAATTATTATCAATGATTTAATCTCATACACTGTGTCTATTTGAGATGATTTGAGTAATTTTAATATTTTTGTTCTGTGTTGGGATAAAAAAGGAATGTTGCTTAAATATACATTTTTGACATATTTTACATAATGTGTATTTTTTTAATTTCATTATAAATATAAATCCAAATCGAATGATTTTCTTTTTTTATAATGATTTATTTATTTCCTTAATTTTCCTTTTCTGGATTGGGGGTTGATTCGACCATCTAGATGCCTAAAAAATCAATGAAGTTCAAGATTTTTCCGAACAGACAGGGTGAACCCCACCACAGTAACAAAAGAAAATCTCTGCCTATACTCCCCTAATTTAAGTTCCTCTGATTGGAAATGAATGAGGACTAAATAGAGAATTCACCAATTATATTTCATGGAGTTTGGAATCCATTATGGTAGCTGTTGAATGAACTCAATTGAAGGAATCTTCTTGAAAATTTCCTCCAACAAAAGAAACTTCCAATAACAAAATCATAACTCATACATGAGGTTGAAAATTAAACTCAAAATTAGAGGGTGTCTGACCAAGAAAATGATAAAAAACATTAATGAAGGACGCCACATATGAATTATGACAGTTTCATGGTCATTAATACGTGATATGTTAAATGTGGAGAGTCTTCGTGGACTGAATAAATTATTGGAGTTAAAAGTCCATAACTCCCTCACCAAGTGTCCAAGTACTTCGAAATATTAAGGGTAGGTGTAAAAAGAAATTTTGAAGATCGTATATGAAGGGAGAAACAAAATATACAATCATTAATTGGGTATACATGCACCAAATTTTAATGGACAAAATCTTCCTATAAACGGAGAGGAGATCACACCGTTCAAATTATTCCATTACATCCTAACATCCCCCAATTGACCAGCGAGGGAAGAATTGGATGATGACCTTATTTAGATTTATTTATTATTTTTATTTTATTGTAATTTCCCCTCACTCCCATATTATCTCGAATTCCACATCCATGGAGGGGTAGTATCATTGAGTGATCATGAAGGGAGAGGCTGGACAGATGTTCTATCTTGAGTTCTTGTGCTTTAATTTAATAAGATATCTTCTTCTTTCAAAATCAGGTTTCAATTATAAATCCACATTTAAATTCTGAATGCATTTTTGTTTGGTTTTAATTCTTTGAATTTATATTTTTTTGTTCGATGATCACATATTCATATTCCCAATTCTAATCTATATATAGTGGAATAGATTAGGGTCTAATGGTGAGTGATTGATGGTAATCAGCACATGTGTATGATTTCATGTGGAATATTGGGTTTTTATGGAACAAAAATTCTTTTTTAAGGATTTATCTAATTAATAGAGAAACTATCTACAATCCCATACACAATGAAATAATGATAAACACATATATGGTTTTGGATAATGAATATTCTCATCACAGCCATTTGGACAAGGGGGAGAGAGGACTTGGTAGACAAATCTATCTCCAACTAGACAATGGAATAAACGGGGATAAATTTGGAAACCATGATAGCATAGAACTAAGTCTAACCAAACCCACTCTGACCACCATCATTATAATTTTTTTTTAACCAATAAAATCAATTTTCTAATTTCTCACACATCATTCAAAATTAATTAAAACCAATTGTTTTTATAAAACCATAAAAAAGTAACAACATTTTTTTTTGTGAATTCTTTTTCTAGAGAGTATCTGGGATCAACTACTATAGTATACATAGATAATTAAAATATTGTTTTTCCACACCCCATTATTGGCGTGAATTAGATACATAGATCAAAATCATCATCATTACTCTTATAATAAAACCTAAATACGCATTAGATGATGTATAAAATGAGTATGTTGGATATATCATGCCCCAAAATGGGATTTAGGAGGAAGCCATATGGGAGTAGATCCCACCATAAGAATGTGTGGATCCCTCCAACTAAATCATTATTGTGTTTATTTGAATATGAGACATAGATATCTTCTAAAATTATAAAGTCATTGCAATAAAAAAAATATCCCTTACACATAACAGGTTTCCTAAAAAAATATATCTAAAATGTTTTAGAGGACCCATATTGAATACAATGATTAGAAAAAAAACGATTTTTAAACAAATATAGAATTAACTAACATCAACAGATAGAATAGTTTCACCAAAAAAGGATCTCAATAAAAACACTAAATTTATTAAAAATATATATCCATGAAATATTATCTTGAAACATATTATTCTATTGATACTTTTTTATTTCTAAAATGAATATAATAATATATATATCTCAATAAATTTTCAATAATTTTCATTTAAATAATTTTTATTGTTATTTTTTAAAAACCAATCAATTTGGTTCTCTATAAAATACTTTTTATTGGAGTAAAAAAAATCCTTGGAAAATAATGCAGCATCAATAATAAATAACTAGGAACAGAATATTATCATTTCTATATTTACAATTCATAATAAATAATCTTCTAAAATTTTATTTTTTTTATATTTTATTTAATTATCTATAATAATTATATTAATATCAACTCAAGATACCTATAATTTTAAAAAATTGAAAATATATAGTATATGGTTTATTATTGTGTAACTTTATTACAATCATATATGATCTTCTACAATCTAATTTCAATCTTATGTGATATATAAAAAAATTTACAACATTATAAATATTTAGATTACTTTTATATGAATGTATATCTAGAAAACATAGAATTTGATTCTCTAATTCAATATTATATTTATATTTGAAATATATGTTCTATCATACAAAGGTGGTTCAATATCTGAATCTAATGTAAATAAAATCTTTGACATTCTATTAACTATTATAAAAACCAAAAAATATTTCAAAAACCTCTCTAAAGTCTTTAAATTTTTAAAAATGAATTTTTAATTAAAAATAAGCAGTATTCATAGTAAATATCATACATCATAAATTTATTGTGTTGTATAATATCCACCTTTATATTTTTCATTAATCTTGTAGCTCAAATCAATACATACAATTTTATCAATGATAAATAATATTTATACACTACATTACTTGATAAGATTTTTTATTCAATTCCATCCCTTGGTGACATATAATTTATGTCGTATGTATTTTATTATCTCATTTTCCTTTTCCCATCTCAAACTATATCTCCATTATTTTTAATAAACCCATTATTATATCCATTAATAAAAAAAATTTCATTTCAGTTATAACTATGTTCACAATTTTAAATTAATATCCAAATTTCATTGGGATATTTTCATTATTACTCAAGTAAAAGGGAATGGCTAAGAAATAATTTTTTTCATTAGCACATTAAAATTTTCCATTGTGAAATCCTTTAAAAATATGATTTCAATTGGATTCATTGTTAAAATATATTAAATTCTCAAAATCCCATTCGAAATACTTTCTCTAATAAAATGAAATTTTATATTAACATTCTTAGACATTGAGGGTTTTATTGATTTTTTTTAAAATTTATTACACCGTGATTATCAGACACCATTTTCAATGGTTTTTAATTTATAACTTTTAGAAACACATTTTCATCCTTAATCTAAAACATTTTTTTGTAATCATATCAAACATACACATACTCAATTTTTTCGGTACGTACATTCACATATTTTTTATTCTCACAATACCAACTATAATATCGTTCAATAATATAAAAATAAAAACCAATTTTTGATTTTATCACATTAATATTTCCAAAAATAATAAGGATTTATAGATCAAAATAAAAATCATCTTTCACACTTTTTTATACACTATTCCATATTTTATGCTCCCTTTACTATATTGAAGATTTATTTTTTTTCTATATTAAAATGTGTTTCTTTAGGGTCATTTTAAAATATTTTACACAAAGTCAATGCATAGCCATTGTCTGGTAAAGATATCATTATATGAAACAAGCATCAAATCAACATCCTATAATTTTTATTATTCTCATTTAGTCATATGATAACATTTCAATACATTAAAAAATATCAATATGTGTTTGAAGCTCTTTATAATCTTCTATGTAAAATTTATTCTATAATTCATTTGGGATATTTATAAATATATGAGAGAATATATTATTCTTTCTATATAGCAAGTAATCCTAAGAAAAATATTATTTCAAAAAGTATAGACATATAAAATGTTATCTCTATTTTTTATATAAAATATTCAACTGTTTACTCCATGTCTCCTATACACTATTTTGGAATTAAAATATATAATGATAATAAGATCACGTTGGTTAAATTATATAACATATAGATAGTTTTAACCTTTACATTAATCAACCTCATCTCATTAATATTTTTTTATAATAATGAATACTTGGATCTGGGGTCATTCTTCAAACCATAAAATAATACTCTTTGATCTGTAGAACCTTATTCCCTCAATATCAAGAATAAATCCCTTATTTTTTTAATGTACATTTATTTTTCAGGATCACAATTTATTAATGTATACTCTACATTAATTTGATAAATTTAGTCATTATTGGGTGTTGTAACGTATAATAACATTATTATTTCATCATGAATTGCAAAGGGGAAATTGTTTCCCCAAAATACCTGCATTCATCTTTAGAGTAAACTTTTAACAATAATATTTATTTTTTCATATAACCACACATATATCATCAAGATTATTTCTAAACAAATTTTTTTCTTATTAATTTTTTTTCACCTTATAATAATATTCTATGTGTATTTATTTTCAATTTTATAAAACACTTCATTCATAGAATAAATTCACTCCTTATTATCAAAATATAAATTAGTAAAATATGGTTAATTTTTTGATATTATGTTTTTTGGGAAATTAAATCCTAGTAACCTTTTATTTCATAATGTTCATTTTTAATTTATAATAATATTTTATTATTCCAAATGTTTTTATAGTCTTGTTTATTTATCTTTAAATTATAATAGCACTTCCATCACCACTCGTAATATTAGAATATAGATTATAAGAGTTTGATTCACGTAAAATATCTCTTTCACTCATATATTAAAGATTTTAATTTTAAATATTTGTATTACTTTCAAAAACATCATAATCCAATAATCCATAAATATGTTTAATTTCAATAATATTTACCATATAAAATTATTTAATATTTTTTAGTCTTTCATCCCATTACTTGTATAATCTTCTATATGATAAATAACCCTTGAAAATTCATTATTATAATTTCATGTATAATCTTCCAATACTATATGTTTTTTATTTCCATCATACAAGGATTGTTATACACTTCAAAATTATTTCCAAAATGGTTTATTTTTTTACAACATATCAAGAACAATAATATATCTTCTAAGAAAATTATTAGCCTGTAAGGGGCTATGTAAGAGATTCCTTGCGGAAACCTAGGTTTCTCTTTAAAGGGTTTGATCCACCTCCTCTACACTGAAACTCCCACACGTTTGAAGATTTTTCTTACTTTGATAGTGTCTCGAACCCCTCGCGTGACCCGCTATTTGTCGCCGATGAAGACCCTGTGACTCCCCTAAGTGGTGTGGCCCATCACCCCCGAGTGGAACTATCTGTGATGAAGTCAACACCTCCCTCATGTATCCCACCACCGTGAGCCTGCTTCCATCGAGTGTGGCCTTCATCCCCTAAATACCGTGTGTGGTGGAGAGTGCAGTTGTCTAGAGGATGCATCCCCATGGTGGCCCCTTCTTCCCTTATTCTAGAATCCTCGATGTTGTCTCTTGAGAGATATGTCATTGAAGACTCATCGGTTGTTCATTCAACTTCTATGGGGCGATACCTGTGTGAAACTTGTTCTGGATTTATTTATTCTCCTCAAACTTTTTGGTTTCAGGTTCTCTCGGACATTCAATTCAGAGATCCGCTAGTTCTGCTTTAGAGTTTTGTCAACAAAGCCTCTCTTGTAGTCCACCCTCCATTATTGGTTCTGCCTGTGGGAATATGCATTCTGGATTTCTTATGGTCTGGATCTGGCTTTGTTTTTCCTCATGTAGCTCACTTCTTTTTCTTTGGATCTACTATTCATTAGCCCTACTCTACCCTTATTTCATTGTTCTTCCACGCACGACCCAATACTAGTTGGTATTGAAAGATTCATGGAATTTTTGTATGGTGTTGGTGGTTCTAGTAATATTGATCTGATCTTGGGGTTTTAATATCACTTTTATTGTTTAGTTCACACTTAGCCATAATGTGATGTGTTTTTGTGGTGTTTTCTGGATGGGATTAGTCTTGGACATCATTCTTTGCACCCATTTATTGATCATTATTATGGATTACTAGATCTCACTTAACCTCAATGTGATTTTGTACTTATGGGTTCTCACTTAGCCAGAAAGTGTTTTTCAAAATTAAAAAAACATAATATTTTCAAAAAATAATATATCTTCTAAGTATCCAAAATATATATTTTTAATTTTATATTGGTTGAAATATATTTATCCATCGTAATTTTTAGATTTTAAATTTAACTAATATAGCTTTTATCATTTATACGTGTCTTATATTATTTGAATCTAGAACTCCATTTTATTGGGGTGTGTATATGTGATTTTAATCAATTATAATTATGTTGTTTTATATATTAGTGAAATTTCTTTCGGGTAATCTCCATAATAATATATACCCTTAGCTTCTTCATAAAAAGTGTTAGGTCCTTTTCAAAATCCCATATGAAAATTTTAAACTTCTCAATGTTGTTAAACATGGTTTTAATGGACATTACATTAGTTATCCATGTAAAATTATAAATTACTTTAATGAAATCAAGATCAGAATTGGTTAAATAAGGTATTTATAGATTATATAAACTAGATAAAATTAATTAATTCTTGTTTTAGAATATATCTCTAACCACTAATATTTCCTTACATGATCTTTATTTTTTGATAATCCCCGCAAATGATGTATCTTCATCTTTTATATATGAAAATTATTTCAAAAATTCCACTTTAAAAAAATTTCTCATACATTTTAATCTAAAATGAACAAGAAATATATTCTGTATTATGTTATTTTCTTTTAA
Source organism: Viscum album (assembly GCA_963277665.1). Classification (NCBI taxonomy): domain Eukaryota; kingdom Viridiplantae; phylum Streptophyta; class Magnoliopsida; order Santalales; family Viscaceae; genus Viscum; species Viscum album. The sequence continues at coordinate 825,897,718 of OY728166.1, forward strand.
ACTAATATATAATGAATATTTTGTATTTATAAATAGAAATAAAATATAATTGGTTCATTATCCATAGTTATAAATTTTCAACCTCTTGTGTTTTTATAAGGAAATTTTTTCTTGAAGATAAATTAATGTAAATTATTTTATAATACTTTAAAAATAATATGCATGATCTCATCAATAAAAATAACTTCTTTTGAATTCAATTTTGGAGCATCAAACAAATTAGTATCCACACCATTACATTGAAAATAAAAATCCTTTAAAAATGTTACTAATATATCATCTTGAATTTAAATATTCATCTATACAATTGTAAAAAATAACTAGTGAGATATCTCAACAACATCAGTTTCTAAACATTTGTAAGATATTCATAATTTTCATAAATCATAAGAGTTACAACCGACCCCCAATATCAAAATTTTTTTGTAATTGGGAACTGAACAATTAATACATCAACAACTTATATTACACAAAAAAATAGTTGAAACATTTATTATATACCACTGATAAAAATATCACCCTATCTTTATCAAATACAATAACCTTGTTAAATGAGGAAATAATGTAAATGAGTGATATTAAAATTCTTATAAAATGGTAAAACAAATTTTATGATACATAGAGTATATAAAAAAATCATAAACAAGTAAGATACATAATAATGGGAGAAGTGATATGATTTAAAAATTAATATCATGAAATCATAATAATTGAAAATTAGGCATATATCATAATCATAAATCATGTTATAGATTCTACACCATCATATCAAAATATTAAATGATAGTCAACATGTAATATGAGTTTGGTAATCATATAAATAACAATAATGTGGTACAAATATAAAGCATGTCTTAAACAAAGGGTCAGGATCACTACCAAGACATTGTAACTTATTGTGTTATGATCATTTCCCATAAAACATCCATAATATCTATTTATATGAAGTTTTTATAATAAATAAGGGTTTGATTAATAATAGTACAATTTTTTACTTCATAATTTAAAATGAATATTTTTTCCACATGAATATGGTAATAACAATAAATCTATCAAAAATAAAAATATGGTTTCCCATGAAAATAAAATGAAAATAAACTTTAAAAAACTAACTCTCAGGGAAAATACTCATCGATGAATATAATCACATATAAGGTATTAACACCATATAAAATAAATGTTATATTATAGTGAACCAACCTTTTATTACATTACTATTACATTATTTTAAGATAAAAAAAATCGTAGTATTTAAAATATAGGATCCAAAGGTTTAGTTTCTTGGGAAAACATGGACCATACATAGCAAATACAACATCAAGCATAAAAATTTATTTAATTTCTTCTTCTCTAGATTATTATTGGTATTATACCTCTCCTTAGTACATATAGCCACCTGAGAATATACATCAAAATAGTTGAGCTAAATGCCTAGTAAGAGGATTCAAAAGAATAATATAGCATCGGGTGAGCATAATCATAACATGGAAAAAAATCATGAACATGAGAGGAAGCATAAATATAAGACTTGAAATGTGGCAATGCATAAAAATGAATCATCATGTCTTTGTGGTTAAAAACCACACATACTTATGAACCAAGATAGCCTCTTGTTCACACATCATTTCACATTTAATCAATAGATTCATCACTTTACCTAATGCATTGGAGCGCTGTATAATTCTGGGTGCACCAGTCACTTTGAAACATTCATATTACGCTATATAATTCGGGGCGGACCTGTCACATCATAACATTATCATTATCATTCTTGGGAGATATATAACATATAAAAAATGAACATAACTAACCCATGGAAAGGAATGGGTTTCATCTCATAATAACACATTCCTAAACTATGGGTTCCCAGAATAAAGTGGTAATAACATACATGTTATAAGAACTGCCCACTTTGAGTGAGAAGTAATAGGTGTGTTTTTGAAAGAAGAATTCTTTTGGAAAACATTTTGTTTGACATAAAAACCAGGGAAAAACATGTATATCCAAGAAAAGGAAATACAATGAGGAAGAAATGATCTTTAAGGAGTAAAAATATCAAAAAATGGAGTGAAAGAGGGAGAACCTTATGGATGAAAGTTGGGTTCGAGAATTTCCCCTTACCTTGTATCTGAATGCTTCATTCTCTTTAATGTCCAGTATAATGACATTATATTCATTAATTGGAAATCCAATAACTCTCTTACATTAATATGGTTCATTATGGTTTCATTAAGTGATTTTATGTGTCTTTGGATGAGTTATAGTGTTTTAAAACATTGTTCGAGAATGTTTGTTTTTATGGTTCTCTTGAGTGGTTCACTTGTATTCTTAAATTGATGTTCGGGTAGAACATGGGTAAACATCAAGAAATGATATTACCTGTTATTAATTATATTAAAGGAGTTTGAATGATCTTATAATGATCATATTATATCCATGTGGATGAATCATTAGATAAGAATTAAATGATGATTGTTTTGGTCAATTTGAACGCTTTTTCCATCATAAGGAACTAGTTTTATTTTCTCACTAGTAATATGGCCATAAGTTTTTTCTAGAAAATAAAATAGATCATAATGAATATAACAAATTCTGGTTCAATAATAAAAATTGTTTCATGACCAGATCTGAAGGTATAAATGGAAGAAGAAAACATGTCGTTCTTGAAGGTGATAAATTAACACCTCACGAACAACGTTCTCTTTAATAATATAAAAGGAAGAGGGAAAAGAGTTTGGATGATATAATATCCCATTAGTATAATAACATTCCATTAAATTTATAATAATAGAGTTACAATTCCATTTTGATGAAGATAGGTGGGGAGAGATCAAGAAATGAACTTGAAATTGAAATGAAATTAAAGGAGAAGAGGGAGAGAAATTACCTCTTAAATCCTCCTCTTGAGATCCTCCTTAAGGAAGCTAGGCTTGGTCTTTTGATAAGACCAGAAGCTCTTTAACATGGTACAGGGGATAAGAAAGATGTTTGGGAAGAGTTTATAGAAGGCTTGGATCTTTATAGGTGTGAGGAAATGAGGGTGTGAAGGGTGGTTTTTATAGTGGAGGGGAGTGGGGGTTTTTTAATATAAACATCATTATTTTATTATTTCTCCACAAGACATGGAAAGTGAGTATTCCAGGACCAAGAATAGTAATTTTATCATGTGATCCGGAACCAAGTGGGCTTACATTAGCATAACATCACACATGACTCTATAATTATCTTATTTAGCTTATTTTTGTAAATTACGGTATTTCAATATTCATAAAAAATTCTTGTATTTCAGAAAAATCCCAAAATTAAACCCAACTTTTTTTTTACTTGTAGAATCAAAAAATGAACACCATTTTTCAAAGATAATTTTCTAAATATAATTATTTTAATATTTAATTAAAATCATAACTTATTATTAAAAAACCAATTTTAAAACATTCGTTTAGTTATTCTAAAATATAGGTACATCATACTTTCATATGAATAATATTTTTATACTATCATATGTAATTTTACTATTCATTATGGTATATCATTATTCATACGGGTATTTTAATATTCATAAGGGTATGTTATTGTTCACCAAAAATTATTTTTGTTTTATTAGACTCCAAAAACTATCTTGAAAACAACCGTGTATGTCAGATTTTCAAAATTCCCAATACAAAAGTGAAAAAATTATGTTTAAAGGTCACTTAGCACTTAGAAGTTAATTATGTTGTTTTTCATGTGATTTTATGACATATTTATAAGAAAGGAATTTTCATTGAAAAAATTTGTGTCATTATATTCTTCCCCCCTTATGAAATTTCGCCCTCAAAATTTCAATTTACACAAACAGGTGGGGGTACTTTTCCTTCATTGCCTCTTCTGGTTCCTATGTTTCATCCTCAAACTTATGGTTTCTCCACAACACTTTGAAAAGATGGGTTTTCTTGATGCGTGAAACTTATCTTTTTGATCCAGAATCATTACTGGCTTCTCTTAATTAGAAATATCATCTTCCAGCTTTACCACATCTGAGTTTAGTACATGTGAGGGGTCTGGTATATACTACCTCAGGTGTGATATATGAAACACATCATGAACTTGAGCCATATTCGGTGGAAGTGCAAGACAATACACCATGGATCCAATGCGTTCAAGGATCTCAAAGGGCCAACGTACCTTGGGCTTAGCTTCCCTTTATTTCCAAACCTCATGACTCTCTTCCATGGTGATATTCACAAAAAGACTTAATCTTCAACGTCAAACTCCAAGTCCCTTTGATGGTTGTCAGCATAGCTCTTTTTCTGACTCCGAGAAACTTTAATGTGTTTCTGGATGACTTAAACATTCTCTTTCATCTCTTGAACAAGATCGGGTCCAAATAACTTTCTTTCTCCAACTTTATCCCAATAGGTTGGAGTTCTACATCACATTCCATACAAAGATTCATATGGAGCCTTCTGAATACTTGAGTGGAAGCTATTGTTGTATGAGAACTCAACCAATGGGAGATGCTAATCCCATCCACCTTTGAATTATAGAGAGAAGGCTCTTAGCATATCTTCAATTTTCTGAATGGTCATTTCAGATTGGCCATAAATTTGGGGGTGATAAGCCATGTTGTAATTTAATTCAGTACTAAAAGAATATTTAAGGCTGCTCCAGAATATATATATGAACCTTGGATCATGGTCAAAGACCATTGATAGTGGAACACCGTGTAGTATCACTACTTCCTTCACATATATCTTTTCATTTTGTTCAAGCAATAGATCTTCCTGAATAGAGATAAAATGGTCAGCGTTGGTGAGTCGGTCAACCACAACCCATATCACATTATTTCACTTCGACATCTTTTGGAGACCCATGGAAAAGTCCATACTAACATTTTCCCATTTGCACATGGGTATATGAAATGGTTTCATCATACCTTTGGACTTTTGTCACTCATCATTCAATTGCTGAAATACCAAGCACCTTGATATATATTCAACAATCTCTTTCTTCATGTTATCCCACTTAAAGAATTCTTAGAGATCACAGTACATCTTGGTACTACAAGGATGGATAGATAAAGATGAGCTATGTGAATTTTAAAATATCTCCTTCTTTATCTCGGTTGATGAAGGCACACAAATCCACGTTCCAAACCGAATCACACCATCATCGTCGATATGGAACACTTGCAGCTTCCCTTCCTTTACTGAATTCACCCTCTTTTGTATCTCGACATCATCCCTTTGTGCATCCTTAATCTTATCCTGAATGGATGGTTTCACAATCATTTGGTCAAGGTAAGATACATCCCCTGCCCTTCTGATTTCCAAATCAATTATTTGCATATCCAAAAAGATAGGGTCTTTCTCATTATATAGCATGGATAAAGTAGCAGGTTCTTTTCTGCTTAGAGCATCAGCTACCTTGTTCACCTTTCTAGGTTGATAGTGAATAGAGAAATCGTAATCCTTGATTATCTCTAAACATATTATTTGACACATGATGTGCTCCTTTTGTGTGAATATAATCTTTAGGATATTATGGTCAGTGTATATGTCACACCATTAACCATAAAGGTAGTGCCGCCATATTTTCAAGGCAAAAATCATGGCAGCATGCTCTAGATCATGTGTCGGGTAGTTCTTCTCATGGATCTTCAACTGTCGTGAGGAATAGGATATCACAGTATCATTTTGCATGAGTACGCAACCCAAGAATTTCTTTGAAGCATCACTGTATATCACAAAACTTTCTCCACTTTTCAAAAGTGTGAGTACAGGTGCAGTGATCAGACATCTATTTAAATCCTTGAAGCTTCCCTCACATTCTTCCGTCCAGAAAAACTTTACCCCTTTCTCTATTAACTTAGTTATCGGGATTTACAATTGTGAGAAGTTTCTCACAAAACGTCGGTAGTACCCAGCTAATCCTAGAAAAATACATATTTCTGTGACACAAGAGGGCATGTGCCATTCCACTATCGACTTTGTCTTTGAAGGATCCATATAAATTTCCTCACTTGTGATCACATGTCCCAAGAACGGGTCTTGATTCATCCAAATTTGACACATGCTGAACTTGGCGTATAGCTTCTCCATCTTTAATGTCTCCAATACAAGTCTTAGATGTTCTTCATGTTATTCTTTTCTCTTGGATCAGATGAGAATATCATTAATAAACACTCTCAAAAATTTGACAGGGGAATGTCTAAAGACTCTATTCATCAAATCCATGAAGATTGTAGGGGAATTAGTAAGTCTGAAGGGCATCACCAAAAACTCATAGTGCCTATACCTTGTACGAAAGGTAGTCTTCTGAATATCTTCCTTCATCACCAATACATGATGATATCCAGTACGAAAATCATCTTTGAGAAGTATTGAGCTCCTCTTAACTATTCAAACAATTTTTCAATCCTTGGAAGAGGATAGTTGTTATTTATGGTGATATTGTTGAGTTCCCGATAATCGATACACAACCGCATTGTTCCATCCTTCTTCTTCACAAAGAGCACTGTCTCACCCCTAGGTGATGCACTAGGGAATATGAACCCTTTGTCCATATTCTCTTGCAACTAATTCTTTAAATCCTCCAATTAAATAGGAGTAATCTTATAGGGACACTTCGAGATAGGAGTAGCTCCAAGTATGAGTTCAATTGATAACTCTACCTCACGATCCGGGGGAATTCCATGTAACTCTTCAGGAAATACATCATCGTATTCCCTCACAATGGGAATTTCATCAAGGTCGGCACTTTCCTTTGACTCAACCATTTGGTTGTGTTAGGATTCTTCATAGGGAATCAACACCCACACAATTGAAGGATTTTTCAAAGGAGAATCTTGATCTTTCATGCATTTGTAGAGGAACATGGGATGGTTCAAAATATTAAAAGATGTTTCCTTTTCCCGATAGTTGATATGTGCTCTATGTAATGAGAGCCAATCCATTCCCATTATAGCGTCTAATTCTCCCAAGGGAAGTTTTACAAGATTCTCCAGAAGAATCTTCCCACATACGACAATAGGATAGGAGTCAAACACATGGGTTGCAATGATTGCACAACTTGGTTTTTTTACAGATATCTCTACTTCATGGTTTTGGGGCATCAATTCTATAGTTCTAGCAAACTTGTAAGATGTAAAGTAATGCGTAGAACCAGAATCAAATAAGACTTTTTCCATTCTTGAGTGAATAAAAAGTGTACCATCTATGAATTCATTATCTTGCTCCACCTCTGTAGTAGTGATTCCATAAACCTTCCCATGCTCCTTTGTTTTTATTGGTTTATGATGTTGATTACCCTCAATAACTTTAGGTTTAGTGCACTGACATGCATAGTTCCCAAGCACCCTATAGTTGTATCATTGAACCATAAGTGCTTCTATCCTTTCTTTTTCCACATTCTCCTTCCTTTTTGTGTCTTTTCGACACTCTTGAGCATGGTGTCCTTCATTCCAAGACTTGATGCACTTCCCTGTCCCTTTGAGAAAGTTCACATGGTGTAACTTCCCACATTTTTGGCATGTGGCTCGTTGAGTTTTCTTCCCACTTTTCTCATTAGATTCTCCATCATGAAACTCCATCTTTCTTTTCTTATACCCATAGCCATGGGACTATTCTCCAAACTCCATATCCACTTTGAGAGTGAATCAAACAACTTCTTCATAACTCCCAATGTGTCAAATTGCAAGAGCCTTTCGAATGTTTGGTTTTAATCCACTAAAGAATCTTTCATTTTTTCTATCATTTTTTATTAAAAAACCCAAAGCATACCTTGAAAGACTTTTGAAATTCACTTCATAGGTTGTGACAGATTATCCTTATTTTCTCTTGAGCTCTATGAATTCCCTCTCCATATTCGTATGAAGAGTTCATGGGAAATACTTATTAAGAAACATTATCTTAATGTCTTCCCATTCCATCTCATCAATTTCCTCCCTTGGATTGATGTTCTTAATCAAATCCCACCATCGATCATCTTTTCCATCTAGACAATAAATGACTAGAGTCACCATCTCCGTCTTGGAACAGTGAAGCACAAAAAAGATCTTCTCCATGGATTTGACCCACTGTTCCACAACTAGTGGATCAGACGTTCCACTAAATGTCAGTGGTCATTGCCGCATAAAACATTTGATAGCCAGTTGCTCCCTCTTTGGTGAAGAAGGATGTTCCCCATTATTATGGATATTGTTAATAACCTGATATAATTGGGTAAGCATCACCCTGAAGTTTTGAACTCCACCTCCAAAATCATTGAGGATGTCATTCAGGAAATTGTTGCATTGGCCCTCGCACGAGTTGTTGGCATGATATCTTCTGGTTCCCACTATTTTCTAAAATAGAAATGCTTCGAACAAAACACAAGTGAACAAGTAATGAATAATTTATTAATTTAAAAAATTTATACCAAAACCATAACATATGGGATCCCTATATAAATATTCTTGTGTGCATATTTCTACTTAGTCCCATGCTATTGGTTTTCTCTAGGGTCACTAATCCTAATTCAACAATTAACTAAACATTTCCTCTGATACCAACTATAGTGACCCATCATTTTCTTACATTACTATTACATTATTTTAAGATAAACAACATAATAGTATTAAAAATAGAGGATCCAAAGGTTTAGTGTCTTGGGAAAACTAGGACTATACATAGAAAATACAACATCAAGCATAAACAATTATTTAATTTCTTCTTATCAATATTCTTAATGGAACTTGTCCTATCCTTATTACATATAGCCACCTGAGGATATAAATAAAAAGGGGTGAGATAAAATCCCAGTAAGAGGATATAAAACAAAAATATAGAATGGGGAGATAATAATCAATACATGGGAAAAAGATAATGAACATGAGAGGAAGCATAATTATAAGACATGAAATGTGGTAATGCATAAAAATGAATCATTATTTCTTAGTGTTTAACTACCACACATACTTGTGAACCAAGATAGCATCTTTTTCGCACATCATCTCACATTTACTCATGAGATTCAACACCTTACCCAATGCATTTGAGTGTTGTATAATTTTGGTCGCACCCGTCACATCATAACATTATCATTATCATGCTTGCCACATAGAAAAAATATAAAAAATGAACATAACTAACCCATGCAAAGTAATTGGTTTAATATTATAAGGACACATTATTCAACTTTAGGATCATAAAAGAAAGAGGTAATAACGTACAAGTTATAAGAACCGTCCACTTTGAGTGAGAAGTAAAAGGTGTGTTCATAAAAGAAGAGTTCTTTTGGAAAACATTTTGTTTAACAGAAACCTAGGGAAAAACATGTATATCCCATAAAAGTAAAGAAAATGTTGCATAAATTTTCTTTAAGGAGTAACCATATCAAAAATAGAGTGAAAGAGGGAGAACCCGAAGGATGAAAGTTGGGTTCGAGAATTTCCCCTTACCTTTTATATTAATGCTTCCTTCTATTTAATATCCTCTATAATGACATTATATTCATTAGATAGTAATAAAAAACATTGTGTACATTAATATGGTTCATTATGGTTTCATTATGTGATTTTATGTGCCTTTGGATGACTTATAGAGTTTTAAAACATTGTTCGAGAATGTTTGTTTTTATGGTTTTCTTGAGTGGTTCACTAGTATTCTTAAATTGAAGTGCGGGTAGAACATGGGTAAACATCCATAAATGATATTACATGTTATTAATGATATTACATGATTTTGAATTATCTTATATTGAATCATATTATATCCATGTGTATGAATCATTAGATAAGAATTAAATGATGATTGTTAGGGTTAATTTGAACGATTTTTCAATCTTAATGATCTTGTTTTATTTTATCACTAATAATATGGCCATAAGTTATTTATAAAACATTAAATAGGACATAATACATATAAGACATTATATTTCTAGCATAAAAATGGTTTTAGTACCATATTTGAAGGTTTAAATGGTGGAAGAAAACATGTTGTTCTTGAAGGTGATAAATTAACACCTCATGAACAACGTTCACTTTAATAAAATAAAAGGAAGAGGGAAAAGGTGTTGGATGATATAATATCCTATTATAATCATAAAATTACATTAGATTTATAATAATATAGTTACAATACCATTTGGATGATGATAGCTGGGGAGAGATCAAGAAATGAACTTGAAATTGAAAGGAAATTAAAGGAGAATAGGGAGAGAAATTACCTCTTAAATTCTCCTCTTGAGATCCTCCTTATGGAAGCTAGGCTTGGTCTTCTGATGAGACCAACAACTCGTGAACATGGGAGAGGGGATAAGGAATGTGTTTGGGAAGAGTTTAGAGATGGCTTGGAGCTTGAGAGGTGTGAGGAAATGAGGTTGTGAAGGGTGGTTTTGATATTGGAGGGGAGAGGGGTTTTCTTAATATAAAATTCATTAGTTTAGTATTTCTCCACAAGACAAGGAATTGTGAGTATTAGATGACCAATAATAGTGATGTTATAATGTTGTCTTGAACTAAGTGGTCTTACATCAGTAGAACATCACACATGACTCTATAATTAGCTTATTTAGCTTATTTTTGTAAATTACGTTATTTCATTATTCATCAAAAATTCAAGTATTTCAAAAAAATCCCAAAAATTTACCCCAACCATTTTTTGATGCGTAGAATCCAAAAGTGAAGTCCATTTTTCAAAAATAATTTTCTATGTACGATAAATTTAATATTTAATTAAAATCATAACTTATTATTAAAAACCATTTTTAAAACATTCATTTAGTTATTTTAAAATATAGGTACAACATACTTTCACTTGAATACTATTTTTATACTATCATATGTATGGATACTATTTATTAGGGCATATAACTATTCATATGAGTACGTTATTATTCATAAGGGTAGGTTACTATTCACCAAAAAATATTTTTGTTTTATTAGACTCGAAAAAACATCTTGAACAAAACTGTGTATGTCAGATTTTCAAAATTCCCAATACAGAAGTGACAAACTTATGTTTGAAGGTCACTTAGAACTTAGTAGTTCATTATGTTGTGTTTTTATGTGATTTTATGACATAATTATAAGAAGGTAATTTCCATTGAAAAACATTGGGTCATTACATATATGGTCTATTCAACAATTTCCCTAGTCAATTGAATATGTGAGTATCAAGTTAAAGCCACAACAATCATAAGAAAAATATTACTATTATTCACAATAGTAATACATTGACCTAAATTTTGTTTTTCTATTTACTTTATCATAATGAAATTAAAACAGAATAATAGATCATGTAACTAATAGATATTTCATTTCTATAACATCATTAATACATAAGGACATTGATGAAAAATCAATGGATTATTTTGACATAGTAACAGTTGATGAGAAAGATTACATTCACGGGAATAAAACAAATGAAATTGTCAAATGGATGGAATATAAAATTTAATTAACTTAGATTCAGAACAATTAATAAGAAAATAAAAAATCTTACAAGTGTTATGAAAACGATTGATTATTAATGTTGAATCATTGAAGTAAATTATAAAATGATATAAAAAAGAACCACATAAAATTAATTTTTTCAATAATGAAATTTTTTTTAAAAAATATATAATTTTAAAATGAATAATATAAATTAATACTCTTAATAATAATAATAATAATAATAATAAAGTATAAAATTGAAGATAAATCATGAAAATAGGTTTCATAAATTTTTTCATTTTCATAAAGAAATATAATGTGTCAATTATAAAAAAAAATCAAAAAAATGTAAAATTATTTTAAAAGATAACATTAAAAATAAAACATCTCATTAAATAATCCTTGAAAATAAATTTATTTAAAGTATAAGAAATTTAGATGATAAGAAGTAAAAATGTAAAATTTTCTTTTATAAACATATTATGGTTTAACTTAATGGATGTTTTTGGAGGGATTCATAAATACACATTTATAGTCTAAATAGGAAAGAGATATAATCCTAGATAATATAATAGTATTATATTGGAAAGAGATAAAGATACAGTGGAAGAGTTTGAGAGTGATATTAAATATATCACTAAGAATGAGAGAGAGAGTAGGAAATACCCCTCATGAACCATGTAACGTGTGAAATTTGAATATTAATAAGTATAAAATAGATAAAGAAAACCTAAAAAATAAATAGAAGAATTTAATGTATATGTCCAATTTTATATAGATAATATATATAATATAATATAAACCATATATATTTAATTGTAAAATATTATAAAGACTCATAATAGAAAACTTATTACATAGAGTCCTAACTAGACTTAATATTCACACGTAAACCCTAAATAATCAAATTATGTTTATTAAAAAATTTCTTCAAAAAAATTGAAGTCGTTTATTTTATTATTTGTCTTTCTATGATTGATTATTATTATTTTATTTATTATTATTTTTTCATGTCTTTATTCTCAAGGATGTTTTTTTCATAGTTCCAAGGTCATATAAACATATTTATAATGGTGAATGTTCTCATAAAATTAGTTTACAACTCCAAAAGTGTGATTAAATGGATTTCAATCCATTATAAAATTTTAAATGGTTCATAATATAAAATTATTTTCCAATATATGAAAAATTCAATTAATGTAAGTGTTTTGTGGATTACTTTTTTATTTAAGAAAATCAATGACCATTATGATGTAAATTTGTTTCATTTAAATTATACTTTTATTTACAGATTCTGGGATATTAATAGTATTATAGTAATATTATTAAATTTTATCTTGATTATGAAAATGTATATTGAAACCATTTATGAAGACGATGATTGTTTTTTTAAAAGTAACATCCTAATAGGTGGTTATATTGGCCATGAATGCATGTTTGTTTTAAATAAAGGACTATTATATTAAGTTTATTTCAAAAAATAAAATTATTTAAAATATTTTATATTCCAATTTTATCATTTAAATAATTATTATATAATAATTTTGTATTAAAATTATGCATGGAGGCGGTGATGAAAACTGCAATACATGATCCATGGATGTTGTATACCTACTATAATATAGGGATTGATTTCAATTTTTAATTTATCGGAGGAAATATTTTACTAGATATTAAAATAATATTATATCATTTCATTATAAATAATATTTTTATATCATTTTGTCATGATGTCAAAAAGATATTTATATGATGTGGTAGAATAAGAAAAATAAAAAAATATCTACAGAGATTCTTTATCTGTTATTTTATAATTTCTTCTTTAATACAGGACATTGAAATTTTTGGGGTGTACCATTCTAAAGTTCATAACCTATAGAATGCGTGTTGGGATGTTGGAAATAGATTTTGGTCTAAATTTTACTTTCTATTAATCTTAATGTGATATGAAATTATGAGTAATTTAGGTTTGTATTTAAAATATTGTAAAAGGATTGTTTTTGATAACCTAAACTACAATAATAAAAATATCATTGTTATTCTATTTCATGTCATGAGATATAAGGGTTATAATCCTGAAGCTCTGTTTAGTATAGTAATCCTGGTGATCTAAATACATAAATTGTTCGAATTTTAAATTTCGTATATAATATAAAATGTAACAAAAGTTAATGATAGGCATATTTGAAAATCACTCAAATAATTCATATTCATATCCCAGGGAATGAAAAAATATGGTTGAGCTGAAATTTTAAATAAGGGTTTCATAGAATAAAATTTATCAAGATTAAATAATGAACAATTAATATGTAATGGTAAATAAATGAAAACAAAATCCATTTAATAAGTAACTTGATCACGAAATGCATCCATGGATTTGAAGAATATAACAAAATCATGGGTTATAGTAACATTATTCCCAATTAAAAAATGAATAATATTTAATGTCATGATCTCAGACATCATCATATATGAACCATTAGGACCGTTCACCAATATAGATGAAAACTATTGATATGTTTACACTGAAATATCATTTAACCTAACTAACTGGTTCATCTCATGAGACATGTCGATGCATCAAAGGGATACCTATATTAGGGTACTATCCATCACTGGTTTTCAATTCATTCAGTATATATTGAATGATCAATTAAATTAATAAAAAAATATTCCCATACAAAAGATATACATATTGAGTAAACAATACATATTTATTATGATTTTCCCTAGTCAATCAAATGACCTTATGAATAAAACATTACATGTAAAAATGGTACATGGTTTAGGAAATAATTTTAACATTGATACAATGTATATGAATATTTATGAAAAATTTAATATGTATTGATCATAATAAAGTGAATGTTTTAAGAGCATTTTAATTACCATAAAATTTAATGTTGTATGAGAGTTGACCATCAGTTTTTCAGGAATATATGTTTTGTAATAAAATTATTTCCTTTGTTATAATAATGATAATTAATTTGAAATATTCAAAATTATTCATTATAGAGTTCGATATTTAGATTGATTGAGACATGTATAAGAAGATAATTTTCATAAAGTGGTTATAGTTGCATGGAAGTCTGTTAATACCATATATGTTAAAAATATTACTTTTATATTATTTGTACCAAATGGAAAAAGAGAACCCTTAGAAAAAAATTATAAATAGTCATTAAAAACCATTTAAAAAATCTTGTTTATATTAAAATTTACTTATTAAATAATTTTAAAAATAAAATGGACATTCGAAAAATAGATTAAAAAAATTTGGACATGTATAGATAATATATCCGATTAAAAGTGAAATAATATAAAGTTATCTTTTTGAAATTTCAGGATCTTATTAATGTGCCAAAGAGAGGGAAAATGGGGAAAAATATGGAAACTTGTTAAATATTTAGAGTGTAAGAAAATATATTGTTTTAAAAAATTATTGGTTATATGTTTCGTTCAATGTATATAAAAGATATTCCAAAAAAATATTGTGAAAGAAATTATTACATATTTAGTAACATATAAATTGAAACCCCTTGAAAAAATATACATGAATTGATAAATTAATCAACATGAATAAATATTTATTAGGTTAAATACACAAATTGTTTATTATATACACCACAAAAAATTTAATAGGTGGATTATACCAAATATTTCCAATGGAGTGTAAATTGAGACGAAATCTCTCACCTCATTATTCCCCTTAGTTGGTAGTGACTAAACCTCCCATACAATGGTTTTAATCATTTTTTTAATTTATAAAAAAATCATATCCATATTTATTATATTATATTTTATATACTTATAACATATCATCATCTATTTGTTAATAATATTTCATTATTACAATTGTTTCGAGTGTTAATTGCTTCATTTTCTCAAAAATGTTTTATCAAGGAGGTTTTGGTTCTTATGCATAGGATATAGTTACTTCATATAAAAAATAATATTAATATTATTAATTTAAATGTTATTAATTATATAAATTTTTAGAATAAATTTAAAAATATGGACATTTATAATGATTTTAATTGCTTCATGGATATGGGAGGATGCACATACTTATGAGCGACATCACCATTTAACTAATGGGTAAAATGGAAAGGAATTGGATGATATGTTAATTTTATAGAATAAATATAATCTAATAAGTATAATATATATTCCTTATTTCTATATTTAATAGTATCCATATGGGATAGTGATGGAAAAGAAATTATATCGGATCATGAGGTGATAGTCCACCATATACATAAGTGATGGTTTTCATTCCCATTTGATAGAGAAGAATATTGATAAATAAAATTACATATATATAAGAACATTTAATTTTATAGTAGACACTATTTTTTATTTTGTAATTTTTAAAATATAATTTAATCTGGTAAAAGAAGATGTTATATGAAATAGCTTGGTGAATACATTTAACTTTTTTAGAGAAACCACCTTTTGATATCTTATTAAAGATGAAAATGTTTCAATTTTTCTATTACCAATACTTATATAATGTGGATAAAAATTTTTGGAACATATTTTGGTAGGGATTGGTTGAGCTAAATCACGTGAGATGTGCGAATAATTGAGGGGATAATTTTCCCATTTATAATTGAGGTGAGTGGAACACATTTCATTTTTCTATGTTTTTCAATAATGTCCTGTTAAATTTATTGAAATATGGATCCCAAATTTATAATATTAAAATTGGAAGTGTATAATGTCTAAATTCAAAAAAAGGCCTTTTATAATGTTTTTATTTCATTTTTACTGATATATTTTTGATAAAATCACTAGTAATCTTGTTTTAACTATAACCATGGAAATTAATTTTTACCATTTAAACTATTCATTATAACCAAAAATTAACTTTAAATTATATTTTAATTTTTATTATTGTAATTATAAATATTTAACCTTTTTTAATAAATTCAAATAACATATGTGAAAAAATATAATTTACAAATTAATTTGTAAAATGTGTCGAAAAAAAACTTCTTCAACAATTGTATTTTTCAACAAAAAGATGATCAAATATTAATTATATGACTATAAATAATTTTTATGTGGATTTAAATTCAAGTGGTATGGGCTCCTACTTCGCATCCAAGAGACCCAGGTTCAAAACTGGGTAGAGGCGAATTTCCGAGTACTGTAGCACTCACTGTAGCAGTTACTGTAGCAGCTACTGTAGCAGTACTGTTCGGTACTGTAGCAGCTGGAACTATTCACCCAATTTGGGTCGTCGGGGCACCGGTTTGGGCCTATGGGTCTCTATGGCCTTTAGGTCATCAAAGGGATTCGAGCCACAGGGCCTTCGGGTCACGTAGACCATGGAGTAGCCCAGTTCACACAGAACATGCCCCAAAAGAGGATCAGAGCAACAAGAGTAGCAGCCACCAGATGCAGAGCTAACCGGATTGGAAGAATGAGAGGGTATGTCAGCTGCCATCGGTACTAGGCACCGTGCAGCTTTGTACGGGGCAATTCTAGCTGATCAGTAATGCAAGTTGGGGAGCTAAGGAGATCAATGATCCAAGATGCTTGGGAAGGGCAGTTATAGTGTGCTGGGCCTATGGGTCATGTAATGGGCATGGTATGCCTTGGGGACTTCGGGTCATGTATTGTGAGTCATGTCGGGCCTGGTGTCTTGGGCCTACGGGTCATGTTCAAGTTCCCCTTCAACCCTGAAAAGGGGGATTATCTATAATAAAATAAAAAGAAGGCCTTCGAGCCATTCGGGTAAAGGAAATAAATTATGCCTTTAAATTTTTTTAAAAAATGTCGTTTCTACCTCCAAATGATCTTATCCTTATTTTTATCAAATTTATATTTAAAAAAATTTTAATTATACATATCAAAAAAAATTATTATTAAATTAATTAGCAATAGTTAAATACTAAACATTTATAATTCATAATAGCTTATTTATAAGTTAAGATTTATTGGATTATTTTGACCAAGTATGAAAAAAATTAACATTCAACCTATAAAATTATATTTTTTATTCCATGAAATATTAAAATATTCACTATATTATCATTTTATTAATATATATTGTTCACTTACCATAACAGATGCTTCGATGATACATTCCTCCCTTTTATAAAATATCCATACTTTAAATTATCCTTGATATAATTTTCTAAACAAATGAAGTCTGTTCTTTTTTATAGCATCCTCTCATTCCTATGTTTCTTCCTAAATTTTAAAATTTAACCAATGTACCTTTACCTATCAAGACATATGATTATTCAATACTTTCAATCATGTTTCAAGAATCAGTATGGTCTCTTCACTTAATAATAGACTATATTCGAATTCAATTTCATTAGAGGTGAGAACATCTGTTGGGTCAGGAATATATATACATAATAATAATATATGGAATAGATCATGTAACGGCCCGAAATTTTGAATAAATCTTGTTCCCTAATTTCATGTGTTATTTTATTTTATTTTTATACTCAACAAAAATGTTTTATTTGATAAACATGATTATAATTAAAATGAGACCAGTGGGTTTTGACTGTTATATGACCATCGGTCAATATGACCACTGTGAACAAAATGTTTTGATTATTGTCTCCAAATATAAGTAATCTTGGTTAACTATTATAGAAAGATGATTTGATGGCCTCACCTAGTAGTCTTGGACCGATCGAAGCCCATATAACAGAGCTTGGGAAGGAGGTAGCACTATTGGGCTTTACTCTGGACCAAATCCAAGCTGAACTTCATCATGTGAAGCTAGAACGGAATCGTCTTCGCGAGAAGTTCAAACTGATAGAAATTACTACTCGGGCAATGTTGACTGAGCCGCCCCAAGATTTTATCACCCTAGCACACCTTACTCTTAGGTCCTATGCTGGTATTATAAGGGGCTATGTAATGAGGCCATAACTGCATTGTGTAATCCTTGTTTTAAATAAAAAATGGGATTTCTTATTATGATGATGTTTATGAATTTTCAAATGACTGGATAAAAATAGTATGCATATTTTTGATGAATTTTCAAAAGGATATTTTAAAAAAAATGTTTGTGTAAACCTTAAATAATTTAAAATGTGTAATGATTCTCAAAAAATGGTCTTCTACAATTATGTCCAGTACAAAATTTAGAGTCTAATAAGATCAACTTGATTTTTGATGAATAGTAAATTATGAACAGTGATTTTATGATTATAATTAGTAATATGACCAAATGGATTAGTAATCTCACTTAAAGAAAGTTTTAAAATAATCTAGGCACCCTGATTAAGTAATGTGATTCAATAAAATGGTTAAATAACGGTTTCATAAATTGTTATTCAAGTATTAGTTTTTTTCGGGTGAATAGTGTTTTTTAATTAAAAATTTAATTAAAAATAATTAGAAAATTATTTTTATAAAAAGGACTTTATTTTTGAACTCAAAGCATCGATATTATGTTATGGTAATTTTTGGGGTTTTTTCTGAAAAAATGAATTTTCGGTGAATAGTGTTTTTAATTAAAAATAAATTTAAAAATACTTTGAAAATTATTTTTATAAAATGGAGTTCATTTTTGAAATCAGAGCATTGATATTTAGTTAAGGTGAAATTTTGGGATTTTTCTGAGAAAGATGAATTTTTCAGTGAATAGTAAAAATGCAGTTTTCGGGTTTCGGTATGTTTAATGACATCATTGCTGTGTCATGATGATTTCATGAGCTATTTTAAGAGTTTTCCGGCCAAGGGTGATGAATTATTGTTGTGGGGGCCCCATGTGGCCTAACTCCATGGATAATGCCAAGGGAGAGCTCATGGGTTTGAGAAAAACACATGTGAGGTGTCCCTTGGCCATTAATGCCTTGTCCCCTCACTTTCCCTATAAAGAACAAGCCCTCCTCTCATCAATTCGACTCCCCACTCTTCCCCAACGAAGTTCTGGTCTCATTACCTCCCAAGGATTCCTCCCAAGGTGCCCCCAATTCCTCAAAGTCCCAACCATTGAGGTTTAAGAGTTACATTTTAAGGTAAGGGATCCGACCTCTCTCTTTCATTTCAAGTAATCTCTTTTATGTCATTACTTTTATGCTCCATGTTCTTATGTTGGAGGATGTTCTTTTATACTCCTCTTACTGCCCTTTTCATTTTAATATAATGAGAAATCCCCTCTTACTCTCATTATTTCGTTTTATGAAGTTTTAAGTGGCGTCGTTAGGCTGCCGAAATTTTTGTAACAGATTCTTTCTCCCTTCTCATTTTTCAAGATCTATTTTCAGGTAAAGTATTTCATGTTCCTTTGTTTATTATGTTTGGGTATGATCTCTAGATTTATCATACTGATCTTTTATGATCATATGATGAGAGAACCCATTTGATCGCTTCAATTCAGTATTTTGAAGTTTTAAGTGGCGTCGTTAGGCTGCCGAATTTTTAAGTGGTTCTTCACCCTTCTCGTTTTGAAGTTATACTTTCATGTCAATTCTTTCAAGTTCCTTTTTTTATGTTGGGGTATGATCTCTATATATATCATACTGGACTCTTATGTTCATATGATGAGATACCCCATTTGATCTCTTCAATTTAGTATTTTGTTGAAGTTTAAGTGGCACTGTTAGGCTGCTGAATTTTTAAGTGGTTCTTCACCCTTCTCGTTTTGAAGTTCTACTTTCATGTCAATTCTTTCAAGTTCCTTTTTGTTATGTTGGGGTATGATCTCTATATCTATCATACTGGAATCTTATTTTCATATGATGGGAGACCCCATTTGATCTCTTCAATTCAGTATTTTGTTGAAGTTTAAGTGGCTCCATTCGGCTACCGGATTTTTAAGTGGTTCTTCACCATTCTCGTTTTGAAGTTCTACTCTCATGTCAATTCTTTCAAGTTCCTTTCTATTATGTTGGGGTATGACCTCTATATCTATCATACTGGACTCTTATGTTCATATGATTAGAGACCCTATTTGACCTTGTCAATTCAATTTTGTTGAAGTTTAAGTGATGCTGTTAGGCTGCCGAATTCTCACAAGAGAAATCTTTTATTTCTTCCTTTCATGTTCTTCATTTCATATGTTATATTTTCAAATTTCATTACAATTTTCTTAAATCCCTTATATTTTGTCCCTCTACGGTTTTATGGGTCATTTATGAATGTTTGACCCATGTCCCCTCTCTTCTCAATGTTTTCTAAAACCTTGTAACATAGCCGTTATGCTGCAGAATTTTCGTCTCAAAATGCCTCTCTCTCTTTTCTAAAAATTATTTTCTGTTATAAAGTGAATACTCAAAGATCTTATTTCTACAGGGGTATTCACATATATATCAAAATGTTCTATTTTAAATTCTGGTAATTACATAAATGAAACCCTATTTCCCTTCCTGTGGGTTTAAAGTGACGTAAAGATCATGTCTTTAAAGCAGTTTTTAAAATGTTATGATTATGAAATGAAACCCATTTATTTTATGCTATATGGGTTATTTATGAAATGTTTGATGATGATATATGTGGCTCACATGATAATAAAGGCAAATTTAAGGGTGCACCCTGATAGCGCTCCAATGTATTGGGTAATGTCTTAATCTCTAGAGATGACCATTTTAACGACGCCTTGGTGAATAACCTTGGTAATTTTAACGACACCTTGGGGATGGACCTTGGTGAAACGAAACGATTTTCAATATTAAATGTTTTAGCCACATCTTCAAGTTATAAAAAAATGTTATTTTTATTATGATGTATCTCATGATTTCATTCTCATGCCTTAATGTTATTTTCATGACCTTATTGAAGTATCTCAAGTTCACATGTAAAATGTTTCTCTGGTTTCTCTTACTGGGCCTTCTGCTCACCCTTTCTTTTGATGTATGTCCCCAGGTTATGAGATGCAGTAATGAACCTAGGATGAACTTGAGGAGAAGCCTTTTAAGTGTTTAAGAAGAATGCATTTTTTGTTTCATTTATTATGTTCCTGGTTTCCAAGACACTAAACCTTAAAGATCCTCGGTTTTGTAAAATGTAATGAAAGTTTATGTGATAAAAAGGCGGGATTCTATAGTTGGTATCAAAGGATGGTTTAGTTATTTGTGGAAATTAGGATATGAAAACTTTATGAATAACCCTATAAATAAGTTTAAATATAGGAAATATTCCTAGTGTTTTGGTGAGTATTGAGTAAAGGGTTTCCAAGCAAATACATCCCTGTCTGGATACGAGCAGGTAGAGGTGGCTCTGGCACAGATGTACATAGGGGTAAAACCCGAAAACACCGCTTTGAGCTAGACTCGAACGTGAACTGGTACACGACAACGGGCCTTGCTGCACTCTTGGTTACGACACTCCCGGGGGATATGATTTAGTAAATTCATAAGCTTAGTATGAACCATTGTTAAAGGAACAAAGATAAAATAAAATAAAGATTCACATAAGAATATATGATCATGGATAACCTAGAAGGGAACCTAGGGGATCACAAGTTAGTGTATACTTTACTTCTACATGTTATCCTTAGATGCTTTAAGTTTCTTTTCATGATTATTGGCTAAGTATTTAAGCCCCTAACTATAGCTTCTTTTCTTAGTTAATGGCGGGAAATGGAAGAACATGTCCCAACAACCAATGTGATAGGAAATGCTACGATTGCCGTATTAATACGACAGAGATGATTAGGGGATTAAAAGATGATTATTATTTTGGAATACGTTCACTATTTTGAGGACCATATATGATCAAGGTAAATAGATTACTACGGTGTCTTCATTGAGGAGTAAGGTTGACTTATATTTTGAAGAATCAATGAATTTAAGGTGGCCTTATAGTAATTTAGGTTATGTACGGGAATGATTAACCTATCTTGGGTAAAATATTTTTAGGTTAGCTACTTTTGTTATAAGATGTTAGGAGTGGTTGATGTTGTTTGGAGATAAACAATGAAGTTTATTTTGGAAGACTATGTTATCAAGTCCTTCTTGTATTTGGGTTTCAATCTTAGTTTGGTTTATTTTCAGGAATCTTAAGGACCATTATTTACGGAATGGTCTATGATGAACATTGGGTAGTACCATGGAACTTTGAAGATTTAAAAGTAGTTTCCATTTCTATGGGATTATTTTTGAAGATTTGTTTTACCTTACCCATTCTATTTTTGGGATAATGTTTAAAGATAGAAGAAATAGATAGTTGATCTTTTGTGGATCATGTGATTCTATAGATGATGATTCTTGTGTTTTGATGAGACCAAGTAGTTTTGAATGCTTGTCGTTTGGAGAAAAGATTAGTTTTGGTAGAAACTTATTAATGTATGAAACTCTACATGAAGGTAGATATATTTCCTTATGTTTTTGTTCTATGTTGTAAATGAATTCTTCAAAGTTATTAAAAGGAACGTAAAACAAAAACTTTGTTGGTTTACGTTTCCTACTAGGTAATCAAAGACCTCTTACACACATCATAATTTTGGGATTTTCTGGTGGTTAACTTCCCCCTAATAATGTTTTCTATCACTCTCCTTTAAGAACGATACCCTTTGTTTTCTTCTCCATGTCCATATTTCCTACATGGAATCCTAGTATGAGTAAACTCGGGTGGCCTTTGTACTTCCTTTTCTTTCTTTTAAAGTAATGGTGTTACTGACTCTTTTTCCGATGTGGGACTTTAAATGAAATTTCAAAACCCAATTTTAAAAATTGCGAGGACGCAATTTCTTAAGGGGGGAAGATTGTAACGGCCCGAAATTTTTAATAAATCTTGTTCCCTAATTTCATGTGTTATTTTATTTTATTTTTATACTCAACAAAAATTTTTTATTTGATAAACATGATTATAATTAAAATGAGACTAGTGGGTTTTGACTGTTATATGACCATCGGTCAATATGACCACTGTGAACAAAATGTTTTGATTATTGTCTCCAAATATAAGTAATCTTGGTTAACTATTATAGAAAGAAGATTTGATGGCCTCACCTAGTAGTCTTGGACCGATCGAAGCCCATCTAACAGAGCTTGGGAAGGAGGTAGCACCATTGGGCTTTTCTCTGGACCAAATCCAAGCTGAACTTCATCATGTGAAGCTAGAATGGAATCGTCTTTGCGAGAAGTTCAAACTGATAGAAATTACTACTCGGGCAATGTTGACTGAGTCGCCCCAAGATTCTATCACCCTAGAACACCTTACTCTTAGGTCCTATGCTGGTATTATAAGGGGCTATGTAATGAGACTATAACTGCCTTGTGTAATCCTTGTTTCAAATAAAAATTGGGATTTCTTATTATGATGATGTTTATGAATTTTCAAATGACTGGATAAAAATAGTATGCATATTTTTGATGAATTTTCAAAAGGATATTTTAAAAAAAATGTTTGTGTAAACCTTAAATAATTTAAAATGTGTAATGATTCTCAAAAAATGGTCTTCTACAATTATGTCCAGTACGAAATTTAGAGTCTAATACGATCAACATGATTTTTGATGAATAGTAAATTATGAATAGTGATTTTATGATTAGGATTAGTAATATGACCAAATGGATTAGTAATCTCACTTAAAGAAAGTTTTAAAATAATCTAGGCACCTTGATTAAGTAATGTGATTCAATAAAATGGTTAAATAACAGTTTCATAAATTATTATTCAAATATTAGTTTTTTTCTGGTGAATTGGGTTTTTTAATTAAAAATTTAATTAAAAATAATTAGAAAATTATTTTTATAAAAAGGACTTTATTTTTGAACTCAGAGCATCGATATTATGTTATGGTAATTTTTGGGGTTTTTTCTGAAACAATGAATTTTCGGTGAATAGTGTTTTTAAATAAAAATAAAATTAAAAATACTTAGAAAATTATTTTTATAAAATGGAGTTCATTTTTGAAATCAGAGCATTGATATTTAGTTAAGGTGAAATTTTGGGATTTTTCTGAGAAAGATGAATTTTTCAGTGAATAGTAAAAATGCAATTTTCGGGTTTCGGTATGTTTAATGACATCATAGCTGTGTCATGATGATGTCATGAGATATTTTAAGGGTTGTCCGGCCAAGGGTGATGCATTATTGTTGTGGGGGCCCCATGTGGCCTAACTCCATGGTAAATACCAAGGGAGAGCACATGGGTTTGAGAAAAGCACATGTGAGGTGTCCCTTGGCCATTAATGCCTTGTCCCCTCACTTTCCGTATAAATACCAAGCCCTCCTCTCATCAATTCGACTCCCCACTCTTCCCAAACGAAGTTCTGGTCTCATTACCTCCCAAGGAGTCCTCCCAAGGTGCCCCCAAGCCCTCAAGGTCCCAACCATTTAGGTTTAAGAGTTACATTTTAAGGTAAGGGATCCGACCTCCCTCTTTCATTTCAAGTAATCTCTTTTATGTCATTTCTTTTATGCTTCATGTTCTTATGTTGAAGGATGTTATTTTATACTCCTCTTACTGCCCTTTTCATGTTAATATAATGAGAGATCCCCTCTTACTCTCATTATTTCGTTTCATGAAGTTTTAAGTGGCGCCGTTAGGCTGCCGAAATATTTGTAACAGATTCTTTCTCCCTTCTCATTTTTCAAGATCTATTTTCATGTAAAGTATTTCATGTTCCTTTTTTTATTATGTTGGGGTATGATCTCTAAATTTATCATACTGATCTTTTTTGATCATATTATGAGAGACCCCATTTGATCGCTTCAATTCAGTATTTTTATGTTTTAAGTGGCGCCGTTAGGCTGCCGAATTTTTAAGTGGTTCTTCACCCTTCTCGTTTTGAAGTTCTACTTTCATGTCAATTCATTCAAGTTCCTTTTTGTTATGTTGGGGTATGATCTCTAAATCTATCATACTGGACTCTTATTTTCATATGATGAGAGACCCCATTTGATCTCTTCAATTCAGTATTTTGTTGAAGTTCAAGTGGCACCGTTAGGCTGCCGAATTTTTAAGTGGTTCTTCACCCTTCTCGTTTTGAAGTTCTACTTTCATGCCAATTATTTCAAGTTCCTTTTTGTTATGTTGGGGTATGATCTCTATATCTATCATACTGGACTCTTATGTTCATATGATGGGAGACCCCATTTGATCTCTTCAATTCAGTATTTTGTTGAAGTTTAAGATGCGCCGTTAGGCTGCCGAATTTTTAAGTGGTTCTTCACCATTCTCGTTTTGAAGTTCTACTCTCATGTCAATTCTTTCAAGTTCCTTTCTATTATTTTGGGGTATGACCTCTATATCTATCATACTGGACTCTTATGTTCATATGATGAGACACCCTATTTGACCTTGTCAATTCAATTTTGTTGAAGTTTAAGTGACGTTGTTAGGCTGCCGAATTCTCACAAGAGAAATCTTTTTTTTCTTCTTTTCATGTTCTTCATTTCATATGGTATATTTTCAAATTTCATTACCATGTTCTTAAATCCCTTATATTTTTTCCCTCTACAGTTTTATGGGTCATTTATGAATGTTTGACCAATGTCCCCTCTCTTCTCAATGTTTTCTAAAACCTTGTAACATAGCCGTTATGCTGTAGAATTTTCGTCTGAAAATGCCTCTCTCTCTTTTCTAAAAATTATTTTATGTTATAAAGTGAATACTCAAAGCTCTTATTTATACAGGGGTATTCACATATATATCAAAATGTTCTATTTTAAATTCTTGTAATTACATAAATGAAACCCTCTTTCCCTTTCCGTGGGTTTAGTGACGTAATGATCATGTCTTTAAAGCAGTTTTTAAAATGTTATGATTATGAAATGAAACCCATTTATTTTATGCTATATGGGTTATTTATGAAATGTTTGATGATGATATATGTGGCTCACATGATAATAAAGGAAAATTTAAGGGTGTGCCCTGATAGCGCTCCAATGCATTGGGTAAAGACTTAATCTCTAGAGATGACCATTTTAACGACGCCTTGGTGAATAACCTTGGTAATTTTAACGACACCTTGGGGATGGACCTTGGTGAAACGAAACGATTGTCAATATTAAATGTTGTAGCCACATCTTCAAGTTATAAAAAATGTTATTTTTATTATGATGTATCTCATGATTTCATTCTCATGCCTTAATGTTATTTTCATGACCTTATTGAAGTATCTCAAGTTCACATGTAAAATGTTTCTCTGTTTTCTCTTACTGGGCCTTCTGCTCACCCTTTCTTTTGATGTATGTCCCCAGGTTATGAGATGCAGTAATGAACCTAGGATGAACTTGAGGAGAATCCTTTCAAGTGTTTAAGAAGAATGTTTTTTTTGTTTCATTTATTATGTTCCTGGTTTCCAAGACACTAAACCTTAAAGATCCTCGGTTTTGTAAAATGTAATGAAAGTTTATGTGATAAAAAGGCGGGATGCTATAGATCATGTATATTAGAGATTCAAGGTGGAATATAAATTCTATAGTCCACAAAACAATATATATCCAAAATTTAAAAAGGTTTTATATACATGTTGAACATTTTTTTCCTTTCATAATGAACCTTATAACACCCTTTTATAGAGATGGTTTCTAGAAAACAGAAATAACATTTAATATTACATGCCTTTCCACAAATTATTATTATAAATCATTTTTCTAGATAGAAGATGATTTAATATGAGTCTGAATAGTATTTTCGATTGTCATTGTATCCCCACCAAGATCTATGCATGCAGGTTTCATTTCACCAACTTCATCCATAAAGGTTGGAGTACAATATCTCTTTCTATTTAATGCTTCATATAGTGCCATTTAATTTATTGAATGAAACTTGAACCTAATTCCCTTGAAATTCAATGGGTATTGACCTCAACATATCATCTATAGAAGTTATTTTCCTTTTTTAGTACCCATTAATTTGGCTTTGGTAGGTGGTGCACAACTGAATCCCTTTATTCAGAGACTTCTTAAGACTCTTATAGAATTTCTATGTATATTTTTATCATGGCCATCCACAATTTAAATAGGTTCACCATGATGTCATGTAACTTCATTAATATGGCTCTTTGTAAGGCACTAAAGTGTTAAATCTTCTCTTGTAAAAGGGAAATTTAAATATTTATTAAGAAATCAAAAATTACTCATATCATATCATTATTTCAATGTTTTATTGGTAATATAGTTCAATATTTTATATTCATGTCATCCTATTTCCACATAGGAATGTGTAGAGTTTTCATGAATCTTAAAGGCTGTTTTCTATCATCCTTCACATGTTAAAAAAACCAAGATTCTTGATACTTAATTAAACATTTCCCACTTTATGTTATCCAAAATGATAATCCCTCAAATACCTAAACATATTTCTTCTTCCAAGGGGTATAAAGAAATTCAATCTATGAGCAGTATCCCATAATTCCATAATTATCTTAGGTGTACAAGTAACATAAAAACTCTTATAAATTTTAAGAAACCAATATTTAAAAAATTAATTTTTACAATTTCCCATCATTTACAACATTAATTATCTTTTGAAAATTCTTATCATCAGATTTGGTACTTTTAGTCATTTCTAATAAAGATGGTATGATAGTCAATTCAAAAAGTAATGATTCCACCCCTTACATGTTAATTTTTATATTAATATTTACTATATTTAAGAACAGATGATCCCAATCTATCCTCATTTTTGGTACAACACCTTCATATTTCATACTCAATGCATCTAATACATTGTTTACCTACCATATGTGGTAATTTATTGAGATATTATTATACTTGAGTAGCTCGATCCATCGCCTATTCCACAATTTGAACAATTTTAATGAAAATATGTTTCTATGATCTTATATTTAGTATATATCTCACTTCATTCACCATAAAGATGAATTATCTATATCTTCAATGAAAATATTACATATTCTTACTCCAGGTCAGGAGTTGGTGATTTATGGTCATGATTCTACATCTTCCTTGATGCGTAGGAAATATATTTATCATTCTACATAAGGATATGACCAAGTATATTATTTGATTCATGGCATTATATCAGAAAAAATAATCATTTCCAAATGATAGATTCAAAATCATAACATTGAAAAATATATTCTCTAATTCATAAATTATTTCTTCACATTACATTTTCATTGCGAACATAACCCCTTTACATTTAATCAAGGGTAATTAGTTTGGAAATTTGGAATATTTTTGTAATGAATCTCTAATAGGAACCGACCAAAATAATGAAAAATAATAAATCATATATTTTTGTTGGAGTAATTCATTATTTAATATATATTTTCTTAAAATATTAAATATAGATTCCATCAATGGGTCCAATATGGAAAATAAATGAAACATTATAATTCCAAAATTCATACTTTCTAAATTTTATAAATAATTTTTATCCTTTAAGATTACCATGAATGAAATGAATGTAATTATCAAGGTTCTCATGGATTAAATAATACTATAAGAGATCATTAATTATTAAAAAAATTAAATCATAAATATATTCTTTGAATAAGATGATAATTAAATCCATTAAAATGGATGGTGTATTAGTCAACCCATATGGAAGTACTATAAAGGCATAATGCTCATATGTAATTTGAAATTTAATATTCATAATATTATCTTTCATTAATCATAATTTATGATACCAATAGTGTAGGTAAATATTTTAAAACTACTAAGATCTATTAGGATATTGAAATAATTCAAAAATGAAAGGTAGTGGATACTGGCTATTTATCTTAATTATATTAATTTTCCTATAATCAATAAACAACCAAATGGATCTATAATTCATATTAAAAAATAGAGCAAGGACCCACAATGTTAAACACTACAGTTAATAGATCCCTTACAATACAACTACTCTATTCAGTTCCTTAACAACACTAATTCCACAGTTTCAATTCTATATAGATTCAATGATATATGCTTTTCCTATGGGTTTAAATCAATGGAAGTTAATTATATAATGGATTTAGAGGAATTTATCTATAAATTAATCAATTTATTCATTTAAAATAGGTACATCATCAATTTGAATATTAAATTTTCTATACATATATTGGTTTTAAATTATTCCCTAAGAATCTCACTCTATAGTTCTACTAGACCTGGATATAGTCCTGATTGAGATGATGAATTAGCTTCTCTAAATAGAAAAAATTACCCTTCTTCATCATGAATCGTAATTTTATATTTTCTTGAAATAAATTTATTCAGAATATATTACAGGCCAATCCATACAAATTATTATATCAATTTAAACCATGAATATAAAAATAAAGTCTAAAAATATGGAATTTTTATGTTTCATAACGGGAAATCTCGGAAAAATATTTATTTATGTGATATTTCCACTATGATTTTGGATTGAAAACTCATTTCAGAATGTGTAAGGAAAATATTTAATTTTATTTGAAAATATAGAAGATATAAAAGAGTGATAGGATCTAGAGTCAAAATAAAAAATTTCAAAATTTAGTGATCTGATTAAAGAACCTACCACAACATCTTTGGGAATTTTAACCTCCACTATAGTGATCATATAAGCAAAAAACTTCTCCCCATGGCCCCTTATTTTGTAGATTACCTTGATTAATTGGGAATTATTTTTCATAATTCCCCATTTAATTAAATTTTATGCACTATATAGTATATGTATCTTTATTTTCTTACTTTCTTGAGCCAAATGAAACTTAAAACATCACTTGTCACACACTCTCATTACCTTTAATAATTTTTCAACATGTTTTATTACAAAATTTTTAAAAAATCGATTTAATTCATTTTAATATCCTTCTATAATGTATTCCATTATTCTTGGTATTCAGATAACTTCTTCTTATTTCTATTTCCCTTTAATATAAAGGATATTGAAAATTCCTTCTCTAATTTTATGTAACATAAAACTATATCATAATGTTATGAAAATTTTATGAAACCGATTATATTTGTGGACTTTGATTAATCAATTTAACTAAATGATCAATATTTCTTTCTATATTGTGTATATACTCTATATAATAACTGGTTAGTCTTGTAAAGGTAACATCAGAATTTATAGAAATTTATTCTTCCCTATTCTTTTAGTTGAGAATCTTTTTCTTTATTTGAGTTTATTTCTTATGATGGAAATATTTATTGAATAATTTTATTTTAATTTCTCTCCAATCCTCATGTTCTATTTTATCTTCCTCACTATTATTGTAGATCAACATCCACCATTTATTTTCATCACCCTTAAGAAATTATACCATTATTATATAATATTTTCTTTTAACACATCAGAAGTCCAAATATATATTTCTAAGGGACTTAATAATTGTCTTAGCAACCCATATATTTATAGATCTGTTAAATTATAGGTTCTTATATCAAGTTAAATTATCCAATATTGGTCTATCATGTCATGTAACATCATGTTTTTCTATATGTTCAAAGTTATTATTCATAACCTGGTTCAGAATCCCTAATATATTCAAGAGCTTCTTAGTTCCAACACAAATATTATTGGCTTGCATATTAAGGAAATGTATAAATTTTCCATTAGTTTTTCTGACATTATTTCTTCCATGTGATAGTTCTAGAAAGATGAATATACTAAATTATTTCATAACATTATTAATTAATGTTCATAATGTATATTTATAAATTCTGTGTAATAGTTCACATAGAGTAAAAATTTATGTAATTTTAATATCTGAATCATAAACTTTGTTTATTTGTTAATATCATTAAATCATAAGACTATTTTAAAATATATAATAATGGTTTTTAAATGAAATTTGAATTAATAAAATAATATCCTCTAGGAGTTACAAACCATTTGTGTAATTAGGTCACACTGAGCATGGAATGGAATAACGGTTGAGATATACTGAAATAAAATCATATTAGGGTTATTACCCCTAGATACATCTATACCAAAAAAAATCCACATATAATTTATAGAGAGGGTTTTATTACATGGACACCCCACATAATCTCCACCTAAAAAATTATTAGGTTATTCCATTATTTGACATATCATAAAAGTCTATTATGGAATTATGTTAACTAATATATGTTTTCTTAAATATGTTTCTTGAGGTTTCTTCTAAAATTTTATTGATACCTATAGTAATAACCATGAATCCAGTAACACGTATTTAGTGGTTACTTTTTCATATTGGTATATGTACAAGGGTTCCAATCTTTAATAATAAATAGATTAAGTAGTCATGTAGAGAAATATTCATTCAAGATACCCACTTTACATTGGGAATAAAATATTAACCATAACAAATGTTAACATTCAAAATATAGAAAGATCTATTAAATAATTCATATTCATATCTTGAAGAAAGGTGAAAAATAAGGGTGACATAACATTCTTATAATGGGTTATGTATAGGGTAATTAACCTTGAGTAAATAAGAAATAATCAATATATAAAGGTAAATAATTGATAATTTTTATAAAATAATCGTATCCCTAATACAAATAATATAGATATTTAGTATAAATTTAATGAATATAGATCGTAAGAAATTTAATTATTCTATAGGAATTTAATTACCAAAAATTAATATTGGATGAGAGATGGACATCAGATACTAATAAATATCAGTTTTTTAATAAGATTATGTATATTAGAAAATAATTAAATTGAATGTAAAAATTTAAAAAATACATTTATTAAATATTTTTCTTTATAAAATAATTTAAAATGTATAGAGGAATCTAAATTTTGTAAAATAGTTATGTTTTTGGGGAAGTATGTTAGCACTGTAAATGTTAAAATACATTCATTTGGACTTTTTTGAAAGAAAAAAGAGAACCATTCAGAAATTAGTATAAATATTTCTTTTAAACCTATTTAAACATCCAGGAGAAATTAAAATATCCTTATCAAATCATTTTAGTAATAATAACAAATTTTTTATTATAATTTTGAAAAATATAGCCATCAAAGAAAAATATATCTAAAATTTATGGAAACCAAAAAAAATTATAAATCTTAATTTTATGAAATGAAGTAACAAGTAGATGAAAAATTGAGTGAAACTATAGAATATAAATAAATATCCATATGATAATAAAATAGATAGAGTTTTAGAGTAATAGTTTATATGCTTATTTCAAATAAAATAATAGAAATCCCATAAATTCCTATTGTAAAACCAATTATTACATATTTGGTAACCTTTAAATTGAAATCCCTTGAGGGAATGGACATGAATTGAAACATTATTCAACATGAATAAATATTTATTCAAATTATGTACACTAAATATGTAGTATGTACACCGAATAAAATTAAATAGTTTTATAACAATAAATAAAAATTAAGGGAGTTTAAATTGAAATTAAATCTTTTACCTCATGATTTTTATTAGTATAAATTGGTATAGTTGTGATGGTATTGTTTTCTATTTTTGTGGAGTGGGGTATTGATAAATATTATAACATAAAAGTAATAATATCAGATTATAGGGTAGATAAAATTGTTATTATATTGTAATTTTTAAGACATAAGTGAAGGTAGTGAAATAAAAAGTAAAAAAGAAAGAGAATGGTCATGAGGTTTAACTTATCTTAGAGAAACCAACATCAGATATCTTATTATGGACCATAGGGTTGGACTTAATGGAATAATGCAGGCTATATATAGTTTTTAATGATTTTAATGATAGAATTTTTTTTGAGAAAAATGCCTTTAGATATGTGAACAAGTGACTGAATGAGGTGCTCATTTATAATTTAGCTAAATGGCATAGTTGTAATTTTACAACGTTATTCAGTAATTCCATGACAATTTCTATGAAATATGGTTCCAAAATAGCTAATATTCTAAGTATAAATGGTTAATTCTAAAATAGAACCATCCAATATTGATTTATAAAGTATTTATTTCATTTTATATGCTTATCATATTAATTTAACAGCCATGAAAAAAGGTATTATCCTTAATCTCAGTTATTAATTTTTATTTATTATATTATAAATTATGACCAAAAAATAATTTTTCAATATTGTCTAATATTAATTATGAAAATTTCAAATAAGGAATCTATTTTTTAATATTTAAATCACACAATTTCCATAATTTAATTTAAAAATAAAATCGCAAAACAAGTAAAAAATGGTTCTTCAAGAGATAATTTTTTCCAGAATAAGATGATATTTGTTTAAATATATGACTAGTAGTTATCAATATATGGATTCCAATTCATATATTTATATAAATATTTTATAAATCTAATTTATTTCATTCATATTTAAATACTTAATTAATTAATTTAAATGGAAACACATTATTAAAATTTTTAAAATTATTTCTGAACACAGTCACCCTTTACCTCAAAAATATCATATCAATATTTCTATCAAATTTTTAGTTAATAAAATATTAATTACATTTTTTTTAAAAAATAATTATGACTAAAATTTAGAGTTCTTAAATACTACACTTTCGATTATTCATAGAAGCTTATTTCTAAGGGATGTTTTCAAAAATTTATTCAAGGATTATTTTTATAAATTATGTTCGAAATTAGCATTCATCCTACCAAATTATAATGTTTCAGCCATTAAAGATTAAAATGTTAAATGTAAAATAATTTTATTAAAATATAATGTTCACTAACTATAAATGATGCTCAATTTTTAAAGTGTTTCTGGATAAAGTATTCATCTATTCATTATTTTTTCTCAATACTACAAATGTTAATGATTACATTGACTATATAAAGTAATTTATCCATTTTATGTTGAACTAATGGTTTCATACATCACATATTATATAGTTAATGCCATATAATTTTACATTTTATATATTATATTCATAAATCATATGCAATATTTAATATTTATGAAATAATATTTTCTTATTTTTCTGTTTCATTTAATTTATTTATATTGATGATATTATTTAATTGAATTCTTATTAATTTTATCAACATTTATTAAATAATTTCATGAAATGTCTATAGATTTATATATTTTAAAAAAAATAAAATATGGTCATATATAAATTTTGGATGAAAAAATGATAAAAATATTCATTGAAAATATGGGATGATACAAATATCCATTTTAAATATTCTACATTTAGTCTTTTCTTATAGCATCGAAGGATACTTAAACCACACAGGAATTCTTGGAATATATTATTCCATGAGAATTATAAAACTTAATAACCTTTTGAAATTTATTTGGAAGAATTACAAAACTATTCTTAGTATAATTTCATTCATAGTAATATATTCTACAAACCACTTGTATGTATGACAATCTATAAAGAGTTTTTGGATATACATTCCATTGTTTCACATTATTCTTATAAATAGTATTCTAATAAACATTTCTTAAGTAACGCCCTAAATTATATTCTAATTTACATAAAAATATTTATATATTATATATAAAATATATGATTTTTGTTTATAAATTAAAAAATAATAGTAATTTATTAAAACAATAAATATCATAAAAATATATATTTTATCCTTGACATGTTTTCATGTTTTTACAATGAAAATTGATTATAGGTGAAATATCTATTGAATTTATATTTTCCTTCTTAATCCTTATTTGAATATTATACATACTTATCAACATGATCCATAAATGTTTTATATTTTCTATAGACTAATTCACCTCCTTATTCATTACTTGAAATATAATTTTCTGCCCCTTACATAGATAACATACAACATGTTTTTCTTATGGAAAAAATATTTTACACTTCAAAAAATTTCTTTACCTATTTTAAATCCTCACTTATATTCCATAATTTTATTAGAATATATCATTCTTTATCATTGCCTCTAGAATCATAAATAATTTTATTAAAATAAAAATATCAAAATTTTCTATGAATAAAAAATATATAATTTCTAGGGTAGTATACATTTTAACTCCACCTTCATTATAAAAAATATTTTGTGGTAAGATATTTGTTTTTCTCATATTCGTCATTTTCTTCTTAAAACATTAAAATGTTGAGTATGAATAATTTTGATCCACTTAAGTTTATGTTTTTTCACTTTCATAAATTAAATTTCACTCTTCCCTATAATATTACTTTTCAAAAACAATTTTTCATAATTTCATATAAAATATGTGTATTATGTTTCTTATCAATATATAATTGGTTTAAATATATAAATTTCATTGAGTTCACTATGGTATCAAATTGATTAAGAAAATATCTTAAAATATTTTTCCTCAATAAATACCCATGGTTATAGTAAATATTATTCTTTATTTAGTTATTTTTTAATGTAGTTTTGATTACATTCATCACTGAGCTAAAATAGAAAACCAATTTAAATTAATAAAGTAATTAAATGTTGTAATTAAATTTTAGCTGATAAATTCTTGAGGATCAATATAAGTGAATAAATTATAAAAAATAATATATAAATGTACAATAAAATAATGGTTATTTAATACTTAGCGTTTATATTTCTCTAAAATCATATTATAACTATTAAGTGCACTATGAAAATAATTAAAATTTCCCCCCAACAACAGAAATTTTATTAGGAAAATTGGATTTGATAGTTCAAAAAAATTGGTTTAAATAATTTGATATTTCTCATTTTATTTCTTAGGAATGAAAATAAGATTATCTTTATTAAGGTTAATTACATTGAAAATGGTGAAACTGTTAATTCCAAAGATTTAATTTAGTAATATTTTTTTATTTTTATCTAATAAAGTATATTAAAATATTTTAAATGATGACTCCAATATTATTTTTTACACATATATAATTATATTAATACACATTTAACAATTATTCAATTATGTATAATATTAAGAATTCATAATTCTTGAAATATGATTTTTCTACAATAAATGGCTTTTCTATATATAAAATTTTAAATTTAAAGTTTTATTTTGTCTTATTAAAAAATAAAATTAATTTAATATAGATTTAGTTTAGGTTCAGACACTAACATTTTGTAATATGGTCATTTTAATTACTTTTAAAAAATATATTACTTAGTTTGAAACTATTTTCCTAGGTAAAAAATAAAAATATTAAAATATAAATATCTAAAGGTAAATGATATTGATATTTTTTAAACATTTATGGAATTTTATTTTTGAGGCTATATAAAACATATCACACCAAACACTCCATTATTTATCACATTTTCAACTATTTCCCCTTTAATAGTTTCATTCCATTATTTAAAAATAAATTTTTTGCACAAAATTTCCCTTTTCTTCACTTATAAAAGAGACACACTTCAAAAAGGACATTTGATACTCAGTCCTTCAAAAATCATTCTAAGAATTACAAAATTATAACCCAATAGAAATCTACCCATCTTTATTGTGAATTTATATACATAATATTTAATAAACACATTAAAAATAAAAGAGTTTTCCATGAGAATATTAATTTCTTCTATGTATGTATCTCACTTCTCTTAATCATTTCATACATAATTTCTTCATTTACCAACACATATAAATTTTAATATAATTAAATAATTATTAATAATATTTTGAAATTTTATTGTATTAATGTAATAATCATTATTTAACCCAACCATGAGCTCATAATGAAAAAACAATATTGAACATACATACGTGCATACTACTGTCACCACGAACTAATGTTTTTTTTTCATTTTTTATAATGGTTTTTTTATTTCTCTGAACTTCTTAAAATATGAATCAATAATTTTAGAAATAATATAATTGTTATAAATGTATCTTTATCTTAATAATATTGTGTAAAATTAAAGCATTTCTTAACCATACTCACCTATCAAATTATAGAATGTACATGTTTTCATCAATTTACACACATACACGAACAATGGTATAAAACCTTATAATTGAGGACTATAAAAACATATATACTAGTGTGGTCAAATATTAATAAATAAATAATTTTATTATGGTTGTTTAATGGTCATACTTCTAAATAACCCATTTTCAATAAACTTAAATCTATTTTTTATGATTTGCCAAAACAATATTTTCACTAATTTCCTTTTACAAAATTTAAAAATCATAGAATGAGAAAATAATTTATAAATCAATGTAATGGATATGTTATTGTACCTTAAATGATATATATGGATAATATTATTATCAAAGTATGTGTATCGATATCTATAGTATATAATGTGCAAGAAATAATAAAAAATGTATAGCATATGTTGGTAAAGATAATCCATAATTAAGTAATATGTTTTCCCAAAATGGTTATAATTAAAGTATGTAAAATGATATATATATATATATATATATATATATATATATATATATCGGTGTGTCTGTGAATTAGTTTCTTCAATTAGTATATATGATAGAAATATTTTTTATAAAGGATGTCATATTATGATAATATATGTTGGAAATCAATGCATAGGTTTATTTAAATTTATTTCAAATTAATTGTGTCTTAGTCATTCATATATGTATATAACTTTAATGATTCCTTGAACTGGGTTTTGATAGGTTGAGAGTTCGTGATATATTTATCTTTAAATAAATTCTATTTATTGCATGATTTCTATAAAACATTAAGCTTAAATTAACTGCTAAAACATATTAATATATTATTATGTGACAATTATATCATTTTTCTAATTCATAATTTAAAAATTATCATTGTATGAATTTATTTTTTATTTATAAGAATTTTTTTATTTTTCAGTGACTACTGAATAATGAATAAATTTTTAAACTGAAATTTATTTTAATTTAAAATTTTCTAAAATGACTTGAATTTAATTAAAAATTAATATAATCCACTATTAGCTATAAAAAAAATAATTATTTAAATTTAAATTGTCATTATACCTAGTATTTTTATTAATTAATTTTTGAACATAACAACACTTGTTTTTAAAAATTATTTTTTTATTATGTTTTATTTTTATATCATAAAATAATTTTAACCACTTATGAGTGATTAATTTTATAAAATAGATAATATAATTTTAATAAGTATGATCATATTAGTTAAATATGTCCCTTGTATTTTGTTTCATTATCAATAGTAAGAGTGGTAAAATATATCAACTTGATAAAGGGTCAATTGGGACCTTAATGACTAAAACTAATTTAATAAGGCTTTATAATTTAAATATCCCAATAAATTATATCATTGAATGAATTAGGTTTAACTATTATCATCCAAGTATCCAAAGAAATCAACTTTTTTTCATTTTTCATTGATATTTTCATTTATATAATTTTAAAAATATATAAAAATAAAATGTCACTCTCTTAATAGTAATAACTTGAATATTTTTCCATAAAAATAAGCTAGGGGATATGTTTAGTTTAAAATATTAATTTTAATGTTGAATTAATTTTTTTTATCATCGTTATTTATTTTTAATATATTGTGATTGAATAATTATGTTAAATTATAACTCAACATCAACAAAGTATTTGTTAAAATAATTGAAAAAGTAATGAAATGATTTAAAAAATATTAGAAGTAATATATTTTTGATGAATTGTTATGTTCCATGAATTTTATTTGTACATATATTATATTATGGATTTTTCAAAGTATTATATTCTAATTCCAAATTTTTCTATATTCATTTATAGTCAGAATAAATGAATACTGTCAAAATGAGAATAATGACATTTTATGAAAGTAATAATTTATGAAATTATTGTAAAATAATAAAAATCATTTTAGATGATAATGGGGATAATATATGGTCTAACATTACAATAGTTCACAATTTATATTCCAATTTCCACATTATAATTAAAATTATTTCCCTTTATTTTTTAAAAATTTATTTCTTTAGATAATTTTAAAATTTTTCAAACGAGAAGTTAATCCCAATGACAATGATAAAAATGATTTCATCTCAATTTTTACTCCAATTAGACATATTTGGTATTATGAAGCTGTTTATTTTTATACTGGGAATATGATAACATTTTTATGTATTTAACATGAATATATAATTATTTATGATATTTAAAGATTAAATTAATGTTTATTCTTTCAATGGGTATCAACTTAAAAAGATTACAAAGTGGCCAAAATTTATTTTATAATATTTATTTTTTGTTATTTCACTTATTTTTATTAAATAATATTCCAAATTTCATTATATTTTGTGGACCTCTGAATTTCTAGGGAGTTTCAATTTTCCCCTTCTATCTTTTCCTCTCTTTGGAACATAAGTAAAATTTTTAATTTTTTAAAATAAAATCTTTTATTATATAAAATCTGATGGTTCTATTTTCCATCCATGTAAATATTTTTTAAATAAATACAAAAATAATTTTAATTTACTTAGGTTTTATTAAGGAAATTTTATATTATCCCTGAAATTTAAAAAATGAATCAATATAATAACTATAACATATTTTATGGATCATTTCCAATTTTAATGATAAAAAGTCAAAAATAATATTTTTATTGTATATGACTTTAATACATAATCCATTAACAAAACAATTTTATAAAATTCAACTTATTCTAAAAAAATTCATGGTTTTTAGAAAGAAAACTCTTAAATCGATGATTAAGATGTTTTTTATTCCATTTTTTTATTAACTTATGGATACGATTTTATTTGAAACCCTATATTTATAATAAATTTATGGCCATATTTTATTCTATATTAGTTTTTTATTTACTATGTTTTTATTTAAATAATCTATTTCTTGTAATCATATTAAATAGGACATTACATTTCAAATTAATATGCCCACACATTTTATTATGGATATGATTACCACCTAAAATATATGTTATTTTTTAAACACAATGTTTTACTTTGAATGTTATTTGATAGAAATGGGAAATATTGATATTCATTATTCATTACTCAATATGGACATTTGTTGATAGTTCATATTATTTAGGAATTAAATCAATAATCTAATATTTGAGGAATTCATTTAATATTCATTGAATGGTGTGAAACTATTAATGGCATCCCCTCAATGTATAGATAAGTATCTTGAGAAAAATTAGGTGAATAACATTATTTAAATATGTTTTTTATTATATACAAACATATCAATTAAAATTAATTCATATATATTTGATGATGAATATATAATGATGTCTAAGATGCATATTTCCACTATTAAGAATTTCCTTCATTGGGATTTCGTTTATTACAATCCATGAAATTAATACATTGATATTATCCAATGATGAATTTTGGGCTCATGTAATTGGTTAAATGTAATATGTTTCACTTATTTACCTTGTCATATTAATTGTGTCTTAAATACTCATGATATATTCTGATGTACATAATGTATTTATAGAATCTATGATCACAATTATTTTTTTGGTTTCCTAAGATACGAAGAAGGATATTATGAATAATATCAAGGATTTAAGTGTGTTTCTTATGATATATATTTTACATTTCCAATATAATATGAGAACGCAATTT
The DNA here is from genome assembly GCA_963277665.1 of Viscum album. NCBI lineage: Eukaryota > Viridiplantae > Streptophyta > Magnoliopsida > Santalales > Viscaceae > Viscum > Viscum album. The sequence continues at coordinate 825,938,400 of OY728166.1, forward strand.
TATTTATTTTTCAATACTATTAAAATAATCTTTCCTTTTGGATGATATCCCTTTTATCTTATACAAATATAGCAATGTTGAAAACTATTCTAGTTTATTGGATTTGGGGATTATATAGTTGGTACTAGAGTTAAATATTGTGGAATCCAAGGGAACTAAATTTTACATTAATATATCTAACATGATAACTTTGTTAATCCATTATAGTGTTTGAGAACAATTTCCATTATATGGATTTTATTCTACGGATAAACATTCATGAATACTATGAGTTAAATCAATGTGTTAAATTAATTAGTGAGGGTCCAAAAGGAATAAATGGATTGAATAATCATAGTCTGTATAAGGATTTCACTATTGATAACACAAATACATAATGTGTTGGAATGGATTAGATCATAACCATAATATGATATCTAACAAATCATATGAAAAATAACATTTCTTGAATGGAGAAACATCTTTTTCTACAATGTGATATGCCTATGTTGGATCATTTCATCTAACAGAAGCCTCTATTTTTTATTGGAATGAGTTATCTATTGGAATCTAAAAAATAAATTAAGTCACTTAAAACGAAATCTATGAATTTTTTTAATTTACATTCAATATTTTGAACCAACCTACATTAGACTTTTTCTCTAAGGGTGAACCTTAACTCTTAATAGAAATTACATCCATCAAATTAGATTTACTACCTAGTAATGAGAGATATTAATCTCATATGGCTAGGGATAAACTCAACATTAGAGATATTCCTATTTTATAGTAGTTTATTGATGTCTTTATATAATTAATACTTAGTCATCCCCCAAATCCTAATTTTGATTTTTCAATAGAATTCATACATAGTGCTAAACCTAATTAAATGACAATATATAGAATGACTTCGAATTATTTTCATGAATCCAATAAAAAACCTCAGGATAATAGATGTTTCTGATTTATACATCCTAGTTCATTTCCACTGGGTGAACCTATTCTTTTTCTTAAGAAGAGATATGGGTCAATGTGTCTTTTCACTTATTATTAAGAAATTAATATTTTCACTATTAAGAAAAAGTATCATATATCCCATATTGATAATCTTTTTGGTCAATTATGAGAGGATATATTCATTTCCATGACTTCTCTCTAATCTCGATATTAACATCTAATGGTAACAAAAGGGTATACCAAAAAATTACATTTGTACGAGGTGTGGTAATTATGAATTTATATTAATACCATTTGGACTTACCAATGATTTTATTATAATTATAGATTAATGAATAGATTTCATAGAGACTACCTTGATTAGATTGTGGTAGTACTTATAGATGATATTCTTATATATTTAAAAAATGAATATAATAGAGAAAATTTGACAATAGTGCTGAAGATAATGAGGAAGGAGAATTTATATTCCAAATTTACCAACTGTGATTTTTTGAAGAAAAAAATCCTTCTAGTCTCATGTAATTTCAAGTGAGGAGATATTGGTGGAACCTTTGTTGATTGGAGTAATTTATTAATGTCATACACCACACATGGTAATTGAGATCAATAGTTTTCTTGGGTATTTTGTATTCTATTAATTCATTATGAGAGATTTATCATAACTATATAACCCACTAACATAGTAGAATCATAAGGGAGTTATTCTTTTTCAATGAAAAATGTGAGGATAATTTCAAAGAACAAAAAAATAATGTTGATAAATGGAATATGTACATAGATATCCCTATAATGGAAATTGATTCATTATATATAGTTATGCATCAAAAAAGGTAATGTAATGAATACCCATGTTGAATCATAAAATAAGAGATTATGCATCATGATATTTGAAAATTAAAAAGAATAATTACCTTAAATGTGATTTGGATATGTAAAAGGTAATTTATTCATTGAAGATATAGAGGCTTTATATTTTTGGGAAAATTTTTGATATATATATACCGATCCTAAATGATTAATGTATATATTTACACATTAATAATTGAATATTACCTAATCAATATAGAGGGAGTTGATCCAGGATTATGACTGCCCAATATATTACCACCATTGAATTCTGAAAAAGTTGGTTAATTCTCTGAGTCAAGAAGATGATGTGTTTTTCCAGGATAAAGTTTAAAATAGAGAAAATATTTATATATTATTAGAAAATGGATCTTAAAATATTAAAAAATGTGTTAAATATTATCATGTTCGGATTAATACCCAACCATCCATCTATGTGAGAATAAATATTGCATTTAAATTGAATGTGATATTTTAGAATAACATGAGGAATTTTTCTCATTTCGAACATGATCAGGAAGGAATGATAAGGCTCAAGAACTAAGTATGTGTCTCATCAATACTAGAGTTGGAAACATAGTTGTCAGATGAAGGTCATTATTCTTCATTTTATATTGATCTAAATAATATAATTATTTATAAATATATGAAGAAATTTTTTGGTGGGATGACTTAAGAAATGGATATTGTCATGTGTTTATTCTGATGTGCGTTGTGTCTGCAAGTAAAATCTAACTGATAGAATTATATGGGGATTTTATAACCATTACCTATACAAGAATGTAAATATAAAAACATTATAATTGTTATGTTCATTTTAACCCCCCAAAATATATAAAGGGAACATTATTATTTTTATTGAATTCAATCACAATATGAAATCATAAATTTTTATTACTATTAGAGAATACTTCTCTCATGATTATAAAACATGGTTATACTTAATGGAACTTTTGAGACTTCAAGGAGTGCCACTCACAGTCATTACAGATTAGGATCCAAGGATTAACTCATTTTTTTTGAAGAATCCATTAATATTATATTCATACATTGTTTTTATTCATAACTTCTTATCATCCTCGAAAAAATGGTCAGTATTGGGTGACCATAACAAATCTAGCTGTTTTTTTTTCAGATTTTCCTCTATGGGTTTCAAATATTTTTGGGATCAACAGATTTCATTGGTGGTATTTTATTAAATTAATGGCTTTCACAAGATAATTTTTATGTAGGCGTATGAATCCCTATATAGAGGGATGTATACAAATCTAGTGTGTTCAGATTAATTTATAGAAATAGTGGTATTGGGGCGTTATCTTGCGAGGATAATGGTAGAAAATGTTAGATATATTCAACAAAACACCAGGGAAGCTCAATGTCGATAAAAAGGTTTTTTTAACAATAATCAATGAGATATAGAGTTTTATATTGATGGAAATGTATTGCAAAGAATATCTCCATGGACGAAGGCTAAAATAATTGGAAATAAATGAAATCTTATCCCCAGATATATCTGTCCCTTTTAAAATCTTTATTGTATCCAAACAGTGGATTATATCTTCAAGTTTACACCAAATATATCTCAAGTTCATGAAGTATTCCATGTGTATCTCATTAGATAATAAATACTTAATCCTTCAAATGTACTAAACTAAGAGTTTGTATATTGGGGAAATATTTGTCTTAAAATGGGAAATTGGTTTAAATTCAAGATCATAGTGAGAAAGTGCTTTAAAACAGGATAACTCATTTATTCAAATATTTTTGGCGAAATAAATTAATTGTGGAAGGTACAGGGGAACATGAGTGTGTGATGATGTAGAAATATCCTCAATTGTATGTACCAGATCAACAAAATTTCTAGGGTGAGATTTTTATAAGGGGGTAGAATGTAATAGACATAGATTTTATGATATATTAATATTTAAATAAATTTATTTGATATCATGATTTGAACACAAAATTGAGTTTCAAAGAACCAAAAAGACCCATTAAAATATTATTGAGTGATAATTATTTAATTTTTGAATTCATCATGTCAAAAATATTTTGGGTTGATTTGTTTCTGAAAATATTGATATTTCAGTGAATAATGAAATATAATGATATTTGTAAGACTATAAATTTTAACTTAAAAACACCATAATTATTTGAGTTTCATCCTGAATAAAATTAATCCACTTTTAATTATTAATGATAAAATTAATTTTATTTTAATCGTCGTTATACCTGATTTTGGTATAACTTCTTTTTTTGACTTAAAATGATTTTTTCAAACAAAATGTTTATCACTTCATTTTATATTTTTACATAAAATTAATTTTAGACACCTAATTTATCTGAATTTAACAAAATAGAATCAATATTTGGAATTTGTAAGTCTAATTTTTTGAAAATAATCCTCTTATATTATTTTCATAATGAATAGTTACAATGGTAAAATTTATAACCACTTTGAAGGGTAAATCAAATAATTAAGTTAAATATAATATGATAAGGATGTAAAAACTCTCTAACAAATTAATTTATATTATTGTGTGAGTTTTGTTTTCCTATTTTTATCCAATTCACTAAAATATTGACACATGTTTATTTTCCTTTTACATTGACCACTATATAATTTAAATAAAAGAATTAAAACCAAATTTTACACAATTGAATTCAATACTAGAAATATTTTTCATTAAGGATAAAAATAGTTTATATACTATTTTAAATTTTCATTTCAAATAATAATTAACTTATTATCAAGTTAATGTTTTTATTTATTTATTAATTACCTTCAACTCTTACCCAACACTGACGAAATATTTATTCAATAAACATAAAAATAAATAAATGATATTAAAATAATTAAAAGGAATATAGTATGGATTAATTTTTATATCCCATGAATTTTAAATATTAAAATGAAATATATAGTTAGTTTGTATGTAAAATATTTCAATTCCACCTTTTTATTTATGAATTTAATGTAAAAATAATATAGTAACGAAGAAATGAATTTACTGAGAATTCATGGATGATGATTATGAAATTATTTAAAAATCATTAAAAATATAAAAAAAATTAGAAGATGGTTTATATATGGTCTAAAATTTCATACGCTTTCATTCATTACCAAATTCACACCTTTGAAGTAAAATTATAACACCTTACAATTTAGAAATTCAATATTATGGGTAACGTTTAAATTCGATAACCAGTGGGATAATACAAATGATATCATTTAAAATGGTATCTAAACATATACATATTTGATTAAATGAATATATTAATACTTTACCATCATTATCATATAATATAATTATTTTTTGGAACCATTTTATATGAATCATACACATATTAAATTATAGTATTTCATAAATTCCCAGTTGTTCCCCTCCCCTTACTTGTAATAGTACACAACATCACTCTTTTCATAAAACCAATTTTATTCATCTAAATCAACCAAAACCATCCCAAAAATCTTATAAACATAATATTTAATGATTTAGAGGTTCTTTTATTCTAAGAAGAACAACCCTGGAACCCTTAAGATGACATTTAAAGAAGCTCTTTCAAAGAAGATGTTATCATCTTCACTGAGAACATTCATTTTCATTCTCCTTTTATGACTTTAAATTATGTTAGAACCATTAAAATATAATAACTAAAATATATAACATATTATGGGGTTATATTAATCTAATTTCATAACATTTATCTTTATATTTTTCTATCAAATGGGGAACAAAAGCATTGCTCAAGTGTATAGTTGTATATCACATCATCAACTAGTGTAATTTTTTTCCATTACCACCTCACATGCATTGTTATAAAGATTAAACAAGTGAATATATATGATATTTATGAGATAGTTATTCTTTTGAAATTATTATTTAATATCTTTCTTATTAACTAAAAATATTTTTAAAAATCATGATGCCTCTCATGCTTGTGTGTGGACTGCCACCACCACGAAGTAATGCAATTTGTTTTTTTCAATTTTAAAATTGCATGTATGATAATAAGGATAGATTTTATGAATATATATTATATATAAAATGTAATTATTATTCTATATATGTAAATTATTATTTACCTTCCTTTCATTCCATCCATTGTAAATCAAAAAAGGTATCCATGCCTATATACATCTAACCATACCTATGAAAAGTGTAATTCATTTTTCTATACCTACATTATATGAATGAAGATAATATTATTTATATAATTAATAGATATTATATTTATATTATTATTAACATTCTTTAGGTGATGGAACCATAATCAAATTACAAGTACCAAATCTACTAAATCAAAATGCATATGAAAAACAAAGAATTTAACAAATGAAACCATGATAATAATAAAACATTTTTAACAAATGGGTGATAAGATGTTATAAATAGATCATACATGATATCATAAATATATTATTCTGTTATGAGAGTATAATAAGTAAAAATTTATTATATGGGAGTTGAAAATCACCTATGAGGAGTATCAAACTTTAGGTAAGGTATTGCATTTCAATTTTATCCACATTTAGGCATACATGGTATTCTACAACAATTAATTTTTATATTGTTATATTACAACCCCTTTGATGTATTTAACATCAATAACTATTTACTCAATATTATTAATGTTTCAATTCATGTTTTCTCTATCAATGGGTTTAATTTTAAAATATACTAAAATTTTAAGAATTTATATTACAATCTCATTTTTCTTGGGATTACAGTTATTTTTATTGAAGGTATATTCATAAAATCCATATATTTTCTTATTTTATTAATATTTTAAGAGTCTAAATTATTCTCTTCTAACTTATCCAAACATTGGATCTTTAATAAAGTCATGAAAAATTTAAAATAATGTTTTATTTAATGTATCTTCTTGATTATGTATATTTTTTCCATATCCATATTTTTTAAAATATTTTAAAGAAGTTATTTTTATTTACATGATAGATTTATTAAAGGAATGTTATATCATATGTTCAATTTTAAACTGGTTTAAATAAATTTTTAAATGATGTTATAAAATAATCTTTATCATCATTACGTATAAAAAAGAAAAATTAATGTTATTTTAACATATATGACATTAATGGATATTCCCACTAATAAAAATTGGTTTACACTATTTATATTCATATAGATATTTTCAATTGTTTTACAAAGATCACATTTTAATTAATACTTATGATAAATTGTTTCTTCTATTTTTCATTAAATTCTTAAGGAAAAGGTTTTATTTAAAAACCTATATTTATAATTAATGTATTGTCATATTTTATTGCTTATTAATATTTTGGTCATTAACATTATCAAGAAAAATTAAATTTCATGTGATCATCTTAAAATGGCCATTAAATTTCAATATAATTTCTATATTTTTTTAATTTGTCTATAATTATTTCCTAAGCCATACTAAATTTTTTATATTCAGTTTTTACATTGAATTTTATTTGGTTGACTAAAGAATTGTTGATATTTTGTATTCTTTACTAAAAACATCTATTTTTTATAAGGAATATCCTTTTTGAATTAAATTGATCATTAAATATGTATGTAATGAATTTGACATGCCATGATGTGTGGGCCCTGTTTTAGATACCCCCTTGATGCATCAGCATGTCTGATGAGGAAAATCAATTGGATAACCTTAATTAAATAGTTTTTTGTAATATACCTACACATCGATTAAACAATATTAACACAATTCTTTTATGGTAAAGGTATCATGATGTATGAGATCATGATTCCCATTATTAATCATTTATTTCTTTGAGAGTTTAGTTATTATTATACATGATATTACTTTATTAATATTATACACATATTCATTTCATAATCAAATTATTAATTAAATAAAATGAATTATTTGTTATTTTCCTTGACAAATTTCATATACCTTGTTTAATCATGATAGATTATATTTTACATAACTCTAATTTGGAATCAATAATCACCCTATATTTCTTTTCCTTTATCAAGTATATAAGGAATGATATTATAAATAATGTAGACATCAACTATACCAGAGTAGTAATGTATACATCAGCTATCAGTTATTATATTTAGGGCTATTAAACCCAAATTATATTATTTTATATGTTCTTTCATATTTTTTCTGTGGAAATTAATTCTCATCATCAATAAACTTTAATTTGATTAAAATGATTCTAAATTTAAGGTATAGTGTGGGTAATAATAAATCCATTTCATACTAATTGATCTTTTTGTTCGATGTCCAAATTATCACTAACAAAAAACTTTTCCATAAATAAATAAAAATATATTTTTTATTTTATATACCACATTTTCTACATTTATTCTTCTATGAAATGATATTTATTAAATGTATATCCAATTAGGGTACTTATTTTAAAAAATTGAAAAAGTTCAATAAAGCTATATATTTTAATTATTTCCCACTATATATTTATTTGGTTTTTTTATTTCATTTTAAGGATATTTTATTTATAAATATTTATAATATGGTATTAAAATTTATTATATTTACCTACTTTGAGAAAAAATGAATGTAATTTAAACTCGTATCTTATAATAATTTTTAAATATTTTTCTGAATTTTTTTGAATTATCCCTTCTATTTTTCCTCTATTTTCAATCTCTAAAATAATTATATATGATCACCCTATATATGTTGTTATGAAATTATTCCTTTTTAAAAATTATATTTATTAAATGCTATGATTTCCTATGTTCATATATTTTAATAGTTTTGAATATTTTGAGAACCCATTTTTATGTGTGTTCATTAATATAAGAGAGTAATTAATTTTATGTGGAAGAATTTTGTAATAGTGGTGATGGGGTGTCTTATATCACCTTCCATTAAATTAGTTTATGTTAATATATCCTGATAGAGTCATTGTTATACACAATTATGTTTTCATTTAGGAATGGATAGAATGAATTTTCTCACATTTCCTGGAAAGGACATAATGAGTCCATTCACATAGTTGTGGGACTAATGAGTTTTATCACCAATTATTTCTTATGAATTTGATTATGAAACATTTCCTGGATTATAATCTAGTCATTAAACTTTTATATGATGCTTTTCAGATTCATGGAATTCTATATTTTCATGTTATGAATTAGTTTTAGAATATTACTCTACAGACCTAGGTTTTCATACATTACATTTACATAATTTTAATAATAAATAACATAAAAACATTACACCATGATAATCCAAAGGTTTTGTGTATTGGGAAAACTATGAAAATATATAACATTAACAACATAAAACATAAACATTTATTTAATTTCCTCTTCTCTAGCTTCTTATTAGCCCTTGAGTTCTATTTATTACACATATCACCTGAGGATATACATAAAATAATGGTGACTTAAAAGCCTAGAAAGAGTATAATAACATGAGAAAATACAACATGGGGTGAGAATAATCATTTTCAACATTACATAGTAATTTTATCATAATCATGAGAGGAGACATTAAGAGAAGACATGGAATGTGGCGATGCATAAAAATGAAACATCATGTCTTAGTGGTCAACTACCACACACAGTTTTGAAAAAAGATAGCATCATGTTCAGTCATAATTCAATTAACTCATGAGGTTATTCACATTACACAATTAATTGTATTAATATATAATGTTGGGTTCACTTTTCACATCATAACATTTTCATTGCGCTATATAATTTTGGGGGCACTCGTCGCTTCATATCGTTTACATTATAATGCATGACACATAGAACATATATCAATATTTAACCTAAAACAACCCATGTAAAGGAATGGGGTTCAATTAATAAATCATAATTTCATAAATCTTGTGTTCCAAAATGAAAGAGGGAATAACATACTTGTTACAAGAATAATCAACCTTGAGTGATAAGTAAAAGGTGTGTTTTTGAAATAAGAGTTCTTTTGAAAAACATTATGTTTGACATAATCTCTTGTGGAAAAAATTTATATCCCATAATGTGTAATATAATGATTAATAAATGATTTTTAAATAATAACCATACCGAAAATGGAGTTAAAATGGGAAAAAATGAAGAAAGAAAGTTGGATTTGATAATTCCCATTACCTTGTATTGGAACGCTTTCTTCACTTTAATATCCTATATAATCACATTATATTAATTAATTGAAACCTTAAGAACCTTTTATAAATTAACATTATTTATTATCTTTTTTTATGATATATTATAGGATTTTTTATGAGTTATAAAGTTTAAATTCATTGTTCGAGAGTCTTCCTTTTCTTAGTTTCCATGAACAATTCACTTGTACACATGAATGGAAGTTCATGTAGAACACTGGTAAACATCCAAAATTGTTATTACATGATATTAATGATCTAAAAAAATTTAATGATCTTATGATGATTTGTTTTGTGAGGATGAATCATTATTTTAAATTTAATGATGATATTTTTTGGTTAGTTTTGATGGTTTTTGGATTACAACGAACATGTTTTGTTTTATCATTTAGTATTATGTATAAAACAAGTTCCCAAAAAACATAAAAGTGGTTACAACATAAATATTAAAATATTTTTTAAACTATTTAATGGTTTTATTGACATCCTTTAATGAGTTGAAGTAAAATGGAAGTGTATCTCCCACGATGTAGGTAAATTAACACATCATAGGCGACAATTTCATTTTTTTAAACAAAGAGAGAGAGGGAGAATTAAATTGAATAATATTCCATTAATTTTATATAATGCCATTCCATCAATCATAATGGAGTTATCATTACATTTTGATATGATAAAATTTTTATAATATATGAAATGAACAAAAATTTGAAATAAAATTGAAAGAAAAGAGAGAGAAATTACCTCCTGAATATATCTTCTTTGATAAACTCTTTAGGTTAGAGGTTTTGTTATTTTTTTGTGAAGAAGGGATTATATACATGGGGTAGGTGATTATGAAGATATATGAGTAAAATTTGGTGTAGGAACAAGTCTTGAGATGTGTGAGGAAATGAGGTTCTGAGGGATGGTATTTATTGTGTAAGGGGAGGGGTTTCCTCAATATTATATTAATTAATTTATTATTTCTCCTAAAGACAAGAAATAGTAATAATTCTTAACTAAATATAGTAAATAGGGCTTGCTAGTTTGATCCAATGTCTATTTCCATCATCCATTACTCAAGCATGATACAGATACTTATTTATTTAGCATATTTGGTAAATTGTCAAATTTCATTGTTCACCAAAAATTCATGTATTTCAGTAAAATATCAAAATTCAACCTTACCATTATTCAATATTTGGAATTCAAAAATAAACTGCACATTTGGAAAATTATTTTATAAATAAGAGTAATTACTTTTTATATTAAAATCATAATTTCTTTGAAAAATACAAATTTAAAAACAAAAATTGTTTTTCTAACACATTGAAAACTAATTATAGTCTCATAAAATTACCATATATTCATAAGACATAATAATAATAGTTTTTTAATAAATTTTATGAAAATAATTATTTTAAATTATTAAATTATTCATCTAATATTTAGGACATAAAATAATACCAAAAAATCATATAATTATATCATATTATCATTAATAGGATAGATAAACATTATTTAAACTATCATTGATATGATTACTATTTAGTTGGCATATTTACTATTCATAAGGGTAATATTAATAATCATAAGTGTGTGTTACTCTTCACAAAAAATTAAGTTTTTCCTATCGGACTTCAAACAGCTTACTGATCGCAACCAAGTATGTCATATTTTCAAAATTCATATAACAAAAGATGAAAAATTATGTTTAAAGGACACACAGAATTTAACAATACTATTAAGTATGATATAAAATTTTGTTTCCCAGTTCTATTTTATTCGGACTATAATATATGAAATTACTTCAAGAAGTGAAAAATTGCACTGATAAATGCTTGGGTCTTAACATTCTTCCCCATTATAAAATTTTGAACTCAAAAATTCATTGTACATAAACAGGTAAGGGTGATTCACCATCATCACATCCTCCAGTTCCTAAGTTTCTTCTTCATACTTATGGTTCCTCCACAACACTTTGACATGGTGTTTTAGCCTTGTTGTGTATAACCTTATCTCTCTTGTCTAGAATTTTAGTTGTTTGCTCCTCATAAGAGAGATCATCTTCTAGTTATACCACCTCTGAGTTCAGTACATTTGATGGATCTGGCATATAATTCCTTAAGAGAGATTTGTGAAACACATCATGAACTTGAGCCATATTTGGTGGAAGTTCAATATGATAGGCCACGACTCTTATGTGATCAAGGATCTAAAAAGGGACAATGTACCATGGTATTAGAATCCCTTTCTTTCAAACTACTAGACTCTCTTCCATAGTGATATTTGAAGTAAGTCTTTATCTCCAATGTCAAACTCCAAGTCCCTTGGATCGTTGTCAGCATATAACTTTTTCGAACTCTATGTAGCTTTGATATGTTTCTTTATGATTTTAACCTTTTATGTCATCTCTTCCGCATGATCAGTTCCAAGTATCTTTCTTCCTCCAACTTCATACCAATAAGTTGGAGTTCTAAATTTAATTCTATAAAAGGTTTCATAAAGAGAAATCTGAATACTCAAGTGAAATCTATTGTTATATGAGAACTCATACTATGGTAGATATTGATCCCAACCACCTCTAAAATATAAACAAGAGACTATTATGTTATCTTTGAGAATATGAATAGTCCTTTAATATTGGCCATCAGTTTGGGGGTGATAGGCATTGCTGAACATTAATTCAGTACTCAAACAATGTTGAAGAATCCTCCAGAATTTGATAGGAACCTGGGATCACAATCAGAGACAATCCAAAATGTAACCCCATATAGTCTCTTCGTGTCCTTCACATATATCTTTGTATGTTTTTTAAGCCATATATCTTCCTGAATAGAGATAAAGTGAGAAGTCTTTATGATTTGTTCCACCATAACCCATATCACATTATTTTCTTTGGATTTCTTCATGAGACTCATGACAGAGTCCATAGTTACATTATCTCATTTCTATATAGGTATAGGAAAGGGTTACATCATCCCTTCTAACTTATGTCCCTAGTATTTAACTTTCTATCATATCCAGCACCTAGAGATATTATCAACAATCTCTTACTTCATGTTCTCCCAGTAGACGTTTTCTTAGAGATCGAGGTACATCTTAGTGCCACAAGGATTGATAGAGAAAATTATGCTATTTGAATTCTCTAATAGATCTGTATTTATCCCATGTGATGAAGTAATAAAAAACCATGTTCCAAACCAAAACACTCATTCATCATCGATATAGAAATCTTAAAGTTTCCCTTCCTTTTCTGCATTAACCTTTTTTTGTAACTCTAGATCACCCTTCTGTGCCTATTTAATGCTCTATTGGATATATGTTTGGGAAATAATTTGGGAAAGGTAGGATTATTCCCTAAAGTTATGAATTCAAATACATCTATTGAATATCCATGAAGATAGGTTCTTTCTAAATCTGCATCATGGATAGAGTAGTAGGTTCTTTTATACTAAGCACAGCTGCTACGTTATTCACCGTAAAAGGATGATAGTGCATAGAGAAATCATAGAAATTGATTATCTCTAACCATCTCTATTGACACATGTTGAGATCCTTTTGTAGGAATATATAATTTAAGATCTTGTAATTGGTAAATATATCACACTTATCACCATAGTGGTAGTGCCACCATATTTTCAAGAAAAAATCATAGCTACTAGATCCAGATCATGTGTTGGGTAGTTATGCTCATGGAACTTCAACTAGAATGAGTCATAAGCTATCACATTATAATTTATCATGAGTATATAACCAAATATTTTCTTCCAACAATCACTATATATCACATAAATTACTCCACATTTTGGTAAAGTTAGTACATGTGTAGTGATGGTCATTCTCTTTAGCTCCTTGATGTTTTCCTCACATTCTTCCATCAAGACATATGTTTCCCCATTCCTTGTTAAATTAGTTTGAGGGATTGAAAATTGGGATAAATTTATCCCAAAATGTCAGTAGTAACCAGCAAATCCAAGAAGACTACATATTTTTGTGACTCTATATGGGCTGGTCAATTCCTTAAAGGGATTTTTTTAAGGGTCTATAGAAATTCCCTTAATTGTAATCACATCCCAATTACGTGGCTTTATTCATACAAAAGTCACAATTTCTAACCCTAATGTAAAAATTATCATTTCTCAATGTTTCTAACAAAATAATTAGATGTTCTTAATGTTCCTCTATTCATTTGGATTAAATGAATATATAATTGATAAAAACAATGAAAATTTTGTGGGGGTAATTTCTAAAGACTTTATTCCTCAAATCATTTAATATTGCAAAGGAATTAGTAAGTCCGAAGAGCTTCACCGAGAATTCATAGTTACCATAACATGTATGGAAGGTAGACTTATAAATATATTCCTTCTTCACCTTTAGTGGATGATATCCCCAATAGAGATCCACCTTTGAGAATTACTGAGCTCCTATCAACTGATCAATCAAGTGGTCAATCCTTATAAGAGGATACTTGTTATTTTTTCTGATTCTATTGATTTACCAATAATTGATACACAAGAACATATCTATATCCTTCTTCTTGTCCAAGAGCACTGGTGCAATACACAGTGACGCACTAGGATGTATGAACCCTTTATCTAAATTCTTTTACTTCTAATTCTTTAACTCTTCCATTTGGATAGGAGCCATCCAATATGAACTAATTGAGATATGAGTATCTCTGGATATGAGCTCTATTAAGAACTATACCTCACGATCTATGGGTAGTCTAGGTAACTCTTTAGAAAAGACATCATTGTATTCCCTCGTGATGGTTATTTATTCTAGGTTGACACTTTCCTCTGAATCAACGATATGAGTGAGGTATGCCTCTATATAGAGAACCAACACCCACAGTGTTGAAGGATTTTCTAAAGGAGATACATGATCTTCCATGCATTAGTATAGGATCATGGGATGGTTTAGAATATGAAACGATATTTCCTTTTTCTGAGTGTTGATATGTGAAATATATAATGTGGGAAAATCCATTCCCATTATATCATTGAATTCCACCAAGGGAAGTAGAATGATATTCAATGAAAGAATCTTCCCACATACGCCAACTAGAAAAGAGTCCAACAGTTGGGATGTAATTATTTCACCACCAGGTGTTTTTACAGATATCTTTACTTCATGGTTTTGTGGATTGTTTTATATAGTTATAGTAAACTTTCATGATATAAAGTAATTGATAGATCCAGAATCAAATAATACATTTTTACAATAATGAGTTAATAGGATGTGTACCTTATACAACTACATTTTCTTACTTTACTTCCATAGTTATGATGGCATAAGCCTTCCTTTTCCCTTTTTTCATTGGTAGCGGATGAAACTAATTACCCTCAAGGGATAGAGGTTTAGTGCATTGGGTTGTATAGTTCTCTTTCCCCTTATATTTGTAGCATTGAACCATGGGTGGTTCTCTCATTTCATTCACCAAATTCTCCTACCCTCACATGACTTTTCAACACACTAGAGCTTGGTGTCCTTCTCTCCCACCCAGTAAGAATTTCCCAAACACATTGAGGCAGTTCCCATGATCCTTTTGCAACTTTTTTAAAATTTTGGTGGTTGAGTTTTCTTTCCATATTTCTCATTAGATTCTATGGAATGAAACTCCTTCTATCGTTTATTATCACCATATCCATGGGACCATTCTCCAAACTCTATCTCCACTTTCATTCCACATCGAAAAACTTCTTCATAACTCCCAAAGTTTCTAATTGAAAGAGCCTTTCAACGGTGTGGTTTCAATCCACTAAATAATATATAAGTATTTATATTATTATTGATTACAAATCCCAAAACATACCATGAATGCCTTGTGAAATTCTCTTTCTAGTCCATGAAAAATTCTCCATCATTTTGATTTAGCCCTCTAAATATTCCCTCCATATTCATATGAAGCATTCATGGGAAATTAATGTTCAGAATCATTATCAAAAAGTTTTCCCACACTATCTCTTCAGTTTCATCTCTCAGGTTGGTGTTTTGAATCAAATCCCACCATTGGTCAGCCTCTCCATTGAGATAATAAACATCCAAAGTCACCTTCTCCATATCAAAATAGTGAATCACGAAAAATATCTTCTCCATTGAGTTGACAGACTATTCTATAATAGGTATATAGGAAGATCCACTAAATGTTGGTGGTTGTTGCTACATAAAAGACACGATATATAGCTACTCCCTCTTAGGTAAAGGAAGAAGTTCCACATTATTCATGTTATTGGTCATAACCTAAGATACCTGTGTAAGAATCACCATGAAAATTTTAACTCCACCTCCCTAATCATTTTATATGTTATTTGGGAAATCACTGCATTGTCCCCCGCATGGGTTGTTTGTAGAGATCCAAAGCTAGACATACATGGACATTACATAAAATTTTCAGGAAAATTAATACATAAAAAAAACCAACACTCAAGGATCGTAATAGTTTAGTGTCTTTGGAAACTCGGAACAAAATCTTCTAATCATTGTGAAAGATATTCAATATCTCCCATAATGATCTTCCCCTTTGGTTTTCTTACCTAAAACTTCTCTTTATATCCTGGGGAAAATAAAACATATAAAGGGTGAGCTCAACTACTCATTAAGGTTAAGCATGGTGAAAATAAAACAAGCCATATACATTTGAACTTCAAAACATAAACATAAAGTTTATACATCAAAATCTTGAGCTGTGAAATAAATCCTGGCAGTACGTAAGTCATATGTCATAAAGGAACATTAATCATGATAAAATAGCATGGGAATAAAAACATGTAATTGTGACAACCATTAATCACATGATATTATTTCCATAGTAGCCAAGGCATTGCTTCGAAGACCATCTTTGTGGATAAAGTCACTTTCTGAATCGATTTCACTCCTCGTTTTAGTCCTGTAACACTGAACTGGATTAACTTACCATTCCATCCATGTATATCTCATTGGATATAAATATTTACCCAATGCATTGGAGGGATATATAGGTCCCACCCATCTCATAATGAAATCATTCTTACGTGTGCCACAACATAAACATAAATCATTCATCATAACCCCAAGAATAAAATGGGTTTCAGAAACATCATCCCATCATAACATAATCCATATAAAACAAATGGATATCAATTCATCATAAGAAAAGTGAAACAATGTAAATCATAGAGAAATTATACTTGAAACATACACATAGGAAATAATTTCATCTTATATGGATAATGGTTTTGATAAAACACTTGAAATGAATTCTTGAGGAAAATATCCTTTCTTTTTTAAAATCATCTTCTTTTCACAAAATACCATGAAATTTTAAAAGAAAAGGATTTTGTTGAAAATATTAATTAAATCTTGTAGAGGAAGCTTCAAAAAAATTAGGAGTTATGAAACCGTAAAAATCCTCTCATGCTGTATAAGTTAAAAAAACATTCTCCTTGTACTTTTAACGGAAAAGTCAAAAAGTACCATGTATGGTAAACAAAATAAAGATTCCTTCCATAACACAAAGTAAAATTAAAAGAGGGGTAAACAGGAATTTAAAAATACATGGACGAATATTAGACACTTTATGAAAACATTTTTATGTACATGGATGAAAAATATAACCCTAGTAAATACTTACGTATAAGCAATCTCGGATAAAAATGAGATTGCTAAAATATCCCTTACCTTAGGTCTGATATGCTTCGTACGTATCCAAACCTCTTGTATAATGATTTAAATAATGTCATTGACTTATTACAGAATCATATTCATTGTTATGATATTATATATGGTTCACATATGACTTTATATTTGTCGTTCTTTTGTAAATTCCATGTTAAAGCAACATTTTGGGTAAAAATACTTTTATTTATCGTATGTGTTTGGACTTGTTGTTCATGATATTATTTTTACTTATATTATGATTTAATTACTTCTATAATTTAAATAATGATTTATATATCATATATATTCAATATATATATATATAATAGATAGATAAATGAAATGAAATACACCGTTCATAGAGACGGTAGGCTGTACGTACGCATGAACGTTGTTTTTGTTTTTTTTATTGAGTTGAATGGAAGTATGTGGATGAAATATATATAAATATTAATAAATAAATTAGATTTATAATTTCATATATTTCATTATTATTCATTATATATAATTTATAATCATTCTTGAGTGGTTAACATGGAGAATGAATCTCATCGCGTCATGGAGAGGGTAATCCGTACGTATGCACGAGCGATGATATCGTTCCAATAATTATTTAATTGAATTGGAGTGGATGATATAATATCTCAGAATAAGTATGATGTTATAAAAATCATATATAGATATTATTTACACCATTATACCCATCCAAGTAATGTGGTGGTGGAAAAACTGATTATAGCACGGTGTGGAGACGGTATTCCATACATACGTACGCGCGGTGATTTCATTTTCCGTAGGATAGATATAAAGTGAAATAGGGTTGTATCATATTTATAATAACATATCATTATATAATAAATACTTATCTTATTACTTTATAATGAAACAACTAAATAAGAGGAAGTATAAGAAGAAAGAAAATTGAAAGAGTCGGTAGAAGAGATTACCTATTCCTCGACGCACCTCCTTTAAACTTCTTCTTAGGGTACTAGAGTTGGTCTTTTGAGAATACCATAACCTCTATTATTTAACTAGAGAGGTTAATAAGGTTAATTTTCAGGGTTTGGACGAGGTTAAAGGCTCAAAAGGGTGTGAAGAGAAGAGGGAAGGGGTTCCCTTTTTATAAGGGAGGAGAGGGGCACCTTTGAAAAAACTTATAATGTTATATTATAATAAAGTCATATTCGATTTATAATAGCTCCAAATTGATTTATTTCGAAGATAAAGTGGGTATGGGTCTAAATCCTCTAAACCAATAGATTTTAGACAAGTTTATGTTACTATTTTAACCTTATCATTTAGATTTAACTCTATTTTAAATAATTTAACTTGTACTGTGTCTTCTTGTTTTCTTACACTATATGGTTAATAAACTTACTATATCAAGACAAACGAACCCCAAGTGGTTCATTATTAATATATATAACCTTATATAAGTCATGTGGCCAAAC
This sequence comes from Viscum album, assembly GCA_963277665.1. Classification (NCBI taxonomy): domain Eukaryota; kingdom Viridiplantae; phylum Streptophyta; class Magnoliopsida; order Santalales; family Viscaceae; genus Viscum; species Viscum album. Next base: position 825,957,357 of record OY728166.1, read on the forward strand.
CATAGATTTTTAAGAATATAATAACAATTATTAATATAATATGTTTTTTAAAAACTATTTTATGTCAATTTTGACACTATTTGGTAATTGATTTTTGTGAAAATCATAACAACGTTATTAGTTAGAAAAAAGTTAATTTAATCAATACTAACATGTTATGTTAACATATAAAATTATTTTAATTCATAAAAAGTCTAAAATTACATTTATTTGTGTATTTATAACATCAATTGGGTTAATATTTCATTAATAAGGTAATTACTGCATCATAATTGTGTCATAAATAAGATAAATTATTTAATGTCTAAAATTTATAAATAAAATACCATTATGTAGGAAAACGTTTTATATTTCTAATTAACATTTATAGTCAAATTTATCTTATGTATAACCCTATATTAAAAATGATTTATTTATTAAACTTTGATTTTAACTCTTTTAACTATTCTTTGAATTAAATAATAATATATGTCCTAATCTAATCCAAGTGGACCTAAAGGGTCATATTTTATTCCTAAGGTTATTTTTGGTCTAATTACACTTGTCCAATAGAATTAGGACATGTTTTAGGGTAATAATAATATCATTTTTACCCTTAATTACTCTATTTACTTTTAACCGTGGTAAATAAAAGTACAAAGTTATTATTCATCAAAAATTATTTTTATCTTATTGAACCACATTTTAATCCTTGATATTGACCATGTCTCTTAGATTTTTGAAATTCCACTCAGAGAAGCTGTAAAATTATGTTTTAATTAATTTTCAAATTCTCCTAGGAGGTGGGTAAAAGACGGTGGAAAGTTCAATAAAATTTTTATATATCTCAAATTATTATAAAATGACTCAAATGAATTAAATTTAACTTATATAGGTATTATGTATCAATTTTGACCTAATATAAATTTTAAAAAAATTAATAATTATTTAAATAAAAAGTTGGTTTTTAAATAGTAACCAAGTGTTTTCACTATTCATCAAAAAGTGAATGTTTTCAGAAAAATACCAAAATTTCACCCTCGTTAATTTAGATATTCTGAATCCAAAAATGAAGTCAATATTTAAAGATAAAATTTATAAATTTTCAAAATGTGGGTATTACTATTCATAATGGCTAGTTCATAATAATATTATAATAACATCTCGTTTAGTGAAACTTGTATTACATACTACACATGCTATCGAAGAAGGTCTTGATTGCGTGTAGTGAAAGATCTGTATGGTGTTGAGTATAACATAATTAAAACTTATTTCATTTATACATTAAACAAAATCTATACATAATGTTGCGTAGAATAATTTCCACAAAACAAACTTGAAATTGTGTGTAACACGAGCCAAGAATAGTGTTGTGTGTACTACAAGCTAATACGGTGTTTCGTATAGTACAAGCTAATCTTGGTGTAGTGTATAATAGAAGACATCAAATAAATGAAAAATAATATATCTCATAAAATCTCGGGGTGTTACATTCTACACCCCATAAAATGAATTTTTCCCTCAAAATTCATCGGGGTTATAAATGGTTTACTACTTGAAAGTTTCTTTCATAGAAACCCACATCGTAAAAAGGAATACTAAAGCTTAATTTTAAAAAATAATATATGAAATGTAATGGTTACCGAAATTAACTTATCCCTGGGTTTCCACATAGTAGAACATAGGTGAAAATATGGATATAGAAGAGAAATCTAACCATCAAGTTCTGATGGAGATTGGTAGTGGACATGCCTATGAAATATCCAACAATCACAAAGCCAAAAATTGGTGATGATTTACGATACCATCTGATTCATCGGATATAAGGACACTAGGAAAACATTTTTTTGTTTTCAAGATTATTTCCCTAAATTTAAAGAATTTTTGAATGAAAAGAAATATTTAACTTATTTTGGTACAATCTTACTGTTGTTTGTGCCTTGAACAATTTCCACTTCATCTCTTAAAGAAATGAAGTTGAATTTGTCTTTCATGAAGTGTTAGTAGATCATGCGATATAATGATAGGTCATTCCATCTGTCTCAAACAAAAGGATATAAAAAGTTATTAAATATACATAATTCCATCTACAGTTATATTGGACTTATACTTCATATATCATAACACTTAATATAATAAAACTAGTTTTTACTATCCCGGGACGTCCTGTAGGACAGTGGTAGGCGATAAAGGCCTGTCGCACTTCGACGCGACAGGTTGTGGTCTGTCCTACAGTTTTCCCTTTTTCTAACAATATACTATTACAACATTCCATAAATAATATCAACAATTTCTAGCCTTAAACAATACTATCTGATGTCCAACATAATGCATTCCAACCTTTAGGCTTATCGAAAATACTTCTGTCCAAACTCATAATATAAAGAGAATGATTACAAAAAAGTTCATATAACAAGCACGTGAATACCAAAATTTATCCATCATATATCACAAGATATATCTTGTTGATCACATTCCAAACATGTGAATACCTGAATATCATATTCTATTGAAAAATGAATTCCCATTGAACCTTAGTGAAAACATGAATACTGTCAAAAGTTAACTCTTTCCACATACCAAAATCCCAAAATTTAGATATACTCAAACTATGATATTAATTTTTCCTTATATCATTCATGAGCTCATTAATAGCATCAAACATATTATTTTCTCCTTATCCCTTAATTATGTGCATATCAACTTATTTACAAATATATTTCAATCACTTTTCATGGTTACCGGTACCGTATTTTTATGGAAAACCACAATGGACCAATACATATATATTCCAATATACCATAAAGGTACCTCAACAACATTATTCTTAAATACCAATACATAAACACTTAAATCCATATTCTTCAATGATTGTCATGGAATAAGTCCTTCCTTGATTTAGATGTAACCTCTTAGGTCAAGGCATTGAGTTGGGTAATGCCCATGTTCTCCAAAGATAAGACATTGAACTCTATAACAGTCTGTCACTGTATGACCCTTTTTTACACCCAGATAACATATTCCCCTCCATTTGAGGTATTCATCAAGGTTCGTCTTCCCTTCTTTAAAAATCTCAATCTTCCCTTATTTATGATCCTCACCATGTGAACATGTATAAAAGTATGTCTTCCTCTTTTTTTATGAATTAGGAATACCACTAAAGTTCAACTTGTTAATCATATATCACGATGTCTGATTCGGCATAATCATAATATCTTTCTCTCTAGGAATTACATAATTTCGTTGATCATAGAAACCAATGTGTCCACTTTAATCAATGTTAACTCAATTCCTTCTTGTTCCCTCATTTTACTAAGACCAGAAACCATAGTGTAAGAAACAGTTAAAATAACAAGGAACCACATAATCATAAAAAGTCACTTATGGGATGTCTAACTTATGGAAAATTCTTTAATCCATGAAACCTTATGTTCATCCTAGGTTATTCATGATCGTCAACATAATTATTGGAATCTAACCAATATGTATACTTATACTTAGGGACATCCCTAGACATACCTTAGAATTATCTCTATGGATCTCACTAAATTTTTCGCATCCTAGTTTCCAAAGGTTGACTAAACCTTTCCTCTCATACCAACTGTAGAGGCCCAAATCTTGACATACATGGACATTACATTACTTTTTAGGAATACTTAATACATAACAAAAACCAACACTCAAGGATCGTAATAGTTTAGAGTCTTTGGAAACTCAGAACAAAACCATCTAATCGTTGTGAAAGATCTTCAACATCTCCCATAATGATCTTCCCCTTTGGGTTTCTTACCTTAAACTTTTATTTATATTCTAGGGAAAATAAAACATATAAAGGGTGAGCTCAAGTTCTTAGTAAGGGTATGTATGGAGAAAATAAAACAAAACATATACATTTGAACTTCAAAACATGAACATAAATTTTATACATCAAAATTTTGAGCTATGAAATAAATCATGGCAGTACGTAAGGCATAGGTCATAAAGGAACATTAATCATGATAAAATAGCATGGGAATAAAAACATGTAATTGTGGCAACCATTAAGCACATGATATGATTTCTATAGTAGCCAAGGCATTGTTTCCAAAACCATCTTAGTGGACAAAGTCCCTTTCGGAATCGAGTTCACTCCTTGTTTCAGTCCTGTAACACTGAACCAGATTACCTTACTATTCCATCCATGTCTATCTCATGAGATATAAATCATTACCCAATGCATTGGAGGGAGATATAGGTCCCACCCATCTCATAATAAAATCATTCTTACGTGTGCCATAACATAAACCTAAATCATTCATCATAACCCAAAGAATAAAATGGGTTTCATAAACATCATCCCATCATAACATAATCCATATAAAACAAATGGATATGATTTCATCATAAGAAAAGTTAAAACATGTAAATAATAGAGACATTATACTTGAAACATACACATATGAAATAATTTCATCTTATATGGAAAATTGTTTTGATAAAATACTTGAAATGAATTCATGACAAAAATATCCTTTCTTTTTCAAAATCATTTTCTTTTCAAAAAATACCATGCAATTTTTAAAGAAAATTATTTTGTTGAAAATATTCATGAAATCTTATAGAGGAAGCTTCATGAAATTTAGGAGTTATGAAACCGTAAAAATCCATTCATTCCGTATAAGATAAAAAAACATTCTCCTTGTACTTTTAACGGAAAAGTCAAAAAGTACCATGTATGCTAAACAAAATAAATATTCCTTCCATAACATAAAGTAAAAGTAAAATAGGGGTAAAAATGAATTTAAACATACATGGAAGAATATTAAAAACTTTATAAAAAACATTTTTGTGGTCATTGATGAAAAATATAACCCTAGTAAATACTTACGTATAAGCAATCTCAGATAAAAATGAGATTGCAAAATTTTCCCTTACCTTAGGTCTGATTTGATTGTTATGTATCCGAACCTCCGGTATAATTATTTCAATAATTTTATTGACTTATTATAGAATAATATTCATTTTTATGATATCATATATGGCTCAGTTAAGATGTTATATTAGTCATTCTTTTTTAAATTCCATGTTAAAGTGGCGTTTTGGGTAAAAATTGTTTTATTTAAAGTACGTGTTTGGAGTTATTCTTCATGATAGTATTATTAATTATATCATTATTTAATTACTTCCAGAATTTAAATCATGGTTTATATATCATATATATTCAGTATATATATATATATATAATAGATAGATAAATGAAATTAAATACATCATTCATGGAGACAGTAGGTCGTACGTACGCAAGAACGCGATTTTCTTTTCATTATTGACTTAAATGGATGTATGTAGACGACATATATATAAATATACATAAATCCAGTAGCTTTATCAGGTCATATATTTCACTATTATTCATTATATATACTTTATAATCATTCTTTAGTGGTTAACATGGAGAATGAATCTCATCACATCGTGGAGACGGTAATCCGTACGTACGCACGAGAGTTGATATCGTTCCCATAATTATTGAGTTGAATTATATTGGATGATATAATATCTCAGAATCATTATGATCTTATAATAATCATATATAGTTATTTTTTACACCATTATACCCATCCATGTAAGTTGGTGGTGGAAAAACTGATTACACCACGACGTGGAGACGGTATTCCGTACGTACGCACGCGCAGTGATTTCGATTTCCGTAGGATGGATAGAATGTTAATTAGGGTTGTTTAATATTTATAATAACATATAAGTATATAATTAATATGGATGTTATTACTTTATAATTAAATAAATAAAGAAGAGGATGTAGAAGAAGAAAGATACTTGAAAGATTCGGTAGAAGAGATTACCTCTTCCTCGACGCACCTCCTTTAAACTTTATCTTAGGGCACTAGAGTTGGTCTTTTGAGAAAGCCGGAACCTCTATTATGTAATTAGAGAGGTTTATAAGAATAATTGTAAGGGTTTGTACGAGACTAAAGGCTCAAAATGTTGTGAAGAGAAGAGGGAAGGGGTGCCCTTTTTATAAGGGAGGAGAGGGGCACCTTTGGAAAAACATAAAATATTATTTTATAATAAAGTCATATTCGGTTTATAATATCTCCAAATTTATTTAATTAGAAGATAAAGTGGGGTGGGTATAAATCCTTTAAACCAATAGGTTTTATACATTTTTAGGTTAATATTGTTACCTTATCATTTAGATTTAACTCTATGTTAAATAATATAACTTTTACCGTGTCTTCTTGTTTTCTTACACTATATGGTTAATAAACATACTATAACAAGCCAAAATAACCCCAAGTGATTCATTATTAATATATAAAACCTTATCTAAGTCATTTTACTGAACCTTAAATTTTTAGGAATATAATTACAATTAATAATATAATATTTGTTTTAAAAACTATTTTATGTCAATTTTGACACTATTTGGTAATTGATTTTTGTGAAACTCTCAACAACATGATAAGTTAGAAAAAAGTTAATTCAATAAATACTAACATGTTATATTAACCTATAAAATTATTGGAATTCATAAAAAGTCTAAAATTGCATTTATTTGGGTATTTCTAACATCTATTATGTTAATATTTTATTAATACGTTAATTACTTCATCATCATTGTGTCATAAAGAAATTAAATTATTTAATGTCTAAAATTTATAAATAAAATACCATTATTTAGGAAATATTTTTATATTTCTAATTAATTTTTATAGTCTAATTTATCTAATGTATAAACCTATATTAAAAATGGTTTATTTATTAAACTTTGATTTTAACTCTTTTAACTCTTCTTTGAATTAAAAAATAATATGTCCTAATCTAATCCAAGTGAACCTAAAGGGTCATATTTTATTCCTAAAGTTATTTTTGGTCGAATTAAACTTGTAAAATAGAATTTGGACATATTTTAGGGTAATAATAATATCATTTTCACACTTAATTACCCTATTTACTTTTAACCGTGGTAAATAAAAGAAACAAGTTACTATTCACCAAAATTTATTTTTATCTTATTGAAACACATTTTACTCCTTGATATTAACCGTTTCTCTCAAATACATTAAATTCCACTCAAAGAATCGGTAAAATTAGGTTTTATGTAAATTTTCAAATTCTCCTAGGAGGTGGGTAAAAGACGGTGAAAAGTTCAATAAAATTTTTATATATAAATTTTTTTTATAAAATGACTCCAATGAGATACATTGAACTTATATAGGTATTATATATCAATTTTTACCTAAAATATATTTAAATAAAATAAATAATTATTTAAATCAAAAGTCGGTTTTTAAATAGTAACCCAGTGTTTTCCCTATTCATCAAAAATTGAAAGTTTTCAGAAAAATACTAAAATTTCACCCTAGGATAATTTCGATGTTCTGAATCCAAAAATGAACTCCATTTTGAAAGATAAAATTTATAAAATTTCAAAAAGTGGGCATTACTATTCATAATGGCTAGTTCATAATAATATTAGAATAATATCTCGTTTAGTGAAACTTGGTATTGAGTACTACACACGCTATCGAAGAAGGTCTTGAATGCGTGTAATGCAAGCCAAGTTAGGTCTGCGTGTAGTGAAATATCTGTTTGGTGTTTCATATAACATAATAAAAACTTATTTCATTTATACATTATAAAAATCAATACATAATGGTTCATAGAATAATTTCCACAAAACGAACTTGAAATTGTGTGTAACACGAGCCAAGAATAGTGTTGTGTGTACTGCAAGCTAATATGGTGTTGCATATAGTACAATCTACTCTTAGTGTAGTGTATAATAAAAGACATCAAAGAAATTAAAATTAATATATCTCATAAAATCTCGGGGTGTTACATTGTTGGCTTGGTTTCTCCTGATTCCCACAATTTTCTAAAATAGAAAAGGTTAGAAGAAAACACTAGTCAACAAGTCATGAATAAATAATTTACATTATTGTTCAATTTACTCTAAAATCATGTGTTATGATATCTCTATGTTTAATAAATCTTTGTGTGTGTTAAATATACATTGTCTCATACTATGGGTTTTCACAAAGGTTCTCTTATAGTAATTCCGAAATTAAGTAAACCATTCTCAAATAGAAACTATAGAGACCCTACATTTCATTCATTATATTTACATCATTTTAATGATAAAAAATATAAAAACATTACACCATGAGGAACCTAAGGTATTGTTTCTTGGGTAAACTAGGACCATATTTAACTTTTACAACATAAAACATAAAAATTTATTTAATTTCTTATTCTATATCTTCTTATTGGTCCTTATGTTGTCTTTAGTACATGTAATCACCTAAGTATTTACATCGAAACAGGGTTAACTAAAATCCCATTATTAGGATAAAAACCTGATATAAAACAAAATGGGATGAGAATAATCATTATCAAAATAACATAGTTGTCAAATCATAATCATGATAGGAAACATTAAGAGAAGACTTAAAATATGGAAATTCATTAAAATGAAACCTCATGTCTTAGTGGTCAACTACTGCACATAGTTGTGAAAAAATATAGAATCATGATCATTCATATTTAACTTTACTCATGATTTTCTTCACATTACCCAATTCATTTTAGTAATATATTATTTCGGGAACACCAGTAACATCATTACATTTTCCTTGCGCTATATAATTTCGTGCACACCCGCCCCATTATATCATTTAAAATATCATTAATTCCACATAGAAGATATATCAATATTGAATATAAAACATCATATGAAATAGAATGGGTTTATCTTTAAAAATCATACTTTCATAAACCTTAGGTTCTTAAATGAATCTGGGAATAACATTCTTGATACAAGGACCATCAAGCTTGAGTGAGAAGTAGAAGGTGTGTTGGTTGATAGAAGAGTTCATTGAAAAAACATTATGTTTGACATAAACTCTAATGGAAAACATATATATCCTATAAATTTTAATATAATTAATAATAAATTATTTTTTAGGAATATCCATACCAAAAATGGAGTGAAAAGGGGGAACCCGATGAAAGGATGTTGGCTTCGAGAATTCCCCTTACCTTGTATCCAAACACTTTATTCACATTAATATAGTATAAAATCACTTTATAATAATTAATTAAAAACTAAAAATGTTTTTATACGTGATTATGATTCATTGTGGTTTTATTATGTTCTTTTATAAGCCTTTTTATGAGTTATATAGGCTAAATTCGTTGTTCGGGAGTGTTCTTCTTCTAAGTTTCCATGAACGGTTCACTTGTACACATGAATGGAAGTTCATGTAGAACACTGTTAAACATCTAGAATTTCTATTAGATGATATTAATGATATTACAGGACTTTAAACGACCTTATCATTAATTTGGTTATATGGTTGAATCATTAGTTAATATTTAATGATGATCATTTTTGGGTAGTTTGGACGGTTTTTGGATTACAACGAACAAGTTTTGTTGTATCATTTAGTATTATGTATATAATTTGTTTATAGAACACAAAAGGTGTTAAATATACATATTAATATATTTTTTCAACCATTTAATGGTTTTATTGATATACTTTAAGGAGTTGAAGGAAAATAGAAGTACATCGACCATGATGTAGGTAAATTAACGAATCACGGGTGACGATTTCAATTTTATAAAAAGAGAGAGGGGGAGGTATATAATGAGTAATATTACATTAACATGATATAATACCATTATATAAATAATAGTATAGTTATAATGAAATATGGATAAGGGAATCAGATCAAAATAGAATAAATGAAATAAAAATTGAAAGGAAATTGAAAGAAAAGAGATAGAAATCACATCTTAAATATATCTTTTTTTGATAGCATCTTCAGGGGAGAGGTATTGGTGTTTCAATGAGAAAAATGGATGATATATGTGGTATAGGATTTTGGGAATATATTTGAGAAGAATTTAGAGTTGGAACAAGGCTTGAGATTTGTGTAGAAATGAGTTTGTGTGGGGTGGTATTTGTTGTGGAGGGGAGAGGGGTTTTATCAACATTATATCCATTAATTTATTTTTTATCCACATGATAATCAATAGGGATGATTCCATGAAAATATATAATAAATATGGAATGTGAGTTTGTACCAATGGACATTTACATCATCCATGACTCCAGCATGATCTTGAAATTCATTTATTTAACATATTTTGTAAATTACCTAATTTTATTATTCACCAAAAATTCAAGTTTTTCAGAAAAAATATCAAAAATTAACCCTAACCAATTTTCAATATTTAGAATTAATAAATGACCTCAATTTTATAAAAAAAATCTAAATATGAGTAATTTAATTTTTAATTAAATTAAAAATATACATGAAAAATACAACTCTTAAAATTAAAACTGTCTTTCTAACACATTGAAAAATTAATTAATGTTTCATAATATTTCTATATAATCATAAGACATAAAAATACTAAAATTTTTAATAAATTTTATAAGAATAATTTTTTTTAGAATTATTAAATTTTTTATTAAATATTCATGACATACAAAAATACCAACACTATAATATAATTATATCATATTTTCACTTATAGGGTGGAAAACGTTTATTTATACTATCATTGTAAATGTTACTATTCACATGGAAAATTTACTATTAATAAGGGTCATATTAATATTCATAAGGGTGTGTTACTATTCATCAAAAATTAAGTTTGTCCATTTGAACTCTAAACATATTTTTGATCGCAACCCTATATGTTAGATTTTCAAAATTCAAATCATAAAAGTTTAAAAATTATGTTTAAAGAACACATCAAATTTAATAGTTCATTATGCATTACATGGAATTATGTTTCCTAATTTTATTTTATGTGATTATACTATATGAAATTACTACAATAATGGATAAATTGTATTGATAAAAGTTTGGGTCTTTACAATTACATGCTCTAATGTCTTGCTCAAAATTTTTATTATTATTGATTTTTATTTTAGTCCTTGGAATAACCTTTATTGTTACTTAATGACAATTTTATAGTATTATGTCACTCGATCATGTTTTATGATTATAAAATAATTTTACATCATATTTTATTAATATAATTATATATTATTCATGTTCTCATTCATGTTTATGATATGATATATTATTATATATATTTCTTTATTGGACCTTTGATATCACCACTTTCTTATGTTTTAATTACATGGGTTATGATGATGATTATATCATTTAAAATTTCTATAAAATGTTCCAGAAGAGTGTAATTATTGTGAAATGTTAAAATCTGATGTTAAATAATATTTTTATGTAGATAATATACGCAACACTAAACCTTTATATATGTGAGTTGTGCTACTATTTGTGAGATGTGTTAATAAAATCATGAAATTAATGTATTGCTTAATATTTGTTTATATTGGGTAACATTAAATAGTATAATATAAGGTGTTAGTTATTTTTTGTTTTATTTTAGAAAACATTAGTGAAAACCATTGGGATAAGGCTAAGTATAATATAACATTTTTAAATTTTGGTTAGGTAACCATTGTGCAGTTTACCTAGAAATAACCTCACTATCTATTTTCTATAATTTGAATGTATAACTATATAAATTTGAAATCAAACAATGAATAACATATATTTAAAACCTAGATATTAATAATCTATTATTTCCATTCTATTTATGAAATCATCCTCTAATGATTATTGTTAATTTATATGTACATTCAATAATTTATATATTTAATCCTTTATTTTCCTATAGGTAAGGCAATAGTGGGAACTATATAGAACTGAATTAAAAATGGGTGAAATGTGTAATTTATATATTTATCAATATTGAACCTAATTACATTGATAATGGGATAGAAAACCTCATGGTAGTGCTCACTCAATTGTCTCAATATGTGAGAAAAAAATCATGTTGAGCTCCCAAACACAACCATGAAGTACAAACTCACTATAAGACATTCATATGGGAAAAGTTTTCCTCATTCAACAAGTCTTCAAATAAACTAGTTTTTGAGTAATGTGTTAATGGGATGTAAATTTTGTTTTATATTCTCTAGTTCATCGAATATGATAATTTTGTTCTGGATTTTCATCATTTCAAAAGGGAGGTTGGCCAATAGTGTAATATCATTAAGAATACCATTGAAAATAAAATTTAGAGTCTATATATTGGAAATAATTCCAGATGATATTTTTTACTAAGTTATTTTATTGTAACTTTTACATTTAAATATAGTATAAATTCTTGGAATTTATGAAAAAAATAAGTGTAATATATTACAAACTATGAAAAAAAAATTCAATGACATATGAGGTATACCTCACATTTTTTCTCATATGATGATAGTAAAATCAATTAGTTCTTTACTAGTGTAAATTATAGACATTGATAGATGTTAAAGAAAAGAGATTTTGGTAGCTATGAATATATTCTTTTATGTGATATTAATCAAGATACGGATGCTAGAAAATCCAATTATTCTAAGGAAAAGTAATGTAATGTGGCGTATCATAGAAGATCTAAAGATATGAAACACGAAGGGAAGAAATTTAAATTTTATAGATTAAATAAATGTTGGAGGAACCAATTAGGTAATTGTCATAGGGGATTATAGATGTTTTTCAGTGTGGTAAATCATGAAACCAGGATCATAATTACCAATGTGGTTCTATGAAACTAATTAAAAAGACAAATGATAATAAAGACCTTACATATCTTCCACCCACACTCCAATTTTTTTAAGGAAATGTTTTTTGGAATTTTGGATATCAATTACCTAACCCTAGAGAATATGAAGAAAATATACCTAAAAACCTCTCAAACCATGGTAATAATGGAGAGAATATATATTTTATGCTACTAAGGTGGATCCTAAAAATGAAGTAATAAAAGATACACTTATATTTTACCCTACAACCGTGAATACATTATTTTATTCTATTTATTCAAATTATTTTATATCATATATTTTTTCTAAGGATGTGGAATCACCCCTTAAAAAATTATATTGAATTATCATAAAAACTCATAATGGAATAATGACATAATATATGAAAAATAACTCTTCTTCGGTCAAGATTTTTGAAATGATACTCCCTACAAATCTAGTCATATTTCCCTTTGTAGAATATGATATAATATTAGTTTGGTATTAGACATCACTTTATTGAGATCATACCAACTATCCAGATAAAGAAATCACATTTCATATAAAGAATCATTCTTCAATAAATTATTATTTCAAGGATGATTATGAAATTCGAATGGAATAAAATTCTATAATATCAGTTATAATATTCGACAGCAACAGAATTGTGCCTTAAATAACTATTGAATAATTTAACATTGATGTAATTAATATTGTATGCAGTATATTGATTTATTGTTATATGATCTACCTAGTCTTCCCCCATATAAAGTGTTTTTGATTTCAATCATAATAAAATAAAGATTTTTTCATATGTCAAAGAGTCTATATAGAATAAATCTGATTGATTTGAAAAATTAAAGAATAAAATACAAGATAAATTATGGAAGGGTATGATATTCCCTAGTGCTCAAAAATGGGATGAAACATTCATTATTATAAATAAGTTTAAATAAATTGATATTTTCATTTATTATTCTGAGATAAATTAAATTTTGATCATGAAAAAGTTTCATCTTCCTCATATCAATGATATTCTCAACTAATTCATATGACCTCGATACTTCGTGAAGATGGACCTTTGATATAGATATCATTAGTTATGTTTTATAAGGGAAGATATTTAGAAGACCACATTGGGTAGGATTTATGGACACTATGAATTTATAGTGACTCAATTAATACTTATTAATGCTTCCAATACCTCCATGGATTTGATGAAAGGAGTTTTTAAACACTATCTTGATAAATTTGTGGTTTTATTTATTGGTGATATTAATATATATTAATATAGAAATGGAGAGCATTAAGATCATTTATAGATAGTTTTAATGAAATTTTTAAAGGTGAAACTATATTCCAAATTTATCAAGTTTTAATTATGACTATATAAAGTGTCATTATTGGTTCATGTAATAACAAGTAAGGTCATATACATATATAATTCAAAGATTGAAATTATAGATCAATCACCTAGTTTTTACACTTTAATCAAGATCCAAATTTTTCTTTGGTGAGAAGGATATTTATAATAATTTATTAGAAATTTATCAAAGATCTAAAATCATATAACAATGTAAACATAGAAGGAAGTGAAGTTCCTTTAGATAGGTGAATATCAAGGATGCATTAAGGAATATAAAATGAAATTGGTCACTACATTTATACTTAAATTACCCTACAAAGTGGATGGGTTTGAAAAATATAGTGATGATTTTAGAAAGGTGATGTTTTTCATCCTCATGAAGAATGTTAACATAATTTCCTACTCCTCTCATGAATTAATTACTGATGATCAAAATTATATGACATATGATTTCGAGTTGGTGATATAAATTATTTAAATAATTCGTTAGTATATGTATCTATATTGAGAAAAGAGTGTTATATATAATGATCCTAAGATATTTAAATATATATATATATACACACACATAGAAGGAGATGAATATTTACCAAATTATATGTTTGAAGTTGATAAAAGATTAATAATTCTCATTACATTATCACATGGGGAAAGAAAATAAAGTATTTCATGCTCTGTGTTGGGAAGACCATGATACTCTATCCATAATGAGGATTGAAAATTACACAATACACAAGTATTGGTAGAGGATGAATCTTGAAGTCATAATGGGAGGAGATTAAAACAATCATTCCTAAATGACCAAATCTACCTTTCATCTATATGAAGACCATATAATCCTAAATATATTATATCAAGATATAAAAAAATGTAGTGAATATTCTATATTTCAACATTGATAAACATAGAGTAACAATTTTTACAAATCGGTGATGCATCCCATAAAAACCATAAATGATGAAGAAAATATTTTATATTGTGCATAGATTGTGCTTCTTTATTCATACTAGAGTTACGAATATATGTAGTTATCTACAACAAATCATCTAGTGGGATAACATGAAGAGATAAATTATAGAATATGTATTTTGATTCTTGGTATGCCAACAAGTTAAGGATAAACAATAAAAGTATAGGGTTATATTGTAACCATTACCCATATGAGTATATAAATGGTAAAATATCACCATGTATTTTTTTATAGTACTCCCCAAGACATTTAAATGAAAAAATACCATTTAGTTTGTAGTTGATCACATTTTAAAATCAGCACATTTTTCCTTAAAATAATATCTATCTTTTGACCAAATTGTCATAATATACATGAGGTAATTTGTATAGATGTATAGACCTCAATTCTCCATTATATCTATTCATGATCTATGTTTTTCCTCATTTTTAGGGAACTATTTATAAATAATTAGATAAAAAGTTGTGTTTTAGACATACATATCATCCCCAGTCTTATAGTTAGTTGGAAAGGGCCATTCAAACTCTAAAATATATAATGAGATATTATTTTATGGTTTAACATGGATTTTTTTTTCAAAACCTCCCTTAATATGGTTCTCATGTCACTAAAATTTCTATTCTAGCATTCAAATGTCACTATATGAGGATCTTTATAGGAAGAGATGTAGGACTTAAACATGTTAGGATTAAGTTGAAGTGATAAATATGATAGTTCCTAAACATTTCCTAGAAATGATTTATATCATTTCAACCATTCAGTGACATATAAAGGAGGCAAAAAGTTGATATAATATTTATGTATATATTAATTTATGATGTCTAGATTTAGATGTTGGGGAAAATTTATTCCTTCAAACATATACAAAGATGTGGTTTATGATATTTGGGATGAATTTGAAGATAAGGACATATATATCAGTCCCTTAGGGATACTTGATCATGTTAGGGTCGTATTATATCCCTTAGTAGTCACTCAAAAACACTCTCAAGTGCAATAGGATTTGCACATATCGCTTATGAGGGATTACATATCAGATATGTCACAAGGAGGTCAAGATACCCTCGTGAGTTGATAACAGGGACATATTAAATATAGAATAATGGATTTTCTCAATCCCCATGGGCTGGTGACTAGAACCTAGAACCATTAAAGAATTATTGGGTAATTAGTTTCCATAAAACAATGGATGATAACGAATAAAAGCCGATATGATCAATAGTCTAAAAGGAGAACGTACCGTAAACAAATAGGCAAGACAAACCAAAAACGATACATCATCAATGAATTCAATGTATACCATTTTTAAAGATCAAAAAAATATGAAGAATGTGGATAGAGTCTTTAATGGTCTCCATTATCACTCTATTTCCCAAGATAAAGAACATCCAACACCTCTAACTATCACCTTCCTATTACTCATACCTCAAAAAAGATAATCTAAAAAATCCTTATGGTATAGGTAGGGTGTGAGTTAAAAATCACAGAAGGGTATCAAAATATTTTTTATTAAAAATATGACAAAAATAAACCAATTATGCAATTAATTAAAAAAACAATATATAGTAGTTCATTTTCCTATTTTTTACAAAACATTATTTCAAATAAAATTATTGATGATATATCATAATAGGAATAAATGAACATTTTAAATAAAAACATTATTTTAAATAATTGAAAGGAGTAAAAAGAATATAGAATCAATTACCACCACACAAAAAACATGTATGTGTTTACTCATTTCAACGCCCCAATTGGGGCTCCAAATTTGGGAAGTCAAACTACACTCAATTAGGGGATCCCATAATGGGAAGACAATCTAAAACTCATTTTGGGATCTCAAATATGGTAGTCAATCCGCACCCCATTTGGGGATCCCATATTAGTAATTTAATATAATCCCACCTAGGGGATACAATAATGGATAGTCAAACTACTAATCAATCCTGTTAATATCAAACATTTGAGATCAATTCATAATATAGTTATGCATTTTAAATATACAACAAGCATTTTTTATTTCAAAACTAAATCATGGTTTCTATAAAATTCAAGTCCTTTCAAATAATAATTCAATTTAATCCATTTTACTCATGGATAAATATGAAATCAATTTCATCTAATAAATTTTCAAATAAAGAAATAAAGTTAATCATGTTTTCCAAACAATTTAAATTTCATTGAAATTGGCATACTCTCATTAATTCCAAGCCAATTTCAATGTAAATTTCAACCATATCGGGTCTAGATAACTAAAATCATTTAAAAAGTAATTTAAATTTAATCAATAAAATCAATGTTTCAATTGAAGTGTAATTATTTATACAACAACATTCCTTTAATCACATTGACAACGACGACACCCAAAATGGTATTAGAAACAATGAATGAGATGAAGGAGATCACAAAACACAATAGAGAATCATGATACATTAAAAGAGGTTAAATACATAAATTTCATAATTATCATTCAATATCCAAGGAGAAGATTATAGTATGTCAAAATTAAACCACATAAAAAGAGATATACATAACTAATGGATATCAGACAAGAACAACTATGCATCGATTTACAAAGAGAATCGGTTATAGGAACCAACACCATTTCTTAAGAACATGTAAGACCATGGAAATTGATTTAGATTTTTGAGTGGTTGGTTTATGGTTAAATCATGGGTCCTAAAAATTTTAATGTAAATCCATGAAATTAAAAACTCATGTGCACTGTTTGATGGAGGGGTTTTATTAGTTATGCGAACCATGATGCCTTCCATTATAACCAAAATTATTTGGGATGTATGGATTATCCTAGGTGGGTAAATAGTTTGTTTAACCTTGTTCCAACTATGAATATCACACTATTCAGAGGAAATGTTTTTTGGAGGTTCTATAAACATGTTTTGGACTAATAATTATCGTATCTCTAGTGCACCATAATTTGAAGAACGATCATATAGGACAAACCAATTGGATTTAACTAACAATTTGATTACTATGAGGTTCCCCTTGGGCCTCCAATTTTTTAAAAAATAATCTAAAATAACTTGAAATATTCCCTAACCAAATTACAACTAAAACAAGGTCCAACTGATACAGTTAAGAAGTTAACGATACATTTCATCCTGACCACCATTATCATTTTTTGTCCCCAGAAATCTAGTTAAGAATATTCCATATCAAAGAGGGGAGGATACTACTCTTAGATTATTTCATCACACTCTCATGTCTCATACAAAATGAAAACATACTACAACAGAACATGTAAAAATGGTTTCATCCTCCAAAAAAGTACCTTTCTCTCAGAATCAACAATCCTAAATCGATTCTTAGTCATAGATAAATCAGGCTCAACATCAAGATCATTCCAACTAAAAACATGAGATGTGTCATTATGATACTCTTGATTCTTTGAAATATGAAAAACATAGTGGCTTGATGTAAACTATGGAAGAAGTGCTAAATGATAAGCACATTTCCCCACCGTCATAATAATAAAAAAATAACTCACAGACCTCAGTCGAATCATTCTCTATTTCCCAATATGTTAGTAATCCAAATGATTGGAAACACTCAATAACACCTTGTCAATAAATAAAAACTCTTATGGTATTCAATTATGATTATCTAAGGATTTATACCATTTCTGTGTTGTAACTATCCCCTAATGAATCAACTAAATCAACATCATTTTTTCTAAGACCAAACACAATCCAACTGAGGAGGCTTCATGTATTTACAACCAACATAACATTTATTTACATGGATTTCTATAAAAGTCTTTAAAAGGACACATCAAAACTATAATGTATAAATTGTTATTATAAAAAATTCCACCTATCCCAAGTGGGATTCCAAAGCGCCACTAATGTCATATACATATGCATGTAACATGCCCTTTGGGTCTGAATAACACATTTGGTATGTCCATATATTTGTGGATGATACAATTTTGTAAATCAGACCTTAGATCCCAATGCCTTATATAGACCCTCCATAAGTAATAAGTAAACAAAGGATCTCTATCAGAGACTATAACATAAATAACTACATCATATCTAAAAATCTCCAAAACATATATATTTCAAATCTCTAAAAAGTTTTTTTATTTTAAATGGGTGAAAAGTGAGCTAATATTTTTTTACTTATTGATCAGAACCCATATAAAATTCATTCTATAAGGTGTACTTTGAAACCCAACCAAAAATATAATAGATATCTCATCACAATTACAAGTCATCACAACATGTGGATAAAGAAAACATAATGGTATTTGGTGTATATTTGTAACTTATTGGAAGGTGTAATAAATGGAAAATAGCCTAAAACTTCAAATCGCATACCCTGAAACATAAATGATTTTCTAATATCATAAATCATATTCATGGTTATAGGATCAATTCCCACTAGGAATTATGGAAATCCAATATTACAATCATCCTCATTGAAAATTGAATAACAAACTTGTTCTAAAAACAAATGATATCCAATAGAGATAACATCCACATTTCGATGGTCTTCCCTCTATAAATTGGGTCCATAATACTAAATAATGCATCATGATTTTTTTTTCATTTGAATAATCTCCAGAAGAGTGGATTTCAACTGATTATTTTCAAATAAAACCTCATCCTCATCCTCCTAGACTCCCAAATGAAAATGTGAAAAAAGAGACATCATGTTCCATTCGTTCGAAGATTATTTCCCAAAATAGGTTGGATGTTTCCTACTCAATGCAATCGTAATGACTTTACCCTTCCCCAAGGTGTAGGGAATTTTGGAAAAAGGCTCTAGGAACTCAATACAATTCATATGTTGAAGGATTAAATATTTTTTGGTGAATATATAACTCCATCATATTTGGTAATAATAAATAGTAATCCTTTCCCAAAAATGGTAATGAAGATAAATTATATGAGGACGCATCACTACTAAAAGATTGGTATCATGGGTAAAATAATTTTAATCAGGTGTCATGTGATTTCTAGAGGAATACGCTACCACGTGATCACCCTATATAAGAACCCAACAAAAATCTAATCCCGATGCATTATAGATGACCATATAGCCCTAACCTTCCTCTTGAAGAGTCAAAATTTGTGAAAAAGTAATAAAATGTTTTATCTCACAAAAATAACTTTGATTTTTATCATTATATAATATGTTCACTCCCTTACTAGTGTAGGAGATCATTGGAGAAACCATCTTTGAAAAATCTTTAACAAACTTCTGGTAATACACTGTCATACCCAAAATTAACCATAGCTAAAAACAAATATGTGGTTTCTCCCATCTCATAACAGCCTTCACCTTGTCAAGATTGACTAAGATTACATGTGCCAAGACCATGTATCCCATGATCATAAAATTTCATTTCAAAAAATAAAATTTCAAAAGATTCACATAATTTCTATTCTCTATCAATATTTTAAGGACTAATATAAGATGAATTATATGATCCACCATAGTGTTGGAGTAAACCAAACTATCATCTATAAATACCACCACAAAATAATCAAGGTACTCATGGAATATTATATTCATCAGTTTCATAAATATTAAAAGATAATTGTTCAGGACAAAGGGAATAAAAATATACATAAATTGACCATACCAACTCTTAAATACAGTTTTTGAAATTTCATGTTATTTAATTATCAATTAGTTGTAATCATAATAAGGATAAATTTTAAAGAACCAATTTTTCTAATTAAAATGTTCAAATATATCATAAATATAGGTTAAAAGATGATAGTTATTTATCGTGGCTTTATTGAGTTTTGTGTAATAAACACAGTGGTGAAACACACTGTGAGAATTAATTTAAATAAGAAAAGGTTCCCAGCAATATGAAACACTCAATCATATAAATCATCTCTCTCTAAGATTATACAAATAATTATTCAACTCTTTCAACTCTTAAGGATCCATATGGTATGAATAAATAGTCACTAGCTAAGTACTAAGCAATATGAAAGTATAAAAATTCACCTATATTAATAGTGGCATTCCATAGAATTAGAAGGAAACATATTAGGAAACCGGATGAATGCTATATAGAGAGCATATATCAAAGATTATCACTCCATGACAAAATAGAACTGTAATGTTCCAATTTCTATCTCTAGAAAATATTTTCTTACCCTAATTAACCTCATGTCTTATTCTCCCAGAATGAAAGGGCCACACTCCCTCAGGTGAAGTAAATGACACCCATCAAATATAATTAAAAATTAGCTCCTTATTGGAAATCATCCATTCCATCTCAAAGATAATTTCAAGATGATTCATTTTTAAAATTAGAAAAACAAAGGTAACTTCAAACTTTTGTAAGGAAAAAACATAGGAAGAATATATGTTACCTTTCTTTCTCTTCATTTTTAGGGGCATGGTAATATCTATAACATAAGATAAAATCTATATATGAAGATTTAGAATATCCCATCATGATTCAATAAAAAATAGGGAGATAAACTAGTATCAAATAAAGAAGGAACAAATTATGAATATGTGGTTATAGTACCTTTCATGGTTAGTAGACCCTCATCATGTTTTTTTGGAGACTCTTTCACTACACTAAGAATGTTCATTCTGGATGCCTATGGATGGAAGCCCTTATACCATGAAGAATATGATTTCACTATGGTATCATGATTAGAAAATGACACAGTGTGGAGAAAAATATATTTATAAAAACATATATATGTGGCTCAAAAAACATTGTGAACTATAGATCTTGGGTTCCTTCATGAAAACCTATTTGGAATTCCCAACCATTCCACAAAGAAATCATGTCATATAGCCTCCTTCAAACAAGACATGATTTCTTGAAAATGAACGTTGCTTAGATCAACCATGAATCGCATCCCACATAAAATTATACATTATCTCAAATTAAACCATTTCATAACTATAATTTCCCATCGAATTATCGAATGTTCATGTTTGGGTTAGTTTATCCACTTACATTAATGATGCAATAAAATCTTACCATTGATGACTAAGAAAATTTAAATAATAATATTATTAGGTATTAATGAATTATTATTTTTTTGTTCTAGAATAGTCATATTAACATAATACATCACCCTATTTTGTTAAGAATTACAAAAATAATGTTTTCTCTAATTTTATTTTTAACATAACATAACTCAGATAGAATGAGATAATAAATATATAAATCAATGTAAAATAAATATTATAGGACACTAAATTATCTAGCTATGATAATATTAATATTAATGAACATGCATTAGTATATATAGTACAAAAAAATAATGAATCCAAAATTTATAACACCCGATGGTAAAGATAACTAATAACCGACTAATATATTTTTTCCTAAATATTTATAAAGAAAGTATGTAAAAGAAAATATATATGAAAAATGTTCTTAAATAAGAAATTAATATAGTTATGTTTTTATAAAGTTTGTTAGAGTGCGATCAACTAAGAGGTAATTTATGGTAAGGGTTTGATCAGCTCAATTTCCAATTCATTTGGTCATAATTACTAAAAAAATAGGCCTTTAATAGTGATAGAATATTCCTTTTTCATCTATAATAAAACACTAACTACCAAAGCATGGTTAAAAGTAATATTTTTTTATCAGCAATTAAAATTCAAAGATAATGGGTTCTTTTAACTATGCTAAAAAAGAGCTAATAAATCCTATATATATATGAGATTTTATTAGCATGGTTAAAGGATCATTTTAACAAATATTTTTTAGCACTATTAATAGATTCCCTTTAACACCACTTTTTTAGTGCAGATAAATGTTTTCTTTAAAAATTCTAATAAAATCACTCTTAAAGGGTGTAAAATTATATTCTTTAGAGATTTATGTGCCTGACCACCTTTAACAGTGCTTCAAAGACCCCTTTAATATCCCTCCTCGTCCCTTATCAGTGTTTTCACCCCACCACTCTTTTATCAACATATTTTAAATTTCCATACTCCAAAAACTGCCGAGAATTGATTTTTCATTGAATATGGAATTCCTTTAACACTACTCCATGTTTTTTCTTTTTAATTTTATTTGTTTTATTTATATATATATATTTACAAATATATTTTTTATTCATATATTTATATAATTTTTTAAAAATACATTAATAAAATATATGTATGTTCGTGTGAGTGATATGTATATACTTATATTTAATTAGTTATATTATGTATTATATTAATTTACATGTATTATTATATAAATATATATATGCCTTTATTAATACACACGTATATGTATTTAAAAACAATATATATTTGTATAATGTATAAAATGGTTAGATGTTATTTTAAATAAATTCATTGAATTTTATTTATTTAAATATTTTATAATACACACATATATTTAAAAATTTATTAATTATTAACACACACATGTTTATATATTAACTATAATTTTATAGGTATATATATTCATATCAATTCATATTTATAATGTAAATAAAATTGATAATTTTTTAAATTAAATAAAATGAATAATTAATATTTATTTTATATATTTCAAAATAAATTTTTATATAAAAATATTGATATATGTATTTCTACAAGTGATTTATTATATGTAAGTAGATGAAAATATGCATATATTTAGTTTTAAATAAAAATATTATAACAAATCATAAAATTTCATAACCATAATATCAATATAATTTTAGACCTAGAAATATATTCAATCCCAAATAAAAATGGGTAATAATACCGCGTAAAATGGGACTAAAATTCTA
The DNA here is from genome assembly GCA_963277665.1 of Viscum album. Classification (NCBI taxonomy): domain Eukaryota; kingdom Viridiplantae; phylum Streptophyta; class Magnoliopsida; order Santalales; family Viscaceae; genus Viscum; species Viscum album. The sequence goes on from OY728166.1 coordinate 825,981,023, forward strand.
TCAGATGAGAAAAAAATTTGTGAACCCTGACTAAAAACATATTTTTGAGGCCTTCTAGGTCAGTTTCTGGCCTCTAAAACATGATAGGGAGTTCCTACCTATCACTATGTTGTAGAGAACCTTGAAGGGATTAATGTTTTTATGTGGTAGGGCCCAAAAAAACACCCTGATAAAAGTAATTCTTTTTTAAAGTTCATTTTATGATTTCAACTTATTTTAGATTCTATTTATCTTTGAATTACTATTAAATGTCTATTAATTTATAATAATTTGAAAAATATTAATTAAAAATATTTTTTAAAATGTTTTATAATGCATTTTCACTAGATGTATTATATATTAATTTTAAATTCATTTTTAGCCTTATCTAATAAATATTCAAATATATATATATATATATTATTTTTATCAATGTTAATATATTTATGTTTTAATATATTATTTTAAATATTTTTTTGTAAATATACCCTTTATCATCTCTAGTAAAAAATAACTATTAATGGTGGTACATTATCAATTATTATATATTTGTTTTGATAAATACCCCCTTTATCAGCTCTTTTTTACTATAACTGATAAATACCAACCATTTTTAGTGACTTTTTACTATAATTGATAAAGCGACCCCTTTATCAACAAATTTTTAAAAGTATTGAAAAGGTCCACCTTTAGATGAACTTTTTTAGTTCAATTAGAGACCCCTTTTAACACCACTAAAAATGCACTATCTATGACATCCTTTAATAGTTCTTTTTTTATCTCTGGAAAATGGGGTCATTAATAGGGATTTTTGTTAGCACCCTTAAAGCCCTTGCATTGGATTAACCCAATTTTGTAATAGGGATTCTTTCCTTCTTCAAAGTAATTTTCCAAAATTCATTTATCCTATAATTCATCTATTTCATATGGTATTTTATAATTTTATCAATTTTAAAATACTTCTCATCATCAATAAAAACATCATTCCTAATACTTTTTCCAATGTCAAATTACATAGTTAGTTGGAATAACTCTGATTTATACCAATAGGTCCTTTTATTCCATGTCCATTTTTTTATCAAAATAATTTTCTTTAATGAAATACAACTATATTTTTTCATTTATGTTCCTCATATTCTATTTTACCCATTTTTTGAAATTATATTATTTCAAAGTCTCTCATATGAGGTTTTTTTATAACTCCATAAAAAGATAAATGAAGGCCTTTTCTTTAATTATTTGCCACTCCAAATCAATAAAATTGATTTTTATATAGTTTATTATCATGATTATTTTATTTTTAACTCTATATAATAAGGACTACCAAATCGTTACTTCACCTTCATAAAAATGTTTTTTTGAAACCAATTTACAATTATCTTTTAAAATAATTGTTAAAATTTTTTGTTAAATATTTGTAACATTTAATTATATTTTCTTACAATAATTCTATAGTAGCATATTTCGTCAACATCTATTCATTATTTTGATGTGATTACACTTGGAAAATTGGATTTTTTAAATACTTTTACTTATTTAGATTATGTTATTTGAAGATTCTGAAATGTTTGAGATAAATGTTTATTCATGGGTTCTGTAAGATATGATGATTATTGATTATAAGTGTCACATATACATAACAATTATGATATGTGGGTTCCTATATCAATGTCCAATACATTGGTTTTTGGTAAATATATCATGAGATAGTCAAGAGTTGAAATGAAGTTTTTTTTCACAATGGTTTAGGCATAATGATGTTGCTCACATTTTTGGTGTAGTTATAATGAGTTTATTTGAATAAGCCTGGCCATAATGAGTATTATTTTATATTTTTTCATATGATTTCGATTGTTCCACATTTCTATGTTATATATCATGTAATTACACATTTAAAAAATTATTTAAATTTTTTTTGACAATCCATTTGTTCATGTTACTCTTTATTTTTATAATATTTCACACTCTTCTTTCAGGCTCGAATATTTAAAATTATTTTTATCTATTACATTAAACATTTGTTTTAATTAATGATAATTTTATGATACTATGATTATCTATAAAGTTTTATACTTATCATATAAGTTCTCATGATGATGTTAAATATATTTATCCCTTACTCATTTTTCATTCATGTTTATACTCTGATATATTATGAAACATTCTTCATTGTGGAGAATTTGATCCCACCAAAATATTATGTTTCCATTCCTTTTTTTATAAAGAAGATTATATCATATGATATTTATAAAAATGTTCAAGAGGAGAAATATTATAGAGAAATGTTTTAATTTGTTTTAAAATATGATTATTGTATTGATAATATCAATGAAACTAAATATTAGGTCCTTCAGTTTTTCCACTATGTGGGTGATTTATTATTTTAATCATGAAAAATAATGTATTAGTAAAGATATAATTTTCATGGGTCACTTTATTACCCACTATAGAACCCATTAATTTATCTATAAATATATTTGTATTACGTAGAATTTTATAAACTCCAATGAAATTATAATCAATGATTTTTTCATTTTCCATGTTATATCTTCAAACACTACTATCCAAATATATTGTTTTAATTCCTCAACATTAACATTCCCTTCAAAAATATTTTCATGTTTTCCCAATTTTCATTAAAGATTATGAATCTTATTACACCAGTTAAATAAAGATGTAGAAACCATGAGAGCATTAATTACATTACCATAACTCTCAATATTCTTTTTATCATCTTGATTGATGCGAGATCCTTTCTATGTAGTTGTAAAAATAATAGATTAATGATTAAAACCCTCTAGACAATATATATGATATTGGAAGCCATCTTATATTTCTACCAATGATAGTTATTTTCCTCAAAAGTATGTATGACATTACAGTTAATAGAAATTGATTCTCTATAGAAAATAAATATATATTGTATCCTTTTGAGGGAATATGGCTCACATTGATAACAATTGGGATGCCTAGGGAAAATATTATGTAGCACTATGATTTTATGTTGGTTCAGCATTACCCACTTTTAATTTCTCTTTAAAAATATACCTTTCTAATTGGTTAAATGTGGGATCACCTCAGTGATTTTATTCACTATTACTCATAAACCAAAAATAAAACAAAAACATAAGTCACACAGGATATTTATATGGTCCTCACCAAATATAAGTGACTACCTATTTTTAATGATTGATGAAATTTAAGAAACAAAAAAACTAATATTTTAAAGTGGATATAATGAAGTAAGGTCTCAAAAATTGAATAAAGTGATGCAATTATTTTGAACAAAAATGATCTCCTTCGAACTCTAGAATTATTCATCATCAACTAATAGATCGTATTATCTAAACACAAAGATCTCAGTAGTACTAGAAAGGTTATAAAACATCCTATTACACAAAATAATCTCCCAAAAAACATTCTTCATCCAAGACATTGGTCTATTGAGAATAAATAGAATACCATTTACTTTTTATTATATGCTCAATAATGTTTCATTAGATATTTTTCCAATTTGGAATCAGAAAAATCCATAAATTCTATTCTCCATAAAATAAATTTTATTTCCAATTAAAAATCTAAGTAAAATAATATAAAAAATAATTTAACTATTGAATCAAAATTTCATCATATATATCTCCACGATTATAATTTAAATATATTTTAAAATCTCCTATGATATTCATTCATTTATTTTCTGATTGAATAGTCTTTAATTCAAATAAATAAATGCATTTTAAATAGTTGACTTTTTTGAAATATTTGGTTTAATATTACATTTCCTAAATACTAGTAATGAAAAATGGGCTTCAGGATGATAGGCATAGAGTGTATTAGCTGGATGTGGATAAGGTGGGCCTATAAATAATGACCTTTAAGAGCATGGGCCAATTTGAGTTATGCTCGTGTGGGTATGGGACAAGTTGGATTGAGCCTATGGGGGTGTGAGATTACCCATATGACTAATTGAAAAATTATATTATTATTTTACAATTCAATATTCATTAACATATTTTTCTAAAATAAAAATTCATAAATGATTTTTTAAAGGATTTTTCATCGTAATAGTGATACTAATTCACAATGAATTCACTTGATAATTTTAAAAAGTTCTAAATTTATTATTTTAGTGTGATATTCTTATTATTATATAGTAATTATTAACCATATTCACATGGTGTGTCATCCCAAATCTTAGAAAATAAATCCATGTCCCTTACATATGGTTTTAATTACAAAGGAGTAATTGTAATAATAATATTTTTTTGGATGATTTATTATTTTTATTATTTTATGTCACTTTTTTATTAAAAAAGATAAAGGCCACATGATAACCCCAATTACCTCCTCTGAAACCAATTGTTACCTTGATAGTCATCGTTCGTTCATTGTTCTAGTAGGTTCCATAATTGGTCTTGAAACAACATTATTCATACCCCCTCAACATTGTCTCATCAACATTTCATCAAAAAAGTTGGAACCATATGTCACCATTAACTCACCAATGAATGATCCCCCATAGCCCTTAAAACACAAAATATGGATAATCCTTATTCCTTAACATAGATAACTATGGGAATGAAAAAAATAAAACATTAAATTATTATAAATAATAATTTTTTTAAATTTGAAAAATCACCTAGACTACCTACGGGCTTATGTAGGGTGGTAAAGGCTTCAGTTTATATTTAGTATCCAAAAATCACAGTTCAAAAAATGACTTTTTGATTGAAAACCCATGGAATGTTACCTTATTTATATTGAGTATCCAAAAATCATAGTTTAACTCGATATATAAACAAAACTTATTATCTAATTCATTTTGATTATTAGTTTTAATACTGAGAAAACTACAAAAAACATTCCTTTAGCTGTATTTTATAATGATTTAGAAAATTTTTATTTAATCTCATTTAGGCCCAATTTGTTTGAAACTTCTCTATATTTTAATTGTTTCATGTTTTATAATGTCAATGGATATTATATTAGTTTTGTTTTAAAATAAGACTAATTTAGCGAAATTTTAAAATATGGAAATTTTAGTTGTGTTTTAAATAGTGACTACATTATATAAATATAAATATATATATATATATATTTATTATACATATATATACACAAATTTAAATGTATAAATTTATATAATTTTTTACGTATATATATATATACTCAAGTGTATATTTACTTATAAGTTTATATACTTATTTATATGTTAAAATATAAATCAATACATTCATATGTATTAATATATATATATATATATATTATAAATTAATATGTATTCACACATTCATATTAGTTCATATATATTAATAATTTAATTTATATATAATAATATATAAATAAAACTGTATTAATTTATAAATATATATATACATGTGTGTGAGAATATGTGTGTCTACACATGCACACAAACACACATATTAATTTATAAATATGTATATTGATATAAATATATATTTATAATATATATATATATATATAGAAATTAAATCGTATATATAAATAAATATATTAACTTTTAATATATATATATATATATTAAATTATTATATATATATACATTTATAAATATGTTAATTGGTTTTTCTAAATGTGAGAAACTTTTATTTTAACAATTTTTTAAATGTGATGATTTTAAATAAGAAATTAAAAGTTATTATGTGTGTATATACCCTAAATGTCAAGAGACATTCAAAAACCCGATCCTAGAAAAACAGATTAAGTAAAAATAAAAGCGCATAGTAAAACAGAGTCATAGATCCACATGACAGAGGCGGGTATAGACCTCACCACAAAGATCAGCTTGGAAATGCTCATTACAAATGTTATGTAAGACATATGACCAACTGGAACCAACCACCAAAATTTCTCTCTTAGAGAGAGAATCAGCGGCCCAATGGCCTCACGATAAACATGTGTAACTTCAAGAGAAAGCACCTCCGCAAGCTGAAGTCATTCAATCCAAGACGGAAGGATCTTCCATGGAACATTCCCTGAGTGATCCTTAATAATTTGAATAGCAATAGTCGAATCAGACTCTAACCATAATTTATGCCAATTATAATGAATAATATATTGAATTGCTTTAATCATGGACCCAAGATCCACTTCAATTGAAAAACTGATGCCAATATAGTGGAATAAGAAACCATTCACAAACCCCTGGAAGGTTCGAAAATCACCACCACATCCATCCGTACCCGGAGCACCCAAAGTTGTGCTGTCATCATTGACTTTAAGCCATCGAAATATGGGCGGTTTCAATCAAACGTACTTCATCATTAACGGTTTCTTGGTCCTTCCATTCACACCAAGAGTTCTCAAAAGGACATGTTCAGAAACATCGTTAGACAAACATCTAGTTTGAATAAGGTATGCATTCTGAATTTCACGATGCATGAACATTATTCCATTATGAAGGGAGGTATTTATGTTGTTGAAGGATAAATAATTTCTTACCTTCAAAAAAAATAGAAGACACTCACAACAATAGCCAACCGAAGGGAGTGAATCTACTCACTTCTCTCCTTTATAAAGATGAATTGTAGAAGATCTTCCACAAACTGCAAGTTGAATCAGCATGTAAAGAGATCTTGCCAATATATCCAAAGGCAGAAAGCAATTCTGTAGGAGATAAACATGTGCTGATATGTTTCATATGCCTCTATGTAGAGGAGACAGACCAAAGAAAACTAGACACCAGTGCGCTGTAGTACATTTAGCAATGGGATCACTATTTCCTGATTTTCTAGACAGGGAGATATGAGGAATGTGGGATAAAATAATTCTTTATACCCTGGATCCATGAAGGAGGGTTCTAGGAGGGTCCTCAAAGCATTTTGTAGAAACATTTTGTGGAAAAGGTCACATTAAAGTTGGGAATCCAAACCGGAGTGTCCGAATCCACAGACATCTATCATGTAATATGTGACCAGAGATGTTCAGGTAACCGACCATTCATATTCACATTACATCGAATATCATAAATAGTAAGATTCTTCATAGATGGATTAATATAAAGATATGCACAAATGGGTCGGGATAATAACGGGGTTGTCTAGCAGTTCAAAGGGGATTTCTCATAGACCAGCCATCTTGAATTTTCCATAATACCAGCACAGGTGTGCTTAAGGGAAGACCAAACAAAAAAGTTTAGATGATGTCCATAGCCATGATGAAGCTTCCCCACAAACCTAGATGCAGAAGCATTGTAGAGGGATCAGATTTGAATATTAGATTCCACATAAACTTCTTAATCAATGTAGCATTTAACATCCTTATGTCTTTCACCCCCAATCCCCCAATTTGAATGGGTATAATAAAATCTTTCTAGGGCACTATTACAAACATAATCTCATTAATACTTCCAGTCTGGATAAAATTTCTAATCTTACCACTCAATTATTTAATAGTTGTTCCTGGCCATCTATAAAGAGAGAAATAATAAACAAACATATAGGTGATCACTGAATTAACCAAGAAAATTCTTCCAGCCTGAGACATGTTCTTGCCTTTCTAGTTTGTATGTTTATTAGCAATTTTCATAGCAATATTATCAAGATAGAAATTCTTCAATCTTCCCCAAATCAAAGACACACCAAGATAAGTGAATGTTAGTATTCCACTCTTCATTCCAAGATTCAATGTAATTCTATTCTGTCTCAAAATTGTGATACCTTCCCCAAACATAACTAGATACTTTTTTCATATAATAACCTAGCATGAAACTTACCCATAATTTTAATAGATACTCTTGATATAGGAAATAGTCCCTTTTTCCGCCTTCCCAAATAGCAAAATATCATCAGTATAAAACAAGTGAGAGGGAGCAAGGAGATTCCTCCAAATTTTCATCTTCTGATACCAACCAAAATTATCAAGATCAGTGAGGCACCAACTCAAGTAGTCTTCAGCAATAGAAAAGAGAAATACAAAACGAGGATCTCCTTACCAAACACCTCTTATAAAATGAAAGAATCCTCTAGGGGATCCATTAATATGAACAGAGAGCCTCACAGTTCTTAAGATGGAGCCAACAAGTCCAATAAATCTTTGTGAAAAGTCATGAATTGGTAGAATTTTGAAGAGGAAACCCCATCTAATAGTGTCAAAAGCCATAGATATGTCAATATTCAGAGCCTTGCTACCAACATTTTTCCTCCTCTACATGGAATTGAAACATTAAAAAGTAGTAAAAAGGTATTTTTGAAGGTTTCTTCATGGGACAAAATCAAATTGGTTACTATAAATATGCCCCTTAGAAATATCACCCAACCCCTGAGTCATGAATTCACTAATAATCTTGGCTATGGTATTCCCAATGGCCATAGGTCAAATTTCTATAATATCAATGGATCAATCCTTATTAGGGATTAGAGTAATGAAATTAGAGTTCATCCCAAAATGAATAAAAAAGGATCTATAAAAATCCCTCACCACTTTCATAACATCATAATGAACAATATCCCAGTAGAACAAAAAGAACTTGTCGGTAAAACCATCAAGACCAGCCAAACTGTAAATATTTAAAGAAAGAAGAGTGTCATAGATCTCTTTGGCATTGTTAATTTCAATAAGCCTTTTATTCTGAATATCATTGATGGAGGAGTCAAAGAAATGAATAATCTCAGCAGAATTGTTCACTGCATTATCTGAATAAATATTCCCAAAGTAATCTGTAACAGCTTTGACAATCTCACTTTCAGATAAGAATATATTATCATCAATATTGATGGAATTAAGACTCTTCCTCCCTCACTTTTCCTTGTGCATATAGTGGAACGGTTTAGAGTTCCTATCTCTCTCCTTTAACCATATCATGTTAAACTGATTCTGGTCTAATATCTTTTTCAGTGTCAAGAGCTTATCAATATTTGAATCAGATTGAATCTCTTCCTGGGAGGGAGAATCATGAGACATATTATATTTCTGATAGTTTAGTATATAATTTTCATCTTCTTTAATGTTATTACTATGGGAGGAGAAAGAGGCCTTACTCCATTGATTTAACCATAGTCTGACTTCCTTTGATTTATAGCATAGGATATGGGAGGGACTTCCCAGAAAAACAGAATTCCAAGCATCCAAAACAATCTCCCTATAAATATATATAAATACTTATCACTATTATAACACAAACACACATATATACATACACACACACACAAATATTTATATATATATATATATATATGAATATATAAATTTAAAAATAAAGTTTTGTCAGTAAATGTATATATACATATTAATAACATTACACAAATAATTGTATTATATAGCAATAAAAATAGGTTTTTGTTATATAAAATTATTATACACATACATATATTCATACATACATACATACATACATACATACATACATACATACATAGAAATATACATACAGACATACATACATACAAACATTAATACATACAATAATACATATAAACATAAACCCAATGTCAAATAATAGTAATAATATATTAATAATAATTGAATAAATGAATAGTGATATATATATACATAAATATATATATATATGTATATTAATGTTAAGATATATATTTATGTTAATTATTATATTAATATATATATAACATATATATATATATATATATTAATTTATATATTAACAAGTAATGAAAAATTTTAATGTACCACATAATAACATATATATTATTTTGAATTGACCAGTATAAATAATAATATATAATAAATAGATATTTACTTATATTGACACATATATATATATGATCTCAAATTCAGATACATTCTCTATTCTGGTGGAGCATCCTATTAAACCATTGAAGGAGGTGTATATTGGTTCTGGCTATCAAATGGTGTGGTTTCTCTCATTAGAGTGGGATCAAGGTTTGAGGAAGGATAATACCTCTTCAACACCTATTTATCTATAGATTCATGACTCCCTAATGGCCGTGATTTCCATATGAGTTTATAATGTTTCATCTGATATATTATTTCATATTTCTTAATCTGATTCAACCACGCATAAGAGGGTAATGAGGAATAAAGATTTTTCTATTTTTTTAAGAAAACTCAATGATCTTTGCGGATCATACAGAGATTTTTAAACAATTTATTATCATGTGGATCACTAAATATTTGTAGAGTTATCCCTATCACATGGACTACTTGATAAAAGAGCTATTGTTGGTTTGTGTATTTTGTGAATGAAACATTGTGTCGATTTGTATGAGAATTTTTAATATTTCATTCAATTCATAGGATCTCAGGTTAATGTTCTGGATCTATGTATATGTTAATCTCAAGCCAGGGGTTCTTATATTTTGGTATTGGGATCCATGATTTTATCTACATCAACCAATGAACTTTTATTTCATTCTTGGATTTTAGTGAGGGGCATAAACTGATTTATTAAATACAAATATTCTATAGGGAGTTTCTTTGGTTATTAGTACCCTAATTGAATTTGGAAAGGTAACTGAGATTGTCAGGTATAGATATTATGCTATAATCATGGCCATTATTGATCTTAATTCAACGTTAATTGAAACTGTGAATTTAGTTGGCAGTGACTTTATATTTGTGCTTTATATTGATTATTATCATGTTCCTTAGTTTTATATTATTTACTTCTATATTGTGAAGGTTAGAGAAATATTTCTTGGAGTGTTTAGATATGAAAACTATAAAAATAATGGTCATTATGATAAAAAATGGAAACATAAATTACCCATTTCTAATGTGGACAATCCCACAGATGAGGTGAATTGTGTATTAGGGAAGGGTGGTTTGAGTGGAGTTTCTCCTCATCTAAATATGATATATTGGCCTTTGATGGGGAATGGAACAGATCCTTCAAACACTGGTTTAAATAAAAATATATCTTGTTTTTGTATTTAGGATTCTTATTCCAATAAGTCTTGTGATGGAAAATATATGTCATTGGACTATAATGAGGTTTCCAAAGGTGTTCTCCTTAATTATCTACTATAGCATGATCGTAGGGGTTGATGAGATCCTATCAGGCCACATGTATATTTTATAGAGAACTCATAATTTGTGGTTAAACGGGATGTCACTAAATCATTTAGGATAAATTTCATTTTAAAGGGTAGATGGTTTTTGCAGCACTACATCCTAAGGTAGATCATCCTATACACAAGGTTAATGAAAATTATTGGGGATCCTCTGGGGTTAATCACACTTTTGAAGCTTAACCAAATCATGAATATGCTGCCCTAGATATCATAAATATTGTAAATTCATGGAGGGTGGTGGAATCCTCCCCTCTTCCTTATAGAACTTATCATGTTCATAAAATGGTTCTATTTACACCACAATCTCCTAGGGTGTGTAAATTTCACAAGATGGAAGGTACTTTTAATCAGTACATTTTTCAACTAATTAGTCTTGAGAGGAACTGAATAATGGTATTTATTTGATTGGACCTATAGATGTTCAAAAACCCATCATATATTCCTACGATAGATGAGGTTGATCATATAGGAATTCATTCACCTCTTACAAAAATAAAAAATGTTTCAGTGGATGATGAGGTCTTTCAGCTAGACACCTATGTGAATGATTTTTGAAAACCCTCTTTTTCAACTCTTTTATGGGTTGTAGACCCAATGAACCTTCCATGTTGCTAAAGGGATAATTAAGATGATATAGATACAAGAAAAAGGATCTAATAATAATGAGTATCCTTGTCTTGAGGATGCAGTGAGAGATCTAGTAAGTTGTGAGACACTTGAAGGGATGGTTGTAATAGAGGAGGTTTCTATTATCCCACCAGTCTCCAGTCCAAGAAAAATATATTTAATTTTCATAAAATTTAAAATTGATCTAATAGTAAGTAATATTTTTATCAAGGATTTGGAAACTTTCATGAGCTTTTTCATATTGAAGGATAATTCCCGGGAATTGAAGTAATCAATGAAAAGACCAATTTTAATCTATTTGATAATGCCTCAAATAAAGATGTCTTTTTTATATTAGATAATGATTTCACTGAAGTAATTGAGCCTTAATATGAGGAATAATAATTTGAAAACATGGATTATTAGTTTGGCACCAGCCAAGTTCCTAAGAATTTGATGAGTGGAAAGAACTATAGAGGTTTAGGTGGCTCCTGAGAAAAGGGTGGCAAACATATAATGTTATTATTGAATGTTATTTTGTTTTGGTGTTTTTTATGCCACTATTATCATTTAAACCCCTATTTTATTTTTTGGTGTACCTTCTTTTTTAATATTAAGAAATACAAGGCCATGGGTTTTCATCCATAGTTCACATCATTCATGCTATATATGTTTATTAATATATATAATCGGATAATTATATATAATAAATATAATTTTTTTTTGTATAGATACATTAACATGTATATTAATATAGTGTAATAAATTTATTGAATAGATATGTTATCTAGTGGAGTTGGTTGGTGCGTTGTGGTTGGCACTACTAATAATATTTTTGATTCCCATAAGATGGGATATTATGATGGTTTAGGGATGTCTGGATGGGAGTTGATGATATTGAATAGGGAGGCTAGTGTGACAAAAATGATGACACAAGGGGTCATGAATCTATCAATGTGGGACCACATTGGATCTATATAGGGTAGAAAAGTTTCAAAATATATGAACAATAATTTATATAAAATTTTCTAATAAAATATATACTCAAAAAATTCTTAAATAAATTTATGTCAAAAATTAAAAAATAAATAATAAAACATTTTTATAGAAAACATGGATATATATATTGGCCATATTTATAACTATTTATGACTGTAATACTAAAATGATGATAAATAAAAAATTTCCTATAGTGGAACCATAGAAGGATGAATAAAACCGTGACATGTTCAGTAATCAAAATATATAATTGAAATATGAAATAAGGATATTTTACTTTGACCGTCAATTAACCACATCTCGCGCCCACATATAAATCTATTTATCACTAAACAATTATATCACTTATTTGACCTGACAATCAAACATGTTTATCCACATTGGTTATAATTTGTCTGATAAAAAATATTACCCATTATAGATGATTTATCCATGTTCTACTAAACTTAATCAAAGACATACTTTTATTTTTTTAATCTCCACAACAAATTTGTTACATCTTCATGTCTAGATCATCATTATCTATTATCTCATCTATCTTTTAAGATTAGTGGAACATGTTTTCACCATGCCTCATAAATAGTATCTTTCCTTCTTAACCTTATTCCATCTAAATCATTAATTGTAGCATCCCCTGCCCGATTCACCTCCAAAATCAATGAATCATTTTCAAAACCCCTCAACAACATCCCCCCATATGATATATGATGTCGACTTGGAATGATGGTCAACATAAAAAGACATGTGAGATTTTTCACATGGTTATAGATAATCATGAATCATAGGGGATGACATGTCAATAAATAGTTGTAAAATTTTAAATATATATATAATAAAATATACATAATAGTTAAATTTCTCTCACAAGTAAATATCAAACACCATGATACAATATTATGGGTTACTTTACATGTTATAAAAGTTGTAAAATTAAAAAATAGGGCCTCTAATTGGTAGATTATATACAAATGGTTACAAAAATTATAAAAAGGAAACGTGGTATCCATAGTAGTCTTAATTCATTACCCAGTATGACCCCTGATTTTGTCCCAAAATATCAATTAAGCCAACTAACATAGGTCTCTTTACATTATATGTACCAAAATCCATGATCTATGATCAGGTACTAGGGTTCCCTTGTAGGGTGTGAGTAAAACTCCGTAGGACACCATAAATGATGCCACTATAACTTCCTACAGATACATGTTCATGCTTGATATATAAATCAAATAAATAAAATGTTTGATTTACATATAAAATCACGGAATAATCAGTAAAATACCATTTTTTGAAATACCTAATTTATCTAGTGTCTCAATAGGATGGAATACTCATGGTAAAAACAAAACACAATGATTAATGATATATCACTCCTCATCTCCTAAGTTAGGTAAATGGGTTATGACTATCAAATATCTTCAAGATAAACTACCTTTTAGAAAACTACCGTTAAGGGTAAATTAGGAATAACCAGGTGATGGACATATCACCAACTCTACATGGATGATAAAAAACTCAAACTAGTCTTTAAATGAATTATTCACTACCAAGGAAACTATTTGAAGTGAACAGTGTACCATAAATATTTCTTTCTTGGATGAAGATATGATTTTATCATCAATTTAAAGTTGTATGATACACCACTAGTAGTTACCGCTGGCTGTAAGAGGAACCACCAATTTAACTCCCCTATATGGGAGAGACACAACTAAAATCAATCTCTAGGTGAATGATATACCATTAGCACCAATTTAGGAGTGGAAGATACATCACTAAGACATATTTCTTATGTGTAAAATATACCACTCCCTGAAAAAACATAGTGTATGTGGTACCACTAGATGAGTGTCAGTGGGAGGTATACCACAGATATATTAAGGGTGTATGATACATCACCACTAACTTCCTCTCGGTCAACAAGGTTCTAACATTATAAAAACCTTATAGTAAATAATGGATCACTAGATCAGCATTGGTGTATGAGATACCACCTAACAATCAATGAGGTACAATGCACAAATATACCATCTATCCAGGTGGATGATATATCACTAACATTCCAAACACTCATAACACAAAACAAATTATGTCACACATCCTTACATTATATTTGAAAAATCATGATTATTATAATTCTAATTAAATTGTTGTGTTATGATAGTATACCATCTTATAAATAAAATTTGGAAAAGTATGGAAATGTTCAACTATTTGTTCAAAATCAGCAACCGTCATCCATGACTCATCATTATACATGAATCATGATCAATGATTACCCACTTTCAAAAATTACTCACCATCAGGCATGACCCAAAGTCAGAGATAACCCACTATCAGAAATGATTCACTGTCAGCGATGAAAAATGCTATACATGAACTACCACTGGGACTCTTTTACATCTGTATTGTGTGACAGCCAAGGGTTCCACCAAAATTCTTGTGTTAATGCATGATTAACTACATCCAAGAGTGCTACTATAAGCCTTTACACCATTTTGGGTCTACATAATTTGAATTTAATTCCTCCTTTAAATTATCAAAGGGAGTTAATTTAATGTATTTAGTTAATGATTTTTTCTAAATCCTTCCATGGACACTGTAATGAAAAATTCATAGGTTTAGTATGGGGATCTAGAAAATTATTATGATTATTATTCATTGGGTATTTGAACATACATTGATATATATTTCTGAAGTACTTCCTCGTGCACATATGAAAATGTTTTGGATGCAAAAACTATAAACTAAACTCATACATGTTCATCCAACCATGAAAGAGTTGAGTACTCAAAAGATCTAAATCCATTCCTATAGAAATAAATGATAACTTTGTGCACTTTTTTTCTTGAAACATTGATACAAATGGTCATGATCCTTACCCATCCAAATCTGATGACTCTTAAACATCAAGATCATTAGAAAGTGGTCATACCTTCATTTATTTATCCCAATTTATTTTCTCCTTTGATTATGTACATTCAACCAATGTTGTTTATTTCTCTGAGTATCTAAAAAAATCACTCATATGATTAAATTTAATAATAATTGATATTTTATCAAAACTAGTTTAATATTTTTATAATAATAATTTTGGAATAGGTCCTTAGGTGTCATATGTTTTTTTATTCCCACGTATAACTATGGAAGAGTCTGTGAGACTGTACATCTTGAGTTGTTATTTGTATAATTTTTCTAGGTTTTGGATTAGATTATATTTTATAACACTTTTCTTGGAACAAGGTGATATCTTAGTGGATGAGATTAAGTCTCAACTTGAGACTGATCTCCTAGTTTATTCCATTGTGTAATTTTTAGTTCTTCATTTTAAATTTTTTGTTAAATTTTTTAGAAATCAATAAAAAACATTTACTTTTATTGTTATTATTGACAAGTGATTTTTTAAGTATTTTTTTAAGTGAATCGATTTCAAATGTTATAGTAATTTTTATTATTGTTTAAAATATTCCATAATCAAGGGTCAATAAATATTTTAAAATAAAAACCTTATATTAAACTACAATATTGATTAACTGGGTAATTCTAATTAAATTGTGTGATTTTATTTTATATTGTTTTAATATAAGTTTTATGGGCAACTCAATTGTGTCCCCTCCTGAGTTTCTCACTCTTACTAACAATTGGTATCAAAGGAATTTCAAAATTTAATCATCTATGATTTTAGTAGCTTTTAAAGATCTAAAATTTATGTTATTCTGAAATATATTTATTTATTGATATTGGGAAAGAGGGACTTGCTACCAACATACGTCCTTATTTTAATATGACTAATTATTATTTTAGGAAAATTAAAATAAAAATTCATCTTGATGGGATGGATTTTGATATTTAGATAGTAATTGAATATAAATATGAATTACAACAAACTGTAAGAATTACTCTGTATGATACTACTAAGTATTATTATTGTAATAATTTTAAATATTTAAAATCTTTTTATTTTGTTTTAGGTGATGATTAATTCAATAGAATATCTACATAAAATAATTATTTTGAAATTTTAGAAACTCCAAATGTTTTTAATTAGGGGATATATAATTTCAATGACTTTATCACAAATAAATGTAATGTTAAATATTATACTTTTAAAATGAAACATGATGAGCCTATTTTTGATATGTATCTAAGGTTCAATGATATGATGAATACAATGTAGTAACTAGGGGATCTTTTTTTTAATAAAGACCAAGTGATGCACCTATTGAGATGTCTTATGGTGAAATTGAGTGGAACCTCAGTGTCAATTAATGAATATTGTATTGTTAGTAAGATACCTATTAAGGATATAATTAGAAAATTTCAGATTTATGAGGAAGAAAAAATCAACAATCAATAGGATAATGATCAAAAAATAAAAACAACACCTTTAAGACTTCTACCTCAAAACTAAATGAGTAAATTCATGATGGAACATCAACTGATAAAGAATTTACTTCTGATAGTGATGATGTTATGTTCCACTTGGTCATAAGATTTAAAAAAATTACATGATGAACAATTTATTTATGAAACCAACTTATAATGTCAAATATGATAATATAGGAAACTGGAGAAGGAATTTGAAGAATAATGATTCATTGCATGAAATCATCTGCTATGAGTGTAAGTGGAAGGTTCATGTTAAATATTATCATCTAAATATGAAATAAAAAAATAAATATGATGATATGGATAATATGTATGATAATGAAATTAAATAAACTTATAGTGTTGTTAAAGATAGCATGAGTGATTCATCCACAACTCAAGAGGACAAGCATGAAATAAAAATATCTTGTCTTTCATGAAAGACAAATATAAGGTATCCAATTACAATCTTTGTTATCATATTAATATATATAATCACTATGAAGATTAAAAAAATTATGATAAAATTTATAATGAATAGATTTTATAATTATATAATGTTCTAGAAGATAGATTTAATGAGCTTCAGTATAAGTATAAGACTTTAGAGAAATAATATTCTATGACATCAAGTTTTAGGTTCAAAATTACTCTTGAAAAATGAAAAAATTATCAACTATAAATATAGAACCATGAATTACAATTATATAATAAAAATAAAAGAAATATCTTTAGTGATTTACTAATGGGAGAAATACTCTCACAAAAATTCTTGGAAAGAAAACATCTCCCAAATGCAATACTTATATTGGATATCAACATAGACATAGGATAGTTATTAAAACTAACATTATTATTTGTTTAGTTCTTCTAACAGTTTTTATTCATATACACCCAATAAATTAATAATTTCTGAAATTTTAAAATATGATTATAAGAAACCAGCTAAGAAAATATGAGTTCTTGAATCTTTTATTACTAACATTACTAAACCCAATAGTAATTGAGTAAAAAATTATTTTTGGTATATATTTTTTGCAGGGAACTTTCATAAGGAAATTAGTATGATCCTATGGTATAAGGAAAATGGATATTCAGCGAACATGAATAGATATTATTCATGTTTTAAGAATTTGATAAAGGTTGATGATGGAAATTTCAGTTTTGGTGACAACTCCAAATGTAAAACTTTTGGCCTTGGTCAAGTCACTAATCTTAATACCATATTAATTTATAATGTATTATTTGTATATGGATAAAAATAAAATATTATTATAATATCATATCCATGTGATCTTGGTTTTCATGTGAAATTTGATAATAATTATTGAAATATTTTTTATTATAAAAATTCATTAGTTTTTGTTGCTTTATGATATGAATATTTCTATGTTGTTAGTTTTGATTCATTATTTTCCCAAGATATTTCATGTCTATGTTCCTTTCAAAAAAATTGTTTTCCTTTTCATAGGAGACTCGACCATTGCAACATTCACTCATTTAGAATGCTATATAGGAAAGCGCTAGTCAATGATCTGCCTAAAATAGAATTCTCAAATTATAAGGTTTTTAACCCATTTAAAAAAACAATGTAAACTCTCATTCAAATAAAATAAAGATGTTTAAACTTCTCAACCCCTAGAGTTGGTCCAAATGGACTTCTTTTGTCCGTAGAGAGTGTCTATTATAAATAGTGGGAAATAGGCTTATTTAATTCTGGATAAAATTTCAAGGTATATATGGGTATTCTTTCTAGTTCAAAAAGTTAGTCTTTCTCTTATTTTACCAATTTTTTTAAATATATAAAAATCATTAGTGAAAATATAATTAATACCTTAAGAAGGGATCATGTCCATGAGCTTCTAAATAAAGACATTGAATCTTTTTTGTTATAAATTTTCTATAATTCTATCTTTTATGCACCTAGGACCCCACATTAAAATGGTGTTTTATAAAGGAGAAATAGGTTCAATCAAAAAATTTCCCAGACAATTATCAATGAGTATAACCTACATATTTATTTTTGGTAAGAGGATATGAAAACATCTTGTGACATAATAAATATGGGTTTTTTCATACCTCTCTTAAATAAAACATATGATGAATTAGTGAATAATAGAAAGCCAATGTAAAACAACATTATATTTTTTGGTTAAAAAGTTTTTATTCTTATTATTATGGATTGTCTCAGTATATTTTCTTCTAAGAGTGATGAAGGAATATTCCTTGTTTATTTAACATCTAGTAAACCATATTCGGTGTGTAATAATTGTCTATGATTTTGGAAGAATCCTTCCTTGTTATGTTTGATGAAGTTTATTTATATGATCTTAATACCCCTTTATAAATCATTGAGGGATAATTTTCAACTTTGAATATTCATTCTAATCCTTTTGAAAATTATATGAAACAAGTATAAAAATATCTAGTTTTGATTAACAACTCTAACCTGCATATGATCTTAAAATTTTCATCCCTTCTTTTCTAAGAGATTTTAGGAGTAATATATACTATAATCTAGATATTGTAGTTGGATATCTATATAAGGGAACCCAATCTATAGATTATATTATAAAATAGGTTTAACATTAAGAATTATAGTAATATAATGAAAAAAAATAAAATCTATTATGAAATTAATGATTTTTTATGGGTGATCTAAATTCAAAGAGAATATAAAAGGAAGAATGTTTGGTAACATGTAGTTGTACTTAAATACATTATGTCTATTAGAACTTAGTGTCTGTTTAAAAAACAAGTTGATGAGTTGGGATCTATATTCAAAAAAATAGGTTGTATAAAAATGGATGTAGTTAATAAGAAGTTATTAAATATAAAGAAACCATTTCAACATTGTATATACCTAAAGTCCTTAGAATACTACTTTACTATACTTCATATTTGGATTTAAAACTATATCAAATGGATGTAAAAAATTAATTATTAATTGGTTATATTTTTGGGGATGTTTTTTTGAAACCCCCCTATATTTAAAAGACCTCAATTTCCAAATCATATTTTTAAATTAAAAAATATATTTGTATTGTTTAAAATATGATCTTAAGGTTTGGTATGATAGGATCTTAAATTTTCTAACTTCTAATGGTTTTTCGAAAGGCATTGTTATTCCTACTATTTTAATAAATATAAATTTTAAATATGTTTTATTATTTAAAATATTTTTTGATTATATTATTTTTTGATTTTATAAACATTCATTGTGTATTGATTTTTCAATACGTATGAAAAATGAATTTGAAACGAGTTTGATTGGTGAACATAAATTCATTCATGGTTTACGAATTTTTCAAAATAACGATGGAATTATTTTAACTCATATTATGTACACTAATGACCTTCTAAATCGTTTTGGTTTAGATAGAACTAAAAATTATTTATTGTCCCATGATTACCATATGTAAGTTGGGTCATTATGATGTTGGAAAACTAGTGGATCAAACCAATTAAAAAGGTATTTTTGGAATCATATTATATATAACTTCTAGTAAGCCAGATATTATGATTAGTGTTTGTATGTGTCCCCATTTTCATGAAATCCATAAATAGTCTCGTTTACTTTTTGTTAAACGGATTTTAAAAATGCTCAAATATATTACCATTTTATGACTGTTTTATCCTATAGGATAATCATTTGTCTTATTAAGTTATTTATATGTGGATTTTGGAGATTTTATGTTATATAGAAAGTGTACATCTTGAACATGTCATATTTTGGGAAAGTATACAGTATATTTTTGTAGTAAAAAATAATTTTTTCATTCAATTTCTACAACATAAGATGAAAACATAGCTATATGAATTTGTTTACACAAATTTTCTGATAAAACACACATTATGACATTATAGATATCAATTCACACATGTCCCTATAAATTGTGACCACACAAGCATGATAAGTTTTTAAAAAATACAATATATTATTCTAGGAAAATTCATATTGATGTAATATATCAATTTTTGAGAGATTATATCGAAATGGTTATACAACATTTAAATTCATAAAAAATTAGTATCTGTTAACTGGTATTTTTAAAAATCCATTGAATTATGAGATATTTAAGTTCATCAAACAAGAATTGGGAATGAAACATTTTAGTAGTATTTAATTTTTGATAGCCCACTATTGGAATGATTCATCATTTGAATGATCCATCATTGGGATGAAACAAGTCTCTATTTCATTTTGTTACCGGTTGAAACTCATTTTTCTAACATTTATAATATTCATAATTAAATTTTAATTTTATTTATTATTTTATCTTTTAGTTTATTTTTTATGTCATATCTAAAAAATGATATAATTCAAACATAAAATCTTAATCGGTGTCACTCTATTGCTCATGCCTTCCCCCTTTGAATCATTATGTCTTAAACCATCTCATTCCATTATTTCTACTTAAATATCATTGAAACGGTGAGATTTAAGGGCCCAGTAGTATCATCACCTAAAGAATATTGGAATGATATTAATTCCAGAGGAGAGCCAATTCATTCCATAATCGATCTATGAAACCCACATATTGTGAATTACATATTTATTGCCGAAAACTAAGTGGAAGTTGAATTGATTTCATCTAGTGTATTATTAGTGCTTAGGGTGATCCAGGACATAGGATGGATAGATTGGTTATATAAAAATTGAAGGCCTTTCTATACATGGTTGTTTTATTTGTGCTATTAGTATGTTGAGTTTAGATTTTTAGAAATAAAGGATTACATTTGAAGCATGACTAATTAAAAATAGGTTACATTTTATTAAAAATAATTGGTGTCATTTAAAAATGGTCCCCATTAATGAGTTTATTAATAATATAATATATCTATTCAGAGTGATAGTAAGTTGTTTTCTTATAAAAATTCAACACTGGAGCTGACCAGAGATGATACTTTAAGAAGGCATGGTGCTACTGAGTTATATAGGGAATGCAGTCTTATTTTAAAGTCCATTCAGTATATGTAATGTCTTATAAAATGGGATTTTAATACTATAAAATATCTATATGTGTACCATATATTCATTATGAAATGATTGGATATGATTCATCTATATAAATGCCTTAATGTGCACATAATTTATATGGGAATGTTTTCTTCTATGTATAATTCTCTTATTTACCAAAATCTTATTCTTGAAATACTAGAATCCAAATGATTTGTTGATGATGAGGAAAAATATGAATTCTTTTGTGGTGCTTGATGCTTAAATAAAGATATTTTTAAGTGGATAAAAATTAATGTGAATATGTCGATGAAAATGTGGTTTGTATATAATGAAAAAATATTTTAGGATTTTAATAATATAGATTATCCTACCATAGCCTATAACCTTATTGATCTTGTATTAGATCCATATGAGATAGTAATTTATTCCAATGAATAAAAATAAGGTTTTGTGGATTTTTATGAAGAGGAAATTTAAATATATATATATATATGTCGGATGTGATAAAGATATACCTAAGAACCATCTCATGTCATTCGGTTATATTAGTCCACCTATTTATATCTCTATCAGAGACAGTTTCATAAGTGAAAGAGATGATGATGATGATGAGACTGATGCCTCTAGAGATAACTAAATTAAAATATTTTCTATATCCTCTAAAGATGTTTTAGAGGTTTTAGATGATGAAAATGAAGAGAATAGAGATAACAGTATCGATGAAGATAATGAGGATGGTCAGAGGTAGTTTCCCCACTCTTCTCAAGTTATTCATGGAGGAGAATAAGGATTTCATCAGTTCAATTGAGAGAGGTGGAAACACTATTATAGACATTGTTGATATCATTAATTCCTTACTATTTATATTCAATTATATAGTGGTTTCACCAGAGGAATTTCCCATGACAACCATCACTTCATCTCCATCATATGATCCTTTAGAACCTTAGTATAAGTTATTAATCATATCCTTGATCTAAGTAGTAAGAAATCTCAAACCCATGGTGATTTTAGGTCTTCCTCAAACTACCTACTCACCCTTATCCTCTTCATCAATTCTTCTTATCTCTATAAAAGGAAAAGTTCCTTATGATCCCACATCCTAAGCTGAGAGTGATTTGGATTAGACATAGTATTCGATAGGGATTTAGTATTTCCCTTTTATTCCTTTTTAGATGTACTCCCATGAAATTTTATTCTTAATGGAATTACTTATTATTTATGAGATCCTTATTTATCATTATTTTTTCATTCCTTATATTTTTTATAATCCAAAAAGGGGAGAACAGTTATGTAATTTTCAATTGATATATAAATTATTATTTTTTTGGATTTCTTCCTTGATACCAAGTTTACTTTTTATGATTTAAACATTATGTATTAAAAATTAAAGTGACTACTTGTTTTTATGATTCAAAATTTATTTTTTCTACCTCACATTTATAATTTTAAATGTTAAGGAGAATGTTATTATTCAATTTCATCTATTTATTACAATGGTTATTTTATTGATGGTATTTAAAATTCAATGATTTATTTTAATCATAAAAAGATGTTATTGTTGAAATATCCTTGTTTTAATTAGCACAAATAATTATTTATTTTTTCTAATGAACACTATGATTTATTATAGTATATCATTTTAAAATGAAAATTTATCTATGTTATAAAAATTCACACTATTAGTATGAATTTTGTCACTACCAATCATAACTCTCTATCAAAAACTACTTATCATTAGTGATAACCCAACATCATAAAAGATTGACTATCAAACATGAACCAATGTCGAAGATGACCCAAAGTTATAAGTAAATAAATGTTAGATATTACCTACCTTTATCTATGACCTAGTTCTAGGAATATGTTACAACAAGAATGTTCCACCGCCATGAATTCCACCATTAGGCTCATGCAACTTCATAATGAGCTACCTCTAGTTGTGACATGGTTAGCTTTTCCAACACTTTGTTCTTCCTAATTTGAATTTAGGGATTCAAATTAATATTTCAGGGGAGATACTATAGTTTATTTATTTAATGAATCTTTTAATATCATTCCATAGATTCACTAAAGAAATAGTCAAAGGTTTGGTTTGAGGATCCATAAAATATTTTTTATTATTCTTTAATCAGTATTTGAACCTAAAGTTATATATAAATAAAAATAAATACCTCATGCATGTTTTTGAAATGTTTTGACAAATGGAATGTACACTAAACTCATAAATACTCATTAAACTATGAAAGAGTATAGTAATAATATGATCTATATACATTTCAATGGAGATGAAATAGGACATTGTTATGCTCTTGTTTCTTGAAAATTTCACATAAACTATTTGTTATCTTCAACAAAGAAAACTACAAGGACTCTGTAGCATATAGAGCTTTAAAAAATGATAAAAACTTCATTAATTAATATTTTTTGTTTTCTATTTTTGTTTTTGTTTTAATTTCAAGAAGTGTGTTTTATTTCTCTTCATATCTACACTCACTCTCTCCTGAACATAAACTAAGGAATACTTGATATTCTTTCAAACTCTTTTTATAGAATTGAAAAGTAATTTTGGATGAGGTCCATGTGTGGAATATTTTTTCTTATTCCCATAGATAACTTTGGAAGAGTATATTATACAAGATAAAATGATTTATTATTTATATACTTTATCTATGTTTTGGATCAAATTATTTTTTATAACAATTTATATGGATGTGATTTATTTCTAAATTGATGGTATTATGTCTCATATTGAGACTAAACGCATAGGTTTCTAATTTGTGTTTTCATTATTTAAGATATTATTTTACATTTATTTTAAATTTTTAAACAAATCATTTACATTGATAGTTTTTCTTAACAAGTGTTTATATAAGGATTTGTTTAAGTAAATGAATTTCAAAAGTAAATGTAATTTTTATATTGTTTTAACTTAGCCCTAACCAACCATTGTGAAATTTTTTTAAAGAAAAATCAAATATTAAAATACTATTTTGATCAAAGGGGATATTTTAATTAAATTGGGGGATTTTGTTTGATCTTTTTTTAAAATATGTTTTACTGGGACTAAAATTCACCCACCACTTGAGATACTCACTCCTACAAACATTATGGTATTTGAAATTCTATAATATATAAATGCTCGTTATATCGCATCACTAAACCACTGAAAGCATTATTCCTATTATATCCCACCCCTAGCCTATCGTGAGATCATATTTTTCATTACCATTTAATTATTTAGAAAATTATAAAAGTATCATTGTGTCAAGTCTCAAGAATAAATCCACACTTCATGGTCCAGATTCATAGTTCTTGTACACATCATATAAGTCCAAATTCCATCATTAACCATGAAATTGATAAATGTCACTCAAGGTACCACTAACGGGTGTATAAATTATGATTCATTCAATAAGCAGTGAAAAAAATCAATTAAAAATAATTTTTATGGTGTCCACATAACATGGAACATCCCACGTTTCATTCATCATAAGATTTTTCCTATGGTATATCAAATTGTTCAATTTGATTCATTCTCTCTTTAACTTTTCATATCATCATATCTCCTTAGTTTTTTATATTTTCATGTATTATAATAGTTTTATTGATTTGAAACTATTAAGGGTGAATCATCCTGTGGTTTTTTATGAGTGGAAACTTACCAATCCAAGTAATTTGGTTAGTAGATTTCTCATTTTTATTTAGAAATACTCAATATGTTTTAAAAAAATATGAAAAAAAATAATTATATGTGATCCTGGAAATTTAATGTAAATTGAATTATTCACTTAGTATGGTATTAATTTGACTAATATACCAAGGGGAGGTCCCTTGAGTGATATTAATTGATTACATGGTAACTATAGAAATTTGTACTTGTTTGATGTGTCTTGGAATCGTGACTTTGGACCAAGAAGGGTGACTTATTATTGAGACTTCATCATAGTATCCTTGTGTTGTGTGCAAGACTATTCCTTAATAAGGAATGGAATGAGAACATGATAGGATATGTGTGAGTGATAACATTTGTTTTTATTGACTATTTTTAATTTTATTTGATTATAAATACATTATCAAATCATTAAAAAACTTTTGTAAATCACATTTTGTTTTTTTTATTTATTTTATGTATCTATTTTGTAAATAAATAAATATTACATTTTTATTTGATATTTCATTATAAATTTATCATGAAAATTATTGGTTCATACTTTTAATATATTTATGATATTTAATTATTAACATAAATGTGTAATTTTGGTGATATTTTTTTAAAGGTGATATAGGATTTTAATGTTGTTTATATTAGTATTCATTATTTTATAGATAATCGTTAAAAATTTCAAATTAATTTTTTTTGTGATTTTTTAGCCAATGAAGTTTATCATACACATGGGTATAGTCTTGTGTAAGAGTATTTCTCATACACTTCGGCTATATATTATTTACCCGGAAATTTTCGCATGCGTATAATTAAATAATGGAGCTCAAGGTGCATTGAAATTTTGAATAGGAGTGGAGGTATCTGTGTAATATTAAAAAAAGAAGAATTATATTATATATTTTAATCTCAGGAATCAAAATAATTGTGTGAAAATAAATGATACATATGTAGTGTTACATAGTATTAAGTTTCCTCCCCAATAAGAAGAATGTCTAAAATAAACTCATATGACAATAAATTCACTCATCATATAAGAAAAACTCAATCATGTAAAAAACATGTGTGAATAAATTTTTCATTTATCATGAATCACATATTTGATAATTTTTTAAATAATACTAAATCTTATTCATGTGTTTTGACCCAAAATATCCTTATGTTCCTCAAACTTTCTATGATATTCAAAAATAATCTCAAATCTGAAGAAAACTTCATACTAAGAATCACTTCTCATATTCAAATCTTGTAGTTCATAGACATTACCATGGAATTTTGAAGCTCCTTAAATATATGATTTGGTTATCTCTGAATCCTAAATATCTCCTCAATCATTTTCTAATGATGGAAATACACTATTAAAGGAGAAAATATACATCATAATTTAAGAGGGATAAAATTAGAAGATGTTGATTTTAGTCCTTGAGGTTATCCTTTTTATGATAATTAATAAAATTTTTATACAAGGGAGGATAATTTATGTAGGGTAATTCTGTGAATTATATTGAATATCATGATGTGGATTAGGTTCTTGATGAAATTTCTCATTGCGTAAAACATGTGATCCACCTCTATATCATTAGATTCCACATGCTAATGATATTTGCAATGTATCCACAAAATATATATTTTGGTGCAACCAATATCTATTTGTAATAATGTAGCGAATTTTTTGGGAATATTCCTATTAGAATTTTATTTCCTATTTTTTTTAATTATATAAGGATCTAGGGTTGTTGTTTTCATTTAAGGGGTAAGTTGATAGAATTATTCATTCCCCTACTGTAAGGGTGTTCCATTGGATTTCCTTTATAATTATTCTCGAATATAATTTTGGATACATTTTTATTTATCATTTAATTTGATCATTTATTTATTCTTCATTTACCTTGTTAATGAAATGAAAATTGACTTTATTTAGGAAAATATTCCAACATCCCCCATTATGCTAAAAATATCATCTTTAGTTTTTTTCAATATATTACTGTGATACCACTTCCATCTTCTCAATTTTGTCATTTTAATCCTGTTTACTTTTTTGTTTAATGTTTTTTCATTTTTTATAGATTTGGTTTCTTCTTATTTTGAGAAATTTTATTCTATAACCACTTTTTTTAAATCCAATCCTCTCTTAATAGAGGTCTTACACATATTTCCAGGCCAAAGTAGAAATCTAGAATTTATGGTTTTTTATTTTACAATAGTTTTATTAATGTCTCAATTTCTCATTGATTCAAAAATAATAGTTAATGGTTTATTTCAAGAGTTGACATAACAATAATTACCATTAACTATTTCTCCTTCACCATTATAATTATATGCATCCATTTATTTGTTTTATATGTCAATAGAGTGAATTGTGAGTGGATACGTATAAAGGATTTCTCTAAAGAATTGGGGAAATGAAAATGTGCATATTTGAAGAGTCTAATTAAAATTTTAATACCTTCCAATGTGGATTTGGCATAATTTTAATTAATTAAGTTATAGAAGTGTTGTTGTATATTACATTCATGGTTTAATGATATTTATTGAGATTATTAATCAGTCATAAATCTAAAATAAACTATTATTATAGTGAAACTCTTTCTTTGCATGTTTTTTCTCAATGGATTACACCTATTACATTGATTTCACTTCATTACATCATGAAATTATTTTCCATTTTAGTTATATGATTCTATAACTTCCAACTTTATATTTCATCATTTTGAATGTATATATAAATATTAATAAACATTTTATTTTCCAAAAATAGAAAAAATGAAAACTAGAAAAATATTTCTTCTCTAATTAATTTCCTCAATGTTAGTCCCATATAATATTCCCTATCTTTTATAAAAATTTATAATGTACGTTGATAGTCCTTCAACAAAATTTTCACATGTCCAAATTTTTCACTATTATTGGGGAGGTATGTTTCATTCATATTGAACTATTCACCCATTTTCTTCTAATTTCGTTTTTTCTTTTATTTATATTTAATTATATATTTAATGATGGATTATCAAGATTGTATTTCTAGTTAATTGATGAGTTTCTCATAGAGGGTTAATATTAGTGTGATTTTGTAAGACATGATGTAATAGTGTTTGGAACTTAAAAATAAAGCACTTAGTAAGTCTGAGCGTGCTGTTTTTGATAATATCAACTAATGTATAGATTAAATTTCAACTTCTATTCATGTATATTATAGTAAAAGTGAAGAGAAAAATAGAGGATCTAAAAGAGGAAATAAGCCTTTATATGTGTGTGTGAGTCTGTTTTAACCCATGAACAACCTTCAGAAGATGATTAAATGGATGATGAATATTTTAACACGTAAATTGATAAACTCAATGAAGAAATTGAAATAGAGGAGTATGAAAGTGAAGTGGAGTTCAAAGAGGAAAAATAATAATTTTTTAAATTTGAGCTCATTATATTTTATGGAATAGATTAGTAAAACCAAGTCTATGATAACAAATAATATTCTTGTATACCTCCCAAGGCTTGCAAAGAAAGAACCTATTATGATCATGCTAGCTGATGAAGAAATGGAATTTCATATAACCGTAAATCAGTATGGAACTAAATGTATTGATGTTGAATTTTCCATTTATAATAAAAAAAAGAAATTAATGAAATAAACACCATTATTCTTCAGCCTATAACAATAAGAATACATTTTTAGGAGTCTAGAGTGTTTTGAGGAAATAATAGATGATTAATTTGTAGTGTGTGTAACATCAAACAAACTCCAACTAGAATTTAATGGAAAATATAAAGTAAAATTTAAAATAGTTGAGGGTGATACTTTTTTAAATTCTTTTCATTTTATTTGCATCGAAACCTAATTTAACAAAATTTCTATCATTCTGTAATTGTAAACCCAAAGACTATTTTCCACGTTTTAATGTGTGGAGATGAGATCCATTTAGAGTAAATGAGTATTGAGGAATGTATTGATGACTCACTGACCAAACTAACCAGTTTTAGAGAGTTTCTATAATAGTAACATTTTCTTATAAAAAATATTACATATGAGGATACTAAAATATAAAGTAATTGGATATAAATTTATTAAAAAATTGAATGATTTTTGTTTCTATTTTTTTAAGCCATAAATTATCGCCACTAAAGTGGGTTCTGAATTACATTAAAGGGGAAAATGATATGGAATTGTTTGTTAAATGTGAATATAGAAAAATACATGATGAAACCCCCATCATTCTAGTATTTGAGTCAATTATGGAGGATATTTATGATCTTCTAAACAAGTCAAAAACTTATACTTATGAAAAATAATACAAATCACATCCATAGATTCACATTAAACATGTAATGAAAATAATTCTTGTGGATATAATGAAACAAGGTCCCTTTCTACTTCCACCTCCAACTATATGCATGTTTTTCATTCAAAAAGTGGTGTCAATTAAAATATTGTAATGAGGGGACCACAAATATATATTTTTTATAATTAATAAAATAATTAGGAACTATATGGGGTGATTCTTACTTTGAAATTCACACCATCAATGGACTGATTTTTTCCATCTATAACTATAAGGTTTAGGATAGTAAAAAAACAACCTTTGAGGTTTAAATAGAAAAAAATTTCCCTTTTCCTCCAATTGACTTTATTTTGTGTAGTTATAATTTTATAATTTTCTCTCTTGATAATTTTTATATGATTGGGGGTAGAAAATACAAATATATATTTTTATAAATGAAAATATTCTATTTTATAATGATTATATCAGGAATCTATTTTTTTTAGTAGTAGTTATTTAATCTTTTTTTACTAAAAGGTAGATATTCTACATTTATATTGATAACCATATAGAGGAATAAACACAAGATCTATCAACACCTTCATTAATTCATGGGTCATATGTTCTACTATACAACTAATTTAATACATAATATTTCTATTTGGTTCTGAATTTAAAATTTAAATATAATGATACATATAGAGTTTGTATGTTTTATTTCTGGGGAGTGATACTTTAGATTTTAACATATATTTTTATGTGTAATTTTATTTTCATTTTTTATATATAGTTTATTAAGATGAAATAAACATCTTACCATGTCATCATTTTAGTATTAATGTAAAAAAGTGCTCAAAACATGGTTGAAATTTTAATATATTTTTTATTTGGGATTTTTCAGATTTTTAATTGATCATTAAATCAATTATTTTCATTTATGAATCTCATATGGTAATCCCCAACCATTGTAAATACTACTCACCCAAGTGGTTACAATTAATTTTATAAAATCTTATAAATTACATATTTATTGATAGAACATGATTCACGAATTCTTGTTAGAACATTATTAATATATTTGAATGATGTATGGAAAATATTAGATCTATTTGTAAATTATATTGGTATTTTATTTGGTATCTCATTTTCAAAATCACTCCTTTGAACCTTACCTTGCCTCTTAATTTTTTGGTCTCCCCTAAAATCCATGGATAAACATATAAAGGGAAATAATTCAATCATAAATCATTATCAACCTTACTCTTATGGCATTGTTTCATGAATTTCATCTAAAACATGTATCGTGGATAAGATTTTTTATTGATTTTGTGTTCGTGTGTGGGTTTTTTTGTTGATAGATTGCTGTATTTATTTTCCAAAAATTATAAACACTTAAGGGGTGTTAACAAGATAAAGGAACTACATTTGACTTGAAGCCTAAATTAATTTATATTTTGACCGCCATGTATATTTTCTCTAATTGAATGCTTCAAAATCATGACTATCCTCCTTGGAAGAGACATTAAAAATTATAATACATTACTAACCATATCTTTAGAAAAATGACATATATATAGTAATATATAGTTTTATGGGAGGTCATATTTTTTCATCAGTTTCTTAAGAAGACATACACATTCTAGAAGAGTGTAAATGATGGATAAATACGAGAAAAAAAATTTATACACAATTTTTATAAATTCAAATTCAATATATTCAAAAAATAACCCAGTTTTTATATTTTTCAAACACTTAAAAAAATAAAAATACATGACTGTGAAATTATTATGTGTTCTCAAACTATATTATGCAGGCTA
Source organism: Viscum album (assembly GCA_963277665.1). Taxonomy (NCBI): domain Eukaryota; kingdom Viridiplantae; phylum Streptophyta; class Magnoliopsida; order Santalales; family Viscaceae; genus Viscum; species Viscum album. Next base: position 826,012,681 of record OY728166.1, read on the forward strand.
CCATATTAAAATGGACCTGGAATGAAAAGTGAAGTAAATTTGGAAGGTTATTTAAGGGGTGTACATATAGTGATATTGAGTATCCTATATTTATATTTTACTCAAGAGTTAAAGCCTAATCTTTTATACCTTTGTTTATAAATATCAATATACCAACCAAAAACTCCAGAGCTTACCTTGAAAAAACCATTTAGTCAATTCAGCTATTCTCATTTGAGTGGAGAAATTTGAATATTTTTAATAATTTTGAAAACATGTTACTTTTTTTAAAAAAAAATTTGGTAAAAGGTTTTACAAAATTCATTTTACTTTAATGTTCTCTCCCATTTATGAATAATAGAGTGTACATAAGTATAATAAAAAATAATGAAAAACAGGGAGGGTGTATGTCTCTTATAATGTATTCATTATCATGTGTGTCACATATAAAAATTTAAGAGTGGGTTTGGGAATATATTTTAAAAGGGAATGTGTAAGGTATCATTTTCTAGTATCATACATGAAATCATATATTATTATTATAGATCTAAATATCACTTTATAGTATTTTTTAGCATTTCAACCACCTACAAAACAACCTTGAAAAGTCCTTATGATGTACATAGAGACATGATTTTATAATGAATAAATATGGAAATGAAATCATATAGAGATGCATTTATAGGTTTGATACTGAGAATGACCTTAAAAAATAAAACATTGGGTGATAAGGGAAAATAATTCATGTGAGGTGTCTGAAATTTTAAATCGGTGGATCATTCAACTAGAATAATATTTTAAGAAATTTTTAAAAATAAGATAATCTTAAACGAAGCATGTAGAATGAAATTTTAATATAAAATTATCACTTCAACTATTTTTTTATGTTTAAACATGCCTTTGATGTTATTTCTTCCCTAGAGTGAAAAAATGTTTTGTAGGAAAGTAACAACATATTTTTTGAATATTTTTATATGAATTAAATATTAAATATTCCTATAATTAATTTAAAACCCTAATAAATCACATTTTCATTTATTTCTATAATTCAAGTTTATATTTTTTAAATAAATAAATGTTTTCCATTAAAATTTGTAATTCATTGTTAAATTACACGTGTAAAATGTTAATTAATTATTTTAATATTATTTTGATGTTAAATTGTTAATATTTTTAGGAGATTTTTGAGAGTTTGTTCTAAAGATAACCTATGATTTTATTTTAATTAAAGTATAATTGTATATTTTATTATTGATGGTAGAATATTTAATATTGACTTAAGATTTCATCTAATGGAGTTAATCATACACAGGGGTACGAGCCTACTTAAGAGTAAAGTGAAACCCTCATTGGCTTTTTATGATTAACAAGAGAATTTTACCATTAATAAATTAAATCGGAGAGGAAGTATATTTTTAAAATTAAATATCATATAATACAACCACATATGATTTACTAAAAAAATTCCTAGACAGGCATTTAAATAATGATGTTTGGTTTTGTACTATGTATGATTAATTAGCAACCCCAATCACTACCTAATAAAACACCGTATGATTAGCGAAATTAATAATAAATTTTTTATCACATATTATTAACATTATCATGAACCCCTAATGTTTGAATAAATAAGGGATTTATCCGGTTTTGTATAAAGGATAATCAATTTCGTAAGAGTAAGTAAAATTCATGTCATACTATCCAATGCTACTTTATGTCCCTATAATGTGATATGGTGTGTGAATATAATTTAAAATATCAAGAAATATTTAGGAAGATAATCCATTCCAATAATCTAACACATTATTTAATTTTCATCACAATACTGGTTCAAATTGATCACCAATTTTAGAGACATGTTAATCACCATCATCTCCTTAGCCAGAGAACATTTTTTCAATATAGGAATCCCCATCCAAATAAAAATTATATACGATAAATGAAGAGGGAGACAAATAGTAAGTAGTGATTTTATTCCTAGACATCACATAGTCTGATGTTGATTCAAATATTTTTTGTCCATGGGAGCTCGAATGATGAAGGGGATTTTTGTCAATGTTTTATGAGTTAATGATACAGATCATGTACATAATTAAATTACTCATTAAGTAAAAATATTATTCCACTAATGAAACTTTCGTACAACACCTGATATATCCTTAAAATTTAATATATATCACTGTATAAAATCATTTAATGGGGGGCCACCAGAGATGGATTTTGGTGTAATCAACTTCTACATGGGAAACAATGGGGAATTTTGGGGAAATATTATGATTGGAATTAAATTTCCTATATACACTAACTTATATATGGGGATTATGATGTTGTTCTTATTTAAAGGGTAGTGTAGATATATTTTTTTTGTTCCCCTTCTATAGGGATGTTTATAAGGACTTATTGCCGAATCTTTTCATGAATGATTTTATTTAATGATTTTAATCATTTTTTATCTTCTTTGTGGAATTATTTTTTACTTTACCATGATATATCCATGAATAATTTCTGTTGTAATGATGACATTCACCACCCCCCTAGGGCATTGAATTTTAAATTTAGTGTTTTTAATCTGTTAGTGTACTTATACCTCCCCTTTTCCATGTTTTCCTTTTAATACTTTTCATTTTTCTATTTCATGTGGTTCTGTTTTCTATATTGTTTCCACTTCATCTTATTTCATTGAAATTCTCATCTAAACCCATATGTTATGATCATAAACCTCTATTAATTAAGGATCTACCAAAATTTATGAGTTCAATTGACAATCAATAATTTATGTTTTTAAGTTTTTAATACCTTTTCTATTTCTTGTCTTGATTTTATATTCTATAGACATAGTTTTTTGTTAATTCTATGTGGTTAAAACATTTGAATTCCCATTACCCTTTGTTTCCTCTTACTTTTACTATTTTTACCTCCCTAAAATTTTATTTCCTATAAATATAGTTAAATTTGAGTTAAATTTCACAAATTTTTATAAGGTATTATCGAAATTATGAAGAAATAGTTGGAATTGTTCTATTTGAACAGGAATAATTTACAGAGAATATTTGGAACAATTTTAAAGAATTAATTTATTTTTGTGTTTTGGAACATTTATAACTCAGTTGAATGACATTAATTTAGTTCAATTATAATTCATAAAACTATAATAAACTATTTTTCCATTGAAACTCCTTCAGTATTTTTTTACTCACTTTGAAAAATTACATTCCCTCCGCATCATTTAATCCACAACTACTTTTTCAATTCAATTATCAATATCAATTATCAAATATATTATTTTGAAAAACTTTGAAAATATTCAAAAAACGCAATAAATATTAATAAAAATTGAAGAAAAATAATAAATAAAGAGAACACCATTATAGAACAAAAATCCTCCTCTAAGAAAAATACATGGGGTTATCTTCTAAATCTTATTCCTTGAGTGTTTTATGAATTTATAAATTGGTTCCATGGTCCTTAAACTGGTTTATTGCATGACTTATCAGCTAGCCTTGGTAGGATACTTTGACCAGGATAGTTTATTGAGATCAAAACCCTTTATTTTTAAAATAAATGTAAATGTAATAAGTTGAATCAATGTAAAAAATATTGGAGGTATCTCATCCACCTTGAGAGATGGTTTGGAAGTGCATCATCCACCATTGATTTTTTGGTGTTATTGTGTCCACCCAATATTGTCCAGTGATCCATAATTTAAAATTATTTTGATATAATAATGGTGCCTTATCCACCTAGACACGATTAGTGGTCACGCATCTTCCACAATTGAGGTGTTGGAATGATCCACCTTTAGTTTTCTAGTGTTACCTAATCCAATTTGTGATTACTATAGATGTCACATCTTCCACCAAGGGGAGAAATATTGATCGTAAATCATCTATATTGATACTGGTGAGCATGGTATATCAGATACTAATAGATCGACATTAATATTTCATCATCCACCTAGGAGAACATCATGTCTCATGACATTGTTATGTTCAAGGTACTTCAATTTAATGGTTGAATATTTTGTTGGGTTGGAGAATAGGAGAGATGATTCTAGAACATTGGAAAATTTACATGGAGACCTTTCTTTGTTTTTCTTACTTTTAGACCCAATTGGTGATAATATTCTCATTAAATATTCAATTTATACTTGTATGACTTGTATGACATGTATAATATATAATTTTATATTAAATGGTGGTTCATATTTAATTTTGGTTGGAACATAATTGTTATATATCTTTGGTTTTTGTACAACTGTGCTGACATTTCAATGATATTTCTCCCACGGTGTTTTGATGATATATTTACATAAGTTTATAGCCTCTCCAATTATTATTTATTTACCATTTCCATAATTCTATAACCTTATGTGTATATGGAGGCATGCCTAAGGTGTATGGTACTTGATTATATCATAGTGGAAGTGAATGAAATTGAGTATGATATAATCATAAATATTACCTTAAATATTTAATGTGGGAGCTATATAAATTGTTCTAAGAGAATTTAATGATGAGAACTTGATATAAAATGTTTCATTTAGATATATATTCCTTTAATTTGTAATGTTCATTTTTATTGGTTATCATAAAGAAACTAATGAATATTATTTCTATATCCTACTTATTATAAAATGTGTGTAGTAAGAGATTTTATTTTCCAAGAAAATCAATATACTACTACATTAGTTAATGGGGGTAAAATTTTAATGGGATAAGTTAAAGATAAATAAAAGATAATTATACCTAGGATCAAAATTTAGTTAATTCTCTAATAGGTTGTATATATAGAATAAACTAAAGTTACACAAGAACCTCAATGGACCAATATTACAGATTAATACCTTCAGTGATATATATTTATGGTCCAAAATGGTGATGAATTAATTTTTATAAAATACAAACCTCCCATCATCTTTTAGTATATTAGGAGTTATAATTCATAGAAATATGTTAGTGGTATATAATTTGAGATAGAAATCATATACACTTAATATGGTTTATAAATATAGAATACACCTAAATGGGTAATACCTATTGGGTGTATGTGGGTTTTATAAAAAAATAATAAGGGCATTACAATGTAAACCTATAAATATCACTTTGTCTATAATGGGTTTAAAAAAATCATGGAGTTTACTATGAAACTATTTCTTCCAGTAATGATGATAACACTATAATAGATATCGATTTCAAAATAAAATATTAGTATTGTTACATTTGGATATAAAAACAACATTCCCTTATTTTAATATAGTCATGTTATTATACATGATATAGAACAACTATTTTAAGGGTATAAAAAGTTATTTTATGGAATATAAGTTACAATGATCCATCTATAAATTGAAGAATGATTTTATGAGTTAGAACTTATCAATTAATAATTTAATTAAATGATTATCTTTTATAGTTAACATGGATTTTTTTTAAATAAATGTTGGTTTTTAGGTAGGATTTAGTTTTTTATGTTCTTTATGGATGTCACCATACTTATTAGAATTAAAATCCTATAATTATATTATGTGATGGTATGGTATGATAAATACTTCAAATAGAATGAATTGGTACAAAAGACTGCATACTATATATGAAGATATATAAAGATAAATCAAATTGGTTTCTTGTTTTCATTTAGAACACATATATCGGTAACGTGAAAATTAGTTTTACATTGGGAATCCAAACTTAAAAACATCCCTGGTGTTAGATTTTGAGACTGTTATAAAATATTAATATCATTATAATGAGTTTTAGAGGAAAACATGAATTTGATTACATATAATAAAATATGTTAATCCATTAGAGATGTTATTTTTTTAGAATTTTTTATGCCTTTAATTATTTCTTCATAACTAGTTGATACCAACACAATCATGGTGAGTGTTACCAAATAAAAATAAAGAAAAACCTTATGTTCTTGATATGAACTACATATTTATTCATTGTTTCTCATTTAAGGACCATAAATTCATTTTTTAATGGCAAAAAGACATTATTTTAAATGGTTAAATTAATGCACGATTTCACATATAAAAATATGATTTAAGATATTAATTTAATTTCATGTTGTATTATACAACCCATAATTTTTGTTAAACATATCACATTAAATAAATTTTCATTGAATAACTTGATTCACACACAAAAATGATCTAAAACTAACCATTAAATATTAATAGGATATAATTATTAAATATGATCATTGTAACATAATAGTTTCACTGATAGGTATAAATTGAAGTAACTGAATTATTCCATCTTTATAGAAAGTATAGGCAACAAAATCAAGTTGTATGAATTCCTTATACAGTTCAATTTTTGAACTTAGAAATGAGGTTTCACAATTAGGGTTTTCCTTAGACCAATCCTAGCTAAACAACTACAAGTACATATTGACTAAAATCATTAACAGGAGAAGTTCAAGATAGTGGAAATCCTTATGAGATATATGTTGGTTGAACCACAAACTACCACTACAGGCATTGATTATCTTATCCGTTGAACCCATGAATAAGTCTTGTTGGGTTGTATATCTAAGGTATAGGGATCAATATATTATAAATTCAATTATATATTATGTTTTATTTACACTGGTACCATGATTCAGATAGATTAATTACATAGGATATTTAGAATCTGGAGGTCAAAATTTTCTAGGGGTGAAATCTTTAAAAATAGTAAAATAATATTTTGTTCAATTATGAATGATAAATATAATTAATTACATAAATAAAAGTGTTGAAGATGATAAAATAAATATTTGAACCGAATAATTCGTAACTATTTATTCGATGAAATAAAGCAATTTTATTTTCATTAAAAAATTATGATAAATATAAATATTTAAAAAATATATTTTTTTATAAAATGGTTTTATAAAATAATATATATTTTTATAGAAATAATAATATAATTATTTCCTATCATCAGATGTTTTTTAAGGGTCCAAATTTTGATCATATCAAGAAAATGTGTCCTTTTCAAAAAATATAATATTTATATTAAAATTTTAATTTCCCATAAATACAATTTTTTTTTGAAAAAATGGATGCTATATTTTGACTCAAAAAAATATATGTTTCCTTTTGGTGATTTTTTTTTTATTTTATAATTATATTAGATTTTTAGGTGAATATTAAAATATTGTATGATTGTTGAATAGATACTGCATTTAGTAATAGTACATATGAACAATTTTTTGGGGATTCTATAAGTTGTTAGAATATTTTAATTCCTCGATACTATATACTCATAGTCTCATTACTATTGAGCCACAAGAAGCGTTTTTATTTTAAGATGGAATATTTTATTCTGAAACACCCCTTTAATCCCTTTTAACTACCATCCCATTTCTCCATTAATTATAAGCATTGGAAAATATAAACACTAACATAATCTTTGATCAAATATTTCTATATATTCTAGATGCTTTTTCCACAAAAATAGTCCAGTCAAAGGATCCCTATGGTTTACTCTATGATATTACATCCAAATGAAGAGGCAATATTCCAAACCAAACTGTCTTATATTTTTTTCTTCCTCTAAAAAATAAAATATATTTTATCCATTATAGTTTAGTTATGTAAATATTATTAATATAATTATATTTTATTATTATATTAAAATATGAATCATCTATACCTATATCATTCTAATTTAAATTGAAAATATTGTCCATATTATGGTCTGTTCACTGCCTCTATGAACACTGTATTTAATTTTTCATCATCGCCTTCATGGGTGGTTTAAATTAAAATAATATATTTGAAAAGGTTAAACATATATATATTATATATTTTTTATTATTCTATAATGGTAAAATAATAATAATTCTAAGTAAAAAAAATATCTTCATCATGGTTGGAAAAACATCTTAAATAAAATAACTTTATAATGATGACATTTATACTGAATGAATCATCCATATATCAAAATCCATATGGATATTTAGGGCCATTTGAACTTTTTTAATTAAATTATAATAATATCATTTCAATTATATAATTATGCTCTCATTTGAAATTAAATACCAAAATTATCAATATTCTAATGCGGACTTTGAATCATGAAACAAACATCCCTGTGATAGTAATAATAAATATGATGTCCTGATAAAATGATTATAAACTAATATAAAATAATATTAACAAATAATATATCAATAATAAATGGTAATAAGTATAGTGTTTAATAAACATAATTTTTTTATAAGATATTTTACAAACACACCTAACATGTTGGGACACTATGTATGTGTTTCTTCGACTCAATTTTTCTTTTATTGGATCATAAGGTATATTCCTTGAATATTATAGTTTATGATTATTTTATTTTAGAGTTTATCTATTTTTTATGGTGTTTTATTTATCTCTATATAATTTATGTTTCCACATAAAAATAATTTCCTTTAGAAATTTCGAATCCTCATAAAATATTTACAATGTTAATGAGCCTATTTTCTCAATTATCATATTCCTTCTTCCCACCAATTTTTTTATTCCTTATCTGGAAACCAGATAATATATTATCTCATATGTTCTTCATAATTCCCTTTAAAAATTTTCCAAATAAATATGTAAATCTCTTTTAACAATGTGGGTTTCAATAATAATGTTTTAAAATATTAAAAATCAATTTCATTTTAGGCTCATATTTTTTATCGAAAACTCCACATTTCATTTATTTAATTTCATTTGTTGTCAGGGTTTACATAATTGTAATTATTTTAGGATTATGTTTTTCAATGTACAAATTTCTCCACGCTTCAAATAGATTTATGAAATGACCAATAAATTATTTTTTACAATTATGTTACAAATGTAAAACCCTTGGGGTTTTATTTTATATTTCATTAAATTAAAATTATGCCCAATGAGTGTACCACATGAAACAATTATATTAAATGAACTATAACATCGTAATTTAAATATAATAAAAAAACCTTATTTTGGATTGGTTGGTATGAATAGGAGTAACCAAATTATGAAATATATGTACAAAAGTTTTCAAAATAAAAATTTATAGATTAATTAATATGAAATATGTACACAATTTTGAATGATGAGAATTAAATCAAGAATAACTAATGTTTAAAATGGTCCTTTATCCATAAAACTGGATTTTTTTATATTTTTATCCTATTTTAATAGTTAAATATTAAATATTAAATAATTTAAATTAATAAAAAGTTAATCATTTTACTCAAAAAAAAGATAAAAATATTATTAATAATAAAAATTCATTTTTTTCTAAAAAGATTGATTTTTGGATGAATAGTGAAAATACCAATTTTACAAATACTATCATTTTCATGAAATTATCATGATATAATAATGAATTCATATTATATGAAACCTATTTTTATAGAAGAAATATATATTTAAAAATTAATATAAGGCATTTAAAATTATAATATTGAACATAGAATTGTATCTTTGAAATTTTGGAAATCTATGTTTTGATTTTATTCAAATAAAAATCTATATTTGATTCCTTTAATTTTATCATATTTTCATAATATACCATTAATTTTTAAAATTTTAAATAATTGAAATAAATCTCAATTTTTAATAATAATCCAACTAATTAAATTTTAATCATCATTATACATTATTTTAGTAAATAAAATTTTTTATTCTTTAGAAAATAATTATTCTAAAAAATATTCATTGAATTTGGAGTACTTATATTAAAAAAATTATAACCACTTATGGTAATTAAATCATTTAAAAATAATTCCATATTTTCAACTATCATTTTTTATTTAGTAATAAGCTCAAATTAATTATTAGTCATACTGTATAGTGACCATGGTAAAAGTTTATCACCTCGATAATTGGTAAAATTGGATAAAAGATGCTAAAATTGTGAGATTGGGTATCTAAATCTGTGAAAAATAGTTGCTTTTATTTTATTGGATTATTGATATTTGAAAATCCTCATCCAATCTCAAAAACTAAATAATTTTTCTATCATTTTCCATTGATAATGACTAATATATTATTTTAAGTAAAGAATAATTACAAAATGTCTCACTCTTTTTTTAATATATATAATATGTTTTCATAGATATAAAAAGAATTTATGAATGTTTATAAATTTTTATTGTTAATCTGAATAATTGTTTTATAATTATTTATTTCTAATTTTTATTAATGGTATATTTACCATAAATCCTTACACAACATCGATGCAACATTTGGACAACCATTAAAAATCAATTATTTATTTAAAAAATATTAAAAAAATATTTTTGGATTAAATATGTTTTACTATGAATTTTATGTATAATTATAAAGTATTGGTTATTTTTTAATTGTTTACAATATAATTAAACTATTACTATTTTCGTATAAAGTCAAAATATGTCAATAGTAATGAAAATTACGATAAATGATATTCAATGTCTATAAATTATTTTTAAATAATTATAAAATAATAAAAATAATATATTTACTCAAGAGTTTTTAGTATATTAGATCCTTCCATTAATTTTCATTTATTTTATACTTGTAATTGTTAAAATTATTTCATTCTCTATTAATTAACATATATTTACAAAAATTCAACTAGTTTTTTCCTATAAAATTGGGCATAATATAACATTTCATAAGACACATGTGAGTTATTTTTTTCTCTAAAAAATAAAAAATATATGTAAAAACATCCAATACCACTTCCCTAATCTCATGGAGTGATAATTTTTCTCTTTTACAATGGCCTTGAGTTCAATCAAAAGGTGGCGTCTTAAGGATCATTATTGGGGTATCTATGCCTCTTTCACCTTTATTAATTATTATTATTTACATTAAAATAATCACATATATTTATATAATCAGTATATTCCAGTTTAAATAGAATTATTTAATCAATTTATTAATTGGGGTCACCTGTTACCACACAACAAACTCTCCTCTATTAACTATTATTATGTTAAAATGCAGGTGTTTCAAATGTGGTCTTTTCTATTAAAATTATCTTATTACTTTCTCAATAATGAAATAAATAATTCATGTTTATAATAAATAATAGTTCACAATTTTATAATTTTTTTTATAAAACATACATTATTACTATGTTTACCCTTGTTTTAACCACTTTTTGAAAACACGCTTCACTGTGGTGGTTTTACACAACCTACATGAATGGCAGTTTTTTCATGAATTAAAAACACTCATAGATATTTTTAAAATTTTATTTAATGATTTAAAATAATATTAATATTTAATTTGGTTTATTATTATGACTATGGATAGATAAATATCCCATTATAATAAATAATGTAAATGTAATGAAGAATTGTTATTTTTAACCATCATACGCTGTCTTATTAAGGAAGGTTTTTGGGATAGTAAAAATTCAATGGAATATTATATATAGTTATTTATATGATGATATGGAACTTATATCAAGAATAATATATATTTTAGGAACCCATTTATATAATACCTATTATTATGAGTATAGTGAATCTATTTGGATATTTCAAATTGAACGACCCCAAAATTAATAGATATGAACTATACTAATTTAGTAAATGAAAAAGTAATGATAATAACGGACCGAAATAAGATAATGAAGATGAAATATGTTACAAATAATTTATATTATTTATATAATTTTATTATTTAGGTATTTATAGTATGTTTGAGGTAATTTATAGCTCAAGGTACGGGGGTTTATTATCTCCATTTTCTTTTATTTGCTAATATGAATTCTTTATTGATAATGTTATGGAAAATTTTTGTATAAAATGACATATGATTGATTTAAGTATTATTTAAACATTTTTTTTATGTATCCACATTTTTAACACATAATCACTTCAGTGATTATTTCATACTTTAATTTTATCATCTATGTATGGATTTTATGTCTTAAACATTCATTCTGTTAAGACTCTTTTCTTATTATGAACCAATTTCCATTATAAGGTGTATATATTTCCTCATGGAATTTTATATCATTTTTAAATCATTGATAAAGGTTTTTGAATTTTATTTTTAATCACTCTATTTCATTAGGTTGTGATTTAGTTGTTATAAAATTAATAAGTGTATCATTTGTATCTATTTCAATTTTTTCAGAACTTTTTCATATCAACACAATTTTTTTTCATATAGTGTATATACTACAGTGTAAATTTATTTTGATATGTTATTTCTTGTAATTAATGGTATTGAAAAATAAATATCATATTCTAACTATCAAATGAATTTTTTTTCAAATGTTTTTAAACTTGTAAGGGTTTTCTTATATCAAATTATACATTACTGAGAATAGTTCCAATATAACAACATTAATTCTATTGTGTGGTGAATATACTAAAAATAAATTTAAATAATGAAAATTTTCAAGAAAATAATATATTTTTTAAAATCTTTCTATGTTTTTTATTTTTGAAAAAGTTTTTAATTTTAAATATCTATAAGAATTTTTTTAAACTCATGTATTCAAATGTTTTAAAGTCTTTTACAAAATATCATTACACTTATATTCTTTATCTTGTTTCAAAAATTTTATTTTATAAAAATAAATGGTTTCATAAAGTTATTTTCAATGATCTTCCACCTTTTATTGCAAATTTTTTAATATTAATATTATTAACATTTTTTATAGGGGTCGCTTTTGAATATCATTTAAAAAGTTTGAAATAAATGTTTTCTCTATGATTATATAACGACCATATTTTCCCATAATCATAATAATTTTTAAAATATAAATATTCTATATTATATTTACATGGTCTTTAATAGAATATCATTTCACATTTTTTCTGTGAATTTTATATTCTATACGAGTTCTAAAAGAAAAATAAATTTATAACTTTTTTTAAAACGATATTTGAAATAATTTCATGAGATATTTTCATCTATTTTAATATATTTTATGTGATTAAAATTATTCATGGTGGTATTTTCTAATAATACCTTCCACGCATTTTATATTTACTTTATATGATGATCTATTAAATAAAATTATCATTAAACTCATTTTGTTTCCATGGGTTAATCATATTATGATAGGAATTATGGTTGTTTCCATGATTTTTATAATTAAATGAAACATATATGATTTTTCCCTTATTATGGATCTTAGAAAATATTTATGGTGAAAGGTGATCCTAATATAGCTCATGGTAACTGGTGTTCCCGAAATAGTTCTCTAATGCATTGGGTAATGAGAGAAAGTTAACTGGAAATAAGTTACTCCAAATAGATTAGAGAAAAAAAGTTAAGTTATATATTTTGGGGTGATTGTTGGATGTTATTCCACTAAGTGTTAGACATAAGTTAACAAGGGTGATGAAGATAATCATTAAGGATACCAGTATGGTTTCTCTATGATTTCTATCAATTTTTATGATTCCTTTGAAAATGGTTGATTTACCATGGGTCATGATTATTAAATTAAATGTATCTTATCTTATACTATATATTTATTCTATGAATAATGTTTAATGATCTTTTTTTATTATTACGAATTATCTTATGTTATTCTCTTACACATTTATTATCTTATTATACCCTCAAAATTTTCCAATTTTTACTACTAGTATTCATTTATTAGTTACTATATTTACACTTATTGACTGTTTGCGGTCACCCTTATTATGTTTCTATATCCATAGTATACAAAGAATGATTTTAATTATATTGTGTCTAGAAATTTTTTCTGTATTGATAATTTTATAGGATATATCATTAAGATAACATGTAATAATACAATATGGGTATACTATAGAGAATTTCAATTTGGATGAAAATACATGCGTTTAATTTCATAAATGATTTCTTCCATTTCTATAAAATACAAAACCTAAAAGCGTTTTCTTATATTGCTAACTCAATAATTCTTCTTGATGTTGTAATTATGGATTGTTAAAATTTAGTAACATCTATTGTTATCAATGATTGAATTTTAAACATTCTGTTTTAAGCATCAAATCTGGGTATAATGGAACAGGTGTTATAGTTGGCATCACAATAATGATTTAGATATATTTATAGGTTTTTATTTGATATATGAGGATATTTTAAATGTTTTATATACCAATTTGGGTTAAAGTGGATTTTTTCAGTCACTATCCTAGAGGTAATAATAAAAATTTGATGATTTAAGTGAAATTATTTTAAGGTTACTAATGGAATTTTATATGTCATAATATATGAATGAGGTTTATGTAACCATTATGTTTAACATAAGTGTGATGAACCGACCTATGTTACCCTGTAAAATGGCACCTGACCTAATGTGTCAAATACCTGAAGGGCATTTCAGATCCCCATGGGCTGGTAACAACCACCTGGTCATCAAACAATGAACTAGATGGAACATTTTTGCTCAAACTGAACAACTGAAAGGAATAGATTCACTAAAAAAGGAGAAGTTTAAGATAAAGAAGATATATATTCTATTACTATTAGAAAACATCAGAAATAGACAACCGAAAAAGTAGCAAAAAACTAAAAAGGGCAATTCCAATTGAAAATAGACAAACCAAACTTATAATCTATATGATGGCATTGAAGAACTCCCCCCATATCACCACCATCTACCCAATCAACAAACACGAACCTCGGAGTCTTACTACTGCGCCTTTCCATTCCCTACACTATAAGAAAAGAAAATTTTTATGCACAATTTAAGTGGTGTGTAAGATGTGAGATAATTGGATTAGTATGATCCCACCCAAGTGTTCCAAAACATGCCTCTATATAACAATTCATGTATGTTAATTTTATGTAAAAACATGGCATGATATGAAATTAATATGTTTTATAGAAAAAAAGGTATTCATTTCTCTATTCTACAATTTTAATCAAAGTAATGTATATCAATTTCAAATAAAATTTTCCATATTAAATTTTTTCAAACAAGCATAAACATACATACCAAGGCTAACTCTGAAATAAAAGAAAAACAAAATATAAGGATATGTATCACAACACCAAGGAATACTATAGTTCTAGGATACAAAATACTCATACCTTAATAATCATGTTCACAAAAAAGTTCCAAGTACAATTGGCCTAGGAAGTAGTGGAATACCTCATGAGTAAACCCCCAACAATATCAATGTTGGTCCCATAGAACAACTGTCCTAGGAGACATAGTAAATCTCCAAGATAAGCCCCATAGTTAATCAAAAAATATAGGATGATGGCCTCATCTAAACCTTACTCCTATGTACCCAAGGTATCCCATGGGATCATTTACACATTTCAATTCTATTCATTGAAAACAATATCAAAACCTTTTCAAATTTCATTTCAATTCTTCCAAAATACCCATTATAGACTCCATTCATCAATAACTAGGGAAACCCCGTTTTTCATTGAAAAATATTTTTAGTAGTCAAAAAAACCATGATAATATTTTATTATGAATCAGTTTGTAATGAAAAACAATAAGATCCATTATCATAGGCTAGATACATAACTACCAACCTCAAAACTCAGGTCGTACATGCCCGCAATGTGATCCACAAACAAAAAAACCCATAAAAACCATTAAAGGCCCTAGAATCAAGTACCCACTTTTTAGATTGATCCATTTTGAAAAAACATGGGGTCAGTGGGAAATTAAAACACAATATAACTCAAGAACATATGTCCTATACAACAAAAAAACCAATAAATGTACTCTAGAACAAGACCTCACAGTTGATCTAGAAATAGATATTGAGGATTTTTCATCCTCCAAATCCTTTTTTATTATTTTCTAAAAACCACAATAAGGGTTTGCAGTAACCGTACATTCAAAAATTTAAACAACAGACCCAGATTTCAGAATACAATTTGAAATTCAAAATTCATAACTAGATCTCAACCAAACCGTGAAGATGTATGATAACCAAAAAAATTAAAAATTCAAATACTGACAAGACCTAGCGCCATCACCGATCATAGCCTCGAGCCACCCGTCTACTGCATGTCATCATATCTCATGCCGTCGTCACTACAATTCTTTCACCACCATCGTCACTGAAATTCTTTCTCCACCGATTCCATCGACATCCAGTCATCATACCAGCCACCGGAGGTAACCGACTAACGAAGTCATGCCACCACCTGAGTCCATAAGCCCCACTGTAAAACACCAAAATGAAACACCACATTCCATCAAATCCACAAGATGAAGATGGATGAAAGCCCTACCACTCGCACAAACAAATCTCAGAACCTCTGCTGATACCAACACACCTGATCGAATTGGAAAGGTTAATGGATCTGCAAGTCAGAGCAAAGTTGGAGTGGAAGAACCTCCATAGCAGGACATGAAGAAAACGCCACCATCAACCCACAGAAGACATCAACAACGAGCTATCACAGCCGAAACAATCGAGCGGAACACCATCAGAAACGCCAACAGAGTACAAAATCACACATCGTCATCACCTGGAAGAAACCCCAGATAATCTCACCCCTGGACCATATGATTTAACTGGATTCCAAGGTAGTAGTCGTCACCATCCGATTTGAGCCCCTGACACCAAATTGCACCCCCCAACACCATCCCAAACCCACCCTCATACTGAGCCGACAGAGATCAGGCATAAGGGGAAGGGTAGAAAGAGAAGAGGAGGTCAAAAGGGTCAAGGTAAAGCTGCCAAACTACACACCAGCACAATCCCAAACCACTGGAGAGTCTTCATGTCAAACCAAGATGGATTTTAACAAGAATGTTCGGATGATAAGAGCAGAGGTGGGAGCAAGTGACAGCCACAAAATGCTAGCAAACAAACCACTTCACAATGGATCTAGAATAAGACAATAAATATTATCCATCTTATATTAATGGATATGATACCATAGTTTTTGGGTGTTATTGTGATCAAAATAAATTAATAATCTAAAAGAAAAATTACCCAAAGAGACACAAAACAATTGTAATAGAAATTAGACATCAAACTGATTGATCATGAAGGAAATATTTCGTTGAAAAACACCTAGGAGAGACCCCAGGTTGAGGGTGGATGAGTCTGGAATGAATGGACAAAGAAAAATATGAATAGTGTGTTTTAAAACTGGACACAGGGTATTTCACAGCATGCAAGACCCATTCACATCATGAATTCCATACGGGATAAGTATGCCAAAAAACTTGTTGCTCTGGATTAAAAATATATTATTTTAAAAAGTAATGATGTGAAACCATATTTCATGATGTGTAACATTCATGGTGTGAATCCCCTTTCACAGAATGTACCCACAATAGTTACATGGCTTATAACCTAATTACATGGCCTGAAATCCTTTTTCATTCAGCAGAAAAGGCTGGTTAATGTTGAAAGTCCAAAAAAATATATGAATTCACTAGTATAGGTATCCTCCCAATTCATTCTCACCCCTATTAAGGAATAGAGAGAAACAAAACTACATCCCTGATAAATTCGTTCCTGGTGGATCTATAATGTCACGACCAGTCCTCGGGGCCCGTCTTGTGACTACCCCAAGCCCGCCTTCCATAGGCAAGGGGCTGGCGACTAGAACCAAGGCGTAAATCCCGGTAAAGGGAAGGCATTGCCTTTGTAAATAAACAAGCACCATAGAGTAAGCAAGCGGATAAGTAAACACTATGTAAAAACCGGTACAACAGTAAGTGCGGAAAAGTAAGTGGGCCAAAATACAAACCCAAACTGAAAGTAAAGTACAACTCAAAAGGGGAAAACAACAACTGAAAAGTAAAGCCGCAACGTCGAGCCGTCCACTGGAGTCCCACTTGAAGGGTGGGTAGAGATAGCCTCCTCAGCTCCTCGGTCCAGTTGTCCACTCCGAGTACACCCCGCCCAATGGTCCACCTTCAGGTACCGTCCTGCTCCGCAAGCCTCCACCATGATCAGCGTTTTCCATCGTCTACAACCAACATAATGTAGTGTTGGAATAGCCCATGTAGGGGTGAGTATAAGCTACTCAATAGGGACCCCGAGACCCCCGAAGGTCTCCCAGATTCCACAAAGGATAAACCACAATGTAGAGATACAATCACGAAGTAACATCTGACACTGCTTAGGTATATGCCTATACATATACCTAAGTCATCAATTATCGCTCGGCTCCAACATCTGAGCTCAAGTAAAACCCATTCCACACAGGAAAGAATAACATAAATCCACATAGGATAGCACAACGCAATCCACATAGGAAATCACAGCACAATCCACATAGGATAGCACAACACAATCTACAAAGGAGAGTAAACCGGATTTAGCTCACACAGGTATACTTCTTCGAATGACGATAGAGATGATCACTGATCCATCTAAGTCGTCGGACCCACAAATGATCGATAGGTACTAATCTCCACAATGACCCACAAAGGATCTGACCCATAAATGATTGGTAGGTAACTAATCCCCACAAAGACCCACATAGGATCGGGCCCACACAGGACCTGTAGGCGCTGGCCCACACAGGACCGTTGAGCGCTGACCCACACAAGATCGGACCCACATAGGATCAGTAGCACTGACCCACAAAGGATCGCTGAGTGTTATTGTCGTCATCGTCGAATCCACTGAGGATCTCTACACAGTTGTCGTCGTCACAGTAGCAGTCGCAGCCAGCTCTAGGGTTCCCGCACAGAGCAAGCTCGTTCAGGAGGGTCCGCTCCACGAGCCGAGAGGCTGATACATCAGCTGACACATAGTCCAGAGTTTATGATTCCAAAAGTTCTGTATTGTCAACAGGAACTCAACATCGCAGACGGCGTGTCAATCGGACGCCCGGTCTGAGATTTATAGACTTTTTCGTCCCAGGGGCCCAGTTGGGTTTTATGGAAAAACCATCCTGAATATACTCCACCTGCGTCCAAACCTCGGGCGTAGTAAGCCAAAAGATCCATCTCACATAGAGGAAAACAACAAAATCGACGGCACATCAATCGGACGTCTGAAGCTCAAGATATGAGCATTTCCGCTCCGAGGGCCTGGTTGGTTTTATGTACGATCCAACCCGGATGAACTCAAAGTAATCCGAAAACTTGAATGTGATATACCGAAACGACCATCTCGATCCAAGGATCGCATCTCCCTTGACAGCGCGTCGTTCGGAGGCCCGTAACTCATGTTATGAGCAAAAGAACGAAAAGGTCCAGAAATGGGGGGTCTGGGCCCGGACCGACCCGGGCCGACCCCCCCTCGGTCGGTCCGACCCGGATGGGCATGACCCAGCCCGGCCCGGTGGCCCGGCTCGGCCTGGGCGCGACCTGGCTAGGCGGGTCGGCCCGGCTCGGCTCGGCCGAGCGGCCGAGCGGAGGAAACCGCGGGGCGCTACCCCGCGCGGGATGAGGTGTCGCGGCCCCACGTGGGGCCGCACTTGGTTAACGGACGCGGCATTGCAGCGTCCCGTGTGTCACCGGACCCTCGCGGTCGCAGGTCTGGTTGGCCACCGCCGTCGCGGCTTCAGCCGAGGCGGCTACTTCCGGCGGCGCACCGGGGCGCCGCCGCCACCACCGGTGGATTCCGCGGGCCACCAGAGTTGCTCCGGTGGTCCGAATCCACTTCCGTCTGCGCAGTAGTTCCTCCTGGGTCCCATTCTTCACTGCCAGGCCCTCAAAACGCCACTACGGCCCCATTTGTCATCGTCCTCCAATCCGCGCATCAACGGAAAACTGCGGAGGGTTTTCGGGCTGTTTTTGTTTGCCCCGCACCCTCCGCGTTAGGTGATAACAATTGGGAATAAATATTCAACACATGAATAACAAGAAAGGCACAATTTTAATATAATTAAAATTGAACACTGATCCGGGTTCTTTTTTTAAAAGAAACAACCATGAGATTAAAGATTGTTCTCAAATAAAATCCCGACCTTGCCGTAATCATCGAGCGTGCGTTCTTCGCGGAATTTACCGTCGCGGTAGGAGGTGATCGTCGCGTCGCGGAAGGGAGTCGCGTCGTCACGGAAGGGCGTCGCGTCGACGATCTCCGAGGGGTAAAGAAAACATACGTATTTAATTTACACGAATTAAATCCTTGTCAAGTATAAAATCCACAAGGGAATTAAAAGGTCCGCAATCTCTTACCTCAATGGATGATCGAGTATTTTTCGTGGATGAAGGAACGTCACAGAAGAACATCGCGGGAAAAGAATCGTCGGTGTCATGGAACACGGCACCGCATCGTCGAACTCCGAGGGTTCGGCATTCTTCATCTCATTTATTCGAAGGCCGACGTTCTTCGTGTTCTTCGCGTTCTTCGCGGAGGAGGATGAAAGACTTAAGGTTCTGTCAAATCCTCTCAACGAGCAACACACAAGAAGAAAAATGTTGGTCTTATTTTATTAACATGCCAACAAACGAAAAGAGATAAGTTAAGTAACGACCCATTAATTCATAGAATTAATGCAATGAAAAAACCACCCAATTAATAAGAGCGTTTAATTGTTTAAGAAAACTCCCCAGTTGACTTTTATTTAATGGGGGTTTTCACGGGTGTGTTACTTAGCAGAAAAGAAACGGAGGGGCTCATCGGGCCCCACCTCAAAAATATACTTCCAAGAGGGTAGGATATTTTGAATTGTACCCTATCATCTTTAACTCAGCATAAGCAGCTTTAAGTGGATTTTTAGTGGCTTTAAGTGAAATAAAAATAAAGTTGTTGCACCACTTTATTTTATTTCTTAACTTTAAGCCCAAAAATTAAAAACCACACCTGAGCAAACGAAACTCTAGAAGAGGCGTTTCTAAGCAAATACTGGCGCTGCTATTCCATCAGTGCCCTCATAATTCAATTCCGAGCACCGGTTCAAAAGTTAGAAAACCCGCCCGTTCGTTCACTGAACGTACCCGAGCCAAACTTCCGAAAATGATTCCGGGCACACCCGGCCTCGGAATCAGGTGCCGTCAGAAACTGTGTTCTTGTAAAATTCCAAAAAAAATTAAGAAATAAATTTCCTTGAAATTTACGAGTCTTTCAATCACTCCCACCTCAGGGATTTACGTCCCCGTAAAGATACATCATAAACTAGGGAAACAAATGTGGGTACTGAGCACGCATCTGAGCCTCCCGCTCCCAAGTGCTCTCCTGGAGGATCCCATGCAGCCATCTGATGCACACTAGAGGAATCGATCGTCGACGTAGGACCCGCTCTTGTCGATCCTCTATCTCCACTGGGACCTCCGTAAAAGTCACCCCATCATCAATGTCTAGCTCCCCATGGTCAATGATATGTGTCGGGTCGTGCACGTATCTCCTCGGCTGAGATACGTGGAAGACGTCGTGCACCCTGTGCAACTGAGGTGGTAGAGACAGGCGATAATCCACCTCGCCAATCCTGCTGAGGACCTGGAAAGGTCCGATGAAGCGTGGAGACAACTTGTCGCCTCGACCAAATCTCCGTAATCCATGTCGAGGTGAGACACGCAAGAAGACGTGGTCGCCATCATCTAACTCTAGTGGCATCCACCTCCTGTCAGAATAAGACTTATGCCGGCTCTAAGCTATCCTCATCTGCTCCTGGATGACCTGGACCTTCTCTGTCGTGGCCCAGACCATCTCTGGTACCACATGTGTTGACTCCCTAGGGTCTGTCCAGCATAAAGGAGATCAGCAAAGTCTGTCGTACAATGCCTCGTATGGTGCCATCCCGATGGTGGAGTGGTAGCTGTTGTTGTACGCGAACTCCACCAAGGGTAGGTGGTCCTCCCAACTGAGACCAAAGTCAAGGACACATGCACAGAGCATGTCTTTGAGAGTCTGAATGGTCCTCTCCGTCTGACCATCTGTCTGAGAGTGAAAGGCTGTGCTCAGACGTAGCTGCGTCCCGAATGCCTCCTGCAACCCCTTATAAAGCCGGGAAGTAAAGCGAGCATCTCAATCGGAGACGATAGATGATGGCACACCGTGAAGCCATATAATCTCCTGAACGTAGAGACGCCCCAAGCTCTCCACTGATCCCTTCTCTCTGATGGGTAAGAAGTGAGCCGACTTGGTGAGTCGGTCAACAATCACCCAGATGGAGTCGTGACCTCTAGAAATGTGTGTAAGTCCTGCCATGAAGTTCATAGATATCCCGTCCTACTTCCACTTTGGGACATCCAAGGGTTGTACCAAGCCTGCTAGTACCTGATTCTCTGCCTTCACCTGCTGGCAGGTGAGGCATCGTGAAACGAACTCTGCCACAGCCTTCTTCATGCCTGGCCACCAGTGCTATCGTCTGAGATCCGGGTACATCTTTACCACTCCAGGATGTACCGCCAAAGGAGAAGTGTGAAACTCTCTCATCACTTCCTCTTGTAAAGCAACTAGTACCAAGGTACGTCCTTTGAAAATGATGTCGTGCTCTGCTCCAAAGGAGAAGCCATCAGGTGCCTGTCCTGAGGATAACTGCGCATCCCACGTCTCACAGTCGGCGTCCCCATGATGTGCCTCTCTGACCCGCTGTAGTAGTAGAGGAGTGACTATGAGAGACTTAAGGATGGCTGCTCCATCTCTATCCCCGAAAGATATCTGCAAAGCGGCTAGCTGCTCTGTCTTCTCCTCATGTAGCTAATTGCTCGTCCTCCTGCTGAGAGCATCGGCTACCACGGTCCCCTTCCCAGGAGTATAGACTATCTCAAAGTCATATTCCTGGAGGAACTCGAGCCATTGCCGCTGTCTCAGGTTCAGGTCCTTCTGGGAGAAGATGTACCTGATACTCTGATGGTCAGAAAAGACTGTAAAGCGCTTGCCCATCAGATAGTGTCGCCATGTCTTTAGAGCAAAGACCAATGCTGCTAACTCCATGTCATTGGTAGCGTAGTTCTGCTCATGTGGCCTCAAATGACGTGATCCGTAGGCGACCACTACCTTCTCCTACATCAGGACACATCCGAGTCCGGTCTCTGATGCATTGCAGTAGACTACGTACCCTACTCCCTCCTCAGGCAACCTCAAGATAGGTGCGCTGGTCAATCTCTGTCTCAACTCCTGGAAGCTCTGCTGACATCTGTCTGACCACACAAAAGGCTTCCCCTTCTTCATCAAAGCTGAGAGTGGTGCCACAACTCTGGAGAAGTTTGTCACAAATCTCCGATAGTATCCAGCTAGTCCCAAGAAACTCCGCACCTCCGTCACGCTCCTGGGTGGCTCCCAAGCTAGCACTGCCTCGATCTTCGCAGGATCCACTGCAACTCCCGCCTCAGAGATGACGTGTCCCAAGAAGTGTACCTCATGTATCTAGAACATACACTTCGAGAGCTTTCCATAAATATGGTGCTCTCAGAGTGTGTCTAGTACAACACGCAAGTGGTAGGCGTTCTCCTCCTCAATCGTCGAGTAAATCAAAATGTCGTCGATGAAGACTACGAGAAATCGATCGAGGTATGGCTGAAAGATCCTGTTCATGAGGCCCATGAACACTTCTGGAGCATTGGTTACACCGAATGGCATAACCAAGAACTCATAGTGTCCATACCGACACCTGAAGGTCATCTTCTGCATGTCTTCATCTCGAACTCTGAGCTGATGATAACCTGACCTGAGGTCTATCTTCGAGAACCACTGTTCACCCTTGAGATGATCGAAGAGGTAATCAATCCTCGGTAGTGGATACTTGTTCCTCACCATCACCTAGTTCAAGCGATGATAGTCGACAGAAAGTCGCAAGCTCCCATCCGACTTCTTGGCGAACAATATCGGGGAAGCCCAGGGTGAAACACTGGGTCGGATGAATCCCTTACCCTGCAAGTCCTCCAACTGTACTCGTAGCTCTCGAAGCTCAACAGGGGCCATCCGATATTCTGGAGTCGATATCGGGGCTGTCTCAAGGTACAATTCGATATGAATGTCTACCTCTCTTTGAGGAGGTAGCCCTAGAACGTCTTCGGGAAAGACGTCCACATACTGATCCACCACTACATGAAAACTAGGACTCTGCACGTTAACTGCTCCAATGATGAGGATAGCCAACTAATGAGTGATGGCCTGTCCTCTCCTTTGTGGAAGTCCATCCTATGCTGCGAAGGCTCCCTTCTCACCGGTGAAGGTGAACCTGCACCAGTCGGTGCGTACACATCGCACCATGCGCCTAATACAGTCAATCTGTGCATGGACTTTAGATAACCAATCAATGCCCAAGATGATGTCGTAAGGCCTTGACACTGCTACAAGAAGATCCCAGCCGAAGATCTCGCCTCCTAGAGTAAGCTCACACTTCCGGCACTAGTGCATAATCGTCGAGTCTGCTCCCGTAGGAGTCTCTAGCCGTAAGGATCGAGCCAACGTCTCTATCGGAATCTCCGAGCTCCAAACAAGGGCAGCGGCTATGAAAGAGTGACTCGCTCCTGTGTCTATAAGAACTGAAGTAAGGGTGGAATAGACACAGACAGTACCTCGAATCATCTCGAGCACGCCACGGTCGTAGGCCTCTGCTGCCTGGAGTTGTGCCTGTCTCTTCTCTCCAGCTCCCTGTGGTCGGGGTGGACCTCGTAGTGGTGTTGGTGGTAGAGCCTCAAAGCGTCGCACACCACCTGCTGCCCGGCCAGCTCCTCTGCCTCATCCACCTCCTCCCTGTGGACCACCACGGTCGACCCTCTTCCTCTTCCTGGGTGGCACCTCAACTGTCTGCTTCTCCTCGGCACGGTGGGCCGGGCAGTCACGAGCCATGTGGCCCTGCCCACCGCATGTGTAGCACTACCTGCCTCTCGAAAGACTAGCTCCATGCTGTGTGCCCCGCACTGCTGAGACAGTGTCCTGAGGTCGTCTACATGAGGGTATGGTGAACCTGGACCCCTGAGTCATCCGTCGACTACCTGCTGCGGAAGACTCTGCTTCATGCCACCCCGCGGTAGGTCTCAGCACTGGAGAAGCCTCAGCAAGAAATCTCTCGATCAAAAGGGCTCGCTCCAGTACTCCTGCCTGAGTTGGAATACTAAGGGAGATCAGCGATGCCCTAATCTCGTGTCTCAATCCCTGCTCAAAGGTCCGGGCCCGGAAGAATGGGTCTCGTACCATGTCGGTCGAGTAGTGCGAGAGATCAGTAAATCTCGCCGAGTACATGGCGACCGTCAAGCTGCCCTGCCGCAGCTGAAGAAGCTCCTGGATGCGCACCGTACGAAGGGTGGCTGGGACGAACTCCGAGCGGAAGAGGCTCTCAAAGTCCGTCCAGAGAAGAGATGCCTCATCGTGCACCTCGAGCATCAATATTAACCATCGGCCTGCTGCTGCGTGCAGTAGCCTCACTGCGAGGATCACCATGAGGTGTACTGGTGTCCTCACTAGCCTGAAAACTCATACAACAGCCTCCAGCCAGTCCTCAGCTGCCTGGGGGTCCGTCTCCCCAAAGAACCTAGGTGGTCACTGGCGCTGGAACTCATGAAGTGCACTAAGGCGGCGTGGATCGTCAGCGGCTGGGGCTGGAAGCATCGGTGGCTCGGCGGGTAGAGGTACTGCCAGTGCCTCTGCTGTCAAAGGGCCCTACACCGAGGCATCGTCGCTCGATGGGCTTTCGTCACGCTCAACTCTCGGAACCCTAGCTGGCTGCCATCGTGGGGCCATCCTGAAAAGGAAACAGGTGAACCACGATCAGAATAGTATACATGGTGAGCTTATACAAGTAATCACAAAGGAAACTTGAAACACACATGCAATCAATGTTTTCGTGCATTATGTCGGAAATCAGAAGTCAGGGTCCTGGTGTACAGATACGTCGGCCACCGCACCAACACGGGGCTCCCTGTACTGATAACCACACCCAATACGCTAAACACTATTACTTCAAATAGAAGAAAGATCAGAGTCTGTGGTAGAACTGAACTCCTCTGATACCAATTTGTCACGACCCGTCCTCGGGGCCCGTGCCGTGACTACCCCATGCCCGCCTTCCATAGGCCAGGGGCTGGCGACTAGAACCAAGGCGTAAATCCCGGTAAAGGGAAGGCGTTTCCTTTGTAAAGTAAACAAGCACCATAGAGTATGAAAGCGGAAAAAGTAAACACTAAGTAAAAACTGGAACAACAGTAAGTGCGGAAAAGTAAGTGGGCCAAAATACAAACCCAAACTGAAAGTAAAGTACAACTCGAAAGGGGAAAACATCAACTGAAAAGTAAAGACGTAACGTCGAGCTGTCCACTGGGAGTCCCACCTGAAGGGTGGGTAGAGATAGCCTCCTCACCTCCTCGGTCCAGCCGTCCGCTCCGAGTACACCCCGCCCAGTGGTCCACCTCCAGGTACCGTCCTGCTCCGCAAGCCTCCACCACGATCATCGTTGTCCGTCGTCTGCAACCGACACAATGTAGTGTGGGCATAGCCCGTGCAGGGGTGAGTATAAGCTACTCAGTAGGGACCCCGAGACGCCTGAAGGTCTCCCAGAATATACAAAGGATAAACCACAAAGGAAAGATACAATCACGAAGTAACATCCGACACTGCTTAGGTATATTCCCATACATATACCTAAGTCATCAATTCTCGCTCGACTCCAACATCTGAGCTCAAGTAAAACCCAGTCCACACAGTAAAGAAAAATGTAAATCCACACGGGATAGCACAACACAATCCACATGGGAAAGCACAACACAATCCACATAGGATATCACAAAACAATCCACAATGGAGAGTAAACAGGATTCAGCTCACACAGGTATACTTCTTCGAATAACGATAGAGATGATAACTGATCCATCTAAGTCGTCGAACCCACAAAGGATCTATAGGTACTAACCCCCGCAATGACCCACAAAGGATCTGACCCACAAAGGATCGATAGGTAACTAACCCCTGCAAAGACCCACAAAGGATCGGGCCCACACAAGACCTGTAGGCGCTAGCCCACACAGGACCGCTGAGCGCTGATCCACATAAGATTGGACCCACACAGGATCGGTAGCACTGACCCACAAAGGATCGCTGAGTGCTGTAGTCGTCGCCATCGAATCCACTAAGGATCTCTGCAGAGTCGTCGTCGTCACAGTAGCAGTCGCAGCCAGCTCTAGGGTTCTTGCACACAGCAAGCTCATTCGTGAGGGTCCGCTCCATGAGCCGAGAGGCTGATACATCAACTGACACATAGTCCATATTTGATGTATCCAAAAGTTCCATATTGTCAACAGGAACTCAACATCGTAGACGGCGCGTCAATCAGACGCCCGGTCTGAGAGTTATAGGCTTTTTTGTTCCAGGGGCCCAGTTGATTTTTAAGGAAAAACCAACCCGACCATACTCCAGCTGTGTACAAACCTCAGGCGGAGTAAGCCAAAAGATCCATCTCACTTAGAGGAAAACAACAAAATCGACGGCACGTCAATCGAACGTCTGAAGCTCAAGATATAAGCATTTCCGCTCCCAGGGCCTGGTTGGATTCGTGTACAAACCAACTAGGCCGAACTCAAATTAATCTGAAACCTTGAGTGTGATATATCGAAATGACGGTCTCAATCCAAGGATCACATCTCTGCTGACGGCGTGTCATTCGGAGGCCTGTAGCTCATGTTATGAGCAAAAGACCGAAAAGGTCCAGAAACAGGGGGTCTGGGCCCGGCCCGACCCCCCTGGGTCGGCCCGAACCGGGTCGACCCGACCTGGGTCCGTGTCCGACCCATTTGGGCGCGACCCGGCCCGGCGGGTCGGCCCTGCTCGTCTCGGCCGAGCGGCCGAGCAGAGGAAACCGCGGGGCGCTGCCCCCCGCGGGATGAGGTGACTCGGCCCCGCGTGGGGCCGCGCTTGGTCAATGGACGCGGCATTGCCGCGTCCCGTGTGTCACCGGACCCGGGCGGTCGCGGGTCTGGTTGGCCACCGCCACAGCGGCTTCATCCGCGACGGCTCCATCCGGTGGAACGCCAGGGCGCTGCCACCGCCGCCCCGCCGGTGACCCACGCTGCCGGTGGATTCCGCGGGCCACCGGAGTTGCTCCCGTGGATTCCGCGGGCCACCGGAATTGCTCTGGTGGTCCGAATCCACTTCTGTCTACGCCGTAGTACCTCCCAGGTCCCATTCTTCACTGCCTGGCCCTCAAAATGCCACTACGACCCTGTTTGTCATCGTCCGCCATTCTGCGCATCAACGGAAAACTGCGGAGGGTTGTCGGGCCGTGTTTGTTTGGCCCGCACCCTCCGCGTTAGGTGATAAAAATTGGGAATAAATATTCAACACATTAATAACAAGCAAGGCACAATTTTAATATAATTAAAATTGAACATTGATCCGGGTTCTTTGTTTTAAATGAATCAACCATGAGAATATAGATTGTTCTCAAATAAAACCCCTACCTCACCATAGTCGTCGAGCGTGCGTTCTTCGCCGAATTGTCCGTCGTGGTAGGAGGTGATCGTCGCGTCGCGGAAGGGTGTCACGTCGTCGCGGAAGGGCGTCGCGTCGACGATCTCTAAGGGGTAAAGAAAACATACGGATTTAATTTACATGAATTAAATCCATGTAAAGTATAAAATCTACAAGGGAATTAAAAGGTCTGCAATATCTTACCTCAACGGATGATCGAGGATTTGTCGCGGATGAAGGAACGTCATAGAAGAACGTCATAGGAGAAGAATCGTCGGCATCGCGGAACACGGCGTCACGTCGTCGAACTCCGAGGGTTCGGCGTTCTTCGTTGCCTTTCGTCGATGGCCGGCATTCTTCGCGTTCTTCACGTTCTTCGCGGAGGAGGATGAAGGACTTAAGGTTCTGTCAAATCCTCTCAACGAGAAACACACAAGAGGAAAAATGTTGGTCTTATTTTATTAACATGCCAACAAACGAAAAAAGATAAGTTAAGTAACGACCCATTAATTCATAGAATTAATTCAACGAATAAACTACCCAATTAATAGGAGCGTTTAATTGTTTAAGAAAACGCCCCAGTTGCCTTTTATTTAATGGGGGTTTTCGCGGGTGCGTTACATAGCAGAAAAGAAACGGAGGGGCTCGTGCGGGCCCCACCTCACAAATATCCTACCAAGAGGGTAGGATATTCTGAATTGTACCCTATCCACTTTAACTCAGCTTAAGTAGCTTTAAGTGGCTTTTAAGTGTCTTTAAGTGAAATAAAAATAAAGTTGTCTCACCACTTTATTTTATTTCTTAACATTAAGCCCAAAAATTAAAAACCACACCCGAGCAAACGCAACTCCGGAAGTGGCGTTTCTAAGTAAATACCAGCGCTGCGATTCCATCAGTGCCCTCGGAATTCCATTCCGAGCACCGGTTCAAAATTTAGAAAAACCCGCTCGTTCATTCACTGAACGTACCCGATCCAAACTTCTGAAAATGATTTCGGGCACACCGGGCCTCGGAATCAGGTGTCGTCAGAAACTACATTCTTGTAAAATTACAAAGAAAATTATTAAAAAAATTTCCTTGAAATTTACGGGTCTTTAAATATAACATGTTGATATAGACTCCCTCCCATTAATACATTACATCCCTATAAAATCATGTGGAAGATGTAACCACTGGAAAAAGATGAGGCAAAAGATCCCTCATTAATGACTCACATTCCAAAGTATCATCAGAATATGATCCTTTTTGAAATAGAACATTGAACAATGAAATAAACTTCCTTTGAAAGAATTTCTCTTCAATGTCGACGATCTCATTTTGTTTCTCCAGAATAGAATCATCTGGTTCTAGATCAATTTATTCCCAACTCAGAACATGAGCAGGATTATGATGATACTTTCAGAGCTGAGATATATAGAAAACATTAAAAATACCATTAAAATGAATCATTAATTATAACTGATAAGAAAATTTTATGAGATACTCATTAACCTCAATCGTTCAATCAAATCTCAGACCCAACATTACCTATTTTCCAACAGTTACCCAACCTAGGAGAAACATTCAAGAAAACCCATCCACCTATGAAAAACTCTAAAGGTCGACACCACTGATTAGAATACAATTTCTATAAACTCTTGGCTGTAATATGAAGTTGATGTACATCTTTAATCTTCACAGTCATCACTTGAACAAAACATGGTCTAACTTCAGATACTTCTCCCACTTCAACCCAATAAAGAGGTGATCTACATGGGTGACCAAACAACACCCTAATGGGGTCAATTCTGATTGAAAACTGCTAAATATGGTTTTAAATAAACATTACCAGTCCTATATGGTAATTCCATGATACTATGAAATTTAAGAAATAGGCACGGAGCATATCCTCTTGGATATGAATTACACGCACCATTTGACTATCAATCTATGGATGGTAAGTCATTTTCAACATGATCTGAGTACCTATTGCCTCTTAATGAATCATCCAGAACCTCTAGGTGAAACTATGATACCTATATAAAATAAAAGCTGATGGAATCCCAAGAAACCTCAAAATATCTTGCACATATAGCATACCTATATCTTTAACATTAGTAGTACCTTGGATAAAAATGAAATGTGCAGAATTTCTCAACCGATCAACAACCACCCAAAAATCATTCCGCCCTTAGGGAGTCCAAGTAAATCAAACAAAAAATCCATTTACACCTCATCCCAATACCATATTGGGACCATAAGTGGATGAACACTACTACAAAAACGGGCAAGGGAAGCGCGCCCTTATAACAGCTCTAAGCAAAACCGCTGATAAAGGATACCCTATATCAGCGCTAAAATTACAGCGCTGAAAAAGCTAATGTTTATCAGCGCTTTCTTAGCGCTGATAATAGTAATATTTATCAGCGCTAGAAAAGCGCTGATAAATATGATTTGTATCAGCGCTCAAAAAGCGCTGATAAAGGTTCGCCTATATAATCTCTAAAAAAGCGCTGATACAGAACACCTCTATCAGCGCTCAAATTTCAGCACTGATATAGGGTATCCTTTATCAGCGCTCAAAAAGCGCTGATAAAAATTATCTTTATCAGCGCTATAATTGTAGCGCTGATACGGGGAATCTTTATCAGCGCTTTTCTAGCGCTGATAAATCATAAAATTTTCAGGGCTAGAAAAGCGCTGATAAAGCTAGATTTTATCAGCGCTATAATTTTAGCACTTATAAAGGTAGCCTTTATCAGCGCTTTTTTAGCGCTGATAAAACCTTAGTCGAATTTTTTATAAAGTCAGTCGCACAGCGCCCTCGTTTTATCGCAGCTAAAGCCCTCGCAGAACCGTAACCCTGCTACTCTTCTCCCGAATACCGCTGCTTTGTTCGCTTCGCCGGAGCTTGCCGCCCTCGGTACACTCGCCGTCCTCCGCCGCCCGCAACACCCTCGGCCGACCTCCACCGCCTGCCGCCCTCGGCTGCCCGCAACACCCTCGGCCGCCGTTCTCTGCCGCCCTCGGCCGCCCTCCGCCGCCCTCGGCCGCTCTCCGCCGCTTCCGCCGCCCTCCGCCTCACTCAGCCGCCCTCGGTCGCCCTCCGCGGCCGCCTTCTGCAACCCGCAACTCCCTCGGCCGCCGCCTTAAGGTAACAATCTATGAAGAAGATGTATATGTTTTCATATAGATAGATTGTGTATAGATGATTCTCTCTAAGTGTACTCATGATGATGTCCAGATGTTGGGAATGATCATCATTATTTTGGTATTACACCAATATTTCATCCATAAAACAACTACAATCTGGTCTAGGTACAAGTGAAATATTCAACTCATCAAGAGAATAAATTCCATGGGGAATTCGTCAACACAAATTTTATTATGAAGAATTCATAAAAACTATACATGATTTCAAAATTAGTTTATAGTATATCAGAATTTCTCAACCTCAAATGATGATAAACAAACCTTAGATCAATCTTAGAGAACAATATGGAACCCCTCAGCTGGTCAAATAGATCAAAAATACAAAGAAGTGGATATCTGTTCTTAATTTTCATCTGATTCATATTCTATTAATAGAAACACATATGTAATGTTCTGTCATCCTTCTTGGAAAATAAAACATGAGATCCCCAAGGTGACATACTCGAGCAGATGCACCCTTCATAATCTAACTCCTCTCATTGAGTTTTATGTTCCTGAATCTATTCTTGTTTCATTCTGAAAGGCGTTATATAAAATGGATCAACTCCACGCATCAGCTCAATCATGGACTCAAAGTCTCTTTTAGGTGGTAGCCCTGATCAATTCTCATGAAACACATCCTAGAACCAGTCTACTACTGGGGGAAATATTTCTTGTTTCAATCCATTATGATCAAGAAAAATATTCATAAACTGGTCTATGTTCTCACCTAGTTGTGGAAGAACTGGTCCTACATGGTCTACCAAGATATCCCATTCTCCATAAAAGACATGGGCTCTACCCTTATGAGGCATGACGGTCACTCATCTACGGTAACAATCAATGTGATATTGATTAAATACCAAAAATTACATCATCACTATCTATTAAATACATATCATATCAAGCATGTATAAATCCAAAATGAAACAATACTCACAAACCATGAGGGAACACCCCTTACGAAGACAGATGCCTTCTAATCACACCCCCAATGGTGTGTTGACCAACATGATCCCACAAAAGTACTCTAACACAAAACAGAAACCATTTACCAAGAGATAAGATATAAAATAATGAGAGGATCCCCTATTACAAGTCTCCTTTAGGTTCCCCTATTCGGTGCTCTGATAAAGGTATCTCTCATCGATTCGAAATCCTCTATATCCTGTTATATCCTCCTTATAGAGTGATAGATAATCATCTTTTTAGGGAATCTAATATTCTTTTTTATGAATCTTGATTGTAGGTTAGACTACTTGATCTCCTTCCAATGAAGTGGTTCCCTTCTACTGTATTTGGAAGCCTTATTTTGTGTACTTGAACCATAAATACTAATATTTGAGATTCAAATAGGATGAAGATGAATAAAGATTGGATGGATTCTAATCGTTTAACAATAGATTACGAGAACGGAGTGAAAGATTTCATCAAGTTTGCAAAGGATCACACAAAGGATCCTTCTCAAATCCTTTGTCCATGTTTACATTGTTGTTATTCTAGACTACATACTCCAGAGGAGTTGGAAGAACATTTGATATGTCACGGAATATATCGGAGTTATAAATGTTGGAATAAACACGGAGAAAAAGCGAATGTAGCTACTGGCTGGGATAAAACTGCGTTTTATGGATCGTCAGATATGAATACCAATATAGATAATGAAGAAGACCGTATGGAGGATGTGATTACAGATGTCAATGATGAAGAAGATTGTATTGAGGAAATGACAAAGACAATTCAAGATGAACCCCGTGATTTCCCAAAATTGTTTGAGAAGTTAAAGAGTTGTGCAAAGACACCATTGTATGCTGCTTGCACTAAGTATACAACATTGTCAGCTGTACTGAAGTTGTATAAATTGAAAGCAGGCAATGGATGGAGTGATGTCAGTTTTACGGAACTACTTGCTCTCTTGAATGACATGCTCCTGGAAGATAATGAGCTCCCAAGACGGACATATGAAGCTAGACGAATGCTACGCTCGATGGGAATGATTTCTGAAAGAATACATGCCTGCCCGAAAGACTGTATATTGTTTCGAAAGGAGAACAAATCACTTACAGAATGCCCAAAGTGTGGTGCTTCTCGATACAAGAAAGATAAATCCAATCCTACGAAAGTTGTATGGTACTTTCCAATCATTCCATGGTTTAGGCGTTTATATGGAAGTGAAGAAACTGCAAGACAATTGTCGTGGCATGCAGATAAAAGAAATAAAGATGGGTTATTACGTCATCCGGCCGACTCTCCTCAATGGAAGAAAATTGATCATGAGTATCCTGAATTTGGAAAAGAGCCGAGAAACCTTCGTCTTGCGTTATCTACAGATGGAGTGAATCCTTTTGGTTTTCAAACCAGCACTCATAGTACATGGCCTGTTATGTTGCTAAATTATAACTTGCCACCCTGGTTATGCATGAAGAGAAAATTCATCATGTTATCTATGCTTATATCAGGACCAAAACAACTAGGTAACGATATTGATGTTTATCTGACTCCTTTGATCGAGGATTTGAAGTTATTGTGGGACTCAGGTGTAATGTTGAATGATGCTTATAAAAGTGAATACTTCACGTTGAGAGCGATGTTGTATGGGAAAATAAATGATTTCCCTACTTATGGAAATTTGTCAGGCTATAGCATTAAAGGAACTCAAGGGTGTCCCGTGTGCGAAGAAGATACAGAATCAATTAGGTTGAAACATTCATCGAAATCTGTGTTTCTAGGACATCGTAGATTTCTACCTCGTCAGCATAAGTACCGATCTTGGACGACATCATTCAATGGAAGTTCAGAAAAACGCACAACACCGTCTCCACTAACAGGTAATCAGCTGTTTGAGAATGTAAAAGATATGAACACTGTTTTTGGTAAACCATTTTCGAAAAACCTTACGAAAATCGGTTGGAAAAAGAGATCAGTTTTTTTTTGAATTACCATACTGGAATTGTTTGTACGTTAGACATTTTCTTGATGTTATGCATGTGGAAAAAAATGTATGTGATAGTGTTATTGGAACGTTGCTAAATTCCCCTGGCAAAACAAAAGATGTAATTAAGGAATGGTTGGACATGGTTGACATGGGAATACGAGAAGAGTTGGCTCCCGTGAAAGGTGAAAATCGAATGTTTCTTCCTCCTACTGCTTATACTCTTTCTAGGGCAGAGAGATATCAGTTTTGCAACTTATTTAATGATGTAAAGGTTCCAGAGGGGTACTCATCAAATATCAAGAACATTGTGTCAATGAATGATTTGAAGTTAAAAGGTTTGAAATCACATGATTGCCATGTTTTGATGCAAGATCTAATTCCTATAGCTTTACGTTGCATTTTACCCAAGAATGTTCGTCATACGTTAACCAAACTTTGTTTCTTTTTCAAAGATATATGTAGCAAAGTTTTAGACCCGGGGAAATAGCCAGCTATGGAAAAAGAAATTGTCATCATATTATGTGAATTAGAAATGTTCTTCCCGCCAACATTCTTTGATATGATGGTTCATTTGATGATTCACTTGGTGAGAGAGATTCGACTTTGTGGTCCTGTGCACTATAGATGGATGTATCCTGTTGAATGGTATATGAAGATTTTGAAAGGATATGTCAAAAATCGAAGTCGTCCAGAGGGTTGTATAGTGGAGTGATATATTGTTGAGGAAGCCATTGAATTTTGTATTGAATACCTATCTGATGTGGAAAGCATTGGTCTCCCAAAATCTCGTCACACTGGACGCATTGAGGGTGGGGGAATTTCTGGAAGAGAAGTTGTAACAATCAGTATTACAGATCGGGAGCAGGCTCATCTTTATGTTTTGCATAACAGTTGGGAGGTTGCTCCATATATTGAAACTCACAAAGAAATTCTTAGGCAGTTGAATCCATAGAGGGATGAAAAATGGTTAGCAGATACACATAATCACCAGTTTATAGGATGGTTTCAGGACCATATTTTTAAGCAGTTGGATGAAAATCCGAATTCAATTTCAGAATGACTTCGATGGCTAGCCGCTGGACCAAGTGTGTATGTATTATCTTACAGTGGGTATGTAATTAATGGTTATACATTCTATACGGATGAACATGATGAAGATAGTACCATGCAAAATAGTGGAGTTACACTAGTGGCTGAAGCGATGCATGTTTCTGGTAGTAAGGATAGAAATCCAATTTATGCAAATATGTCATACTTTGGCATTATCAAACTAATATGGGAGTTGGATTATACGACATTTCAATTGTCGATTTTTCAATGAAAATGGATTGATAACAATAGTGGTGTTAAAATAGATGAATGGGGATTTGTGAAAGTTGATTTTAGTAAAGAAGGGTACAAAGACGAACAGTTTATAATGGCATCACAAGCGGTACAAGTTTTTTATGTTCCAGATCCCGCAAACCGAAAGTGGTCAATTGTTCTGTTATCGTCCAAAACTATTGAGGGTTCTGATGAAAATTAAGTTGAGGACGATCCTTTTATTGGTACGTCACAATCAATTCGGAGCGGTCCCAATGCAGATGATGTTTTGTATGTTATAGGAGACCACAATGAAGGGATTTGGATTGTCGATAGAGGTGTCAAATCTCTTCAACCTTTGAAAAAAATAAAGAGAGTTCAGTAAACAGGTTATATTTTGTTTGTAATATAGATCTTGTTATCTCATGTTATTATCTTATCATTAGAGAATTTATGTAATTTGAATGAACTGTTCAACCACTTTTGCAGATAATGACTTCTGCACATTCTGGTGCTCCTAACCTTGAGACTGAACAAGTCTCTCAAGCAGCTGCTGCTACGGCTGCTACTGCTCCTGCTGCTCCTGCAGCTCATGCTGCTGCTACTGTTGCTGCTGATGCGGCTCCTGCTGCTCCTACTGTTGTGGCTCCTACTCCTCCTCCTGCTGTGGCTCCTGGTGCTCCTACTGCTCCTGCTGCTGCTCTTACTGTTGTGGCTCCTAGTGCTCCTACTGCTCCTGATGCTGCTCTTGCTGTTGCGGCTCCTTCTCTTAGTGTTGAGGTCCAACAACCATCAGCACATGCCGTTGATATCATAGTAGATGAACATATAGATGATGTTGATATCAATGAAATGGTCGGGAATGAAGGACCGACGTCGCAGAAATCACAGGTGCGTCGTAGTTTGACAGTGTTAGCCAAAATTCTTAAGGCGAAAAGCAAAGGCATCAAATTTGAAGTCGGATGGAATGCACAAGGACAACATGTGAATCTCAACAAGGCTATGTTTAACAGTTACATTGGAGTTGTCACTCGGCAACGCGTGCCGATTGACATAGATTCATGGCACCATGTTGTGTCCGGGTTGAAGGCTGTGATCTGGGAAGAAATTACGGTAACATTATGAATTTATTTCTTTAATTAACTAGAAAATAAAATGATGAAACGGTGTCTTACTCTTCTCAATCTCTTGCAGAGTACATTTATAGTAGACGACTCACACAAGGATTATGTACTAAGGCTTACAGGAAAGATACATCGAGGTTTTCGTACTATTGTAACAAGATATCACCTGAAAGATTCTAAAGGTAAAATAAACCCGCACCCACCCATTGTCTATGTGCACCTGATATCCCAAGAAGCATGGGATTCATTTATTGGCCGTCGTGGGGATGATAAGTTTCAGGTACATTTTGAGTGATAATACATTGTTTGAGGATACCTGTATTCATCACTTTGATTGTCAATATTTCATTTATGAAACAGAAACTCTGTACTGAAAATAAGGAACGTGCATCAAATCCAACATACCCCTATCGTAAAGCAAGGATGGGGTACGCTTCATTAGAAAAGAAAATGGTACGTATTGTAAATTTACAGTAATATTGTTAGGTGCCAACAAACAACATCATAATTATCTTTCTATTTTTATATGTAGATTGATGAATCTAAAACCAAATGCACTTCTATCCCACGTCATGTGCTATGGAAGGAGGCACGTGTGAACAAAGAAGGGAAGTTAATAGATGAGAACACACAAAAAGTGTGGGAAATATGTGTAAGTATGACACGATGATAAAAAGATTTGTTTAAAATTTCTATTACATAAAAATAATTAGTTTTTTTCCTATATCTAACAGTCACAGGAATCAGCTACTCCTGTAGCTGATACAGACCTATTATCGACGGCTTTGAAGTAGCCAGAAAAATACGGTCGTGTCAGAGGTGTAGGGTTTGGGGTGACACCCCGAGTATATTTTGAGAAGAAGAAAAAAATAGATGATACAGAGAAAAAATTGGAACAAATGAGCGAAAAAATAGCAACCCTTGAAGAACAATTGCAATGGCAGGGAGAGTTGCTAGCAACTTTTATGGGTGGGAAGCAAAGGGAGGACACAACTCAGGAACAACCACCGCATGAGCATCCTGCCCCACCCCCCACCAGCTTTGAGGCGAGCCATTCACCTAAAAAAATGTCTTAGCCGTGGTAATCAATATTCTAATAACGGTTCCCATGAAATATGAATCATACAAACACTGATAATTTATCTGTACTGATCTTCTACAGGGTGATAATGATTGTGATTTATATCTGTCAACACCCACCTATCACCTTGTAGCGAGGGCTACAGTGTTCAATATCCCAGATGCCACACTGCATAATAGACCACTTTCAAAAGATCATCTGAAAGTGACGATTACTATAGCTCATGAGCCAAATGCAATGCTACCTATTCCACTTGATGACGATGATATTCATACGGTCGAAAAGGCTATTGGGACATTCATTGCATGGCCGGCAGAACTTGTAAGAGTACATGCAGACAAAGAGGTATTAATTTTCTTTTATTTTCAAGCTAAAACCTTAACAATTAATGAAAAGAGTGTCTGAATCAATGATTGTTGTTATAGACGGAGAAAGGAAAGGGGGTGACTAACATCGCCTCGAAACCATCTAAAGGATCGACCAATCGATCCCATGGAGCTACTGAAAGCACAATAACACCACCTGTTCTCTTTCCACATTTACTAGCATTGAAGACTCATGTGGATACGAAGCTAAAAGATGGTAATAGTCATATAGTGATTTTCGAAGATAATATATACGGAGAGGAAAGTCAAGATTTCGTTGCTGCTGAAAATGTAAATGAAATCCTTGAAAACGGTTGGTTAGGCGTCACTGTTGTAAATGTATATATGAGGTATGTTTCCATGAATTTATTTTCTAAAAGCTGATCTAATGTGAAAATTATGACTAAATGCATTTTATATTGTTGACAGACGCATTTATGAAAAACAGTTGAAGGGATTTTCCCATGAGCCAAGATTTGGACTGGTTAGTCCTCATATCACATCAACACACCAAACAAAAATAGAGTCATCAAAAAGGGATGCAATAGTGAAGGACTTGCTGAAAACATTTGAACGCAAGATTACAGAAGACAGACTTTTCCTAATACCAACCATGCAGGGGTAATACTCTACGATTAAAGCATATCAATTATATTTTCACTTTTTTTATTACTTATTCCTTTTTGTGTTTTTAGGCAACATTGGTTGCTAATTGCGGTGAACTTGGATACTCCGAAGATTTATTTTCTGGATTCAAAGCTAGGATATCCATCAAACCGACCATACATGATGGAGTTTGTGAATCTGTAAGACACTACATCTTACGTTTTAGGTCTAAACATCAATTTATATAATATATATTATCATTTACTGAGGATTCTGTTATGATAGGGCGGTGTACCAATATCTTCTAAATCATGGTATGAGGACCGGGGCTAAGCATAAGGAGCCGAGCAAGTACTACGCCTAGAAAAATATCAGGGTATATATAATAAAATTTCACTATCCAAACACACCTCAACACAAGTTATTTATTCTCCTAATGATCAATTTTTTTGCAGTGTCCAAAACAAACAAACGATAATGATTGCGGTTATTATGTTTGTAAATTTATGAAAGAGATCGTTTTTCATCAGCAAACTAGCATCCCTAAAGAGGTATTTTCAAAAAAAATTACTAGTTCGTTTAAGTTATTTATTAATTCTTTATTTTTTTATTTTGCAGTACTACTATGACTTCCGAAAAGCCTCATACTCAGAAGACGATATAGATGTGTTCAGAAACGAGTGGGCCGCATACCTGATGACAGATTGTACACAAATACAATGAAGATATGACTTGGGGACATGTACAATTGGTGGTCATTTTTGAGAGGGGTTAAGGGGATCAGGAGATGAAATATTGTTGTATGTAAATGTTCGTAGCAAAATTGTAATTGTTATTAAATAAAACATTCTTTCTCCAATGAGTCATTTTTCCATTTTAACAGATGATATGCACCAGCAACATGCACGAATGTTGAACCACTAAAATGGTCGCTCTCTTGTTTAAAATGGACACCACTTTAATTGAAAACAACAACTGACCTACGGAAATCCGACCAGACGCATCTGGATTTCCTTCATCCTTTAGGAGAACGATCCACGGGTCCTTGGTGACGTGTACGAGTCAACTCCGCCTCAATCCGAGGCACGGTGTGACCGCTACCACCCAAAGGGTCACTCTCTTGTTTAAAATGGACACCACTTTAATTGAAAACAACAACTGACCTACGGAAATCCGACCAGACACATCCGGATTGCCTTTATCCTTTAGGAGAACGATCCACAGGTCCTTGGTGACCTGTACGAGTCAACTCCGCCTCAATCTGAGGCACGGTGTGACCGCTACCACCCAAAGGGTCGCTCTCTTGTTTAAAATGGACACCACTTTAATTGGAAACAACAACTGACTTACGGAAATCCTACCGGACGCATCTGGATTGCCTTCATTCTTTAGGAGAACGATCCACAGGTCCTTGGTGATGTAAACGAGTCAACCCTGCCTCAATCCGAGGCACGGTGTGACCGCTACCACCCAAAGAGTCGCTCTCTTGTTTAAAATGGACACCACTTTAATTGGAAACAACAACTGACCTACGTAAATCGGACCAGATGCATCCGGATTGCCTTCATCCTTTAGGAGAAGGATCCACGGGTCCTTGGTGACGTGTACGAGTCAACCCCACCTCAATCCAAGGCACGGTGTGACCGCTACCACCCAAAGGGTCGCTCTCTTGTTTAAAATGGACACCACTTTAATTGGAAACAACAACTGACCTACGTAAATCTGACCAGACGCATCCGGATTTCCTTCATCCTTTAGGAGAAGGATCCAAGGGTCCTTGGTGACGTGTACGAGTAACATGCAAGAATGATGGACCACATTTCTTTGGCCTTTGGACAAAAAAACCAGTAAAATCTCCAAAATACCTTCATATCATGCATGAACCAGTAAAATCTCCAAAATACCTTCATATCACGCAGTTCTGAAAAGAGTCACTATTTAAAAAAAAGTAACAAATTTAGATACATCTCGAGATGGTCAGTTGTTGATTTCACTTAAAATTAAGTCCATTTTTAACAAAACAGTGACACTGTGAGTGGTGTCGGCCACACTGGGCATCGGATTGATGCGGTGTTGAATCATACACGTCACACATGAGTCATTGATCATTGTGAAAAAGTATCAATGCAATCAGAAGCCGTTAGATCAGTTTGGCACATGTACGTAAAATATTTTCCATTTTAAACTAAATACATACACTTGGAGTGATATCGGTCACACCGCGTCTCGGATTGAGGCGGGGTTGAGTCGTACACGTCACATATAACCCATTAATCGTTGTCCTAAATTGTGAACACAATCCGAAGGCATTTGGTCGGTTTCCCGTATGTCAGTTGTTTATTTCTCACTTAAAAATAAGTCCATTTTGAACAAAACAGAGGCACTTGGAGTTGTTTCAGCCACAACAGGCCTCAGATTGAGGCGGGGTTGACTCGTACACGTCACATTTGAAGGTGAGTATGCATACACGATAGTTGACCTTCTTAGAGAAGGGTTTCTGGAAGAGTATAAAAGACATGAAGCAATGAAGATCATTAGAGTGTTGGAGCAAATGTGGTTGCTACAAACAATGTGGAAATCGGCTTGTGCAAAGCGACCTAAGTTACAACTTGCAGGTATTGTACTCTATTTTTTTCTGGAAGGTTTCAGTTTAAATGCATTTTGGAATG
Organism: Viscum album; assembly: GCA_963277665.1. Lineage (NCBI taxonomy): Eukaryota > Viridiplantae > Streptophyta > Magnoliopsida > Santalales > Viscaceae > Viscum > Viscum album. Next base: position 826,054,110 of record OY728166.1, read on the forward strand.
ATCATTGCTAGCCATTGTCTTTTAGGTTTTTTTGACAGCCGAGGGGAAAGGGTGGGGTCTGAAGACATTGTAGGATATGTCAAAGGGTGATTTTTTGTGTGAATATGTTGGAGAAATGTTAACTCCCGCAGTTCTGAAAAGAGTCACTATTTAAAAGAAAGTCACAAGTTTAGATACATCTCAAGATGGTCAGTTTAAAGACATTTTGAGGGACACTACTAAAGACATGCTCAGATATGCACACATCCCCCACTTTTAGATCGTTGTCTACTACAATGATCTTCCAAACAAGATATGCATTAGAACACTCATGATACATAGAGCAATTCACTGGCCACCTTCGAGAATGATCTGAAGCACAAACCATGATAGCATTATGTTTTTAACTTCATCACCTCAATTGAGAATGTGACACCTTTCAGGACTTGGCGCCATTGTATGTCGTTTCGTCCACTGAATGGGTCTATCCTTTTATTTAATTTTTTTAACTTCAGTCAAATATTCTAGAAAGATGTCGCGGCAGATCCTTCACCATTTTGTTTTGCTGAACATCTCATTACAATGTTAAAAAAAAGCAGGGTGTCTTGCATGGGAAATACGTTCCCATATTGAAGATGATGCACTCCCATTTATTCGAACCCACAAAACCACCCCACAGCGCGGCGGTCATCGGCAGGTGCCTGGGTTCCTCCCCGCCTTCCAGAAAAATATGAGTCCCTGTTTTCTCATGCGGGGTGGTTTTGTGGGTTCGAATAAATGGGAGTGCATCATCTTCAATACAGGAACATATTGCCCATGCAAGACACCCTGCTTTTTTTTAACAATGTAATGAGATGTTCAGCAAAACAAAATGGTGAAGTATCTGCCGCGACATCTTTCTAGAAAATTTGACTGAAGTTAAAAAAATTAAATAAAAGGATAGACCCATTCAGTGGACGAAACGACATACAATGGCGCCAAGTCCTAAAAGGTGTCACATTCTCAATTGAGGTGATGAAGTTAAAAACATATTTCTGTCATGGTTTGTGCTTCAGATCATTCTCGAAGGTGGACAGTGAATTTCTCTATGTATCATGAGCGTTCTAATGCATATCTTGTTTGGAAGATCATTGTAGTAGACAACGATCTAAAAGTGGGGGATGTGTGCATATATGAGCATGTCTTTAGTAGTGTCCCTCAAAGTGTCTTTAAACTGACCATCTTGAGATGTATCTAAACTTGTGACTTTCTTTTAAATAGTGACTCTTTTCAGAACTGCGGGAGTTAACATTTCTCCAACATATTCACACACAAAATCACCCTTCGACATATCCTACAATGTCTTCAGACCCCACCCTTTCCCCTCGGCTGTCAAAAAAACCTAAAAGACAATGGCTAGAAATGATCATTACAAAATGCATTTAAACTGAAACCTTCCAGAAAAAAATAGAGTACAATACCTGCAAGTTGTAACTTAGGTCGCTTTGCACAAGCCGATTTCCACATTGTTTGTAGCAACCACATTTGCTCCAACACTCTAATGATCTTCATTGCTTCATGTCTTTTATACTCTTCCAGAAACCTTTCTCTAAGAAGTTCAACTATCGTGTATGCATACTAACCTTCAAATGTGACATGTACGAGTCAACCCCGCCTCAATCTGATGCCTGTTGTGGTTGACACAACTCCAAGTGCCTCTGTTTTGTTCAAAATGGACTTATTTTTAAGTGAGAAATCAACAACTGACATACGGGAAACCGACCAAACGCCTTCGGATTGTGTTGACACTTTAGGACAACGATTCATGGGTTATATGTGACGTGTACGACTCAACCCCGCCTCAATCCGAGACGCGGTGTGACCGGTATCACTCCAAGTGTATGTATTTAGTTTAAAATGGACAATATTTTACGTACATACGCCAAACTGATCTAACGGCTTCTGATTGCATTGATACTTTTTCACAATGATCAATGACTCATGTGTGACGTGTATGATTCAACACCGCATCAATCCGAGGCCCGGTGTGGCCGACACCACTCACAGTGTCACTGTTTTGTTAAAAATGGACTTAATTTTAAGTGAAATCAACAACTGACATACGGCAAACTGACCAAACACATTGGGATTCTATTGAAACTTAAGGACAACTATAGATGGGTCAAATGTGACGTGTAAGATTCAACCCCGCCTCAATCAGAGGTGCGGTGTGACCGGTATCACTCCAAGTGTATGTATTTAGTTTAAAATGGACAATATTTTACGTACATACGCCAAACTGATCTAACGGCTTCTGATTGCGTTGATACTTTTTCACAACAATCAATGACTCATTTGTGACATGTACGATTCAACACCGCATCAATCTGAGGCCCGGTGTGGCCGACACCACTCACAGTGTCACTGTTTTGTTAAAAATGGACTTAATTTTAAGTGAAATCAACAACTGACATACGACAAACCGACCAAACGCATTGGGATTCTATTGAAACGTAAGGACAATGATCCATGGGTCAAATGTGATGTGTACGAGTCAACCCCGCCTCAATCAGAGGCGCGGTGTGACCGGTATCACTCCAAGTGTATGTATTTAGTTTAAAATGGACAATATTTTACGTACATACGCCAAACCGATCTAACGGTTTCTGATTGCGTTGATACTTTTTCACAACGATCAATGACTCATGTGTGACATGTACGATTCAACACCGCATCAATCCGAGGCCCGGTGTGGCCGAAACCAATCACAGTGCCTCTCTTTTGTTCAAAATGGACTTATTTTTAAGTGAAATCAACAACTGACATGCGGCAAACCGACCAAACGCATTTGGATTTAGTTGAAACTTAAGGGCAATGATCCATGGGTCAAATTTGACGTGTAAGAGTCAACCCGGACTCAATCCGAGGCCCGGTGTGGCCGACACCACTCAAAGTGCCTCTATTTTGTTCAAAATGGATTTATTTTTAAGTGAAATCAACAACTGACATACGGGAAACCGACCAAACGCCTTAGGATTGTGTTAACACTTTTGTACAATGATCCATGGCTCATATGTGACGTGTACGAGTCAAACCTGGGGTGGATTAAATGGCTTTACTACATGGAATATATCCCACTACACGTCTTTAATGAGCCAGCTACGCAGTTTATCCCTTATACAGATACACAGGAAGAATCACACGAGATCGACGTCATGTACTAACATAGGGCAAGTGTAACACCCCAAGATTTCATAGTGTGTTATTTCTTCAAAATAATTCAATAACATGCACTACATGCAACACCGAGTTCAAGCGCACCATGACTTACCAAAGAAGCCGTTCAAAAGAGGTTATAAATAGTATTAACTAAATTTTAAACTTTATATAATCTTATTATGAGTTTCTTAGACATAATGTAAGAACAAATTCATTTTCAGTATTTCACTTTTACCAAATTTTAATAGTGAACCATTTATAGATACTATATTTTAAACTTTTTGACTAAATGGGGACATCAAAAATTTAAAATGAAACATCCCAAGCTTCCACGGTACGCTAACGTGTGTTGTACGCAACACCGAGTTCTAACACACCGTAACCAATCAAACTAGCCGCTATGAATAGTAATACCTACTTTTTGAAATTATATATATTTTATATTTGAAAATGGACTTCATTTTTGGATTCGGAATATCGAATTTAGCCTAAGGTGAAATTTTGGTACATTTCGGATAACTTTCATATTTTGATGAATAGTGAAAATTACTAAATTTTAATTCAAAACAACTTTTTTAATCAAAATAATTAATAGTGATAAATTATGAATTTGAGTGGTTTTAAAGTATATTTAGAATATATTTTTACCATTTAATATAATTTTGGTCATTGGACATAATTTTACAATTAAACCGAACATAAACAAGTGTCAATCTTTTGATAGTTATTACCACTTAAAAACACGCTTTTTGTTTTGACAGCGGGAATTAATTTTAAATTAATTTCTGCCACTTCTGTGTTTTGAATTTAGAAAAATGGATTCCATATTTGGAATCAGGATGTCTAAATTGTGTAAATAGGTAACTTTTATTTTTAGACATTTTGAATAATTACTGTGGTAAATATTTTATTTACCATGGCTAAGGGTAAATCCGGTAAATAAGGGTTAAAAAATAATATTATAATAATACAAAATTACCCTAAAACGTGTCCTAACCTTATTGGTGGACACATACCCGACCATGATCATCCTTGGGTCAATTTGGGGACCCCTTGGAGCCACTTGTATGTGGTAGGGACACTTTATATTAATAAAGTTAAAATAAAAATAAAAATGGCATAAGATTACATCTTTTAGAAGAACAATTTTTACATAGGGTTATACATGTTGGATTTTCGATTATAAATATTAATTAGAAAGATAAAAAGATTTCATACATAATGATATTTTATTTATAATTTTTAGACATCAAATAATTGAAATTATTAATGACACAATAATGATGCAATGTTTACCTCATTAATAAATCATTTAAATAAATAAGATTATAATGATTAAAATATTATCTAAAACCTGCACAATTCTTATTGGTGGATGTTATTTAGAATATGAGTCATCTTATCTTCGACCCCAATAATTTTTGGACCTTTATAAACCGAATATAATTATATTATAAAGTAATACTTTCACTCTTTCCTAAAGAGCCCCTCCTCTCCCTTATAAAAGGAGACCACTTCTACTCATTCCTCACACCTCTCAAGCCACTTGGCTCGTCCAAACTCTGCCCAAATAAGCTCCCCACATCCCTCTCCTCCTCCTTGAAGCTTCCCCTTAGGCAGAAAGCATTTCAAGGAGTCCTTTGGTTCCAACCAAAGTGAGTTACCTAAATTAAAGGTAACGATTTCTCTTAAATTATTTTCATTTATTTTGCTTCTCCAACCCCCAAACTCTTTTTATTTCCTTTCTTTTGTAACAAAACAAGTATCCTCAATATACTAGGACGTTGTTATAATAAGGATTCAAACTACACATACACACAACTCCATCTAATGGATGATGAACATAATGTTTCTGTGGATGGCAAACTAACGCCTCACGAAACGATGATTGTTCAAATACATATTACCGCCTCTCATGGTGGCCATTATGATGGAACTGTAATTAAATATGATATTAATTATATATATTTTATATATAAGCTTCTGTAATTCCATTTTATTTCATACCATTATTCGTTTCATGCTGTATATACATACGATAATTTCATTTGAGGAAGTGCGGACTACCGCCCCCTTAAAATGATATGACTCGTTCATACCACACATGGAACATATAAAGGATGGTGTTAATGAACATAAGTAACATATATAAAATATTATATTATACTGGAATAGTAATATACCTATGTATCATTTGTATTCGATTCTTTTAAAATAAAAATTAAATGGAAGTAGCGTTCGTGCGTACGTACGGACTACCGTCACCACGAACGCGATGAGATTCATTCTCCATCGTATCCATTCAAGTATAATTATCATTTGATGATTTAAAAATGATGTTTAAGGACTTGATACCATTCTGGATTTGAATAATATACAACTTATCCTTTACAAACATGTCTTACGTAACAAAACATACAAAAGCAAACAAGTAAGTTCACACCCGAAACAGCGATAATACTAAGATATTATTATCAAATCAATATTAAAAGATCATATATGATATCATATTAATGTATATGATTCTTGTATAATTTAATAACAATTATTTCACCATTATACAAGAGGTTAACCTACCCCAACCAAGGAAAAGTACAAGGTAAGGGTTATTTCACAATCTCTTCATTATCCGAGGTTGTTTATACGTAATAATCTACTGGGATCTCTTTATCATCCACATCCATGTTTCTTAAAAATGTATTTCAAAACATTTTTACTATTTACTAAAATATGAGTTAAAGTCATTTATACCCTTTTTGACTTTTATAAGTGGTTTATAAAGGAATCTTTCCGTCATTTTCAAAACAAGGTCCTTTTTAACCTTTTCGACAGAATTGAGGTAAGAATGTTTTTTTTAACTTATACGGCGGGTGCGGTTATTTTACGCCGTTATAAAATCTCAAAGCTTTCCTTACAAGCTTATAAGAATATTTCAAATAAAATGTTTTATTTTATATGGATCTTAAATGATTTCAAAATAAAAAGAGATATTTCTTTAAAAAGAATTTTGATTTCATCTATGTCAACATCCTTCGATGGATTTTACGCTTATTTGAAGTTGATTTATTGTAATACAAAACTTCTATATTGTATTGAAGATTTTGTGATATGTTTGACTGTGGATGTGCTATTTTTATACCATTCATAGTTTATGGTGAAATTATTGACATTTCGTATGCTAGTTTTAATACGAATGTTTATGGTATGTTTAAACCTTTTCATATGGGAATGCATTGGACTTAATAAGTGACGGGTGGAGCCCGCTGTAGCTCCTCGATGCATCGGTAGGTCTCATGAGACAAACTAGTGTCTTGGCACAAGGCCTTGACAACATCTTATTTGTAGTCTTGGCACGAGGCCTTGACTATGTGGTTATGATAGTCTGGCATTTTGCATTCCAACATTATGAAAGTGGTTATTGATTTTTGCATGTGATTATTCGATTAGTAGAATATCCATGTGAATAAGTAAATGGCATTATTTCATTTTTACTTTTGCCATACTATGTTGAAGTTCAAGTTTAAAAGGCTTTTGTTTTAGTAATGCATTTCTTTAAATGTTTATTCTTATTTATGAAAGTTTCCGCTATATTGTTATCCTTACTGGGCATTTGAGCTCACCCCTTTTCTATGTTTTATTTTTCCCAGGATGTGAAGAAGTAAGTTATGAATGACCTGCAGGGATTTTATGAGGGGTAATAGTGTGGATTGTGGAAACATTATGTTGTTGTATTAGTTTTTCATTTTATGATGTAATGTAAAACTTATGAATATATCTAGTGTTTCCAAGGCTACTAAACCAATCGGTCTTTCGAGATTTGATCTTTCTTGTGATCATGCCAATGTTACGAAGTAATGCACCGACTCTGGGCAGCTGGGGTCGGGGCGTTACAGTTGGTATCAGAGGAAGTTTAGTACAAACCTTGGAAGCTAGATTTAGATAAACTCTGATTAGAGCACGTAGACCTAAGATGAACATTGAGGATTAGTGTAGAAGAACTTCCTAGAATTTTGGTATTGTAGAGATTTTGTGAGTTTTCCGAGAAATACATCCCTGTCTGGATACGAGCAGGTAGAGGCGGCTCTGGCACAGATGTACCTAGGGGTAAAACCCGAAAACACCGCTTTAAGCTAGACTCGAACGGGAACTGGTGCACGACAACGGGCCTTGCTGCACTCTTGGTTACGACACTCCCGGGGGATATTCTTAGGATAACTCTCATTTTCTTTACAAATCATTATGAAGGGTTTATGAGTATATACTTCCTCAAAGAAAACATTTTTATGATTATGGATTATATCCATAAATAGTTCAATTTATGTTAAGTGTTTTATAAGTATGGGATTATGTATTTTGATTCATAAACTGATCTAGTGTATGCCATTGTTTAGAAATGGCGACCAGTAGAAGGAATGAGAACTCCAGAAATGCACATGATCTAAAGAGAAGGAAGGATCATATCTTTCATGGTCTTAAGCTAGAATTTATAAGAGAAATAGTCTCCCATGTATTATCATCATATGAATAAATAACATCATGTGTTGATAAGATAAGTAAAGAGTTTACTGAGTCCTATGGCTTTGAAGGGAAGCAAGAGAAGAAAAGGATGGAAGAGAGAAAGATGGATAAAGGGAAGAGGGAAAAGAAGAATTTTCCCATATGTGGTAACTGTGGAAAGAAACACCCTGGAACTTGCCTGAAAGGAATGAGAGTTTGTTATAAGTGTGGAGGAAAAGGGCACAAAGTACGTGACTGCAAGGGTAAGAAAATGGTTTTAAATGTACAATGCTTCATTTGCAAGGAGTTTGGACACTACGCGAACCTATGTCCCAGTCATCAGACTATGCCTCAGATGATGCTATTGGATAATAATCAAGTTATGATACTACCACAGATGAAGAGGAATGATTAGAGTTCTTATGTTGATTATGTCAATTGAGTGTTGTATCAACAATGTACTTGTTATAATAATTATGGAGTATATAAGGATTGTACTGCAGTACTATTTCATTAAGGACTTGAGATTGTGTGGAACAAAGAAAAGTGACTCAATAGAAGGATAAATTTTTGGAAAATATATGGTTGAGAGAATGATAAATCATAATATAGTTCTGATACTGAGGTAGTGATTTTGGAATAATATGTGATTTTTTGGATAAATTATATTGGATATTCTTGACTACCTTGGAACTGATTAATGATTTGTATATTCCATCATTGTTGGGGTTTAAAACATTTTTGGATTAATGAAGTATATCCAGCATTCTATATGGAATAAGGGAGCATGAATGTAATCAATAAGGAATATGGTAATACATGATGAAGGTATTCATATGCTATTACGGGGTAAAAAGGATCTATATTATGTTTACCTTCCTTATGAATGTTATACTGTGAGTTTGGACATAAGTATTTTGGATAGTTCTAGTTTGGATTATTTTGGATTGCCATAAAAGGACAACCCAGAGGTCGGGCGGCAACCCGTCGCGTCCGGCAAGGCTGCGAGACTTGAACCCGCAACCGAAGGGCGAAAAGGGTGTATCACCTACCACTGGCCCACGAGATGTCCTGGATTAAATAATGTAGTTTTTATTAAAAGATCTTGTAGATGAATTATAAATTCGTTTATTTTGGAACCCTATATGAATAGTGTAAATAGAATTTTTTTTTACATTCTATTATCTTTTAGAGTGAAAGATGAGTTTGTGGTAGAAACTTATTAATGGATAAAACTATAATTATAATGTAAGTATATCTCCTTATGATCTTAGCCAATCTCATAAATAAATTCCTCAACATTAATAAAAGGAACTTAGAACAAAAATGTTTTCCTAGATGGTACCTTAAATCATCCCTAATTTATGGCTTTGGGATTGTTGGCCTTTTCATAGCCATGTTCTCTACCACTCTCCATCAGATAATTGATGGTTAGATTTCTCCTCCATATCCATATTTTCCTACATGGAACCCTAGTATGTGTTATTTTCGGTAATCTTCATACTTTCCACTCTTTATTTTAAATAGAGGCATCATTAATTCATTTTTCGATATGGGATTTCAACTAAGATATTTTGAAACGTCAAAAATGGGTTATCCCAATACCCTATATTTTGTTGAACTGATGGTACTTCAAATCATCATAGATTGATGAGTTTAAGGACCTCAATTTTATAGTTGTTTGTGATTGATGACCTCAATCACTACCTATAAATATTTACGTTTTTCCTCCAATTATATGTCTATAATTGCCACCAATGTTCTCCTAATAGAGATCATAATTTGGTGGTGATCCTTTCATTTCTCTTTTCCTCATATTAAGACTAAATTTTAGTAACCCAATTTCCGATGTGGGTTTTCCCACAAAGATATTTTCTATTTTCAACCTTTTATTTTCGAAGAACAATTTCAAATTGTGAGGACGCAATTTATTGAAGGAGGGGAGAATGTAACACCCCAATATTTCATAGTGTGTTATTTCTTCCAAATAATTCAATAACTTGCACTACACGCAACACCGAGTTCAAGCGCACCATGACTTACCAAAGAAGCCGTTCAAAAGAGGTTATAAATAGTATTAACTAAATTTTAAACTTTATATAATCTTATTATGAGTTTCTTAGACATAATGTAAGAACAAATTCATTTTCAGTATTTCACTTTTACCAAATTTTAATAGTGAACCATTTTTAGATACTATATTTTAAACTTTTTGACTAAATGGGGACATCAAAAATTTAAAATGAAACATCCCAAGCTTCCACGGTACGCTAACGTGTGTTGTACGCAACACCGAGTTCTAACACACCGTAACCAATCAAACTAGCCGCTATGAATAGTAATACCTACTTTTTGAAATTATATATATTTTATATTTGAAAATGGACTTCATTTTTGGATTCGGAATATCGAATTTAGCCTAAGGTGAAATTTTGGTACATTTCAGATAACTTTCATATTTTGATGAATAGTGAAAATTACTAAATTTTAATTCAAAACAACTTTTTTAATCAAAATAATTAATAGTGATAAATTATGAATTTGAGTGGTTTTAAAGTATATTTAGAATATATTTTTACCATTTAATATAATGTTGGTCATTGGACATAATTTTACAATTAAACCGAACATAAACAAGTGTCAATCTTTTGATAGTTATTACCACTTAAAAACACGCTTTTTGTTTTGACAGCGGGAATTAATTTTAAATTAATTTCTGCCACTTCTGTATTTTGAATTTAGAAAAATGGATTCCATATTTGGAATCAGGATGTCGAAATTGTGTAAATAGGTAACTTTTATTTTTAGACATTTTGAATAATTACTGTGGTAAATATTTTATTTACCATGGTTAAGGGTAAATCCGGTAAATAAGGGTTACAAAATAATATTATAATAATACAAAATTACCCTCAAACGTGTCCTAACCTTATTGGTGGACACATACCCTACCATGAGCATCCTTGGGTCAATTTGGGGACCCCTTGGAGCCACTTGTATGTGGTAGGGACACTTTATATTAATAAAGTTAAAATAAAAATAAAAATGGCATAAGCTTACATCTTTTAGAAGAACAATTTTTACATAGGGTTATACATGTTGGATTTTCGATTATAAATATTAATTAGAAAGCTAAAAAGATTTCCTACATAATTATATTTTATTTATAATTTTTAGACATCAAATAATTGAAACTATTAATGACACAATAATGATGCAATGTTTACCTCATTAATAAATCATTTAAATAAATAAGATTATAATGATTAACATATTATCTAAAACCTGCCCAATTCTTATTGGTGGATGTTATTTAGAATATGAGTCATCTTATCTTAGAACTCAATGATTTTTGGACCTTTATAAACCGAATATATTATATTATAAAGTAATACTTTCACTCTTTCCTAAAGAGCCCCTCCTCTCCCTTATAAAAGGAGACCACTTCTACTCATTCCTCACACCTCTCAAGCCACTTGGCTCGTCCAAACTCTGCCCAAATAAGCTCCCCACATCCCTCTCCTCCTCCTTGAAGCTTCCCCTTAGGCAGAAAGCATTTCAAGGAGTCCTTTGGTTCCAACCAAAGTGAGTTACCTAAATTAAAGGTAACGATTTCTCTTAAATTATTTTCATTTATTTTGCTTCTCCAACCCCCAAACTCTTTTTATTTACTTTCTTTTGTAACAACACAAGTATCCTCAATATACTAGGATGTTGTTATAAGAAGGATTCAAACTACACATACACACAACTCCATCTAATGGATGATGAACATAATGTTTCTGTGGATGGCAAACTAACGCCTCACGAAACGATGATTGTTCAAATACATATTACCGCCTCTCATGGTGGCCATTATGATGGAACTGTAATTAAATATGATATTAATTATATATATTTTATATATAAGCTTCTGTAATTCCATTTTATTTCATACCATTATTCGTTTCATGTTGTATATACATACGATAATTTCATTTGAGGAAGTGCGGACTACCGCCCCCTTAAAATGATATGACTCGTTCATACCACACATGGAACGTATAAAGGATGGTGTTAATGAAATTAAGTAACATATATAAAATATTATATTATACTGGAATAGTAATATACCTATGTATCATTTGTATTCGATTCTTTTAAAATAAAAATTAAATGGAAGTAGCGTTCGTGCGTACGTACGGACTACCGTCTCCACGAACGCGATGAGATTCATTCTCCATCGTATCCATTCAAGTATAATTATCATTTGATGATTTAAAAATGATGTTTAAGGACTTGATACCATTCTGGATTTGAATAATATACAACTTATCCTTTACAAACATGTCTTACGTAACAAAACATACAAAAGAAAACAAGTAAGTTCACACCCGAAACAGCGATAATACTAAGATATTATTATCAAATCAATATTAAAAGATCATATATGATATCATATTAATGTATATGATTCTTTTATAATTTAATAACAATTATTTCACCATTATACAGGAGGTTAACCTACCCCAACCAAGGAAAAGTACAAGGTAAGGGTTATTTCACAATCTCTTCATTATCCGAGGTTGTTTATACGTAATAATCTACTGGGATCTCTTTATCATCCACATCCATGTTTCTTAAAAATGTATTTCAAAACATTTTTACTATTTTCTAAAATATTAGTTAAAGTCATTTATACCCTTTTTGACTTTTATAAGTGGTTTATAAAGGAATCTTTCTGTCATTTTCAAAACAAGGTCCTTTTTAACCTTTTCGACAGAATTGAGGTAAGAATGTTTTTTTTAACTTATACGGCGGGTGCGGTTATTTTACGCCGTTATAAAATCTTCAAAGCTTTACTTACAAGCTTATAAGAATATTTCAAATAAAATGTTTTATTTTATATGGATCTTAAATGATTTCAAAATAAAAAGAGATATTTCTTTAAAAAGAATTTTGATTTCATCTATGTCAACATCCTTCGATTGATTTTACGCTTATTTGAAGTTGATTTATTGTAATACAAAACTTCTATATTGTATTGAAGGTTTTGTGATATGTTTGACTGTGGATGTTCTATTTTTATACCATTCATAGTTTATGGTGAAATTATTGACATTTCGTATGCTAGTTTTAATACGAATGTTTATGTTATGTTTAAACCTTTTTATATGGGAATGCATTGGACTTAATAAGTGACGGGTGGAGCCCGCTATAGCTCCTTGATGCATCGGTAGGTCTCATGAGACAAACTAGTGTCTTGGAACAAGGCCTTGACAAAATCTTATTTGTAGTCTTGGCACGAGGCCTTGACTATGTGGTTATGATAGTCTGGAATTATGAATTCCAACATTATGAAAGTGGTTATTGATTTTTGCATGTGATTATTCGATTAGTAGAATATCCATGTGAATAAGTAAATGGCATTATTTCATTTTTACTTTTTCCATACTATGTTGAATTTCAAGTTTAAATGGCTTTTGTTTTAGTAATGCATTGCCTTAAATGTTTATTATTATTTATGAAAGTTTCCGCTATATTGTTATCCTTACTGGGCATTTGAGCTCACCCCTTTTCTATGTTTTATTTTTCCCAGGATGTGAAGAAGTAAGTTATGAATGACCTGCAGGGATTTTATGAGGGGTTAATAGTGTGGATTGTGGAAACATTATGTTGTTGTATTAGTTTTTCATTTTATGATGTAATGTAAAACTTATGAATATATCTAGTGTTTCCAAGGCTACTAAACCAATCGGTCTTTCGAGATTTGATCTTTCTTGTGATCATGCCAATGTTACGAAGTAATGCACCGACTCTGGGCAGCTGGGGTCGGGGCGTTACAGCAAGGGTGCATAATAGGACACAAGATCAAAGGGTAGCACGTATATGTTTTTTAACAAGCCATGTAATTTTCTATTGATATGACATGTATATTCACACAGGCAGCTGAACATTGGAGTTACCCAGGGTAAAGCGACAAGGCATGTGGCCCTTTAAATGACACATAATTTTATGTACCATGATTGATCTCTTTGAACACTATATCAAGGACATATTTCATTAGGGTTGGCTCCCATGATCCTTCCTAGGATGGTTTTGGTATCTTTTCCGACTTACGGTAGTACGATCGCTTCAGCAGGACGTCCTAGACATAGTTGGAGTTTCTCTGAAAGTCCTGGAGTGAGATCATATATCTATTTTTGAGGTCCACGTAGAGTCATGTATCAACGCAACCAATCCTACCAGACATCGATCCTATATATAGAATTTTAATCTTGATGTCTCATTACAGTCCCCCAATTTATGATATGTTACCTTTTTTGTATTAATATACATAATTACTAAGGGTGATGGTTGGGAGAGTTAGGATATCCTTTTTATGTATTGCAGAATGATTCAAGGAGCACGGGCTCTGCACGATTTGTCAAAACCAAGTGGCAATCCAAGGAGAACCAATGCATAGTGGAATTTTCTAGTATTTATCTTCTGAGTTGTGTAGGAATATTTTTTGATACTATGTAATGAGGTAGATTTGGTTTCTGGGTAGATGGTATCTAACTCATGGTAAGAACACTGTTTGGTTGGGTTGTGATCAGTTGATGACATGCTTGTGGTTGATATACTGGTTTTTGTGCAGGTCTGTGGTTGATATACTGGTTTTTGTGCAGGTCTGCTCGGCTGGCTGTACTAGTGTAGGTTTTTTATTAGCAGCATGCAGGGATTTAACAGCACTTTTTTAGCGCTGTTAAAGGCGACATTTAACAGCGCTAAAAAAGCGCTGTTAAAGGACCCCCCCCCCCCCTTTATCAGCGCTGAGCTTTACAGTGCTTTTCTAGCGCTGTTAAAGCCCGATTTTAGCACTGTTATTGCCCGTTTTTGTAGTAGTGGAAGCAGACTAGAAGCTCCAAGTGATATGCCTTTATCCATTGGTAGGTGTAACAGTGAGACACAAACTATGTGACGTCATGCTTCATACAAAACCCCCATAATCACCACCTAATGTGGTAATACATCATCATAGTGCATGGATGAATAGACCATGGTGATCTTTAACAATTGGAAAAGACTAAAATTCATATAGATACTAGGAAGATAATCTTCTTGTTGAATGACGCATACTATCTAAAGAAAGAGAACAACCTGAAATGGTCTCCCCATCCTAATGTCTTTCTTGATTCTTATAAAAATCATCACCCTACTATTGACTATAAAAAATAGACCCCAAGAGAGATGATGATAATTGAAAACTAGTTATAACCATGCCTAAAACATCCTCTAAATCATCTCGGTGAAACTGAGAAATATCCGTATAAAGTTCCACTTATCCTTCGATTTCAGAACTTCTTTTGATGGTACATTCCTTATAAGAGTATCTGCTTCATCATTTCCCGTTCATTGGGTGTAGGTGATATATAATTCAAATGTTTAAAGGTATTCTACCCATCGTATATGCCTATGATTTATGTCTTTTTGAGAACAAATATTTCTCAGACTCTTATGGTTAGAGAAGACAGTGAACTTCTCCCCAAAAGCATAGGGACACCAACATTTGTGCGAATTCATGACTGTGGAATCTCTAAATCAGGAGTGGGGTAATTATTTTCATAATTAAAAAGATAATGAGAGACACAATATACCACATGTTCATCTCTTATAAGAATGTATCCCAAACTATCACTCGAATTATTGAAAAACACCATGTACACCTTACCAAGATCAGATAAGATCATAATAGGATTCAATGTCAGAAGTTATTTTAGTGCATTAATAGAAGATTGAAACTTCAGATCCCATGTGAATTTCACTTATTTCTTGATAAGATCATTCAGAGGTGACGCCGTCTTAAGGAAGACCTTGAAAACTTTTTCCGTAGTATACGTAGAGACCAAGTATACTTCATATCTCAAGACAATCGATGGCTCATTCCTTGAAAAAATAACCTTTACATTCTCTAGATCAACTGATAATCCGGGCTCAAAAATTATGTTCCAAAAGAACATTGCTTCTTGAATCTAGAAACATCATTTTTAAAGCCTCTCATACAAATAATGAATTCTTAAAATTTCTTGAACAAAACTCTATGGTTCTCATGCTCATGATCGGATTTCAAATAAAACAGAATATCGTCCAGGAACAGTACAAAAAAGTGTCATGATATTGATGGAATATATGATTCATCAAATCTATAAAAACTATAGGATCATTAGTTAGACCAAAATTCATCACAAGGTATTCAAAATGGCTATACATACTCCTGAAGGCTATGTTCAGTATATTAGAATCCTAAATATTGAGCTGATAATATTTCGACTAAAATTCAATCTTATAAAACCACTTTCCCCCTTTAAATAATCAAATAGTTCATCTACATGATGAAAATGGTTTTTTTCGTAACTATTTTTGGTTCAACATATGATAGTCCCCACAAAAATGAAGTGAACCTTATGGTATCATGGAAAAGAGAACTGGGGCTAGCCGATGCAAAATACTAGGGAGAATGAATCCTTTTTCCAGCTGGTCGTCTAACTAAATATTGAGAACTTCTATCTCTAAAGGTTCCATACAATAAGAAGGTTTTGATATATGATACATACCTATAACAAGATAAATCATAAACTCTACCTATGTATCTAGAGGAAGACTATATAATTCATAAGGTAAAACTTTAGGAATTTTTGGAACAACAATAGAGAGATCTGTAACCGAAGAGACGTCATCGGGCTCAAATGAAATACCAACTAACAAAATCATGAGCTATGGGTGGGAAAGTCCTCCACCACTAGGACTCAGGTCCCACTCCCCCTGAAACACATGAGATCTCCCATCTGAAACAAGAAATGAAAAACACTAATGATAACAATAAACTATGGCTTGATGAGTCATAAGACAATCCATACCAATAATAATGATAAATTGATACAAATCAAGAATGAGAAAATACCGGACCAAATCCACATCATATATCATTAACGAAGATGAAGGATGCCTAAAAATTTTCTATTTACTCTTTCCAAGAGCTTTTTCACACTCTATTTCAATGTAAATATGTCTTGTTATATGTTTAAGAATATCTACAATACGTGAATATAGAAAATAGTTAGAGGCACCAGTATCGAAGAATGAAATTGTTATGGAAGATGCAATAAGGATAGTACCTACCATTGTTTCCGCATTGACATCAACTTCCTCTGGACACTCATCTACTATGTGGAAATGATTCACTCCCAAGGCATGTGGATGGTGTATTATAGTATTTGAATCTTTTAACTATGCTATAGTAACATTTGTAGCTGATGAACCCCAACTGTAACGAGGCATAGTCATCTCCAGGAAAAACCATCATAGATGACAAACACATCCACATTTATGGCACTTATTTGTGGGAATATGAAAAGAATGTCTGGATTGTCTAACATTTTAACTTGAATATAACGTTGGAATCACATTTCCCACTGTAACAGATGTTTTAGAGGAGGCTTAATGCTCAGACCCACCTCCACTACACATGCAATGATATTTCCACTTTCGCTTCTTCCCATGAGCGCTACTAAATCGTCCACCTGATAGAAGAGAAGAGGAGTAAAATAAAACCATCCTACCATATTCATTTCATCCATCATAGTTTTGTCTACTCTCTCTGCATAGGTAGAATGTTTCAATATGAACACTTGCGATCGGATATCGAGTCGCAAACCCTATAGTAAATTCTCATCCTTTAGTTGGCCTTTCGTCACCATGTCTAGGAAAATTGGACAAGATCAGCAAGATGATTGGTGTATGCTGACACCAAATACACTTCTTTTTGTATATATAGAAACTCTAGATACTTTTCCATCATCAACGTGTCTAATAAAAAATATTGGAAGAACATGGTTTTGAAACAATTACAATCCAAGTCCATGTGTTTGTCTTCTTAGACCATGGAACCCACCAACACTTTACAGACAGCTTGTGTCAAAATATAGAAAACCTCACCTTTATGTTATTAGGTGTCTCCATAATGTTGATGATTTGATAAATCTTATCTAGCTAGTGTATCGACTCTTGTGCTAACATCACTTCTTTAATGGATAGTGGTTTCTCACACACCAACTCCAGTGATCAATCTCTATCTCCTCCAAATCCTTCTTGTACCTCAACCACTATGTTCTAAAATCGGGGAACATCATAGTCAATAGCATATACTACTAATATGGTAGCCTCCATGATATTTTATTCTATAGGTGGGTTTCATTCAAGATCTTTAGTTACAACATACTAAGGAACTCATGGAATACATCTTAGAGTCATACTGTTGCTCACCAAAACATAAGAACGATCATAGAACAGATCAAATATCAGTTCAAACTAGAAAACCCATAATAAAAAAATTGATATTTGAAAAACAAAAACTCAACACTAGAGACACACACCCCAACATCCCAATGAAACTTGAGTCTCACCATGATAAGAGCTTGTCAGGCACTTATCAAAACATACTTATCAAGTCCAAACAATCCTATATAAAATCTAACTGATTTCCCATGATTTGGACCCATAAGGATATGCCCCCTTTGATAAAAAAATTGTAATGATCTGAACCAAGTTACCCTATAAACTAACACCTAAACCGACCTTTCACATGCCTAAAGGGCATTCCTAATCCCTACAAGTTGGTGAAAAGCACCATGGAATCAAAAAAATAATAGGGAACAATTTTAGCTCTACCTAAGAAACTAAATAGAATATATGCACTATATAAAAATGGAATAGAAGAAGAAGAAAAAGATATATATTGAATAAATATAATAAAACATAAGAAATAGACAACAAGAAATGTAAATAAAAATTCTTAAGGACATGTCCAACTTCAAAGTAACCAAACCAAACAGCTACTCGAAACGATCAGATTGATAAACTCCCACCATCACACAGACATCTACCCAACCAGCAGACACAAACTACACCACCTCACAATGGTGTATTGCATTTCTCTGCACTAGAAGACAAAAAAGGTCTACACCCCAATGAATAGGTGTGCATGGTGAGAGATAATAGGATCATTAAGATCCCACCCAAGTGTTCCATAACATGAATTTGTATAAATAATCATGTATTCTCATTTTTAGTAAAAACATGGCCTGAAAAACAATAAATCTATTATATATAAAACATGGTAAACATTTCCCTTTACTGAAAATTCTAAATAATAACAGGTATATCATTTTCAAATAACTTTTTCCATATCAATTTTTTTCACAAAAGCATAAGCATTCATTTCAATGCTAACTAAAAATTCCAAGAAATACAAAAATAGCAGAATAGGTATCACCACACCAAGGAATAATATAGTGTTAGTACACATACTACTCATACCACAATAATCAATTGCACAAACTAGTTTTCATAAAAATTGGCCTAGGATGCAAAAGAATACCATATGTGTAAACCCCCCAACGAAGTCAATATCAATCCCCTAGAACAATGGTCCTATGAAATAGCGAAAATCTCCAAGTCAAAAATCATTAATAATCACAAAAAATATAGACAATAACTTCAGATAAACCATCCACATATATACCCATGGTAACCCATATACTCTTTTTCACAATTAATTTCAATGCATTGAAAAAATTTTAAAACCCATTTAAAATTTATTTTCAATGATTCTAAAATAATCTTTTTCTATTCCATTTATAAAAAAACTATGGAAAACCATTTTCATTGAAAACTCTTTTCAATACACACCAAACAATCATGCCAATCATTCATTAGAAATCAGATTTTAATGAAAAAATAGATCCATTTTTATATGCTAGAGATGAAACCACCTACCTCAAAACTCCGATCATACACGCCTAGCATAAGATCCACCAACAATAAAACAAAAAAAAATTAAAAAAATGACCTAGAATCAAGTCCCCATATTATAGGATTGATCAAATTTAGAAATAATTGGGTCATCGAAAATGGAAAACACCATATACCTAAATACCAGATATCTTCCACACCACAACTATCCAAGAAACATACTTTTGAACAAGACTTCACAATGTATCTATAAGAAGTCGAGATAGAACATACAAATTTGATCAGTAGATCTGATACCATAGTTCAAGATCTCTTCTACATTCATAATAACTGAAGAAGTGGAAAGATAACTTACCCGGAGAGACACACTACTATAAAAATAGATATCAGACATCAAACGAATTGATCCATAAGGTAAATTGTATTTGAAAAAATCCTAGGAGAGACCCTAGGCTAATAGTGAAGGAGTTTGGATAGAAAAGAATATTAAAACTACCAATTGTGCCTATTAAAACTGGATGTGGGATTTTTCACTGCATGAAACTCTCATTCACATCATGAAGTCCACTCTGGATATGTACAACGAAAAAACCATCACCTTGTAATATAAATATTTTATTTAAACAAATAATGATGTGAACCCACCATTTACGGCATGTAACATTCACAACGTGAATCCCCTTTCATGGTTTGTACCCAGCAATAGTTACACAGCATGTAACCTAGTTTCTCGAAGTGAAATCCTTCTACACCCTGAAAAAATGCTTATTAAAGTTGAAAGTACAAAAAATCTCTGACTTTACCATTATAAGTATCCACCCAATTACTTCTTGGTCATATTCATATAGAAATAAAAGGAAAACCACAATGGAGATAAATGCATACCTAATGGTTCAGTAACTGGATGTTACAATAAGGGTTATTTTAAATGAATGCTATTATATCTTGGGTATATAACCTGAATGGTATTATATAGAATTTCAGGTTCATATTTTTTTTATTTTTTAGGTAATTATTGACAATTAAGACATAGGGTTAGATATTGGTGGAATGATTTAAGTTAAAAATTATTTATTATTGTTGAACTTTCAGATATTGGTGTATTATTTATTCATATGATAGTTTATTCATTTTGGATGATATCATACCTTGTTCTAGATATTTTTGATTTTTTGAATATGGGATAAATTTATTTTCATCATTTTATAGTTACCATGATCTATGAAATGATTATTTTCACACTTAATTACTAAGAAAGTTTCATCATAGATATTAATCATTTAGAATATGGGTTAAATAATGATGGAAACTATTTGAAACAAACAATAAAATGATGAAATTATGTTTCTATATTTAATTAAATCATGTATGTGTGGTTTCATTTTTTATGAATATTGATGGTAAAATAATCCCTCAAAACGAAATTGGTCATGAAATGAAAATTTTATCATTTTATTATCATTTCAAATGAATTCATGGTCTCTTCTCCCATTATAAAATGATACTTTAATAAAAATATTATTCATTAATGAACTAATTATTCATAAAACTATTATGTTATTGATAATAATTATCAATATAAGAGTGATTATTTCTCTTCAATTTCTTATTCTCACTTCTATCCAATGTTCATAATATTTGGTATCCTAGTTTTGGGTTATTCCTTGTATCCTTTATCTTTTTATTTTCCCCTTTTGAAAAGATGTTTTTGTCCCTTTTTATGATATGGGTTATTAATTAAGGTATTTTTAAATACTAAAATGTTTTTTCCTTTCAATGATCATTTGTTTCGTCTTCCACTTAATAGAATGAAATAAAAATATGTTTTAATCCCTTTTATCAAACAAGAAATAAAATTGTAAAGAAAAAAATTCTTTAATTGGGTATAATATAATTCCCTATGATTTTAGTTGTAATTCCGTTAAATTAATACTATTTTGGATATCATATACCACATGAAATATATTACTTAAATACATATAAACACCATTATTTAAATGTGACCATTATAACCTAACCATTTCATTCATGGTTATGAACAGGAGTAACCTAATTATGATTTTTTCAAAGAAACATTTTACTTATAGAAATTTATTGACTAATTTATATGGAATAAGTACTTATATTTTGATTTTAATAATTCAATCAAGAGTAGTTAAGGTTTAAAAGGTTCATTTTCCTATAAAAGGTTGTTTTTTATATTTTATACTTTTAACCAAATGTTACATTAATTAATTATAAAATTTTAAATTTATCAAAATAAAATAAAATTTTAAATTAGAATTTTAAAATAATTTTATTATATTATTTTAATGTTTTCTGAAAATAATAATTTTCTATGAAAACAATGATAATTTTTTTAAATACTATCATTTTTATGTTATTATCACCATATAATTATGATTTAAAAGTTTACGATTCATTATTAAAAGACAATATATATATTTAATATTTAAAATAATTCATTTAATAATATAATTGTTCACTTAAATTTCAGCTCTTTATACTTTAGATATTTAACTAGTAATTTTATTCAAATAAAATGTATGTTTGGTTATTTTTTTATAATTTTTTAAAAAAGTAAATTTTAGTTTTTAAATAATATAAAATTCAAATAACTATCCTTTTCCTATTAATAATTAAATTAATTCAATGGAAATCAACCTTATGCATGATTTGGGTTTAAAATCATTTTATGCATAAAAATGTATTTTCTAGAAAAAATTGTTTTTTTAATAATATTATTATAGTTATTTTTTACCAATATTTGAAATTGAAACCAAGAAAATGAATTCTTTATTTGGAATTATCATATTTACATTTAGTAATAAGTTTATTTTTATTGTTAGTCCACATGAATAGTTACCATTGTAAAAGATTATTAATGTAATAATGGTTAAAATAGGTTAAATTGAGTTAAAATTATGAAAAACTATATTAAAATCTATAACATGTTTTTTTATTTGTTTTAATGATTTTATTTCAACCATAATCACCCTATCTAGGAAATTATCACAATTTGGTTCCATTTTCATTTGATAATTTCATTCATATCATTTCACTTAAATAATGATTATAATATGTCACTCTCTTTATTTTATTATTTATAAATGTATTTATAAGGATAAAATGATGTTATTAAATTTTTTGGATGGTTATTTGGTAAATAATGTTTTTTACTGAGAATAATTTATTTTTATTTTTTTCAAATAATATAATTACCTTCAATGTTTATGTAACAATGGCACAACACTTTTCTAAGTAGTAGATATATAAATTGAACTCTTTTAAAAAACAAAAAGTAATATTTTTTTGATTTATCATGGTATTCCATGAAATTAAGGGAAAATTAAAAATTGTTAGTGATATATAAAGTGTTTATATAAAAATTCAGTTGTTATCTTGTTGTATTTAAAGTAAAAATATGCAAGATTTCATGAAAATGGTATTCTCTAAATTTTATTGTTTATAAATATTTTTTGAATCATTAGAAAACATAAAAAAATTGCTCAATTTTATGGTCAACTATGGATTATATCATCAATGGTTCATGTAAGTTCCACTTATAACCTTAATATTACATTTTCAACCCATAAATACTTAATATTTGGGAACACCCCATTGATTTATTCTTTTAGAAAGTGGCTCAATCTAACCCCTTATTAAAATCATGTGAATTTTGGTTTTTATAAAAAATTTACATCAATAACACTTAAATATTTAATAATAATTTCCCTAATACCTTATAAGTCTATATCATTCATATACATTAAGATTGATTTATGTATTTATTATTTTATTTAAATGAATAATTTGGACAATTTTGGAATTGATTGACCTTTTTGATTATTTATGGAAGGAAACAACATATTTTTTAAAAATGAATGAATTGAGTAGAGAATATGAGCTAAAAGACACTACGCATCATGAATAAAGTGAAGCAATGAGACAATGGATTTTTAAGGCAAAGGGGAGCTCGAAAATGGAACCAAATGAGTAAACATTGTGTACTACCATTAGACATCGTGAAATTTTCAAAAGAAAATTTCACTACTGGGATTACTTGTGACATGAAGACATACTATGAAAGCTGATTATAGGATTTGATTCCCCCTTAGAAATTGGAAAATGAGTCAATGATTCAAATTCATGTTCGAGATTCACATAAATTCAATAATAATAGAGGGGACTTAAGATAGGGATTGCATGACACGTAATCGTATTATATATCATGTAATGTGTTGGGAATGCCCAATTGAAGCCTATAAAAAGAGGCGTTGGTTACTACTAAAACTAATTTCAATGTTATAGACCAAATCATGGAGCAATAAGCTACTACGCCCTCTCTGTGTTCTTTTCTTTATTTTCACTATGCTTTTTTTATTTTCTCCTTCCCTCTTATTCTATCATCACTAAGATGAGGTGGTAACCACTTCTTTTTCTAGGTTAATGTAACTGAAGTGGGAAGGTGCATTGGATTTGATTATTTTTATTTATTCATGTATTTGTATTTTTCAATTTAATATCAATTTCAAATACTTTTATTTTGATTTTTCATGAACATTGATAATTTAATTAAAAATGAACATTTGAATTGTGCAAGTAAAAACCCATAAAAATACATGACCATTGTCCAATTTATTGGAAATCTGGTTTAAAACTAGTGTCAAGACAAACATCATTCGACAACACCATAAATTACTGAGCCAAGGTTAATAGTTTATTATCATGTTATGGAAGAGATACCATGCTCATTGAATCTTCCTCATCGTGAATTTGACACAAAGCATAAATTAATCAACCTATTTTCTAAAATCCAATTGCACCTGATTCGTGAAATTAAAACAGCCCTCTCATGATTTGAAAATCTGATCCGAACCAATCAATATCCAGCGCTTTTATTCATATTTAATCTTCCAAAAATCTAAACAACAAACCTTTTCTCACCACTGTAATAAATTTATTAAAATAAATCATTTGAAATTCCAATCATACTAATTTTACTGTCTCTATGGGTTCAATCATGAACTTTCCTTATACTACATTTTAATTAATTGATTAGCATAGTTTGGGTTTTATAAAAAAAAAGTTACATAATACCATAGGGAATTAATGACACCCTAAGAGAATATTAATACCTTGATGTTTAAAATTTATTTTCTATAAAGGCATTATGTTCAACTTAAATGTGGTGTCTAAAAGATCGAGGTAGTGGTTTTTTGGACTCTTTCACATTTATTAATTATGATTATTTTTCATTACATCATATTAAAACATCACATGTATTTCTTATGTGAACCAATTATAATTATAATATAATCTATTTTACTTATTTATAATGGGTTCATATTTTTCTTCTCAACAAACTCTTCTATAAAAGTCATTATGATGAAAAAAATGTGGATTTTCCAAAAACAATCATTTCTTTTCAAATTATCCTCTTATATTTTCAATCATGAAATTAGTAAATAAAATTTTATCAAAAATAATTGTCTTATGTATTATAAAATTTATTTTATAAAACATTCATATCAAGTATTCTTTCCCTTATTTTAAACACTTTTGAAAAATATCATTCACCGTGGTGTTTTTACTCAACCTACATTAATAGTGTTATTTCATGAATTTAAGAAATTATTAGGTATTCTTAAAATTTTATTTTATGATTTAATATATAAAGAAAATAAAATTAAATATATTATTATTATGCACTGGAAATTATCCATTATAGTAATGAAATTAAATGTATTCAAATATTGTTATTTTTTAGCATAAAATTATGCTTTCAATAGAAGGTTTTCTAGATTGTAAACATTTAATGACCTTTTGAAAATCTATAATAATGGAATGATATGGAACATTTCTCTTATAAATTTTATTAAACCATATAAATATTATATTTTACCATTATGAATATAGAAAACCTATTTAGAGATTATTTACCGAACAACCCCAAAATGAGTGATGTGAACCATGTTGATTTAGTAAATAAACCAAACAAGATAATAAGGTCACATAATAATAATGGAATAAATTTGATATATTTTTCTGAATGAAGTATATTATTTATTTCATTTTATTATTTTTTATGGTAGTAGATATATGAGGCAAGGACTCAAGGTGAGGGGTTTTTTAACTCAATTTCCTTTCATTAGGTTATATGACTTATTCATTGGTTATGTTAGGAAAATATTATGTGTTTAATGACATATGATTTTTTTATATTTTGTTTCTACCATTTTATTGGTATTTACATTTATTTAAAAATAACCCCATAAATTATTAATTCTCACTTCAATTTTATGATCCTTATAAGGGATTCTCATCTCAAACATCCATTTTTTGAGAGGTGATTTCTATTACGAGCCTATTTCCATTTATATAGTGTATATGAAATCACATGAAATATTATATCCTGATTAATTTTTTTATCATGCTTTTTATGTTCCTTTTGATGTTCTCTCGTTTATGAGGTAATAAATCAAATTATTTTTAAGTAAAAATGTTTTTTTATCTCGATTTAAATTTCAATGACATATTTCATGTCATGTACAATTAATTTTTTATATGGTGTACTTATGAATCCATGAATAAATTTTAAATTTATAATTCTTGTAATTAATGAGATTCATAGATCCATATCATCATATATCTTTCAAACTTATTTATATTCTAAAGTTACTAATGTCATAAAGGTTTTATTATCTGAATTTTTCCTTCAATGAGATATGTTTCATATTCACCACTTTTATTCCTATGTGTGTTCCATATGCTACCAATAAATTTAAATCATTGTACTTTTAATGGTAATTAATATTTTTTTTCAAAATTCATCTATTGTTTTATTTTTTATGAATTTTTCAATTATAATGGTCGAAAAGAGTTTTATTTATACTCCATGATTCAAATTACTTAATGTTTTTTACACAACCTCATTTCCTCTATGTTATTAATAATTTTTTAAGAATGATATTTTATGAACATAAATAATTTTAAAATTTTATTTTAAATGGTATTTTACCTTTATAAAAAATTCAAAAGGAATATTCTTGAATTTTTCTATATTGGTAACTTTTGACTTGATAATGTTAAGAAATAATGTTTTTTAATGTTTATGGTAAGAATTTATTTTCTATCAGTGATGACCATTCACCATTATAAATTTAAAATTACAAGTTTAAACAATAAAACCACTTATTTGTGTAATTTCTATATTTTTTGACTTAATTAATTTTATTTAATTTTTGGGATATGAATTGGGAAGTTTCTATTTGGTTTTATATGGTTTAAAATAATTTTTAATGTGGTGTGGTTTAATCCTGGTTACGAGAAACATTTATAAATTCTCTAGGAATATTTTTTAGGGGTTTTGGGGTTATTGTGTAGGTACAAAGTTTGGAAAAACTATGAGGTTAACCATGTGTCTAGGGAATTATTTGGATAGAGCTGATTTGAATTATTGGAACTCGATTTTTGAAACCATATATCCTAACCATTTGATGGGAATTTTAAATTTAAAATAATAAAATTGACCAAAAAGACTTATTTTTTCTCATCTAACAGAGGATATCAATTTTTAGGGTTCCCTTAAGTTATTTTATGAGATTATTAACATCTAGACATTGATACTGTTGATTATTTATGTATTTTGTCCAAGAAATCATTGGGTTGGACTTTCTTCTTCCTTTCCAACTTGGATCTTCTTGGTTCTGTTTGAACATAACCATAAATTGGTATTATAATACTTGTATATATGGTATCAAATGAGTCGTGATCATTTTTTCTTATGTTTTTATAAAGATATGAAATGAACTATTCATATATTTGAGATCAACTAAAGAATCTATGAGTCAAATGAATCTTAACATTGGGGTTTTCACCTCCTTTAATTTTTCTTGGAATGTGAAAGTTGTCATGCCACTAAAGGATTCATTCTTTATTGAAAGAAATTTCTATTCCCAAAATCTACTAGAACACATTGGTAATTTATTCAAGTTTTTATCTTACTTGGTTTTAGGGTGTGGGTGACACCGCATAGAATTTTAAAATGATGGTATTTGAAAAAAATGAAGGTTTTGGTAAATTAAAGTGGTTTTGATGGGTTTTATTTGAATGGGTCGGGGTGTGTGTATTCTCACCCATCAGTAAAATTGATCATGGGTGGTTATTACCATGATCACATGACATTTTTTGTAGGGTTAAAATTGTACATGTGTGTGTATGTGTTTATGTATGTGTGAATGTATTTGGATATATGAATTTGATATACCAATATGTTTTAAATAAAGTATTTATGAATGGAACATGTAAATGCTTCACCATGATAAAATGACTACTTTGGGAGGTTCAGGTTATGTGTTGGTGAATGAGTGGAATCGTGGAATTCATATTCCATTATTTTTAGATAAACTATTTATGTTTCTTTTAAAATAAAAGATTATTTTGAAAAAAATCAATCACCGAATTTTTGGTTTAGAGATACATTACTAAAATCAACATATCTGTTGATATTTGTATAATTTTTTAAAAATATAAATTGATACTCACCCTGTTATTTTATAAAAATGTGAGCAAACATGATTTTGTATTCAGTTTAATCTAGTAAATATATCCTGGGATTGCATATTTCTTTTTTATACCCATCCCTGTGTACTTAACTCGATGCATATACATCGATTTTATTTCATTATATATAAAAGGGATATGATTCAAACTTCCCTAGTGGATCACCTTGAGATTGGATTTCATAGATGTTCAGAGATAGGGCTTTGATGTAGGGTCTAGACTTGGAGTTCAGAGTGGTGCCACATTGTTTCCTTAGACTATTATTACATTGGAGACATAGCTGGTTTTGTTTATTTTTTCAGTAGTTACTGTGATATTATCTTATTGGTCATTTCGGTTTTATAATATTAGATCATGCATAATTTATAATCATATATTTCATTATTATTATGTCCTTATTCATTTTTTATGGTTATATGTGCGTTTTTAATGATAAAATGTAACACCCGATGTTTTTATGAGATATTATTTTCAAATAAATTTAAATTCTTTGATAACTTGTGTAACATGGAACATTGAGTTTTAATAAATCACAATATTAATAATATTATAATTTAAAATTGTCCATTATAAACTATCCTTAAAAATTGGTGGTTTTAATATGAATAAATATATTTTAATAATATTTATAATGTTTTTAAATAAATAAAATATATTTTTAATAAATTATTTTTATGATACCAAAATAATTTTTTCCATAAAAATGGTTTTACTATTTTTTATGAGAAAATAATTTAATTAATTTCAATAACTTTTATAAAATTTATTTGGAAAATTGAACTTAATTTTTTAAATCTTCATGTCAATATTTATTTTAGAGTTAATTTTTGAGAATTTTTAGAAAAGAACATTTTTTTTAATAGTTAAAAAGTAATAATATTTATTGAAACTGTATTTTTTAAGTATTTACACTGATAATTTATAATTTGAAATGGTTTTAAAATTAATATTAGATAAGTAATATTTTTATTATTCTAATTTAGGATATTAGAATCAATTTTATGATCAATTTTGATATAAAACACTTTATCCTTGTGAACTTTTTTCCCTTGGAATGCCACTTTTCTATCACATCCACATGTTCAATATCAAATTAAATACATCTAATGATTAAATTTAAAAATGTAACATATATTTCGAATCATCCTAAATCATATTATTTTAGAAGATAAACATAATTTTTGGTCAAAATGGATAATAGAAACATGAAAAATTAATTATTATTGTTAAGATAAAAATATGTTTAATGGGGCTTAAAACAATATATAAGGGTTTAAATGACATAAAGACTTGTAAAAATAAAATTATTGGGCCTTATTAAGAACATAAATCAAATTTATTTATAATAATCCGTTTTGGATCCTTATTAATTGGTAAAATGTGGGTATAACTTTTTTATTTATAAAAATTCATGTGTTTTTCCTCCCTCAGTTAAAAAAGTGCATCCCATATCATCTCCAATTCATTCTCACAAATTATTTTGGTTCGAACAATACCTTCCCAAATTACTTTATTAATTCAATCCCTATGTCCTAAATTCCTTCGTTTTATTAAGAAACCCTCTTAGGATTTTTTTAAAAACTAAGGAGGTTTTCTGAAGAAGTGGAAGCACTATTAACTGAGTTTTTTTATTTCTTATTCAACCAACTTAAATTATTATACACATATTATAATATAAAAATATCATTATATCCCATATAATTAAATGTTATTATGTAAATTTCATAACCTATATCCACCTTTTCTTCCATCAACTATTTGTGTTGTGGATTATAGCCTCATTAACTGATATAATTAATTTTCCATCACTGCCTCTCATGGTTGGATATAATTATTGATTTATTAGACATATATGATATACATGAGATAATTATTTTTCGTTAATTATAACATCACATATATCATCCTACCATCCAATCCACTGGAAAACAATTAAGATACTTTTTTGTTTGGGTGGACTATTGCCTCCACTAAGTGATGTGATATTGTTTTCCCTATTATTTTGAAATGTATGGTAATTTTTTTTATTTAATGATTATAATATATATATACATATATATGATATAAATATGTTTTTGTAATGTTTAATTAATATTTCCCATTCTTCCACTCCACCCGTTGAGAAAATGGAAGCATTGATCATGTGTACGTATAACCTACTATCTCCATCAATGGTGTATTTTTTTTAAGTCTATAACTTTTATTGATTATTATAAATGATTTTTTAATGAATATATATTATATTTATATGATGTTTATTATTCTAGAGATGATTGAACCATGATCAATGTAAAATGATTGAAAATACCAGACCAAAACATAACATGATTTTAACAACAAATTGTAGAAGAATATGTAATAAAAGGATATAATTAAATTGTCTATTGTAAGATATATATATATATAAGATTATAGTTCTATAATATATTTATAATAATCATATATTTATTATACTAGCGGTTCTAATGTGTATGAAGGTAGTTGATATAAGAGGTGTGAGATTTTTAACTCAATTTTATTTCCATGGAACACCTAATACATGTAATATATGTTTGTTTGGTGAATTATATTTAATAATAATGAATTAATTATATTATAATTATCATAAAAATTATGTTATATATGCAAACATCTATTGTTACTTATTTAAGGGGGCTTAAGATTCAAATGCTACCAAATTGGTATGGGTACTATGCTACAAAAACCTTTTTTATCGTCATTATTTATGATTATCTTATGATGATAAGATATTATGATATAACTGTCATGAAATACATAAAATTTATTTTCCTCTATTAATTTCAATAAAATACATGTTTTCCCAAAATTTTCCCCTTTTTATGTACTCAAGAGTCTAGAATAATGTTTTTAAGGATAAATGTCTTTACTTTTATCTTTACCAACATTTCTCTTCCCTTCCAAGGTTTTTAAAAAAAGTTTTAATTAATGATTTTGTTAATATACAATGATTATTAAAATAATTTTCACCCATGATTGGTTTTTTTATAATAATCATTAAAATTAATCTTTTTTGGTTTTCCTAAAAAGTACCTTTTGTGTTTTTACTTAAAATGTGACAGGAATATTCATTTTAATATGAGTGCAAATAATGATATTTCCATCCACTCTGAAAAATAAATGATTTCAAACGTATTTTTCTATATTCTATGAATTTGTTTTAAAAAAATCGTTAATATTTTAGAAATTTAAATATTTTAAATAATTATTTTCAAAGTGTAAATGTTATTTTCCTCGTGAAATGTTCCAAGTGATCATTCAAAATCATTTTCCATATAAAATAACATACATTGATTTTACTTAAGCTTTTTTGGGTGAAATGATCCAATGGAAACATCCTTATTATTTCTCTATATTATTAATGATTATTATTGAAAATTTTAATTAACTATGATTCCTTCCCATAATGTATTCTATGTTGAAATGTTTATGAAACCCATTTTCATTTTCATGGGTTATGATATGATGAATGTTTTATGAACTTGTGTGTATAAAATTGTATGAATTATGTGATAGGTGGGACTTATATCTCCCTCTAATTAATTTGGTAATGATTAATGTTCCTTGATATCATAGGTTACACAAGAGGTTACCCCAAGCCCAATAGTGGGTACACGAGAGGTTATCCTATTCTTAAAAGGAGGTAAATGGGAGGTTACCCCAAGTCCAAAAGAGGGTATATATGAGGTTATAAAAATCCCAAATCAGGTATATGGGTGGTTATACCAATCCAAATAGGTTATTAATTTCTTAGTTGGTATCTTGTAAAAATATTTTCTATATGTACGTGTCTTTAAAAAATCATTTCTTATGCCTATTTTATGTTCTCATGAATCATGTTTATTAATTCCATTATGATTCATGTATTAAAAACTAGAAAGATTCGTTACATGACTAAATTTTATGATCAATGATAATAAGGGTATGAATTCCAAATATTTTTCTCTTATTTGCATAACCTTATTCACATCTTTTATAGATACCTCCCTTGTTTACCCATACTAAGAATATAAGATCACCCGTTGTTAAATTTCCATTCACTAAGTTGTGAAGAAAGGTATAATTTTTTATACGTGTAAGAAGGTTCCTCAATATAATAAACTTTTTTGGAGATTATGTAGTTCACTTATGAATGATTTTTTATATATCCTTGTTTCTAAAGGAAATAGACCTGAATGATTCTGGTGAGGATTGTTATATTATGTAATGAATATTTGTATATTAATATGTGGTATGTATGTATAATATATGTGGGTATATGTAGTTAGAATTGGTTCAATGCTTAGTTAACCTTTCGAATCTAGGATGAGATGAAATATGTGATATCCCTATGGATACAACTAATGATAAGACCAATGATATGCCAATGTCAGGACAAATGTCCAGGAATTTTGGTGAAGGATGGAATGATTGGATTCCAAGTAACTAATTACCAATCTAGATACTAAAAGTGGGTGTAGATATAGAATAGTTTTAAATAGAGTTAAAAACTATGAAAATGATTCATTGGGATTTAACTTGATCGTCAATTTGTTCCGAAAAATGGTCCATGTAAAACACCTGGTTAGATGCTCTAAGGGGATATGTTTTGGAACTTAAAAAACTATTTATCTACCATCATGAGGGATTTTAATAATAACTATGAATGGATTGGGTTATGCCTAATGTGTCATAGATTGAAAATAAGGTGTAATGATATAGAAATCATATATGTTAATTTACATGTTTAGTTTTATTTTCCTACTATAATTATTATTTATCACATTATCATTTTTTGTTTTTATCGATGTATAGAATGCTAAGGAATCAGGTTATCACATAATTCAATAGAAAATGAAATTATCTTCCTCCCGAGAAACCAAATATTAGCAGAATCTAAATGAATATTCTCATTATTATTATCACACAACTTTCTAAAGATATAAACCATGATGAACATTCATAAGTGAAAATGAGGTATCAAAATTCTATTGAGTTTTTCATGAGGTGAATTCCACATTCTTTTAGTGGTTCCACTAATCCACTAGATTTTAAGAAATGAATTAGTAGTATTAAAAATATTTTTTCAATTCTCTGGTGTTTGGATCATGAAATATTCATTTTGATTCTCAACCTTTTTAAAGTAATAAGTGATTATTGGTAGACTATTATGAAAAATATAAGGAAATAACAAGAAATCATCTCTAGGGAGTGGGATGAGTTTAAGATATTATTTATCAGAAATTACATTCATTATATTTTTTATATGTAAATTGGGAAGGAATTATTTCGTCTAAAAAATAATGAAGATGAAGCTTTTAGTACCTATGAGGAAATGTTTATAAATATTGATAGGTACTCTTATAGTATTAGGATCTAATCTAAAAGTAAGTTTGATCAATTTGATAGTGGAATAAAACCCTATCTTGGAAGGCATTAATCCATGAGAGTCTTGAATAACTATGAATAAATAATTTGATGTGATGTCCAAGTGGAAATGGATGTTGGGATAAACCATTAATCTCGGGGTTTTGATAGGAAAGTATTGATACAATTTATAGGAAACTCGAAAATCCATGGGTAGAAGAATATGATCTTTCATTCATGTTTGAAGTATTGAATGAAACTGGGAGGAAATTATATTAAGGGGACTAAAAATGTTTTATGTGTGGGAAGAAAGGTCCTCAAATGGATAAATTATAAAATGATGGGAATAAATAAATATGCAAATAGAGAGAAATATCTATATAATTCACTTTCCACACCCTAGTGATTAAAAAACTAGGAGTATGAGAAATATTATAAGTAGTGATCAAATATGAAGTTTAATGATGATTATAAATGTTAGTAACCTTTTTAAAAAATAATTAAATAGAAATATAATGTGATATATTTTTTTTAGGATGTTTATTATAAAAAAATAGTGAAGGGTAAACTTATAATGTACTCAAGAACTTCTAAGGTCTTGTTTGACTCTGTATCCACCCACTGTTTTATATCAGAATACTTTTCTAATGGTATCAGTATACTACCACAACAATTAGATATTTAATTAGTAGTGAACACTCTAATAATAATATTATTAAATACTAAATATATGATTCTTCTCAAGTTTATGATTTTGGGAATGTGCTTCCTGAAAAAATTATTATTTTCCATATAGTTGAATTTGATGTTATTATAGGTATGAATTTCCTTTCTCTAAATTAGTCACATATCAATTGGTGCGTAAGGGATGTCACATTTGAAATTCAAAACCAACCAATGATTGTTTATTACTATGATGGTAAATATAAATTTACGATTTAAATCACACAAATTTTATGGGTCTTGATTCTTTTTCGATAGGGGTGTTTGTCTCCGATGGTTGGGGAGAGACTCAACATCAGTGATATTCTGATTGTATAAGAGTTTGTTAATTTACTTTTGGAATATTTTCATGGCCTTCCACTAAATCATGATTTTTTTACCAATATAAGTCATACATGGAGTTACACCTATTTCAATGACTCTATGTAGAATTTCCCCAATTGAGATGAAGGAATTATAGTAGAAACTCAAGGATAATCATGAAAATGGATTCAATTATCCAAGTGTATCACATGGGCTGAAAATTTTATTTTTTTACGTAAAATAATTGATTGGTTGGACTTTTTATTGATTATTAGGAACTAATCAAGATCAGAATCAATAAAAGGTATCATCTACCCATATTAACGAATTGTTTGATAAACTATGATAAGCTTAATAATTTTATAAGTTTGACCTTCAATCAGGATATTATTGATTAACATTCATGAAGGAGGGTATTCATAAGACAATATTTTTTACTAGTAATAGACATTATTAAAATATTTTAATTCTATTGGGTCTTGTTAATGACCTAATTATCTTCATGGATTTAACGAATATAATCTATATGTATTAGTTAATCAGTTTTTGGTAGCCTTCATAGAATACAATATTTTATATTAAATTAGTAAATATGAGCATGAAGATCATTTGATGATCTTAATAAATACCCTATGGAATTAGAGTTTTTATGAAAAAATTTATAAGTATTTTTTCTACAAAAAGTATCATTTTTTATGTCCAATATTCTCAAGTGAGACTATATCAGTGGATCCATCAACGATTAATATTATTAAATTATTTCCAAGGAAAACCACTATGACTAAGATATGATGTTTTCATTGTTTGGGTAGATATTATTGATTGTTTAAATAGCATTTTTAAGAAATTTCTAATCCACTCACCATGTTAACTTAGAAGGTTTCCAAGTTCCATTGGATTATTAAATTGGAAAAAATCAAGGAACTAAGAAAACATTAGTTAATTCACCTTCTCTTATAATACCCCATAGTGGTTAAAGGTTTTTAATAAATTAAAAAGGATATTGGGATTCATTCTCCTAAAAAATTATATGGTGATATCTTATTCCTCATGAGCATTAATAGATTATAAAAAAACTGCAAATCATAATTTTGAGATAGATGTGGAAATTGTTTCATTAATAAATTAGACGAATTATAATTATAGGGAAAGTTGTGATGTATATACTAGTAATAAAATTATAAATTAAATATTCATGCTGAAGGAGTTAAATATATACTAGAGTGGATGTTTGGAACTAATTAAAGATTATGGATGCTTAATTCATTACCGCTCATGGAAAGACAAAAATCTGGTTGGTGATTTGAGTCGAAAGGGACATTCTTTCATATCTATGATGAGGATTACAAAAGAATTAATATTTATAGATTTTCAATGGATGGATCATTAAATATTTATAGAAGTAGATAAATATTATCTTTCTAAAATGATTTTTCAAACATTAATACAGGTGAAGATTAATGTGGCACAATATGAAGATGTTGTATTATAGAAGAAGGTGATAAATTTTCTTTAGTTTAACCATGATTTTGATTGGATGATAATTTTCATGAATGGTGTATATGTAAAATACATAAAATATATGAATGATAAGTTATAGAAATCTCATATTCCATGGTTCTCTATTCAGTGTGGAAGTATAATGATGTATATTGATCTGAAATAGTATTTCAGGTGGGATGGAGTGAGTAGCTATATTTCAGAGTTTGTAGCATGGTTCTTATTATGTCAGAAAATTAATATATAGAGGAAAAATTATAATCTTATATTAAAATAATTACTCATACCATAGTGAAAATGGGATAATATCACTAGGAATTTTGTCATCTGACTCTCCGTAACATCTAAATGAAACTATGATATATGGTTTGTATTTAACTAAATCACAATGAAATCACACTTAATCACTATTAGAGAATAATTTTCCTTGGATAATCATTCCCAAATATGCATTAATTTACTTATATGGTTTCATTGAGTAACACATTATATTGTATCTGATCATGATCTATGGTTTACCTCAAAAGTCTAGTGATGTCTTTTGCAAGACATTCATACAATGAATTGTTCTATCAATACATATCATCATCAAGTGGTTAGCATGATAGAACCATTAAACCCCAAGAGGATATAATTATATCATGTTTTCTATATTTAAAATGTTGTTTGGATCACAACCTTATTCTAGTTGATATTTGTTGGAATAATTGCTTTTACTCAAGCATTCAGATGGATTCAACTACTTCCCTCTATAGAATAAAGATTATAACTCCAATATATTGGGGTGAATTTGGAGAAATAAATATATTGTAACCTGATATAAATTATGAAATGGAAGGTTATAATATATGTATTCAACAACAAAACCAAGAATCATTGATTCAACAGAAAATTAATGGTAAAAATCATTGGTGTGACCTATATTTTGACGTTAGTGAGATTGTATTCATATGAATTTATTAGATGAATAAGGTTATGAGATTCCTAAAAAAATGAAATCTAAGACCATGGAATATTGTACTTTTTGATATTATTTATTGTATAGGGGTGGTTCTTTAATGTTTTTCACTCCCACAAAACCTCTCTCAATTCCATGAGGTGTTCCGTATATCTCTCCTAATAATATACATACTTGATCCTCCATGTATAATAAAAGAAGATGGCTTAACAATGGATCATGATCCTTCCAATGAAAAATAAATTTTTTGTATTCTTTATAATTGATATATAATGTTATGAAATATTACCACTCGCCTGATAAAAGTTTCATGGTGAAACCAACAAGTTAAGGAGGCTATATAAGAACTCGAGTATATGATGAGGTAAAAATACCATCATTGTTTTATATTATAGTGATAGGTTTTTGAGGTAGAAATTTATTTTTAAGTTGTTATAATGTAACAATATTATATTTTACTAAATATTGTTTCAAATAAATTTATTTTCATTGATATTTTACGTTATATGCAACACCGAGTTTTAACAAAAGACAATATATTACTAATATTATTATTTAGACATGTCCATTATAACATATCCATTACAATTTATAGTATTAGTAGGTATAAAACAATTCTAGAAATATTTGTATTTGTCATAGAAAAAATCAAATAGATTATTTACTAAAATATATATATGATTCAATAATACATTTTTCTACAATAAAGATTTTACTATTTTTTTTGTAAGAAAATAATATGATTAATTTATAAAAAAATTATAAAAACTAGTTTATAAATTAATATGACTTTTTGAAATCAACATGTTAAAATTATCGTATAATTAATTTTAAAATATTTTAAAAATGATTAATTTTTTAATGAATAGTGAATAATAATGATTTTATTGAAAACTACATTTTTATTTAAATTATTTCTGAAGATAAATTATATTTTTATATTGGTTTAAAAGTTTTATTCCTTATATTTTATTATTATTTACAAAATTTATTTTATTAAAATAAATTTTATTTTCAATATTGATATAAAATTTCTTATACATATGAACATTTCTTACATCGAAAAATAGTTTTTCATCATATCTCTTAGGTTATTTTTATATTAAATCGGGAAAATTACATGAATTTAATATGAAAAAATTTATTATATATTTTAATCATAAAAATTAAATTTATTTCATATTTTTTATATTTTTTTTAAATGAATAAAAAAAGTAAAAATTAATTGTTGTTGTTAATGTTAATGTAGGATAACAAAAGATTAATTAAAATGATAGGGGTTAAAATGGAAAAAAAATTTATTAATAACAATTTATATTGAAATATATAGACCTTATATCATATAATTATCTTGAATTATCTATTTTTATCATTTCCTCATGTGAAAATTGTGGATATAACTATCTATTTTTAAAAATTCCATGTGTGTCATCTCCCTCATTTATAAAAAGGCACACACTCTCATATCCTATTCACTATTCCAAAGATTGTTTTTCAGCAAATACCTACCCAGATATATTCTTTACTTCACACTTCATGTCCTAAAGGAATTATTGTTTTATTTAACCCTCCCAACAAGGTTTTTGGTGAAACCGAAAGGTAGTATTCTAAAGATTATGCGTTGTTCTTAATTGGGAATTTTTGTTTTATTTCTTCTTCCACCTCATTAAAATAATCTCTAAATAATATAATATAATGAAATAAGTATCTAACATATAATGATATTTTATTTTGTTAATTTCATAACCAATATCTATCTCTACTTATATCATATGGGAAATGAAAATGTTAATCTTGTGTATGACGGACTACCTCCTCACAAACTGATTTAATTAATTTTCCATCACACCCTATTAGGGATAGATGTAATGTTATATTTCATATATTTATATAATATTTATGACACAATGAAAAATATTAGGATTTAGGTTAACATCCTCCTATTAAATTAAACAAAAAATAATGTGTATAAAATAACATTACAAAAAATCCTTACACAGGTCGGTAAAAACCTTTCCATTGTAATCAACATGAAAAAAATGACTGCAAAACTCTGGAGTTCTAAATGAACAACTAGAGACGACCTCGATAATTTCTCTTATCAATATAGAATCCGACACTTTATTTACTTCCTGAATAACTTGCATAACATCAAGAGAGATCAGATCAGCAAGATGAAGGCAGTCAACCCACACTAAAAGAATCCTCCACGGTACATTCCATGATCAATTTATCTTAATTTGGACTGAAACAAAATAATCTGATTCCAACCATAAATAATTCCTTACATAGTGTAAATCTTACCTGATATATTTAATCATTTACCATAGTTCATCTTCAATGGTAGTCACATTTCCAATGTAGTGGAAGAGGAATCCCTTGACCAGACCCCGATAGGTGCGAAAGACACCTCCACAGCCAGCAGGTCCAGGTGCCCTAGAGGTGGATCCATAAAAATTGACCTTTAACCACCATTGGATAGGTGTATTATAGAAAATATATTTCACTATGAGAGGCTTCTTTAACCATCCATTAAATTGTAAAATTAAAATGTCACTTGTGCATAAGTGTGGCTACCACCTCTAGGATGTGATGTGATACGTTTTTTATTTTTTTTTGAAATTGATGGTAATTATGAAGTATTTAAAGAATATATATGATATACATGATATAAAAATAATATTTTAAATATGATTTAATATTTACCTTTCATTTGTTCAATATTTTAAGAAAATAGAGACAACATTCAAACGTACATATAAGTACCATCTCCATGAACGATGTAATTAATTTTCTATATTTAAAGTTAATAGATTACTATAAATACACATATAATGAATATATATGATATCTATATCATTGTTAACATTATATTGATTATTTAACCATGATCAATTATAATGTATCGAAATACCTAACCAAAATATACAAGAAAACCAAAATTTCAATTACCCAAAACGTTATATTATCTATGAATTGATAATAAAAAAGGTAACAAAAGGTTATAAGAAAGTAATATATGGTATTTTATATATGATTATGGTTATATAATATATTTATACTCAACCAATATTTATTTAACGCAATTTTTGAATATGTACGATGAATTTCAAGCCTTGATGTCTGGGATTTTTATCTCACTTTAATTTCCATGGTACACATGCTATATTCGACACTTGTGTCTTTTGTTTATTGTATATACTACCAATGAAATATTTTTATAATTCTTATCATGAAAATTATGGGATATAATTGTCCATATATGTTTATTTATTTCATG
Organism: Viscum album; assembly: GCA_963277665.1. Taxonomy (NCBI): domain Eukaryota; kingdom Viridiplantae; phylum Streptophyta; class Magnoliopsida; order Santalales; family Viscaceae; genus Viscum; species Viscum album. Next base: position 826,094,249 of record OY728166.1, read on the forward strand.
GGTCTTATGATTCATAGGTAACTGAATTAGTAAGTTCATTATGTTACAAACTCAATATTTTTCATGGTTGTTTATAATTAGATTTAGATAATGAAACCATGTGTTATATCTCCGTATAAAATAATAAATTTTATTCTATTTTGGTTATTTCATTAAAATAAAATTTACATTTTATTTTTCTATATTTATGTACTCTAAGGCGTAAAAGAATTTTGTCAAGGAATACTGATTTTATTTCCGTCTTAGGTTGAAAATCTATTCTCTTCAATTTTAATGTTTTATAAAAATGTTTTAATGATAGTTTTTACTATTCTATAATTATTTTTTAAATAAATTTTTACCCATTTTTTACTTTTTTTACAATATTGCATAAATGTAATCCTCCATTAAATTTTAAAAGAATAATATCTTTACTTTTAACTTAAAATGTATGTGGAATCATTATTTAAACATGTAAGATATAAATGATATTACACACTGTCATGAACTCTTGATGCTCTAAAACTCCATTCAATATTACTGAGGGTAGTTTTCAATGAAATTTTTTTATTTAATATTATGGATTTTTTTGAATTTTAAATAATAGTTTTTAAAGTGGAATAGTTATTTTCTTTAAAAATGTTTAAAGTGATCCTTAGAAATAATTTTTCATCATAGATGAAATCCTATGATAATACATAAGATTTAATAGGGATAAAATCCAATGTTACAATATATATATTGTTTCTCTAGATAATTTATGATTATGATGGAAAACATTTATGAAACAATACTCCTTACCATGCCTTATGCGATGATTAAAAGTTTTTGAAACCCATTTTCTTTTAATGGGGTATGATATGATAAATGTTTTGTGATATTTTTAATAAAGATGTATCAATTATATGATAGGTAGAATCTATATCTCCATTCAATACATCGGTTAATTATTGATGTTCTATGAGGTAAAAGGGTACATGGAAGGTTATAAAATTCCCAAAAGAGTGTACAAAGGAGGTTATCACAGGCCTGAAATGGGATGGACAAGAGGTTATCCCAAGCCAAAAAAAAGGGTGAACATGATTTTATTCCAAGACCCATGCAATTACATGAGTGGTTACTGAAATACTAAAATGTTATAAATGTCTTGGTTGGTTTTGTTTAAATAATATATTCTATTATTATGTGTAAGAAACAAATATTTTTCTTATGCCAATATTAAGCTCTCATAGATCATGTTCATTGACTATATTTTGATTCAGGTACAATGAACATCCATGATTTATTCAATGATTTATGTTTGTGATCTATGATATGTATGATGTGGTATTGAAATGTTATAATCATGTTATCGTACTCTTACTCTCCTGTTATATTGATGTATCTCTTTTTACCCTTATAAAGCATCTGATATCACTCTTTCTTATCATTCATTTCCCTAGGTTATAAAGAAAGGTATTTTATATTATATGTCTATGATGGGATATAATTATGAACTAATTAGTGTGAGATGTTGTAGGTCACTTAAGAACAATTTTGTAACAATCCTTGTTTCCAAATGAACTATAACTAAAATATTTTTTCTCCATTCGTTATGTTATATAATGAATATAAGTTCACTAACATCTGATATCCATGTACGAAATATTTGGGTCACTACATAAAATGTTTCATCTCTTACATTTTATTTTTAAAATACTCAACAACTATTTCCAAATATTGATGTCTTGGGAATGTCACATAAGTTCAGTATAAACTCCATCTTGTCCTAAGACAATGGGATGGGTGGGGATGTTACATAAATGGGTTTTAAAATGAAAAACATTCTATATTGTTTTGTGAATTTTATTTTTTAAAGGGTTCATAAAATAGAATAAAACTTATTATTCTTTTGAAAAGAATATTTCAAATTATATAAAATGATTTTTTCATCTATTTTAAAATATTCTAAATGATTCTGATGCATTGAAAGGGATATAATCTAATGATACCATACACATGATTTTTATGGATGTCTTATTATGGCCTTTTTTAAAATGGATTTCATGAAACTATATTCTTTTAATCAGGTTAATCATGTTATGAATGAGATTTTGAGTGATTCTATGAGTTTTATGATTAAATGTAAGATATACATACATTATTCAAGTTATAGTTCTTGTGCATGATTGTTAATGATATGTGAACATAATATTGGCCATGATAATGGTTGATCCTGATATATCTCTCCAATTAATTGGGAAATTTTATTCAATTAATCGAAAATAAGTTATTCCTATACAATTGGGGATAACGAGTTAGGTTACTAAAAAAAGGGTTAAATAATGACAGTTATTCCAACAGGGGTTAAAAACTAGTGAACACTAATTATGAAGATAATGTTCTATGATACCAACATTTTTACTATATTCTTGTTATGACTTTTAATGGTTCCTCGGAACAAGATTCATTTCACTTGGATGGTCATTTTTGAATAAAATGACTGCTATTATGATAATGATTTATCTCATGAAAAAAGTTTTATGATCAATATTTTTTTGGGTATGAATTCTCTTATATTATTCTCATGAACATTTATTATTTCCTTATACAATAATTAGAATGACTTAAAATTTTATCAATAAAGTTTTCCTTATATATATAATTGTGTCGTATTATGTACATAAACCATATGATAAAATAGTCAATATTTTATTATATTAATTTGAACATTATTTTTAGAGAATAATTACAGCCAATATAATTAAAAATATTACTAGGGGTTAAAAATTATGATATCTAAAATATGAAAATTTGAATATGCTTGATCCAAAAGAATATTCAATCTCACAAAAAAAACATATAAATGAAAAAATTAGAATTAAAATATTCATCATTGAAATTATATATATAATCGTGATATAAAATATAATTTAATGATTAATTAATTAAATATAAGTCACTTTTAGAGGGTAGAGGACCCATATGACATTTAAAAATCTAATAGTTAGAATAGTAACTTTACCAACAGGAAAATTAACATGACAATTATAATAGTATCCCTACCTATGGATGTTTAAAATAATATTTATTTATCTTATAATATTAAAATATTATATATTTATATCATGATACATGTAAATAAATGTTTTGAAACAGAAAAATAGGTATTTGTATTCTCATAAAACATAAATGTCTTATTTTTGTTTATTAAAACATATGATGATTCAAAATATAGTTTAATTTCATAAAATGTGTTTATAAATTAATATTAATTTGTTTTATAATGATAATATAATTCTATGAGACTATATGTGAATTTAAAAAGGATCTAAAAATTGATCATAATATAAAAACAGGTACTTTTTAAAATGATAATTTTATTTTTAAATTAAATTTCAATTTTTAGAAAATTATTTTCAATAAATTTATTTCATTTTTAAATTATTTGCATTTAAAATAGTTATTTAGATTTTTTATAAAGTGGTTGAATTTTTTAGGGAATACTGTAGTATAATACAAAATGGTATTTAACATTATAAGTTAAATACATGATTAATTACATATGGGTTTATGTAAGAAACCATTAGTGAAAATAAAATATACCATTTACTGCTTATTGTACCAATATTTTTCACTATTGTTAGTATTGATCCAAAAAAAGATACTAATCAATATTATATTCATAAAACTACTCTCACCCTCTTATAAATACAACCCCTCATAACACCTTCTCCTCACACTTTCGAAGATGTGGAGCTTACCCAAACTCTAAAATATTAAACTCCTATCACTCTATACATGTGAACATTTGAGCCTTTATATCACCAAGGACCATTCAAATTAGATTTAAGGGGTATACTAAGAGGAGACAGTCAAAGGAAGAGGTAAATTTTCAATTAAATATCTTTTAATTTTATTCTTCTTCTACCACCACATATATTTTCTATTAAAGTAGAAATAATAACTTCAATATCCAAAATAAATAGGTATCTTATTATTATGATTTAATTTACATCCTCTAACATCAATTTATTTTATTCTAAAACCAAAAATTTCTTCACAATATTCTTGGTTAGCTGCCTCTATAAAAAATGTAAATATTGTTTTATCCACCTCTTTAATTTTTGGTCATAGAAATATTATTATAATTAAATATTATGATAAAAAATATAATATAATATTTTTGATTTCTATAATTTATTAATAAGTGTTTAATGAAATAACTCAAATAAATTTTATTATGGTTAGTAAACCCACCTAGAAGAAGTAACCATAGAATGATAATGTTTATAATAAATTAATCATCTATGTGCCAAAACACATATTGATATTTGGGAACATTTCAATTTATATAATGGGATGAATATTATTTAACTTATATTATATATTTATATTCCCATTTGAAAAGAACTTCAATAATAATCCAAAAGTGATATGACCATGGAACCATGAAATGAATAACAATGAAATTAAACATCATTTCTCATTGAAATGCTTGGAAATGAACATAATATAATTTTCCACAAGTGATCCATCTTTGGAAACATTATCTATATACCCTCAATATTTTAAATGGGGTTATCTGAAATCTATAATAAATAATGGTTCTTTTCTAATGGGATACTCAGTATAATGGAAAACATCATTACACATCCTTGGAATGGATGGAAAGGATTCTACAGAAATAGGGAATTAATTTGAGAAGTGTTTTTGGAACCATGCAAGGCTTACAAACAAATTTATCATGGTAGGTGCTTCATGGTTGGATGTTATGGGGAATGTAAATGCATATAATGTATGGTTATCATCTTAATTCTCATAGAATAAGGTGCTATAATGTATGACTCATGATCAAGCCTTATTTAATGAACTTATAAAACCATTTTCACTACACGGTGGGGATTGGGGCATCAATTTCTAGTAGCTTAATTTGGTTGGTTAAACAATCAAATTCCATTGTTTTACCACCATAGATATAAAATTTAGATTGGAATACCAACATATAAACATAATTCGTGCTATCTTGGATGAGAAATAACAGAACATCTATGACAATATTGAGCTTAGTCCAAAAACTAATCAGTGTGTTTTCAATGGCTTAGACTTGGGGGATTTCTCCATTAAATACTTCCAATGTTGCATTTGGTGTCCAATGAATAGGACCCTTTGGGTGATCTACTATTGTAGAAAAATATCCCATCGAAGATCAACTTTTTATTATGGATGGTTTATAACCATGATCATCCAACTTAAGATAATATTATGCACCTAGGAATGATTATGGATTCTAGGTTCCACCGTTGCACGGATCCTTGGGTCTATTCCTCTGACTACTTATTTTTTGGAACTATAATGGGGTGGCATGGTGTGGAATTTACTATTATGTTTCATGGATTTAGGTTCTCAAGATATTTTGAATTCATTCTTTCTTAGTCTATGGTATTAGAGAGCAAGGAATACCAGACCATAGGGGAAGGATTGTGCTCTCATTTTCTCTCATGTCCATTGTCTCTTATATAAAATGTGGAATGACGCTTGACACAAGGGTCTCTAAGGTACCAGCACAGGTATAATTTTCATGTTTAGGATCACTATGATTGATTTGGTTCACCAATATAACGGTTTTTCTCATGACCCCTCTCTGTATTTGATTATGTCGAACATCTACAAAGATAAAAATGCTCTCTGGGTCATGTGATGGAATTTTTTCTATAGGTTTCCCCATCATTCAGGTATGAATCATAATATTTATTTCTCTTATACTACGGGTATTTTGAGGGGTGGGGGAGTCATCTAGGATACTATTGGATCTATGTTTTTGGATTTCTTAACATGTTTTGGAAGATGACACTCCATAAAAGAGGAGGATAATGTAATGCTTTCTAGCCTCCTTTTATGAGAAAAGTAGAATATCCAACATGAGGTTCTTGAGAAGGACTAGATGACTCTCTGTAATGATAATCTCATCTTGGGTTATATACCCTTGTCTAATGTGTATATCATTCTCATGTACGATGGGTTCATGAATAATTACAATTATGTTCATCACACGTGGAGGGAATGGAATGTGGCTGTGGGTTTCCTTGCCACCAAGGTTTCTCATGATGATTATATGATTTTCATGTATGGTATTGGGTTCTTTTCTACTCAGGGTATGAATTTTGTTAGTGTAGAAGCTCTTTGTCTACATTACATCGGTCCTCATTGGTTTGTTGGTGTTGTTTTCATTTCCCTCCTTTTGTTTCCTATATCTTTTGTAGTTCAAATTTATTAATAAAATTTTATTATTTCAAATCTAATTTGATTTTTTAGGAGGTTAGGTGAATGTTATTTGTGATTTTGTAACATAATGTAATGGAACATCGAAACCACCGTCCTTTATTATGGGTCATTTATTTTACCTCTAAAAAACCTAATCACACTTTTATTATCATGTATTGATTTAATATTAATGCCTCAAATATATATATATATATATATATATATATATATATATCTGTGTGTGTGTAGTTATCATTACCTTTCTTTATTGGGGATATACGTGTTTATAGTCACCCACTCTATTTCATTCCTTAAGCAAACCCAATTATAGGGAACTTATATTTTTCTAACCTAATTTCTATTACCACTTATTAAAGTATTTCAAACCATCTAGGGTTTCCAAAATTTCACATTTTATTTTGGTAACCCCTTTTTACATCATTTCTAGTTTTATAGAAATTATTATTCCCTATCAAATTTAACGATTCTCTACCCATTTATGAAATAGTGAATTGAAAAGGATTATTTCAAATCAAATATCTCTACTCTTTTTTCATTTTTTCAATTCACAAAAAAATACTATTCATTTACAATGATTATTTATTTGTCAACAAATTTCCACAGATTATTTGCTACCCACTTTCAGGAAATTCATTATGACATTCCATTTGGTTATTTTATAAGACATTATTATGCAACCCATCTCATTCCATGAATAGTCCTTTTTTAATTTCATTATATTGAACAAATATGTATTTACATCTTATTATGGGTGTTCCTGTATATTTCTCCAATCCATTGGGTTAATTTTTTTATCTCAAGTGATTATATGAATCTTTTTATTGTATAAAACTAATCCATTATGCGACTTTTTCCACCATGTGAGGTTTTACTCTTAGATATCCATGACTTATGATTAGGCCATGTTTAATGGTGTTTACATATTCTCATTTATTAATGATCATATGATTCCGTGATCATTATGTAATGATATTATATTATTATGCGTGTGAGTTTTATTTTATGATATCATTTTATGCCTTTTGACTCCTTTTTGATGATTTGTTATCATACATATTCCATTAATGGGATTTCTAGATTGACCCTTTATTTTATTTATTCTCTATATTATCTTATTATGTTTTAGGATATCATTATGTTCAATAAAATAATGATCTAGTCAAATATCATGTAATAATATGTGTTAGAGAATTGGGTCTCAATAGTTGGTATCATAGAAATTTATAATTATCTTTGGGTGTTAGGACAATAATATACTTGAAAAAAAGCCATTGGGATATATCATTTTATAATAAAAACACCTAAATTTTTTGTGATGTATATTTTGAGTGGTATCTATGAAATGGAATCCCAATATATATTTTAAAAGAGGAAATTTAGTTGGTATAGATATACATGGGGGTAATAACCCTATAATGGATCATTGAGTATTAACATGGCATGTACCCTATGCATGACAAAGAGGCCTTGATCTATACTTAGATTTACACTCTCAAGGGATATGTTTTGGAAAATTAACAAAATATTTACAAACCATTATGAAAGAATTTAATTGATTATTATGTTAGAAAACAAAATAGGGAAATTTCCATGGATAATGTAAAGACCCAAACTCTTATCAATGTAATTTATCATTTCTTGTAGTATTTTAATAATCAAATGAAATCACATTAGGAAACACAATGCCACATAATTATTAAATAAACTACTATGTAACCTTTAAACATAAATTTATCGTGCTACGTTTTGAATTTAAAAAATATGACATTCATGGTTGCAATCAGTAAGATTTTTGGAGTCTGATAGTGCAAAAATATTTTTTAGGGACTAGTAACCTACCCTTATGAATAGTAATATAACACTTATCAATTTTAAATAATCCAAATGAAAACTGACCTCACCCATGAATGTATAAATAAAATTCAGGCATATTGTAAGTGACAATTTGACCATAGTAAAAGTATTGGTATTTCTGTATATAATAAATAAATAATTATAATTAATTAATTAATTTAAAATAAAATTTATTTTCGGAAAATGTGTTTAGAAATTAACAATTTTATTTCTTTTATTTTTATGATAATTTTATAAGACCTTTTGTAATTTTTGAAAGCATTATAAAATAATTTTAATTTTTTAATCAATATTTTTCTAGTGAATTATGATTTTAATAAAAAAATTAAATTGATCATATTTACAAAATTATTTTTGAAAAATGATATCCATTTTTTCATTCAACGCGTTAAAAATGGTAATTTATAATTTTGGTGATTTTTCTAAAATACTATATTTTTTAGTGAATAGTGAAGTTTGATAACTTACAAAATATGAAAAATAACTTAATTTCAACAACATGCTTGAGTCATTGATGATTTAAATTTTTATTAGTTAAAATCACATGATATTATTACTATTTTTAGTCAATATAATCCTCACTATTTCTTCTATTGTGAAGAAAAAATTATATAATGAATATAATATTAAAAAACCCTACTCCCCTCTACTTTAAATACCTCCCCTAACACCCTCAATTCTTCACCACCCACAAGTTATAAGACTTAACTAAATTCTACCTAAATCTCCCCTCAAGTTCCTTTCCCACGTCTATAATCTATGGGTATCCCAAAAAGACCAAATCCTCTACACTAAAGAGGCTCCCAATGAAGATAAACTCAAGTGGTAAATTCCTCTTTCTGATGCTTTTATTTTTATTCAAGTTCATTTCTTTTCTTTTTATTTATTCACCTACTCTCACCCAAATGAAATGATAACTCTATTAAAAAACATGTACTTGAATAATATTATTCTAATGGTATATTTAATCATAATCTCATCATCCCTCTCTTTTTATTCTATAGATGAAAACACCGTTTGAGATGTGTTAATTTATCACATTCAAGGACGAAAGGTTTTCAATTTGCATTACCATCATAGAGACTGGTCATGAAACCATTTTAATGGATGAAAAAGATCATAATATAATTATTTTATCCTATTTGATGTTATTTAATCCTTATACACTCATGAAAAAAAATACAGAATTAGTTCATTGTGAGAAAAACTGCAAAATTAATCCAAATGTTTATCATTAAACTTTTATCTAATGATTCTTCCTCATGATATATATAAAAAATAATTATAATAAAATTTATACCTATTTAATTAAACTAAAAATATATATTAAAAATTATGGATTTTTAACCACGTTTCAATCAAACATCTATTCATGAATACAAGTTAATTGTTCATAAAATCTTAGAAAATTAACAGTCATGAAAAATGGATTTAATCACTATAACTCATAAGGTTGTCCTTAAATAATCTTAATAATATGATATTGGATCAAAATTAATGTATTAAATTATATTTAATTTTTAATTAATGAATCTAATGTCAGTATATAGGACATTAATTTGAATAAAGTATTCACACACTAGTTTAGGAGAAATTTTTGAACCTAACTCCCTTTCTTTGGGATTCCCCAATTCAACTGATTTTTAGTATGGATATGCATTGAAAATAATTTATTTATAATTTTGTTAACTTTTCATGTATATAAATATTCTATAATTTATTTTATAAAAATATACTATTTTCCTAAATAAAACATCTTTCAAATAAACTCACCTTTTTTTACTTCTCGAATATTATTTTACTCTTCACTCCAGGTTATTGGTTCAATATCAAAATTATATTCCCTATTTATTTTGGGAACAAAGTTTTTATTAATGTATGATTTATTATGGGAAACCCATTTATTTCCATGGGTTATTTTATATTAATTTTGACATTTTTTCTATGTGGTGTGCATGATAATGTAAATGTTATGATGGGACGGGTGCACCCAGATTTATATAGAGCAATATGAATGATTGAATGTGACTGGTGCACCTAAAGTTATATTGTGCATTAATGAAATGGTTAAAGTGATTAATCTCATGATTTAATGTGAAATTATGATTTAACATGATTCTAGCTCTGTTCACAACTGTTTGTAGTATTCAACCACTAAAACATGACATTTCATTTTTATGAATTTACACATTCCATGCTATTATATATATTATGTTATGATTATGATATCCCCATGTTACATTGTTTCATGTTCTTATCATTCCTCTTATTGGGATTTTAGCTCACATCATTTTGATGTATATCCTCAGGTGACTACATGTACAAATGGAGCACACAAGTGCTGATAAGAAGCTATAGAATATTTAATTAAATAAATGTTTATAGTTATGTTGTAAATGTTATATATGGATTTAGTTTTCCTATGTTACTAAACATTTGGATCCTAATTGTGTAATTTTTTAGGTTATTTATCATTAAAATGATTTAAAAGTAATGTAATAAAAGCATGGTCACTATAGTTGGTATCAGAGGAAAGGAATAGTTAATTGGTGACTTAAGATTAGTGAACCCTAGAGAAAACCTCTAGTATAAGACTATGACCAATATCAAAAAATAAGATTTTCTAAACATAAAAATACCATAAGATATGATTTTATTGTAAAATTAAAAAATTAATATGTTATTTATTCATGACTCATTGACTTATTTTTTTGTTCAAACCATTCCTATTTTAAAAAATGGTACAACCCAAAAGATATCAGGACAACAACCCATGGGTGGTAAAATGAAATGATTTCCAAAACAATGCCCCCAATGCTTTGGTAGGTCGAGTCAAAAAATCCCAGTGATGCTTAACCAGTTGTCTCAGGTAATTAATAACAACCTATATAATGTGGAAAGTACTATTTAACCTCATTTAGAGCAACTGGATATCGAGTGTTTTGTGTGTCAATGACCACCGATGATTAGTGGATCTTCTAATCCACTTGTTGTGGAACAGTGGGTCAACTCCATAGAGAAGATATTTTCTATGCTTCATTTTTCTAAGATAGATAAAGTGATTCTTTTTGTTTTATTGTCTAGATAGAGAGGCCCATAAATTTTTGTATTTGATTAAGAACACCAAGTCGGATGAAGAAATTGAAGAGATGGAATTTGAACACTTTATGATCTTGTTTATTGGAAAGTATTTCCCAATAACTCTTTTTATAAATAAGTATATAGAATTTATAAAGAGAAATAAAAATGATGGAGAACATATTGATATCTACTAAGAGAAATTAAAAAGGCTTTCAAGGTAAATTTTAGTGTCTTTTATCAACAATGATGGAAAAATTGATATATTCATAAGTGGGTTAAAACCACACCGTTTAAAAGCTCTAGCAATTAAAGACTATGAGAGATATGAAGAAGTTTTTTGATTATCTCTCAATGTGTATATTGAGTTTGGATAATGGTCCTAAGGATATGGTGATAAGAAATGATGGATGGAGTTTCATTCTAGAGGATCTAATAGGAATGGTAGAAAGAATACTGAACCACCTACATATCAAAATTGTGGGAAGAAGAATCATGGGAATTTCCTCTAGGGATGGGGAAATGTTTCATGTGTGGGAGAGAAAGCCACCAATATCAATAGTGTAGAAAAGACATAAGAAGTCAAGATAATGTGGTGGAGGAAATGAGACAACAACCCATGGACCACTACTACCACTTTAGGGAGCGAGGACACTATGCAAGCCAGTGCACTAAACCCTGAGCCTTTGAGGTTAATCGGAATCATCATCCACCAATGAAAATAGAGAAAGGGAAGGCATATTCCATCACTATTTTGGAAGTCGAGAAATAAAATGATGTGGTACAAGGTACACATCCAATTCACTCAAGAATGTAAAAAGTCTTATTTTATTCTGGTTCTATGCATTCTTTTATATCTCACATGTTTTCTATAACCATTGAATCAAATCCCTGAAACCATGAATTATTGATGTCTGTAAAAAAAAGTAATGAAATCATTTAAACCTAAGTGTTGGAATTTTCTCATATTGGCATATGTGTGAAGATTCTTCCAGTTAATCTCATGATAATTCCCTTGGTTATATTATATACTATAATGGGAATAGATTGCCTCTTATTATATAGATAACATACCAACTACTAGGAAAAGAAAATATATTTTCATATTTCAAAACATCCCATGATCCTCTAAAATTTCAAGGAAGATCATGAATCTCTTTTAAATAATCCTTTCATTGTGTGGGTGTTGATTCCCTATAAAGATGCATACCTCTCTCAAATGGTTGTGCCAAAGTAATGTGTCAACCTAGAAGAAATTCCCAATGTGAGGGAATATGAATATGTATTTCCCATAGAGTTACCCGAACACCAACTAAATTGTTAGGTAGAGTTATCTATAGAACTCATACCTATAGAAACTCTTATCTAATTTTTTTTATATGATGGATCCTATCAAATGGGAGGAGTTAAAGAAGCAACTGAAAGAGAAATTGGAAAAAGGTTTCTAACACCCTAGTTCATAAACTTGTGGTGTGAAGGTTATCTTTGTAACGAAGGAGGATGGATCAATGCACCTGTCTATCATTTATCGGGAACTCAACAAGATCACCATAATGAAAATGTTTCCTCTCCAAAGGATTGACGACTTGTTCGATCAGCTATGAGGAGCTTAGTACATCTCAATGGTGGATATTCATTATGTAAATCATCAGTTAAATGTGAATAAGGAATACATTCATAAGACTTCCATCCATACAAGGAATGAGAACTATGAGATTCTAGTTTTTCCCTTCAGGCATATTAATACCGCTAAAATCGTCAAGGATTGGATGAATAGAGTCTTTAGACATTAACTCAAATAATTTATGGCAGTGTTTATTTATCAAATTCTCATCTACACATAAATAAATGAGGAACATGAAGAATAAATAAGACTTGTGATATATACATTGAGAAATGATAATTGGTTTTACATGTTCAGAAAGTGTGACTTTTGGATGAATATAGTCACATTATTTAGACATGTAATCATAAGTGAGCGAATTTTTGTGGGCCATACAGAAAAAGGAGATTAAGGAATGGGCCAAACACTCTACTATCATAGAAATATGTAGTTTTATTGGTTTGGTGGGGTACTACTGATGTTTTGAGAAACATTTATCGTGGTTTTTATGACTACTAAAAATTTTATAAGAAACTAGGTAATGTATTTATGGATATAAGAATGTGAGTGAATATTCTAGGAGATAAAGAGAATTATGGTCACTACACTTGTACTCACATAAACAAATAGTGTAGAACGTTTTGTGATTTATAGTGATGATTAAAATAATGTATTTGGTTATGTAATCATGCAAATTGATAATCAGATAGTCTACGCCTCACAGAAGTTGAAGATCCATGATCAGAACTACCTGACATGTGATCTAGAGCTACAAGCTGTGATTTTTTCTTTAAAAATATAGAGGCACTACCTCTATGGTGATAAGTGTGACATATACGCAGATAAAAAGAGTATAAAGTATATATTCACCTAAAAATTTATTAACATGTGTCAAAGTAGATAGTTAGAGATAATAAAATATTCTGTTTTCTCTATCCACTATCATCCTGGCAAGGAAAACAAGGTAGCTAATTCTCTAAGTGGAAAATAACGTACTACTCAATCCATGTTACAGATGCAGAAAGACCCTATCTTTATAGATATGAAAAGAATGGGTTTGGAAATCATAATGGTAGGAAATACATCCTACCATTCCCAAATGATTTACCAACCATCTATCCAAGAGAGGATTAAGGAAGCAGAATGGGATGATCTGAAGCTACAAAAGATGTTGAATGTCGTAAAGGAAGGGATGATGCCTGAGTTCCATAATGACAGTGATGGTGTGATTTGGTTTGGAACATGGATTTTTTATTATTCCTAACCAAGTATAATGAAGGATATATTTGATAATTCACATAGATCACATTTTTCTATCTATCCTAGTAGCACCAAGATGTATCGTGATCTCCTTGGACACTTATGGTGCTTCCACATGATGAATGAGATTACTGGATATTTCTCAAGGTGTTTGATATGTCCACAACGTAGATAATATCGACAAAAGTACAAAAGAAATATGCAACCATTTATTATAACCATGTAGGAAGGGTAGAATATAACTATGAACTTTTCCATTGGTATCTTGAATACATCCATGGGAAATAATGTGATATGGATTTTGGTGGACCGACTCACCAATAATGCCAACTTTATTCTCTTTGGGAAGATATATTGCTTGAAAAAATTTCAATGATATATGTGAATGAAGTGATAAAATGTAAGGGGGTTCCACTCTTGATTTTCTCTGATCGTGATCTAAGGGTCACATATGAATTCTAGAGGATTCTCCAACATGCCATGTGTAATGAATTAAATTTTAGCATAGCCTATCACCCCCAAACTGATGGACAATTTGAAAGGGATATTTAGATGTTAGATGATATGCTAAGATACTAATATTTAGAATTCAATGGTGGATGGTATCAACATTTCCCATTGGTTGATTTCTCATACATCAATAGATTCCACTCTGGTATTCAGATTTCTCCATATGAAGCTCTTTATAGAAAGCGATGTATAACTCCGACATGTTTGGATAAATTTTGGAAAAGAATGATACATGGACCTGATCATGTGCAAGACAATATAGATAAGGGTCAAGTCATCCAAAACATATCATATATAATAAGAGTTGGGAAAAGAGCTTTGTTGAAAATTGTTGAAGGGACTTGGAGTTTGATGTCAGAGATAAAGTCTTAAATTGAATATAATCATGGAATAATGTCATTCGGTTTGGGAATAAGGGGATGATATGCCCATAGTACATTGGATTATTTGAGATCGTTGACTGTATATGAGCCATGGCCCATCGGATTTAACTTCCACAAAATATGGATCATGTACCCGAAGTGTTACATGTGTTACTCTTGAGGAAAAACATACCTGATCCCTCACATGTAATAAACTCAATGGTTCTACAATGGGAAGATGATCTCTTTTATAAAGAGCAGCCACTAATGATTATGGATCAAAGATATAAGGTTATACGAAATAAGAAAACCCACCTTTTCAAAGTGTTATGGAGGAAACATAAGTAGGAATAAGTGACATTATAACCAGAGATTGTGATGAAGGATAAGTACCCTCACTTTTAAGGTAAAATAAAATTTAGAGGGTGAAATTTCAAAAGGGGGGTGAATGTAATGAACCAAACATTTATAAATTCAATTTCTCCATTCTTATAGTAATTAAATAATAACATAAAATCATATTAGGAAACACAATTCCACATAAATCTTAAATGAACTGCTATGTGTCCTTTAAACATAAATTTTTAACTTTTGTATTTTGAATTTCAAAAATCTCCCATTCACGGTTGTGATAAGTAAGATGTTCAGAATTAAATATGAAAAAAAACTTTTTTTGAATAGTAACTTACCATTATGAATATTAATATGACCCTTATTAATATTAAATCATCCAATAGAATAGTAACCTCACACATGAATGTATAAATAAAATTTAGGAATCCTATAAGTGACAATATGACCATAGTAAATGTAATGGTATTTTTATATCATAAATAATTAATTGTGATTAATTAATTAATTTAAATTAAAATATATTTTCTTAAAATGTTTTAATAAATTAATAGATTTATTTCTTCTAGTTTTAATATTGTTTTATAAGTCCTCATGATATTTATGAAAGAATTATAAAATCACATTTATTTTTAAAAATATTTATTTTCCAAGTAAATTATGATTTTAATTAAATTATTAATTTTTCAAAATTAGATAATTATTTTTAAAAAATGGTGTCTATTTTTGGATTTTAAATGTCAAATAATAGTTACGGTGATGTTTTGGGATTCTTCTGAAATAGTTCATTTTGGATGAATAGTGAAATTTGATAGTTTACAAAATAAGCTCAATAAATGAAATTTTCATCATGCTTGAGTCATGGATGATGTAAATGGCCATTGGCTATAACTCACATGAAATTATTATTATTATTCATCACAATAATCCACACTATTTCTTGACTTATGAAGAAATAATAAATTAATGAATATAATATTAAGAAAACCCTCCTCCCCTCTACTATAAATACCACATCCTACACACTCATTTATTCACCCATATCAAGCATCAATAATTAACTATATTCTGAAAATATCTCCCCCAAGCTCCATCCCCACATCCAAAATCCCTTGGTCTCCTCAAAAGACAAAATCATCTCTCCTAAAGAGGATCTCAAAGGAGATAAACACAAGAGGTAAATTCATCTCTCTGATTCTTTTATATTCTTTCAAGTTCCTATATTTTATTTTTCATTCCTCACCCACATTTACCCAAATGGTTTGATCACTCTATTAATATAGTTGTAGTATAAATCTATTATTCTAATGGGATATTTCATCATAATCTCACCTTCCCTCCACTTTTATAATATAAATGAAAACCCCTTAGAGATGTGTTAATTTATCACATCCAAGGATAATGGGTTTTCAATTTGCATTGACATCTTAAACACTGGTCATGAAACCATTTTAATGGTTTAACCAAATAATTATATATTTATTTTATTTTATTTTATGTTCTTGAATTGTTATAAACTCATGATAAAAAATATTAATACAAAACATGTTCATTGTGTGCAAAACCACTGTTTCCTCTGGAAATGGGGATGACCGTGTTTGCTTAAGGTTTAAAAATTACAATCGGTTTCTAATGGGTTTGTTCGTATAATTGGAAACATCCAATGATTCTATATCAATTTGGACCTACTTTCTAAAGGTAGGTGCTCATTAGTTTTGGACCGATGAGGCTTAAGAATTTTCACTGGTTGAGAGGATAGGAGGTCGGACTCATCACTCCTTTTTGGGGGGAATTATTGTCTACTTAGGGACTCTCTTTATAGGTTTAAGTTATGTTCGTGAATCCTTATTACACTACCAAGTATGAAAATGATATTTCCTTAAGATCTGACAATCAATGATTAATATGTATGAGATTTAGAGAATCATTTATATTTATTTGAGGTTCTTCATCGATAGAGAATCATCTGTATATGTTAGATATTCTTAGTCAATGGAATCCTTCAACACATTATATAAAGATATATTGGTCATTATGATAACCATAATGGTTTTAAATCCACTCAGCGTGGAACTTGAAGTTTATTTTCATTCAGAAGGACATGGAGTATTTCAGAGTTAGGATCGTACCCGCAGATGGGCTACCTACTTATATTTTTTAGAAAAGGAATCAGAACCCGCGTAGTTTGGGAATTAAGATATAGTTTAACATCATATGGGATGGATGGGAATTAATGTGTAATGGGATTGAACCTCATAAAGGCTTCCTACATACTCCACTTTTAAGCTAAAGATCAAATTCCACGTAGCTCGGTTGGGAATTTTGGGTCTTACATATGATTAACGGTCCAAAGAGATGTTTCATGGTTACTTTTACACTCTAAGCTCGCGTGAGTTATGATCGATGTGAGAAACCAGAGGTATTAGTAAACCTGAAAATTTGTGCCATGAAATATGTGGTCACAAGGAATGATATGGGGCTTATGTATGTATGATTGCCCAAATAGATAAAGATCCGGACTTACGTTAGAGAAGAAGCCCGGGAATAAGGTCCATAAAGGTATATGTGATTTATGGAGATTTGGATAATCTAACTTGGGGCTTACTCTTGAGGAGGATGTCCAAATTAAGAGGGGACTTGTGATTGGGTTTTATTAATGAGAAGGAATCCCAAATCAAAAGAAGTTAAGATTGGTTAAGATAAATTATGACTGAGGCTTACTCCTGAAAAGGAGGCCCAGATTATAGGAATTTAAGACTTTGGGCTTACTCTTAAGAAGTAGGCCCAGGTTAAAGGGACTTGAGAACTAGGTCTTACTCATGAGAAATAGGCCCAGGTTAATGAGACTTGATAACTGGGGCTTAATCTTGAGAAGGAGGCCCAGGTTAAGGGATATTTGGATTTGGGGCTTACTACTAAGGAGGATGCCCATATTTGGGAAATTGGGGCTTACTTCTAAAGAGAATGCCCAAATTATGGGACTTGTACTAGGGATTACTCTTGAAAAGGGGGCCCATGTTAGGAAATTATGACTGGGGCTTACTTCTGAAAAGGAGGCCCAGGATAAGGGACTATGACTGGGGCTTACTCCTAAAAAGTAGGCCCAGGTAAAAGATATTCTCATCTTAAAGGATGATGTTGAATGAATGAAATGTCTCACCTTAGTGACATGACGATATGTAAATCACTAGGTTTTGAGGGATGTTCCACAGAATTCCATTCAGATAAGGAATCCAACAAAGGAACCATGTCATAAATGACTTTATAGAGGGTTTTGAAGGATAAATCTTGAAGAGGAGAGGTGGATTTGAAGAAATGGGTTGAATAGGCAGGAGGGGCACCCAAAAGGAAGTAGGCGTGCATGTCCTGTTTGGGCATGCAGGTCCTGGTTGCATAGGTATACATGTGCGACACTTGGGTACTTTCACACCAGTCAACCCATAGGGTAATACTTGAGTGAGGCTAGGCTCAAGCCTTTAGTATTATCCCTAAGGGCTTCCAAATGGGTGGTTCCAAGGTTCTGTTGAAGGGATAAGGCGGCGCGCAAGTGTGACCATTTCCCTTAAGGGTTAGACACTTAGGCGTGCAGGTGTTGATGAATTTCAACACGTAGGCCTTGTTCCCCCTATTTAGATCTTCCATTCTAGGGAAGAAATTACCTTATAAGTGTTTAGAATACTTCAAGAAGAGACTAGGGCACCGAGAGCTGAGATTTGAGTTTCTGGATTTTTTCATCCTCGAAATGGGGGGCCCAGGATGGGTATTTATAGGCTACTGAAGACCTTGGTAGAAAATCATATAGGGTGTGCAGGTCACCTGCGTGCCCATAATGTGGCATGTAGGTATCCTGCGCGACCATCTGGAAACTAGCACGACCCATGTTGAAGCAAGTCCTTGTTCATGACTTTGTCAATTTTTGACACTTATTCAAAGGATGAATCACTTTCTGTTAAGGGATTTCCCTTTTCATTCATTAGACTCTGTGACAGAAAGGAGCATCAACAAAAGTACCCCCTCAGAGTTGGATCCGAAAGGAATGAGGATGTAACTATGAGGTAAAGAAGAAAACCAAGGAAGGGAGGCGCACAAGTTTTGATCGCACAGATAGCAGCGCGCAGGTGAGAGGCATGCAGGCTTTGGCACGCAGGGGTGCGGCCTGGCCTATAAATATACTCCTCATTCTCGTGCAAAGTACCAAAATTTGAATGCTTATGAGCTCTCACCATGCAGGTTGCTCTCGTCGCGTAGGTGGCTGATTTTCTGTGGTTTCATTTCTTATGTTCGTGCCGCGCTGCTGTAGAGGTATTTTGACCTGCGCGGTGATACCTTCATGCCAAAAACCTGTGCGACATAGTTACACTTGCGCGCCAAAATTGGACATGTTCTCCTTAATGACATAGCCATTTTTTCACTTTTCTTTACAAATTTTATGAAAAATGAACTCACTTAAGAGTTAATTATTCGACCTTTGTGCAGATTCAATGGATCCTAGAAGAATTGGAACAGCTAATGAACTGGTTAGAAAGTAGATTGATGACATGATAAACATCATTGGCCAAAATTACTATGATATCTGTGACAGCACTCTCCCAGATTTGGCCAAGTTCTTGAAGAAGTATCATCTTAATTTCTCACAGGGCATTTAATTGCTTCTATATGGCCATGTTCATCTACAAGGAGTCAACATTCCAGATGCAAAGAACTATATGTCTGAGATGTAGCCACACTACAACTCCTCTAGTTTGGTTGTGCTATGCATTAAGAGCAACAACAATGATGTGAAATTTCAAATTTTTCTTCCATGCCATTTCCTTCAAGATATGAAAATGGAAAACCTATGGGCTGATATGTTTTCCACTACTAGTTGGTGGAGATAAGACTATCATAGAATTGGAACCATATCTAAAAAGAGTTCTCTCTTCAAATTGCTCTTTACCTCCAATTCTCCATTCTCAAATCCATGTATCCATCTTCCAAGTCTCTTGGACAGAAACAGAGTCACTATTTGATCAGTAGAAAATTTTATCAAACCGCACTCAAGAACATTCTTTTAAAATTGTACCAAGAAGAGCCAGTATCACTGCGTCTCTTATTTTATCCAGTTGAATGAATTAATTTCAGGTGGTTTCTGATGAAGATCGGGATGCCGTAAATCAAAAGAAGAGTTATGTTGAAAGCCTCTTGTAATTCCTGAAAATAGAAGAGACTCCAGTATGTGGATGTCCTTATATCTCTTGTGCATCAATGAAAAACACTTTCATCTTCAATCATTTATGCTAGAATTTTTTTCTACCTACATTAAATTTTTACCAAAGCCAATGGGCCTAGTAAGCATAGTTTTATTTTTTTCTAGGATTATAAAAATAACCCTACAACTTTGAATCTTTTTAATTGCTCAATATTACCTAAATCATACAAAGTATATGTTTAGTGAGATGGGACTTGACTTTTGTTCAGATTTTCCTTGTCTTTTGTGGGTAGTTTAAAGTCATGCACGTCGGACATAAAATGATAATGTTTAAGGTCGAAATAGCTTTGACCGAATGTATTAAAATTGACTCAATTACTTGATAATTTATCTGAAGACATATTACCATATTCAAGTATGGGGGGAAAATTTAAACTATGACTTATGAAATTTTGAATCTGAGGGATGATATGAAAAAGGGATAAAAGGCATTAGAAGAAGTATTTCCCAAGAATTAAGTTACCACTATTTAACAAACCCGTTATGGGGTTGAAGTATGCAGGGACACTTAAGGGAATTGGATGCATAGTAAAATAATAGCATCTTTTGGATGACAGGTCTATTATGTAGACTACTTATTCAAGGCCGCCTAAGGGCACGTGATTCATTGTCAGGAAAAATAAATCTTAGAAATTTACTTTTCTACTACTAAGAAGCCAGTGGAAGTTTATGGATATTCAAATTTTCCAAAGCATAAAGTTTGTTGTATGGAGAGAGGTACTTGAATATGGAGAAGATATTTCCAATCAAGATTGTATAAGAACTAGATAGATGTAACTCATATGAAGGTCTGACCCAAACGTAGGGAAGGGAAATATAAACCATAGACCTGAATACATTCAGATCATGAAAAAGAGTATGGGATAAATATGTCAAGGATGGCTATTTTTTTGGATCCCTACATATTTTCATTAAGAGAAATAAGGACTAAAGAGGTTTTCCTCTCAATAATGAAGTTACCACTATTTAAAAAACCTGTTAGGGGGTTGAATTATGCAAGGACACCTAAGGGAATTGGCTACATAGTCAAATAATAGCATCTTTTGGCTAACATGTCCGTTACGTAGACTACTTATTCAAGCCCACCTAAGGGCATGTGCTTCATATTCAGTAAAAAGAACTCTCGGGTATCAGACATTTTGTGACTAGAAGTCAAGAAAAGGGTTATTGATATCTTGAAGTATTTAAGGTTGCGATTATGACACATGAAAATTATTATTGTCTAATGCATGAAGGAGATATACATACCAATTATAACCATAATCATGTTGTGGTTGGGTCCTGAATTGAGGTGTTGGACTTCACTACGTAACCCATCAGGAAGGGAATCAAGGCAAACATAGTTCTTGAAATACATTTTAACGTCATGTGGGATGAGAGTGTAAGAGACCTTAGTTTAGGGTCACAGAAATTGGACCATTATAAGGAATACGCAATGTGTGTTTGTTAAACTTCATGTGAATGAAGACCAGGGTTTTCATACCACATTCATGTTTTCACAGGGGGACTTTTCAGCCAATGGACTGAAAGTGGAATTTGGGGATAGGCCCAAAGACTTGGGATTGGATTCGAGGGATGCTCGAACGTTCCTACATATCCCATAAGGATGATAATTATGCCACACATAGTTCTTGAAATACCCTTTCTACAGATTTGGTTCATACATATGAAGGGTGAAAGGGGACTTTAGTGCAATAATGGTTTGACCCAAGATTTAAGGTCCAGGTATTTCCATGTATGCACGTAGTCTTTGGAATATAACATGATTAGAGATCAATGTAAATAATGATTCCCTCTTAGGTGAGGGTGTCAATAAAAGTTGTATATTATTGTCGGATAGGACAAAAAGTGTGAATAGTTTAACGTCATATAGCAAGGACGATGGTCAACCAATTTAAAAAATATTGCTGTTGGGGGTGGCTTCACGAATCCACATCATATGAGATGGAGGTGAACCAATTTGAAAATATTGGTTTTGGGCTTGAAACTCTAGAGGTTGCCTACATACCCAGCCCAGAAGGCAAGGATCAAAGTCCGCGTAGTTAGATTAAAGAATGAATTGGTAATCAAGTTGTTATTGAGGACAACGACCTAAAAAATAGTGTCAAGACTTACACATGGTTAACGGCCCAGAGAAGGTGTTATGGTTGAAGTTTAATCTAAGATCATGTGATTCATACTCGGTTTGAGAAACAAGAGGTAGCAATAACCTTAACAATGCACAGTTTAATGTCATGTTGGACATGTGAAGGGACTATGCAGTTTAAAGTATTATAGTGAGGACTATTGGTGTTTCATAGTTTAGTGTCATGTATTATGGAAAAAATATAGTTTAACGTCATGTAGAACATATTAAGGGACTTGGTTCAGTTTTACATCATGTAGGATGAATGAGTAGTACAGTTTGACGTCATGTAGGACAAATATAAGGACAATACAGATTAACGTCATGTTGGACAAAAGGGGGACTGTGCAGTTTAATGTCATGAAGTAAGGAAAAAAGAGGGTTTGTATAGTTTAATGGCATATAGTTAGGATGACATAATTTAATGTCATGTTGGACGTAAGTAAAATTATTTTATGGTCATATGCATGGACCGTAGAAAAGACAATACAGTTTAATGTCATGTTGGATGATGGTGCGAATAGTTTAAGGTCATATGCATGAACCAGTGATTATGTAGTTTAACATCTTGCTGGACATATTAGTATTTGTGTTTCACAAAATACTTCTTCAAAAATCTATAATTGGTTGGAGTCGTGATGAGTTCTCCATCCATTGAGATTAAAGAATAAGCTCTATTGGAGTAGAACTTAGGTATTGAATAAGGTCCTTCCCATTTTGGCTCCATCTTGGGAGGTTTCTTTCCTTATATCATTGGAGTTCTAAGAACCTGTACGAATTATCCCTGAATGAATGAACAAAGACGAACTTTTTTGTTGAAAGCTCATGCAATTCGATTTTGATAGAATTCCAAGTGGTGCAAGGTGCACAATATTTTCTTGTCTAATCGTTCCAATTCATCCAATCACTTTTGATATTTTTCATCTATAGATGACTGATCACAAATGGATACCCTGAGTGAGGGTAATTGAACCTCAGTGGGAAATACTGCTTCTGTTTTATATACCAATGAATATGGAGTTGACCACGTTGTAATGCGGGTGGGGGTCCGATAAGACTATAAATCATGAAAGAGTTTATCAAACCATGATTTCTTATCTTTATCCACAATCTTTTGCAGTATTTTTGAAAAAGTCTTGTTGAAATATTTTATTTGGACATTTTCCGCTGCATGATACTAAGATGCATGATTGGATTTGATGTTTTATTCTTGATACAACTTCCTTACCTCAGATGAACAGAAGTTGGTGCCTTTGTCTGTTAATACGGTATGTGGGACACCAAATCTGGTAATGATGTTAGAATTTATGAAGCTAATAATGCTTTTATAGTTGACTTCTTTGAGAGGTATTTCCTCTAACCATTTGGAAAAGAAGTCAGTAGTAGTAAGAATATACTTAAACTTCTTGGATGTAGCTGAAGGATAAGGTCCTACTATATCCATTCCCCACGTGGAAAATGGCCACGAGTATTTAGTTGTATGAAGCAACTCTGGGGGTTGATGAATGAAGTAGGCATGTACTTGTAAATAATGACACTTCTTTGTTAAATCAACACAATATTGTATCATTCAAGTCCAAAAGTATCCAATCCTTCGAATTTGATCAAATAATCTATGTCCGGACTGATGGGAACCACATACTCGTGTGTGCACTTCTTTCATGATAGCCATTGTCTCTTCACCGTCAATGCATATAAAGAGAATTCCATCAAAACCTCCTTTTTAGAGAATTTTCTCTAGGTGGTCTGGGCTATCATAAAGAGTAAAATTGACCACAAGTCGCCATATTTGTTCTATCCCGACTCTATCAGGTAGAAGTGTTCCATTTTGAAGGTATTCCCTGATAGGTGTCATTCATCCTGTAGTATGACCATATGGTTTAGAAATGAGACTAATTTAATTGATTTCCTCTGTTCTAGTTTGAACATAAGGTAAAATTGTACAGTGGTGGGAAATACTGATTATTGTCTCATCCCAATTTCGATCTTCCAGAGTTGTGGCTATATTAGCCAATGCATTAGCTTGAGCATTTTGTGATCGCGAGACATGAGAAAATGTCAGTTCTAAAGGAAACTCTGCCATTAAATCTATGAAATAATCGTACAAAGGGATTAACTCTTCTTTTTTTATGGCATAGTCCCCATTGACTTGTTTGATTACCAGGTCTGAATCACCTTTCACCTTTATGTGATTCACTTGTTCCTGAAGCGCTAACTACAATCCTGTGATGAGAGCTTGTTATTCTGCATCATTATTTGTCCTGCCTCCCAAAAATGAGAAGGAATAGGGTAGCACTGTCTTTTCTGGAGAAATAAGAAAAATTCCTAACCAAACATTGTTGAATTTAGGATCTTCCATTTTCTTCCCTGTTGGACTTCTGGAAGAAGAATCAAAGTATATTTACCATGTTTGAAGACAATCTTGAATAGAGAAGACTTCCACATCAGGAAGTTCAATATCTGATTTTGTATCTTCTACTGAAGGATGTTCAGAAAAACAATCAGCCAGATCTTGGCCCTTTATTTCCATTTTAGGCACATACTTGATATCAAATTGCTGCAAAATAACTACCCACCTTACCAAACATTCTGTAAACATTGGACGAATAATGATGAATTTGTGCGGGGTATTGAGAGATACCAATTAGACCTCATGATGTTGCAGGTAGTGTCTCAACTTTTGAACTGCAAAGATTAATGTCAGGAAGCACTTTTCAATACTTGAATATCGGGTTTCTACTTCAAGCATAGTCTGACTGAGATAGTAAAGGATGTTTTCATTCCCAGCAACATTCTTTTGGGCAACTAAGGCACCTTGTGATCCCTCTAAAGCTGTCACATAAAGAATAAGTGGTCTTCCTTCAACATGTGGCATTAATACCGGTGGACTCAAGAGATATTTCTTGAGAATATTGAATTATTCTTGACATTCTTAAGTCCACTGGTAAGTGAATCCCTTCTTCATCAATTTGGTGAGGGTTAAACTTTTGTCTGCCAAATTGGCGATGAAACGCCAAATATAGGACAAGTGTCCTTGAAGTCCTCTCAATTCATTCCAATTTTGAGGAGGTGACATACTAATGATTGACTTTTTCTTCTTAGGATCGACTTCGATACCATGATGGCATACAAAAAATCCATGAAATATTCCTGAGGTTACCCCAAATGCATATTTTAAGGGGTTCATCTTCAAATTATGTTGCCGAAGTTTGTGGAAAATGACTTCCAAATCAGACAAGTGATTAGAACATTTCCAGGATTTAACCACCAAATTTTCCACATAACATTCAAAAAATTTCCCTAAAAAGGGTTTGATGATACGATTCAAGGCACTCTGATATGTTGTGCTTGCATTCTTCAGGCCAAAGGGAATTACCTAATAGAAAAACACACTCTGAGGGGATCTGAAGGCTATAGATTCTTCATCTTCTGGAGCCATTCAGATTTGATTATATCCATAATATCCATCCATGAAGGAAAGTGCTTCATAGATAGCTTTTTCATCAATTAAATGTTCTGTAATCAGGACTAGATAATCATATTTGGGACAATGCTGATTAAGATCTCTGAAATCAATGCAGACTCTAATTTTCCCATTAATCTTTTTCAGATGGAAAATATTAGCCAACCATTTGGGATATTAAACATCTCTGATTAAGCTAGCTTTGATAATCTTATCCACTTCAACTTGAATTTTGGAAGCATAAGTTGGGAGTGTTCTTCTTGCAGCTTACTTAAATCCTTGATGTTATTCTAGAAAGACCAAACAATGAGCTGCTACATCTGGATCAAGCTCTGGAATTTCTGTATAGTTCCAAAAAAAAATATCTCGACTTTTCTTTAAAAGTGAAATATACATTTCTTTCTCTTCAAGATTCATGGTCGCACTAATTAAAGTGGGCCGTGGATATTCTTTTGTACCTAGATTTATTTCTCTGAGTTCATCCACAGTAGTGGAGATACCCTCTTCAAAAGCTGGACGAGCATCCCTGATATCTTCCTCTTCTTCTTCAACACATGTTATCTCTTCGGCTTCTACTTTCATAGTATATGATGAAGCAGAATTTCCATGATCCTGAGAGATGTAAAAATTTGAACATCTTGATGAACATGCTTCCATTTCTAACCCAATTGATGATGAAGGGTCTTCCTTGGGTATTAAAGAGGAGATTATGGATTGAGAATTGACATCATCATTCACCTATGAAATTGCTATAACTTCTTCTGGCCTGGTTGGTGATGTATAGACTTGTTGGATTTCAGCAGATGAAATGAAGACATCTCCATTTGATCTTTCATCATTTCTTGGTGAATCACCACTTTCTCCCATTCTTTCTGGATTGATTTTCATAATTGAAATTATGGAAGTTTTCATAAGAGTACTTGGATTCGGGTCTATCCTTTCAATTTGACTGATAGGAAACAAATAATTTGTACTCACATGTGTGAATGGGTTTACTGAAATATTTTCTAAACCATATGGAGCATTAATTTTGGTGACCTCCTTTGTCATGGATTTCTCCCTCCATTCCATGTGGTAGAATTCCGCCTCAATGTACTGAGACTCACATGTTTTGAATGGGGATTTATCACCATACAATTTCCCAATTTGACCATTGAAATAATATTTGAGGCATTGATCGTATGATGAAGGGATAACCGCATGTTGATGTAGCCAAGGTCTTCTAAGAAAAACATTGAAGGCTATATTGTGATCAACAACCATGAAATTTGAATTGGATGCAAGGTCTCTAAATTGAGTTGTGAGTGTAATCTTGCCCAGTGGTTCTTGTTCATTTTTTTCATATCTTTGCAACATCAGAGTAGAAGGTGATAAATCAGATTCTGTGAGGCCCAATCGATGAAGTGTATGAATGGGGATGAGGTTGACTCCTGATACATTATCAATTAATTATCTTCGGATGTCAACGCCATTGACCTTGCCAGACAAGTACAAAGGTCTAATATGTCCACGCACAACATCATCCTCATCTTCATCTATAAAAGATATCACGACATGGAATTCTGCAGTATTATTCTCTACATGGTATACTTCAGTCGCAGCAATTTCAGTTTCAAACTCCTGAGGACTTGAAAAAGCCTCAATGAGTTCCTCCCGAAGATCCTTGGATAGATTCAAGGCATCCAGAATTGATAACATGGATGGTACTTGGGCTAAATGCTTCCAGACATCATATTTTTTATCCAAATTTCTACATTTTCCAACAAGAATATGTGGTTTTGCAGGTGACTTAGAAGTTGATGCTTCAGAAGTATATGCATCATGTATCGGGGTAGGAGTTGGAAATGCTCCTTCTGGATTTGGAATATTAGACCGAATAGGTATATTTATTTTTCAAGAGGAAGAACGTGGAACCTCCAACCGATCCTCCAGAATAATTGTGTCAGGACTGAATCTTCTATTGGTGGAAGAATTTGCTTATTCATATTGAGCCCGCTTAAGGGCTCTACCACAATTTTTTGCTGCATACACAGTTCTAGCAGGGGTAGAATTACAATAGTGGTTTCAGAGATATCCATGTATTCCTATGTATCCCAGACCTCTAGAACTCCCTCTAATTCCTCTATTTGATACTGGGAACTCAAGATCATCAAGATTGAAGCTGTGACTGGAATAAGGATATGTTAAATGAATCATGTTAATAGAACAAAATATCAACTCTTCATGTGATGAAGATTCTACCTGATTAGCACGTTTAGGTTGTGCCATTTGGCGGGGCCGTGCTCGTGGCTTTGAAGTAGATGGCATAAAATCTTCCAGAGTCAAAGACAACTTGTGTTTTGACATGATTTCATCTTCTTCTGATTGTTCCTCTTTCTTTGAATTATTCCATTTCATCGAGGATTTTCCCTCTGATGAAGAGGGTTTTGCTGCGGCATTCATTGCAGAATACACAATTGGTTTCTTCAATTGCGTTCACAAAATGACATGAGTTCGGTTGATCATTTTCTTGACCATCCAATCAAAATATTTCTGCGCATTTTTTCTTTTGACTTCTTGACACTCAACTTATTCCTCTGGATTTGTAGGGGTAACACATGCTACCTGGGCTGAAGAACCTTTCAGTTTGACTTGTCCTGAGTACACCCTCTTTTGTAGGAGGACTTTGAAGAAAAAACACTTCTGAATGGGATTCCCCCACATCTGATGAAATGGGGAATAGTTGGGACAGTATTAATCTATTTCCTTGTTAGACCTTTTGGGCCTTGGCAACTGAACCAAATTAATTTCCAGAGCTGAAATGTAGTAACCAAGAACTTGTTCATTTCGGAAAGAGTAAAATTTTCTCTTCATATCCTCAAATTGTTTCCGTCTTTGATTTGTTTGATCATCTTGATGAAACGACCTTTGTTGTTATCAATTAGGAGGTAGATCCCATCGATAAGATGAAGGTTTTAAGGTAAAAGAAGGTACATGTTCTTGTTTAAGTGTAATTGTAGAAGTCTCTTCTTTACCAATTATCCTTCGTGGAGATGGTGGAATTACACAAGTTTTATCCTTAGACTTCATAAGAGAGTCCTCAATATGTTGAGCGATCAAAGTAAGGTCTCAAAACCCTCCTGTGTATTTCACAGGGATCAACAATGTGCGTAATTCATCATGCATGTTTGCCACACAGATTGGAAACAACTCTTCTTGAGGGAGTGCTAAGCATAGAAAATATGTTAATCCCTTCCAGTGAGAAATGAAATATGAAACTCTTTCATTATCCCTTTTCTTACAATTTGTAAGATGAAAAACTATTGTCTTCGGCAAAGTTGAGCTGAATTGAAGAAAGAATCATTGACAGAGATCCTCCCATCTAGTAATTGAACGGGATTGGAAGCCTGTATACCAAACAAAAGTAGTCTATTGTAATGACTGTACAAAACACCTAAGCTTAACTACTTCTTCTTGCTGAGGGGTTCCCATCATAGGATCTCAACAAGAAACAAAATGTGTTAAGTGTTTCTTAGGGTATCTCGAACTATTAAATATTGGGAATGTGGTACTTGAAAAATTTGATGGGGGAGGAATTGAATCAACCCATTCAGGGTAATCTCTCTTCTCTGGTGGAATTTGTGCACTTTTTTCCTCCATAGCTTCCAACCGAGCTGTTAATGAATCAATGGTATTCATTAACTTTTGAGAAACATTTGGCTGAGCTTGGAACTAAGCAGGTGCAATAACTAGAGCTTGGATAGGTGTGGTGGATGGTACTGCAACTAAGGATAACACCACCGGTTTTTGTTGCACCTGACCCATAGGATTAGACCTATGTGGTTGTACTAGTAAAGGAGGATACTCTTGATCCATCTTAGTAACCGTAACAAATTGCATTGGCTGACTGACTCCAGTACACTTAGAAGGAAGACTACCTTGAAGTAGTTCTGCATTCAACCTCCTAAATTTCTTCATTTCTTCCACTTGTTGTGCAAATATTTTCTCTAGTGTGAGTGATTGGCCTTCTCCAGAGTAAGGGTATGTAACCTGATTCTTTCATTTCCCCTTTTTAGATGACTTTCAGAGAGGGGGAAGTTGGTTATTTGAAGGAATACCCAAATTCTGGTTAATCCTTGGATTTCTTGTACAGAAACCTTCTTCATTTGTGTCTATATGTACAAACTATTGAGAAGGAACTTCCTCATCTGATCCCTCTGAGTGAGACTCATGTTCTAGAGGATCAGCAACAACGAAATTTATGATATTTATTGATGCATATTGAATTGAATTCCTTCAATCGGCATTTCTGCGATATTATCTTCTTCCATGTACCGGATGATACACTACCTTCTATTGAGTTGATCCCTCAGGAACATCTTGACAAACTGTAATTTTGAGGGAATCTACTGATAATTCGGCTCTTTGTTCCTCTTGGGGAATCTTCCATAATTGAGGGAAGATTTTCTTTCCTTGAGGAAGAGATTAAGGATTTGAAAAAGTCCCCAGTCCAGTGGACTAGGTATGTTCTTGTTCAAGTCCTCGAATCATATTTGTTGATTCTGAGGGTTGGGCCAAAAGAGTCCCCGGTCTGGAAAGTTGGGGTGGTTATTGAGCTACTATATCTGAGACATTATTAAAATATCTTCTGATCTTGAGGAATTTATTCTGTAAATTGGCTGGATGCATCAACCTACATCCACTCAAATCACCTAGCTCAAATGACCGTTGGATGATTTCTGACACTTCTGTCACTTGATGATGCACTCGATCTAAATGAGAAGCATGTTCAATATTCTTATTTTGCTGATGCAAGAGTAATTCGACAAATTGTTCTCTGTATGACTTACTTTGAGAATAACTAGTTGAGGCCTATTCTTGAGTGAGCCTTTGATTCCAAAAAAATCCAATTGGTTGTGGCCGGCCATAGGAAATAACATTGCATGAGACTATTTTGGGCGGGCTTTTTTGGCTGGAGAGTACAGTGAAATGTAGTGCTCCATGGACACCCCATCCCCTGATATGAATACCAGATGGGGAATTAGCAATTAACTAGCGAAATCTTCTTAATGCGCCAAGGCATGAACGCTGAAGGGTTCTCTGCTGCATTTTAGCCTTCAAATATCAGGATTCTGAGAGAGATGCCAAATCATTTTAGCTTTGTAACCATTCAATTATCTTGACATTATTTTCATATTCATCTTAAGATAATATTTTCTTTTTCAATTGAAAATGATTTTTCCACATGTTGAGATGAATATATTGAATACAATCTTTTGTCAACATCTCTAGAATTTCATACTGAGAGTCAGCCAAAGGCCAAAACATAACTATCACCTCACCTTTCTCCAGTTGTTTTCTCATATTCAGCACTTCTTCTTTATCATTCAATGAAGATTATTCTACCTGATTAGACCAAAGCTAATGCTTCCTCGTTGCTTCATCATATTCAACAAGATTGGTAGAGAATTCACTTATCAGACTAGAAGATGAATGACCCATGGGTGGTTCGAAGAATGACCTACTCCTTGGGTTATCTTCGATTGAGAAAGTATTTCACCTGATTTTGGTAAAGCATCAAATGTGACTGGATTCACATTTGCAAGTGCCTCAAGATAAGAGGGCTTTCTCGTTAATGAATTTCCCTTTGAAAACTTTTCCAGGCAATGTGAATTACTACTACGGAGAGGATTTTCATAGATAAATTCATCATCATGGGGAGGACCACCATGGTGGGTTACAGAAAAAGATGAAACATTTTTCTCCTTGATCTTCTGGCCATGCATAGGGTTACCGTGACTCTCATCTGAAGATGATACTTCGAGATAGACTGAACTGTCATGAAGAAAGCCTTCATGAGGAAGTGTCTGATGCAGGCCTTCGGAATTAATGTTCCCTCTATTGGGAAATGAGAGATTAGAATCTTAAGTTGCAGCAGAAAATGGTCTGAGTGCATCAAGAACTCCAGCATCTAGAAAGGCCATATTAAATATTGGTTCTTGATTTCTTGATTGTGTAGGATGGTTCTTTTTCTTAGATGCCTTCTTACTCACTTTGGGAACCACTTGTTGACAAAAGTGGTTATTATGGTCCGGTGTGCGTGCCTACTCAGGAGAAATAGTCCGGTTAGGCTGGTTGTCTCCATTCAAATCAGGTTTATGTTCCAGACTTGATTTTTCGTATGATATGGGGGAGTATGCCCCAAAACCCACCTGGACTGGAAGAGAGTTGTGTATCTATTCTGGAGTGATCTGTTGATGTTTCACTCCACTGGTAGGGATATATTTGCATTTCTTTCGCTATGATGCTGCTGAAGCTGTTATAATATTCTAGCAGGCATCCAGAATATGAGCAGAGATTTTCTTCTGCTCTTTCACCATCGTCATAATGTGATTGGTGACTTCATCTACCAAAATGGGAATATACATCCATTCCATGCTTGGATTTGGTGTGTGTTCCTACTCCTGTCCTCCTTTTTCTGTCAGTGAGTTCTGACAGTACCTATGTGTGGGGGTAGAGATTTGAGTCTGCTCCAATTTTGTCGTCGGGGCTTTTCGTCTGACTTCTCTGAGTTCTACCAAATGAGACTGTTGGTTAGACTGATGAACACTGGCAGGTGTATGTGCCTTCTATGTATTCTTCGTCAAGTATGGTTGACAATTTTCCTTCAATACTGGAAGATGAGACTGCTGATAGAATTCTTGATTGTAAACAGGTGTATGTTCTTGTTTATCAGTTGCCACCATATCAGATTGGCGACCTTATTTGTTTGTAGTCAGAAGATCCTACTGACTAGCTAATAAGTTATAAATAGGTGTATATTCCTGCCTATAGTACTCCGCCGGAATTTCCTGGTGGGATTGGTGTGTTGCTTCCAGACGAGTCTGTTGGACAGTGGGATTAGAACGGACGGGTGTGTGTGCCCGCTCATTTCTTTCCAACAAGTTAGATTGGTGGACTTCTCCGGAAATGGAAGAGCTAAGAACCTGCTCACTATTTACCGGTCATCTCCTCTGTTGGTTTTTCTTTCCTTCTCGGGTTCGAGGAACCAGATCCGAACGCCTAGAGATAACAACCTCATTATGTTGAGGGCGCACTGCCGCACAATTCTGGAGGCGATTATTGGTGGGATCCCTCAGGAAGGACTCATGTCTCCTTGAATTAAGGCCTTGAGTGATATTCTCATTCACCTACTCATAATATGGGAGGGACTGGTGATTGCATTCTCGGGATAACGACTCAAAATGGTTGGAAACAGTGGTTGGAAAAACCTACTTCTTGATCGACGATCATCACTGTTCGGAAAACCAGGGTGAATTATTGACTTGGAGAGCTTGTTGAGAAGCCTCTAGAGTCGGAATGGTACCATTTCGATGGTATTCCTCAACCAATGCATTTGATACCCAGCGTTGAAGATTCTAAGTAGGTGATGTCATCCTCAGAGCAGACGAAGATCCAGCGGGAGTAGCAGCAGATGCATTCATAGGTCTGAACTTTAGAGAAGCCATTTATGTAATGCATAAGATCTTGGAAAAGGGTACCTATTTGATATAACAGACATAATCAAGATAAGTTCGGCC
This sequence comes from Viscum album, assembly GCA_963277665.1. Lineage (NCBI taxonomy): Eukaryota > Viridiplantae > Streptophyta > Magnoliopsida > Santalales > Viscaceae > Viscum > Viscum album. The sequence goes on from OY728166.1 coordinate 826,127,905, forward strand.
AATATATCTCTTTGATGAGAACGCATGTTATTGACTGTTTTGTTGGCCCACTCATTGAGTTTAAATAGGGGACTAAAAAATAAGTAAAACATCATTTTAACTTGGTTGAGGATTCATATCGGGTTCACCATTTTTTGTTTCCTCTTGAAATGGGGATGACCTTTTTTTCTTAAGGTTCAAACATTTCAATCGGTTTCTAACGTTTTTGTTCATAGAACTGGAAACATCCAATGATTATATATCCTTTTGGACCTACATTCCAAAGGTAGGTGCTCATTAGTTGTGGACCGATGAGGCTTAATAATTTTCATTGGTCGAGAGGATGGGAGGTCCGAATCATCACACCTTTTTGGGGGGAATTATTGTCTACTCCGAGACTCTCTTTATAGATTTAAGTTATGATTGTGAATCCTTATTACAATACCAAGTATGAAAATGAGCTTTCCTTTAGATCTGAAAGTCAATGATTAATATGTATGAGATTTAGAGAATATTTTATATGTATTTGAGGTTATTCATTGATAGAGAATCATCTGTATTTGTTAGAGATTCTTATTCAATGGTATCCTTTAACACATCATATAAAGATCTCTTGGTCATTATGATAACTATACAGGTTTTAAAGCCACTCAACAGGGTACTTGAAGTTTATTATCGTTCAGAAGGACATGGAGTATTTAAGAGTTGGGATCGTACCTGCAGATGGGCTACCTACGTATCCTTGTTAGAAAAGGAATCATAACCCATATAGTTCGGGAATAGAGATATATTTTAACGTCATATGGGATGGATGAGAATTAATGGGTAATGGTCTTGAACATCAGAAAGGCTTCCTACATACTCCACTTTTAAGGTAGATATCAACATACATGTAGTTCGGTTGGGAATTTTGGGGCTTATGTTTGATTAACAGCCCAAAGAGATGTGTTGTGGTTACTATTAAACTGTAAGCTCACGTGTGTTATGTTCGGTGTGAGAAACAAGAGGTATCAGTAAACCTGATAATTTGTGCCATGAAAGATGCAGTCACAAGGAATGATATGGGGCTTATGTATGTATGATTTCCCAAATCGATAAAGATCATGACTTACACTAATGAATAAGCCTAGGAACAAGGTCCATAAAGGTATATGTGATTTATGGAGATTTTGATACTCTATCTTGGGGATTAATCTTGAGGAGGATGCCCAAAGTAGGAGGGCTATTGTGATTGGGTTTTATTCTTGAGAAGGAAGTCCAAATCAAAACAAGTTTAGACTGGTTAAGAGAAATTATGACTGGGGCTTACTCTTGAAAAGGAGGCCCAGATTATAGGAATTTACGACTTGGGGCTTACTCTTGAGAAGGAGGCCCAGGTTAAAGGGACTTGAGAACTGGGGCTTACTCCTGAGAAGGAGGCCCAGGTTAAAGGGACTTGAGAACTGGGGGTTACTCCTAAAAAGGAGGCCCATGTTAAGGGAATTTGGGATTTGGGGCTTACTTATATGGAGGATGCCCATACTTGGGATCTTGGGACTTACTCCTAAGGAGAAATCCCAAATTAGGGAACTTGGACTGGGGCTTACACCTGAAAAGGAGGCCCAGGTTAAGAAATTATAACTGGGGATTTCTCTAGAAAAGGAGGCCAAGGTTAGGGGACTATGACTGGGGATTACTCCTGAAAAGGAGGCCCAGGTTAAAGATCTACTCATCTTAAAGGATGAGGTTTAATGAATTAAATCTCACACCATAGTGACATGAAGATATGTAAATCACTAGGTTTTGAGAGATGTTCCACAGAATTCCTTTCAGATAAGGAATCCAACAAAGGAACCATGTCATAAATGACTCTCAAGAGGGTTTTGAAAGCTAAATCATGAAGAGGAGAGGGGGATTCGAAGAAATGAGTTTAATAGGCAGGAGGGAACCCAAAAGGAAGTAGGCACGGAGGTCATGTTTGGGTGCGCAGGTACTGGTCGCGCAGGTATACCTGCGCGACACTTGGGTACTTTCGCGCCAGAAAGGATTGGCTCAACCCTTTAGTATTATCCCTAAAGGCTTCCAAAAGGGTAGCGCACAGGTTCTGTTGAAGGGATAATGCGGCGCACAAGTGTGACCATTTCCCTTAAGGGTTAGACACTTAGGTGCGCAGGTATTGATGACTTTCAACACTAATGCCTTGTTCCCCCTCTTTAGATCTTCCATTATAGGTAATAAATTACCTTAGAAGTGTTCAAAAGACATCAAGAATAGACTAGGGCACCGAGAGCTGAAATTTTAGTTTCTATGTTTTCTCGTCCTCGAAATGGGGGGCCCACGAGGGGTATTTATAGGCTGCTGAAGACCTTGGGCGAAAATCATATAGGCCGCGCTGGTACCCTGCGCGACCATCTTGAAACTTGTGCAGCCCATGCTGAAGAAAATCCTTGTTCATGCCTTTGTCAATTTTTGATGTTTCTTCAAAGGATGAATCACTTTATGTTAAGGTATTTCCCTTTTCATTCGTTAGACTCTGTGGCAGAAAGGAGCATCAACAACCACCAAATTAATCCAAGAGTTTATCATTAAAATTTTATCTAATGATTCATCCTCATGGTACATAATAAATTCATTATTATATCATTTATATAAAATTAATTTCTCTAATAATATATGTTAACAATTCTATATGTTTAACAACATTTCAAATGAACGTCCATTCATGAATACATGTGAACCATACATACAAACAAAGAAAATCAATAGTTATGAATAATGAATATAAGCTCTATAACTCATCAAAAAGGTCCATAAAAGATATTAATAAAACAATAACGAATAAAATTCATTTATTAATGGATATTTAATTGTTAATTAATGAATCTAATGTCATTATATAGTAAATTAATGTGAATGAAGTGTTCAGACACAAGTTAAGGGTAAATTCTCTAACCCAACTCTGTTTCATTGGGTTTTCTAACTTCAACGAATTTTCAAAATGGATGTTTAATAAAAATAATTTATTAATAATTTATTAATAATTATCTTACTTTTTCTTGGATATTAATGTTCTCTAATTTATTTTATGAAAAATCAAATGTTTTCCAACAGAACTCTTCTTTCAAAAAAACACACCCTTTTTACTTCTTGAAGATTGTTTCAATCTTAACTCAATGTTAATGGTGCTATGTCAATAATGATATTAACTCTTTATTTTGGGAATGAAATTTTTATGAATGTATTCTTTACAACAAGAAAACCATTTTTACATGGGTTATTTTATGTTCAATTTTGACATATTCATTATGTGGAATGCATGATAAAGTAAAATTTATGATGTGATGGGTGTGCCCATAATTATATAGCACAATATGAATTCCTAAATGTGATGAGTGCACTGGGAATTATAAAAATCTACAATACATTAGGTAAAGTTAGGAATATTATTAGTTAATGTTAAATTATGTTTGAACATGATTCTATCTTTTTTCACAACATTGTGTGGTTGTCAACCACTAAGAAATGATGTTTTATTTTTATGCATTGACACATTCTGTACTCTTATATAAATGATTTTATTGTTATTATCACCCCATTTAAATTGTTTTATATTGATATCAATCCTCTTACTAGTCTTTTAACTCGCCAATTTTTTATGTATATCCCCCGGTGACTACATGTATTAAGGATTACACAAGGCCAAATTATAATCTAGAGATTTTGGAATTAAATAAATTATTATGCTTTATATTGTAATTATTATGTATGGTCCTAGTTTCCCAAAAAAAAACTAAATCTTTGGATCCTCATTGTGTAATGTTTTTATATTTTTGTCATTTAAATGATGTAAAATTAATTTAAGAAAAGCATGGGTCCTCTATATAACCTAGATTGAAACCTATAGACATGTAAGTCAGGATATAAAATTCATTTATATATTACTCCTTCTATGTTAATAGTTACCCAATTTGTTTTATATTAGTTTATGTGTAATATTATTGGATTTTATTTTGGATATTTTAAATTAATAGAAGAAAAATTCAATGGTTCAATAATTTTCTGTTCATGAGATTCAAATTCCATATATGATTATATGTATACACATTCATCCATATCATGTTACATTAGTTGAAATATTCGAATAAAACCTCAAAACATGGTGATGAGTTTTCTATAAAAAAATAAAATAGATAAATTATTTCATCCTAGGTATATATCTCTTCCAAAGTCAATTATTGTAGACTAAATATCACAAAAAAGTTATTTATACCACATTTAGAAGAATTTTATTCTCTATTTGGAATGGATTGGATGTACTTATATAAGGCCAACATCCACATTCTAGAGGGGTAGATCACTCTTCACTTTCTGAGTAATCCTCTGATTCAATAAAAAGGTAATTATGATGATTAATATAATTTGGAAACATCTTATCAATATTGAATATTATCTTTTTATGATAAAGTATAACTAGCTCAAATTATTGAGAAAAAACAGAAAATCATGCTTGAAGACAGACTCATTGTGAGGGACTATATTGTTGTATTACCTAAAGAGTTTCATTGTCTACCTCATGACTGAGTGGTTGAGTTGACAACTAATCTTAAATATAGACCTCTTACCATATTCTAGACTTCATATAGAATGGCCACCATAATGTTACAGTAACTAAAGAAGTAGTTACAGTTGAATTCTAAAAAGGGTTGAATAGGTTCGAATAATTCACCATAGAGTTCACTTATCTACCTAAAAAAGAAGTGGGATTCATAAATGTGCCGCTTTTTTTATTATCATGAACTCAACCAGATAAAAATAAAGAACGTGTATCCCCTATCATGGGTTTATTACTTGCTTGATCAACAACAAGGGGCCTAGAAATTCTCTTAGGTGGACCTTTTTTTTGGGGTATCATCATTTAAAGGTGAAAAATGAATATATTACCAATACTACCTTTATAACATGTTATGGACACTTTGAGTTGATAGTGCTTCATGTATAAATCACCAATTCTCTAATTAAGTCAATGTAATCGATTAATAGATCCCTTAGAGATTACCTCAACAAATTTATGGTAGTATTTACAGAGGATACTCTGATGTGATTTAAAAGAAAGGAAATTAAGTTTCATTTGGTTATTTTTATAAATACGTTGATAAATGTGAAGTTATATGAAACGTAGAGTAAATGTGAGTTCTGGATGGAGTAAGTATCATTAATACAGAATATTATCACCTATAATGGGATATCTATAGACCCATATAAGTCAAAGAAAAATGAATAATGTCTTTGACTAACATGTGTAACGATGAACCATAGTTTCCATGGACTAGTTGTTTATTATTGACAATTTATGAGAAAATTACCATTATTTTAAAACTCATTTACAAATATGACTCATAAGAGAGTAATTTATTTTGTAGAATAATGAATTTGAAGAGATATTTGAGTAGTAAAAATGGTGACTTATCACTACACTAGTCTTTATGTTTTTCTCAAGTGGGAAACATCTCATGGATTACTTTAATACTTTAAATAAATTATTAGGTTGTGTACTAATGGAAAATGATTAAGTGATATCCTATATATCAAGGTAGTAGAAACATCATAAAGATTAAATCTATTTTATGATCTGTAGGTGGCTGCAGTGATGTTCACAATGAATATTTGGAGGCATTATCTTTATGGGGGGGGGGATTTATGAGATATATATGGATTATAAGAGCTAAAATTACATATTCAAACAAATGTAGATTGATTTTCCCCGGTGAATATAGTTATACCTAATCAAGGATTATTATTTCTCAATCCACTTACATATAAGTATGGTGAATAAAGTGGGTTATTCTGCATGATGAAACCCTAAAAACATATAACTGATGATAGTTAATAAGGTTAAAATCATACTATATATTCAATGTATTGACATAGAATCCATAAAAGAATAATCTTGGTCATGTTTTTCTCAAATGATTTCTCAAACACCCCATCTGAAGAATATAAATATTCTATAATGGATGAAGTGGAAATAGAAAAGATGGTGCAAGCTATATGAAAAGGGAAATCTGCAGAATAAAAAAATTATGAGGAAGGATTTATAGGTTTTGGTTAATGACTATGTGTACCTTTAATGATTGATAAAAAGAAGGTTCCATTGATTGATGGACATATCTTGACCATCAATATCTACCCAGATAGCATAGGAGATAAATTGAGATCTATGAGTGCACTATTAGTGTAAAAAATAAATAATGAGATATTAAAACATACATAAAAGATCATACAATATTATTATGTGAAGTTTTAATGGAAAAGTTCCTATGGGATGATGAAACCATTACCATACCTATGTGGAAATGAGAAAACTAACCATGGAATTTTTCACTACTCTTCCAAAAACATCTAGAGTAAATATTGTTAAATGCGTTTTTATGGATCATATTAAAAATAATTATAACCTTATTGAAATTTGAGAGGACTTATCACTCAAAAAAATTAAATGATATGCATCAAATATGTTGTGAGGTTTCAATAGAGATTATTGTCTATTATATCTGACCATGATCTGATATTTACTTATATATTCTAAAAGATTCTCCATCATTCTATAAAAACCAAGTTGAACTTTGATATATCTTATATTCCTAAAATTTATTTTTAATATAATTGAACTATCCCAAAACATGAGTATATGTTGATAAAATGATCGATGGAAATAAAGGGAGGATGGGATCAACACCTTCATCTTGATGAGTTCCCTTAAAATAATAGTTTTCAGTAAAGAATCAAGTTGGATCCATATGAATCCCTTTATGGGAAGAGATATTGAGCACCTATGTGTTGAGATGATGTTGGAAAATTTAAGATACTAGGATTTAATACATTTAATTAAATGGTTTTAAATATCAAAACCAATCAGTAACACATGAGGGTGGATCAGATTTGGAAAAAAAATCTCTGCTGACAATCATCGATGTGACCCACAACATAAGGTTGGAGATAAAATTTTCCTCAAAAAACCTCTATAGAATTGAATCGTGATTTTTGGGAAGAAGGGAAATCAAATTCCCCGATACATTTAACTCTTTTATATTCTTGGTCACAATAGATTTTTGGACTATCGAATAGCACTCCAATAATCCTTGTCTCAAGTAAATGAAATGATCCATGTTTTGTAACAAGATGATATTTTAATAGACTAAAATTCATCTTTATAGAATATAAGACACATAAAAGTGATCTTGGACTACAATTTAACACCCCTAGTCATTATTAAATATATAATTTTAAATAAATTGAATCCCATCGATAGCTTGTAAAACATGAAACATTGATTCTATAGAAATTGTAATGGAGTATAATGTTATAACTTAGACATTAAATTGGTAGGTATGATTAAGAATAAGTAAATTATGACAATCATTTGGTTTACACAATTATAAAATAATTTCATTATTTATCTATTGTCAATAAATAAAATAAGAATCATTTGAATGAAAAATAAATGTTTTTTTGAAAATAGTACATTCTAAAATATAGTTTCATCAAGAATTGTGATTATACATTAAAATTATTTTTTACTAATTATAGAAAATTTATTTCACAAAATTAAATTCATTCTGGAAATAGGAATGTCAAAATTATCTTATAGTGAAGTTTATAGAATTTTTTGTGGGATTAATGGTAAATTAAATTATTCTATTTATATGAATTCAAATTTGAAAAATGGATTCCATATTTGGAAAAATAATAATTAATATTTTATTATAATATAAAATTATTTTTTATTCATAATGAATAGTAGAAACTGTAAAATTTAATTAATTAGTTAAGGTTAAAACATGTTTTTCAGTGGTTAAACAAAAATTAGAAGGGTCAAAATAAACTAAAAACAAGTTCAAATCTAATTGAATCAAAACATTTAGACCTTATAGAATCCAAAGCGTTTGGGTTTTGATTATATATTCCCAAATCTATTCCTTAAATCCCTATTTATATCCTAGAGTTATTGTTTATCAGAATTACAATATTGGACTACTTTAGGTATAATCTTAATGTGGTTTTTTTGAAGAATTGGTAATGTTCCTAACTATGCATTTTCATTTTTCTTATTCTTTTAACCACCTAAAATATAATATTCTCCAGTTATCAAAAAATAATAAAAATATTATCCCATATATACTTTTATGTTATTACTATAATTTCAAAACCAATATGAATGTCCTCTTCCATCAAATGGGAAATGAAACCATCGAAGGAGTGTACGGAAGATTATCACCTCATGAACCAATTGAATTTTTTTTCCATCACCACCTCTCACCGCTGTATATAATGATGTATTTAATATATTTATATGATATTTTTGAAATTTATATAATTATGTAATTATAATATCACATATACCATATTACCATATGACCCATTATAAAATATTAATGTTTCTTATGTATACGTGGGGACTACCACCTCTATCTAGTTATGGGATATGTTTTTCATTTTATTATGAACTCGAAGGTAATAATGAAATATTTAATAAATATATATTATATATTTTATATAATACTGATTAATTAAAGGTTAAATATTATTTTCCTTTCTTATTTTTGATCTTTTAGAAAAATAGAAACATCATCAATGCGTACGTACAACCTACAATCCCAATGAATAGTATAACTAATTTTCACATCACTAAATTGAATGGATTTTTATAAATACATAAATAATTATTATATATGATAATTATATAAAGATTAAAATTATAGATATTTTGTAGTCATTATAAAATTAATAGGACCAATGTTTCCAAAGCAAAAAATACATGAAAAACAATGTAATTATCACCAAAAATAGTAAATTTAATAATGTATTGTTAACGAATGGGTCAAAATTACTGTAAGTCAAATATGGTATGAAATATATTTTTATTATTATTCAATATTTTTATAGTAAATATATATTCATTATACTAGAGGTATGAACATTTATGAGGGAAATCGGACCAGAGGTAAGGGCTTTCAAAACTCAATTCATATTCCTTGGGTTGTATTACTTCCTAATTGTCAGTGATATTATAAAGTTATGCATGTGATGAATTTTTATTATATTATTTTGTGCCTATTATATTGTATTTGGGTTTTAATTGTACACACCATGTCTTGACCCGTCCCTCGGGGCCCGTATTGTGGCTACCCCAAGCCTGCCTTCCATAGGCCTAGAGCTAGCGACTAGCACCGATGGCATAAATCCATAAACTAGGAAGGAATTTCCTTAATAACAGTAAAAAAAATACAAAAAAATACGCAACTGGAAGTAAAAAACTAAGTGAAACTGTATACAAAAGAGAGTGCAGGAAGTAAAGGGGCCGGAAATACAATCCCAATAGAAAAGTACAATACAACTGAAATTCATGTACCACTGTAGAAAATTAAGCAGCTACTGGGTCATCCTCTGGGGTTTCCACTTGAAGAGTAGGTAAATATGGCCTCCTCAGCACTCCAAGTTCATCTGTCCACTCCATGTACGTCTCGCCAAGTGGACCACCTCCGGGTACCGTCCAGTTCGGCTACTCTCTGCCCCAATCAGTGATGTCCGTCGTCTGCAACCAACACAAGGAGGTACGGGCATAACCCATCCAGGGGTGAGTATAACGATACTTTAGTAAGGACCCCAAGACCCTCAATTTCTCACAAAATCCAATAAGGATAACCAAAAATTATGAAATCAATGGATAACCCTTACTTACGTATATGCCCATACATATACCTAATTGTTTTAGTAACACATCTCAATCATGAAGAAATCACATAAGTCGAAGACTTAGCTCAAAACCATGATTTTATTATAGGGTGGTAACTTGTAACACTCCCGGTCAAACTGTCAAAACCTTGGCAGCTGGTGTACTCCTCCTCTATAGAGTATTGTGGGCATGTTGTGTCACACAGAGGCACTTCCAACTATCTTGGACTACTGTGGTACTCCTCCATTCGAGTACAGTGGGTCTACTGTGTCACACAGAGGTGCTCCCCACTGTGGGTATGCCACGTCACACAGAGGTGCTCCCCACTATAGATTTTCCATTTCACATAGAGGTGCTCCCCTTCGGAGTGTTTCGACTAGCCCAGTGGGAAGAGCTTCTGTGTGATGCGGCAGACCCACAGTGGGGAGCTCCTCTTTGTGACACGACAGACCCACAATACTCGACAAGAGGAGTACCTCAGCAGGCTATGAGTGGTACCTCCTTTGTGTGACGTGGTAGACCCACAGTGGGGAGCGCCTCTGTGTGATGCAGCAGACCCATGGTACTCGACAGGAGAAGTGCCACATCAGTCCCGGATAGTGGGAAGCGCCTATGTGTGATGTGGAAGTCCCACAATACTCTATAGAGGAGTACACCAGTAGCTGAGGATTCAAAAGTTTGACTGGGAGTGTTACATGTTACCACCCTAGAATAAAATCCTGGTTTTGAGCTGAGCCTTTGGCTTATGGGATTTCCTCATGATTGAGATAGGTTACTAAATAATTTAGGAATATGTATGGGCATATACCTAAGTAAGGGTTATCCGTTGATTACATACATTGTGGTTATCCTTGTTGGGTTTTGTGAGACCTTGAGGGTCTTGGGGTCCTTACTAAGTATAGTTATAATCACCCATGCACGGGCTATGCCTGCACCTCGTTGTGTTGGTTGTAGACAATGGACAGCGCTAATCGGGGCAGAGAGTAGCAGAATTGGACAGTACCCGGAGGTGGTCCACTCGGCGAGACGTACACAGAGTAAAAGGATGGACTTGGAGTGTTGAGGAGGCCATCTGTACCAACCCTTTATGTGGGAACCCTGGAGGATGACCTAGTAGCTGCTTACTTTTCTATAGTTGTACTTTCATTTCAGTTGAATTGTACTTTCCTGTTGGGCTTGTATTTCCAGCCCCTTTACTTCCAGCACTCTTTTTTGTATATAGTTTCAATTAGTGTTTTACTTGTAGTTTCATAATTTATTGTGTTTGTTTATTGTTATAGAGATAATGACTTCCCAGTTTAGGGATTTACGCCTTCGATGATAGTAACCAACCCCTGGCCTATGGGAGGTGGGCTTGGGGTAGTCACGATACGGGCCCCGGGGGATGGGTCGTGACAAATTGGTATCAGAGGAGTCGATTCTACCACAGAACATAGGACTCTAATATTTCTTTTCTGTGATGCAATAGTATTTTGGGTACTAAGTGTGGCCATCAGTTCAGGGAGTCCAGTGTTGGTGTGGGCGGCTGTGATATCCATACACCAAGACCTTGACTATCGATTTCCGACTTAGTGCACGAAAACACTGATTGTGTTCATTTCTTTAAAAGTTTTCTTAAGTCACCTCAACCAGGTCATCTCACCAGGTATAAACTTTTGACAGTGTCACATCTGTTTCTTTCCGGATGCCTCCCCGCATACGACCAGTTAGAGCCCCGAGAGTCGTACGCTCTGACAGCCCACCGAGCGACGAGGCCTCAGTGTAGGGCCCTTTTCCAGCAGAGGCACCAGTGGTACCACATCCCATTTCGCCACCGATGACACCAGCCCCAACAGCATATTATGCACGCTTCTTGAGCACGTTTCATGAGTTCTAGAGCTAGAGGCCACCCAGGTTCTGGGGAGAGACGGACCCCTAGTCGGCTGAGGATTGGCTGGTGGCTGTTGTGAGAATCTTCAGGCTGGTAGGGACACTAGCAGACCTTATTGTGATCCTTGTTGTGAGTCTCCTACAGGAAGTAGAATGAAGATGGTGGAGCCTGATGCTTCAGGTCCATGACGTCGTGACACTTCTATGGGCAGACTTTGAGAGCCTGTTCCGGACAAAGTTTGTACCAGCCACCCTTCATGCGGTGCGGATACAGAAGATACTTCATCTGTATCATTACAGTTGCACAATGCTCATCAAGTTCACCGACCTCTTGCACTACTCCACAAATATGGTGCATGGCCTATTCTTTAGGGCTCGGACCATCGATAAGATGCTCATGCGAGAGATCAGAGCCTCGATGATCTCCCTCAACATCTCGACGCAGGCAGGGGTGTTAGAGAGAGTCCTCCTAGTGGAGATTTTCCTTGCTGAGCAGTCTCTAGTAGAGAGACCCACTACTAGTCGACATGTAGTGGAGTCTTCTGCAGGTGGCAGTAGACAGATGATGCAGAGGTCCAAGAGGACTAGACCCACAGGTGGACGACCGCTGGACTCAAGATCTGTTGTGTGGGTCACCTAGGGAAGTGACATATATGCAAGGAGAATACAGTGTTACTCATGTGGTTGGCAGGGTCACAGGGCTCGTGACTATCCGACTCACCATTCAGATGATCAGCAAATAGTTTAGGGACCACCCAGGAAGGGGCAGAGGTCTGACCTGGGTGGTCCATAGGGCGCAGGCGGACGTGGCAGAGGAGCTGGTCGATCAGCTGGCAGTGGACAACGTTACGAGGTGCTACCACCACCACCACCAGAAGGTCCACCAAGACCGCAGGGAGTAGGTGGACATGGGAGAGCTCAGCTTCGGGTTGTTGAGGCATATGACCATGGCACTCTGGATATGATTCTGGGTAAGATCTGTGTCTACTCCACCTTAGTTACAGTTATTATAAACACATGTGCTATTCACTCTTTCATTACCACTTCCCTCATTCAGAGCTCGGAGATTCCGATAGAGTCGTTGGCTCGATCCTTATGGCTAGAGACCCATACGGGAGCAGACTCGATGATTACGCACCGATGCCAGTAGTGTGAGATTACTCTAGGAGGTGAGAGATTCATCTGGGATCTTCTCGTAATGGCACTGAGGCCTTATAATGTCATCTTGTGTATGGACTGGTTATCCATAGTACATGCTCAGATCGACTACATTAGGCGCAAAGTGCGGTGTGTCTGCACTGATGAGACCAGGTTTACCTTCACCAGCGAGAAGGGAACCTTTGCAGCACAAGACAGACTTACATGGAGGAGGGTGCAGCCGATCACTCACTAGTTGGCTTGTCTTACACTCGGAGCAGTTGATGTAGAGATTCTGACTTATCCTGTAGTGGTGGACCAGTACGCGAATGTTTGTCCTGATGATGTTCTAGGAGTACCTCCTCACAGAGAGGTGGACTTCTACATAGACATGTACCCTAGGAAGACACAGATATCTACTCCAGTATATCGGATGGCTCCTACTAAGCTTCATGAGCTGTGGGTATAGCTGGAGGACTTGCAGGGGAAGGGATTCATCTGGCCCAGTGTTTCTCCCTAGGCAGCCCCATATCTATTCGCCAAAAAGGCGAATGGGAACTTGAGGCTTTGTGTCGACTACCATCGACTAAACCAGGTGACTGTGAAGAAAAATTACCCACTCTTGATGATTGAAGACCTCGTTGATCAGTTCAAGGGAGCAGGATGGTTCTCGAAGATATATCTTAGATCAGTCTATCACCAGCTATGAGTTTGAGATGAGAATGTGCAGAAGACGACCTTCAGGTGTCGGTATGGTCACTATGAGTTCTTGGATGTTCCATTCGACGTAACCAACGCTCATGTGGTGTTCATGAGTCTGATGAACAGGATGTTTCATCCTTACCTCGATTGCATTGTCGTGGTCTACATCAATGACATTATTATCTACTCGACTATTGAGGAGGTGCATGCCTACCATTTGTAGGTGGTATTGGACACACTCCGAGAGAACCAGTTTTATGGTAAGATCTCAAAGTGCCAGTTTTGTATTTGAGAGGTTCACGTATACATTGGACTTCAAGACAGTTGGAGTATCGACTAGCAGCTCATGGAGTGGATCCTCCTGGATTTGATTGTGAGGAGTACGGAGACTTAGTATCTGGCTGAGACATGACAACTACTGACCTTATGACTCGAAGTGTTTCGACTTGCCCAGTGGGAAGTGCCTCTATGTGATGCGGCAGACCCACAATGGGGAGCACCTCTGTGTTACGCGGCAGACCCATGGTACTCGACCGGAGGAGTACCACTACAGGCTACGAGGGGGAGTGCCTCTGTGTGATGCGGTAGACAAACAGTGGGGAGCGCCTTTGTGTGACGCAGCAGACCCACGGTACTCGACCGGAGGAGTACCACAGTAGTCCAGGATAATGGGAAGCACCTCTGTGTGATGCAGCAGTCCCAGAGTACTCTATAGAGGATGAGTACACCAACAGCTGAGGTTTCGACAGTTTGGCTGGGAGTGTTACATGTTTCCACCATAGAATAAAATCCGTGTTTCGAGCTGAGTCTTTGACATATGTGATTTTCTCATTATTGATATGGGTTACTAAATAACTTAGGTATATGTATAGGCATGAACCAAAGTAAGGGTTATCTGTTGATTACATACTTTGTGGTTATCCTTTTGGGATTTCGTGAGACCTTGAGGGTCTCGTGGTCCTTACTGAGTATCATTATACTCACCCCTACATGGGCTATGCCTGCACCTCATTGGGTTGGTTGAAGACGATGGACAATGCTGATCGGGGTAGTGTAGCAGAACTGGACGGTACTCAGAGGTGGTCCACTCAGCGATAAGTACAAGGAGCGGACGGATGGACATGGAGTGCTGAGGAGGCCATATGTACCTACCCTTAAGGTGGGAACCCCAGAGGATTCCCCAGTAGCTGCTTACTTTTCTACAGTTGTACTTGCATTTCAGTTGTATTTTACTTTCCTGTTGGGACTGTATTTCTAGCCCCTTTACTTCCAACACTCTCTTTTGTATACAGTTGCACATAGTGTTTTACTTTCAATTGCGTAATCTATTGTGTTTGTTTACTGTTATAAAGGAAATTCCTTCCCAATTTAGGGATTTACGCCTTCGGTGCTAGTCGCCAGCCCCTAGCCTATGGATGGTGGGCTTCGGGTAGTCATGATACGGTCCCTAGGGGACGGTTCATGACACACCTAATCATTTCATTGATCAATTCTCATCTCAAATTTATGATCATTACAAGGGTTTATCTTCTCACATTTAATTATATGAGAGGTATGTCATATTCCCCACTGATTTATTTTATATGATGTATATACTTCCCCTTTGATATGTTATATAATAAATCCATTTATATTTTAGGTATTCAACGTTTCTTTTCAGATTCTTCCACTAATGGAGCTTATGATTTTGAAGTTATCAAAGGAGAACATGTTTACATCCAAATCCCATCTTTATTTTGGAATATTTATGTTTTAGTTTCCATTTATGTACTTATTTATTATTTATATCAAAAAATAATATATTTTATTATAATATGGTCATTCAATAATTTTTAATGTAATAATAACAATTTCCACTATATGGAACATAAAATTATTTAGAAAAAGGTTTTAATAAAACCCTACTTCATTTCTCCCTTTTGTTAGAAAATTCTTTTACATCCAAATCAATGTTTTCTAAATATGTATTTAAAAAATAGATTACTATGATTTTTAATCATCATTTTACTCATTACATTATTTGTAAAAAAATAAAAAGTAATCATCAGATTATTATTCAAACCAAGTATATCTTACCTTCCTTACAAAAATGTGAATGGAATCATTGTTTTTGTAAATACATGACCATAGCTCCCTAGAGCTAGTGCCTTATTACATTTTATTTTCATGATTACAAGACCGTCATATCCTAATTGAAATAATAGTTTAGTATATTTGGAAATACATATAAATACATAATTTCAACATTAAAATGTAAAATGAAAAATGACATAAAAGTTCAATTGGGAACATTCATCACTCTATGATTATACCTACAGGTCAATCATAAAACACCTTCTCATGTCCTTGGAAAAAATAAAACATAACAAGGGGTGAGATTAGATTTTTAGTAAGGGTAAACAATAAATTGTAATATATCATAAAAATAAACAATAGGTATGCTGAATAATTGAAAACACATACCTTAAAAAATAATATTGAAAATAATATGGCAGGAACATTGATTTGAAAAAATTACTATAATAAAACATATTCATGGTTATTTTACTTGTTGAATAACCACATAAACTATAAATTTATTAATTCATAATGAGGGAAGTGAATATTTTAGAAATTTGAAAACATATTGTCAAGGCCTCAACCAATACATCTAAAAATGATTAAGGCCTCGGCTAAACCCATATCCAAAAATGGGCAAGGCCTCAGCTAAGTCCTTATCTATTAGTTTAATGAGACGTAATAGTGCATTGAGGGGCTATAGTGGGGCCCAAATGTCACATAATAAGTCTAATTAATTATTTATATGAATAAATATACACATAAACAACAGATACATTCACATTGAAACTAACATATGAAATGTAACTATCTTTCCTCAATCATTAAACATAAACCGTAACCATTCGGAGTAATATTATGAATGATTTCAAGATAGTACATACATATTCAAACTAATAATAAATAATTAAAAAAATATGGTTGATTATATCATAAAATATTAGTCCCATTAATACGTAATAGTAAATAATATTGTTGAATCAAATGAAAATACTCTTATAAAATCATTGAGTTAATCTTGAGATAAATACTATTTTACATTGAAATGAAGTGTTACTTGGGAAAAATCAGAGTCTAAATACAGAAGTTAAATAATAAATTTTTTCATAATGAAATTATTTTTTTCAGAAAAATAATGGTTTCTTAATACATCATATAGAGTTCCCTTGAAAATAGGTAAGAATTCTGAAAATTTCATTGAAATGGGCTTGTATTTCGGGAATAATTTTTGAAATATCCTTTTAAAACATTTAAATCCACATAAATTAAGGTGTTAATATGGGTGGTGCACATATAAAAAATTAGAACTGAAATAATGATGAGTAAATATGAATGAAAAAGAATTTAATTGATGTAAGTAGATAATAAAAGTAACCCTAATGAAAATGGATGTTCGGGTGGAAAACCCTAACCTTAAGTTTGAAGGTGTTCCTCACATTATCTTAATGATCTAAATACTCAAATTTAAGATCATAAATTAAAAATTCCAGATCATCCTCTATATGAATTTGACTTTTTATAACCTTATTAAGTTCATTCATGGCATTTTGATGGGTTAAGAGATTCAATTTCATTGTTTGGGAGTGTTTTCTTTGTTTTCATTATTGGTTTACTTATATTCATGTAGAGAAAATTGTATAAAATTAGAATGGTTGTTCATAATATAAGTTTTATGTTACTAGTGAACAAACATAATCTTAAATGTTTATAAAATTCATTTGGTTATTGGGAGTGAAGATGAATCATTATATAAAACATTAATGATAATTGATTGGGTTAATTGAAGATTTTTTATCACAATGAATTCATTTTGATTTATAAATTAATATAATGTGTAGAAATTGATTAAATAACCTTAAATAAGTTATAATAAATATATAATAGATTGGTTAAAACGTAAAAATGGTTTCATGACCTTAATGGAATATGGTAATAGAAATTAAAAACTTTTCATCCTTGGATGTTACAAATTAACATGTCTCAGATGGTGTTTTTATTTATAATATAAAATAAGGGGAAATAAGATATGTTGATGAGCTATTACTTTATCATAACAAAATTCTTGTACATGTAAGGTAGTGGAGTCATTATAAAATTTGAATTAAATGAGGTATGGAAACAAAAAGAAAATAAAGTAACATGAAATAAAAGAAATGAAAAGTTGAATTTACCTCTTGATGTAATATTCCTTGAGAACCTCCTTAGGGGAGAGGTCTTTGTCTTTTTATGAGACCCAGGGTTTTCGGATGTGGGGGCGGATCATGGGAGGATATTTGAGTTGAATTTAGACAAGTAACAAGTCTTGAGAGGACTGAAGGGAAGAGGGAGTGAGGGGGGTTTCTATACAGAAGGAGAGTGGTGGTTTTTGAATATCTTATTCATTATTTTTTTATTTCCCTCTAAACTACCAATAATGTTCATTCATGAGACCCATAATAGTAATAAGTTCTAGTAAGATTGAACCCAGTGTTCTTACATCATCCATTATTCTAGTAATAATGACTTTAACTGGTAATATATATACGTAAAATTACTATATTTTACTATTCATAAAATATTTGAGTATTTCAAAAAAATCCAAAAAAAGCACCGTAACAATTTTTTTGACATTTCAAATTTAAAAATGAAATCCATTTTATTAAAATGATTTTCTAAATAAGAGAAATTTAATTTTTAAATAAAATCATTATTTACTTGAATAATACATATTTTAAATTTAAAACTAATATTATAATACATTCAAATATTAATTGATGTCTCGTAAAATTATCCTAAAATATTAGGACAAAAAATATGTATTTAGGAACACTTTTTATGAAAATAAATTTTATTAATTTATTAATTTCAAATTTAAATTAAATATTTATTACTCACAAATATAAACAACACATAATTATTAATTTCTAAAACACTCTACTTCATTTAAAAGGAATGTAAATATTATTTATACATTCATGGGAGTGGTTATTATTCATAAAGGACATATTACTATTAATAATGGTATGTTACTACTCATAATGGTCATGTTACTATTAACCAAAAATGGAAGTTGATTTTATAATACTCTAAATATCTTACTGAACGCAACCATGTATATCAGTTTTTTGAAATTCAAAACACTGAGGTGGTAAAATTATGGTTACTCTCTAGGGTATAAAAAAGTGGTGTTCGGTAGAGACTAAGTGTTTCATTCATTCAATGTTAAATTTATTTTCAAAACCTTTGGGTGTTACTTTCCCCCTCCAATAAACAATTTCAGCCTCAAAATTCACAGAATGTGACCTCATAAAATGATTGTGGTATGTCTTTATCATAAGCTCCTCAGGCTCCCATGTTGGCTCTTCAATTTTATGATTTTTTCTATGTATCTTTACAAGTCGAGTTTTCCAATTTGTCAACACATGTACATCAAGGTATTGAATATGGATATGCTCTTTATAGTATGATAGGTCAGGTTCCAATTCAATTCTTTTATAAGTGAGTACTTGTGTTGGGTATGGTTTGTACTGCCTCAACAATGAGACATGGAACACATTATGTACTATAGACAGGCTTGGTGGTGTAGGTAAACTATTTGGAATTTCTCCAATTATCTCTAGGATTTAAAAAGTTCTAATATACCAAGGGATAAGGTTCCCATTATTCCCAAATCATATAATTCCCTTCCATGGGGATACATTCAAGAAAACGTGATCACCCACATTGAACTCCAAATCCTTCGATTATCGGCATAACTCTCTTTCCTGCTATGAGATTCTTACATATGGGTTTTAATAGTCTTCAATAGTGTTTTTGTTTCTTCCTTAATCTCTAGTCCTGCAAGCTTCATTTCTCCAACATCATCCCCACAAGTTTGTGTGCAAAAACTCTATCCATACAATACTTTATATAGTGCCATTTTAATACTTGAATGTAAACAATTATTATAGGAAAAATCCACTAAAGGTAAATATTTAACCTGCATACTTTGAAAGTCATGTTAACATGAACTCAACATGTCTTCAAAGGTTTGGATCATCCTTTCTGATTTCCCGTCAGTTTGTTTGTGATAATCATTTCTCAATTGAAGATAAATATCCAAATAATTCTGAATAATTTTCATTAATTTCAATTTAAATCTTGGAATATGATTAGATATAATTGATAGAGGTTATCTATAAAGTCTCACACCTTTATTAATATAGAGTTGTGATAGATTTTCCAATGGAAAATCCTCTATTATTGCATGTAAATGTGTAGATTTCGTAATTCGATCAATAATTACCCATATTACATCATTATTTCTTGGAGTTTTGGGTAATCTTGTGAAAAAATCCATGGTGGTTTCATCCCATTTCCATGTAGGAATCGGTAGATGTTTTATGACTCCTCTAGATTGTTGTCATTAGGCCTTCACATGTTGACAGTCTAAACATCTTGATACATAATTTGAAATCATCCTCTTCATGTTATACTACAAGAAATATTCTTTCAAATCTCTAAGTGTTTTTGTGATACTAGGGTGTTTAGAGAAATTTGGGCTATGAGCATCATCCAATAACTCCCTTTTTCATCTCGGAAATAGAGGGAACACATTGCCTCTTCTCAAATTTGAGAATTCCATATTCACACATGAAGTCAACAAAATTCCATCACAACATTAATTTTATTTTGAAAATTCTCATAATCAGACTATAAACCATTAATTCTTTCTAATAAAAATGGTTGGCACGCAATTTGAAAATGTTTTTATGTTTCACCTTATTTCATAATTCACATATCCATCCTCACTAGATCCATGAAAATGAGTCCTTGTTAATCATCATTTTTTTAGAACTCCATGATCCTTCATGCTCAATGCTTCAATTGAAGTTTTTTAATTCCTAGGTGTTAGTGTATATAACAGTCATAATACATGAGTAGTTCAATCCATTTCCTTTTCCCCATGATGATTTTTTTCGGTGAGAAGATATAAATCACTCTATTCTGATCTATATAGATCTCACATATTTCACCATAAAGATAATTTCACCATATATTCAAAGAAAATATTATTTATACTAACTCAATTTTATGATTAAGAAGGTTTTGTTCATTAATTTTTAACATCCTTGATGTATAGACAAAAACTCTATCATTCTGCATAATGATAGAACCTTGTCCTTTCTTTGATGCATCACTGTAGACCAAAAAACCATCATTACCCAATGGTAGAGTAATAATTAGATAAATCATTAATATCCTCTTCAATTACTCAAAACATTACTCCCATTATTTTATCCATACAAACATAACCCATTTACGTGTAAGATTTGTCATTGGGTTGGCTAAACATGCAATGTTCTGAATGAAACACAGATAATAACATGATAAACCAATAAGACTACATACCTCAGTTATGTTTGTTGGAGTAGGTAATTCTTTAAAAGTCTTTATCTTTTCATGATCAATAGATATTCCATACTTGGAGACAATGTTGACATAAATGGAAACTGATTGAAGCCAAAATTCACACTTGTAAAAGTTATCATACAATTCATTTCTTCTAAGATTATTTTTAATATTGTGCAGGTGAGGTTCATGATCATCATATATTTTGGATTATACCAATATATCATCAATAAATACCTCCAAAAAGTAAACTAGATATTCCTTGAAAACTATATTTTTTATATCCATGAATAAAGAAACTGAATTATTCACTTCAAAAGGAATTACTCTAAACTCATAATTCCCATACCTGGTTCGAAATTCTGCCCTTGGAATGTCTTCCATCCTTACTCATAGCTTATGATATCCAAATAGAAGGTAAATCTTTGAAAAATATCGGGCTCCATGAATTTGATCAAATAAATCAGTAATGAAAGTTAGGGGATACTTTTTCATTAATGTTATGTCATTGTTCTCCCTATAGTCAATGCACAACCTCATAGATCAATCTTTTGGGTTAACGGAAATAACAGTGGGTCCCTAGGGACTAATATTAGATATAATAATTACTTTATCACTCAATTACTTTAGTTATTTATTCAATTATACTAATTCCACAGTTTCCATTCTATAAGTGGTCTTTGATATGGTCCATGAACAATGAATTAAGTAAATGTAAAACTCAATTTCCCGCTCTGGATGATGTTAAGGTAAATTCCATGGAAACACATCAACATATTTTTGCACAATAGGTATGTCCTATATTTAAACATTTCATTCCTCACCCATGGCTATTTCATTCCCTTTCTACCCAATAATTAAATTTAGTAGATCTAATGGGGGTGGATCTAGATAATAATTATATTGAGAGAATTATACTCTAATGATAAGGGATTCTACACCGTTCTCAAAAATCCTAACATCAATCCTCTTGTAATAAATATTCACATCATAACATGAAATCCAACTCATAATATTGATTATATCAAATTCAATCATGGGTATGATAATAAAATAAGAAGGTAAATCACATTATTATACCATAATGGGGACATTCTAACACATTTTTTTTGCAATGAAACTTCCCTTAAGAGTTTTGACTGACAACACCTTTATTAAATAAAATTTAAAATATGTAATTTTATTGAAAAACTGGGAAGATATGAAAGAATTCAATTATCCATAATCAAATAAATCATTGTATATGATTTATTAAATGAATAAAGTACCTTACATCACGTCATTAATAACTTAAATATTAGTAGTTGTGATCGCATAAGCTTTTCCCTACTCCCTTGGCCTTTTCTAAGGCACGTTTCCTTGACTCTTTGGACAATCATTAGAATAGTGTCCCAACTCTCTAAAATTATAGCATTGAACATTAATTGATTCATTCTTTCACTTATGGTAACCACCATGATAGCCTTTCTATCCACACCTGTAGCATACCCCTTTTCCATTTAAGTAGGAACCAATGTGTTTCCATCAGAAATTATCATAGGGTGGAAAGTCAACTCTTCCATTCTTCCCCATTTCCTTATTTCCATTTATATTGTTTTACATAGCCATGTTATTCTATTTCTTTCCATTAAATTCCTAATATGTGGAGAACATTGTTTTTATCTTGATAACACATGATACTATGTCTTCTTATGATGAAAAAGTTTGGAAGACCAGTGCCTATCAGAGGAATGGCTTTAGGACATAATATAATCGAGGAATATTTCTCCGTGGATTACATATATAGTCTAAATAATTTATTTCTAATCTTGTTTAGTTATATTCATACTATGCAACATTCTCATCTTTCTTTTGCCTCAAATTTATAAACTACCTTTCCATATCTGCTCATTGTTCATGATGATGGTTTTTTATAAGAAAATTTCTTTAAATTAACTCCATTCCATGTTTTCTATTTCTCCATCCTCCTTTGTGTTTTGAATTAGTGAGAACCATTGATCAGCATCTCCGAATAGATGATAAACTTCCATGACAACCTTCTCCCTTTCATTACATCCCAGGGAAATAAATATCTTCTCTGCGGAACTTATACACTATACTGCTATGAATATGTTTGTAGTCCCAATAAATGATTCAGTTTTTTGTCACATAAAGAGATATAACATGGCTCATCCACATTGTGGATCCAGATTCTTTATACAGGTTAGGTTTTTGTTCATAACCTACATAATATGTCCCAGTATAGTATATGTTGCTCTGCACCAGTCACATATATAGATCCAACATCATTATGTTTCATTGGAGGGAAATACCTACATGGGATATGCGTGTTCATGCAGTTTTCATTCCTTTCACTATGTTCTATTTCTAAATAATGGCATACGTCAGATTAAGTTATGAATCATAATGCATGATCTCATCACATAGAAAATACTTAACATAAATTGAAATCTTCTGAATGGATAATTCCATAATCATAATCATGATTTCTTTGAAGAAAATATACATATATATCCTTCATAATGGATTGAAAATGAAATGTGAATTATTATAATCATATCCCCCAGGAGTTTCAAAACATGTGCGTAGTAAAGCCTGTATTCATATACCTAGACACCCTATGTCAAGCCTGAATCTCTTTATTGGAGTTTTCACTCCTAGGTAAATTTATGGAAAACCCATGTACACTTATAGTATCCATAACATGATGTATTTTCTAGAAAGATCAATATAATATATTCCTTACCAAAATTCTAGGATGGTCTTGTATTTTTACCCTCAAAAAATATCTTAGGGGTTTGTTCCCTAATCTACATTTTCTAAATCTAGTTTCCAATTTTTCTATTAAAATTTCTCTGATACCAATAGTAAAGGCCCAACACTAGTTTCCCAGAGTTGGTTCCATATTACATTACATTGTAATGATTACACAAAAGTAGTATCATTAGGAACAAATAGTTTAGTATATTTGTAAAGGTAGATACATACATAAGGTCAACATTACAACTTGAAATGAAAGGCAACATAAAAGTTCCATCGGGAACATCCACCACTCTATGATTATTTCTATGGGTAAGTTATAATATTCTTCATCCTGTCATAGGAAAAATTGAAACATAATAATGGGTGAGCTCAAATAATCAGTAAGGGTGAATAATACAATAGAAGAAATCATAAAAATAAATATTCGGCATAGTGAATAATTGAGAACTCAATCCTTCAAATAATAAACATGATCATAATATGGTATGGAATATGGGATGAGAAAATATTATCATAATAAAAAATAGTCATGGGTATTCTACTAGTCAAATAACCACATAAAATATGAATTTCAGGATTCATAATGAGTTAAATGCAAATACCTCACATTCTAAAGCATAGCTTCATGTCCTTGAATAAGAAATCTTAAAATTATTAAGGCCTCAGCAAAAACCCTATTTAAAAATGATCAAAGCCTCAACCAAGTCCATATCTTTTTAACTCATGAGACCTACCGATGCATAAAGGCGATATAGAGGGCCCCACCCATCACATAATAAGTCCAATGAATTCCTCATATTAATGGTAATACACACAAACATCATAAACATTCATATTGAGACTATCATATGAAATGTAACTAACCTTCCCCCATCATAAAACCTAAAAAACTAACTATTCAATGTAATATGGTGACTGGTTTAAACATAGAAGATCCATAGTCCAAATAATAATAAACAATTAAACAAAATATGGTACATTATATCATAAAATATTACTCCAATTTATACATAATAATTAATAATAGTGTTGAAACAAATGAAAATACTCTTATAAAATCATCGAGAAATTATTGAGATAAATACTCTTTTACTTTAAAAAGAAGAATTATTTTGGAAAAATAATTATATAGAACAGGAAGTGAAATATTATTTTCTCTCATAATAAAATTGTGTTATAATAAAAAAACGGTTTCTTAAAACAAATTATATATTTCCCTTGAAAATAGGTAAGAATTTTTGAAATTCCTTTGAAATAGGCTTGTATTTCGGAATGAATTTTTGAAAATCCATTTTAAACATATAAATACCCATAAATGAAGGTATTATTCTAGTTGGTAAATATATATATATATATATATCTAATATATAAATTATGAGAAGTTAATATGAATGAATATGATTTTAATTGAGGAAAGTATATAATATCAGTAACCCGAATGAAATTGGAGGTTTGGGTGGAAAACCCTTACCTTAAGTCTAAAGGTCTTCCTCACATGATCTTAATGACCTGAATAAAAAAAATTGTGGTTCATAAATTAATAATTCATAATCCTAATATATAATTAATTTATTTATTAAAACATTATTAGGTTCCTTTAGGACCTTTTGATTTCTTAATAGTTTCAATTTCATTGTTTGGGTGCATTTTCTGTTTTCATGATCGATTTACTTATATTCATGTAAAAATAAACATATAGAATGAGAATGGTTTTACAGAATATAAGTTTAATTTTATTAGTTAAAAAACAGAACATTACATAGTTATAAAATTAATTTTGTTATTTTGATTGAAGATGAATCATTATATAAAACATTAATGACAACTGTTTGGGATAATTGGTGGTTTTTTATCACAATAAACTCATTTTCATTTATTAATTAATTTCATGGGTAAAAAAGGATTATAGAAGATTAAATAAGTTATAATATATATATTATAGACTTTTTCAACAATAAAAATGATTTCATTAAAAGAATTGAAGATGGTAATAGAAATTGAAAACCTGACGTCCTTGAATGTGATAAACTCACACTTCTCGGATGGTGTTTTCATTTCTACTATAAAAGAAGGGGAAAGGAGATATGATGAATAACTCTTACTTTATCAAAAAAAAATTCCATTATGTGTATGTTAATAGTTTAATCATAACGTTTGGATGAATAGAGGTGAGTAGATAAAAGGAAAAGAAAGGAACATGAAATGAATAAAATGAAAATAGCAATTTACCTCTTAAAGTAATATTCCTTGAGAGCCTATTTAGGGGAGATTTCATGGTCTTTTTATGAGACCATGTGATGTCAGACATAAGGTAAGATATTGGGAGTATATTTGAGTAGAGTTTAGACAAGTAACAAGGCTTAAGAGGAGTGAAGAGAAGATGTATTGAGGGAGGGTTTATACTAGAGGAGAGGGATGATTTATGAATATCTTATACATTGTTTTATTATTTCCCCCAAGACAACCAATAATGTTGATTCATGTGACTAATAATAGTAATAATTTCATGTGAGTTTTAACTAGGTGTTCTCACATCATCCATGATTTTAGAAATAACGAATTTAACTGATAATGCATATAGATGATAAATTATAGTAATTTACTATTCATAAAAAAATTCAAGTATTTTAGAAAAATCCCAAAAATTCACCCTAACCATTTTTATAAATTTAGAACATTAAAATAAGATATATTTTACCAAAATAATATTCTAAAAAAGTAAAATTTAATTTTTAATAAAATCATTATTTATATAAAAATATAGATTTTAAAATTAAAGCTAATTTTATAATACATTCCAAAATTAACTGAGGTCTTGTAAACTTATCCTAAAATAATAGTATTATAAAATATTTATGTAAAATTTATTTTTATGGAAAATAATTTTATTAATTTATTTATTTAAAATTGTAATTAAATATTTGTTACTCATAGAAATACCAACACATATTTATTAATTTCTAAAATACTCTATTTCATTTATGTAATGTCTAAATTTTATTTATACTTTCAAGTGTGTGGTTACTATTCATAAGGGTCATATTACTACTCATAAGGGTACATTACTATTCATAAGGTTCATGTTACTATTCATCATAAAATTTATGTTGAACTTATCAGACTCTAAATATCTTAGTGAATGCAACCATGTATTTCACGTTTTCAAAATTCAAAACCTAGAGGTGGTAAAATTCTGTTTACTAGCTAGGTTATAAAAAAGTGGTGTTTTGTAGGGAATTAGTGTTTCATGCTTTCAATATTAAATTTATTGGAAAATTCTTATGGTGTTACTATTTTAGTATGTATGAAATGAATAGAATTTCTGACCATCATAACAAATCATTGTTTTAAAGATTCACTTGTAATAATAAAGAGTTATTTTCAAGAAAAATTATTATGATAATATTTTGTGAGCATTTATTTTTTAAAATGTGATTTTCAAAATGGAAAGGTTATTTTACTCAAGAATATTTTTAATTATCTCTTTATGTAATTTCTATTCATCAATGTCGAAACCCCTTATTTTAGTTTTTACCCATTGGGAATATGTCATAATTACACTATCTTTGTCATATAATTGGATGGTTTATGATCAGTTTTAATAGGGATGTATTACATTGATATGATTCTTCAAATATCTCAAAATGGTTTATAATTATGAATATTTATTGTTGAATATATTAAAATTTAATATTCTAGTTTTTTAATAAGAATTTTTATTGTTATTATGTTTCACCCCTTTCATGTAAATAATTAATTTGAATTAGTAAGTGATGTGTGAATCCATCTAAATCCCCTCAATGAATTAGTATGTTTCAAAAGACAATGTAGATCGGGTTTTATGTGATTCGATACCCATTTATTTAGATTTCATGTCATAAGCCCTAGAATGTGTTTTAGATATCTCTTAACATGGTTGAGATAGAATTTTTTTAGATTTCCAACATTATTCATTCCATTATTATGAGATAAGTTATTTATGTTCCATGTGATTATTGGGTTAGTTAGAATATCCATGGATAATTTTCAAGATCATGTGAGTATTTATATGAAATTATTTGATCATCATTTATTCTGACCATATTATTCTTAGGTAATCTGTTCAATGGAATTTATTTTAGTTATTTATATTGACATATTTATTATTCTTTATTTATTCAGGATATATTTCATTGCACTCGTACCCATATTTAGCATTAGAGATCACTAATTTTTTATCTTTACTTTCCCCAGGATGCCTAGAAGTGTTTTATGATGGATATGTTGGGTTATTCTATAGGGATTCATGGTATAATGAAATAAAAAAACTATATTTTTTATTCTTTGAAATGTAATGTTATATTCAGGTATGTATATATTACAACCTAGGTTTTTAGGGACCTTTTTTGGAATAAATTAAATTTTCATTATGTCTTGAAATTCATGAAGTAATCCATTCCTTTCACATGGAATTGAATTTACATATGTGTCATGACCTGCCTTCACCAAAAGGAGGGAAGGGTCAGAAGATTTCCAAGCTCTTCCTTCATTAAGATGAAAGAGAGATAATGACCCCCGAGACCCGCCTTCAATAGGTCCTGGAGTGGCGACTAGCACCAAGGGTATAGAAATTTCTCACAAATGGAAGGCATTATTCCTTTTTGTATTATAAGATCGAGAGATGAGATGATGAAACTCAACAACACCAAGGTAAATGAAAAGTAAAGCCAAAGGAAATAAACCATTCCCACATGCATGTTCCAAAAGTAAAGCCACAAGTACAAAAGGTGACTACATAGTAAGTACCAAAGAGGAAAAGAAAAACAACAACTGCAACTGCTCCAAAGGTCCAATCTAGTAAGGTCCGGCATGATCCCTGATGTCCTCTTGGAAACCTGAATGCAGTTTTATATACGTAGGGTGTGCATAAAAGTACACTCAGTAGGGAAAACCAAAGACTCTAGCGCACAAGTGGGGTAACGTACTAAAGTTCTGTGAGAAAAGAGTAAACCAAACACCTATCAAGGTAAACTATCCACCCTAGGCCTCACCAAGGCACACTCCCCAAATAACGCAAGTCAAGTAATATATATATTAAGAGCACATCGATGTTTGGGTACCCTGCGCCACTTTCCCACAGGTTATTGAGACATCCTACACATCGGACCAATCCCTCCATTCTCACCACAGTCCCACTACCACACCCGCCCGCACACACCTAGGCCACAACCACACGCAATCCCACTGCCAAAATCCCACCCACACACACCTGGGCCTCAACCGCATGTGGTCCCATTGTTGAATCTCGTTCGCACATACCTGGGCCACAACTATCACATGTAACCATGCCTGAAAACACCTATGCAAGAACAGCCACCACCACGCCCGAAGACACCTAGGCTAAAGGATCCACTGCCACGCCCGAAGACACCTGGGCCTCATCCCGAAGACACTTGGGAAACCACATGCCACACACACCTGTCCAACCACCACACTACCCCTCCCGAAGTTTCCTGGGCTAATAATGGACCTCATGCCATCACAGCCTGCCCGAAGATACTTGGGCTATCCGGGAAAGGGAGCAGAAAAGAAGCTAATAACCAGCCAATAAGAATAGTGTTGGGAAAAACACCCTCCCCAATGAAATGGGGGTGTTCGGAACTAAGTGCTCAACTTGGGTGGGGCGCGAATAAGAAACACAAAGCTACAAGTATATATATATAAGTAACAAGAACTCACCCAAAGCTAGGTTTTTCTTCAGACAGCCTACAGATCACAACAGCACTCAAGTCCGAGTCATGACTCACGCTAACAACCCATTTTTCCCCTTTATTATTTCAAGTTCAGTAATAATGATTATGTTAAGCACTATTGGGAAACTAGTAGGCATAGGCATAAGTCCAGGAAGGAAACAATCAAGCAACAACCATGAATCCCATACCCGGTTCTCAACAACTGATGATTCCACCCCAATTCGTGATATAAACAAGTAACCACCGGGTCTTAAAACTCACAACCACCGAATCCACATCAATAGGGAATCCCATCCCCAAATTTCACACAACCATCGAGGGTATAAAAGAACAGGGGATCCCATCCCCTCCCACATCTCCAGCAATCGACTCGTAAGAGAAAACCACCAAAACACTGCCACCAACACTAAGCCAGGCCAAGTCTGTATCTTCAGATTTAAAAGATTTTACACGTTCCATGATTTCAATTCTCTTTCGACCGGGGTTAGCACAGAAGGGATTGATCCTGATGCTTTCAATTTATTCAGCCGGGTATACGTGATTAACCAGTTTACTTTTCACAGCAGGAGTTTACAACCACAAACAAGACATTTAAAACATCAGGGGGGTTCATTAGTGCACAAGCGACGACCACCAACGACCTCGATTTTTAGAAGGAATAAGCCATAAAAACTCAATAAGATGGGCATAGGAGAAACAACATCAAAAAAATAAGACAGCATCAACAATCACAGCCACCCCCTGCCTCTTTCTTTATAGAATTCGTTCATTATATTTATCAATTTCAGTGCAACCAGTTCTACAGAAACAAAAGCACACCCACCCTGCATGATACACAAAAGAGATAGGCGAAGGATAAATTCCCTACTTGTTGATAGATGATCGAAGTTTAGGCCGGGGGCGCAGAACTTTACGGATAACGATGTGCCCGATGCACCAGAAGCTGTTTGTGAAAATCCATGATCGAGAAAAGAGAAACCACCACTAACCCTTAGTTTATAAGAGCTAAGGACGGTTGAGGTGAAAACGTGAAACTGCGTAAGGCGCAGGGGTCGTGGGTTGACCACGCGGCTCCACTCGTCATTAAAGGGGGTCGGGTGGTTTAAACCGACTCACGAATTAATTAAGTATTTAATTATAATTGTTATGCGCATTATGGGTCTTTAAAACACACCTAAACAAGTCATAATAGGGTTTAAAACCCTTTTTGCACAAAAGGGAGCGCTACTGGAAATAACCCGCGGGGTAGGCCAGAGCCACTGGTAGACAGAGCTACCGATAGGCTGCAGCCACCGGTAGACCGAGCTACCGGTAGACAGAGCTACCAGTAGGATGTGTCCACCGGTAGACTGAGCTACCGGTAGACAGAGCTACTGATAGGCTGCAGCCCCCGGTAGACCGAGCTACCGGTAGACAGAGCTACCGGTAGGCTACAGCCACTGGTAGACCGAGCTACCAGTAGGCCTGCTACCAGTAGACTAAGGCTACTGGTAGGCCTACACCACCGTGATTCCCAGACCCGAAAACCAAAAACTTCACAAAGTAATGGACCCCAAAAACCCGGGCCATTACATTAGATACCTCTTAAACGATTCTCATCCTCAAGAATCAAAACAAAACCATAAGGGAAGAGAGGGTCCAAACAACCACCTCGAAAGATACCTCTTAGGAGCGAACCCATGCGAACTAAAACATTTCCCCACCAAGAACCAAGCAACATACAATGCCAAACTGCCCGGGCATGTGGTTTGGGGTGTCTCCTTCCCCATGTCAAGATATTATCTGCTTTGGGAGGCACTGACTCGCCCGAACAGGTTTAATCGCATCCACCTTAATGCGTCTTGATTAGGGGTCGGGTTCTCTCCTCCCCCATAGCCAGGGATTTTCACACACAAACAGAGGAAAGAAACTAGTACATTCCATAGACAAAAGACAAAACGTTCTACCATAACAGGTATTGCAAGGAGAAAAACCCAAAACAACTCTGGGTACTGGGTACGCATCTGTGCTTCCCTCTCCCACGTACTCTCCTCAATCCCACCATGTCTCCACAACACGCGAACCAAGGGAATGGTTCTCCCATGAAGCACCTTCTCCTTGCGATCCTCGATCATCACTGGTCTCTCCACAAAGGTCAGGTCATCCTCTATGTCAATCTCACCCCAATAGAGGATGAGTGAATAGTCATGCAGATACCGACGGAGCTGGGATACATGGAAGACACCATGTATCCTTAGTAGCGGCGGTGGCAGCGCTAGCTGGTAATCCACCTCACCGACCCGCCGCAATACTTCGAATGGTCCGATGAACCTAGGGGAAAGCTTACTCCCTTTGCCGAACCTCCACTGCCCACGCTGAGGGGAGACCTTCAAGAACACGTGGTCCCTAACCTCAAACTCTAAGGGCCTCCTCCTAGTATCAGCATACGACTTCTGTCGGTCATGGGCCGCCTTCATCCTTTCCCGTATGAGATGAACCTTCTCTGTTGTGTTCTGCACCACCTCCGGGCCAAGGATGCCTACCTCTCCTACTTCGGCCCAACACATAGGTGAACGGCATGGCCTCCCATACAGGGCTTCAAACAGGGCCATGCTAGTGGTAGAGTGATAGCTATTATTGTAAGCAAACTCTACCAGGGGCAGGTGTCGCACCCATGATCCTCCTGAGTCCAGAATGCATGCCCATAGCAAATCCTCCAAAGTCTGGATGGTGCGCTCTGTTTGTCCATCTATCTGGGGATGGAAAGCAGTGCTAAGGCATAACTGGGTGCCAAACGCATGCTGCAATCCTCTCCAGACTCGCGAGGTAAACCGTGCATCCCTATCCGAGACTATAGACCTCGGAACTCCATGCAAACTCACCACCTCATCCACGTACTTTCTTGCCAAAGCATCCATAGCACTCGACTCCTTGATCGCTAGAAAGTGAGCCGATTTCGTCAACTTGTCCACTACCACCCAGATGGTGTCGTACCCTCCTTGGAACTTCAGTAGTCCCGTGACAAAATCCATCGATATGTCGTCCCACTTCCACTCGGGGACATCTAGAGGCTGCAGTAGGCCACCTGGAACTCGGTGTTCAGCCTTCACTTGCTGACACAATAAGCACTTGGCCACAAACTCTGCCACCGTTCGCTTAACTCCGGGCCACCAAAACTGCCTCTTCAAACCCTGGTATATCTTGGAAACTCCTTGGTGTACCTCCAGGGGTGAGTTGTGGAACTCACTGAGAACCTTGCCTCGCATCACTCCTGGAACAAACAACCTTTTCTGGAAAAGAATCTGGTTCTGACCATCCTCTGTCCATCGTTCCGGAGCAATGCCCTGGTCAACTTGGTCACGCATCACATCGAACTCTAGGTCTCCCCACTGAGACTCCTCCACTTACTGAAACAGAGATGACTGCACCATCATCTGATATAGGCAGCCTCTACCGCTATCCATCTTCGCATCCAGGTGTAAGGCGGCCAACTCCTCCATTGCCTCCCAGGAATCTGCCAACTCTCAGACCACATCCTTCTGTGTCCTCCTACTCAAGGCTTCGACCACCACATTTCCCTTTCCCTCAGTATAAGAGATCTCAATGTCGTAATCCTGGAGGAACTCCACCCATCTCCACTGTCACAAGTTTATGTCCCACTGGGAGAATATATACCTTAGGCTTTTGTGATCTGTGAAGACTAGAAAATGTTCCCCGATGAGGTAGTGCCGCCATAACTTTAGCGCAAAAACAACCGCTGTAAGCTCCAGGTCGTGGGTGGCGTAATTACACTCATAAGAACGCAGCTTCCTGGACCCATAAGAGATCACCCCTTGTCGCTGCATCAACACGCATCTCAGGCCCTATCCTGAAGCATCACAGAACACCTCATCGGCCACCCCTTCCTCTGGTAATCTCAGCACTGGGGCACTGACCAACTTCCCCTTCAGATAGCTGAAGGCTGACTGGCACTGCTCACTCCATACGAAAGCCTGGTCCTTCTTGGTCAGAGTTGTAAAAGGGGCCGCAACTCATGAGAAGTTGGGTACGAATCTCCGGTAGTAACCTGCCAGCCCAAGGAAACTACGGACCTCTACCACATTCTTGGGTGCTGCCCAAGAAACGACTACCTCAACCTTTGATGGGTCCACCGCTACCCCCTGATCGGACACCACGTGCCTGAGGAAGTGCACTTCTCGTGTCCAGAACATGCATTTTGACAACTTCCCATAGAGCTGGTGCTATCGGAGGACACCCAAAACTGGCCTCAGGTGTTCTGCGTGGTCCTCCTCTGATCTAGAGTAGACCAAGATGTCGTCGATGAACACAAACATGAACCGATCCAGGTACTCCTGGAAGATGGAGTTCATAAGCCCCATGAACACATCTGGGGCGTTCGTAACACCTAAGGGAATGACTACGAACTCGAAGTGTCCATACCTGCTCCTGAATGCTGTCTTCGGGATGTCGCTCCCTTTCACTCTCAACTAGTGGTACCCAGACCGCAGGTCGATCTTGGAGAACCATCCTGCCCCTTTCAGCTGGTCGAAAAGATCATCTATCCTTGGAAGAGGGTAGCGATTCTTGATCATCACCTGATTCAGCCTCATGTAGTCTATGCATAACCTAAGACCACCATCTGCTTTCATTGCAAAAAGACCGGAGCACCCCACGGTGGTGCACTCAGACGAACATAACCCCTCTTCATCAGATCTTCAATCTGTATCCGCAACTCCCGTAGCTCCGAAGGTACCATCCGGTAAGGAGCCATCAAAATTGGACGAGCACCGGGCTGCAGGTCTATCCCAAACTTGATATCACGTCGAGGGGGTAGAGTCATCACCTCCTCAAGAAAGATGTCCATAAACTCACGGATGATCTCTGGAACTTCCCCCATTTTAGCATCTACTGATTCCACTGTCAGCTCAGTCAACAAGGAGAGGAGAGGTTCCTCTCTCCTGTTTCCCTTCGGACTGCTCCGCTCGCCGGTGAAGGTAACACGCCGGCTATCCAAGTCTGAGAACACCACCCTTCTTCAAAAACAGTCGATGATTGCACACACAGAAAAGAGCCTATCAATTCCTAGGATGACATCGTATGGATGAATCTGTAGCAGAGGAAGATCCCTAACCGACTGATGTGGCCCTAATATCAATCTGCATCCCCGACAAACGAACAACAAGTCGGTTGACCTCTGACTGGTGTGCTCAACACCAGGGGCACTATAAGTCTCTCGGCATCTAGACCCAAGGCACGAGCTAGACTGGGTGCAAAAAAGGAGTGCGAAGCTCCGGTATCGAACAAAGCATAAGCAAGAGTACTAAACAGACTGATCGTACCTCGAACAACCTCTGGCCCTGTTGGAACTGCTGCCTCTGCGGTGTGCAACTGTCCACGCTGAACTCCCCTGCCCCTCGACTGTCGGCCACCTCCCCGACCACACCCTGGTCGAGGTCCCTGTGGAGCACCCTGAGGTCGGCCTCCTCCTCCTACGTCTACCCTCGGAGGAGCGGGAGCTCGCTGTCCCTACTGCTGCTGCTGAAAAGGTCTGGCTAGAAGCTGCTGGTAGGGTGGGTGCTGAGGCTGACTGCCACTGCTGTACTACACCTGGTCGGGGCACTGACTCCGGAGATGTCCAGGGCTCCCATAGACGAAGCACCGTGGTCCCGGGCCCGAAGGGAAAGGGCGAGGTTCGGGGGATCGAAACTGAAACTGTTGCAGTCTACTCCCTGCCGGTCGGAACCTGGAGGGTCCTGACGCTGGAGGCCTGGTGCTGAAAGCCTTCCCCTTCGATGGTCCCAGCTGGATCCCCTCTCGTGACACTCCCCTTAGAGCATGCATCCTCTCCACCACTTCGGCCTTCTTCTGGACCTCCAAGTACATCGTCAGGGTAAAGGGGGTAACAGCATACTGGAGGGAGGGTCGGAGTTCCTCCTCTAAACGTCTTTCCCGAGACTCCTTGTCGGGAAAAAGGTCCGAATAAAAACGTAGGAGGTCCTTGAACTTGATCCCTAGCTCCCTCACGGACATACTCCCCTACTGGAGGGAGAGTAGTTCCTGCCTCTTTTCTGCCTTCATCGTCGAGGAGAGGAATTCCGCCCGGAACTCCCTCTCGAAATCCGCCCAAGCCACCTGAGACTCTCTCCTCTCCCCCAGGTAAAGCATCCACCACTGACGCGCCACTCCCCGCATCTGGCTGATGGCCAGAGGAACCCAGTACTCAGTCTGGTCCTGAATCAGGCCGAAGGCTATAACTAGCTCCTCTAGCCAGCCTTCCGTCTTCATATCGGAGGTGCTGCCCTCATACTTCTCAAGGGCCTGTCGCTGGAAGTCTTGAAGAGTCTTCTACCACTGTTCATCCTCTTCCTATCGATCATCTCTCTGCCGATCGTCCAAAGTAGTCATCAGGGCCTCGATCGCCTGCACCACACGTGGTCGCCTTCCATGTTCCATAGCTGCAAGGTAAACATGGAATGCCTAAGCCCAAGTAGTGCAAAATATTGTTCTTAAAACTTCGTAAAATTTAATTTATTATTAATCCCCAAGACATCCCAGAAACACAAGAACACAAGTCATTATGATGCATGTACCTTTCCTAGGGTCTCTACCCTACAATCAGTGTGGCCTCACTTGGTCGTTCGGTAGGTCCAGAGTCCTTTCATCGGATCACGGGGGGGCCTAAAATCTCATGTCCTAGCCGGTATTCCCTGGCTTAATTCACGCGCCAAGGTCACCCAATACTGTTGCCTTACCATCCCATGCAATCCTCACTGTGCCTAACTCTAGAGTCCATCCTATCTCTCAACCATGCCTTTGATACCATTCTATCACGACCCGCCTTCACCAAAAGGAGGGAAGGGTTAGCAGATTGCCAAGCCCTTCCTTCTTTAAGTTGAAGGAGAGATAATGACCCCCGAGACCCGCCTTCAATAGGTCCCGGAGTGGATACTAGCACCAAGGGTATAGAAATTTCTCACAAATGGAAGGCATTACCGCTTTTTGTTTTATAAGATCGAGAGATGAGATGATGAAACTCAACAACACCAAGGTAAAAGAAAAGTAAAGCCAAAATAAATAAACCATTTCCAAATGCATGTTCCAAAAGTAAATCCACAAGTACAAAAGGTGACTACATGGTAAGTACCAAAGAGGAAAAAAACAACAACTACAACTGCTCCAAAGGTCCAAGCTAGTAAGGTCCTGCGTGATCCCCGTAGTCCTCCTGGAAACCTGAAAGCAGTTTTATATACGTAGGGTGAGCATACAAGTACACTCAGTAGGGAATACCAAAGACTATCATGCACAAGTGGGGGAACGTACTAAAGTTCCATGATAAAAG
Source organism: Viscum album (assembly GCA_963277665.1). Taxonomy (NCBI): domain Eukaryota; kingdom Viridiplantae; phylum Streptophyta; class Magnoliopsida; order Santalales; family Viscaceae; genus Viscum; species Viscum album. The sequence continues at coordinate 826,164,545 of OY728166.1, forward strand.
AGTAAACCAAACACCTATCAAGGTAAACTATCCTCCCCAGGCCTCACTAAGGCACACTCCTCAAATAACACAAGTCAAGTAATATATATATTAAGAGCACATCGATGTTTGGGTACCCCACGCCACTTTCCCACTTGTTATTGAGACATCCTATGCATCAGACCAATCCCACCATTCTCACCGCAGTCCCACTGCCACACCCGCCCGCACACACCTGGGCCACAACCACACGCAGTCCCACTGCCGAAATCCCACCCGCACACACCTGGGCCTCAACCGAACGTTGTCCCACTGCTGAATCCCGCCCACACACACCTGGGCCACAACTGTCACATGTAACCATGCATGCAAACACCTAGGCCAGAACAACCACCACCATGCCCGAAGACACCTGGGCTAAAGGATCCACTGCCACGCCGGAAGACACCTGGGCCTCATCCCGAAGACACTTGGGAAACCACCTGCCACACACACCTGGAAAACCACCACACTACCCCGCCTGAAGGTTCTTAGGCTAACAATGGACCTCAGGACATCACAGAATGCCCGAAGATACTTGGGCTATCCGGGAAAGGGAGCAGAAAAGGAGCTAATAACCTGCCACTAAGAATAGTGTTGGGAAAAGCACCCTCCCCCAAGAAATGGGGGTGTTCGGCACTAAGTGCTCAACTTAGGCGGGGCGCGAATAAGAAACACAAAGCTGCAAGTGTATATATATATGGGTAACAATCACTCACCCAAAGCTAGGTTTTTCTTCAGACAGCCTATAGATCACAACAACACTCAAGACTGAGTCACGACTCAAGCTAACAACCCATTTGTCCCCTTTCTTATTTCACGTTCAGTAATAATGTTTATGTTATGAACTACTGGGAAACTAGTAGGCATAGGCATAAGTCCAGGAAGGTAAAAAATCAAGCAACAACCATGACTCCCATACCTGGTTCTCAACAATAGAGGATTCCACCCCAATTAGTGATATAAACAAGTAACCACCGGGTCTTCAAACTCACAACCACTGAATCCACATCAACATGGAATCCCATCCCCAAATTTCACACAACCATCGAGGGTATAAAAGAACAGGGGATCCCATCCCCTCCCACATCTCCAACAATCGACTCGTAAGAGAAAACCACCAAAACACTGCCACCAACACTAAGCCAGGCCAAGTCTGTATCTTCATATTTAAAAGATTTTACATGTTCCATGATTTCAATTCTATTTTGAATGGGGTTATCACAGAAGGGATTGATCCTAGTGCTCTCAATTTATTCAGCTGGGTATACGTGATTAACCAATTTATTTTTCACAGCAGGAGTTTACAACCACAAACAAGCCATTTAAAGCATCAGTGGGGTTCATTAGTGCACAAGCAACGACCACCAACAGCCTCGATTTTCAGAAGGCATAAGCCAGCACAACTCAACAAGATGGTCATAGGAGAAATAACATCAAAAAAATAAGATAGCATCAACAATCACAACCCCCCCTGCCTCTTTCTTTATAGAATTCGTTCATTATCTTTATTAAGTTCGGTGAAACCGGTTCTACAGAAACAAAAGCACACCCACCCCGCATGATACACAAAAGAAAGAGGTGAAGGAGAAATTCCCTACTTGTTGATAGATGATTGACGTTTAGGCCGGGGGCATGAAACTTTACAGATAATGATGCGCCCGATGCACTAGAAGCTGTTTGTGAAAAGCCACGATTGAGAAAAGAGAAACCACGACTAACCCTTTGTTTATAAGAGCCGAGGACAGTTAAGGTGAAAACGCGAAACCGCGTAAGGCGCGGGGGTCGTGGGTTGACCACGCGGCTCCACTCGTCATTAAAGGGGGTCGGGTGGTTTAAACCGACTCAGGAATTAATTAAGTATTTAATTACAATTGTTATGCGTGTTACGGGTCTTTAAAACACGCTTAAATGAGTCAGAATAGGGTTTAAAACCCTATTTGCTTAAAATGGAGCACTACTGGAAATAACACGTGGGGTAGGCCAGAGCCACCGGTAGACAGAGCTACCGGTAGGCTGCGGCCACCGGTAGACCGAGCTACCGGTAGACAGAGCTACCAGTAGGTTGTGGCCACCGGTAGACCGAGCTACCAGTAGACAAAGCTACCGGTAGGCGGTGGCCACCGGTATACTGAGCTACCGGTAGATAGAGCTACCGGTAGGCTGCAGCCACCGGTAGACCGAGCAACCGGTAGGCCTGCTACCGGTAGGCCTACACCACCGTGATTCCTAAACCCAAAAACCCAAAACGTCACAAAGTAATGGACCCCAAAAACCCAGGCCATTACAATATGTTACATGGAACCAACTAGGCATACAATACATGGAACATTGAGTCGGTGTATGGTTCATGTAACACTAACTTGGTTTACATTACACACAACACCGATGTTTCTACGAAGCATCATTTTATTGTTATAATTATTTAAATGAGATAATTATAACATAGATATTAAACATAGTTATATGAATAGAAATAACTAAATTTAAAATATTTTTTATAATGGTTTTATATAACTAAACCATATTTATTATGAAATATATTATTTTTTGTAAAGTCCTTATATTTTTTAAAATATCGTTTTCTAGAATTAACTACTTGTGATGTCCTTCTATGAAATGTAAAAAATTTTATTTCCAAAAAAATATGAATTTATTTTGATAAAATAAACATTATTTCTGACTTTATAATTTTAAAATTATCTTAAGTTGAATTTTTAAAATTTTTATGAGAAGATATCTTTTTGGAGGAATTGTGAAAAAACCAAATCTTAATTGAAAACTTCTTTTTCATATAATTTATTTATGTTGGTAAATTATATGTTAATTGTGTTTAAAATTTTAATTAGATTTTATTTTTATCAGTGAATTCAATTTAGGTAATATGAACCAATTTCATATTGAATTTGTATATGAAAACTTAGAAAACCTTTGATCATTTTTTACTTTAGAAATTGCATTGTTGACCCAGTTATAGAAATAAATTTTAATTAATTTATAACAATTATATGATTTTAATTTGGAAAAATGGATTACATATTTTTAATCAGAATAATTTATAATTTTTAATAAGTTCAAATTAGTTTTTGACCAAAAATATTAGTGAAGGTGTTTAAAATTAATTAAATCGATCAAGGTAAAATAAATCTTAATAAAGGACTAAACCATAACCTTAAGTCCCAAGAATACTTATAAACAAGTAAAAAATCCATTTTAATTCCATATTTATACCCTATCCTCCCTTTTCTGTAATTTTGATCATTATTGGATCCCATTTCAACATTAAAAATGTGGGTGGAATTCTATTTTTAAATATTTACAAGAGAGTCACTCCTCATTCCATAGAAAATGACACCACCTCTCCATCTTCTTCACCAATATAAAACCACATGGGATCATCCATGAACTGACAAAAATGTTTCCCAACATCCCTCCATTTCTCATTGGATCCTCCCTTTTAGCATAAAGTCTTCCAATATTTCCTTTTGGAATAAACCAAAAGGAGTTACCTGATTAAGAGGTAACACCTTCTCTCAAGCTCATTTCTATTATTTTTCATCTATACCCCCTAAAATATCTTTATTTTATGCTTGTATAATAAGAAAAGTATCGTAAAAATACTATTATTTTATAATGATATGATTAAAACTTAAACTTACACCCACCTCTATTTAATGTGTAATGAACAAATTGTTTACATGTACGGTGAACTACCGCCTCACTAAAAAATGATTGTTAATTTTTTTCCTTTACCGCATATCATGGTGGAAATTATGATGGAAACTCTGTTTGTATATTTTATATATTATATTTATTATCTATTTAAGCTTCTTTATTACTTTTAAAACATGTAACTTTTTTTAATTTCCATTTGGCCTAAATATGATAATTCTGTTTGAGAAGTGTTGACTATCACCCCCTCAAAGTGATATGATCCATTCACACACTATATTGAATTTATTAATAATGGGTTTCATGATATTATATAATATATATTATATAAAATTTCTACTAGAAGAATTATATATATACTTATATATACACATATGTCATTTATGTTTTATCTTTCAATAAGAAAATAAAAACAAAAACATCGTTAATGCGAACATGCAGCTTAACATCACCATTAACGGTGTATTCCATTTCATTATTATATATTATATAGATTATTAAAATACACATATAAAGAATAAAAATGTTATTTAAATCATATTTTACATTCTATAATCATGATATAATTAGAAGGACCAACGATATAACAAATTACGACACATCCTATAAAAAAGTCGAATATTTTCTGAAGTGAAACCATAACATTGGTTAGTTGACAAGTGGGTAATATAATGTTGTAATAAAACCATATATGGTATTAAATATAATAATTTTTTTCGTTAAAATATTTAAAATAAATTTATATTTTTTATATTGTTGGTTTGAATGAGTACGACGAGAGTCAAGGAACATGGTAATGGGATTTCATCTAACTTTGTTTTTTATGAGATGCATTCTTTATTCCCCACCAATTCCTTTTTGGGGGTTTTATGATAAACATATATGTATACAATTATTCTTATACTAAAATGGTCATTTACATATCCATTATATGATCTTTATTTTATGAATTTAATGTTTCAAATGTTACCAAATCGGTAAAATGGTTTTATATCAATTTTTTTTCATTGAGACACATGCTTTGTTATGAACCTAAATTCTTTTAATGGGGTATATACTTCAATTTTACATTTTATATCATGAATTTACATATTTTAAAGATATTTTATGCTTCATGTAATATATTTTTCTTACATGGATATTATGTTCCCATGTTTCCAAGTTATTAGAGTTTATTCAGACAATCTCATCGCTTATCAATATTGTTTATGTTTGTGCTTTCCATTGATTAGATATTATGATATTTCTCTAAATAACAATCATGAATTTTCTTATCCTGTGGTTATTAAATATATCCCCTTGTATTATAACCATTTTCCCACTCATTGGTACTTAAGATAATGTTTTCATTAAAATATGACTACCTCTCTCTTTGGTTGGAAATATATAGTATTAAAAAACCATGTTTTATAAAATGTTATCAAAAGATCTTTGAAGTATATTTTCTATGAAAAGGGATTTTAAAAAACGTTTTATTGTTTTTAGTAATTCCTTTATAAGCTTTAAAATCTATTTTTAATGAAAAAGGTTTCCAAATGTTTTAATTTTTTAAAAAGTGTTTTAAATGAATAAAGGATATTTTTATAGATAAATGTTGTTAAATGATCTATCAAAATTATTTCCCATCTAAGATGACATCCATTGGTGTTACACATGCATTTATGTGGAAATTATTCAATGTTACAATTAATATTATTTCTCTGAATGGATTATGTTTGTATGGCATAGTGTTTATCAAAATCATTTCTCTTTCACAAGTTATGTGCTTTTGAACTCTAATTCTTTTTATGGGTCATTTTTATGTATAAATTACTATAAAACAGATATATTCCATATTTAATGATATGATTACATGTTTATAACACCCAATTTATTTCATGGGTTATGATATGATTATTTATTATCATGTCTCAAATGAATGTGTGATTTCATTATGATATGGGTGGGTCATATATCTCTATCCAATGCATTTTGTAAATATTAATATATCATGAGATAGAATAATATTGTATTAGGAGTGAACATTGAATACTAAAATAGACATGGTAGTGAACCATAACTACCATGATTGTATGAGTAGTGAACTCATGATACTCATATAGGCATGGGAGTGAACCATGAATACAAAAATGGTTTAGGGAGTGAACTCATACTACTAAGATGGTTAGAGTTGATAAAGGATTACGATTCCAAAATACCTTACCACCTATATAATGTAAAAACGGTGGCTGGTGCTTTCAGTCAGAAGGATCATGTTAGATTAGCCATGATGAGGATCTCAAAATATCCAATAAATCGGTATTTTCAAAGGATCAATCTAGAAATCCTAAAGGAAGGGCAAAATATTATCTTTATAAAATGAATTTTCGAACCCCAATACAATGTAAGATTAAATATTTAGAGAAATAATATGTAGAGTTGCAAAATAAATTTATCAATTTTATTGAGTTTATTATTGATCAGGATGGAACGATAAGGTTGAGGAATCTTGTGTGTGTTCCTTCCATACCATATTTTAAGAAGGAGTTGTTAGAGGAATATCATAATTTTTCATTATCTATAAATCCTAGAAGTATTAAGATGTATAATAACATGAAATAATACTTCTGGTGGGGTGGAATAAAGATAAATATCATATAGTTTGTATCTTAGTGCTTGTTGTACCAACCAGTTAATTATGAAATTAAAATGGAAAAGGGGCTGTTACATCCAATACTCATACTAGAATGAAAATGGGAGAACATCATTATGGATTTTGTTATTGTACATGTAACACCCCAAGCTTCCACGGTACGTTTCCCTTTGAATAATTCAATGGCGTGCATTGTACGCTACTTTGAGATTCTAACACACCACAACCAATCGAACTAGTCATTATAGTAATACCTACTTTTTGAAATTTTATAAATTTTATCTTTTGAAATGGACTTCATTTTTGGATTTGTAATATCGAAATTAGCATAGGGTGAAATTTTTGTACTTTTCGGATAGCTTTCATATTTTGATGAATAGTTAAAATTACTAAATTTTAATTAAAAACAACTTTTTTAATAAAAATAATTAATAGTGATAAATTATTAATTTGAGTGGTTTTAAAGTATATTTAGAATATATTTTTACCATTTAATACAATTTTAGTCATTGGATGTAATTTCACATTTAAACTAGACATAAACAAGTGTCAATCTTTTGATTGTTATTATCTCTTAAAAACACGATATTTTTTTGACGACGGGAATTAATTTTTAAATTAATTAATGCAATTGAAATGTTTTTTATTTGGTAAAATAGATATCATTTTTTAATTATGATATCAAATATAGCTTAGGCCTAATTTTTGGTATTTTTCTGTAAACATTCATTTTTTGATGAATAGTGAAACCACTAAGTGGTAGTTAAAAATTGATTTTTTCATAAAACATAATTTTACCACTTTTGTGAGTGGAATTTAGAAAATCTGAGATACATGTTTAATATCATGGAGTAAAATGTGGTTCAAGGAGATGAAAATAATTTTTGTTGAATAGTAACTTTTTACTTTTATTTACCACGGTTAAAAGTAAATAGGGTAATTAAGGGTAAAAATGATATTAATATTACTCTAACACATGTCATAATTCTATTGGATAAGTGTATCTCGACCAAAAAAAACCTTAGTAGTAAAATATTATCATTTAGATCCACTTGTATTAGATTACGACATTTATTATTATTTAATTCAAAGAAGAGTTAAAAGAGTTAAAATCAATGTTTATTTACTAAAACCTTTTTAATATAGGGTTATACATAAGATAAATTAAATTATAAATATTCATTAGAAAGATAAAAGGATTTCCTACATAATGGAATTTTATTTATAATTTTTAGAAATTAAATAATTTAATTTATTTATGATAAAATGGTGATGCTGTAATTACCTAATTAATGAAATATTAAAATAATTGATATTATAAATATCAAAATAAATGTAATTTGAGACTTTTTATGAATTAAACTAATTTTAGTGGTTAATATGACATATTAGGATTGATTATATATATTTGTTTCTAAGTAATAATGTTGTTATGAATTTATCAAAAACAAAATACCCAATAGTTTCAAAATTGGCATAAAGGAGTTTTTAAAAAAAATATTATAATATTAATTTATATTCAATTCCTAAAAATCTAAGGTTTGTCCAAGAGACTTATTTCATGATATTTGTATCATTAGTGGACCACTTGGGGGTCTCTTTGATGTATATAGTATGTTTCTTAAGCATATAATATAAAAATACAAAGAGACATTGTAAAAGTGAAAGTAATTAACTAAGGGTTAATACTTAAAGATAAGGTTAATATAATAACCCAAACCTGTCTAAATTATATTTTTTGAGTGGTTTTAGACCCATAACCACCTTAACCATTAAATAATTTACTTTAGAGCCATTAGAAACCTAATATGAATTTATTATAAAATAATATTTTTAGCTTTTCCAAAGGTGCCCCCACACCCCTCTTATAAAAGGGCACTCCCCCTTCTCACTAATTCACACATTAAAAGACTTTTGGCTCGGCCAAACCCTGCCCAAATACTCTCTCAACTTCTCTCACTACAACCTAGAGTCCATAGTTTGATCATAAATCCAACCTAAGGAGCCCTTTTGACAAATCAATAGGAAGAACCCGAAGAAGAGGTAATGTTTTCACCACCCTCTTTCAAGTTCCTTTCTTCTTCAACTTATTCTTTATTTTTTATTTCTATTATAAAATAATAAATACAGTATCTTCTATATACTGTGATGTTATTATAAATATGGTACAACCATATTCAGTATTATATCCATCCTTTGAAGGGCATGTCACCATACGTGCGTACGTACGGCTTACCGTCTCCATGTCGTGGTGTAATTGTCATTCAATAAATTATTATTTGGATGGATATAATAATGATGTGTAATTTATGTAAATAATAAATATAACATGATAATTATTCTGTCTATATGATATACCATCCAATTATATATTATTTTAACATGAAAAGAATGATATTGTCGCCTGTGCGTACGTACGGACTACAGTCTCCACGAACGCGGTGAGATTCATTCTCCATCGTATCCATTCAAGTATAATTCTCATTTAAAGATTAATAACAATGTTTAAGGACTTAATATCACTCTGGATATGAATAAGATACAACCTATCCATAACAAACATGGCTTACATAACAAAACATATAAAATAAAATGAGTAAGTTAACACCAAAAACGACAATAATATTAAGATAATATTAACAAAGCAATGTTAAAATATCATATATGAACTCATATTAATGAATATGATTCTTGTATAATTTAATAACAATTATTTCACCATTATACAGGAGGTTAACCTACCCCCTACCAAGAAAAAGTACAGGGTAAGGGTTTTCTTATCTCACTTTTAATTCCGTGAGATTTCCATTGTTCACTACTTATTTATTTCATGTGGTGTGTCTACTGCCCATGTTTGTATTCCTTGTGTAATATACTTTAATTTGTGTATATTTACATCATCATTGTGTGATCCTTCTTTCATGGTTGTATGTTTCTTAAGTTACCAAATCAATAAGAGAATTTGAAATTTCAATTTCCACTCACTCGGCTTTACTCATACTTCATTTATTATTTTACTCCATGATTATGTGTGGAATCACTATTCATTTGATTTTTTCATAATTTCCACTCCCCTTTCTATGGATATACTTTTGATACACATAATCACTCCATTGATAAATTCTCAAGTCATCGATATGAACTTGATAAGAGTAATTTTACTCAATCTCCATTTGTTTAGTTAAATATCCAATTCATTGGTGTTGTGTTTATAAGAATATGTGTGAATGTCCTCTGATTGATTAACACTGAATATCCAATAATATTGAGTGTATTTATATTTTCACACATAATTATGTCTTTGATTTATCCCTAACCTAAGGATATGGTCTTTTTAATATATTTCATCTCAATTTACATTCCATTGAGACTTCTTTGTTGTCATACACCAAATCACTTTTATATGGTGTATATAATGTACTTTGAGATAGTATATCATGAATCCCTTTATTCTCATGATATTACAATGTTTTGATTACCTCAATTATTTGTATTCAAGTGTCTCTCTTTTGGTTAGAAACTCTAACTAAAATACATTTTTAAGTGTTTTAAAGATTTATTCTTCTAAATCTTTCTCATTAATGTCCATGTTTTAAAAATGGTTTTAAGGATTTATTTATATGGACATTAAAGTTTTAAAATCAAAATTACTTTTAAAAGTTTCAAAGTGGGATGGTACACTTTTATTCAAAAATCTATTTTTAAATGGATTTTTGACAAATAGTGTGAATTTTAAATGATTTCAAGAAAAAGGGGGATATTTCTCTCTAATAGTTTTGATGATTATTTTCATCTTTGTCAATATCCTTCATCATTATCGATTGAGGTTAATATGATATAATAAAATCTTTCATATTGTATCTAATGAGTTATGTCTGACTGTGGATGTGCTATTTTTATACCGTTCATGGTTTGTGGATAAAGTATTGACATTTCGTATTCTAGTTTTAATACGAATGTTTATGTCATATTTCAAACTTTTCATATGAGGAATGCATTGGACTTAGTAAGTGACGGGTGGAGCCCGCTATATCACATCGATGCATCGGTAGGTCTCATGATACAAACTAGTGTCTTGGCACAAGGCCTTGACAAAATCTTATATGTATTCTTGGCACGAGGCCTTGGATACGTGGTTATGATAGTCCGACATTATGCATTCCATCTTTATGAAAGTGGTTATTGATATTTAATGTGATTATTCTACTAGTAGAATATCCATGTGAGTAAGTAAATGGAATTATTTCATTTTATCATTGCTATATTATTCTGAAGTTCATGTTTAAAAGGCTTTTGTTTTAGTCATACATTGCCTTAAGTGTTTATGATTATCTATGAAAGTTTCTGCTATATTGTTATCCTTACTGAGCATCTGAGCTCACCCCTTTTAATGTTTTATTTTTCCTAGGATGTGAAGAAGTAATTTATGAATGACCTGCAGGGATAGTATGAGGGGATATGAAGACAAGATTTTTGTTGTATTTTTTTTACCTTATTATGTAATGTAAGAATTATGAATATATCTAGTGTTTCCAAGGCTACTAAACTGATCAGTCATTCGAGACTTGATCTTTCTTGTGATCATGCCAATGTTATGTAATAATGCACCGACTCTGGGTATCTAGGGTTGAGGCATTACAGTTGGTATCAGAGGAAGTTTAGTATAAACCATGGAAGCTAGATTTAGATAAACTCTGATTAGAGCACGTAGACCTAAGATGAACTTTGAGGATTAGTATAAAAGAACTTCCTAGAATTTTGGTATTGTAGAGATTTTGTGAGTTTTCTGATAAATACATCCCTGTCAGGATACGAGCAGGTAGAGGCGGCTCTGGTACAGGTGTACCTAGGGGTAAAACTCGAAAACATCGCTTTGAGCTATACTCGAACGGGAACTGGTGCACGACAACGGGCCTTGATGCACTCTTGGTTACGACACTCCCGGGAGATATTCTTAGGATAATTTACATTTTTTTACAAACCGATTTGAAATATTATATATAAGATGAGAGTAAATGGCGTTGGTTAATCCTAATGGGTTTCAAATTAAGAATATGGTAACTTGATATTCTCTAAATGATATTATGACTGCTGTTACTCACACAATGGTTTCTGGTTTTAGTCAATGGATGGATTCCAAGGAAGTCATAGTGACTTTGAGAATGATGTACAAGGTGGGAACGGTGGTGGAAATGAGAAACAAAATAGAATTTTGATAGGCGTAAAAGCTATCTCTTTTATTCCAAATCAAATTTCCAAAAATATGATCAACAATATATATATTAACCAATTCCCGGACTCAACAAAGAAAGGAAAGGTGATGAATGATAAGAGCTTTAGCAGTGGATACCATGGAGAAAGGAATCATGAATTTAAATCATGCCAGAAATGTGGAAGGAGACACCCCGGAAAGTGTCTCAACAGAACAAAGAAATGCTTTACATGTGGGAATGAGGGACATAAAGTGAAGAATTTCCAAAGAAAAATGAAGAGTACTATAGAAGAAAATAAAAATGGTACAAAGAATCCATTTACATTCATTTGTCGTAAATGTAGGGGACCTGACCATTTCCCGAGTGAATTCCCTATTCTATAGAATATTTTCATGGTCAAAGAAGGATCTATGTAGAAATAAATGGTTGGATAAATGTTTAAAATTATTAGTTCTCCTTTTTGATGGGATTACTTTGGAATAATTTTCTCTTATATTTGTAAACCCATAGTTTTCCATGTGAGAATGATATTTGAGGAATTCTTATCTTTTCCCTTGTGGATATAGTTATAAATAACCATTTGGTTTTATATGATCATTGGGTTTGAGGAAATTACATGTTATTATATTTTGGGATAAAAATTCAACGTATGAGATAACATTTCTGGTTAAAATTAAGTTATGGTTATTTTGAGGAATTTATCTCATTTTGGTAATGTTATAAAATATAGTTTTTGAAAAAGGACAACACGTAGACCGTGTGAAAACCCGTCGCGTCGGACAGAGCTGTGGGAATCGAACCCACAACCAAAGTGCGATTGGGATTTATCACCTACCACTGGACTACGTGAAGTCCCTGGTTAGTTTGACTATTATTTTTAGTTAAATGATTTTATTGATCAATAATAATTTGATTTGGGATCTTATGTCTTATCAAATGAATACCCTTAGTATAGGAAAATGATTTGGTGATTAAATTATAAATGTTATTTTGGATGTTGTTCACTTTGTTGTGAACACAATATGCCCAAGGAAAATAGAATAGTATGGGATTTAATTTGAGGAGTAATGGTGGATTTTTATCTATGTTTTTATTGTGGATTTATAGTGATTTGGATTATTTATGGAAATGATTAGGTTAATTACTTTTAAGTATGTGACTTTAAGTGTAATTAATGTCATTTGGAGATACACTTTAACGTGGAGGACTAAATTCTTATAAGTTTTGGGATTCAATACTAGTTTGGATTATATTGAAGGATTTTAAGAGCAATTGATTATTGAATGGTATTTATTTAACTTTGGGGTATTGATGGTTTGATTTTAGAAATTAAGATTAGTGTTTTTTTCTCTAATGGAATGTCCATTTATGGGATCATTAGATATTATAATAACCATTTTGGTTTTGATTAATCACTAATGACAAGTTTAATACATAGTTTATAATACGTGGATCATGTATTTCTATAGAAGTCTATTCTAGCTCTTCCATTGTGATCAGGTCTTCTTGAATACTCATTGTTCAAAAAAATGAGTTAGTGGTAGAAATTTATCAAAGAATGAAACTCTACTTAAAAATTAAGTATATCTCTTTATGTTATTAGTCAATATCATAAATTAATTCCTCGTCCTTATTTAATGTAACTTAAAACAAAAACTATTGTCTATTTACTTTTCCTACTGGGAGACTAAGGACCGTTTGTCCCAATAGAAGTTTGTGATTTTCTTATTGTTAACTTTCTCCTGCTCATGTTTTCTATCCCTCTCCATCATAACATAAAACTTAATTTATCGTCCACATCCATGTTTTCATACATAGAATCCTAGTATGGGTTATCTTGGGTGATCTTTATACCTCTCTTCATTTATTTTAAAGTGATTGTTTTATTGACTCTTTTTCTGATGTGGGACTTTCCATTACATTCACAAGACCAATTTTAAAAATTTCGAGGATGCAATTTATTGAAGGAGGGGAGAATGTAACACCCCAATCTTGCACGGTACGTTTCCCTTTGAATAATTCAATGGCGTGCATTGTACGCAACTTCGAGATTCTAACACACCACAACCAATCAAACTAGCTGTTATAGTAATACCTACTTTTTGAAATTTTATAAATTTTATCTTTCGAAATGGACTTCATTTTTGGATTTGTAATATAGAAATTAGCTTAGGGTGAAATCTTGGTCATTTTCGGATAACTTTCATATTTTGATGAATAGTGAAAATTACTGAATTTTAATTAAAACAACTTTTTTAATCAAAATAATTAATAGTGATAAATTATTAATTTGAGTGGTTTTAATGTATATTTATAAAATATTTTTACCATTTAATACAATTTTGGCCATGGGATGTAATTTCACATTTAAACCAGACATAAACAAGTGTCAATCTTTTGATAGTTATTATCTCTTAAAAACACGCTATTTGTTTTGACAACGTGAATTAATTTTTAAATTAATTAATGAAACTGATATGTTTTTAATTTGGTAAAATAGAAATAATTTTTGAATTCATAATATCAATTATAGCATAGTCCTAATTTTTGGTATTTTTCTGGAAACATTCATTTTTTGATGAATAGTGAAACCATTATGTGGTAGTTAAAAAACATATTTTTTTCATAAAACATAATTTTACCACTTCGGTGAGTGGAATTTCAAAAATCTGAGAGCCACGGTTAATATCAAGGAGTAAAATTTGGTTCAATGAGATGAAAATAATTTTGGGTGAATAATAACTTTTTACTTTTATTTACCACGGTTATAAGTAAATATGGTATCTAAGGGTAAAAATGATATTAATATTAAACTAACACATGTCCTAATTCTATTGGACAAGTTTATCTCGACCAAAAACAACCTTATTAGTAAAATATTATCATTTAGGTCCACTTTTATTAGATTATGACATTTATTATTATTTAATTCAAAGAAGAGTTAAATGAGTTAAAATCAAAGTTTATTTACTAAAACATTTTTAATGTAGGGTTATACATAAGATAAATTCGATTTTAAATATTAATTATAAATATAAAACGATTTCCTTCACAATGGTATTTTATTTATAATTTTTAGACATTAAATAATTTAATTTATTTATGATACAATGGTGATGCAGTAATTACCTAATTAATGAAATATTCAAATAATTGATATTATAAATATAAAAATAAATGTAATTTGAGACTTTTTATAAATTCCAATAATTTTTTAGGTTAATATGACTTATTAGGAGTGATTATATAAATTGTTTTTGAAGTAATAATGCTTTTATTAATTTATCAAAAACAAAATAACCAATAGTGTCAAAACTGACATAAAGGAGTTTTTAAAACAAATATTATATTATTAATTTATATTCAATTCCTAAAATTCTAAGGTTCAGCCAAGATACTTATTTAATTATAGGTGTATCATTAATGGACCACTTTTGGTTCGCTTGAAGTATATAGTATGTTTATTAACCATATAATATAAAAATACAAAGAGACATTGTAAAAGTGAAACTAATTAACTAAGAGTTAATACTTAAATATAAGGTTAATATAATAACCAAAAGCTGTATAAATTATATTGGTTGAGTGGTTTTAGACCCACCCCCACCTTAACCTTTAAATAATCCACTTTGGAGCGATTATAAACCGAATATGAATTTATTATAAAATAATATTATTTTCTTTTCCAAAGGTGCCCCTCACCCCTATTATAAAAGGGAACTCCCCCTTATGATTAATTCACACATTCAAAGCCTTTTGGCTCGGCCAAAACCTGCCCAAATACCCTATCAACATCCATCACTACAACTTAGAGGCCTTATTTTGTTCAGAAAGCCAACCTATGGAGCCCTTTTGATCAAATCTAATGGAAGAACCCGAAGAAGAGGTAATTGTTTCACCACCCTCTTTCAAGTTCCTTTCTTCTTCAACTTCTTATTTATTTGTTATTTATATTATAAAATAATAACTATAGTATCTTATATATACTTTGATGTTATTATAAATATGGTACAACCATATTCAGTATTCTATCCATCCTTTGAATGGCATGTCACCATACGTCTGTACGTACGGCTTACCGTCTCCACGTCGTGGTGTAATTTTCATTCAATTATTTATTATTTGGATGGGTATAATAATTATGTGTAATTCATGTAAAAAATAAATATACCATTATAATTATTCAGTATATATTATATACCATCCAATTATATATTATTTTAACATCAAATGAATGATATTGTCGCTCGTGCGTACGTACGGACTACCGTCTCCACGAACACGATGAGATTCATTCTCTATCGTATCCATTCAAGTATAATTCTCATTTAAAGATTAATAATAATGTTTAAGGACTTAATATCATTGTGGATATGAATAAGATACAATCTATCCATAAAAAACATGGCTTACATAACAAAACATATAAAAGAAAATGAGTAAGTTAACACCCGAAACGACAATAATATTAAGATATTATTAAAAAAGCAATGTTAAAAGATCATATATGATATCATATTAATGTATATGATTATTGTATAATTTAATAACAATTATCTAACCATTATACAGGAGGTTAACCTACCCCCAACCAAGGAATAGTACAAGGTAAGGGGTTTCTTATCTCACTTTTAATTCTGTGATATTTCCATTGTTCACCACTTATTTATTGCATGTGGTGTGTTTACTACCCATGTTTGTATTAATTGTGTAATATACATTAATTTGTGTATATTTACATTATCATTGTGTGATCCTTCTTTCATGGGTGTATGTTTCTTAAGTTACCAAATCAATAAGGGAATTTTGAATTTCAATTTCCACTCATTCGGCTTTACGCATACTTAATTTATTATTTTACTCCAAGATTATGTGTGGAATAACTATTCATTTTATTATGTCATAATTTCCACTCCCCTTTCTGTGGATATACTTCTGATACACATAATCACTCTATTGATAAATTCTCAAGTCATCGATATGAACTTGATAAGAGTAATTGTAACTCAATCTCCATTTGTTTAGTTAAATATCCAATTCATTGGTGTTGTGTTTACAAGAATATGTGTGAATGTAATCTGATTGATTTACACTGAATATCCAATCATATTGAGTGTATTTATATTTTTCACACATAATTATGTCATTTATTTATCCTTAACCTAAGGATATGGTCTTTATAAGATATTTCATCTCAATTTACATTCCATTGAGACTTCTTTTCTGTCATACACCAAATCGCTTTTATATGGTGTATATAATGTACATTGAGATAGTATATCATGAATCCATTTATTCTCATGATATTAAAATGTTTTTATTACCTCAATTATTTGTATTCAAGTGTCTCTCTTTTGGTTAGAAACTCTAACTAAAATACATTTTTAAGTGTTTTAAAGATTTATTCTTCTTAATCTTTTTCATTAATGTCCATGTTTTAAAAATGGTTGTAAGGATTTATTTATATGGACATTAATGTTTTAAAATTAAAATTACTTTTAAAAGTTTCAAAGTGGTATGGGACAATTTAATTCAAAAATATATTTTTAAATGTCTTTTTGACAAATAGTGTGACATTTAAATGATTTCAAGAAAAAGGGGTATATTTCTCTCTAATAGTTTTGATGATTATTTTCATCTATATCAATATCGTTCATCTATGTCAATATCCTTCATCATTATCAATTGAGGTTAATATGATACAATACAATCTTCCATATTGTATCGAATGGGTTATGTTTGACTGTGGATGTGCTATTTTTATACCATTCATGGTTTGTGGATAAAATATTGACATTTCGTATGCTAGTTTTAATACGAATGTTTATGTCATGTTTCAAACTTTTGATATGAGGAATGCATTGGACTTAGTAAGTGACGGGTGGAGCCCGCTATAGCTCCTCGATGCATCGGTAGGTCTCATGAGACAAACTAGTGTCTTGGCACGAGGCCTTGAAAAAAATCTTATTTTTAGTCTTGGCACGAGGCCTTGGCTATGTGGTTATGATAGTCTGGCATTATGCATTCCATCTTTATGAAAGTGGTTATTGATATTGCTTGTGATTATTCGACTAGTAAAATATCCATGTGTGTAAGTAAATGGAATTATTTAATTTTATCAATGACATATTATTCTGAAGTTCATGTTTAAAAGTCTTTTGTTTTAGTCATACATTCCCTTAAGTGTTTATGCTTATCTATGAAAGCTTCCACTATATTCTTATCCTTACTGAGAATCGGAGATCACCCCTTCAAATATTTTATTTTTCACAGGATGTGAAGAAGTAATTTATGAATGACCTGCAGGGATAGTATGAGGGGATATCAATAGAAGATGTTGTCGTACTTTTTGTTACCTTATGATGTAATGTAAGACTTATGAATATATCTAGTGTTTCCAAGGCTACTAAACTAATAGGTCTTTCGAGACTTGATCTTTCTTGTGATCATGCCAATGTTATGTAATAATGCACCGACTTTGGGTATCTAGGGTCGGGGTGTTATAGGACAACCCAAAAACCCTACAGGGTTTAATTATATATGGGAAGTAGTCGATCACCGTACTATGTTAGAACACTTTATCACAGTCAGATAGGACTTATCTTTGGTTCCACCATCAAGGATATACATTAATGAAATTGTAAGGTTGTGTGGAGTACCATATTATGTTATATCAAATCAAAATCTGTGGTTTACCAAAATGTTTTGGTGAATTATTTAGCAATAACATGATAAATAATTGAGTTTCATCATAGCTTATCATCTACGTACATATTTTTACTCTGAAAGAACAATTAAACCCCAAGAGGATATGTTGACATCTTGTAATCTTGATTTCAAAGGTGGTTGGGTTTAACACATTCCCCTTGTTTAGTATTCTTACAACAATTGAATTTGCTCAACCAATAAGATGGAACTTTATGAATCCCTATATGGTAGGAAATATAGACCTCCAATGTTATAGGATGAACTTAGATAAAGAATGATATTGGAACATGAGGTCGTTGAAGAAATGGTCGAGAAGGTTTGAACCATTCAACAGTATATCAATGCAGGTCAAAGTTGGAAAAAAGTTATGTTGATAACTATCCATGTGATCTTAAATTTGAGTTAGTGAAATTTTTTTTCTAGGAATATCACCCTAAAATAAATATATGAGATTTAGGAATAAAAGGAAACTAATCCCTAGGCATATCAGTCCCTATGAGATTCTTGATCATATCGGGATGGTTGCATATCGCTTGTCACTTACTCAAAATAACTCTCAAGTATATGATGAGTTCCATGTATCTATCCTGAGTAAATACATACCCAACCCTTTTCATGTACTAAACTCAAATGTCATACCACTATAGAAGGATCATTCCTATAAGCATAAACCTGTTGAGATTCTTGATCATGGAGAGAATGTTCTAGAAAACAAGATCACTCACTTGGTGATTGTTCTGTGAATAAATCACCAGTTAGAGGAAGAGAAGTGGGAACTTAAGGACTGGAAGATGTATAATTATCCTCATTTTTTTACCTGAGGGATAAATTCCTCATGAAAAATTCATTTTAATGGGGTATAAGGTAACGCCCAAAAGTTTTATAGATATTTTTTCAAATAAATAAAATTTTCATTTATTACTTCAAATTTTATAAGTCATAAATTCCTTTCACACAGTACCATCATATAATACATTACATGACACCAAATCAATGTATGATACACCTAACTTAAACTCAGTGTATATTATATGCAACACTGACCTAGCATACATTACACAAAAAATGATGCTTCTATGAAACATCATTTTATTATTATAATTATTTAAATGATATAATTATAACATAAACATTAAAATATTTATATGATAATTAATAAAAACTTTTAAAATATTTTTAATAAATTTTTTATATAAATAAAATGTATTGATAATAAAATATATGATTTTTGGTAGAATCCTTATATGTTTAAAAATATTGTGTTCTCGAATGAACTATTTTTAATGTTATTCAGTGAAAAATAATAAAACTAATTTTAGAAAAATTTAAATATTAATTTGATAAAATAATCATCATTTTTTAATTTTAAATTTCAAAATTATATTAGGTTGACTTTTTTGTATTTTTCTTAGAAACATCATTTTTGAATGAATATTTAAAAATAACCTATTTGAAATCAAAGCTCCTTTTTCATCTAATTTATTTATAGAGATAAATTATATTTTAGTTTTGTTTAAATATTTAATTATATTATAGTTTTATCAATTAATGAAATGATGGTAATTTGAAAAAATTTCACATTAAAATTGGATATAAAAACATTGCAAACTTTGGATTTTATTTTACATTAAAAACCTGATTTTTCGCCCTGAATATCGGATTAATATTAAATTAATTTCTACCACTTATGTGATTGAAATTTGGAAAAATGGATTACATATTAGTATTAAGAATAAATTAAATTTTATAATACGTTCAAAAAAATTTTTTTACAAAAAATATCAGTGTAAGTGATCAAAATTATTTACATCGATTAAGGTTAAATTAATCTTATTAAGGGACAAAACCATAACTATAAGGCCCAAAATGACCAATAAAATTGTCCAAAATCCATTTTATGAAAAATTTTATACCCTATAATCCATTTTATATACTTTTTATTATTATTTTATTTGAATTTAAAAATGAAAATTTTGGTTGTAATTTTCATTTCAAATATTAACAATAATGCCACTCCTCCTTCCCTATAAAAGGTCTCCACCTCTACCACTTCTTAAAAACTCTCAAACCACTTGTGTCTGACCAAGATCAAACCAATAAACTTTCCAAAATATTTCCATTACTCCTTGAAACCTCTATTTTTTTAAATGTCTTCCAAGTATGCCTTTTGGCATAGACCAAACTGAGTTACCCAATTAATAGGTAATGCCTTCTCTCAAGCTCCATTTTTTTATTTTACTTCTTTACTCAATAAAATATATTTGTTACATTATTATATAAAATAAATATCCTAAATATACTATTATGTTTTTATGAAAAGTTTCCGACCAAAAATTACACACACCTCCATCTAATGGGTGACGAACATATTGTTAATGTGTTTGGAGAACTACCACCTCCTTAAACGATGATTCTTCATTTTTCCTCTATCGCCTCTCATTGTGGAAATTATGTTGAAATGTATATTTATAAATTTTATATGTCATATTTATTATGAAATAAATATTATTGATTCCTTTTCTAATACATATATTTTTTCATTCAATTTGGTTTCAATACAATAATTTGGTTTGGGGAAGTGTGGACTACTGCCCACGCAAAGCAATGTGGTTCATTCAAACACTATATGGAATTTATTAAGGATGGGTTTAGTGAACTTATATGATATATATTATATAATAAGGATATTAAAATATTTATATGTATTAATTTATATACAATTATTTCATTTTCGTTCTTTTATTCAATATGATAATAAAAAATTTAAATAACATTCATCTGTACATATGACTTACCGTCTCTATGAACGGTGTATTCCATTTCAAACTTCGATATTATATAGATTATTATAATACATATTTAATTAAAATAAATTATATTAATATAATTGTATACATTATGTAATCCTTATTTATGTATAAGGACAAACGATGTAAAAAAATAATGATACATGTGAGGAACAGTATCCATATTATCTATAGTGAATCATTAAGATAGGATGATAAACATGAAGGTATTATAAGGTCACAATTAATCCATATATGGTATTATATATAAGAATTTGTTTCTTTAAAATATTTATAAATAATTTATATTTATTATATAGTTGTTTTTAATGATTATAATGAGAGTCAAGATACAAGGAAAGGGGATCTCATATCACTTTTTTTTTTTGTGTGATACATGATTCATTCACCACCCATTACTTATGGGTGGTATGTATACCTCAAATGGTTGTATTCAATGATTATTATACTTAAAATTATTTTTATTTACATATCCATTATATGATCATTATTTCATTTGGTTAATGTCTCAAAATTAACCAAATCGGTAAAATAGTTTTGACTCAGTTTTCTATATTGGAGACTCAAGTTCTATTACGCACCTAAATTATTTTCGAGTTGTATATAATTAAATTTTTCATTTTATATCATGAATATCCATCATTTAATGATATTTTATTATTTAGGTAATTTTATTTTCTTGCATAGAGGGGATGAACCTAAGTTACAAATTTATAAGTGATTATTGAAACAATCTCATTTATTTTCAAGATTTTTTATCATTATACTAAATTTTGTGAAATCGTTTTATCCGTCTCTCAATAGAATAAATGAATTTTCATATCCTATTTTTATTCAAGAGATATCATGTATTGTTAAAAAAATTCACACATGGGTACTTAAGATATGTTTTTACATAATATCTGACTGTCTTCCTCTTCTGTTAGAATTTTATTTTATTCAAAAAACATGTTTCAATGAAAATAAATTTTATATTCATTAGATATTTGAATGCAATTTTGAAGGAAAAATGGTTTTTAAAAGATATTTATATTTTTAAATTATTATTTTATACGTTTTCAATGATATATTCAAATAAAAATGTTTCCAAAAGGTTTTAGGCCTTAAATATATTTTTTTAATGCAAAAAACGATGGTTTCCTCAATAAATTATTATAAAAGATATTTAAAAATTATTTCCTATATATGTTCTCATCCATTGGTGTTATAAATTCCTTCCTGGAGAATGTAATCAATGTTTCCATTCATATTATTTCTTTGAATAAATTATTTTTTAATGGTATTTTGTTTATGAAACCTATTTCTCATTCACAATATATATGATTTTGAAACCTGATACTTTTCGCAGGGTATGTTTATGATGAAATGATTTTGAAACATGAATTTTTAAAAACGTTTAGGATATTGTTAAATATTAATAATACCAATTTCATCTCTTGGGTTATTACATGATTATTTATGATCTTCTAGAACATGTTTGTATGATTTTATTATGAGATTGGTGGGATATATATCTCCCTCCAATGAATTTGTTAAAGATATATATCTTATGGGATAGACTAAGATGGTCTTGGGAGTGATCCTTGACTAATAATGTGGCCATGGGAGTGAAAAAAGACTACCAAGATTGTATAAGGAGTGAACTCAGGCTACTAAGTTGGTCATGGGACTGAACCATGACTACCAAGAAGGTATGGAGAGTAAACCTGTACTACTAAGATGATCTTGGAAACGATTCCTTGGATACTATGGAAATCTTGTTATATTCTAATGTGTCTAAAACAATTCCTTGTTTTATTCCAATGGTATAATTTGATGTCCCATTTTATTTACTTCCTTATTATTCATGTCTTATGAACTATCAATATTTATGCCATGACTCATCTTTATGATCTTTGATGTACAGGGTATGATATTCTATTTTCTTGATCATGCAGTCATTCCATTATCCCTAGGATTATTCATACATATCTCTTTTTTTCACTTTTTGAGAAGTTTATATTACCCATTTTAAGGTTCCCATCCCCTTGTTATGAAGAAATTTACTATGTTTTACATTTCATTGAAGGGTTCTAGTCAAGAAGAACCTAGTTGAAGATAATTTCATACATTTAGGTATCAGTGTTTATGTTTCCATTTTTTCAAAGGCACTAGACTAGTACTGTCTTCGGATGTATTTTTTTATAATGTAATAAGTATTATGAAAATGTTATGGAATTTTAATTTATGAAATGAATCGTTATATTTAGTATCTATTTTATGAAGATGACTGAACTATTCATCCATTTGTAATGTGATCTCTTATATTTAGAACCAATGTAATAAATTAACAACATAACCTAGGATACTAAGGTCAAGGTATTTACATGTGTCCCTCTTGATGAAGTTTCTACTAGATCCCTCACATGTACTGAATTTAGATATGGTACAACTGAAAAATGATATCTCTTATGAGGACTTTATGGTGAAGATATTTTACCATATAGGAGAAGTTATATGCGATAAGGTCACACACCTAGTCAAAGTACGATGATGAAACCATATCAAAGAGGAGGTGTCTTGGGAACTGGAGGAAAAAAATTTGTAGAATTTCCCTCGTATATTTTCATCTTTATTGGTGAAATTAAATTTGAAAGTTAAATTTTCATAATGGGGGATGAACGTAGAAATGGGTAATTATTTCAATGGAATTTCCCATCTGGTTATATATTTATTTTATATTCAACACATGTACCACATGATATAAAATAAATTATAATATTTATGTTAACATTACATTTAGAGAATAAATATACCCATAATATTCTATAATATTACAATGGAGAATAAAATAAAAAATAAGATAACTAAAATATGAAAATTTAGATCTTCTCAATCCACCATGATAATCGTACTGATGAATAACACTATAGAAATGAGATAAAATATTATTAACACAAAATTTATGATAAAAATTAAAATAAAAATATCATTGGGATAAAAGAGATTCTAATGATGAGTGAATTCAATATGATGTTTCTTAATAATGTAGGGAACCCAAATGACATTTTCAAATCTAACTATTGTAGTTTTTTCCCAGGAATTTTGGATAGAAACCTAACCGTTAAAATAGAATAGTCACCTATGGATGTGTAATATAATATTTATTTAACTTGTAAATTGAGATTATGATATACATATATCATGATACATTTACATATATGTTTTTAAAATGATAAAAAAAAATTAATTTTTATTTTTTTAAAACTGCAATATTTTATTTTGATTTATGAAAAATAATATATTTTTTCAAAAGAAATGTAACATTCATAAAATGAATTTATAAATTAATATTATGTTTTAATATAATTATAATACAATTTAATGAGACCATTATTTTTTTCAAAGGGATATAAAATTTATCATAATGTTAAAATTTGTACTTTTTAAATAAATAAGGAATTTATTTAAAATTAAATTTATCAATAGTTTTTCTTCAATATCTCCGTCCCCGGACTATGGGTGGTAAATGGTGTGTTTGTGTTGGTGGTCAGACTTAAACACTAAAGGGTTTGGGGTGGATATTGGTGTTAACATTCATTTTTTCATGTTCAAAACTACTCTATATATGATTTCTAACATTGTTATCCATGGTTTTCTTCACCTCGTAATAGTTGTTGAAGTGGATTCATCATCGTTATAAGGAAACGACCCTAAAACAGTACATAATCATTAATTAAATGAATAATTCACATTGAGGATCTTTTCAGGTTTAGAGTTTTAGAGAGTTATACCATAACTATTACATTTCAAAAAACTAAAAAGTAGACACTTCTACCCAGTATCCATTATTTTTAGAAAACATAAAATCTTGAAAAAAAAGAGTCATGTCAAGTTCCATGTTTAAGACAGCATTAATTTTCATTGATCCCATCCTTCCCCCTATTCCACATTATGTCCTATGAAAAACATTTCAAAAACTTGGTACGAGCATAAAAAACTCAGTAAGGGATACACAAAGAAGGAAAACTGTTAGTTTTTTAAAATAACAGGTAAATCATGAATACTTTAACATAAGTAATACTTTTCACCTTTATGAAGTAGAAAATAATCTTCACTGAATAAAAGATAATTACTTACCCTTTTGTAACCAAAAGATTACCGTAAAACTCATATAAAGAACACATAACATATAAAGGTAACTGGGGTCATAATCATACTTAAATGGAATAACCATACGGTCAACGTCCACACATATCACTAAATGGAATATCCATATGGACGACTTCCATACCCAATGCATTGGAGTTTATAATGTAAACACTCGTCCTATTATTCACGAAACCACCCGTCATTTGGTTTATCACGTAACCACCCATCAAATGTCCAAGTACCAATATAAAATCATATCACATACAAAAAATATAATTGAAAGGAAACATTTCCACATTTCAATCACAATATATCACTTAAATATATTGACATAACAAATCCATTTTCAAAACCGTTTTCAATACCAAAAAATACTTAAAAGAGTATAAGGTATTTGTTTTCTTTTAAAAACATTACGGCTTGTTGAGGAAGCCAAAGATCAAATAATACTCACGCCGGCGGAAAAGTTCATTGTCACCGCTTGCGTTAAAAAGAAACATACATTTTTGTCATTTAGTAAAATGCTTCATAGAAAAATATTCCCTTTGAAAATTCAATGGTTTTTATACAACGTATAAAAGAAAGTCGTGTATTATAACAAAATATGCCTCAATGAAAAGAGATTGAGACGAAGTCCCCTACCTCGTGTCCGACTTGACTCGATCGTTCTTTAATCTCATGAATAATAAAATAAAGTTAATTTCTACATGCTCAAGAACCTTTTTCAAGTTTATTATTCCTTTTATATCACTTATTACCATGTTATAAACATTATTTAATCATTTAAGTTAATAATGTTTGTTTTGTTGATATTTGGTACTTGAGTAAAAAATGAACACCTTATATCACAAGTTATCCATGTGGTCAATAGTCCATTATATCCAGAATGATATTAATTATTTAGATATCATATATATCATGTGTATCAAGTATATACATGTATTTATAATAGTACAAAACATTTAGTGGTATGAAATGAAATGCACCGTTCATTGAGACGGTAAGTCATACGTACGCATAAATGCTACTTTATTTTCTATTACTTATTTTGATGGAAATAAAACATAATGATACATTGGTATATTATAATACCAGTATAATATCATATATAACATCATTAACTCTATCCTATATACATCCCACATAAGGTATTAATTAATCAAATCACTTTGAGGGGGCGGTAGGCTGCACTTCCTCAAATGAGATTATCGTATTTACCCACTATGGAAACTGTAAAGGCATGCTA
Source organism: Viscum album (assembly GCA_963277665.1). NCBI lineage: Eukaryota > Viridiplantae > Streptophyta > Magnoliopsida > Santalales > Viscaceae > Viscum > Viscum album. The sequence continues at coordinate 826,190,972 of OY728166.1, forward strand.
AAAATGGGAAGTACAGAAGCATAAAGAAATAATAAACATAATATATATCATATATAAATACAGTTCCATCATAATGGCCACCATGAGAGGCAGTAGAAGATAATCAAACAATCATCGTTTCGTGAGGTGTTAGTTTTCCATCCACAGAAACATTATGTTCTTCATCCATTAGATGGAGGTGTGTGTAAGTGTAGTTTTAATCCATATCATAAAAACATAATAGTATATTGAGGATAATTATTTGTTACAAAATAAAGGAATAAATATATTTTAGATGTTGGAGATGTAAAATAAAATAAAACAATTTAAGAGAAATTGTTACCTTTAATTTGGGTAACTCCCTTTGGTTTGAACCAAAGGACTTATTGAAGTGTCTTCTCCCTAAGGTAATGCTTCTAGGAGGATGAGAGGGAGGTAGGGAGAAAAATTGGGCAGAGTTTGGATGAACCAAATGGCTTGATAGGTGTGAGGAAGTGGTTATAAGTGGTCTCCTTTTATATGGGAGAGGAGGTGCTCTTTAAGAAAGTGTGAAAATATTATTTCATAATATAATGATAATCGGTTTCTAAAGGTCCAAAAATCATTAAGGTCGAAGATAATATGACTGATAATTCTAAATAAAATCATCCAATCATAATTGGACATGTTTTGGATAATATTTTAATCATTATAATCTTATTTATTTAAATCATTTATTAATGAGGTAATACTGTATCATTATTGTGTCATAAATAATTTAATTTATTTGATGTGTAAAAATTATCAAAAAATATGATAATGTAGGAAATAATTTTATATTTCCAATTAATATTTATAGACAAAAAAGATAATTTATATAACACTTTCTAAAAATTAATTTACTAAAAGATATTTTCTTTTGTCATTTTTGCCTTTACTTTGAATTAATTAATCTAAATTGTCATTATCACACCCAAGTGGATAAATGGGGTCCCAAAATCGACCCAAAGATGTTCATGGTCGTTAATGACTCAACCAATAAGTTTTGGACAAGTGTAAAGGTAATTTCAAGTTATTATAATATTATTTTAACCTTGAATTACCATATTTACCTTTAACTGTTGTAAATAAAAGTCAAAAGTTACTATTCACCAAAAATTATTTTCATCTTATTGAACCACATTTTACTTCTTGATATTAACCATGTATGTCGGATTTTCTAAATTTAATTCACCGAAGTGGTAAAATTTTATTTAAATGAAAAAGTCATTTTTTTAACTACCACAAAGTGGTTTCACTATTTATCAAAAATTGAAGTTTTTCAGAAAAATACCAAAATTTTTCTCTAAGCTACATTTGATATTCCACATTAAAAAATGATTTCTATTTTTTCAAATTCGAAACATAGAAGTGGGATTAATTAATTTTAAAATTAATTCTTGTTATCAAAACTAATAGCGTGTTTTAAAGAAACAATAACTATCAAAAGATTGATACTTGTTTATGTCCAATTTCAAAGTGAAATTAATTCCAATGACAAACATTGGAAAAAATGGTAAAAATATATTTTAATTTAACTTTAAAACAAACTAAAAAGATAATATAACCATATAAATAAATTAGATTAAAAGGCACTTTTGAATTAAAATACAATATTCTTCACTGTCCATAAAAAATGAACTTTATCAGAAAAATTCCAAAAAATTACACAAAATAAATATTGATGTTCCCATTCTAAAGAAGGATTTTATTTGGTCATATTGAATGTATTAAAGTAACCAAAACTATATTTAAATAGGGTTCTCCATTAAAAGGTGATAAATTGGCCTTTTAATATAAATTATGCTTAAAATTAGATTCATTCATATTTTAAGCCTCTAAATTTTTATTGGATAAATGTAAATTCATTTAACAAACATGAATAATCATATTGTAGTTAGTTTCGTTCATTCATGCCAATACAACGGCGAGGAGTTAACTACAATTTCAAATAATAATAATATATTATTAGTGTGCAATGTAAGATTTCAAAGAAACCCGTTGTTGCGTATCGGCTACGCTATCGAACATAGCAACCCTTTTTAAAGTAAAATTAATATTTAATTCAAAAATATTAATTAATATGAAAATATATTATTCTTCATTTACTTGTAATGTTACATCCTTCCCCCATTTGGAAATTTCGTCGTCATAATTTTTATTCAATCATCAAAATAAGTGGGGATATTTATCCCTCATAGCATTTTCAAATTCCCACGTTGCCTCTTCAACCATATGGTTTTTTCCAAAAAAACCTTTACCTGGTAAATTACCTTATTCCGCAACACTTGATCTCTACGGTCAAGAATCTAAACTGGTTATTCTTCATAAGAGGGATTTTCTTCCTACTGAACTACCTCTAGGCTCAAAACATGAGATGGATCTGGCATATACTTTCTCAACATCGAAACATGAAAAACATTGTATACATTGGCTAAACTTGGAGGTAAAGCCACTTTATATGAAACTGATCCAATTTTCTCCAGAATTTCATAATGTCCAATGAACCTCGGACTCAACTTTCCCTTCTTACCGAAACGCATCACACTTTTCCATGGAGAAACTTTGAGAAAGACATGATCACCTACCTCAAAAAAAGATCCTTCCTCTGATTATCTGCATAGCTTTTATGTTTGCTCTGAGCTTTTCTCGTGTGCTTTTGAATCAACTGAACTTTATCTGCCATCTCTTCTATCAATTCTGGTCCCATCATCTTCCTTTCACCTACTTCATCACTAAAAGATGGATTTCGACAATGCTTTCAATATAATATCTCAAATGGATCCATCTGTATATGGGACTGAAAAATGTTATTATAAGAAAATTCAACCAAATAAAGATGTTGGTCCCAGATTCCCTGGTAAACCATCGAACAAGCACGTAACATATCTTACAAGGTCTGAATTGTTCGTTCTGACTACCCATCTGATTACGAATAAAAAGATGTATTAAAATTTAATTCAGCACCCAATGACTTCTAAAGGCCTTTCCAAAAGTTAGAAGTGAGCCTGGGATCACAATCAGATACAATGGAGAGGGGAACTCCATGATACCTGGATATCTCATTAACATAAAACTGAGCAAGTTGATCTAGAGAAATAGTATCTCTAATAGGAAGGAAATGAACAGATTTAGTCAATCGATCAACTATAACCCAGATTGCATTATTACCTCGAGATTTATTTGGTAATCCCACAACAAAGTCCATGGATATATTTTCCCATTTCCACTCTGGAAGCGGTAGAGGCTGAAGCATCCCTTTCAATAACTACCACTCTACTTTATCCTACTGACAAGTCAAACACTTCACAGTAAAATATACAATATCTCTATTCATTCTATCCCACCAGTAATACTCTCGAAGATCTCTGTACATCTTATTACTTCTAGGATGAACTGAAAACGGAGAACTATGAGCCTCACATAACAACTCATTCTTCAACTGTGAATCACAAGGCACACATAATCTCTTCCCAAACCTCAAAACACAATCATTCTCAACGTTAAAATCCGGAAACTTACCCTTCTGAACCAACACAAACTTTTTCTACAATTCACTGTCTTCCTTCTGCACTTGCTTAATTCTGTCTGATAGAGGTGATTTCATTGACACCTGAAACAAAATAGAAGAATTTTTTGTAACAACAACTTCTATTACAAAGTTCATCAATTTTAAAAACAAAGGGTCTCGTTCCAAATGAAACATGGTTAATGAAGTATTACTTTTTCAACTCAAAGCATCAACCACTTTATTTTGTTTTCTCAGATGATAAAGCATTGTGCAATCATAATCCTTGATTAATTACAATCATCTCTTCTATCTCATGTTCAATTATTTTTGAGTGAATATACACTTCAAACTTTCTTGATCGGTGTATATTTCACATTTTACTCCATAAAAATGACGCCTTAGAATTTTTAAATCAAAAACAAAAACAGCCAATTCCAAATCATGTGTAGGGTAATTTAACTCATGAGGTTTTAACTGACATGAAGAATAAGCAATTACCTGATCATTTTGCATTAAGACACAACCCAGTCCTTTCAACGAAGCATCATTGTAGATAAAAAACTCACCATTTCTAGAAGGCAGTGTGAAAATTGAAGCATTCACCAATCTTGTTTTAAATTCTTGAAAACAATCATCACATTCTTTTGTCTAGATGAACTTAACACCTTTTTGAGTTAACTTAGTCATTTAACTAGATAACCGTGAAATATTTTGAATAAACCTCCGGTAATAACCTGCCAATGCAAGAAAACTACGAATCTCAGTTATATTTGTGGGTCTTGGTTATTCTTCAACAACTTTCGTTTTAACAGGATCAACAGTTATGCCATTTTTTGAAACAATGTGACCAAGGAATGAAATTTGTTGTAACCAAAACTCACACTTGATGATTTTCCCAAACAGTTTATTTTTTTTTAAGGTTTTCAAGACAACCCTTAAATAAATTTCATTTTCCTCCTTACTTTTGGAATAAACCAAAATTTCATCAATAAACACAACCACAACTTATCACCTAATTCAACTAAGCCATCACTGCTGTAAACTGCTCAATTCTGATTTTGACCATCTCAAGTTTCTGATTCGGAAGGTCATTCTCCTATGTATGCCTTCCCTTAAAACCTGATCTATTTCCATTACAAAAAAGAATTCTTAACACAATAATATCTTAGGCAAAGAAACATGGTATTCTGTAAATGATATATGATTTCAATATTACCATAATTTACTTTATGGATATTAATTTAACAACACCCTAACACCTAAATTTATCTAAAGCGACCTCGGATACCAACTATAAGGATTAGGCCTTAAAACATTACATAATCTTGAATTAAATGAATAATTTACATTGAGGATCTTTTCAGGATTAGAGTTTTAGAGATTTAGACCATAAATATTACATTTCAAAAAATTACAAAGTAGTCACTTCTACCAAGTATCCATTTTTTTTTTCAAAAAATGAACTCTTGAAAAAAAGATTCATGTCTAGTTCCATGTTTAAGACAGCATGAATTTTCCTTGATCCCATCCTTGACGCTATTCCACATTATGTGCTGTGAAAAACATTTCAAAAACATGGGATGAGCAAAAAAAGCTCAGTAAGGGATACACAAAGAAGGAAAACTGTTAGTTTTTCAAAACAATAAGTAAAACATGAATACTTTAACATAAGTAATACTTTTCACCTTTATGGAGTAGTAAATACTCTTCACTTAATAAAAGATCATTACATACCCTTTTGTGACAAAAAGATTACCATAAAACCCATATAAAGAACACATAACATATAAATGTAACTTGGGACATAAACATACCTAAATTGAATAACCATACGGTCGACTTCCACACATATCACTAAATGGAATAGCCATACGACCGACTTCAATACCCAATTCATTGGAAGTTATAACGTAACCACCCGTCATGGTATTGACAACACCACCTGTCATTTGGTTTATCATATAACCACCTGTCAAATATCCAAGGACCAATATAAAATCATATCACATACAAAAAATATAAAGGAAAGGAAACATTTCCAAATTTCAATCACAATATATCACTTAAATATAATAACGTAACAAATCAATTTTCAAAACCATTTTCAAAACCAAAAAATACGTAAAAGAGTATCAGGTATATATTTTCATTTGAAAACATTATGGTATATTGAGGAAGCCAAAGATCAAATAATACTCACAGTGGTGGAAAAGGTCATTGTCACCGCTTACGTTAAAAAGAAATAAAATTTTTTATCATTTAGTAATACTCTTTATAGAAAAATATTCCCTTCGAAATGTCAAGGATGTTCATACAACGTATAAAATAATTTCGTGTATTAAAACAAAATATTCCTCAATGAAAGGAGATTGAGACGAAGTCCCTTACCTCATGTCCGACTTGACTCGATCATTATTTAATCTCCTGAATAATAAAATAAAGTTAATTTATACTTGCTTAAGAACCTTTTTCAATTTTATTATTCCTTTTAAATCAGTTATTACCATGTTATAAACATTATGAAATCATTTAAGTTAATAATGTTCGTTTTGTCGATATTTGGTACTTGAGTCAAAAATGAACACCTTATATTACAAGTTGTTCATGTGGTAAATAAGCCATTATATCTTGAATAATATTCATTATTTATATATCATATATATCATATATATCCGGTATATACATTTATTTATAATAGTACACAACATTTATAGGTAATAAATGAAATGCATCATTCATGGAGACGGTAAGCCGTACATACGCATTAACGCTACTTTCATTTCTATTTATTATTTTAATGGAAATAAAACATAATTATACATAGGTATATTATAATTCCTTTATAATATCATATATCATATCATTAAATCCATCCTTTTTACATCCCACATAAGGCATTAACGAATCACATGACTTTGAGGGGCGGTAGTCCGCACTTCCTCAAATGAGATTATCGGATTTACCCAGTATGGAAACTATAAAGGCATTCTATAAATGGGAATTAAATTAGTATAAGGAAATAATAGACATAATATATATTATATATAAATACAGTTCCATTATAATGGCCACCAAGAGTGGCGGTAGGAGATAATCGAAAAATCATTGTTTCGTGAGGCGTTAGTTTGTCATCCACAGAAACATTATGTTCTTCATCCATTAGATAGAGGTGTGTGTAAGTGTAGTTCTAATCCTTATCGTAAAAAAATACTAGTATATTTAGTATACTGGTGTTGTTACAAAAGAAATGAATACAAATAGTTTAGAAGTTGGAGAAGTAAAATAAAAGAAAATAATTTAAGAGAAACTCTTACCTTTAATTTGGGTAACACCCTTCGGTTTGAACCATAGGACTTCTTGAAGTGACATCTACCTAAATTAGGGCTTTTTGGAGGAGGTGAGGGATGTTGGGAGCTTAATTGGGTAGATTTTGGAAGGGCCAAATGGCTTGAGAGGTGTGAGGAATTGGTTATAAGTGGTCTCCTTTTATATGGGAGAGGAGGGGCTCTTTAGGAAAGTGTGAAAATATTATTTTATAATATTATGATATTCGGTTTCTAAAGGTCCAAAAATCATTAAGGTCAAAGATAAGATGACTTATATTTGAAATGAAATCATCTAATTAGAATTGGACGTGTTTTGGATAGTATTTTAGTCATTATAATCTTATTTATTTAAATCATTTATTAATGAGGTAAATATTGCATCATTATTATGTCATAAATAATTTAATTAATTTGATGTCTAAAAATTATAAAAAAAATACTATCATGTAGTAAATGTTTTTAGATTTCTAATGAATATTTATATACAAAAAGATAATTTATATAACCTCTTCTAAAAATTAATTTACTAAAATATATTTGCTTTTGTCATGCCTTTACATTAAATTAATTAATCTAAATTGTCATTATCACTCCCAAGTGGATCAATGAGGTCCCAAAATCGACCCAAATATGACCATGATCGTTAATTACTCAACCAATAAGGTTTTAATAAGTTTTAAGGTAATTTTTAATTATTATAATATTCTTTTAACCTTGAATTACCCTATTTACCTTTAACTATAGTAAATACAAGTAAAAAGTTACTACTCATCAAAAAATATTTTCATCTTATTGAACCAAATTTTACTTCTTGATAACAACCATGTATGTCGGATTTTCAAAATTAAATTCACAGAAGTGGTAAATTTTCATTTAAATGAAAAAGTCAGTTTTTTAACTACCACTAAGTGGATTAACTATTCATCAAAAATTGATGTTTTCCAGAAAAATACCAAACATTCAGCCTAAGCTATATTTGATATTGAAAATTCAAAAATGATTCCTATTTTTTCAAATTAGAAACATAGAAGTGGCATTATTTAATTTTAAAATTAATTCTTGTTATCAAAACAAATAGTGTGTTTTTAAGAAACAATAACTATCAAAAGATTGATACTTATTTATGTCCAATTTCAAAGTAAAATTAATTCCAATGACCAACATTGGATTAAATGGTAAAAATATACTTTAATTTCACTTTAAAACCAACTAAAAAGATAATATAACCATATAAATAAATTAGATTAAAAGGCACTTTTGAATTAAAATACAATATACTTTATTGTTCATAAAAAATGAACTTTATCAGAAAAATTCCAAAAATTTACACAAAGTAAATTTTGATGTCCCCATTATAAAGAATGATTTTTTGGTCGTATAGAATGTATTAAAGTAACCAAAACTATATTTAAAGAGGGTTCACCATTAAAAAGTTATAAATCAGCCTTTTAATATAAATTATGCTTAAAATTAGATTCATTCATATTTTAAGCCTCTAACTTTAAATTGTATTAATATAAATACATTTAACAAACATGTATAATCATATTGTAGTTAGTTTCTTTCATTCACGCCAATAAAACGGCTAGGAGTTAACTACCATTTCAAATAATAATATTATATTATTAGTGTGCAATGTAAGATTTCAAAGAAACCCATTGTTGCATAACGGGTACGCTATCAAACATAGCAACCCCTTTTAAAGTAAAATTAATATTTAATTAAAATATATTAATAAATATGAAAATATCTTATTCTTGTTTTTCTTGGGATGTTACAATTGTGGAATAGATGTAAGAGGGGGTGATATACATTAATTCGGATGAGTATTATAGTGTATATTTTGAACTAGATACCAATAGGGAAGGTGGCAGAATCCATTGCATTAAGTCACATCAATGACATGTTCGAGATGGTGGTGAAGATTTGATGTTGTAGGTTATTATGGTGTGTGGAAATGGTATCTGGATATTCATTGGCATTAGTTAGAATTGGTAGATTGTCCTTAGTACTTGATAGTGGTAGGGAAGGTAACAACATATGTGGCTTTAGGAAGTGTTGTAGTGTGACTATAGTCATTGATTATTTTCTTTGATGTTGGTGACTATTAGGGAGGGAAACTGTGGCTATGGGTGATGGAAACCAGATTGGGGTTTTCAAAACCCTTGTTCCATCATTTATTTTATTAGGTATTTGGCCACATTTATTTTGGATTATGGTATCTTCCCTATTCTTTGGGTCGACAAGGATTATGGTCCATATTTCAGAGTTGTTCATGACAAGAAAAAACCATCCAAAAGACTCAGCTCATTAGGTATGTAGTACAATAGTTTGTGCATGTATGTTCTTCTAGGTGGGTGACCTGGAAATAGGAATTGGTGTGATTAAACCAATGATTTATACATCTATCTTCATTTTAATGTGGGTCATATGAGTACACATCCATGTGGATTTATATATTCTATTTTTTCATATGATGTGGCGTATTGGGTTGATGGTGTTACGATCGCCTTGTTAAAAAAATTTGGTTGGAGGTTTGAAATAGATTTATGTGTTCAAAACCCTATCACCCCCACCACCATGATAATGTGGGATGGATGGTGGACTTTCACATAGTTTTATATCATAACATAAAAGTTCTTCAAATTGAGGGAGATATAGATTCTTTGACAGCAAGTATAGGTGTAGTTTCTCTAGCTGGGGGTATAGTATGACATTGAACTAGTGCTTGCAATGACTCATGCTTCATCTTAGGGAATGGTTCATCTATTTAATAGTGTTATGTTCTTGTAATTTGGTTCATTTGGTACTTTGGACAATGTTTGGATATTCTGTCAATGTTTCCAAAGCCTATGTGCTTATATGCCTATGGACCATGTATGAGATTTCTTCTTAACCAAGTTTTACAGGGGATTTCATTTTATTATTTTAATAGTATAGGTTTATAACCTAAATATATTAAATAAAAAAAGACTACTCTCATCCCTATAACACCCAAATATTTTTATGAAATATTTTTCATCAAATAATTTGATTTCCTCGATAGTTTGCACAACACGCAGCACCGAGTTTAAATTAATCGTGATATACATTTAAATTATTATTATTTTAGCATGTCCATTATAAGTTATCAATAGAATTGAAGTGGGTGAATATTAATTTTTTTGGTAATATATGTGATGGTTATATTCAATAGAAATATATTTAATAATTCATAGGAACTAAAAACTCAATTTTTAGTAAAGTCATTCCAATCTTCAAAAATATCTTTTCTTAAAATATGAATTTTAGTGAATTATATGAGAAAATAAATATAATAAATTTTTCAAACAGTTGAAGAATTTATTTTCCAAATGAACTTCATTTTCTAAATAATCATATTATAATTAACTTAGTATGAATTTTTGGGATATTTCTAAAACGATTATATTTCTAGTGAATAGTTAAAAATACTTCTTTTTATTGGAAAATGTACTTTTATATTCAAATTACCATCTTACTATAAAGAAGTTTCAATATTAAAATATTTATATTATATTTTTTATAATTCAGTAAAATCCATTAGAATCAATTTTTGTTTTATTTTTAGAATAAAAACTTTTTCATACTAAAAAGGGAATTTTTCTGAAAAAATGTTTTTCTTTATATTTTCTTGATTTAATTTTAAATAAAATTTTGTAAATTATTTGTCTTTATTTATCAAAAAACAATTCCATAATTATAATCAGGATCTTCAAATTTATTATGTAAACCAATTTTATTTTTGGTCAATATGAATTTTAGACATTGTAATTTGTGTTACTACTTTATAGGGTAAATCATGTAATTTAGGATAAAAATCAATTAATAATAACTATTATATAACAAAAAAACATTCCTAAATCTCATTGGTTGATTCCAAGTCTACAATAAACATCCAAGGGTATAATTCATGGCATTTTGGGTCCCCATTTATGAGTGTGTGTTGATTATAATATTTAATTTAAAGAAACTTCAAACATGTCACACATTTTTTTATAAGTGTAATATTTTTAATATGGTGTTATCCTGAAGATATTTTATACAAGAAGTATTATTTTAAAAAAACATTTATTTATATATATCTTTGAAATTCATTTTTAATTTTTAGTGAAGGATTAATTACATTAATGTATTGTAAAACAGTGACACAATAATTATTCAACTAATGAAAAAATCATATAAATGATATTAGAAAATGTTAAAAGTAACATAATTTGAGATATTTACGTTTCAAAAAAATAATTAAAATAAAATGAAAATATTAAGATATAATAAAATAGTTACTCTTGATTTTAATTGTTGTCTTGAGGTTTTTAATATCAACATAATGAATAGTTTCAAAATTGACAATAATGATATTTCATCAAAATAATATATTATTAAATTATTTAAAAAAATAAAAACATGAAAAGTTATTATATTTTCTAAAATGTCATAAATTATTCATATATGGACCAATTTACCCCATATAAGTAAATATTACAAACTATAAATGTTGAAAACATTGTTATCATAGTTAAAATAAAAATAGGTTAATTAAGGATTAATCAAAATGATAAGGATGAAAATTAAAACAAAACTCTATAAATCCTTATATTAAAATACAATAACATTTGGAGGAATTTTTATTGAGGCTTAATTTATTATAATTCAATATTTTGAGAAATTTCAAGAGTGCCCCTTGACTCAATTTTTAAAGGACTCACCATCCTTCATTTCATTCAAACAATTTAATCCTTCTATCTCAACCATAATATTCTAAATTATAATATAATATTTATTTTCTAAATTATATGGGATCTTTTATTCTGAAATTATCAACCCTATATCTCTTTATATGAGATCTAATGTCTTCATTATGAAGAATTGGTAATCACTTTAACCGATCACTATCTTTTTCTACTATACTTTAACTATGGTAAATCAAGGATATTTATCATAAAATAATAAATTAAGTATATAAAATTTGTTGAAATGTTATTATTATTATGAAAACACTTGTATATACCCTCTTTCCCATCAATTAATATGTGAATGTATCGTTCGTGCGTACATACGACTGATTGTTTCCACATAGCGATACAATTCCTTTTTCATCAACACCTTTTAAAGATGGGAATTATGATTGGATGAATGATTATATTTTATATTTACAATACTATTATACATATTTAATTTTGATATCATGTCCACATTCTTATCATCTAGTCTTTTGGAAATCTACAGTGTCTCTCGTACGTACGTACGGACTACCATCCCCATAATGCGATGTGATCTTTTTCATTTTTATTTCACCTAGATGATAATAATGATAAAGTTTATGAATATATGTCATATATACCTGAGATAATAATGTTTTTATAATGGTTTATTATTATTTAACTTTCTTTTATTCGATCAGTTGAAAAATTAAAAAAGGGCTCATGAGTATTCTCGGTCTACCATCTCCAGGAACAATTTAATTCATTTTTCTATATCTACTTTTTGTAAATTATTGTAAATATATATATTGAATATATTTTATTTTTATAAAGTTAATAAAATTAAGTAAATTATGATACCATGATCAAATTATAATTACTTATACTTTAAAATTATAACATGTGTGTAAATTGAAGTAGTTATCGCCCAGAATAGTTATTTTAAGAAAAAAATTATTAATAAATGGAGATAATATATTAGAAATAAATAATAGATGGTATGATATATATATTCTTGTATAATAAATTTATAATAATTATATATTTACTATACATGATATTTTAATAAAAATGTTTAATGGAGATATCTGAGGTGTGAGGTCATATTTCACAATCTCATCATTATTCAGGATTGAATATGTTTAAGTATCCTCTGGGGAATTTACTCTTCCAATTCCATGTTTTATAAAATATTTTCAAAAAAAATTACAATTGATTAGAAATAATTTTAAACGATCTTTGATTTTTATTTTAAAATAATTTAATGTATTTTTTTGTTGTTTTCTATAATAAGGGTTTTTGTGACTTATTTGACCAAAATAAAGATGGAATTTTTTATCTCATATGACATGTGTGTATTTTCACACTATCATGACACATTTATGATCAAAATATTTATTCGCAATATTAATTGGTCATTTTCAATGAAATTTTTTTCATTTAAAATTATCCAAAATTAAAAAAAATGATTTCCAAAATGAAATATTATTTTCCCCAAGAATTATTTCAAGTGATCTTATGAAATCATTTTCCCTATATGGTATCATTATTTGATTTTAATTATGATTTTCTTGGAATATGATATAAAGATACAATCCATAATCATTCTATTATGGATTTATTTTTATAATGGAATGATGTATATAAAAACCAATTCATTTATATGGTTTCTTATATGATGATTTGGTATGAAACCAATTTCATTTCTGGGGTTATGATATGATGAATTGATGATGATATTATAGAACACATTTGTATGATTTTCAATTTTTGATGGGTGGTAACTATTTCTCCATCCAATTAATTGAGTAAATATTTATATCTCATAATATAATGATGGGAAAGAGGTTGATGGGATTTATCCACTATGGGAAGGATGTGTTTCCTGATCCAATATGGGAAATAGGTTCACTTTGATCCCCTATTGGAAATAGGTGTGTCCTGGTCAACTATGTTGATGGTATTTGCAGTTAACCTTAACATATTAAATGGTTTTCTATATTTTTATGAGGTAAACTTTTGTGGCATGATCATATGGTTCTTGATCAATTTATGATGTTTACACACCCTTATGGCTCGTGTTTCCCGAAATTATAATGTTTGATTCAATGAATTGCGTTTATTATCTATGAAAAGTTTTTTATGAACTTCTTAACTTATTTTCATGATCACATTCCCTTATTATTATCTTATACTTTCATATTATTATGTTTTGATATCTCCTATTTTTAAAATTAATTTGAATCTAATCTTACTATTTCTTATGATTCCATCCCCAAGTTATAAAGAAAATTTTAGGTAGTGTATGCCTAAGATGAGTGTTATGTGAGAAGACATTTCTGGTAGATATTGATAATATCATGTAAAATAAGAATATTTTATAAATAATCTTCAGTTACACTAAACCTTTACAGTTCTGTAAATTATTTTATTGTTATGTATTTAATAATCATCAAAATGGAGGTAATAATTATGTATACCATGATATGATTGATATAGTGTGTTTTAGAGTAGGGTTTTGTCAATATTTCATTATTAGGTCAGATGAATTTTATAAAACCCTGTGGATATTTATATATATAAGAAAAAATACTAATGTTTTGGTAAAGATCATGAATGGACTATGTTAAACCTATGGTTTCAAAGAAGAAAGTTTCTTGATTTAGACATTCTATAAATATTTTTTCAAAATTATGTGTTTTTTCACTATGATTAGTGTTTCTCATGTAATGATTTATAGTTTTATTCAATCAATGGAAATTTAATAAAATGTGTTAATACTGATTATGATGAATAATTCAATTATTCTCTTTATGAGAAACCAAACATTATGAGATATGGATGAAAAAATTATTTTTTATACTCACACAACCATTCGAGGTTATGAATCTGGTTGAACATACAAACAAAAAATCAGGAATCAACATGTTATTGAATCTCTCGTGAGCAAAATCCAAACATTATTTAATGGGTATTTTTATCCCCTATTTTCTGGGTAATGGATCAAAACCATTGATAAAAAAAATTCAATTAATCAATAAAAAAGAGATGAAAATTTGTTCCAAGATATTTATCATCTGGAAGGTGAAGAGGATCAATGGTGGACTCTCATCTAAAATTTCATGTAAGAGGAAGACATTTAATCCATAGATTGGGATGATTTTATAAACTTATTTTTCAATTATGTAAATTCCTTGTATTCTTCATATAAATATATAGAAATATTCCCTTGAGCTTAATAAAATGGATGATGAATCTATTCATACCGATGTAGCTAATTTTAGAAAAATTTCATGGTATGCTTATAGTTTAATCATCATCCCTAAAAAAGAGGGATTCATTGGGGGAATGAAACAATGTTTTCAAAAGGCCTTGGACATAAGATATTTTAGTATCTATATAGATGTTGTTCAATGAGAACTAATGTTATACACAAAACTTCTACATTCCCAACATTATTATGGCTTTGATAAGAATAGGACGATTGATTCTTATGAATACTCAAATGGGGGAAATAAATTTTAGCCATCTGCATGCAAAAAAGGTGCGAAGACACGTGAATGGAATTGCTTGAATGGAACCGGTAGGTGTTGTTAATGTGGAAGTGTCAACAATTATTCCTATGGATATCGAATCTCTATTAATGGGATGCATAATGCAATATAGGAGAAGGGGATTACAACTAATTCACCATTGAAACTCTATTGTATTAAGTTAAAGTATTTTTGGAATTATTAAAATTGATACCCCAATAAAAAGTCTAATATGGATGATAAGATACAATAACCTCTGATAAATAAAATGAAAAAATAGAAATCTTAGGAAATAACAATTGATGAAGTGAATCATGATAAATAGAGCACACTTATTCGACCCTACTTAGTTAGTAATTTCATGTTTCCTTTTGTATTAATGTGCCCTTTGGAAATCATATTTTTCATCCTTCAGTGAAATTTCATGTGATTATCTCCCTCCACATAAGTTCTAGAATAATTTTATATTATATTACAACAAGGAAGAACCAAAACCTCTAATTAATATTTTCATATAAAATAAGATCTTATATAAGGAACCAGTGGTGAATTAACTTTTATAAGCATATATGTATCTATTCATGATTAACATAATATTTAGGGATACCATCATGGGTTTTTTTGTTTAAGGTTGATCATATGTTCAATGAAATTTAAAACCCTTTTCAAGTTTTATATGATATGATTTTATCAAGATTTATTATATTTTAAGAGAAATTTATTTTAATACATACCTTAGGTTTTTAATAAGTTTTTGTGAAAACATTATTTTAGGACTAATTTTATTACACTTTGTGGACATGTGATTAAAGGTATTGGTAAACATTATGATTTATTTTATCTCTTTTATTGAGGTAATTATGGGTTATATTCAATTATCTTATTATGTCATCCCATTTTGTTTCTATCAGATAATGTTTCTATCTCGATCATCATTCTAGAATATATATTAATAATATCTTAATGTTTCATGGAGTACAACATTCAATTGTTTTTTATTTATATCCAAATATTACGAAATTTTATTAGTGAAATATTTATCTAGATTTTGATATAGAATTGAGTTTGACCATTTCATATCATCCCTAGAAATATTTTCAGTCTAAGATAAAAAATTAAAACCAATAGCATCTTCAAAGAAATTATTTCATGAAATTCAATTGCGGTTAGATCAACACTGTAACGCCCCAAGTAAATAAAGAATATGAAATTTTCGCATTTATCCATATTTTTGAATAAAGTATTAATATAACTTTAAAGGGGACGCTATGCTCGATGGCGTACCCAATACGCAACAATGAGTTTCTTGGGAATCTTATGTTGCACTCTAATAATAAAATAATATTATTTTAAATTGTAGTTAATGCCTAGGAGTTTTAATGGTGGGAATGAAAAGAACTAACTACAAAATGATTATATATTTTTGCCAAATATTTTTACTTTTTACAATAAATGTTAGAGGATTAAAAATGAGAATGAATCCAATTTTAAGCGTAAACATTCTAATATTCTTTAAAAGGTCGATTAACCTCCTTTTGATGAGGAACCTCTTTTAAATCCACTTTTTGAAAATTTTAAGTGTTATATATGAAAAAATAAAATTCTTCTTTAGAATCGGGACATCAAAATTTACTTTGTGTAAATTTTTGGTATTTTTCCGATAATGTTCATTTTTTAATGAATAGTGAAAAATGTTGTATTTTAATTCAAAACCTCTTTTTAATATAAATTATTTATTTGATTATATTATTTTTTGAATTGGTTTCAAAGTGAATTTAGAATATATTTTTACCATTTAATCCAATAGTGGTCATTGGAATTAATTTCATCTTGAAATTGGACTTAAACTAGTGTCAATCTTTTGATACTTATTGTTTCATAAAAACACACTATTTGCTCTGACAGCGGGAATTAATTATTAAATTAATTAATGTAACTTATATGTTTTGAATTTTTTAAAATATAAATCATTTTTAAATTCGTAATATCAAATATATCCTAGAGTGAATTTTTGGTAATTTTCTGAAAAACTTCAATTTTTGATGAATAGTGAAACCACTAAGTGGTAGTTAAAGAAACTGATTTTTCTTTTAAATGAAACTTTACCACTTCTGTGATTTGAATTTCAAAAATCTGACATACATGGTTTTCATTAAGAAGTAAAATGTGGTTCAATGGGATTAAAATAATTTTTTTGTTTAATAGTAACTTTTAAATTTATTAATCACGATTAGAGGTAATTAGTGTAATTTAAGGTCAAAATAATGTTTTAATAATATATAATGAACTAGACACATGTCCTACCCTCATTGGATGTGTCATGGCCAACCAAGACAATCCATGGGTCAACCTGGGGACGCCATGGATCCACTTTGGTTGGAAAATGACATTAATACCTTTTTATTTAATGTTAAAATTAAAATGACACAAACATGTGTTGTTTTACTAAAACAATTTTTATATGGGGTTATACAAGTCATATTTTTTACTATAAATATTTATTAGAAATCTAAAAATATTTCCTACATAATGATATTTTTTTATAATTATTATACACTAATTCAATAAAATTATTTATGACACCATGATGATGTAGTGATTACCTCATTATTTAACGATTTAAATAAAATGAAAAGATAATGTAAAATATAAGACCTACACTTGTCACAAACCTATTGTATTGGTGGATTTCGAAACCTTATCACCTTATTCTAGAAATATATCGTTTTGTGACCTTTAAAATCCGAAAATCATTTTATAATAAAGTAATATTTTCTAACTTTCCAAGAGTGCCCCTCCTTTTCTCTTATAAAAGGCCCCCGCCTCTACCACCTTACCCACACCTCTCAAGCCTTTGGATCGGCCAACCCCTTACCATTTCATCTATCCACGTCCCTATCATTATCATTTAAGCCTCACATTTTGGAATAATCCTTTCCAAGGAATCCTTTGAGCTCAAATCAGAAAGAGTTTCCCGATTTTAAGGAATATAAAGAAACGAACAAGACAAGTCAGACTTGAGGTAAGGGATCCTACCTCTCTCCTTTTTAAGCACTCTATTTTTTTCATTTAATTTAATCTCATCTTTATTATGTTTTGGGATGTTATTTTATATTCCTATTACTGTAATATTTATGTTCATATGATTAGTGACTCTATTTGATCTCATCAATCCATTTTTGGAAGTTTTAAGTGGCGTTGTTAGGCTGCCGAGTTTTTGTAAGGGATTGTTCATCTCACTTTTAGTACCGTGAGATTTATGCTACATTTGCCACCATTTCCATTGAGTGGTGTATGTACTTTCCATTATTATACTCTTTGTTTAATATAATTTCATTTATGGGTATTTACATATTCATTGTATGACCCTTCTTCAATGGGGTGTACGTTTCGAAAGTTACCCAAGTCGGTAAGGGAACCTTTCACCCTCTTCTTTTTAAAAGACATCTTTTGTTATGTCTTTTAATTCACATACTATTATGTTGGGATATGTTCTTATATATCCTTATTGATGTAAATTTTATGCCCAAGTGATGAGATACCCTTTTCATCTCTCATCAACTCATTTTCTGAATTTTGAAGTGACGTTGTTAGGCTGTTGAATTTCTGTAAGGGAACTTCTTAACCCACTTTCAATTATTGGGGTTAAACCTCTACATATTGATTTTATTATGCCATGATTATGTGTGGAATCTCTATGTTGTATTTTCCACAAACCTTTGTGTGGATATACTATTTCTACACATAATCATCTCATTGACAATTTCTTATTTCATTTAGACGAACTTGTATCGGAAATCATAACTCAATCTCATTTCATTGAGTTAAATATATATGTCATTGGATTTGTTTTTCCAAGATTATGTGTGAATGACCTCTGATTTTTTTACACTTAATATCCACTTATATTTTGTGTATTCATATTTATCACACATAATCATGTAATTGATTTATCCTTAATCTAAGGATACCGACTTTGTAAGGGACTTCGTCTCAATCTCCTTTCATTGAGGCATATTTCATTTTATACACAACTATCTTTTATACTGTGTGTAAACCCCTTTTACTTTTACATTTATACAAAAGGAATCTTTTTCTACGAAGCTTTTTACTAAATGACAAAAAAGAATGTTTCTTTTAGCGTACACAGGGATAACAACTTTTTCCGCCGCTGTGAGTATTATTTGGTCTTTGGATACCTCAACAAGATGTAATGTTTTTTAAAATGAATAAATACCATATAATATTTTATCTATTTTGGTATTGAAAATGGTTTTTATAATGGATTTGTTATATCAATATATTTAAGTAATATATTGTGATCGAAGTGTGGAAATGTTTTCTTTCCATTATATTTGTTTTATGTCTTATGATTTTATAATGGTACTTAGACATTTGACGGGTGGTTTTGTGATAAACCATATGACGGGTGGTTCCGTGAATACCAGGATGGGTGGTTACCTTATAACCTCCAATGCATTGGGTATGGAAGTCGGCCGTATGGCTATTCCATTAAGTATGTGTGGAAGTCAACCGTATGGTTATTCCATTTAAGTATGTTTATGTCCCAAGTTACCTTTATATGTTATGTGTTCTTTATATGGGTTTTATGGTAATCTTTTGGTTACAAAAGGGTATGTAATGATCTTTTATTCAGTAAAGAGTTTTTACTACATCATAAAGGTTAAAAGTATTACTTTGGTAATGTACTCATGGTTTACTTGTTGATTTTGAAAAACTAATAGTTTTCCTTCTTTGTGTATCCTTTACTGGGCTTTTTATGCTCATCCCAAGTTTTTGAAATGTTTTCCACAGGACTTAAAGATGAATAGGGTCAAGGATGGGATCATGGAAAGACATGTTATCTAAAACATGGAACTAGACATGTTTCTTCTTAACTGTTTTTTTTATTTTATGGAAACTTATTATAAGTGTATACTATTTAATCTTTTGAGATGTAATAGTTATAACCTGATTCTCTAAAACTCTAAACCTGAAAATATTCTCAATGTGAATTATTCATTTAATTCAATATTAAGTAAGGATTAAGGCTGTGGCCTTATAGTTGGTATCAGAGGTCGGTTTAGATGACTTTAGAGGTTAGGTTATTCTTTAAGAATAAGTGACATTACCATAATGGTTAGGATTTCAGAAAGAGTTCTAGTTTTAGATAAAGTGAATGAGTAAGTATATATTAGTGTTTATCTTCCTCATTAGTACATGATTGTTTTTTTGATATACTCACACTGACCTTTTTGGTTTTAGTAAATGGATGGATCTAGAAGGCACCAAAGTAATAGTGGATGTGAAGGAAACTGTTACAGTTTTCTGAGCGAGCAACTGAATGATACGGGAGCTGCATTGAGAACTCTTGTGTTTATCCTCAACCAACTATCTGGAGTCATGATTGACCACCTAAACCTTGGTTATTTTTATAAGGCATCATATATGCGAGAAACAAATCCCTACAGAACTACAGGTAATAATCATAAAGGTAAGTGTGTTCAAAAACATATGTGTCAAAGATGTGGAAAGAAACACCTAGGAAAATGTTTCAAAGGGAAAGAAATATGCTATAGATGTGGAAGTGAAGGTCATAAAGCAAGAACCTGCCATGGAAAAAGGAAGCATCCAGTTGACTCGAGGAAAGGGAAAGAAGTTCTTTATGAGGGATCAATTGAATGTTTTAAATGTGGTGTGCATGGTCATTATGCAAACACGTGTCCTATGAAGAAGTTTCGTGAATGGGATCACCAAGATAGTAAAAATATTCGTTTAACAATACCTAATGCCATTCCGATTGAGGATGAAGAAACTGAAAATAACCAATCAATGGTATGGATTATTTCATAACATTTATTTTCTTATTTTGGAATCTTAGGATATGATTCATGATTTTTTTTGTAGGAAAGAAGTATTTCAGAATAAGTTGGAAAAGAATGGTTAATGGATCATGAATAATGTTGAATGAGTAAGAAGTCAACATATAAAGGATTCAAGAGTTATGGTTCAATTCATAAGAGTATTAAGTCTCTTTTGATGATGGGGTTACATTAGAAGACTTTTTATAGTATGTGTAACCCTGATGTTTGATATATGAAAATATTATTCAAGGAATAGTTATCTTTTCTATTGTGGACATAGTTATAAAGAACCATTTGGGTTTATATGATCCTTACTTTTGAGGTAATTATGGGTTAATATATGTTATGATGGAAATTGAAAGGCATGATATAAAATTGAGGTTAAATTACGTTATGGTTATTTTTGATGATTTTATTTCTTTTTGGGGAATTATTTGAGAATTATATAGTTTGTAAAAAGGAAAACACACAGACCGTGTGACAACCCATCGCGTCGGACAAAGCTGCGGGAATCGAATGCACAACCAAAGTGCGACGGGTATTTATCGCCTACCACTGGACTATGTGAAGTCCCTGGTTAGTTTGACTAATTCTTTTTAGTTAGATGATTTTAGTAATCAACAGTAATTTTATTTTGGGTTATCTATGTAAATGATTAACCTATCATCAAGGATATGTGATTAGGTTAATTACTTTTCAATATGAGAATTTTAGAGAAACCGATGTTATTTAGAGATAAATGTTAATTTGTACCTTGGAAGACTATGTGATTAAAACCTTCAAATATTTGGGTTTCAATCTTAGTTTGGTTTAATTAGAAAAATTTTATGGAAAATTGTTTATCGAATGGTCTTCATTGAACTTTGGGTTTTTTTGGACAAATTTTGGAGATTAAGAATAGATTTTCATTTTAAAAAGGATTATACTTTTGTGGATTATCTGATCTCATACTAACAATTTTGGTTTTTGATTTTTTCTAAAGACATGGGAAATATATAGTTCTTTTTTGTGGATTAGGTGATTCTCAAGGAGTTGATTATAGTACTCTTAATGCGAACAAGTCCTCCTAAATACTCGTCTTTTGGAGAAAATATGATTTTGATTAAGGAATCTAGTAAAAGTTGAAAGTCTATGTGACAAGTAAGTATGTTTCATTATGATTTAGTTAAGCTCAAATAATAAATTCCTCAATGAAGAGTAACTTAAAACCAAAAATGTTGTCTCTTAACTTTTCCTACTAGGCAATCGAATACCGTTTAACCCATCACAATTTTGTGATTTTATTATGGGTAACTTTCTCCTAGACATGATTACTATCACTCTCCATCATAACATGACCCTTTTTTCCTCCAGGTCTATATTTTCATACATGGAATCCTAGTATGGGTTAAATCAGGAGACCTTTGTACTTCTCTTTCTTTATTTTAAAGTGATTGTTTTACTGACTCTTGTTCCAATGTGTGATTTTCAATGAAGTTTCATTGCCCAATTTTAAAATTACGAGGACGCAATTCCCAAAAGGGGGGAAGTATGTAACACCCCAGGTAAATAAAGAATATGAAATTTTCACATTTATCCATATTTGTGAATAAAATATTAATATAACATTAAAGGGGACGCTATGCTCGATGGCGTACCCAGTACGCAACAACGAGTTTCTTGGGAATCTTAAGTTGCACTCTAATAATAAAATAATATTATTTTAAATTTTAGTTAACGCCTAACCGTTGTAATGGCGGGAATGAACAGAACTAACTACAAAATTATTATATATGTTTGTCAAATATTTTTACATTTTTACAATAAATGTTATAGGATTAAAAATGCAAATGAATCCAATTTTAATCGTAAACATTCTAATATTCTTTAAAAGGTCCTTTTGATGACGAACCTCTTTTAAATACACTTTTTGACAATTTTATGTGTTATATTTTACAAAATAAAATTCTTATTTAGAATCGGGACATCAAAATTTACTTTGTGTAAATCTTCGGTATTTTTTCGATAATGTTCATTTTTTAATGAATTGTGAAAATGTTGTATCTTAATTCAAAACCTCGTTTTAATCTAATTTTTTTATATGATTAGATTATCTTTTGAATTGGTTTAAAAGTGAAATTAGAATATATTTTTACCATTTAATCAAATAGTGGTCACTTGAATTATTTTCATCTTGAAATTGGACTTAAACTAGTGTCAATCTTTTGATACGTATTGTTTCATAAAAACACGCTATTTGCTCTAACAGCGGGAATTAATTATTAAATTAATTAATGTAACTTATATGTTTTGATTTTTTTAAAATAGACAACATTTTTGAATTCGGAATATCAAATATATCCTAGGGTGAATTTTTTGTAATTTTCTGAAAAACATCAATTTTTGATGAATAGTGAACCCACTAAGTGGTAGTTAAAGAAACCGATTTTTCGTTTAAATGAAACATTACCACTTATGTGATTTGAATTTAAAAAATCCAACATACATGGTTTTCATTAAGAAGTAAAATGTGGTTCAATGGGATTAAAATAATTTTTTGGGGAATAATAACTTTTAAGTTTATTAATCGCGATTAGAGGTAATAAGTGTAATTTAAGTTAAAAATAATGTTTTAATAATATGAAATGACCTAGACACATGTCCTACCCTCATTTTATGTGTCATGGCCGACCAATATAATCCATGTGTCAACTTGTGGACCCCATGGAGCCACTTTGGTTGGAAAATTACATTAATACCTTTTTATTTAATGTTAAAATTAAAATGTCACAAACATGTGTTGTTTTACTAAAACAATTTTTATATGGGGTTATACAAGTCATATTTTTGACTATAAATATTAATTAAAAAGCTAAAATTATTTCCTAAATCATGATATTTTTTTATAATTTTTATACACTCAATAAATTAAATTATTTATGACACCATGATGATGCAACGATTGCCTCATTATTTAACGATTTAAATAAAATGAAAATATAATGTAAAATCTAAGACCTACACCTGTCACAAACCTATTGGATGGGTTTATTTCGAAACCTTATCACCTTATCCTATAAATATATTGTTTTGGGACCTTTAACATTCGAAAATAATTTTATAATAAAGTAATATTTTATAACTTTCCAAGAGTGCCCCTCCTTTTCTCTTATAAAAGGCCACCACCTCTACCACCTTACCCACACCTCTCAAGCCTTTTTCTCAGCCAACCCCTGACCATTTCATCTCTCCAAATCCCTCTATTTATAATTAAACCCTCACCGTTGGGCAGAATTCTTTCCAAGGAAGCCTTTGAGCTCAAATGAAGAAGAGTTACCCGATTTTAAGGAATATAAAGAAACGAACAAGACAAGTCAGACTTGACGTAAGGGATCCTACCTCTCTCCTTCTTTTTAAGCACCCTATTTTATGTAATTTCCTTTAAGATCATCTTTATTATGTTTGGGGATGTTATTTTATATTACTCTTACTGTAATGTTTATGTTCATATGATGAGAGACTCTATTTGATCTCATCAATCCATTTTTTGAAGTTTTAAGTGGCACTGTTAGGCTGCTGAGTTTTCGTAAGGGATTGTTCATCTCACTTTTAGTCCTATGAGATTTATGCTAAATTTTCCACCATTTCCTTTGAGTGGTGTATGTACTTCCCATTATTATACTCTTTTTGTAATATAATTTCATTTATGGGTATTTACATATTCATTGTATGACCCTTCTTCAATGGGATGTACATTTCGAAAGTTACCCATGTCGGTAAGGGAACCTTTCACCCTCCTCTTTTTAAAAGACTTCTTTTGATATGTCTTTTAATTCACATACTATTATTTTGGGATATGTTCTTCTATATCCTTATTGATGTAAATTTTATGTCCAACTGATGATATACCCTTTTTATCTCTCATCAACTCATTTTTTGAAATTTGAAGTGACACCGTTAGGCTGTCGAATTTATGTAGGGGAACTTCTTAACCCACTTTAAATTATTTGGGTTAAACCTCTACTTCTTGATTTTATTATTCCAAGATTATGTGTGGAATCTATATGTTTTAGTTTCCACAAACCTTTGTGTGGATATACTATTTCTACACATAATCATCTCATTGATAATTTCTTATGTCATTTAGACGAACTTGTATCAGAAATCATAACTCAATATCATTTCATTGAGTTAAATATCAATGTCATTGGTTTTTTTTTCAATATTATGTGTGAATGACCTCTGATTGTTTTACACTTAATATCCACTTATATTTTGTGTATTCATATTTTTCACACATAATCATGTAATTGATTTATCCTTAATCTAAGGATATCGACTTTGTAAGGGACATCGTCTCAATCTCCATTCATTGAGGCATATTTCATTTTATACACAACTATCTTTTATACTGTGTATAAACCCCTTTGACTTTTACATTTATAAAAAAGGAATATTTTTCTACGAAGTGTTTTACTAAACGAAAAAAGGAATGTTTCTTTTAACATACGCGGTGACAATGACCTTTTCCGCTGCCGCGAGTATTGTTTGGTCTTTGTCTTCCTCAACAAGACGTAATGTTTTTTAAAATAAAATAAATACCACATACTCTTTTATGTAGTTCAGTATTGAAAATGGATTTTATAATGGATTTGTTATGTCAATATATTTAAGTGATATATTGTGTTCGAAGTGTGGAAATTTTTCATTCCATTATATTTGTTTTTTATATTATGATTTGATAATGGTACTTGGACATTTGACGGGTGGTTACGTGATAAACCATATGACGGGTGGTGCTGTGAATACCAGGATGGGTGGTTACGTTATAACCTCTAATACATTGGTTATGGAAGTCGGACGTATGGCTATTCCATTAAGTATTTGTGGAAGTCGACCGTATGGTTATTCCATTTAAGTAGGTTTATGTCCCGAGTTACCTTTAAATGTTATTTGTTCTTTATATGGGTTTTATAGTAATATTTTGGTTACAAAAGGGTAAGCAATTATCTTTTATTTAGTGAAGAGTTTTACTACTTCATAAAGGTGAAAAGTATTACCTTGGTAAAGTACTCATGGTTTACTTGTTGTTTTTGAAAAACTAACAGTTTTCCTTCTTTGTGTATCCTTTACTGGGCTTTTTATGCTCATCCCAAGTTTTTGAAATGTTTTCCACAAGACTTAAAGATGAATAGGGTCAATGATGGGATCAAGGAAAGACATTCTATCTAAAACATGGAACTAGACATGTTTCTTTTTAAGTGTTTTTTTATTTTATGGAAACTTAGTTGAAGTGTCTACTATGTAATCTTTTAAGATGTAATAGTTATGACCTAATTCTCTAAAACTCTAAACCTGAAAAGATCCTCAATGTGAATTATTCATTTAAATCAATATTAAGTAAGGTTTAAGGTTGGGGCCTTATAAACACCTTCTTCTATTTTAATTTTCAAACAATAGTAACTATTACTCTAGTATTCAGATTTCTCATTATGAATCCCATTATGAAAGTAAGTGTATAACTCCATTGTTTTGGAATGGATTTGGTGAAATAAATATGTTTGGACCTGAGCATGTTGATGAGATTGAAGAGAATACTATATCCCCTCAAGAAAACACATGAACGAAACAAAGTTTATAGAAATAAAACATTGATAATAGTTGAAAAAGTATAGAATTTAAATTTGGTGAGAATTTATTTATATGATTTTCTCTTGAAATAAATAAGGGAAATGTAAAACCTATATATATTGGTACTTTTGAAATTCCTTATTGTATTGGGATGGTATCTTATAGTTTGGAACTTCCACTGAATCTCTATTTTGTTTATGATGTGTTCCATGTTTCACTCCTAAGAAAGTACATACCAGATGCTTGAAATTTCCTAAACTCAATATTCATAAAACTAGAGTAAGGCCATTCTTATAAATAACAACCTGTGTAGATTCTGGATCATAGAGAGAAATTTTTACCAAACAAGAACACCCACCATGTTAAATATTTATGGGAAACATCAATATGAGGAAACTATATGGGAACCTGAGAATGTGATAAGAAAAGTGTATCCTCATCTATTTGCATCCAAGTATTGAATTCCAATAGTGAAATTAATTTTTACAAGTATTAGAATGTAACACATTTATATTTTTATAATATTTTCATTAAATAATTCTATTTCATTAATTTTTTTCACAACACGCACCCCAAGTTTAAATGAACTACTATATAATTTTAAAATATTACTATTCTAATATAGTCATTATAACCAAAATTTTTATTTAGACGTTATATATAGGAATAAATATATCATGAAATATTTTTAAAGTTTATATTCAGTACAAATATTTTATGAATTTTTAGGAAATTAACACATAATTTATAGTAAAGTCATTTTGTTATTCAAAAAAATGTTTCCTTTACACAAGATTATTTTTATTTCATTCAGAAACAAAATATAATTAATTTTTTATAATTTTGTAAAATGTATTTTATAAATATAATTTTGTTTGATTCATGAAATAAATATTAACTTAGTGTGAATTATTGATATTTTTTTGAAAAGTTTAATTTTCTAGTATATAATGAAAAATACTTCTTTTAATTCATATTCGTATTTTTTTCAGAGTAACCCTGTGTTTTAAAATTATTTAAAAGTAAAATTGGTGCACTTATATTTTTTATAATATATTTAAATTCATTGTATCAATTTTTGGATTTAATTTTTACACAAAATAATTTTCATACCTACAAATGCTTTTTTCTGAAAAACTGTTTTTTGTAGGGTTTTGTTGGTTTAATTTTAAATTATATTCTGGAACATTTATGTTTAAATTTTTAAAAATTAATCAAATTTTTAGAATATTTAGATTATATTTTATAATTAATTCCATTTTATTTTTGTTCAATCTAAAGGGTAACCATTTTAATTTCCGTTACCATAATAATGGGAAAATTCTGTAATTTAGGTGAAAAATAAGTTAATAAGAACTATTAAATGAACCAAAAACATTCCTAAATGTTATATTTTGGGCAATTATCAACCTAAATAATACAAGGGTCTAATTTTTGACCTTTTGGGGCTTCTTGGATTGTATTATAACCTTAATAATATTTTATTTAATGAAAATAAAAAATGTCACACTTACAGTTTTATAAGTGTAAAATTTTTAATATATTGTTAAACATAGGATATATTTGTCAATATGTTATCTTCTTAGTTATAAACCGCTTATCTACACTATTATAATTTATTTTTAATTTTTAGCGAAGAAATAATTAAGTTAAATTAGTACAAAACGCTAACGTAGTAATTATTCATTTAATAGGAAAACAATTAAATTATATTAAAAAATATTAAAAATAAAATAATTTTATTTATTTATGGTGATATAATTTTTCTATATATAATACCATGACATTTTTAGGATATAATTAATTAGTTATTTTAATTCTAATTGTTTTTTTGATATTTTTTATGTCGAAGAAACAAACGATTTCAAAGTCAACAATAATTATAATTTATCAAAATAATATATTATTAAATAATTCAAAATACATAAAAATATTTTAAATAAAATTTATTATTATGTGTTATAAAATTGAATAAATTGTTCTTATATGTTCCAATTGAATCCATATATGTAATTTTTATATCCTTTTAATATTAAAAAATTAATTACTACGGTCAAAATTAAAATAGGTTAACTAGGTGTTAATAAAAATGGGACGGTTTAAAATTACAGAAAAACATTTTTAAAATATATTCATTTATGTTATTAAAATACTAAACCACATTATCTCTTAATAAATTGACATTTTGAGGTATTTACAATTATATTTAATTTAAAAAAATTTAATGTTTTGAGAAATTCAAAGAGTACCCCTCGCCTGAATTATATAATGACACCTCCTTGATCACTAATGTAAACAAATATGATCTTTCTATATTTACCATAAACTATAAAATTATCTTCTATTCTTCCCTAAACACATTTTAGAGGTTTTTTATTCCCAATAGATCAACCCTAGATCTCTTTAGAGGAGATATAAAGGTGTCGTCATAAAGAATAGGTAATCACTTTTACCAGACACTTTTTTTCTACAACTACTAAGATCCTATAAGTTTATGATAATTACAATAATAATATAAAATAAGTATCTAAATTATTATTATATATTATTATTATTTTCAAATCTCCATTATATACTCTATATCCTATCAAATATTAAGTGAATGTATTTCTCGTCCGTATGTATAACATAATATCTCCATTTTGTGATACCATTAATTTCTAAAAACCATCTTTTATGGATGGGAATTATAATGGTATAAATGTATATATATTTTATTTATAAAATTTTTATAATTATATAATGATAATATTATTTCTACCTTCATAACATCTAATATTTTTGGAAATGTTAATGTCGACTGTGCATACATATGGATTATCATCTCAATGATACAATGTGATATGTTTCACATTTATATTTCACATTGATGGTAATAATTATATGTTTTATGAATATATATATAATATATTTGAGATAATAATAATTCTAGAAAGGTATAATATTATTTACATTTCTTTTATTCCATTAGTTAAAAAATAAAAACAATGTTCATATGTATGTACAACCAACCTTCACCATGAACAGTGAAATTGAATTTGTATCTCCTCATTTTATGAATGATTATAAATATTTATATGATGAATATATATTATTTTTATACCGTTATTATATACTATAAATGTGGATACCATTATCAAATTATGTGGACCGAGACTACCAAACCAAAACGTGCATGGAAAATGAGGTAGTTATCACCCAGAACAGTGAATTTAATAACAAATTATTAACAAAAGGTTTATAAGATGTTATAAATAAATAAAAAATAATTAGATAGATATATATTTTTCGAATAAAAATAATTTCAAATGGGATTTTACTATTCTTAAAAATAATTTTGTCTGATGTTTTATTTTTTACAAAATGGTTTTTAAGGATTTTATTTTTTCTATAACAAGGTTTGTTGTGACTTTTCTGAAATAATTATAGAAAGAATTTTTTTTATATTATGCAGTATGATAGGATTTTCCCACTTTCATGATAAATTAATTCATTGAATAATCCTATATATAATTAAAATTTTATTTCAATGAAAATATTTTCTTTTATTTTTTCTAGGATTTTAAAATAAAATAAATTATTTCAAAATAGAAAAGATATTATCCTCAATAATTATATCAGGTCCTCTTGTAAAATTATTTTCCATATAATGTAACATTATTTTATGTTACATATTATTTATTATTCATATGATCCATTGATATAATTATTACTCTTTATCTTGTCTATTATGTTTATGAGGGTGTTGGGTTTATGAAACCCATTTCTTTTCATGGGTTCAGATATGATGAATTTTTTATGATCTTTTGGAACCCATATATATGATATTAGTTATGTGTGGTGTGGTATCTATATCCCCCTAAAATTCACTAGGGAAATATTTATATCACATGAGATAGTAATGAGAAACAAGTTTATGGGCTTGATCGACTACAGGAAATATATGTGTCTAGATCCACTATGGAAAGCAATTTCTTCATGATCAACTTTGATACAAAAGTGTATCTTGATCCACTATATTTATTTTATTTCTATTTAAAATTGAAATAATTGTTTTTCTATATTTATGAGGGTTCATCACATTTATGACCTAATATTGTGGTTCATGAATGATTAATATTGATTCCATACTCATTAAGACCATGTTTTTTTAAATGATAATTTTTTATTCCATGAATCGTGTTTATGATCTATGATCAATTGGGTATTAACTTATTAGGACTTTTTAATGATAAAATAACCATATTCATATCATATGATTTAATATGATCATGTATTAATATATCCTATTTTTACCCATATTGAATCTTTGATATCACCATTTCGAATGCTTTCCCCAGGTTATAAAGAATGCTTTAGATGGGGTTATCCTAATAGGAGTTCTATGTGACAATATTGTTATGGGATATGTTGAATATCTTTCATAATATAAGAATATTGTATAAATAATCCCAAAATAATCTAAACCTTTATAGTGACAGAATGAATTGTATTGTTATGTATTGAATATTTATCTAAATGGATTTGATAATTATGTATAATACAATCAGGTTGTTATAGTTGGTATAAGAGTAGGGCTTATTCAATCATTAGAGATTTGGGTTACCAACCGATTATCAAATCCTAAGTTATAGGTCTAATTATATAATATTACACTAATGTTTTTCAAATGTTAATGAATGACCTATGTTAAACCTAAGGTTTTGTAAAATAATGTGTCATGATATAGAACTTTTATAGTTAATTTTTTAGAATTATGTGGTTTACCACTATTATTATTGTTTCTCATGCTATGATTTATAGTTTCGGTCAATTTATGGAACTAGAAGGAACAATGTTAATGTTGAGTGAAATCGAAAATGAAATGATTTTCTTAATGAAAAACCAAACATTATAGGAACTAGAATGAAAAATCTTGTTACCAGGATCACAAAACATTCCCAATATATGAATCATGATGAACATCCAAATGATAAAGGGAGGGAACAATGTGTTGTTGAATATTTCATGAGGAAACATCCACATTCTTTTAGTGGAACTTATGATCCACTTGTGGTTGAGCGATGGATCAAAACCATTGATAAAATATTTTATGTTCTTCAATGCTTAGGACATGAAAAATTTATCATGTATGTTTATCATCTAGAATGTGAATAATATCATTGGTGGAATTTTATAAATAATATGATATAATAAGAATACATTTACTCCATGGATTATGACTAGTCCAACAACATTTATTTCAATAAGTAATTTCCTCGTATTCTTCATATGAAGAAGGAGAATGAGTCCCTTGAGCTTAAGCATGAGGATGATGAATCCATTAGTTCCTATGATGAAAATTATAAGATACAAACAAGGTATTATTCTGGTTTAATCAACATACTTGAAATAAAAAATTATTTATTATTTGGTGGATTAAAACCAAGATTTTGACTGGCCTTGGCTATAAGAGATTCTAGTAGGTACTAAGAAGTCATTGAATGTGCACAGAATTTATAATTGGATATTGGATATTTCAAACATTCCTATTATAATGATTCATCCTAGATACCATTGTAACTTGATAAATGAGTTGTCACTGACATAAAATGATTGTCATTAACAATCCTCATGGGTTGGCAACAAGCACTAGGCATCAAACAAGATAAAATAGGAAATGAATTTTCCACAAAATAGTGGAAGATACATACATTGTATTATTATTATAATTACAAATGGGTAAAGTACTAGAAACAAAACAAGTATATCAAAAACCCTAAAATAGTACATCATTAATGTTTTCAATAATTGGAAAGATAAACTAAACCAGCCCAATGAATCAACACTTCAAACCAAAGATATCAAGAACATCAACCACCTCTAAGTAGAACATTACCCTTCCTCAAACCTTGCTAAAGAAAATCTACAGATGCATGAAGTAAAAGGTAGTATGTGAGATAGAAATCTTAGTAGGGTATCACCCAGTATTCCATGATAAGATTACGAAATAACAACCCAAATAATTCATTCAATTTTAAATAAAATTGGGCATGGTGTTACAATTTTATATTTAAATCCAAAACATGATTTCATTACAAAATGACGTAAAACATTTAAAAGATGGATTAAAAAACATTTTTTATATAAAAAATCATATAAATCAGTAGGAAGAGTAATGTAGAATAAAAAAATGAAATATATTCTTCAAAATAGTCATAATAATCAACATGGTAATCTGCCTTAATATAACATAGTCCCAGTTATAGGATGCTCACACATTTCATATTAGTGATCATGGAAATATGTATACACACATTCATCAAGATCATGCTGAAAATTAATCATGAACACCCCATCAGGGATATGATCTACCTAATTAGATTTCTGGAATGATTTTTCATTATCAAACAGTTTATAGGGAATAATCATCATAGCGTTCTTGTCCCAAATAACCAAATAACAACCAAGTATCACATTTTCTCAATCAATACATCGATCAATAATGGGAAAATCAATTCATTTCAAATCAAATCATATTTTAAAATTAAATTACCAAATTATCCATTTTAATATGCAAAATAAATTTTAAAAGGAAAACATGGGTCTTTCATCATATCATACATTTTCAATACAAAATCAATAAAATGTTTTTATCATTAATTTTAATAAATTTTTCATTAAATAATTCTAAATTCACCTTATCAATTAAATCATTTTGAAATTACACCCTAAATTCAAATTCTAGTGGAATTGGGTGGTTTCCCAAAAATCTATACCATATAAAATTCAAATTCTTATTCGAATCTAATTAATTTTTTATAAATCTGTTGAAATTAATTTCAAGAAACAATTCAAATCAAGGATTAATTATTAGAAGTCCTTGACCTTAAACATTACTTAATCTTGAGATAAGTCATTAATTTGACCTTATTTTACATTGAAGATCTTTTGAGGTTTAGATAATTAGAGGATTTGGTCATAACACGTACATAACAACTTAAATATTACAAGTAGAAACTTCTACTCACTATCCATTTTTCCCATAAAACAAAAACCCATAAAAAATAAAAAATTTATCCTTTAATGTTTTAATGGTAAAACTTTTCCTTGATCCTATCCCTGGCTCTATTCTTATTTAAGTCACATGAAAAGAATTTCAAAACATGGGATGAGCATAAAAATATCAGTAAGGGATATACAAAGAAGAAATTCTATTAGTCTCGTGATAACCTGAAAACCACGAATACTTTATAATAAATTAATACTTTTTATGTAACACCCCAAGCTTCCATGGTACATTTCTCTTTTAATAATAAAGTAGCTTGTGTTGTACGCAACATGGAGTTTAAACACACGACGACCAATCAAACTAGCAGTTAGGAATAGTAATACCCAATTTTTGAAATTTTATAAATTTTATTTTTCAAAATGGACTTTATTTTTTGATTCGGAATATCAAAATTATCTT